>JASUUF010000195.1:3830714-5104285 GCA_030449835.1 Clausena lansium
GAATGAACGTTTAATTTAACTCTCTGTGGTAACCCAATCCAGGAAAGGCATTGCATAAGAAATGGATTCAAAGGCCTTACCAGATTTGGGAACATGTTCCTGAGTGGTGCCATCCGGTTCTGGCCACCATAAACCTGACCAGAAGCAACATAAATTTGAGTTTCTTTGGGATAACCCATTGCCCGAAGAATCACTGCCACTTCTCCAGGCTCAAGAGGGCATCGTCCTTCCTTCCGCTTCTGCAGGGCCAGTTGCCATAGATGGGAACCATTCTGCGAGCCAGATAATAACAAAGGTAATAGATGATACATGTTTCTTTTATGATCTAATTAAACCAATAAAGCTGGTGCTTCTAGGTCACCTTGTAGCGTCGAGGCCATTCCTTTTTCCTATATTCAGCCATTTTAGCTTTCTCCTCTCGTGTCCCCACAAAATCACAAAATGATAAGCCCACCATACCTTTCTCAAACCTAAGGTGCAGAGCCCTGTGTAAGAGAAAATAGTTGGTAATGGAGTTAAAAGTAATAACTTGCAACATTGTTCAACAAAGTTTCAGAAACCAAGGTCACATACATATAAGGGTTTGAACTGCCAGTGCGATTTTTCATCCTTGATACTAGTAAATCTGACATCTGCTCAATTTCAGGAAGAAATTTCAGAGCATGATAATTAACCCTGCACCTTAGCCTGTTGATTTCTGGAGGAACATTATCATACCTGAACCACTCAAAACATATTCAATAACATTTCGATCGCAATTTTCCAAAACACAAAACTAAATTTTAGTCAACTGCCAAGCGAATCCGTAGTTTTCATACCCAAGTCGATCAACAAAAGGTTTTAGCGCCATTATCTTCTTCTCCTTGATTCGAGGTAGTACATTGTCAATGTAAAATTGGGCAGGAGCATACTTTGGAATGTTTTTTACCGTCCGTCTAGCATAAACATTAAAAACTTTGTGAATGAATACCAAGAAGCATAAGTTAAGATTCAGAAAATGAAAAGGTCCAACAAGCGTTTATTGTTTCCCTATTCAATCATACCCTCAGATCACTTTCAGAGAGGTCAAAAACAGCTCCGGTAGATAAAATTTTGATTATAGACATGACGAACTCCCAACATTCCTGTTACTTTATCCTATCCTACCATTTACAAGTTGACTCCCTCCCATCACATCCTCATGCTATGATAATGATGAGGAATATGTTTCTTACTGCACTTTAAAAGCAAGTTTCAAAACAAGACAGCTCAACCAAGTTCCTGAGCTAATTCAGCTCATGTTAAACAAGTCTAGCTTGTGCCTGTTCCCTTTCTACATTCACTGGCAAGCGGTGACATAGTGAATCTTGGTTTTGCACATTATTGTGAGCTTAACGACTTAGACTTCATTTTTAGTGTGAATGACAGTGAAAGACATTGAACCTTATACTAGAGAATAATTCTGATTTGTCGGTAAACCAGTCTGGGATATCACGGACAATTCGGACATCATCCTTCAAGTAGTCAATAAAATGATCAACATCAAATATGTCTTCAAATTTCCTGCAGGAAAAAAAAATACTTAACAGCATGATGAGGTGCTTTTAGTCTATTTGCACTAAGTTTGTAACCCATGAAATAACTACACAGGTTTAAGCAAAAATAAGAAGCCATCTTACGTTTGATCTTTCCAAATCTGGTCCTGCTTCAATACTGGCAAGATGAGGGTTGCATTCATTATTTTGGCTACAGCAACTGCATTACATATCTGCAAGCAGACAAATGAACTAGAAGTTATTCCAAACCTTCTAGATAGGCAGTAAACATGGTGATATGGAAGTAGAAACAAGAAGAGAAAAAAAATCTCAAGCAGTTAATAACTAGAATGCACAGAAACCATACAGCAATTCGTTGCTGATTAAGACCACCCTCAGCATGGATGAATATATAACCGTTTGTTTCATTCTCAGGAGGAAGATCTGCAAGGCAGTTGATATAAGTTACAACTCAAAAATGTAATAAAATTAACAGAAAAAGATAAGCTAGATACGAATTGCACGACACACCCGCATAGAGTGTCATGAAACACAGAGTTGCCTCCAGAACTATCTTCTGTATTTGTGGTGGCAAATAAAATACAGGGAATATTTGGGAACACATTTAAAGATAAGTGAATGTATATTTCATAAAATTGCTAAAATGGGTCCATTAAGTCCGATAAAATGAGTCATGATGGATGGTAATTCTGATAGCTAAACCCCCCTCAATACATACAATCGGCTAAAACATTTTCATTATAAAATCAGGTTGAACTGTAAAGGATCCCAAAAATATGTTTCAGCTACTATTTACAAATACATAATATATGTTGTACTAGTGCATTCAAATTGTATTACCGGGCATATTTCTTGAAAGAATGATGTTTATCTTTGTCCTCAGGTGATTATCCTACTTGATGAAATTATACACCATTCTGTAAAACTGCCTATATTACATATGACTATAAAAACCTGGGAAGAAAATACCCACGCCTTATTCATTAAAGAGCCCGAGTCTACCTGATATACCACCAAGATGACGCTCAGCACAAGGCTTCCAAGAAGTAGTTGCAGAGTAAGGATTTTCCCATAGAGAAGGAGCCTCTTTGACCTAAATAGAGTTTAAATAAATAAATTAACATAAGAATGCAAAAATATAAATGGCATTATTCATCAAAAACACAGAAACTGAGAAGATAGGAAATTGGAGAACAAGGTCCTTCAACTTACACGTGGGCAGTGAAGAACAATGCCATCTTTTTTACACAAGTATGGAGAATTCTACAATAAAATTAAGAGATATAAGAAAAAGAAGAAAAAAATCAATAAGAAGCCACTAAATCAAGATTCATAAACATGTCACATTCGGAATTTGGATGCAATTTATAATGTGCTTAGGAGTGTTTTTCAGACTGAAAAGCCGTTTGAAATAGCCAAAAGAGGCCAGATCTCATGACATTTTATTTAAAAAAAAAAGACTACATTGATGCAAAATTAGCTTCAGCATCTACCAAAGCAAGTATTTGAATTACATATCACGGCCTCTCTCAACGCCAATTTTATCAGTAAATTCTCATAGCAAATTTTCAAGAACATGCAGCAATAAATTCTCGGAACACTCTTCTCAACAAAAAAAAAAAATTCTTGGAACACTGACCATTAAATTTGAAGAAGAAAAAAATGCCGAGCAAATAAAAGCAGCTAACTCACCAAATGATTGACGATCGATAAGATCGAGATCAATCCAGCTACAACAACGAAAAGCGCCAAACACAAGGAGATCCTGGAGTTCTGTTGAGAAACCCTAGGATCATCACTCAAGAAAGGGAAGTACGACCAAATGGAACGGACACGATCTCTGAATAGATGCCGAGAGCGACCGTCGTCGTCGTCATCCGCGTGCTGTTCGTGAATTAGAGGTGATGCGGTGTCGTCGCGCTTCCTTGGAGAGGAACCGGCTCGGCTTCCCAACGAGCTGGAATGTCTCAGCTCAGCCATGGCCCGCTTTGGACTGAAAGCCAGCTTCGATTTTACTTTCCGTTTTCGATTTCGTTTAGTGTGGTAGTAGTGGTGAAGGTACCTCACTCACGGTCACAGACTCGCAGTGCATGTGAGTCGTTCAGATCAAAATCAAAACCAAAGAAATGTTGAGGCCATTTTCGCCATTTAATTTACATTTTAGGTATATTATAATTTTGTTGCTTCAACTCTTTACATTTTCTCCCATAACATTATATTTTTTTAATTTATGCTAAATAAGTTCTATTGGAATTAATCATTAAAGTGATCAAACTATTATTTAACTCCTATTAAATTTTAAATTTTGAGTTTTAACCCTCAAGTATTAAAGAGTTTGTTCGGTATCGGTTTCAAACAAATAATTTTTCTTTTTTAAAAAATCACTTATTTGGTATATCAACTTTAACAAATTTTTAGAAAAGTGATGTGACAGACATACAGAGAATTTGAGAGACTTAGAAGACCGAAACACTAATAATATCTGCGTCTAAAAAAAATGATAAATTCTCATTCTTTTAGTCTCTTAAATAAATTTCTTATTCTATTATTCAGTTTATTCACCACTATTAAAGATTTTAAGTGACCAAATTGCACTTACACTATAAAATCCACAATTTAAGAGTATGTTTGGTATATTTTGAAATGATCCTAAGTCGTTTTTGATTTAAAAAGACAAACAATAAATACAGATTTGGTATATGGGACCATGCTATAAGATCTCATTTTGGTTGCTCAGAACCTATTTAATACAAATGTGCAGGCTATGTCTTTTTCATGAGAAACCTAATAAATCAGGGGCCCAGCCCAGTCGCCCAGATGGGATGAAATGATAGCGGACCGTAACGGGCCGGCAGGAGGGGGACAGAAACGGCACCCTTGCTGCCGTTTTTACCTTCCAAACCAAACGCACCGCTTTGCTTTATGCTCACAGAAAAAATAACATAAAAGTCCAAAACCCTAACGAAGCAAGAAAAAAAGAAAAATGAACTCGATGGCCAGGCAGCTTTCCAGTTACTTAACGCACTCGAGTCAAGGCTTAAACTCATTGAGTCGGAATCAGTGCCAACGTCATCAGGTTCAGCAATGGCGGGGGATCAGAGTGAAGGTATTCAACGGGAACCTGGAGCAGGCGCTGTCGTGGATGCAGCGTAAGATGCAATCGAGCGGAATCGAACGGCTGATAAAGCGCGAGCAGAGGCACCACATCAAGAATTCAGAGAAGCGCGTGTTGGCACGCAAGAATCTCGAGCGCAAAATCAGATCCCAGGACCTCGCTCGCAAGCTCAAAGCCATCCTCGTCAAGAAAGTCAGGTAATCTTATGTTCAATGCTTCTTTTTTTTTTTTCTTTTGTCGCACATAGTTCTTCTTGGGAGCCCAATTTCAAGGAAATGGTTTCCAGGATTTTATGTGTGCGTATAATAAAAATTAATCCATTCTGCTTGAGCCTTCTTCCTTTTTTGAATGGGGATGTGCTCCAATGTTATTGGATAACATTTTATTTATTTGAACCTTATTCAATATTTATCTCATGCATTTTGTTTTTTCATGGAATCAGTTTGGAAGATGAGTGAATTTTTTTTTTAGGGTTTTAATGTGTTCAAGCAGATTTAGCTGCCATTTGCCGATCTGTAGTGCCCGATAGACTATGATAGTTTTATAGCTCCCATTTCTTTCTACTGGACTCATAAATTCTGAGACTCTGTATAAAAATTACTATTTTTGAGTGTTGCCTGCTCGTTTCAGGATTTCACCAAGGTTTCCTTGCCCCATTAGCAAAGGACTTGGAATAATTTATCATATTATGTTATTGTCTTCAATCTTCTTTCTTCTTATTTCTCTTTTGGCTTGAAAATTTGCTTTTCTGTTTTTATTGTATTAGTGTTTGATAAATTTTCATCTTATGATCTCACATCAATTGATTTCATGATTTGCAGGGGTCTATAAGAAGAGTTTTGGAGTTAATTGGGTGATAGAAAAAGGTTTGTTTAAGCCCTGAAAAAGTTACAGGGGTTTTCCATTTCTTCTTGAATGAAAGGATACACATCACTCTTTGGCAACTTTTACTTCCTCTGTAAACAATTGTAGGCTACTCAGTTACGTTTGCTTTCTTTAGTTTTCACAAAGATTATCTGTTTTTCGAGACTTGATGTGGGTAATTTTTTATTATCATGTCCTGCAATGCGGGTAAGAGAGAGGGAACACTGCAGAACAAACAACACCTCTTATGAATGATTGACCGGATTCAAGAATGACCTTAATGAAATAAATTTTTTGCAAAATTTTGATGGAAATTAATTTTTTCTTTTGCTTGGATGGCAAAGCTTGTTGTAGGTGATTGGTGAATTTGTTGTATATTCTTTTCATTCTTGTTTTAATGGTATTTGTTGAAAAATTTCGAGACACAGATCTTAGACCTTCCCAGTAATCTTCTAGATTAAGCATCCTATTTTGACAGCTTGATTGGGTCAATTCGCAATTTAGAAATCATCCTGCTACATAACCTGGAGTTAGTTTAACTATTTTTTTAAAGGAAGGAAATGTGTATAGTTGTTTCCGAAATTCAAGATGGCACTGATGCATGAGAAAAATCTTCAGCTGCTTCTCTGAGGATCATGGAGATTCAAGAAAAGAAAGATATAATGAATGGCTGGTAATCTTCTTTTTCAATAGAAGGAAATGCCAACTGAAAGTTTCCTATGTAATGATTTAGTTTGAAATTTGTAATGGATGGTTGATCGATTAGAAATTAGAAGTCGGTTGAGAAAGATTGATGATATACCATTCTCCATGTCTTTTTTTTCCATTCTACAAAAATACAATTCTCCGTTACTCTTTATCTATTTCAATTTTACAGCTTAAATTGAGACTTAAATAGTGGGATTTCTACCCTAATTGTTTGTTATTGAAATAATATAGTGCAAGCGATTGTCTAAATCAGGCAGTAGTTTACCTTAATTTACATGTTTATTATTAAAAATAATTAAAAAATCGTCATTTTAATCGGAAAAAAATAATATCATACTGAGGTTAAGAAAAATTAGGAGTGCAAATAAGGCAAATAAAACTCTGCTTAAAATCAAACCACTTCGTAAGAAAAAAATAAAATAGTGCAAGGGTGTTTGTTAAATATCTGAAGTTTGAAATTCTATTATTTTTAGATTTTTTTAAAATATGCTTGTTTATTTTTTTGTAACTTATGATTGATTTTTAGATATTTGTATTTTAATAGAAAAAATAAATTTTTATGATTTTTATCTGAATGAAAAAAGGACTGAATGATAAGTAAATATTATATTTTAAAAATATCTCTATAAAATAACTTATTTTTTAAATTATAAAATTTAATTTTTTTTATTTTAATATATAAGGACATAAATATTAAATAATTAAATTTAAGATGTTTTTAAAAATAAATAAGATGTTAGTTATATTTAAATATTAAAAAAAATATGTCAATTAAATTTTTGTATTCAAACCTATTTAAATTTCAGGTAAAAAAATAAAAACTATCTAATAGTGTAATTTTACCCCGAAAAAATCTTAATGAGGCATGGGAGGAATAAGTTTTTGTCAGCGGGGCGGGGCTCCCTCAATAAAAAACGCGCCACGCTAAAAGAAAAGGAAAAAAAGAAGGGTAATTGGGTAAATTATGTGATGTTAATATTAATAATAATAATAATAATAATTAATATGGTGTGACAAAAACATTTGCTTTTATAAAAGTGAGAGCAAGTGAAGAAGAAGGGTTGAGGAGGGTTTTAGGTAGCAGAGAAGAGAGGAGGAGATGGAGAAAGTAAGGGTGCGAGTGGTGTTCGAAGGGAATCACATTCTGAGCGATACACAGAAGAAGGAAGGACTGAAGAAAAGCTGGATTCTCTTTAAACCTAAACACTGGAAAACCATCAAGGATCTCGCCGATTATCTCCTTCGCATTTTCCACCTCCGCCACTCTTCCCCTCATGGCCTCGTCCTCTCCGTAAGTCTCCCTCCCTAATTTCCTACGTGGAAAATGTCATTTCTTCGTTTGTGAATTTAATTATATTATTACTATTATTTGTTCCAGATGGACGGCTTTGTTTTGCCACCGTTTGAGTCCACTGCCATTTTCAAGGAAAACGACGTTGTCTGGTCAGTTGACATTGATTATAATTACATTACATTTTTGTTGTCATTTTCTCTTAGTTTTATTGCGTTTTGGCATTGCTTTATTGTTTTCTAACAGTGTGAGAAGGAAAAGAGAGGCCTCCAGTGAACTAATTAGGCTCGATGATGGGGCAAATGCGTTGGATGCTGTTCAAATGGTGAAGCAACCTGTACAAACGGGTTTGAAGCTTCTGGCTAATGAGGAATTTTATCAGGAAAAGGGAGGCTATGAAAGTGAGTCGGAAGAGCATGAACATGATCAGGAGAAGGGTTTGGAACAAACTCCTGATGTCAACAAAACTTCCAAGAAGCGAAAGGCATCCAAGAAACTTCAGGGTTCAAAGTATGTCTTGAACCTTATATTTTCAAAGTAAGACTCATTCTTGTAATTGTTGATGACTTCTTTTTTTTTAATTTTCTTTTTTGTTACTGTATCTGCATTTAGGAGAAAGAAGAGTAAACTTTCGACTGCTGAAGAAAGTCTGGTTGTTGTTGAGGATGTTCAGAATGATGTCTGTGAAGTGAAAAGTGGGAGGAGCTCTCGTGATCGTAGTCTATTGAAGAAGGACAAGTCATCTGATGTGCAGAGAAGCCAGGAGAAGTGGAGGACCCCTGAAATTGGTGTAACAAGTAATTGCATACCGGATGCAAAGAGGTAATTCTGAATCTTGCAGCCTTTGCTAGTTAAGCTTTTTTCATTTATTGACTCATTGCTCTAGCTTACAGAATGCTTTTTTTTTTTTTTTTACCCTTTTTTGTTTCAATTTTGTAGGTTCTCTCAGCTTCAAGAAAATGGCAAAAGGAATGTGGATGTATCCTCTACACCTGTTGGACCTAAAAAGGTTTGTTCACAATGATTTATTCTTCGGAACTATAGTTTTCAGTTTTTGCAGGTGGAATCATAACCCAATCTTTAGTTTAGGATGCTTAGCTTATAAATGGTACAGTTAGGCTGAAGCTGCACAATTGTTGCAGCCTTACATTTGGTTCAATGATTGTGGCTTTGTTGAGTTGAGAGCTCACTTTTTGGCTGAAACAATGTGCTGCTTCAAATTGTGCTGTTTTCCACTCAGTCTCCTGATACTAATAGAGTTCCAATGTTGCTTTTTTTGAAACTGAAAATTTTGACCGCACTCTCATTTTGTATCAAGCAAAAGTTTCTAGTTAATTTATACGCAGACGCCTGAAATCCTTCCCTTTGTTCTGCTGGGTTTTGCGTGTCTGCTTGTTTTACATATTGTTCAGTATTTTTAGACATTGGTGGATACATTCAATAATTCCTGGGGCTTGAATTGAAAAGCGACCTCATGTTTTGTGTTATCATAATTTCAGCTTAACACAGTTTTCCTAGCTGATCATAATTTCCATTTGTGTTCAGTTCCCTAGTAGAAGTGCTCGACGCAAAAAGGCCAAGAGACAATGGTTAAGGGAACAAGCCAAAATTGAAAAGATGGAGGTACATTGCATTCGAAAGAACTATGAAATATAATTTAAAAAAAAAAACAAAGAAAATAGAACTATGAAATATAATGTACCATTAAGATCAATATCTATGTTTTGCTCACATTCACACCCCAAATAGAGGAGAGAGTGAGAGAGAACTCACAAATTTGATTGTATAACAATTCACCAATCTGCCTCTTCAAAAAGGGTACTTGTTTTATGGCCTGCATTGGTAATTTGCTTCCCTTTTTTTATATTCAATTCTTCAGCTGCATCAGAAGCAATTAAATCCAAAAGTCAATCTCCTATCACCTGATAAAGACGGTCAAATTCTTTCTGATGAACATCAACAACCAGATCCTGTTTTTCAAGGGAAAGATAATAAAAGATTATCTGATGAATATCAACAACCAGATCCGAATGGTGATGCTGATGATGACATTGTTCCTGTTGTAATTAGGCCTGGATACATTCGTTTTGAGCCTCTTGGGAAAGGTCTGATGCTCTCTCTGTCTCTTTCTTTCTGTATGTGTGTGCTTTGTGGTGGGATGGAGACTGTTACTGATTCTGGCATTTGAGTTTAGTTGCTGATGTGAGAGGTTCATGTTCTAGAATCGCAATTTTAGCTGACTTTTAATCTTTGTCCAGTGGATGATATTCAAGCTGTCCGGCAAAATCAAACTCCATTGGTATGTTTTTGTTAATTTGTTTCCAATTTCTGTTACTTTGTCATTGTTGTTGATGCTCTGCAAATTTGGAAAAAATTTATGTTTTCTTGATTTACATCAGCTTCTTTTTATTTGTTATAGTTTGTCTGAGATGCCTTCAAATTTGGTCCTAGAATTTATTATGCTAAACTCGTATTTTGATACATTCTTTAGGAAACTTTTCAGTGGAATGGAATAACCAGCAAGAAGAAGGGTCAAAAATGGGGCAAAGAGAAGGCTGCATTTTCTAAGAAGAGCATTTATGAAAATTTCGATCAATTTTCTGAAATGCCTAGTATTGAGAAAGAGATCTCCATTGGCAAGGATGTGGAATTTGATAAGCTTCCACCCTACATTAGCTTGCCTAAGGTTCATTTCATGCAAATTCTCATATTACTGCTTGCATTTGTGTGTGCGCGTGGGAGTTGGGGGGAGATAAGAAAAAACTTTTTCTGAAACTGCCAGTGTATATCTTGGATTTTTTCCGTCTGCCCTACATGTTAGGCATGATATATTTGCTTCATTCTTGACTTCATAGGTTCAAACGCTAATTATTCTCAATATATTGCAGGAAGGTGATGTTATCGCATATCGTCTGATTGAGCTAACATCGTCTTGGACCCCCGAGCCTTCCTCTTTCCGAGTACAGCACTTTCTATGGTTGAATTAGTCTATATTTTATATTTATGTCAACATAGGATGCACTGTTGACCATGTTCTTCCTGTAGGTTGGGAAGATATCTTGGTATGACTCTGATACCAACAAGATTTCGCTGGAACCAGTTCCAGAATATCCGCTTGCTTTTGAGAAGAAGACAGATGAAGATGTGTCTGCACTTCAGTCAGATACCCTTTATGGAGAAGATGGCTCTTTACAGGTAAATTTATGTACGTCATGAATCTTTAATAACTCTCCATTTTAGTGCTTTTAAGATAAGGTTCCATACATGAGGATCTGCATATATTAAGTAGTGAAAAAATGTTAAATATTGTTAAATATGGCTGAAGTGCTCAGCCAGCTATTTTGCTTGAATTAAAGATTAACATTATGAAGTATCATTGAAAAAGATGAAAATAAGTCTAAACCATTAAAAAGACATCTCTAAATAAAATCAGAAGACCAGAAGCATGGATATCATATTTATTTGCTTGTTTGTTACTTTACTGCCAAGGAGAAATATTCAGTGGGGCAGGAGAATTATTGAATGAATCCGCTTTGTTTTTGTGATATTGCTACTGTTTGGTAGTCAAACTACGTTGCTGATGTTGGATTTTTACATGTCAAAACGGATGCTCTGCCTATGTGTTTGAGGTTGCATTTTTTGTATGCCGTAGTTGTGATAGTTGTGGTGCAATAATATTTTGTTTTTGATGGTTTCATACTTTTTACAACTTCTAATCTAGCAAAACCGAGGCCAAGCTGCATCTGCTGATTTTGCTTTGTGTTTAAATTTTTACCTTCATCGTAAAAGGCTGATGAGTAAAGCTCTTCTTCAGATAGATTTTTCATTACTACTTGATGTCCGTATCATCAAGCATGGTGAGAAGGTCAATGAAGTTCATGTGGGAGATCAAGATGTTGTCATGAATTTGAGGGACAACAGTAAAAACAGAAAAGCTCATGCACCCCCACAAAGTTAGTTCAAAGCTACATATCTGGTTTCTTGGGGTGCTTAGATCATGAAAATTTTGTAATTCTCTTAAAGAGCTCTCACCACGTGTTTCATATCTTTGAAGGAAATGGAGAAGTTCGTGTGGGAGATCAGGATGCTGTAACGAATGTGAGTGACAGCAGTAACAAAGAAAAAGCCCCTGCACACACTCAAGGTTAGTTCAAGTCTACATGTCAAGTTATTTGTAGTATTAAGATCATGAAATTATATGATACACTTAAATGAACTCCCACCACGTATTCTGTATCTGTGCAGAAAATGGAAAATTGAATGCATGGGAAGAAATTAATCTGGTTTTGTCCGCAAAGAAGGCAGAGTTGTCCCAGGTTGATGATCAGAGTACAAAAGAGAGTTCGGGCAGCAGGTTGTCGTACAAGGCCTTGAGAAGCAGCGCACTAGGTCCAACTATGGCTTTTCTTAGATCAGAAAACGGACTCTGAGTTACATGCACATCCAGTTTCTATTTAAATGCCTTTCAACATGGTGTTTTCAGTTAGATTATAAACCCCGCAAGGTTTTGTTAACTTCTGCTAATGAGATTGCAGAACTTTGTTTCAGGTGGTATCTTGCTGGGAGCCATATGAGCCAGCAGAAGGCCAACTTTTGTACAGAACATGTAATATGGCTAGATTTGTTTAAACAGTAATATACTCGTCCAATGCATGAGCAATTAGAAAATTTCTTCGCAATCTTCCCATGTTCCTCGTTTAACCAACACAAATTTAAGGTGGTGAAATTGAATACCAATGTTTGATTATTGCGATTACCTACCATATACGCAAAGCCACTGAAATTACGAAATACAAGATCATCCTTCCACGAATGAAGGTGCGTCAAAGAAAATCAATCAGCTGTGCCGGCCGTTTAGACAAAAGTCATTACAATCCTAGCCCTATGGGAAGTTCATTGAGCCTCAAGATTCTTTGCCCAAGTCTTTAGGAATACGTAAGATTCACTTAATTGAATTGACTTAATACTGAAGGAATTCATTTTTATTTTTATTTATAATAAAATTCTAAAACTTGCAAGCATATTACGTAAAATTGAATGCCGGCGACAAGATGTAGACCTTCCGTAAGGGAGAGATGACCAAACCAAAGGTTAAAAAAAAAAAAAAGGAAGAGAGATGGAGAGGAGCATCAAGATATTGCATAGAACGCTAATGTTCATATACTTTTCAAACGAGCAACCAGAGTGCAGAGTACAGATAACTGCCATCTTTAAGCTGGCATCCATAAGAGATATGCAAAGGGACAACAAGAATTTGGGATGTTACAACTGCAACTCACTGGCCAAAACCTTTTAATTATTCCCTATTGCATGAATACGAATGAAAATTTAGAAAATCAATGCATGATGAATACCAGCATATGTCAAAATAAAATGTTAGGACCCGAACTTAATCACTGACAGTATGGCTTTAAATGAAAAAACGGCTTTTCTCATGCCATTCCATTAGCAACACCTTCGGTGTTGAATATAGCAAAAGAACGAATAAAAAGAAAACTTGTAGAAAAATGCTCTTAATTCGCTTATTCCAAAGGGTATTATTTACTCCTAATGAGTGAAGCAGGCTAGTTTTCTGTACATACTGCATTGTTGCAATGACAAGTTTCCTCTCACTACATCACACGAGCAGAACTTATTCACTTGTACTGCCCAGGATGCATACTCCCTTTAGCTAGTTGCAATATTTCTGACGTCCACGGGATGTTAAGAAAGATCACAAGCGAACTTCTTGAAAAAATAGCACCTTTCTCAGAAATCTCAATGATTGGCGCTATTGCTTGCCTTTTGGAATGAGAAACAGTTAAGATGGTTCAGGAATTGCTCTGGCTCCTCACCTTCTCTAACTATCTGCACATACCATGTACAACTTTTTCAGATGAATTCAGCCCATCGAAAAATGTCGAAAATGAGTAATTACAAATAAACAATTCAATAATATAAGAGAATGATTAATCATTGACAAATTCTGCCCAACATATCATATCAGAAGACTGCTAATCACCAATAAACAATTCAACATTGTAAGAATAAATACACAAAATAATTCATCATTTTTCCTGCTGCAGAACTAGTGTTTAAACATGGTGTTCAATAGCAAGAACTAACGTAACTAAGATGAAAAAATTATGATTCAAGTATAAAACTATAGGTGATTAAACGCTTTGAAAAGTGAAAATGTTTCTTCCTTCTCAAGAAGTCATGCACATTTTACAACACATCTGAAGTAGCAAAACAGTAAAAATATTGCTCACTCATGCTGCAGATAATGGAGATAAGGAGAAAAATTCATATAGTGAATCTGATCTCTCTAATATGAAAAGGCATAAAGAAAAATCACACAGCATACTGGCATTATTGCTGAGAAATTGAGATTATCTACCATCACCATCATCCTAATAACTGTTCACTCCAGTAAAATGTAAGAGTCTGTGATACTTCTTTCTAGTAATTTTCTTGGTTTTATGTGTACGCTAAATAAGGAACTGAAAACAGAGCTGCTGATATGACTTTGAAGTTGGAAGTGATGCCAAATGTTAAAGAAAGTATGATGTCTCTGTCTCAACATGTCAGGATTGTCTAAGCCATATTCAAAAGAGAAACTACCTTGGTAGGTAGAGAAAGTACCTGTACAGAGGCATCCATTGGCAAGCCCATTTGATTAATAATGTTGTGACCGATGGTCTCCAGCTGAAAATGGCCATCCTTGCAAGAACAATTGTTGCTGACCAATTGACTCTGCCCTTTGTCACTCAGAACTTCACACCCCAGCCAGACATACAAAATACCGGACTCATTTGTTCCCAAACTCATATCTGGAGCCAGCAATATATACACTGATCTAGAATCAAGGACTTGAAAGGAAGAACTCTCCACTTTACTCAAAGCAGGCCACTGGTATAATACTGGGGTTGCCACTCCCACTATCTTATCAGTTGTACCCAACGACAAATGGACTATATCATATTCTTTCTTGTCTTTGATTTCATCATGTGAATCATTGCCAGCACAGGCGATGTCAGCATCTAACATTAGCTCCTCCCTATCGCCTTCATGCACAAATTGGTTGTTATCCATATCCTTCACCTCATCATTTTCTAAGTCAGGTAAAGAAAAAGACCATGACCTTACCAGGTTCCTAGGAGCAATAGATGGTTTGCCAGCGGATGGTAACAAGCGGGGAGGAGGATTACTCCCTCTACGCTCTGCAATCGAGGGAAAGTTCCCTTTACATGGGAAACCAGAATTTGCCACTCCGGAGGTATGATCGGGAGAAAATACCTTCGAGAGTGAAAAGGCAGTTTCTTCACACAGAGAACGTGAATTATCTGTTGCTTCGAGGCCAGAAGGAGAAGGCTGCCGCGACAAGTCAGACCAATTACAAGATGATGGAGAAAAGGTAAATGAACTGGAGTAATCAGATGTTGACGGTGACAGGGTAGGAGATTTAGAACTGAGTTGTGGGCTGCTGCCAGGAAAACAAGAAAAATGAATTCAGTGAACCACTAGGAGGTGTTAGTGGAAATAATGGATCTGAAAAAGGAAAAGAGCTTTCCACATCTTTACAAGCATACCTTATTCTGTTAGGACTGACATTTGGGAAGCAATCAAAGGAATCTGGAGAACCACACACATCGGCTGGTGGTGACGACGGTGATGCAAAACCGGCAAGTGACACTGCATCTTCTGATTCCTTAACAGTGTCTATTATCATATTTGACTCATCATTTACTGCAGAAGTGGCACAATTCAGTTTGGATGCAACAAATTCTTTCATAAGACCATTAACAAATTTAAGTCTTAATCTGCACCAGCCATTTTCTCTGGCAGGGAGGCAAGTTTCTGATCCAGCATTCGAGACTGAAAATGGAGGAACAACCCCACCAGCCAGTGCCTTATGGAAAAGTTCAAAATCTAAATCGTACTCATTAATTTCGCCAGCCCCATCTTGCATCACTGTAGCAATCTTATTACTACCAGAAAATGACACTTGTTCATTTTTTACTTCCTCTTTGTTGCAACCATCTGCAAAGAATTGTCCTCTAACAAGAGCATCCCAAAATTCCAAGGGCTCTTCCCCTTCTTTGATGCTTGTTATCTGACCCTGAGCCTTTTCATATCGAATTACTTGATTTGCAGCTTCTCTTGCCCTGTTTGACATCACCAAGTTGCAATTCTTCCCAATCCACACATATATAGCAGAAGGAACGTGCACGATGAAGGCTCCACGAGTGTCAAAACCTTGGGTAAGCGGGTGGTTTAACAGTTTTGGTACGAGATGAAGAGGATCATATGACGAGTGTGGTGCCATCCGGTAAATCCTAAGCATAGAATTTGGGCTGGCAGGCATAGCATGCACTCGTTTCTGGCACAGCAAAAGCTGGCAAGCAAAACCCATGTTCGGATTAGTCACTCCTCTTGCTGCCTTGACATACTGAAATGCATCCTCAAAACTCTGGCCCTTCCTCCACATGAGGTATGCAATAACCAGAGAGGTAGACCGCGAAACACCCTGGCAACAATGTACAAAAACTCGCCCGCCTTGTTCTCGAACATCTTCAAAGTAATCAAACACATCATAGAGAATGCTCGTAATATCCTCCGAAGGACTATCTTGCAACCAAAGTGTCTTATAAACAAGATCACCCTTGAAATACTCCGGACAAACAAACCCAACACAATTAAGCACATGAGTAATCCCATTTTGCCTCAAAATCCCACGATTCTTGGCCACAGCATCACTCCCTAAATATATATGATCAGCAATCCTGGAGCACTCCTTATCAAAAAATGCAAGCTTATCTTTCTTAAACTCAAATTCCTTCACAGGCTGCAGCTCCGAACTAGAACTCTCAAGGGGGTTCAGTTGAACCGACCCTCTGGGAGTTTGAGGATTAGGCCACACACCAAGATCATCAGAACCAGCCCTTGGCCATTGCTCAGCAGGCCGCCTGTTGATTGAAAGCGGCTGAAGAGGCGGCAATAAAGACCGAGCTTTACTATTAGGTTGGGGTCTGGGAATTGGATTAGGCTTATTGGGTGACCGGTCAGTCCAAGACACCGACCGCAAATAAGCTCTTCTGTTGCCACTGCCACCGGATAGCCGGTCTACGTGTTTGTTATTATCCTCCTCTCCTGACATTTCAATACAACTTTACAAAATTCAACGAAAATTAACTCCTTCCCATTAAATGATAGTTCCAGGTAATGCCACTGAAAGTAACAAAATTGAGTCTTAACAAAATACAGCCAATATTGGAATCAAAGCCTAGCATTAATTTGCTTTTTTTTATTTTTTACTTCACCTAAAGCCCTTGACCGACTACAGTATTGAGAAAAATAGAAAGAAGAAGAAAAATCAAATACGAATGAATGAAGTTATGACCCAGTAAAAGCTCGAAGCTGGGTGGTTTACCAAGGACCAAAACGATTCAATGAAATGGACAAAGAGAAAGTGCAAGCAAAACCATACCATACGTACGTATGCATATACCTTTTTTTATTTATTTTTATTTATTTTATTGTAGTTGAGATTGTTGAAGAGAGACTTACTTTTAATAGAAGAATGATCAAGTAGAAGAGTCTTTGCTGTAATGTAATGTTTTGAAAATGAAAACAGAAAAGAGAGAGAGAGATAGACACTGAGTTGAGTTGATATAACGAGTTGTGTTGTCTGTTGTTGACTCGCTATTAATTAAGAAGTGGCCGCGTGCGTGGAGGCTTCGGTTGGATTTTTTTCTTTTTCTTTTTCTTTTTCTTTTTTTTTTTTAAGACCGAAGAATCAGTCAAAGTGACACGTCATTATCGGATGGTCATGGTTATATTTTGCATGCATGTCATTATGTCAAGTCTTGTGACGTCATTTAAATCGCTGAGATCGATTTTAATTTTAGGGTTATTTTCATCTACCTCCCCTGAGGTTTGCCCTTGCTACACTTGGAGATAAAGTTTGCATATATTATCATATAGTACCCCTGAACATGTATTAACTTTTGAGAGCTGTTTAGTTGGAATATAAAAATACAATAATACCCTTTGATTTGGATGTGGCCAAAGAAGTTTGGTAGCGCACTTAGGAAATTTTTCATTTTACATAACAAAAAAAAAAAACAAATGACTTATTTTGGTATTAAGTCGACTTTAATTACATACTGGGTCCCACACCTTTAAAAATGTCAAATGAAACCCATGTTATTTTTTTGGGTGGGAATATTTCCACCCCATTAATTATGTAAACCCACCCCACTTATAAAAAATATTTACAATAAATTTCTAATATTTTTAATAAATGCAAATATATAAAAAATATTTGTATAATTAATCAATTAAATCATTCTTATATTTTTTTACGGCTAAGGTTGCTTTAATATAAGTTCCATTTAATTATTTTATCTTTAAATGAAGTCTAATATTTTTTAATATTTTAGATGTAAATGACATAAATTTGATAGCCTAATAATTTTCATGAGTATTGTTTCATGAAGACATTATATTAGTTTAATTAAAAGTTGATAAAATAAAAAAAATGTTGAAGTTAAAGTAAATTTTTGGTATTTTTAACTTTTAAGGGTAAGATAGTCAATTTATATTTAGGCTAAGGCAGTTTTAGTAGTCAAATATAATAAAAAAAATCTACGTCACAAAAAATGAATTAAAGTATTGCAAAAAATAAATTAAGATACATTTAATTGATTAATTCTTTAGAATTCTTATTTATTTGAAATTTTTAAAAATAATGTGAACTTTTTATAATTATTTTCTGAAAATGGGGTGATTTTACAAAAGTTATGAGGTGGAAATATCACTACCTTATTTTTTATTTGCAAACAGCAGTACATTTGAATCAAATTAACCCCATAATATAAAAAACACTTTATCTATTGAAAAATGCACACACATATAATCGAGTGGAGTTTGTAACACCTCTCTAAAATTCGGATGAAACCCATATTTTATATTTATACCTCCTTTTTATATGAAATTATAAAAAAAAAACAAAAAATTACTATAGAGTTTAATTACATGTTACTCTCATCTAAAATAATTAATTAAATTATAAATATACTTCTTCATAATTAAATCATTGCTTCAAAATAATTTTTTATTTTGTTTTATTAAAAAAATTAATTATCTCATAAATTAGGATTTAAAGATTGTTAGAGTTCTTAAAAAGACATTTTAGTTTAATTAGATTCATATATTATCTTTTTATGTAGTTTCCTCTAGTAATAAATAAAATGAGGTTTTATAAGGATAATAGAGGGGTGTAAAAACCATTACTCATAATATATTATTTCATATATATACATTTGGCGCCAAAAAAAAAAAAAAGGGAGATGGTTTGCAACTTCGGACTACAGAAGTATTGTTAGTTCTTGTAATCTGTAATGAAAGGTATTATTGTACTTTTACTTTCCCAACCAACGGTTCTGAAATGCTGATACACGTTCAGGGGTGCCATATGATAATATATGGAAACTTTCTCTCCAAGTGTAGCAAGGGAAAACCTCAAGGGAGGTAGATGAAAATAACCCTTTAATTTTAAAGCGAAGCACTAGTGTCACACGTCCGTTACTTAGTACAATGAAATTGAATCAAGAAGTTGATTGCATTTCCTGAAATTCTTTTAGTTGTAGCCTGCTAGGATAATGGTGATGAGCCCGTACTGTAACTTTTAAGTGTAAAGATATTTTTAAGGCCAATCTTAATTTTAAATAGAGCCTAACGTTAGTCATTAATATAATTGACATGATGATTCTTGTAGTTTAATCAATATCATCTGATATTTGTATTATGATTTGTGCGGGTATTTTTAGATTTGATTTTAACAAATATTTTTTTTAGTTTATGAATATATACGGAGAGTTACGCGCATATTTGATTTGATTTGATTAATTTAATGGTAGTAAATATTTATTTAATTTTATAAATTTTTTTTAAAATTTTAAAAATTATTTGATTTTTTTAGAGATTAAATAAATTATTTTATTTTTAATAACAAAAATCTCAAATTTTAAGTTTTTGTGAATAGTGGTTGCAGAGTTTTTTTTAAAAAAATTTAAATTATCTAAATTACCTTTAATTTATTTCACAATCTTATTTTATTCATTACATAACATAATTTTAAAAAATAAATTTATATATATTTTTTTTATAAAAACTATTATAGAGAATCAAGCAACTCAAATATTTTTAATAAAAAAAACTCTCCTTAACAAAAATTTATAAATAAAAAATACATTTAAATAAACTGTGTCTAAATAAATACTATATTCCTTTGACCCACCCATGACACACAATCCAGTGCACTTATGTGAAATCTGGTGCCATTTGTGGAAATTATGTCCAGCCTTTGAAGTCAAAAATCAGACTGCCACTGGCCCCTGCCGCCGCCAGTGCCGGCAAAAACGAAAAATCTAAAGACCGTCCGTACTGTGTAATCCGTAGGCCGCTTTACTCATGAAGTAGCTGCAGTAGCTGAAATTGCCAGAAAGAAGAAATCAGAGGACAGACTGAGCACTGGGATTGTTAGTCATGAGTGTGCTCTGTAATCTCTAAGGTGGCCATAAACTTCAACACCGAATTGGATAGACTGCGGTTGAAATTTTGACCCAAAAACATCTCAAATATATTACATTATGTTTAATATTATTTGATTTGAAGAAGAGTGGTGGAATCAACTAATTATAAAGAGATATTTAGGAGATCAGTTGAAGTTTCCGAGGGATCACATTGGGCTTGGCGACAAAAACAAGTGGGTTACACACTTACACTTGCTTCAAATGAAAGGGATGTATGAATGGAAGACTATCTTGGGTCATGTGTGATAGTGAAAGTGAAATTACTGCAATTCAATTGCCAACTTGCTAGGAACTTGTCATGGTACGATTTGCCCATCTTTGAATATGTTGATATGAGAGAATCAAGAATTGCTTTATTTTAAAATATACAATACAGCAGTTAATTTTTTGAATATTTCTAATTAAAAAAAAAAACCCCCACAAATGGATGCTTCTATGATCAAAGCGATGTACACTTTTTTATGAAACGTAATCGAATAAAATTGCTTTTGACATAAATAAATACTTTTAAACCTGTGTTTGAAAGATTTTCAACCAATTAGCATTAGCATTTTTTTTTTGGTATATTGAATAAAATTTTAAAAATGATGAGGAGGTGGACAGAGTAAAAAATATATTTCTTTTTCAGTATTTAAATTTAGATGGCTAAACAAATAAAATTATTTAAAAATTAATCGACCAAACCCTTGGGAGATTATTAAGTGCATTTGTTGTTGATGATAAATTAAAGAAAGGAAAGAGAGCCATCCATCTTTTTAATAATGGATAGGAATCAATTAGATTCAAATGTAATTTTAAAATTAAATTGGGCATATGGAACATGGTCTTAAGTAATAACGCAAAACACATGGTGGTTAGTGCTTGGGGTCAAGGGATCGATTGCTGAAAATTTAAAACAAATAAATAAATAAAAAGATTGGTCAAGCAAATTCGGCGAGAAATAGACAAAATGACAAAACTTGTAGCTTTCAATATCTAGCCCCCATCTAAATATGAAATACACTCGTGTGTGTGTGTGTGTATATATATATATAGGAGTAATGTTATACATTAACCAATTAATAAATACTAAATCATTTGAGATAGTTATTTGAGATAAAAAATTTAAAAAATATAGTATTACTGTATATATACGTATATGTGTGTGTGTATCTTCACGATATGTACCTCCACGGTTGTCCACCACAAAGGTTAACTTCACTTTTCTTATCCTAAAGTTGAAAAGCTTTTAAGCAAAAATGCCAATCTTGATCTTAATTAGGGCCTCCAAGGTCCTTACTTCACTTTGACCAGCCGGGTAACTATATGAAGGTGCGAATTGTACCATTTAAAAAAAATTTGATTTATTTGGATTTGATTTGAAAATCAGAAAATAAAATAATTGTTATTTGTATTCAAATGAATAATAGAATGAACAATAGTCTGATTTGTAAATATCAATTATAGTCTTATATAATATGAATTGTAAATATGAACAATAATTTCATGTAATAAAAAAAAGAACAATAGAATGGAGAATTATTTTTATTCCTATGATGATATAGAATTAGAATCAGAGTGCCATTTACTTTTATTCTTTCGTTTCTTTTTTCATTTATTTATTTATTTGATTTTTATTGGAGAAAATACTAAAAAAGAGCAAAAAAGAATGATGGATTTTTCAAAATTCATTTGTTTTTGTGTTATGACTTAAGTTGTTTTATTTAGCCATATCTATCAAAATTCATTCAACAAAAGAATTTTTTTTGAATTATTAAATTTAGTTATTTAAACGAAATAACTCTTCGTTTTCGAATTGCACACGGACTGGTGACCTAGACGTCAATTTTCTAATTTCGAATTTTTCATTTCATGGTTATTTTGAATTTCTATCCTATCTTGATAACAACCAATTCTCTTGTTCTACAAAAAGCCTTTTTTTATACAATAATCGCATTGTAGCAGGTATAGTTTAATAACAAAAGTGCAATTCGTTTAATTAATCACTTTAATAGTTAAGGGGTCCTTCAGTTTAATTTAGATTCCAATTTTTTTTTAATTATTTTTTAAAAGGATTAAATCTGAATCGTTTCACCCTAAAATTAAAATCAAAGATTTGAGGAAAAATATTTGTTCTCATTATTTATATCCAAGAGTCAATTCGAAACATTTTTTTTTAGTTGGATCCATATTTCTAATTTTTTAAGTATAAGTAAAGGATCCATGGATAAAGATGGAAAGATATAGGGAAACAAGAGACTATAAATACAGGCGATGCTATCGTCTACTTATAGTACGGTCCCAATATTTACAATTTTTACTTCTCTATTATATTGCTCAATACGTTCATAATTTATATTACTAATTTGATCGACTTCAATTGTTGCCATGAGTATTTTCTAATTATCTTTAAAAAAAAATTAATGCACCTACAGTAAAAGATCCTTGCTAAGTTACATAATATTGTATCTTACAATAACCCAATAGTTGTATCTAATAATCGAAAAGTATTTGATAACTAAATTACAGTTGGCTTGATTGTTACAACACTTGGATTATTGTAAGTTCCAACATTATATAACTTAGCCACACCTCTTAATTATGACGTGATAAGGAAAGTGTGCTTTTATTAAAGTTCCTATTTATTGTGTGTTATTAGCATTTTTTTTGGAACAGTAACACTTTTTTTGTGGTAAAAATAATTTTCAAAAATCCAAATCTGTCTTTTGAGTATTAAAAAGGAGCTCAGTATTTGTTAGGAACAAGAACAACCAATATATATATATATATATATGTGTGTGTGTGTGTGTGTGTATGTGTGTATTCATTTCGTTTAAATGTGTGTATGTGTGTATTCATTTCGTTTAAATGATCAATAATGACTAAAAATACAACGCCATTGGGGTGTAAATAGAAGGCCATTTTAAGCCTAAATATAATACATAAGATAAATTTTAAGACTCAAACTTAAGTCAGGGGATGCCTAACAAAAAAATACAACTACACAAATACCAATACTATAAAGTTTATAATAATTGAAAGGAGACTAATACAGTCTCACACATTAAGATATAATGAAGTACTGGAAGAATTTTACAACATTGCCTTAGTCTACCCACTTTACCTATTGCAGGTGAAATTCCTTTCTAATAAGAAAAAGAAAAAAACATAGTGTTTGATAACACAATTATAATACAACACAACATAATAACATAATACAATTATAACAATAGAACACAAACAAACAACAATAAAGAAACTACAAAACTGCAACAGAAAACCACACCTATGATTCACCAGAAAGCCTCTCAATGGGTCCTATACTTCACTTTTTCATTTAAGTGTTTAATTGAATTTTCTTTCAAAGCAAAAAATAATAATAATAATAATTAATTAATTAATTTAAATTTGGTTATTTGAGTCATTTCAATTGAAGAGGGGTTTTGTAAGGAATTTACAAAGATGTCAAAAGGCCTGCTCTTCATCAATTGCGTGAACAGTTTGGCCCATGAAATTTTGAAGCCTATTTTTGGTTTGTGAGAATGTATCCTAACTACACTCGGAGCATATCCTAAATACACTCTTCGGTCTTCGTTATCCTCCAAGAGTGATTAAAATATGACATGGGCTCGTTTAGTCAATTTGGCATAAAATTTGGAGATTTGGGCCTGCAAATCGGTCTACCACACAGCAGCATCCTCGTCGCGGGAACAAGCTACGCCGGCAGCCTCTTTTTACTCACTCACAAATCAGTCACCAGAAGCTGCAACACAATCAGCGCATTATTATGCATTTCCCCCTGATATGATTCAGAAACTGGGCGCCCAACGCCTGATATACCGCGCCCAGATCTCGAAATTGGTGAAAGCCGGCCTCATCGAGCAAGCCGTCCACGTGTTCGACGAAATGACTCAATCAAACTGCCGGGTTTTCAGCATTGACTACAATCGTTTCATCGGCGTTCTAGTTCGCCACTCTCGTTTTGACCTTGCCCAATTCTATTACCAACAAATGCACCCTCTTGGTTTCTCTTTAACACCCTTCACTTATTCGAGGTTTATCTCAGGTTTATGTGAGGTCAAGAATTTTACTTTAATTAACATTCTTTTAGATAACATGGATAAATTAGGTTATTTGCCTGATATTTGGGCTTTTAACATTTATTTGAATCTTTTGTTTCACGAAAATCGGATTGATTTAGCTCTGGAAGTGTTTCATAAAATGGTTTGTAAAGGAAGAGAGCCTGATGTTGTTACTTATACTATTGTTATTGATGGGTTGTGCAAAGCTAAAGAGTTTGATAAAGCAGTACACGCTTGGGAACATATGATTGAAAATGGGATTAAACCCGATAATAAAGCATGTGCAGCGCTTGTTGTTGGGTTATGTGGGGATGGGAAAGTTGATTTAGCATATGAGCTAACAGTTGGTGCAATGAAAGGAAAGGTTGAGTTTGGTGTGTTGATTTATAATGCATTGATTAGCGGGTTCTGTAGAACTGGCAGGATTCGTAAGGCTATGGCAATAAAGAGTTTTATGAGGCGGAATGGGTGTGCGCCGGATTTGGTTACTTATAATGTGATTTTAAATTATTATTGTGATGAGGTGATGTTGGAAGAGGCTGAGAAGTTGGTGATGGAAATGGAGAGTAGTGGGATAGAACCTGATGTATATAGTTATAATCAACTTCTTAAGGGTCTTTGTAATTCTAACCAGCTGGATAAAGCTTATATGTTCCTGGTGAAAAAGATGGAGGCAAAAGGGCTGTGTGATAAAGTATCGTATAATACTGTTATCGAAGCATTTTGCAAGGGAGGACAAACTAGAAGAGCTTATAAACTATTTGAAGAAATGAGACGGAGGGGGATTGAACTGGATGTTGTGACATTTACTATTCTTATAAAAGCTTTTCTTAGAGAAGGAAGTTCTGCTATAGCGGAGAAGCTTCTAAATCAGATGAGAGGGATGAGTCTGTCACCTGATCGTATTCTTTATACTACCATTATTGATTGCCTATGCAAGAGCAGAGAAATTGGGACGGCTTATGGCGTTTTTCTTGACATGGTAGAGCAAGGCATCAACCCCGATGTGATTTCATACAATGCCCTCATAAATGGGCTTTGTAAGTCTTCTAGAATAAGTGAAGCTATGCATCTCTATCAAGAAATGCAGATTAGAGGAGCACATCCTGATGAAGTAACTTTCAAATTATTAATTGGCGGGCTTGTACGAGAAAAGAAACTTGAAGTAGCTTGTAGGTTGTGGGATCAGATGATGGAGAAGGGTTTTACTCTTGATAAGACAGTTTCAGCGGCTCTAATAGAAGCTATCCACTTACAAGATGCTGGAAAAAAATGAGATATGGTAATATACTCCTTAAACCCTGTGTATTTTTATTTGGACATGCTGTTTTTTTATCAATAGCTAAAAATTTATACTTAGCAAATACTAAAAAAGGAAAGCTTGATCTAGTTTTCGCAGGTGAATTCTTCCTCCCAATTGAGCATCTTAAGGCCTCTATTGCCCAATTATTTTCTTTCAGGGTAATTTTATATCTGTTCATTCCCACCACTGGTGTCAGCACCATCCCATTTGTAAATGCCATAGGACCTCCAACCTTGCCATGGCAATGCTAGGATTGGTGTTCTGTTTCTGCCATAGCTTAACCGTGTGTGTCTCTCTCCCCTTTTCCTTCATTTTTTTTTAATTTAAAAAAAAAAAACAAACAAACTTATGACAGGATTAAGTATGAATCAGCTGAAAGTTTAGATGGTCTATCGAAGGAACTGTATTAGGGCTGTCTTTTATGTTGGTCTATTTGCTTGGTGGTGGGACAATATGGAGCCAACAAGTAGATGGAAGTGACCTAAATGTGGTTTCTTAATGTGTCAATGCTGCCAGCAGTTATTTTTTCTAGGCATTGCATGTTCTGATGCTCTTTTTTCATGATATAAAAATATTTAGCCTCCCATGATTCACTGTGTGATCACTATATGCTCTGTGTAGTTGGTATGAGTTTTCATTCTGACATGAAGGAAATAGGATAGTCATTTAGCTACTGTATTTGAACATGTTAGGCCCTGGACCCCCCTTCTAGTAAAATGCAATTAGTTGGGTGTTCATTATTGCTGTGCAATCTATCAGTTGCATGTTTAGTGAGGGATGAATTGATTGTTCCTATGTGACTCTCTATTTGCAGTATTGATAGGGGACAACCTGATCCGCATTGTCTTTTCATGCCTCATTGTTAATAATTAAATTTCCCTAGTTCAGGTTGAAGTTTATGCTGTTGGTGGTATGTTAACTCTAGTCTGCTGCAGAGACCTATATTGGAAGTACTTTTTCTCTGGCATCATCTCGTCAAAACCATAATAGCTTCTGAAAAGAACAGCACTCAGGTTTGAGCTGCCAGCTTTCTTTTACTGTAAATGGTAGTAATTCTATTGGTTTTTTCCTCTCTGTTTAAAATCTTTTTAGGATCTCTCTCTCTCTCTCTCTCTCTATCTCGTTCTTTCTAATCAACCTCCATATTCCCTTCTAATCACTAGATTGAATTTTATATAATATTTCACATTAACAATCCCCCACCCTTTTGCGTACTCTTATTCAGCTTGAACCTCTGTCATCTGAGAGAAAATACAACCTAGTTTCTAAATGAAACGGAAGCAGAATGCTCGTGCTTGAATTTAAGCTTGGAATCCAGAGATGGAAGTATGTTCCCTTTTTGTTGTTTTGGTTGTCCATCCAAAGTTGAATGCACGTGCTTGTTTCTTGTGGATTCACTGATATTAATCTAACAAGAGAAATTTTGAATACAGATGTATCATATGGCTAGAAAGGAATGAAGCATCACAACAATTCAGCCCATGTTGTGGAAGACATGCAGATTACAGGGAATGCAGTAGAGGCTTCTTCACATCGATTTGAATTCAGTTAGCTGCTCTGGTTATGTATGTTAAAAATAGAAAATAATTCCTAGTCTTGAGAGTTCAGGACTGAATACGGGGATCCTATATCCTGAGAATTGAGGACTGAATATGCATTTAAAAAACATGGGTGCATATCTCTGGACTCCGGATGATCAATGTTACAAGTTCAGTGATGTTGTGAAGGTGACATGATGGCTTCAAATTTACTTTTGAGGTAGATTTGACACCGTCTTTTTTTATTTTTATTGAAGACTTAGAAGTGTCAGTGCATTTAGCGTCCATTAAGAGAACCATGTGTAATGAATCAAACTGTTCTTAGTTAGAAATAATGAATGTTTTGTTATGATGTAATAGATGCCATTATGGCAAGCTTTATCCTTGCACTAAGATTGCTTGTTAGGGCTGTGTATGATATTTAAAAATAATATGGTGCATTCGGCAGAAAAATAAGTTTGGCATGCTAGCTTCATTCTTTCCACTTGGTCGCCCCAATTCGTGTGCCCTCAAAAGTTTTTAATTTGAAATTTTTCTAAAACAAATTTAATGACAGAACGGTCTAAATTAACATTCTATTAGACTATTAGTAAATGGCTGATGGTCACAGGAAATTGCCATTTACTTCGCCAACAGTACAAGTTAACAGGAAGTTTTTGAGACAAAATCTATTTATTTATTCAGGAGGTCGGATTCGATTCCATAATGCGAGAATCTGATCGGGAGTCTAGACCATATCATGAATATGGGTTAAAATTGCCCGATAGGCACTTGCTTGGACAAGCCTAGTAGCCGAAATTAACAATAAGAGTACGTGAGCTCGTGGGAAAAGGGAATTATCAAGTAAGATTACTTGCCTCCCGTACTCAGCTAATGTTTGATTCTTTCCCTAGGCATGAATCCTTCTTGAAGTTGTCATGAAGTAATCCTCCCAGTTACACTGGCCTAACACCAATATCACCCCCATTTCTCTTCATTCTTCCGTCGCAATTATTTTTGGCAACACATCACATATCACCATGTCTTGGCGCCGTGAAACCAATCCTCATTTTCGCCCACCACCAAATCAAGTTGAACGCCAACATCCTCCTTTACCTGATCCTGGGCTGGCAACGACACCACCACGGCACCGACCTCGAATTGAAGACCAACGTCATCCCCAGCCAAGACTCCAAACTCCAGACCAACATTCTCGGCCAGCACGCAGCCCATGGTTCGTACAACCACCATTCCAAGACCAACATACCCAGCCACCAACTTCACCAGTGCCACGAGCAAAGAAACAAAGGCAGCGCCAGGATCCGCGTCACTGGCCACTAGGTGCACGGTCAAGGCTACCAGAGAATCAGGAAGTCCAGCCACAACCTCCGCGTGAGCAGCAGCAACGGCATGGTCCTCAGGTGACGGAACCTGAACGGAAACAGCAGCCTCAAGGGCCACAAGCGACACAACCAAAGCATCATGGCCAGCCACACGGTCCAGAGGCAGCAATACCACCACAGCATCCAGACCAGCACCACCGACCTAGTTCACATGCTTTGCGGGTGCCATCTCCTCGTCGAACCAAGCTCTACCAATGGTTCTTTGCAGGCTTTTGTGCAATCTTTTGGATTGTCATAATTCTCGGAGGCCTAGTCGTCCTCATAGTTTATCTTCTCTTTCGCCCACATAACCCACGCTTTGATGTGTCTAGTGTCAGCTTAAACGCAGCCTATGTAGACGTGGGGGCTTTGCTAAACGCTGATCTCACTGTGCTTGCTAACTTCACAAATCCTAACAAGAAAGTCAAAGTAGACTTCAGTTACGTGGTCCTTGATCTTTACTACGGAAAGACCCTCATTGCTTCTCAATATGTCGAACCCTTCTCAGCTGCAAGGCGCACGTCTTGGCTTACAAATGTTCATCTGGTGACAAGCCAAGTTCGGCTTCCTTTGGCAGAAACTGAACAGCTTAAGAAGCAAATAGACAGCAACGCAGTTGTGTTTCAAGTTAAGGGAGTGTTCCGGGCGCGATCTGATTTGGGAACTTTCTTACGGTACTCTTATTGGCTCTATAGTCATTGCACTATTATGCTCTCCGGTCCGCCCGGTGGAGTCATGAGAGCAAGCAAATGCAAGACAAAACGCTGAGAGCAGAGGGACCCATTTTTGGAATTATACATCTCTAAACTGTTTTCAATGCGTTGGATTGCAAGTATAAATTAACCAATAATTTTCCCTTTCCATTTTAATTTTGTCTTTTGTATAATATTTTTCACGCACCATGTAATTAATTAATTAGCAACCATAAAACACCAGTCTTTCTTCAGCTTCTGCTCGCGTTCTTCGGCATTTCCTATCTCTTGGGTTCAAATCGTGACCTTTAAAGTTAGTATCGTATCAAAATTCTAGATAGCCAATAACATTTTGCAAATATGTATGTTTCAGCGCAGTGCACACATGATGAATCCTTACGGTACAACCGATTACAATTAAAAGATAAAGCGAAAGCCCGGGAAAACGTGATTAAGCAAAATTTTGATTCGGGTGATAAGAGCAAAAAATTTGATATAATAGGAAGACCATATGTGATGGATCATGGATGTACGACACTTCCGCGGTACAAAAATTCGCTCGCAATGGACTATTTACAAAAATTTGCTCAACACAAGATTTTACCAAAACCACGAATTCTTCTTGACCAATCTTTCCCCCTTCACTAAGCCCAACAGAAACCCGCACCAGCCAATTTCACTAGAGCCACACAATTCTAAAGAAAAACACTTGTGCGCCCCCAAAATGAAGACAAAATAACAGCGACCCAAAAAAACTTTTAGCTAAAATCTTCTGTAATACTCTCCGGTAAAGAAAGGATGCTTGAGGGCTTCGTGGGCAATTAGTCTGCTAGAGGGGTCATACCTGAGAAGCCCTTGCAAGAGATCTATGAGGTATCCAGCTGAGTGATCTGCATGCTGCATTACTAAATTCTGCACAACAAAAGGTAAAAGGAAACAATAAATCGGTGAGTGATATTATCATTTTACCACTTACCTTTTTTCGACATATCATTTTGCCATCAAAATTTTCTAATAATTACTTTTTTCTACTCAATGTTATATTTTTTTATCATTTTATCACCAAACATTAACTCTGTCAATAAATTACTGATCCCACAGGAGTATTTCAAGAATTTCAGTACATATTTGCAATTTTATCAATTGATTATTTTAGACATATTTAGATATATAAAAAAAATCAATTAATAAAAGCATATCTATTTGTACATAATTCATTTTCTATTTTTTAATTTAGAGGATTAAATTATACTCGACAATTTTGGGGGTAAAATAAACTTTTACTATTAAGTTCTGTTTTAAAAATTCTGTTATTTTTAACAGTTTGGTGGTAAAATGATAAAAATTGAAACGTTAAAATAATAATTGTCAAAAAATTTTGGTAATAAAATAATTTGCCAGGAAAACTTAGGTGGTAAAATGATATTATCCCATAAAAATGAATTGAGTATGATGTGCATTGGCTTTCAATGAGTAATGAACCTCTAAACAAGTGCCTGGAACCAAAAGGACATGTAACTTGAAGATAACACATTATCACACACACCTGGAGACGAGGTAGCTTTAGAACAGCTTTAATGCTTTCCCGAGATGTTGCACCCTCTGGCCAGTCCAATCTACCTCTTCTAACATACTTCTCAGCAGGTTTGCTGAACCAACAATTAACAATAGACAAACCAATTCATAAAATAGCATATTGAAAGGATAAAAATAACAGGAATTCTTTAAAGGGCACGCACTCGACTCTTTTTAACATCTGTTGAGGTAACGGGCCAAGAACCCTTTCCATCATGGCCAAGTGCTCCAAGTTTTCATGTGTCTGAAACAAAGCTTCTCCCTACAAAGAAACATATTTTTTCCCAAAAGTACAAGTTAAAGAGTATTTTGTATGCAGTATCTGTCGATGCACGCCAGTATACTCTGAAGACATTAACATACCGAGCACAGCTCAATCAAGATACATCCAACACTCCACATGTCACATGGATAACTCCATCCAAGTCCTGAAATTTAATTAACATTAAAGGCATGAACTTCCAGAGATCCAAAGACAACAGAAATTTCTACAGAGGACAAAGCAACACCATACCAAGAATAACCTCAGGAGCACGGTAGTGCCTGGTGGAGACTATATAGTTGTGTTCTTGATGCTCATATGCTGTGCTTCCAAAATCAATAACCTTAATAGCACTTGACTTTGGCAACCTCTTGTAATAGTTCACCTCAGTTGGTGACTGAGGCGTAACCTACAAATTAAAAAGTTTGAAAAACTAATTAATTGACATCAAAAAGCAAATAGTACAAAAGCGAAAAACTAATTAATTGACATCAAAAAGCAAATAGTACAAAAGCGAAAAACTAATTAATTGACATCAAAAAGCAAATAGTACAAAAGACAAACAATATAGTAAATTGCAAAGCCAGAAGATTGCATCATTAACATTTGACTTCTAATAACAACAAAGGCACGCACCAATTGAGAACATCTAAAAAATAAGCAAAACTACCTTGTAGTCAGGTATTTTCAAGTATTCCGGAGAAACAAAAAGTATGTTCTCAGGCTTCAAGTCGGTATGGATGAGGCGCAAATCATGCATGACTGCAAAATGAAAATAAGTGTGTATATAAGCATTTATAGCACTACTATTATAATCCAGCCTCAAATTTCAGCAATTCACTTGAGAGAAAAATGAAAGCTCCCACGAAAATAAAAATACAAAAAAGAAATAAAAATTTATTAAACTTAACAGAAAAGCTACTAGTGCCTTTATGGGAGCATGAATTGGTTCAGATAACTCCCAAAAAGAGGTTACCAACTATGGGGAAAAAAGAAGAGTAATAGCAGATTACACACATGCTACACATTCCAACAGTTGTCTGCCAATATCACGGACAAGATCAACCGGAAATGGGCGATAATTATTTTTCCGAAGAAAATCGTATAGGCTAGGTCCAAGCATCTCAAACACCTGTGAAGACCATTTAAACCCACCAAGTCTTAACCCCCAAAATATTATCAAATTGGGGAAATGACGTCATTGTAAATCAGTTGTATACTTACGATACAGATATGGTTACGATAGTCAAACCAGTTCCTTATTTGAACACAACTGCAAAGAATATATGCACTTTAAAACTAACTTAAAAATTCATATCAAAACCTAAAAAAATGACAAATGATAACCAGGAAGAAATATAAACTCACCGACTGCCACTTCTGTCATATCGTTTGAGCAACTCAAGCACATCAATTTCTGTCATTGCTGCTTCACGGTATTTCTTAATACTTCGCACAACTTTTATGGCAACCGTCTCTCCTGCTTCCCTATCTAAACAATCCAAAACCTGACCAAAGGTTCCTGTTGGAAGAAAAAGTATAAATGGAAAAGAAAAAAAGAAGCAATATGAGGAAATAAACCACAAAATCAAGGACACAACTGTAGACAGAATCTAGAGAAGTGAAACCAACCTTCGCCAATTTTTCTGAGGATTTTATCTGCAAGCAAAAGGGCAATAAAAAGAGTATAAGTATCTCTTAGAAAATTAATAAATGATTAATGAAAAATTCAAATAAATAAGCAAATTTTTTTTTATTCAAATAACTTGAAAATAAAGGCTTTCCATATATTGAAACCCAGTAAATAAGGACACTGATAATAGAGTAACAAGGAATAACACACAAAAAAAAAAAAAAAAAACAAAAACAACAGAAACTAAACCATGGGGAAGGACAAGATATGTTTTATTTTATTAGCAATTCATAAGATTCATAAGAAAATATTATTCTTCTTCTTTGTTTCTTATATGGAAACCAGGTGGATATGCAAGAGGGAGAGAGATTATATTTTTAGCACATGGCAGAGAATTAATGAAACTGGTGAAGAAAACCTAATTCCAAATATAAAAATTAAAAAAAAAATCTCAAATCCACAATGGTTAATGTAAACAATTAAGATTCTGAGCCTCAATTTTCTTAAAGCTAGAAGCCTATACCGTCATATGCATGAGAGATGCTCTTGAGAACCTAAAAATCCTCACAATTCATTTAAGTAAAGAAAGAAAATACTGAAAAACATAAAAAGATAAACAAATAGAAAGATATCATTATTATGCATTAAAAGACACTATTCCATACTTCATCCACATAAAGCAGAAGCAGATATTAGCAAGATACTAAAAAATTAAAAAAAAAAAAAGAACTCGTCAAAAATAATGATCAAGTGTAATTACAGCGAGAAGTTAAATTCTCTCCAAGTGCAAACAGGTAATGTCCATCTTTGTCATCATTTCGCCATTGGGGAGTGCCATTTTGAGCCAATCCCTTTACAAACATACTAGCATGGTCTGCGTGTACCCTTGATGGCCCAAAGCTTGTCAGATTCCCCAACTCTTGTCCACAATACATTCCTGACTGAGCCTACACACAGCCATTCGTTCATACTACACTATACACAAAGATATCATAAACTCTGCCCCCCTTCCACATTTATCACTTCCAAAATCTTCCCCCAATTTTTAAGGATATATAAATAATAATAAAGTGGAAGATATATACAAGTTGACAAATTCTAAAGTCACGTCAAGTAACATGATCAACACAGATAAATTCTTGTTCATTTTTCGTAAGATCAAACAATTACAAAACCAAAATTAAACATTTGTCATTTTCAAGCACAAGGGATAAACAATAAACTACTAATACAGTCAAAAGAAGAAATTTTGATCTAAACAAGACATTCAAATCTTTCAATTACAAACAAAGGTCCAATTCATATGCCTTCCGCCGGGGGGGGGGGAGAAAAAGAAAGAAATTGATTAATTTTATTTTATCCTAAGGAAGCAAACAGATCCTAAATAACTATTTAAATCATTTTTTCCTAAAAAAAAAAATTGTACCTTAGAGTGAGCTTGAGGGGTTTCCCAAGCTAATCGAGGTCTCTTCGTGGGACGACGATCCATGTGACTGTGAGAAAACCCTGTAACGTAGTCCATTTCCATCTGATACAAAACCTGGATTGATTTATTGATTCATCAATTACGTGAAGAGGTCAATTGAATTTTTCTTCTTTGTCGCAAATGCTTCTAAGGCCGTTGTTCTTTATTGTAAGCTATTGCAAGCCGTTGGATTCGTATCTAAGGTTTGATCCAGCACCGTTCGATTTTTAGCTTGAGATTGACCATGGTTTGAGTGTAGCCGCGGTTGAGTTAGCGTTTCTTTTTCATTATTTTATCCATTTGGAATATTCTACTCCGTGATCCTTTGTATTCATTTCCCAAGCGTTTATTTTGAGGCAACGCTTATGTTACAAACACTGTAACAAACAGCTTATTGATATATAGCATTGATTTTGAAATTTCTTAAATCTAACGGATGAAATCAATTTTAACGTAAAACGAGATATGGGTTTAATAGCAATTTACAAAAATTTTCAGCTTTAATCACATATCTACTTATTTATTCAAATAAGTCTTCATTCATTTTATATAACTAAATTGTTTTGTTGTCCATCTCTTCTACATATATTTTTAAATTTTTTTTTATAGTTTTTACTATTCTCTTATAAAGATTTAAATAATTATCATATTTATAAAGATATACAAATTCTGAATATATATTTACACATACATTTATAATTTTTTGTCTCTCTTGAGACATAATTTTGTAACATAAATTTAACATCCTGAATTATAAGAGAAAATATAAGGGTAGGTTCAAGAGACACATTTTTAAAAACAAATTTAAACACAATTTTTTACCATTAGGCTAACTGAAATGAACGGTCAAGATTAGATTATATGAGTTATTAATTTCATTAATATTTTTCTCTCCCCTCTCTTTAATGTTTAATTTTCTTTTTCTTTTACTTAAGATTTTCTCTTTTCTCTCTCCTATAAATTCGCAAATGAGATAATTTAAACCATCAAATTAATTTACATAAACTGTAAATTTGTGATTAGAAACTGGCATATATAGCATGATCCATTTTAATTACCCAGAAACACTTGCCTAGTTGCCTTTTTCTACATGCAGTACTTTCTCCAATCAGTGGCTGTGCCGACAAAGATTGCCTTTTTCTCGATCTTCTTCAACTGCACCTGCATTGTATCATTATTTATTTACGTATGCTTCATGATGAAACGATCAAATTCGTATCAATGTTTTTTTTTCCGCATCATATCAATTTTTTTTCCCTGTGTTGTGTATGTTTATACACTTTTACTTATTCCATTTACAGATTATGTAAGTAAATTAATTTTAATTATTTCATTTACAAATTTATAGGAAAAATATTTATGAAATTAATAAAAAAAAGAAAGAGAATTAAACATTAAAGAGCGGAGAAAGAAAAATATTAATGAAATTAGTAACTCATATCATCTAATCTTAACCCTTCATTTCAATTTAATCTTATGGTTGAAAAATTATGTTTAAACTTGTGTTTAAAGATGTGTCTCTTGAACCTGCCCCGATATTATATGTCACAAATATCTTATGAATCTAATAAATTATTAGAAAGACGATACAATAAATAAATTACTAGAACTTCTAATAATTTCACAAAACTTAGAAACCTATAAGTTACCACCTTCTAGCTATAAGCAAAGAAGATTTTTCCATGGAATATTTTAATCCTTTGATCTATCAATTAATTAAGACATGTGGGGAAATAATTAATTAAATTGGATTTTATTATTTATTAAATAAATTAGAAACCCCAAATTTATCTACAAATAATATATAAAGTGCAAACGAAATATTAGAAATTAATAATTTCAACGAAGAAAATATAAAAAAATTAAAGAGTTAGGAATCAAATGAGTAAAGAATTAATTAATAAAGTTAAACAATTAATAAAAGACTTCAACATTGAAGATCAAAATGTATTAAAACAAGAGATAATTTATATAATGAATTAAAACTCAATAGATATAAGATTAAACAAGTTAGAGATTCAATTAAATAAAATAAAAAAATTATTGAGCAATTTGGTAATTTACTAAAAATATAAATAAAAAATTTCAAGAAAATTGAAGTAGTGTTGCCTCATTGCAGCCTGCCGTTTAAAATTAAACTTTAAAACTTAGTTACTTTTATATAATTATTATCTTTTTTAGGGATTTAAAATTTTATAGCTGTAACGTACAGCTATTGGAACATAGGCTTTCCCTTATTTTGATAGGTGAAGCTATTTAAACCCATATTTTCACTCTTTACACCTACTTTATAATAAAATTTTATACCACAAAAAATATCCTTGTATAAAATTATGAAATCATCCTCTTTCATTCTCTCATCTCTCTTTCTCTCTTGTACTCTACTTTGCATATATTTTTCTCGTCAAATTGATTTTGGTTAAGGTAGAAGAATCCTATTCCATGAAATTGTATAATCCATTATTAGCTAATTCAACTATAGATGCTATCAACATAAAAAACAGTCTCTTGGTTATCATAAGAAAATTGATTTTTCTCATAAAACAATCATGAACTACTATTCTTTTCTGGTCCAAAATATTTGTACTTTTCAAGGCACAAGTTTTTTATTTTAAAAATATTTGCAATTGATCGACTCATTAACTTTCTGTTGGGGTTAAAAAAAGAATTATCATCATTGCCTTTATAATTTATATGCATTCTTGTATATGAGAAGATATTTGTCTTATATTTATAATTTTTTTGGGTTAGATTGGGAACAGACTTTTTTTTTTAACTCACTCCAAAAGTATTAGAATTTTGGGCTAGTTGCTGCAATTTCATATTTAGTTTATAGTTGTGTACAGTGGCGGATCTAGAAAAATAATTTACTGGGGGCTAAATTGAATAATAACAAAATGTAAAAACTAAAACTTAAATGTATAAAATTTTTGGTAATACATTAATAATTGTTTTCTATGCGGTCTCATATTCTGAAAACTGTTGTACAATAGACTAACTATCAATACTATTAAATACATCATTTTCTACATAAATAACAAAATTTTTATTTATCCATTCATCTCCCATCCGATTCTGAAGTTGATTATTCACAAATTTCATTGTTGAAAATGTTCTCTCTCATGTGGCTGTGAAAATTGAAAGAATTGATACTAATGTTACCAACAAATATACTAACAGATACACCTTATCTTTTTTTGTTTAACCATTCTTTTAGCAAGGCCATCAATTCCTTTCAATTTTGCAAACTTGATACTAGAGCGTACATCCATTATGAAAGTTTGAAGCTAAACTTTAAGTACCATAAGTTCTATTAGGGGAAAATCCTTGGGATAAAATTGAGCAAGGCATTCTAAATTGTCCTTATCAAATGCAGCAAATGAGTCATTTGGGCTTAGACATGCCATTCACGAAATGATTATCTAACGATTATTTGCTTTCCTTTTGCTTTCGTCAATGAGATCTAAGAATAAAGAACGAAGAAGTTTGAAAGAGCTTGACTGCTTGCAAGAATAAAGAAGCTTCATGATTTAATAATGGGAAATTATCCACCAATCACTTGTTTTTTCTATTTTTTCAAAATTACACATATCTTTTTTTTTTTTTGGCTGAGTTCCACCTAAAATTATATTTTCTTGCACCCATCCACTCCCGTCTTCACACTGATAAGTCTTTTTTGATGTCACATAGATAAAATTATCATTTGATCCGAGCCAAAAAAAAAACCAGCATCATTTTTTAACTTCTTCTACCTCTGGAATTTTTGTTTTTTTTGTAGTCAAACTATCTGATTTGTATTGCACAAAAACTTTAGAATTACTGTTGACATCACGAGAATCATCAAAATGAAAATATGTACTTAATATTGAAGCCCTGAGGGAGCAGAAAACAAACTTTGCTTTAGAATTAATTAGAGCACAATTTGCACCTGAGGGTGCAGTCCTTTCTTCATTTTCTTCAAATAGTAACTGGGAGCTAAGTTTCCAAGCCTTGGTCGAAAAGTTTTTTTACCTTTGGAATTGCTTTGTTTCAGCACAATTACATCATTTCTTTCACACTTCAGCAAATCAAATTCTAATTTATCATTTTCTTCACAAAACATCACATCACTGTTATGCCAAGAAAGAACTGTATCCCCAAGCCCCGTTTGTAACTCCTCCCAATCACTTGTTGAGTGAAAGGTTAGTTTTGGAACATGAGAGGATTTGTTGAGTGAAAATGAAAATTTTCATTTTTAGTGATGGGTGTATAAAAAAAAAGGTTTAAAGAATAAAAAATTAAGTTCAAATAGTTTCACCCTTACACAAAATAAAAAATTTAATTAATTAGACCAATTTACTCAAACGAAATTTGGAAAAGAAGTTAACGTGAATGACGTGGCACTTACTGGCCATTAATTTTATTGACATTATAAAATTATCTCATTTATAATAATATAAAAATATCATCTACTAATTAACTCTCATTAATTGGTGATTGATATGTAATTTAAGATATAAAATTTTGTATAAGCATGTCACTATTCTTAAGAATACAAAGCAGAGAATGGCAAGAAATGCCGGCAGTTCATCATTTTCCACTTTTTTGCTTTTGATTAAAATATACTTTTTTATAGGGATGGCAAAACGCGAGTTTCGTCTTGGGTATGGTAATATCCGGATCCGAATTGGACATATTTTTTTTTAATACTTGGGTCAGGTTTTAAAAAAATTTAGTATCGAGCCGGGTTTTTTTACTTATTAAAATACTATATATGTAACTCTATATATATATATATATGTATATATTTTTTAATTTATTTTATAATTTTTAAGTTTATTTTAATAAAATTATATATGAAAATATGAATTTTAAATGTTTAAAATTTTAAATATATTGAATAGATGGGTCAAATAAATATAATTATTTAAATAAAATATATTTTATAACATTTTTTTTATAAAAATTCAGGTTCCGGGCTTCTGGACCGAGCAAGTATTTTTGACAATTTATTTTTTTTATTTATATATATTGTCATGGAATAGATATTTATTTTGCTCTGCATCGATTTTCTAGCTGAATTTCACATTTAGAAAAGGCACGGCTATTTATACTCTAAGTATTCATATGTTTATGAAATTTGTTTTTATTAAAAAAACTCATAAGTTAATATATTATTAAGGACAATCTATTTAATTAACAAAATGATAAATGTTGAATTACTCTATCGTGAAATAAAAATCTTTAAATCTCCTCTTAATTATTGTAAATTTTAAATTATCCTCCTTTTTTTATTCAAAAGATAAGGGTGGGGCTATGCAATTTTTTTACCTTCTTTACAAAAATAAGAAGTAAATTGAGGTTTGAATTTGATTGTTGAAGTTTAAATTTGGTTTTTGAAGTTTGTAAACCAGAAACAGAACGGGTGACAAAGAATCAAGTCAGCGAGCACTCTCTCTCTCTCTCTCGGTTGCTCTTCAAAAAGTTGCGGTGAGACCTCATCGTTTCGGGTCAAACCACTGCACTTCAGATCCACTGCCGCTGACACCGCTCTCACAGAGCTTAAAGCTTTCATATTTGCCCATCACCAAAACTTTTTCAACCGCCGTCGCCAGATTCTGATAGAAGTCAATCTAGTACATTAAAGAATTTTATTTTGTTGGAACTCATGTCGGCATCACCAACAACTTAAACCAATAGTCTCCAAGATAAAACAGTAGTTTCCGGCCGGGAGGGTGTCTCCCTCTCCGGCCGGCACTGTCTTTTTTAATTTTATTTTTCTGTGTTTTTTTTGCTTTTATTTATTTCAAATATTTATTTTATCTTTTTTATTGTTGGATGTTGTTTGGTGTGCTGGTTATTGTTTTCTGCTATTCCAAGAGGTGGTTTCAAGAACCGTTGATGGCGTTGCCCGAGTGGTTGGGTTGGAAAGGGTAAGCCTATGTTGGAGTCGTTGGGTGGCTCTAATGGTTGGTGCGTCAAGGTTTCTGATAGCATAGGGCGGGGGCTCGACGTGGGTTACTAGTAAATTGCCTGAAATAGTAGATTATAGTTTTCTTCTTTTAGTTTAATGTTTTTGTAACAATACATCTGGATTTTAGTTTAGACCCAGAAGATGTATTATGTTAAATTGTGGTGTTTGTATTATTGCTAAAGCAGTAGTTATAGTTGTAGTTGTAACTGGCAATGTAATGTCTTCCTTTATCTGATTGGAATATGGTTTCACCTTACAAATTTGAGCTGGGTAGCCAGATCGGTAAAAAGTTCTCCTGTGCGTCATGAGATCAAATGTGTGAAACTATTTTCCAATTCGGTTATAAAGGAAAAATTTATAGTTAACAAGGCTTGAAACTTAGGTTATCCTAAGTATTATATTTGAGCCTATTCTGACATTGTACTTTTGTTTTTATAACTATATATTATTGACTGTTTTTGACTTGTAATGAAAGGTTTATTTTCTTCTCTCTCTATATATATATATATATATATATATATAAGTTATGAATTAAGTGTGCGGGGTTAATTGTTGTTATTTTTATTCATTTATACATGACTATGTTTTGACATTAATGTTAGTAAGAATTATAAAATGACATTTTTATCGATTATCTAAAATTATCATTTAATTGTGAAGGGTTATTTTAGATTTTTTGTACTTCATATAAAAACTCCATAGATTTTTTCAAACACTGTAGGTGACAATGCCATGAAACCATCTAGCCATCTGCATCCAGGCCCCAGTGTTCCATCAAGTTGAAACTGCAATAAATTTCAACCTATTATCAGTTAGAAAAAGTATTTTAGAATAAGTTTGGTTTCATACATCCTCATCTTGAAAATTGGCTGCCTTGCTACTTACTTCCCTAAAACTACGAAAATTTTAATAATTTTACGACCAATAAAATATGTTGAATCAACGATATTTATCTGCAATGATAAGAAATATCCCAAGATTCCAGTTCTATCACAAGTTAGCAAAGCAGCCTATTTTTGTAGATCCCTTTTTTGCAGCATGTTCAAGCATATATGTTACATTTAAGAATTTTGTTTCGCTTTACACTCTTATCATCCTCTCTTCCATTGGAGCAATAACTAAAAGGAGATGCATTCTCTAGTGGTAAGAGTTGCGAGGAAGAGCACTGTTGATTAAGTTCTTGGTATGAAATTTATTTTTCTTGTTTTTGAAGAGAACAAACTAAGAGGCCTTTTGGTACTTTTAAAGTTGTGTGGAGTAAATTTATTTGAAAAATGTATCAAATGTGTGTGTGAGTAAAAAAATATTCAAAGCATATTTTAAAGTATAAATAGTCTCACTCTTTTAAAAAATACGGACATTTGCACATGTGAAAATCTTCTGATATTCATACATTTTAGAAACAAATTAATATTATTAGACTCTCTCTTAATTACATTTAGTGTAACTTACATATTAGTTACTTAATTTTACATATATTTTAATAGAATGTAAAGCCCACTTACGCAAACCCATATTGTTGTTATTAGAAAGTAACGGTATGGAATTCTATGAAATTTGTCGATAAAGAAATAATGTTATCCCAAATGAAATCACGTTTATCAAATAGACAATGAACTTGATCAGGTGGCTATTAGAAAAGTCAAGTAACAGTTAAAAAGGTTATGATAGAGGGGGGAGTCACGAGATCCATTCCTTTTCAAATTATTAAATATCATCTCAAATTATCTTCTTTTAAAAATTTTGTCCAAAACTTTCCATGGAAAAGAAAAGAAAAGTGTAGAAAATATGGAAGTTAAAAACTTAAAATAGATATCAATGAGTTGAATGAATCCTAGGTGCAGAGAGTTTCGATGAAGACTTTGTTGCTCGTTAAGTCGTTATCTCATCAGAATTTGAAAATAAATACAAACTACATTATATATATCAGTTGATAGAATCTGGCGGCTGATGGCAATAGCCTAATAGTCGATTTTTAATGCATCAAAAGGAGTTATTTAGCTAAATAAACATTAGAGTAATTTAGCTAAATTTAGCCAAGCTTAGGGCCTGTTCGGTTTTTTTTTTTTTTTTTTAAATAATAATTACACATTAGCTTAGCTTACTGATTATATATCATTATTAATAAATAAATTTTACTCAATCATATTTAATTGAGAAAATTTTTTGAGTCTCAGTTATAATTGGAATTCGAACTAAAATACTTAATTAACTTAAGTATCTTGGTTATCAATAGGCTACAAGCTTATTAACAGGGTCTGTTCGATTTTGTTTTATAACAAGTATTTTCATTTTTATTTTTTTAATGTAGATGTGATACTTATTCGGTAGATTTTTTTAAAATAAATTATAAAATAAACTATGAAACACCTAAAATAAGAAGCCATGTGATAGTAACAAATAGGAAATATTTTAAATATATTTTGATATTAATTAATTAGTTGATAATTCTTTACAAAAGATAAATAAATTAATTATAATTAATTAATAAATATTAAATTATTTAAGATAAAAAATAAAAAATACGTGACATTACTATTGGGCTATTCTGCAGAGCAAATGATAGAATAAATTATAAAATTAATTCTGCACATTCTCCAACACACAATAAAGCCACTTTTATCATTTCACCAGTATTTTCTCTCTCACTGATCAGCAAAGATTCTTCTTCATCTTTCGAGCAGTTGCGTATCTCTTCTTCCTCCTCTGTAGCTACCTTTGTCTTCTCTTTCAATCTCATATCTCGTCTTCTTCTTCTTTCAGAACCAAATTTTCATGTATTTTTTTAATTTTCACTCTAATTTCTTTTTTTTTCTCGGACATAGCTCTACCTAAATTTTTGGGTTCATCTAACATTTTCTCATTCCCCATCTTTATTTTCTTAGTTCTTAAACAAAAAGTTTTTGAAATCACTGTGTCCAGATCTGTACTGCTATTTATAGATTACATAAATATATATTAATTTTAGCATACTTTATTCTTTTAAACTCTCTCCCAATTGGGCAAGTTGAATCTTCATCTCCTGTGAAGTTCTTGCATTTGAGAGTATGCCTGGCCAAATTGTGCTGCTGCACTTGTTCTTTAAATAATGGAAAATATATGAATAACAAGCAAATGAAATTTTAATGTATATTTTTATTTGCTTGTTATGGAGAAGACATAATTAACAAGAAAGTAATTGGAGAAGATAGGGTGTAATTATGGTAATATTATCTATTTTAAAATTTATGGCTAACTTATTTATGGTAAATCTATATTTATTTAAAAATTTAATGGTAGTTATGGAGATTAAACAAATTAATTTTATATTATATTTCATTATTTCAATTATGACTTGAATGTTTATTAAAATTTTTTAAAAAAAATAATACTACGGTGCACATAGCCGCATGTTCAATTATTATTATTTTTTTAAAATTAATTGTCTGCCGAACATGGTTTTAAATATAGAATACAAAAATAATATCAAGTACATATTTAATTTTAAAATATTATTTTTATTATCCTTTTTGTATTATAAAAATGTCAATTGAAAAAGAATACCAAACGCGCTCTTATTGTCTTAAAAGTTACTTATTAGCTAAATAAAACATTAGATGGATCTCTTGGAGACAATGTTACCGATGTGGATGTGGCTCCTTCTTCTCCTCATCCCGCTGCTGCGTATCTTGAAAAAGCTGAAAGCACAAAACAAGCAGCAGCTTCCACCAAGCCCACCTAAGCTTCCAGTAATAGGCAATTTTCACCAACTTGGAGAGTTGCCTCACCAATCTTTGTGGCAACTCTCTAAAAAATACGGCCCCGTTATGCTCCTCAAACTTGGTCGTGTGCCTCTTGTTGTAATCTCCTCTGCTGAGGCAGCAAGAGATGTACTAAAAGTTCATGATCTTGATTGTTGTAGCAGACCACCATTAGCAGGCAGTGGGAAGTTTACATACAGCTATTCGGATATAGCTTTTTCACCATATAGCGACTACTGGAGAGAGTTGCGGAAAATAAGTGTCCTCGAGCTATTCAGCTTGAAGAGAGTGCAGTCATTTGGATTCATCAGGGAAGAGGAAGTTGGCCTGCTTATGAATTCAATCTCTGAATCATCATCCTCTGCCTCCCCTGTTGATCTTTCTGAGAAGATGTTTGCTCTCAATGGAAGTATAGTTTTCAGGATGGCTTTTGGCAAGAGATTTCGAGGGAGCAATTTCGATAATCATAGATTTCAAGAATTGGTCCATGCCGTCGAATCTCTGGTGGGGGGATTCACGGCAGCTGAATGCTTTCCATATGTGGGTTGGATCATTGATAGGCTCAATGGTTACCATGCAAGGCTCGAGAGAGTTTTCCAAGAATTGGATACTTTATTCCAACAAATAATCGATGATCATCTCAAACCTTCTGAGACAACAAAACAAGAACATGTACAGGAAGACATCATCGATGTGATGCTCAAAATTGAGAGAGATCTAGCTGAATCCCACGAAAGTGAAGCTTGGCTCACAAAAAATCATATTAAGGCAGTACTTCTGGTAAGCATGCAGCTACCTTTTCACTTTAGCATCATCATGCGTTGCAATGGAAACTAAAATCAGAAATTGATTGTGAGACAAATTTATTTATTTATGTGCTTTCTCTTATAGATTGTGACTGCTATGCTATGCTATGTGTGTTTTATCAGAACATATTTTTGGGAGGAGTAGACACCAGCGCAATTACTGTGATTTGGGCAGTGGCAGAGCTCTGTAAGAATCCAAGATTGATGACAAAAGCACAAGCTGAAATCAGAAATAGTCTCGGAAACAAAGGAAGAGTTACTGAAGCCGATATTGATCAACTTCAGTACCTGAAGATGGTGATCAAGGAAACTCTAAGACTGCACCCTCCTGCCCCACTATTAATTGCAAGAGACACCCTGCGTCATTTCAAAGTTAATGGTTATGACATTTATCCCAAAACGTTGATCCAAGTAAATGCCTGGGCAATTGGAAGAGATTCAAAATACTGGGAGAATCCTGAAGAATTCATCCCCGAAAGGTTTATCGATAACTCGGTTGATGTTAGAGGACAACATTTCGAATATTTACCATTTGGATCCGGCCGAAGAATTTGTCCTGCTATTAATATGGGATTAATAATGTCGGAGCTTGCACTTGCAAATCTCTTGTATTGTTTTAATTGGAAATTGCCCAATGGAAGGGAGGAGGATGGTATTAACATGAACATGGAGGAGGCAACTGGTGTGTCTCTGACACTGTCTAAGAAGACGCCTCTTATCCTTGTGCCAGTCAATTACTTCCAGTAGTAGCCATCAGAAAACTGAAAAGACAACAACAGCATTGCTATGTTGTAACTTGTTCAACTTCCTGTAGAAGTTGCAGTGGATTGTAAGGTAAGCGTAATGCTACATATCTCAAATTTTTTGTCCTACATAACTATTCCAAATGATTTGGTATTCATTAATTGGTTGATAGTCCTTTACAAATCCAAGTTAATTAATTATAACCAATTAATAAATACCAAATCCTTTGGGATAGTTATTTGAGACAAAAAATTTAGGATACGTAACATTATTGTTCTTTAAAAGTTGTGGTGGATTGTAATGCAAGTCACTTATTTAAGGATCATGTATTATTATTACCTAAATTATGTATGAGTTTTCTTTGTTTAGGTAGTTTGATGCCTCAAGTTTAAATTTATTTTATTCCCTATATAAAACTGTTTAAATATCACTTAGTTAGACCCTTGGAGGCCAAAGGTCCATGTTAACTTATCTCACAAAAATATGTAGATTTATTTGGTTCTTTTGGATCCAATCATCAAATAACTAATTATTAAACATAATTTCAGAGCAAATTCTAGAAAATTAAACTAAGGGTGCACTTGGGATTGAAGTTGGGCAGAAGTTAAAGTATTGAAGTGATTAGTAAACACTAGTTGTTATAATTTGAAAGCTATGTTGATGTAATTTTTCACTTGTATGATGAAAAATTTATTAAATTATTAATAATTTTATTAAAATTATTATTTAAAAATTATATTTACTATATACTATTAATTTTTACTTATAGTTTTTTTTCCACAGCAGCTGTAGCTTAAAAGCTGCAGTACCTCAATCCCAAACAGGGCCTGAGTCGCATTTTAACAATTAATCAACCATGATCCTAAACATTCTATTTATTTATCTTCAAATTCTGCCTTGCCATTCTCTCTGTAAAGTGTATGTATTCTATAATATCGAGTGAAGATGTCGCTTGTATATTTGTAGCTATCACAATTTTCCGCGAATAAACCACAGGTGCAAAGAGTTACCGTGAAAAAGCAATGGGTTGGGCTAGGCTTTTGCCGGGCCCGGCCCAGCAGCCTTTTTCCAAAACAAAAATTTTGAAAAGGGCGGTGATATTTCCACCCCTTAATTTTAGTAAACCCACCACATTTAGTAATCCACCCATAATAAAAATTAAAATGAACATTTTTATGCTAAAAATACCCCCGTCTATTAATATTTATAATATTTTTTTCTCTTTTATTTTTTTAGATTTTTGTTTGTTTTAATTTAAAAAATAATTATTTATTTGAAAATATCAATTATCTAAACCTCTAGATTTGGTGCGCGCGCGCACACACACATCTATATATATATATTTTTTTCTTATATGTGAGAGAAATGAATTTATTGAAGCATAAGCATATTCCCAACATTTCCTGAATTTAAAAAAAATTGACATCAATTCATCCTTTTGCAATCATCAATGCAACATCTCAAACATGTTAATTCCATTTAACAAAATACAAATATCAGGAATCCATTCTCAAGTCCAGGTAAGAGAAATAAATCCACTGGCTCATTTGCCAGCATTACATCTTCTCATTCATTTTTATTAACATCTAGTGGAGCTGGTCTAAAATATTCGTAGAGTTTTGCAATTAGATCATCAATACTTGAGATGTGGATCATTCGCATGTGACTATTCTTTGTTCTCCACGCGTGGCGCATAGAGCTTCTTCATTGTCTTTGTATCACTATCAGGCATCAGCGGGTGGAATTTGCAGAATTTGAGACAACATCTTTGATGTGTATCAACTTCTCTCAAAGCAGAGCAACTTATATAGGCAAATAATCTCTGATTGATTTAAACCATGGAGCTTCTAAAACAATGTTCTGAAATGCATTTTCTTCATGGGACCTTAGCGAGGGGTCCCATGGACTTGAGGGTCTTTCGGACTTGGGATTGAAGGATCCCTTTTTAAATGGAAAATGGACTCCATATCATGTTCTTTTTCTTCAGGGTTGCTGTTGTTTTTGCACCGGCTCATCGTGCCCACTTGGTGTACATATATATTTAAACACAAATTGATTTTTTTTTTCCATTTTTTATGAAATAATATCAACTCCAACATCCAAATTCTTCCCTTCGCATTTTTTCTTCGTCCATAATTTATGAACATAAAAGCTCCTAGGTTTATACAGTATAGTAAATTACTAAATTTAACTCCTAAATTATAATTAAAAATAATTAAACTCCTAAATTATTTATTTGCCTATTTTAGTCATTTCATCTAAGGATAACATTGTAATTATATAAAGGGCAATCTAATAACTGGGATGGTTTTATACAAAATGTGGGTTGGGGTGGGGGGGACATCACCACCCTTTTGAAATCATTATTAAAAGAAATTATTTATGTACTACTACCGTTTTGTCGTATATATATATCTAACTACTAAAACATTGTAACTTGTTATATGTACCATTTATATTTTTAAACTTGTATCAATCAACCACTTTACCACTAATATTGTTAAAGAATCTAAACAAATAACTATTTTATCCTTAAATGTATTAAAAAATCATTTTACTGTTTAGAATATTAAAAAATAATAAAATTTATAAATTTAAATAAAAAAAAACCATTATTCACAAAAAATATAAAAAAAAATAAATATCATTTAACTGACTTTCCTATCCGTCTACAATCATGCTTTTTATGCAATTATAAAATTTAATTATTTTTCAAAATTTCAAAAGGTAAAATAGTTTTTTAATGCATTCAATGATGAAATGGTTATTTTGCTTAGATTATATAACAGATTCTAATGGTGTTAATGATAAAGTGGCTAATTAATACAAATTAAAAAACATAGATGATGCATAAAACTTGTAAACTCAAATGTAAATGTAACAAAATAGAAGTGTTGCAAAGGTAGTTTTCCTAATATTAAAGTTAGCTATTGAGACTTGAGAGATGAATTTAAATAATTTTTAATTTTTTTTAAAATACCAATAAAGCTAGTATTTTTTTTTTTAAAGTGTATTACCTACAACCTTATCCTCTCCCTATCCATGTGAGTAGGCCATAAACCCCATGCGTGAGTGAGCTGAAGATCAAGTTGTTGTTAAGCTGAATAATAATAAAAGGAATTGTGTTAATTATTTTTCTTAATAATTCGTCTCTGTGCGTCTGTAGAGGGTCTTGTTATGTTATATTAGCTATAACATACTACAACCCAGAAGTAATTTCTTTGTACCTCTGAGTTATTATCACTCAAACAATTTAGGGATTGTGAGAAATTAATTTTAGGTCAGCTGTAAGTCATAGTTAATATAACTTACAGTTATTGTAAATAATTTACTGTAAAGTGTAGCAACATTTTCTATACAGAAACATTATCAATTAGTGATGGAAGCAAATAGTATTTTAAGTATAACGAAATTTTTGTATCAATATAAAATATTAATATATGGAAGTTATGGAAAAAAATTAGTGCAATTCTATGTGTAAATTTGTTAATACAAATATGTAAACATTTGAAGTTTTAAAATTTGTTTTGAATTTTAAATCCACGAATTGTTGTAAAATTTACCTGAGTTTAATATAATTTAACAGAAAAAAGGGTCTATCGAGCAATTACGCAGAATTCTATTAGAAAGTTGATTAATTTTATTTAAGATATTTTATATAGGAATAAAATAATTATTAACATAAAAATAATTAATGAAGACGGAGAAATATAATGAGAGGTCAAATTCGACGGGCTTTTCGTTTTGGAACGTGCCAAAATTAAGTGTAACTAACTCGTTGTCTGACATTTAAAGCCCTGGAGAATTTGTCAACAACTTGGGACGCTTTAAGTTGACGAGTCCAAATTTACAATTAATGTGCAAGTCAATATTCAATACGGGGCAACTGGACTTTTTGTTTCACACTCTTCGGATGTTGGGTATGAATCTCAGAAATTTAAGCAAACAGACGTCAGTTGATCGAATCCTGCAAATGCATTCCATGAATAATTTAATTAAATAATAAAACTTTGTCATCATTTTTGACTGAAGATTTGTCCTTTTTTCATTTTTCCAAACTTTGAAAAGTCTCATCGTTGGACCTATGCTTTTTCAATTTTTTGAAAGTCTCATCACGTGACCTGTTTTTATTTTCTTTGGCTTTGAAACGTTTCATCAGTGGACCGGTTTTTTTTTTTTTTCCAAACGTTTCATTTCTATCTAAAACTTTTTTTTTTAAAGAAAAAAATATAATACAATTTCAAAATATTCAAACAATAATATATGATACTGCAGCTATATTATATTATATTATATTATTATTTCTTGATACATTTTTACCAATTACCGTTGTCTTGCAAGATTTTGTATATTAGAAACAATCTATGATGGTTTTATTGTCAATTCAATAATATACAATATTTTTATGTATACAACTAAGGCTACGTTTGGTACAACTTATTAAAATAGAGCTTATATCAGTAGAATTTTTGACAAAAAGCTATTGGGTGTTTGGTTGTCAATTAAAAAAACTCGTTTGAACCATTTAGACTGTTTGGTTAAACAAAATTAAAAGTACTTTTGTGTAATTAAATTACCAAAAAGGATATGTAAAAAAAATTGTTTCATAATTATATAACTTAAAATAAAATGTCCAAAGCTATCAATTAATAAGAAAAAATTAGTTCAACCATTTCTTCAATGTTCAAAATTAAAAATACATCAATAATATATTCCTAAAAAAAATAATACTATCCAAATTAAGATGTCAAAAAGAATAACAACGTGGTTCTTGTTAAAGCATTAACCAATAATTGTTAGGAGTTCGTTAGAAACTAAGTTCAGATTTAAAAGAAGGATGAAACAATACCGGGGCAATAAACAATTGTATAATATAAAAAAAGAAATATAAAAAAATAGTAGGAATTCACATTCATACTTAGTACGCTGTGGTGACTATGAATTTACTCTCAAGTGATGGCTATGTGTAGGATTTGGTATTTAATTTACCAGCGATTTCATAAATTAAAAAAAAAGCAGCGGTCGTATGTTATCCAGCAACATTTTTTATTGTGGAGGTTTTGTATATAATAAGGGTATTATGTAATTAATAAAATATTTTTAGGATATTTTTTATATTACATATATTTTTGGAAAAGCTCTTTAACTTTTACTCTCAAAAGCTCAAATTTTAGGCTTTTGCTAGTATAGGTAAATTAGCTTATTTAAGCTAAAAAAACTCCATTAAAAAAAATAACCAAACACCAAAAAAATTTTTAAAAAGTGCTTATGGGATTAATTAGGCATTTATGGCCACTAGATAAGCCATACCAAACAGGCACTAAGAAGACTATAAGAAGAAAGAAAAGATAATGAGGGAAAAAATAAAAAAACCTAATTGTTTTTACATTTTTTTATTATTACCTTATTTTATTAAATTTCTTTTGTCTTTATTTATGTGTGGCTATTTCATGTTTATAGAATCATAATAAATAATAAATTTTAAAAAAATTATTTTTTTATGAAGGTTAAATCTGAAACTCTTCAAAATTATCTTTACAATTTTAGTATTTTTAACACTTACTTGGGTATTATCACAAATTCAAAGTAATTATAAATTAATTAAAAACTGATTTAAAATTACTCTTCAAAATTTTTCAAAATTTATGCCCAACTAGTCCTATCCTATATTGACTCTGCCTGTAGCAGTGTGGATTAAAATAAGAGAAAAAGCCCTTTTCACCTCAGGGGTTTGATGCAATAGCCCATTTCATTCTTGCTTTTTAAAGAATTACTCATTTCATCCATACTTTTCAAATAATAGCCCAAAACACTATTCTGTTAATTAACTGTTAATTTATTGTGTAATTCATTGAGGGCAAAATATGATTTTCAATTAAAAATATACAAATTATTTTAATATAGAAATCTAAAAAATAATTAAATAACATCTTACTTTTTGCATAAATTTAAAATTTAGGATAACTTAACGAATAAACAATAATAGCACTAAATAATATGTAAAATATATATTTAGCACAAAATAAAAAAAAAATAGATTTCATAGGCACTAGAGTAATTTTTTTTTTAGTCTTTTAACTTGTTCTGACTTTAATATAGTCAAGATAAATAAACAAATAATCAATCAGTACTGTTATTTTATTAAAAGTAAATACAGACTCCTTCATTTACTTAAAAAAAATACGCACTAAAGATATAAAACACAAATTTAAAATACAACAGAATAATTTAATGAACACACACGCACACACGCACATATATATATTGCATATTTTTTAGTGTTATTTTTGTTTGATTAAGTTATTCTTAAATTTTAAATTTATTCAAAAGGTTAGATGTTATTTAATTGTATTTGAGAGTTTTATTTTAAAATAATTTATATATTCTTAATTAAAAATTATATTTTATTTTTAATGAATTACACTGTAAATTAATAACTAATAAACAAAAGAATATTTTAAATTATTATTTAAAAAATATAAATAAAATAAATAATTATTTAAAAAGTAACGATGAAATAAATAATTGTTTAAAAAACTTTTTTCCGTAAGATAATGTCAAGCGGTAGCATCAGACAGTGACTTCAATTTATACCATCCTTGACTTAATTAAGCTTTGGCATGGATGTGATGTGATTTTCCCTGGCTGACATATTTTACGAAGTCGTGGTTGTCTTCCAGTGGATATGCAGGTGTTCACTTTGTCAAACCTAAGCTAATTTGTGGATATAGAGCCGCCATTGCCAATGTCACACTAGTTTCAAAATTCTTTTTTTTTTTTTTGGACCAGAAATAATAAAAAAAGAATGCAAATCTATTGTAATACAGTTGATACAAAAATAACATTGAACGATATAAATCGAAAACAATTTTTCAATATCATAAAATTTTAAACAAGCAACATCGTGCACATAATAGATCTTATCCATATGCGGTGTTTTAAACACATTAGGTAGAGTGATATATGTCAGAATATATGAGATAAATAAACCAAAATTAACCCTAATTCCAAACATTACACAGGCAATATGCCAGTTATATATGTGTAAGTTTTAGACGTATCATCAGAGCAATAGATATAGATTATACTCTTTTTTTTTTTTTTTTTCAAAAGCAAAGCAAGTTGCTATTGATGTTAGTTTTTAATGTCAATAAATACAGCATGAATAAATACGTGGACTGGACATAAAAATTTAATAGAAAGATGATACAAACAAATTAACACTAGTACTAATTTATTCGTTAAATTAAAAATAAGATAAACAGACACCCTTTTATACTGTGCACAAAATCTCTTTAATATTTGTCATTAAAAAAAAAAAAGTTACATTGCTCAGGTACCTTTGTAAGTGGCCAAGTTAATGCTACAAGTTGTACACAATCGTCCACACAAGATTCGTGCACTGTCACTGACATTATCATTTCGTCTATACGACGAGAACCGCTAGTTTTCAAACGCCGCAACTGACCTGCTCCCCAGCTGGGTTATAAATATGTGCAAGGAAAAGCTGGCTGGTTATCGAGCAACTCAGAATACTGAATTATGGCTCTCTACACAGTAGCCATGACCATGACCATGTGGCTCCCTCTTCTCCTGATTCCTCTACTACTTATCCTGAAAAACACGAAGAAAAGCCAGAAGCAGCAGCAGCAGCTTCCACCAGGGCCTCCTAAGCTTCCGATCCTTGGCAATTTACTCCAATTTGGAGAACTGCCTCACCAATCTTTATGGAAACTGTCCAAAAAGTATGGCCCAGTTATGCACCTCAAACTTGGTCGTATACCCTATGTTGTAGTCACCTCTGCAGAGGCAGCAAGAGAGGTCTTGAAAGTTCATGATCTTGAGTGCTGCGGCAAAGCACAATTAACTGGCGTCGGGAGGCTTTCATATAACTATTTGGATGTTGCGTTTGCCCCATATGGTGATCACTGGAGACAGATGCGGAAATTAGTTGTTATGGAGCTTTTCAGCCACAAGAGGGTGCAGTCATTTCAGTTCATCAGGGAAGAAGAAGTTGCCTCACTTGTGAATTCCATCTCTCAAGCATCATCTTCTGCTACTCCTGTTGATCTTTGTGAGAAGATATTTGTTCTGTCTGGAAGTGTACTATTGAGAGTGGCTTTCGGAAAGAAATTTCAAGGAAGTCAGTTTGATAATCATAAATTTCATGAATTGCTCACAGATGCTATGGCCGTGGGAGGAAGCTTCACCGCAGAGGAATGTTTTCCGTATGTTGGTTGGATCATCGACAAGCTCTCTGGATATCAGGCAAAGATTGAGAGCGTTTTCCAGGAAGTGGATTCTTTCTTGGGACAAGTAATCGAAGATCACCGTAAAGCTGAGAGGACAAAACAAGAGCATGAAGACATCGTCGATGTCATGCTGCGAATTGAGAGGGATCAAGCTAATTCTGCTCACGGAGAACACCAAATTACAACGGATCATATAAAGGCCGTACTCGTGGTAAGCATGCACCTTCAGTTTCCACAAAACGTTCTTTCTAATTCTTCATGGGCATATATCTGCTCTCTCAAGCTGAATAATATATTGCCAAGCACCACCATATAACTATATTATGAACAAAACCTTCTTATTAGCTCCATCACCCAATCTGTAGAATACTAATTAATTAAACCGTCTTCATCCCGGTTAATTTTGCAAGTCATTATTAATTACTAGACTGCTTGCAGCTCCTAATATGATCTTCCCTGCATAATTAATTATGTTTATGTTTTGTACATTAAATCAGGATTTATTATTTGCTGGAGTAGACACCAGTGCAGTTACTGTGATCTGGGCAATGTCAGAGCTTGCTAGGAATCCAAGAGTGATGAATAAAGCACAAGATGAAGTCAGAAAATGCATTGGAAAGAATGGAAGCATTACAGAAAACGATATGGAGCAGCTTCAATACCTCAAGATGATAATCAAAGAAACTTTTAGATTGCACCCTCCTGGCCCACTGCTACTTCCAAGGCAAACTATTTCGCACTGTAAAGTAAATGGTTATGACATTAATCCTAAAACATTGTTGCAAGTTAACGTTTGGGCAATTGGAAGAGATTCTACGTATTGGAGCAAAGCTGAAGAATTCTTTCCGGAAAGATTCATTGATAACTCGGTTGATTTTAAAGGGCAACACTTTGAGTTTTTACCATTTGGAGGCGGTCGTAGAATCTGTCCTGGGATTCAAATGGGAATATCAACGGTAGAGCTTGCACTTGCAAATCTCTTGTATCATTTCAACTGGAAATTGCCCAATGGAATGGGGATAGGAGATTTGAACATGGAGGAAGCTATTGGTCAGAGTCTTACGACCTCTAAAAAGACACCTCTCATCCTAGTGCCCATCAATTACCTCCAGCAGCCATCGGAACTAGCATGAGCAGAGGATGCCGCTAGTCGCTGGATAACAAAAAGTTAGGGGATATCATTGCGACATAAGCCCTTTTCAATTAAAGCTTAAAATAAAACGACTAGTATTTTTTGCATTTTTTAAAATAAAATTTAAAGGAATTTGTATTTTTACAATTTTGTATTCCTGTATAAGCACAGCATTTTATTGATTTTATTTACACTCAAAATAAGTATAACTGTGTAAGACTTGTAATAAAAGAAGGTTTTATATGGGTATTGAGGTTGTACGGCTGAAATCTTTTTTTTTTTTTGGAATATCCTGAGTTTTTATTCACACTTAAAAAATCAGAATTTTATATTTTATAATATTAAATATGTATATATTTTAATTTATTTTATAATTTTATGATTTTTAAATTTTATTTTAATGAAATGAAGCTTGAAAATATGAACTTTAAGTATTTAAAATTTTGAATATATATAATAGGTGGATCAAATAAATATAAATTTTAAAAATAATATATATTTTATAATATTTTTTTTTATAAAATCGGATTCCAACCTCATCCCAGACCAAGTATTATCCAACCCACATTGTTCGGGTTTGCTTCAAGTTCAAGCTGGGGAGGTTTTTTCTTGACATCTCTATCAACACAAGATTTTAGGCTTTTCTTAGAAATATAGTATAGTATGGAATCACAATTAATACACTAGCACATGTTAATGATACCTCTCCTTTGGGTAATTGAATAGTAAAGTACCATGACACATGAAACAATTGATTTTCGATTTCTATTCAACATACTATACACGAGTTCAGCCTCCAAAACATGGACTGGTTTTCAGGGTTCCATGATTACAGATGGTCAAATAGCTCGAAAGTTTTTTAATTTCTATTATGAATTTTTGAGAGAGAGAACACGTGAACCCTGAAAACAACAGAAACTAAGAAAAAGGGCCAAGTGAAAAGCTGAGGTATTCAACCAGAAACCATATCATTCTTTTATTGCAAACGTCATGGAGGGTAAGAGATTCTTAATCAATCATAAAGAAGCAAAAACATGAAAAATACAATTCTACAGGAAGCTGCAATGAGAAATATGAGTTGCTCAAAGGAGAATTGGAAGCCTTGAAGAATGAAGGTGCAATTAGGGGTGGCAAAAAAACCGTGGCCTAAGAAAAATCGAACCGAACCGATGGTTTGGTACTGTTATGGTCGGTTTTTTTTTTCTTAAAAATAACCAAATATATGATTGTATAGAAAAAATCGAAATATCAATTTGGTTTTTGGTTCATAAAGCTGAACCGAAGAACCGGAGTATTTTTGTAATTTTACCAAATTTGACACGTGTCATGATTTAATTGGTTATGCAAATAATTACAATAGACTTGCACACACACAATTATTGGTATATATATGTATTATTCTCATCCAATAACAAACCCTAAAATAAAAAATGCCTAAATCAAAAATATTTTTTGGCTAGTAAGTTTTCTTAATTAAAAAAAAAACTAGTATTTTGTTTGTATTGTTTGTTTATTTAATTATTTATTGTTGTCTTCAATTTTGTTATAGATTCAAGTTTGCACTGGAAAATGCCTAAAGCTGATGCTTATACTGATGAAGATAGGAGAATGTTGTTGATGTTTGTTTACAATTTTTTTTTTTATTTTTTGTTGTAATTGTTGTTATTTTTATTTGTCTTTACAACTTTATGTTTATTTAGATTGAAATTTGGAGTCTAGATTTATATTCTTAAATCTTAATACTTCATATTTTCTTAGTACCTTATTCGTAGTTAGTAAGACAATTGTGATAAATGTATTTTGAATACTTTATGTTTATTGTAATATTGTTAGTATTTATATATTTGTAATAAAACTGTGATGAATTGAGTGTTTTACTTATTTTTAAATTGAGAAAAATTATTCTATTTATGAGGCCAACTGGCTAAGAATTTATAAATTCAAAATAGGCCCATAACCGAAAAAACAAAATCATTTAGTTTTGTTCATGTTTAGTTTTTTTTTTATTTGGTTCTTTCTAAAAAATAACCGAATGCATTTAGTTCTGTTAAATTCCGAACCGAACCATGCCCATCCCTAGGTGCAATAAGCTACCATTTCTTTGATTTTTGTAACATTGACAATTTCAATAAATACAGTAAGGGGAAAAAAATGTAAAAACGAAAAAGTATATTCAGATAAGGGGTTCGGAAAGCTCCATTTCATTTGAACTCTGTTGTTGCACATCAGACCTGCGGACTCCTACAAAGTCCAGTCCAAGCCACTGCCAGGGCCAGCATACATATCTAGGCCTGTTCCGGCCTCTTGAATCTTCCCTTGTATCAAACTCTTCAAGCTGATGGCTGAGCTCCTCTACTCTATCCCTCAGCCTAGACGCCCTTGTGTCTGCCAACCTCAAAGATTTTTCAGCTGCATCTCTTGCTGCCATGGCGGCAGCAGCTGTCTCTTCTTTGAATCTCAGCTTTTTCTCCGATTCCAACAAAGCCTGTCTTGCCTCTTCAAGTTCTTGCTTAAGTGATGACAACTGCAGTTATACAATAGAAACCATAATGATTGGACATAACCATTACTTGCATGAAAATGATCTGAAAGTAGTATCAGATTATAATCAGGCTCCAGATGATCTTAAAATCCAAGTGTGCCTGACTTTGACCTATATATGTTTAGGTAATTGACATAGTAAAATAGTTCTCAAGCATTGTTTAAAATTTTCTTATCTATATTCTAGAATGACATCATAATTTTGCTTTTCTGTTTGCAATGCTTTCACAAAATATCTGTTTTATGCTATTTATTTTAGAATAATACAATACCATTCTCTTTTTCCTTCAATGCATATTACCACTTCCCATTTGATTTACATTTTTAATTCTAAAAACCAACCAAAAGCAAGACAATGAATTGTCATAAAAAAATTAGATAATTATTGCCCAAAGTTGCATCCAATAAACATCGGGATACTATAATAAATAGTATTTAGAAAGTTACAATACGAGGGAAGTTACAACGTGAGAAGAAAATACTGTTCACAATGTAGGCGACTCAGAAAGCAAACCTGTGCCACAAATTCTTGTTCAACAGCTCTGCCAGCAGCAGCCTCTTGCTCTGCTGCAGCTTTCCACCTAGAAATCTCTTCTTCAGCAGCAGCAATGTCCAGCATAAGCCCTTCAACCTTCAATTCAGATATACCAAGTCTTAACTTAAAATCAACAATATGCATAGGCACTCAAAGTTCTCTATATAGATTTCTAATCATTTACTATCGCTTACCAAATAACCAATCAGTACCAACAAGAAAATAAGGAACATTAAAATCATTGAACATACTGTCAATTGAACATATAACTTACACTTTCATTTGCTACTCTCTCCTTCTCCTCAAGTTCCTCTATTCTTTTCATTCTATGGCTGAGTTCCTTGGCTTGAGCCTCTAAACGCTCTTTAAGTAAACTCGACTCTGCCCTTAATACATTAAAGTAGTAAGGCAAAGAGAACAATGTTCGGTTAGTAAATGTAGAATCCACATCTATGTAATTTCAAATACTAAAGAAAGAAACATCATCTCTCAGTATCATAAGCAATGTTATGATTTGAAAACAATAGGAAGTACCTTAATTCTTCAGCAGAATGCTGCAGCTCAACAATCTCTAGCTGAGATGCCTTAACGATATTCTCCAAAGCCCCAGCCTGAGCCAATACATTTAGTAAAAACAACTAAGAAATTGGAAAATGAACCAGACAAGAGGGGGAAAAAAAAAAGGCAAATGCATACTATAATAAATCAACTCCTACAAAAACTAACCAAATTGTAGATTTCATCCTCCTCTGTCTCCATAGTATTGGCCTTATCATCAGAAACAGGGACATTTCCATCGGAAAGAAGCTTACTAAATTTGAAATCTATCCCAGCCTCTCTCAAACCATTCTCTGCAACCTTAAACAGCTCATTTGTTTTGGAAGATGGATCTACTGACATTCTCTTAGACAAAGCACTCCTAAGTAATGAACCAATATGTTCTTTCTCCTTAACCAATTGACCCACTGCTTCATTCAAACTCTTAACTTCACGACTCTTCTTCTCCACCAAATCTCTTGTCTTCTCAACCACAATTCTCGTCAACTGATAGATAGACTCCATGCCAGCTAACGAAGCACGAATATTCTCCTCCATGTCAGTTTCTTGAGGAAGGAACAAAGACTCAGAAAACCCTGACTGATCCAAATTACCATCATCAACAATTTTAATAATGTCATAAACTTGATCATGAATTTTTGATACATAATTCAACTGATCAACCAACAACGGCCACTGTGATTCCAAATTCTTCAACTTATCCTCATACTCATTCACTAATCGCCTCAACTCCAACCCTTGCCTATCAATCTCAGCGACTTTCTCATCTTTTTCGATCAGACTTTTCTCCAAATTCTCAATAAAACTGCTTTTCTTTGCAACCTCTTGTCTTAGTCCACTAATGGTGGCTTCAAGCTCCGACACCTCAATGGCGATCTCAAAATTCCTTTGCTCCATCTGCTCCCTCACATCATTCCTAGACTTAGCTGTGGCATCGATTTGTCCAACAAGCTCTTCCACAATCTCATTCGTTCTCTTTATCACTCCATAAACAACAGCTGGCAATCCAGTGTATTTCTGCGACCTAGGCAATCCACCGGCAGAGAAATTCTTGTAATTACTGACTTTACCGGAGATTTTCTCAATTCCGGTCACAAGCATGTGAGCCGAATTCTCAATTTCTGATCTCAATCCATCTTTCGCTTTCGTTACTTCATCCAACTGAGATCTCAATCCATCTCTCGCTTTCGTCACTTCATCTAACTGCTTAACAACCTCGTCTTTGGCTTTGTTAACTTCGGCTATTTCTGTTGACAACGTGTCATTGGACCTGAGAATCTCTTCTTTCTCGCGCAGCGCTTCGTCTCTCTGCCTCGTGCTCTCATCTCGCCGCTTGATTGACTCGTGCGCGAGAGCTTTCAATCGGTTGAATTTCTCGCTCAACTCAGTTGCCGAGTTCTCCGCCGCTTCCCGAGCTTGCCTCTCACGATTTAACTCCGCGAGAACTTCGCGAAATCTCTCGAGAGAAAAATCGTCATCGGACGAAGTTTGCACATCGATCTCGCCTTCCACGTCACTCAGCACCGCGTCGCCGTCCTCACTGGCCATTACGTATTAAAATGACCGAATTTACCACTAACCTTAATTTAACCGATCATTCAAATTAATTTTATTGCCGCACAACAAAGTTCGCTAATCTGATTAAGAATCAATATTACGTGCTATGTACGGAACACTAATCCGCTTCGAGAATTTTGAAGTGTAATTAGGATTGCTCCAAGGAATTGATTTTGGGTAGCAGATAATTGTAATTTAATTCCCAAGGAGATCGTACCTCACGATGACGGAGCGCCCAAGCGATAGACAACAAACAGCGAAAGCTACCAACCAGTCTCTCTCGCGGCGTCTCTCTGCTCATAAAATAATAATAAAAAAATTGTAGAAATTTGAAATTACGGAAAAAATGAGTCTGAGGTTTGCTACGGCGAAGGAGGTTTCACAAGAGTCCTTGATATTTGCCACGTGGAAGTTTAGTCATTCAGTAATCTTAATCAACGTTTAGATGGAGGCTTTGCCATGTAGGGGTGTAACTAATTGTAAAAAAAATGGTTCAGGGTCTGGACACAGTGACCGACTGATCGCGTAACCAGTCAGAGTCACGGCAGCGCATGATTTGTTTTCACCATTGCATATAGTGATGGAATGATAAGATTCAATTCTATTAAATATCAGATCAAAGTTTTTGTGTGAGTGTTTTTATTTTAAATTTTAAATTAAAGTCGGGGACAGTGGACAGAGTCATTTCTTTTCCATTTAAGTTGAAAAAACTGCTGCTGCATATCTTTAACGGGCATCCTCTATTTGAATGATAGGGTTGTTTGTCTCCTGCAAATATGGATGGCAGAAATTCCACCGAGAGGGGCCTTTCGGAAATTTTTCATATTTAGAGAGGATACGAAAGATAATTTTATATCTAATTTTTTATTTATAAATGAAACAAAGACTATTTTTTACTTAAATTTTTTTTCAAAAAAGGGATTGGGATTTCGGGTCATCCGCATCTCCTCTCCAATCTCCATTTTCACATTTTAATTTTATTTTTTAGACTTATTAAGGAATAAATAATCAAATTTAAATTATAAAATATTAAATATTAATATAAATACCAAATCTCAAAATATTTATACAAATATACTATAAAATTTTCGGGCTTATAGTCTTGAATTACTATTCGATCAGGTCTTATTTAAAAGGGGTTGGTCCAAAATTTTTATTTTAAAGTTTTATTAAATAAAACAAAAATTTTTATTAAAAATATTAATTTATGTATCTATATCCATTTAATTTATTTTATTATTTATATTAAAGTAATTTCTTTTTTTTTTATTATAGGTAATAAAGATTGACGAAAATAATTATGATGATGATTTGTATTTTACAGTGTGATTTTTGTAATAGATTAATGTTAATGCAAGATATATTATCAAAATTTACTTTTATTTAAATTTTTTATTTTAATATGATTAAATCAAATTCATAAACTAAAAACGAATCGATTATTCGAGGATTGGGGAGCCTCGGAGATCCCTTATTATTATTCGATGAGGGGATGGGGATCCTTAAAGTAATTCTGACATAGATGGGGAGGGAACGTAGACTATGCATAATATCAAGAATGGGAACAAGAATGTAGGTCCCCTCCCCTCCCCTCCTCATTGCCATCCATACTCCCTCAAACAACGTTCTTTTCCGCTGAAAGTGACTGGTTCCTAGAAAAAATGCAAATTTTGAGTTTGAAAATGATCTTATCCTTGTCAATACACACACACACACACATACATACATATATGTATATGTGTATATATATATATATATGTGTGTGTGTGTGTGTGTGTGTGTGATGATAAAATTATAAATTTTTTACTAATTTATTTTGTATAAATTTATATGGCCTAAATTCATTTGTTTAATGAAAATAAAAATTAAAAAAATAAATTATGTAGACCCAGAGTTTTTTAATCCAATTAATTGAATCCATATCAGTTTATACAAAATTTTGTAGCTCTCTCTTTATTCTATATTATTTATTTTAAATTCACCAATCATGATGGAAATTTATTTATTTTTTCATAATTGACATAGTATGATTAGGTTGTGTAACGTTTATTGATCCAAATGATTCGCAATCAACAAAGTTCAATATACTAAGGGCTAGTTTGGTATTGCTCTTGAGAGATTCAGAGGTGATTTTAAAAAGTATAAGTTAATTTTAGTATTTAGTAAATTTTTTTTAAATTACTTTTACTAAAATCATCTTATCCTACAATAGATTTTAAAAAGAAGATAAAGAGTAGTTTTTCAAAATATGATATTGGAACCAATTTTTTATTTGACACTATATCCTTACATATAATATTAAAATATAAAATTATCCTTATTCAATTAAGAAAAAAATTATTAAATTTAAAGATATTATTATTATTATTACCAATTATATTGAGATAACAAAATTAAAAATATAATTAATATAATCAAAAATTTATTTTAGTTATAAATTATTATATATACACAATTAAAAAATATGATATATATCTATAAATAAATTTTATTCAATATTATGTCCATTTTAATTTTTTACATTCTTACAACAGTTTAACAATAATATTTATGAAACATATATGAGTACTTTTAAAACTCGTATTATTTTTAAAAATAAATTTTACTAATATTTAACTGATTCTCTTCGCAGCTAATCATTTATATAGTATAGTGAATAACAATTATTTTAAAGTGTATAATATTATCAAACGAACCCTTATTCAAAAGCAAAATAATAATAAAAAAGTAATTTACCTTTAAGCCCATCCCATTTTACACTTTTTTTTCAGTTAAGCTTTTAACAATCCTAAAAGTCCTTATAACACCTCTTTTGAATTTTATTCCCTAAAGTATCCCAACTTAATTTATAAAACACTAACTTATAAATTAAAATCAATCATCTTATGATTAAATTTCACCCTAAAAAAATATTTATTTTAAGTTTTTTGTTTTATAAATGCACATAAATCTTAAAATCTTAAAAGTTTTTTTTTAAAAATTCAATTAAAATTTAAAATATAAAATATAAATCATGAAATGGTGCGTGTGTAAAAAAATAATTAAAATTTTACAAATTTACTTAAAAAATAATTAATTTATTTTTAGTTATTTAAATAATTTTAATTAAAAAGAAATTTTATAAAGAATTTAAAGGGGTGTTAAAAGGCCTACTCTTATTTTTTTTTTTGGGGCAAATCTCCTTTTTCATACATTCGGAGTGTCCACAACTAATCAAGCCAGTTAAGCAAGGCCCAAATGACAAATCCCTAAGGGTGTGTTTACATACGAGGAATTGGAATGGGAATGCTGGAACTGAAATCATTTAAGTGTTTACCTACAATTTAAGGATTGATTACCGTGTTTTTTATTCCCAAAGGGAGAGCTGGGAATCAAAATCCCATTTCCTGGAATACTGAAATTGTCCCCATTATATTTTCAATATGCCGAAATTATCCCTATTATATTTTCAATATGCCAAAATTGTCCTTGGAAGCTCAAAATCGATCCAGCAACCAGAGGCTACCGATTGTGATTTGCTGCTCGCCATCACACTGTTCGTCTTGCTGTCGTTGCGATCTTCTGTTGCCGTTTGTCACGATCTGAGCTGCAGTTCGTCGTGATCTGTCGCCATCCTCGCAATCGATTAGCTGCCGCCGTGCTCGCTCTCGTCCAACCTCCATTCGTTGTTGTCGTCAGCTGCGATTTGTGCTCAGTGGTCATCGACATGCACTTTATGTTCCTTATTATTTCACTTCAATTTATTTCTCAATTTATTATTATTATTATTAATTATTTCTATTTTAGTTATTAATTATTCAAATTTATTAATGTTATAATTGTTAATTATTATTATTATTATTTATTACTTATTGTTTTTTTATTTTAATTATTATTTATATTATTAAAAAATTAATTATTATTATTATTCTTGATGTTGTTATTTATTAATTATTACTATTATTTATTTATAATAATAATAATAATAATAATAATAATAATAATAATAATCATCATCATCATCATCATCATCGTCATCATCATCATCATGAGTATAATAATAATAATGACAATAATTAAGAAATGGTATTTTAGTAAATTAGTCTAATTCATTCCGATTCCAAGACAAAATAAACACATCAATGGAAATGAATTCCATTCCAATTCCAATTCCTATAGGTTAAGTAAACAATTTATTTTGATTCCCATTCCTGATTCTGATTTCAGTTCATTCCGATTCCAGCCCATTCTGATTATTGATTAGTAAACGCAGCATAAGTTGAATGCATGTGCTTCAAAAAAAATACTAAAAACCTTATTTAAAAAAAAACATAATATTTGTATATTAATTAACAAAATATTCCTTGATTATTACAAATAATTAATATTGTTTATTAGCACACCATTCTTAATTTTTATTTCTTCAAAAGCAATTATAATTCATATTATTCTGCGAGTTCTAGTTAATTTAGAAAATAAAATTTATTGGGGTAGTCAGTAGTGTATGAATAAAATATTTTAAGGTACATTGTGGTAATAAAAATTTGAAATTTGAACATGCTCGGTCATTGTTCTGGTTCACAGTGCTAAATTGAGAATTTGGCAGTTTTATTATTCCCTACAGCCCACGAAAATTAATTGGATCAGGATCCTCTCTTGATGTGATTACTTTTTGAGTAAATTTTATTAACTTAATTAGTGGTTAATTAATTAAAAATTAAATATAATTAAATCATAATTATACACTAGCAATAACATACAGATAATATAAGATCTGTAAAAAATTAGGAGAGCTCGGATGAGGAGAATATCTTTTTTTTTTTTTTTTTTTTTTTGATGAGAAACTAAAGCTTTCCATAAAAGAAATGAGGAGAATACCTTAATCCAAAGCAATTGACAAAAATATTGACATGTGGATCAAATTGACAAATATTTTCCAAGGTCGTTGACGCAGTCAAGATCAAGATAATTGAATTGCGTGAAATTTCCGGGCAAAAGCGGAGCAACTAAGCAAATAAAAAGACACGCCCACACCTGTACCACGCCCAATCTTCACCAACTCACATTGTGGTCTGATCTCTAACTTCACGCCACTTTTTTATTTTTTATTTTTTTGTTTTGGGGAAAATAATAACAATAATATTTTTATGCATCTATTTCTATTGAGCTCATGATGTCGTTACCTTTGTGGACTGTGACATCGATTATAAAAAGCTTATGGCAAAAAAAATCAACCAACGACAATAATAAAGAAATATAAAATAAAAAAGCGCAAAAAATACGAATAATAAGTTTAATAAAATTTGGATTCGAATTTAACTTTGATAGATTTAAGGGTTTTTTTTTATTTAATTAAATTATTTATTTTTCTAAAAAATTTTGATATGAGAGACACTTTCTAACAAACAAAATGGCAATAAAACACAAACTCCTCGTCAACCCCTAACAAATTAGAGTTTTTGGATATTCTTTTTAGTTTTAAGAAAGTATTTATCTTATATTTTGAGTGTGTCTATGATCTCTTGAAACCTATATATATATATATATATATATTTTATTTTCAATTTATTAGTTCAGAAGGAAGCTATTCATTATTTCTCAGGTAACCCCATTTATACTGTACGTTTATTTAATAAAAATAAAAAAAAAAGATATATAGGGAATCTTATTTTGCCAATACATACGTAGTACATACAATGATTTCGGAATTTTTTTTTATTAGATATTGCAATCATGATTGGAATATACGCTTGTATTATTGGCGAATATTAATAATTGACTTAGGATATAAATAAAGGTAATGACCTCCAATTCAGGGGCAATCTCCCGAATTAATTATCAGACATCAGTAGTAAAAGTTGTAAATCAAGATAGTGACCACCTTTAACGCCAATGTTTGCAGGGATGATTATCTAATTTGATTTGATCTCATCAGAAGTTGATAACTTTCTTTTAATTATCCCATTGATTGAATTGAAACAGTGGACTTTTTTACTTTGAGTTGACTCTGCATTTAATCAACTTTACTTGCTGTTGAGGTTATGTATATGAATAATGCATCATCAAACCATTTCAAATTCAACTGTAATATTTTTCTTGCGTGTTTATTTCTCAATACAATACCCACTTTCAATACTCGGGGTTTTCGGGTTGTGAGATCTTTAACAAGTAATTATTTTCAAGAAGTTTCTATCATCGGTTTCGTTTGAATTGGTCATCTAAAGCTGCCCTTTTCATATTTTTCTTGGTCTTTGTTTCAGACTTTTAGTTTTTCTATGCATAAAATCATTATTAAGTTCATTTTCCTATCACAAAATTCTAATCTTCACGCTCTTTATTCCCTGCATTTGCCAAAGTTATTGATTATAGCAACGCAAGGTGAGAAAAAGTCAAATGTTTATCTATTGTTTTTAATTTTATTAACCGCCTTTAATGTATGAGGCCCTTGCTGATGCTTTTTATGATCAAGATAATTTGCTTTTGCAGGTATTAGATTTTGCAAGGCTGACATTTTCTTGGAGGGAAATTCAGTTAATTGAATTGTGAACAAGTTTAGATAGTGAGTTTTGTTTGTTGCTGCCGATGGGAGGTAAAATCTCTAAGAGTTCAAGTGGGAGACACTATTCTTCAAGGGGATCTGCTAGTTCATCTGCTTGGAACAATTACGGGTACCCGCCCCCGCAATCTCCATATCCTCAGGCAAGCCCATACTACACTCCTCAGCATCACTATGCCCCTTCTCCATCGTTTAACTATGGCTCACAGACACCCCAGCCGCAGAGACGGTTAGATAGGAGATATTCAAGGATTGATGATAATTACCAGAGCTTGGATCAGGTTAGCCGTTGTTCTGTCTGTTTGTGATTTGGGATTTTTATATTTTGTTTTGTTTTGGGTTTTAATTGAAGTTGTGTGTGGATGGTGTTAATTGTTGAGTAGGAGAATGGACGTTGGGGATTTGATAGGATAATCAAGGAACATAAATAAATATGTTAAATGTATATGTATTTTCAAATATGGATGTCTATATCATAGTTTACCTGTTGTTGACATTGTTATGACTCTCAAGTGTTTAGTAGTCAACATCAGTGTTTTTGAAATGGGATCAACATTTATTATGGGAATTTTCGAATAAATTCTCTCTTAAAGATTTCAGTTTGCTTATTAATTTGTACAAGAAAACAATTACATAGGGAAGATTATGCAGTTTCTTTTGTATTGCTTAGTTCTGGTCGAATCAAAGTACTGATAGTCCTGCTGAAAATTTTGCCATGTTCTATCGCAATTTTTCACTGATGAACTAGTTTTGATTGACAAATTTCATCAAGTTTGTAAATGATGAGTATGGTGAATCTTACAGGTTACTGCAGCTCTTGCACATGCTGGCTTGGAGTCTTCTAATCTCATTGTCGGTATAGATTTCACGAAAAGCAATGAATGGACAGGTGTTGTATCATCTTCATGCTTTGAATGTTTATAATGACTCGATGCAGCTAGTTTAATAAGTTTCTTTCAAATTCAGGAGCAAGGTCATTCAACCGGAGGAGCTTGCATCACATTGCACACGGTCAAAATCCTTATCAACAAGCAATATCTATCATTGGGAAGACTTTATCAGCTTTTGATGAGGATAATTTAATTCCATGCTTTGGATTTGGAGATGGTAACATTCCATGTGAACCAGTGTCTTTAGTGTTCTGTTCTTATTTATGATATTTGTCGTGGGTTCGAGGTTTAGTTGGTAAAACCTCTTGAGTGAAAACAAGATGTCTGGGGTTCGAAGCCAGCTCACATGAGTGGGGAGAAAATTGAATTGCCATTAGGCTATGACTTAAAAAAAAAAAAGAGGTACAAAAAGAGGTGATTCTTGTCACTTATATTTTGTTGCAGCATCAACACATGATCAAGATGTCTTCAGTTTCTACCCGGATGAGAGATGCTGCAATGGATTTGAGGAAGTGCTAACACGGTACAGAGAAATAGTTCCCAGTCTTCGACTTGCAGGTACCTGCTTCTAGTTTTTATTTGACTGGTCTCTTTTGTGTGGCATGCCTGAAGTTTGATCATATGGATCCCGTGGTCTTATGTTAGGACCAACATCTTTTGCACCCATAGTTGAAATGGCCACGACGATTGTTGAGAAAAGTGGAGGCCAATACCATGTTTTGCTTATAATTGCTGATGGCCAGGTAATTAAATTTAGCAGATATGGTAAATTAAATCTGAAGACTTGCAATTATGCTGGTGGATCTTTACCAGCATCTAATCTTTTATAGAACAACTATGCCATTGGATATGGAAGAATAGATCAAGACATTTTTCTCATTGTTGTAAGATATGGGAACTAAACGATTTTATCATAGCGAAACACGTTCACTTTTACAATTAAAACATAATAAGCTTTTATGAGAATAGCAGAGCTTAGAATTGTCCAAATTTTTGGGGAAACTCATTTGGGATTTGTATCTGAATACCATTTCTGTTCCTCTAGGCAGAAGTTATCTACAATTCAATTATCAATAGTTCCTGTGTGGTACTTTTCATCTTACAAAAGTTATCTATTGTTTTAGGTTACAAGAAGTGTTGATACACAACATGGTCAGCTTAGTTCTCAAGAGCAAAAGACAATTGATGCAATTGTTCAAGCAAGGTAGTTTTCTGAAACTTTCTGCTTATATCTTTCCAAATGCACACTCACATGCATGTTTATTTGCAGCGAATTCCCTTTGTCAATAATTTTAGTTGGAGTTGGAGATGGGCCTTGGGATATGATGAAGGAATTTGATGATAACATCCCTGCTCGGGCTTTTGATAATTTTCAGGTATGTGCTTCATTTACTTGTTCAAATATATTGGCTAACCATGGCCAATGTCTTTAGTAAGAAAAGCTTGCTTGTTTTTCCTCTGTGCTAGTTTGTGAACTTCACTGAAATCCTGTCAAAGAATATGGATCTATCAAGAAAGGAGACTGAATTTGCTCTTGCAGCTTTGATGGAAATACCTTCTCAATATAAGGCAACTCTTGAGCTTGGCATATTGGGGTAATCATTGGACTTTAATATAGATGTTTTTTTGGGTTCACATTTCATTTTTATTCAGACATGTAAAATTTGAAAATTCTAAACTTTTTTTTAAAATATATAAAGCCAGCAGCATGGTATGGATGCTCCAGATCGGGTTCCTCTTCCCCCACCACTTTATAGTGCATCATCTTTCAGCAGCAGCAACAACACAAAACCTTCATGGTCAAGCAGTTTTCAGCAATCTGTACCTCCTTCTACTGGATATGATGCACAAGCACATAATGGACAAGCACCTGCTCATTCTGGATATGACACACCAGTCAGAACAGCTTCGTCCTCAAGTTCTTTTTATGATAACCAGGTATAGCCTCTTCTGCACAATAATGGATATGCTACAAAAACCTTATTTCTTATCAGTATAAATGTAGTTACTTACGCTAGTACCTCATCATTTTTCTGATTTAACTCAAAAAGGACATTAACAATTTTCTTTATTGCTGAACTTGAGCAGCTGTGCCCCATTTGTCTTAGCAATCCAAAGGACATGGCCTTCGGTTGTGGACATCAGGTAAATGAATTACTACAATTTGTCAATTTTATCATTAACTTGGAAGTTATATCATTGAGGCTGGTTTATTTTTTTTATTCAGACGTGCTGTGAATGTGGAGAAGACCTCCAATCATGCCCCATTTGTCGGTCCCTGATACAGACAAGAATCAGGCTCTATTAGACAGTTTGCATCTAAATTTTGTATTTGGTTTGGCTATGGGCTAGTAGCTAATTCAAATGCTCAAGTTCCCTCAAGAGACGAAAGGTTAACCAGAGACAGATCATCCATTTTTATTTTTGTCTGAGAAATACAGATGAATTTCTATGAAGAGACTGAAATGGTGCTTAAATTGCAGGGGTTGTCAGAAACTTGGTGAACATGAATTCACGGCCTGATGACAAAAAGATGTAATTGCTCACAATCTGATGCTAAAGCTTATGTAGCAGCTGCTGGCGGGGTGTTTCAAGTAAAGAACAGAGTTAGCTTCTTAGATTTTCTGATGGCCACAACTTTTGGAGGACTATTATTTCAGTCAAATTCTCCGCTTTAATAGCGTAGTACTGCACTTGAGGTGGCTCCTCAACCTGTCATTCATTTGTGCGATTCAATTGTGCTATTTGCTAAATTTTCTTTACCCATTATTTGTATAATTTGGTGGAAAGTAACAGATCATAGTAGAAGTCTAATGTGATTGTTCATATTTCTAAACTTTTAAATTTGTCTTGATGTACGTAAGTCGTAACCTTAAATTTGGGATTAAATTCAGCATGTGCTTTGATGGAAGATGTAATTGTATGACCAATTTAGCGGTAATATTTATTTGTTTATTTGTTTCAGTGCAATGAAATTGTAGCATTTTAGATAACTGAAATCACAGCAATATTACAGATGGTCCCTTGATTAATAACGTTAATCGAATTCTGGGAAGCTAAAGTTGCAATATGAAAGCCATAATCAGAAAATAAGAGCAAATCTTTATCAATTGATATTAAAAATTGAGTATACAATGATTCAACGGTGGGCAAGGGCTTTCTTTGAGAATTCTCTCAAGCTGGGTAAAAGATATACAACATAGTTCACTTGTCAATGGTATTGATATCCATATTCTTGGTACTGATGATATCTACCATATTCTTGGTAATCGGCATCTGGCACCAAGGTACTTGATAGCAGAGGAGCCTGCAGAGTTCTCCCTTCAGGTTCTTCAAGGAATTTTTTATCTTCTATGTAATATTGAATCTCAGCAATAACTGGCTTCAACTTTGAATCTTCTCGTGCTTTCAGTGCATTCAGGAAGTTGTCATAGATATTGTACAATATCTTCCTGAACTGAGATTTGTATTTTTTGAAGAGAGCAAAGCCTGCCAACTGTGGGATATACACCTGTTTTTTAAACTCCTTGGCATTTAAAAAAAAAAATCATTTATAAAATTTTGTCAGGTATATGCAGCAACTTACTTGCAGGAATGCATTCAACGCAACAGCGGTGTATATATTGGCAGGTAAAGCATTTAAGAGCCTTGCAAGCCATGCCCAACCTTCTTTCAGGCCATGTGCGTTCTGCACACCTGGAACTTCTGTCTGCTGAAACAAGCATTCTTGATCATGCACTGTTGTTTGACTAAATAAAACTTGGGAGTAGCTATGACTCACTATAGCCACTTAACAGTATTTATAATGTTCATCCAAAACCGTAATGCACATGAGTATGATGAATATGCTCAAGTCTAGAAGCAACAAACCTGAATAAGAGCTGCATATAATCTCATGTAAGATTTTAATCGTCTCAAATAATTCTCAAGAGACTCTATCTTTCCGTCTTCTTCACGGTATCCAATAGTTTTGTAGTAAGCCTCTTTTGATTCAAATGCAGCCTGAACTAGTAAAACATTAATTAGAATCAGCATGTCGGCAGTAATAGCAGCAGCAGCAAAAATCACAAGAAAATCTATGACTTCATTCCAGAAATTCAGGAACAGAGTTTGGAAGGGTTAGGAATTAATAGAGAGAAAGAGAAAGAGAGGAAGAATGTGTTTTTTTTCCGTTTTGGGGGGTGGGGTGGTTGGGGTTGGTGGGGTTGTGGTGGGTGGGTAGAGTTGTGGTTCACTCATTTTCAAAAATGAAGGGGTTTTGCTCCCCCAGATCCTCCTCTGTCAGTGCCCTTGGCATGACATATTACTTTCAAAGGGCCAGTCAATTATGGGTAACTGGTAAATAGCCGCAATGCATTTTCTTCTAGATGAAAATTTTAATAAAATGGTTAGAACAATGTGTTCTCAGAGCATAATGGAAAACATAATCATTATGTCATGAAACATTATCAAAAGAAGGCTTGAGTGAGCTTAAAACTGGGTCACCTCTGAGTATACTATATGCTTTGGGACAGTGTAGATGCAAGCTCTATGGAACTCTCCAAGAAGAATATCCATCACATGTGGGACCTGATTCACAAATATAAAGAGACTCAGATAAATATCCAGTAAACAGATCAGAAATAATTCTTCATAATTTGCAAATAAACACTGAAAAATTGTAATGTCTGTGGCCTAGCTGCCTTGGCTGGCCTAGATTAATTGCCATCCATCCCAAGGTCACTTAAAAAACTCTTGACACAACCTGTTCCAGGGCTAACATTACAAATTTTACTTGACATGCGACGGCATGGGATCCAAGTATCCAACTTGGGTGTTATAAGTTTTGATGCAAGTATGGATGAGCAAAGTAGCATAACGTTCAATGTTTGTGTTTTCACTTACAAGTACTTTTCCTTAAAGCTCTTAAAAAATTTACAAACCAGAGGTCTTGATTCTTTCAGCCGCCTGGGTGAGGTGATGAGCTTGGGTTTGGTTGAGCTATTGGCAAAATTCTTGTCTTATTGTTAAACCTTATCTGGCCTCCAATTAAATCTAGAATGTAATTTACAACCCCATAGGTGAAAATGGAGGCATGCTAAAAGTCTTTAGAAAAGGTATGATCTATGATGAATTTCATATACTTGTGACAGCAGTATCCAGAGAGAAAAATAAAATGAAGAGAATTTATATGTTTATGTTAATCGAAAGGCAGTAAACCAAACAGACAATACCTGTGATGTAACCAAAACAATGACATAGCCACATGAAATAGCGACATTATCATCAGGGGTTTCACAACGGGAGACAACCTGTAGTATTAGAATGAGGAGTGACGTTAGAGTGTCTTTCAAGTTCACTTATCATGTTCTGTAACTAAATTTGCAAGTAGAGCCCCTCATAATGACATGATAATTGCAATAGGAATGCATTAGTTGCTGAATATAATTATGAATTGGAGAAATGGTTGTCTTAAGAGCTTCTTACAGCAGGTTCCCAGAAACGTACAGAAAATGAAAAGACTATTAACATTGATGATAGGCTCCATGATTCTGGGCTCAATAATTATGTAAAATAAATGATAGATAAGAATGATGGATAAATCTGCGCTATTACCTTCTTGGCAAAAGTTGCAAGGCTGATGGATTGAGGACAAAGAGGATTGTTTAAAATCTTAACAAGTTCACTTGCTTTGATTCTGCAAGAAGTAAATAAATTTAAATAAAAAAATACCCAAAAATACTAAATTTATCATGTCTGAGAATCCCAACCAAAATGAAAGTAATTAGAACAAAATGATACAAATGTTTCAGTTATACACTACCATTGTCAGAATAAGAATGCAAAACAAAATCATGCTAAAGCTAAATTAAAGTGATAACATTCAATTTATCATATAGCAACTTGAAACGTTTGAAATTCATCTATTTCAATGCATTATCAAATACTGATACTGAAGCTTTTGTTAACTAAAAACAGTTCTCCATATGATTACGCTGTAAGCTAAATGGAGTCATCTATCTTACCTGACATTGTCTTTTATCCCCCTAATTTGTCTTATCAGCCTGGAAATATCCTTTTCATAGCCACTGAAATCCTAACCAAGAAGGAAACTACATTATACAGAATGCAATATGTATCCCACGAAAAGGCCCAAAGAAAATTAAGGAAAATATATTACAATTTCAAGACAAAAGATTAAGGAAATTAAATTTTGAGTTGTTCAATTTTATGAATTTACAGAAATTTGCAATAGCATACAAATTAAATTTGATTCAGAAAGCCAAAACAGTTTAGAGCTTACAGAATTCAGCATGTATTGAGGTAGAAATACCTTATTGGAGCTTAATTTCAATGAATGGTTTTTCTCATCCAACTCGTTAAGCCTCTGTAGTCGAGTTTGCTCTATGTTTAAAGCACTTTCAGTGGCTCTGACTGTGCTACCAGCATCAGATGAGGCAAAATCTTAGATAATAAATAAGAAAAATGTCCACTAGGACAAAGCATTTTTAATTGAACATGTTAAACTGTCAGTGGTCTCTGAAACTTTTAAGAAGAAAAAAGAAAGTCCATTTCATGATTATAGAGGGTGTTTACTGCAACTGATTAAAAAATAAATACCAGCCGATTGTAGTTTTTTTGTTCCATCAGATCCAGGTCCCCTAGATTGAGCACCTGCGATTACTGAACTGTCATCCATTTGATGTCCACGAACTCCATCTTGGGACACTCCAGCAGTAATCCTTTTAGAGTTTTCAGCAACTTCCCTTTCTGCAGCTTCTTTTGCTGCTCTCTTCTCAGCTTCTAAAGCAGCTCTTTTTGCTTCCTCAGCCCTAAGTTTAGCCTGCATCTGGAAAAATCATATTTATACTTATTCTAGCTAACACTCAAATAATATCAGCATTACATTACAGATAATGTTAACCATTAATATACCAAAATGAAACCATCAGGAATAAACATGAACATTGCTGGCACAGAAATACTAAAGCTATAGATTACACATATAGATATGTAAAAAACAAACCTCTGCCTCTGCTTTAGCTTTTTCTTGACGTAGTTTTTCTTCTTGAAAAGCCCTTTCCTTTCTCTTGGCTTCTTCATAAGCTGCATCACTTCTTATTTTCCTTTCCTCTATTTGCGATTTGAGTTCATGATCCCGCTGGACAGCAGTCAAATGATTATCTAGTGCTTCTGCACTAGTGATTTTTAGAAAATAAAAAAAATAAAAAAGGTCAATTTCCAGGATTTTAATGATCCTAAATTATCCCAGAGAATAAAATACAAGATACTCTCAAGGCATATCAGACATTAAACCTTATCTATATTAAAACTCACCACAGAGCAACAGTTTGAAATGAAATTCAACAAATTAAATTCTCAAAAGCAGGAAGATGGATGCATTGGTATTTCAAAGCAAAAACTTAAAAATGAAATTAAACCTGCAAAGTTGATTCAATCAACAGAAATGAAGTTGCAGATTCTGGTGCAATTACACCATTTAATGAATTACAATGTCTTAAAATACCCAATCTCACTCAAAATTATAGACTCAGGAAGTAGTACTATTTACAGTCATCCTCAACTATATTAGAAGAACCAAACAAAACAGATCTTTAAGAAAACAATCTCATATGCAAATTAAGGCAAAAGCAACTACTGTTCTAACAAATTTCTCACAATGAATACCTGGTTATAGTTAGAGTTCAGAAGCAACAGAGCACAAATTGTACATATAAGTATAAAATTCATATTATAACAGAGCTACTGTTCTGCTGCTAACACTTTAAGCAGAAAAGAATGATTTAGTAAAAATCATGATTGAAGAAACTTGGATTTCAGCAAATTCAACCTTGTTTTGGAAAGAAGCATGCTGCTTTAAGAAACAGAAAATATCTTACATTTTCCGCTGATATAGAGTATCAAGTTTTCTATCCATTTCCCTTCTCATGTCTCTAAATTTCTCAACTTGGGCAAGTGCAGAGGTCGACCGTTCATTTTCACTCGTTAACTGTGTCTCTAATGTCGAAATCAGGTTCCTAATCTCCTCCTGTTAAACAAGCAATTGTTAACACACAAATAAAGCAATGGAATTCTCAATTCCCTACTACCTCTGACAACTGAAAAGTGCAAAAAATCACAGATATAATCATCCAAACCTTTGGGGGGGGCGGGGGCACCGCCGGGGGGGGGGGGGGGGGGGGAGACAGTGTGAAATTATAATCATTTAATCCCATAGGTTACCGCTTAAATAACCATAAGATAATATTACAAAGCACAAACCTTAACACCAAGCTGGTGCTGATGGGTTAACTCAACCAAAGCACCATCCACTAAGCCCACTTCATCCATGAGAAATGATTCACCTCCAAGTGCTACGTCATCATCAGAATCATCATTCTCACTGAAAGATAAAAGTAAACCCGCAATACATTTTGTATTATTTGAAGAAACAAACATCAACTTACCACAACAATAGGAGATTGGAAGCGCAACTATATTGTTGAAAAGTGCACACAAATTTACAGGTCCAGAAAGGAAAACATACCTCAAATAAAGTTCATCACAAGCGAATCGTTTCACTGCCACCAAACTTCCATTGTGAACCTCGTCACCCTTACTTTCAATATCGTTCTCCAACTCATCGTCAGATACACGAATTACAAATGTCCTCGCATTTCTCTCAACACTTTTCCTAGTTGAAATTTCTCTAAAAAAAAACATATTACAAAAAACAAAAGAAACTCTAGAATCACGCACACCAACACAACTAAAAAAAAAATAGAGTAACAAAAAGAGATAATGAAGAGGCATTACCGGGATTTTGTTTTGGTGAAAGGCACAGGCATTGAAGAGGCATTGAGCTTAGTTTCGAGTGAATTAAGTTCAGATAAAAGAGCATCGAAACTCCAATCAGGTTCAGGATCAATTGCGATTCCATCTACTTTTTGAGGACATCGAAGCTCCAATTTAATAGCTCCCCTGTACATATTAAAATCCCATTAATTATGATATATAAATAATGTAATAAATTAAAAAAAATACAGGAGAAAATCCAGAATGCTAAAGGAGAGAATTACATACATGTGGAGAAATTTCTGGCAATCACAGATTTGCCAAGGGAGAGGATGATTTATTTATAAATATGGATTCCTCCTAGGCTATAGCATTAACCCTACGCAGACAGAATCTTTGTTCTTTAGTTTCCTCCCCTGAGGTTTGGCATAACTGCAGATAGATGATGAAGAAGCATTTATTAGTGAATACCCACTGCCGTCAGTTACATTTTTGCTTGACTGTTGGTTGTCATTGAAAGTACTATAACACCCCTAGTAGCTTTTGAGAAACCAAACCTTAATCAAAGCATCAGCCGCCTAAATCACAACTACCAAAATTTGATGAAACTACCCTTACAATGTATGGTTATTTACAACTGCATCAAACAAATAATAGGACAATTTTACCCTCATTAACATTTAAAATTTACAAGTAAAACCCAATAAAAGAAAAAAATGAACATTAAACCGTTGCCTTGCAAAGTCTCTCATAGGCTTGGCAATTTGAGGGCTTGGGCTTTTAACAATTTTTAAAATAAATTTTTAATAAAACTATAAATTAAAAAAACACTTAAATTATAGATGATTATCCAACACACAAAATAGCAACACAACATAATAAACCACAAATATTTGATAGAATCATGAATAAACAATGGAGTAACTCAACATTTTTGACAGATTTCCGAAATTCTACAATAATTTCTCAGAATTTCTACAATAAAAAATACCAGTTGAAGCACGAAAAGTTACAGAGAACTAAAGTCCTGTTTAAGATTTGAGGTGCTATATCTTAAAAGCTACAAATGCTGTAGAAAAAAATTGTAATTATAAAATAAAAGTTAATAATACGTAGTAAATATGATTTTTAAATAATAATATTGATAAAATCATTAAAGATATAATAGATTTTTCATCGTACAAGTGAAAAATCCTATCAATATAGCTTCTAAGCTACAGCAGTTAGTGTTTACCAAACACTTTAATGCCGCAGCTTGCCCAACTGCAATTGTACAATTCCATTACATAAAGATAGACAAGAATACAAGGTATAGTAAGATATGCAAGAATATTTATCAGCTACCATAAAGAAACATAGGAGAAGAGACAACTGCCAACTTAAATTGCCAGCAATTGACCCAGAAAGAACTCAACAAAAAAATGAACAGTCCAACTGATTCACATGTAAGCAATTTGCTCCAAATAAAAAATCAACTCTAATATATGAGGCCAAGATTCCCAAATCCACTTTCAACACAATTAGCTCTTGAGAAACCTAAAACTACTGAACAGAATACTCTGACCCCTTGCACCAATAATATTACAAATGAATAAGTTCCATTTTGCTTCAATTTCACATACAGGATCCTTGGAGAAGAATCCTTCAGCAATAATTCTCAGAATTTCTACAATAAAAATATTTAAAGCTCACTTGAGGTGGAGTTGGTGATGGTTTGCTACTGGTTCGGGTCGCGTGGGCGCTGGGTTCGCTGCTGCGTCGCGCCGCCGGTGCTGCTGGGTTCGTTGCTGCGTCGCGTGCTGCCGTAATGGGCTCGCGTGGCTGCGTCGCGTTTGGCTGGATCGAACTCAATCGACGATTGCTGAACGGTGCGGCTGCAATTGTTGGGTCTTTGGTGGGTGTGAGGCAACCGGCAACGATACGAAGGTGCGGCAGTTGCCTGACGGACACGGCTGTTGCTTCAATTGGTTTTTGCGTTTTTGGGTGGGTGTGAGTGTGTGTCTCATGTGAGAACATCAGGGTTTGCCGTTTCAGATTCAGTGTTTTGCGTTTTGATTATGCTCCTTTTTTTTTTAATTTCAATTGTTTTATTTATTAATGGCCCGGCCCTTTTGTTTAAGCCCTCTAACTAGGCTCATTATATATGTGCTTTATATTTCCAAAGCCCTCATCCATAATTTTACCCGTGGGCCTAAGTCGGGTCAGCCCATACTTTTTTGTCAAGTCCAGTCTCTCGTATGGAGATTAAATAAAGCTAAAACACTAGAAGAATCAGGCAAAAGCACATTGCAAATTGCAAATTGCAGAAAACTGACTGCAGCCAATAAGTTCTAAAACTGCAGCAGTGTGCGCACTGAGCACTAGCCACACAACAAATAACCAAATTAAGATTCAAGGCCACCAAAGCAATCCATAACTTATATTTTAATCCACCAAAGGTTTAGTGCCACAACTACACTACTAACAAACATAATATTCCACTCAAATATGAATACAATCTAACTTAGCACAATTGAGAAATGAAGATATAAAACCACATATTGCATTCCAGTATCAAATAATTTAAGCAGTATCAGTTATAGCCAGAATTAACAGCCTTCACAAAGCAGACATAGCTGCAGATAATAAGCTCCTTGCAAACAGTTGGACCCAACTCTAGGTATAGGCCACCGGACGCTAGTGTTTTTGAAACATGATGAGCTTATCATGGAAGCCAAGGATGATGGAATGTGGTGCGGTTACAACCTTTTTTCCCAAGCAAATAAACATATTCACATTCGAAGGCATTGTGGAGATGCTATAAATTACATGAGCAGCCTAGTTTCAGATAGAGAAGGAAGTAAGTTTGACATAGGAGATTGCAGCTAGACAAGCAAACCGGATGTAGAATGTATAAAAGGGTATGCAAATAGAAACAAGCATGTGTGGTCATGATGAATATTTGCTTCCTTGAATTTAAATTTTCAGTTGTTTACATGTTTAATGACTCTAATTTCCTTTCATAGCTATAACTAGAGATGACTTATATTGATATGCTCAGCAGTGCCTTGTTAGGAAAGAATTTAAATGGTGAAACCCCTTTTGGGCTTTAGAATGAATGTGTTGGCATTGACATCTGTAATGCTGCTATGTTGTAAAGAAAATTTATTAGTCTAAACCGATATTTATTGTTAGTTTTTGTCTAATGGCTTTACATTGACTTAAGGTCGGATGGTACCTCCCGGCTCCCTCATAGGATCTTGAATTAATATTAATACTCTTGAAGCATCCAACACTGTCACGACTCACGGTAGACCAAAGAGTTGCATCTAAGTGGTGCTGAAATTTGGGATGAGGCTTGACTTGCCATATTGAAATGTTGGGCGGACGTATTGTCTACTCTCCTTTGTGCCAAAAATGCAACACTATTTCTTGTTGTGTGTGGAAAAATCCCCGCGCATTCGACACTGCATCCAGTTTCCACTTGGATTTTCTACTTGTTCTGATTTCCATTGTTCATAATACCTGTGCCTGAGATCCACGGTATAGTCAAGTACTTGGGTCAATGTAGTTTCTTGTGACCCCACGGTCTATACTTATAAACTCTGCATGTTGAATTCACTAGATTGTTACAATCTGTCCATCAAGCCTTATAAGATCACATAATACCATTTCTAAATAATTATTGCTGTTACCTTGGAGATCTTCAGCTTCTATGCTTCATTTATATAACATGACGGAATAAACTTTATGGGACTAACATGGCTGAAAATTTAGAACTTTTAAATAAATTTCTGTAATTATAACTTCAGCAAGAGCATGCCTGTTATTTGGCACACAACAGATGATACAAAGAGAAGATATATAACCAAATAAAACCAACGGAACGGAGATAAGGAAGACAAAGCAATCCTTTGATCTTTTCAAGGTTGGGAATTTCAGTAAGTGATAAAAAATAACGATTTTTTTTGTTAAATTGTGAATTTTACTCTATCTTTCTCCCCTCCATTTACCTTTCACTTTTTTGATTGATGAGTCAATCTCAGTTGACTGGTCTGCTAAGGTTGTAACTGTAATAGTTCCTTCCTTCTGCCTAGTCCATAGTTTATCTTGTTCCATATCAAAGGAGGAACTTAGCAAATTTATGTTGCTTGCCTGATCCATATTATGAAGATTCTTCACTCTTATGGAGTTATGATGCATGATATGAAAGGAGGTGATATGCTGAGTACTCCAACCTGGGCTGAGATATTTATTTTAATCATATGAAAGTGTCCATGATTACCATTTGCATGCACCATAATCTTCTCCAATGCAATAAGAAAAGAAGTGAAGTGGTTGTCTCCTGAAACCAATTAGTAAAATGTAGAGGCCAATGCAACAGAGGAAATATTATTAAGATAAAAAATTTTACACTTCAATTGATGTGGCTGATAAAACAATATGGGTACACACTTTGTAAAGGAAGAAACGTATTATAGTTGTATATGATAATTAATGAATGAGCTAGAGACTGGGAAGAGTAGCTCTGGCCACGCGTAAATAGCATTTAAGCCTTTTTGTTTGGACTTTACTGGGCTTCTGGGTTCTATCTTCAAAAAAAAATAAGGTTCCTACTTCCTACAAAATACAATTTCTGCTTTTCAATTTGTGATTGACATAACATAATAAATAATTGAAACTTTTACATTTTTATTACGGATAAATTTCTATCCTTCCTCGACTTTTGGCTAAATACAAACACATTGGGTTTTTAAAATATTCTATACTTCACCAATGCAATTCTCTTTTATAGCACAATTCACACCCTTCTAGAAATGGTAAGTATACCTCGTTTCCGAAATCCCCTTATCTATTTTGCTTCTCTTCAATAACATTCTTAGAAAGCAAAAGTTCAGAAGGGAAAGGAAGAAAGAAGAAGTGAAATTCAAAAACAAGTTAACAAGCATAGCCAGTGACACAAGCGATCATGCGAACATTGCCTTGTAAGTCTACCAAAACCCCAACTCCAAAGCTGAAGCTGACATTATTTCTTTCCCCTCAAGTAAGAGGCTAGCTGATGAAATTGCTAAGGCTTGACATTTTTCCTTTCCCTTTTCCTCAAATTCTGTTTATTTTATTTTTTTGTCTAAACCATCTGATATTTAGTGGTCACATTGAACCCTGACTAATTCAGATTCGAATCGGGTAGGACCACTAGGACGGCACAATTCTCCCAAAAAATATTTTATTCTCACAACTGCATGCCATCCATCATATCCATTACTTGGCGTATTTCCATCACAAAATTACAATTTTTAGTTTCACCAACACTTATTACCTACCTTTACAAGAAACATTGATTATTGGTTAATGGGTGGATGTTAAGAATAAACCAATTGCAACTCTCAAATTAGCTATATACCTTTTATGCTTAGTGCTAGCTTTCTTCTTCCTCTTGGAACATTATCTATTTAGTAGTTATCATATTCATGTTGTGATGTTTTTTTTTTCCACCTTTGAAAAAGGTTATGCTTATTGTCATATGATGTGGGTTCTTCTGAATATTTTATTTTGATGATGACAAGGGATTACTTTGATGTCACTCTCAACTCCTTAATTATCTACAAGATTCTCATTTTCTTTACTAGATGGTTACTTTTTCCAAAGACAGCAAGCCAAGACCACCAACCAAAATGTATTCAAATCAAATGAATCTCTTAAACTAAATATTTAATAATGAAGAAACACAAAAACAAATTTCATCCTAATTAAACCATTTACAAGTTTTTTTTCTAATTACTATTAGTTTACTAATATTTACAATTCAATTTCGTTGGAGGGGGTTGGTGACCACCAAGCTACCGCTTGAGTGGCAATCACTTACAAAGTTGAACCTAACATATAATTATCTGTATTCCCAAATCAATTTTGTACTTTGATACCATATGGAGTTATTATTCATATTAAAAAAATTAAAAGAGATATTATCAAATACTCACTTGATTTATTATGAGATATCACTTCACCACCAAAATTTGCCCACAACTATATTTTTTCAGTTAAAGTTTTAAGTATTATCATTTTACTACTAAAACGTTAAAATTAACAAAATAGTTAATAGAATGTGTGTCAAAAGTCTATTTTACCCTTGGAGCTTGTGAACACCATCTGTGAAGCTTGTGATCCTTGGATTTGGTTTGGAGAAAGATTAGCTTGATGTTGCCCTGCACGAAAGAATCAATACTTCAAAATCTAAGACTCAATTACCGTAAAACTGAGCTCAATTTATTCACTTCAAATTTTCCCCACGTCATGCGAAGGAGTCGTTTCATATTTGGACTTCAGCTACCACACGCTGCAGCAAATGGTTTGGTAAAAATGGATGATTTTGTTGCTGAAAATAGTGTGAAAAAGAATAGATAAAGTTTTTTTTTTTTTTTTTTACCAGAGTTGTTGGCTAACTGTAATTGTTTAATGGTGGAAAGACCACTAATTTTTTTTTGTTTATTATGCATTTTATAGAGAGTGGGGATATTTGAACCCATCAATTTCTTCTCTACACCTTTTTAATTAAGAATTTTATTATCTAAATAATTTTTGAAAAAATTACTTAATTAACCCTTTCTTCTATTAATATATATATATATATATATATATATATAGATAATTTGTATTACTAACTAAAAGGAACAAAATCCATTATTTAAAATGGAATATCAACAAATTTTTATCAGCTATGAAAGTTAACAAATATTAAGAAATTAATATTTACCAAACATAAAAACTAATAGATATCAAGAAAAAAAAAATCTCATATATATAAAAAATAAAATAGAAATCATGATTTACTAAGAAATGCTAAAAAAATGAAGGGGCTTTGCCAATTTCCCCCCTACTGTAATTATTATATACCACTTACCCCCTTACTATTTTTATAATAGTCAATAACTCCCTTGACAGTATAATTTTACAATATTGTCCTTATTTTCAAATGCACTTTTATTTATATTTATTATAAATTAAATAAATCATATGAATAGAAATCAAAACAAAAAAATTAAGTATTAAAAACAAGAAATATATATTTTGTTGTGATCAAAAAATTAATAATAAAAATTTTTTCTTGTATTTTTTTATTTTATAAACATTTTACAATATTTTAAAAATAAATGTAAAAAGTATAAGGAAAATATTTTATTATTTATTTTATAATAATTTTTTATTTATCATTCAAGTTTTCTTATAATAATTTTTTTTTATCATTTTATAATAATTTTCTTGTATATTTATTATAAGAAAATATTCATAAAATAAAACAGTCCAAGAAAAATATTTTATTATTAATTTTTTCACATCAAAACGTATATTTTTTGTTTTTAATACTTAAATTTTTATTTTAATTTCCATTCATACGATTTATTTAATTTATAATAAATATGAATAAAAGTGTATTAGAAAATAAGGGTAATATTGTAAACTTATGTCGTTAAGAAGATTATTGGCTATTATAAAAACAGTAGGGGTTAAGTAGTATATAATGATTATAGTAGGGGAAAAATTGAAAATCCCCCAAAAATGAATTAAAAAAAGAGCAAAATTGAGTATTTAATTTACAAAATGCGAGAGTTGAGAGAAAATATACAATTATAAGGTAGAGAGAAAAAGAAACTAATGAAAACTAAAGAGTAATTCTGAGATGTTTATATGTTAAATTTTTAATAATAAATTTATTTTTTAAAATAGATGTAGAAAGGCTGAGTTCGAATAACCCTGCTCTTTAATAAAATAGTGTCATTTCTGCTTGATATACTAAAATTTCTTAAATACCCTTATAGTTTCGGTAATTTTTCAACCGTGTTAATAGTTTAGTTGTAAAATAATAACACTTAACATTTTAGGTGAAAAATATAGTTGTCAAAAAATTTTAGCGGTAAAATTAATATGCCAAAATAAATCAAGTGGCTTTGATAATATCCCAATTTAAAAACTTCCCAAGACTTCGGTTAAAAGTAAATACATCTCTCTTCTTATATACATATAAATAGGATTAGAGAGCTCTCTCTCTCTCGTCATGTCCATAGACGACACCCCAAAAGAAAGAAAGAAGAAAAACCAACATGGGGAGGTTCATTTCATTTTCTCTCCTCGCTAATCATCCTCTTCTTCTCTTACTGATCATCTTCCCAATCATCATCATCATACAAGAAGCAAAGCCAGCAATTGGACTCCCTCTCTCCACAAACTCGAGATGGATCGTCGACGAAAACGGGCAGCGAGTGAAGTTAGCATGCGTGAATTGGGTGTCACATCTTGAACCCATGGTTGCAGAGGGACTTAGCAAGCAGCCGGTGGATATGATATCAAAGCAAATTGTGGACATGGGATTCAATTGTGCTAGGCTCACTTGGCCTCTTTACTTGGCCACCAATGACTCTTTGGCATCTCTCACTGTTCGCCAGTCGTTTCAGAAACTTGGTTTGCTTGAAGCCATCGCTGGCATACAATCCAACAACCCCTCCATCGTTGACCTTCCTCTCATTAAAGCCTACCAGGTAACCCTATCTACCATACCTACCGATGATCAGCTGATAAATTCATTAGCAAGTGAAAAATATTAAGTATTTTACTTTGATCACTTTCTCTTTCTAGTTTTCATAGTAATATTGCGTGACACGTCTGACATCAAAACTTTAACAAAATAAAAAGTGACTGATTTGTATAGGCCAAGTTTTAATGACATTTTTATTTCTAATTGTAGAAAACTAAGGGGTATAATCATAAATTAATGTTATAGAAGCGGCAAAAGCATCCTACTTTTCTTTTATCGTGTGGTATAAAGGCAAGGCCCCACAAAGCATGATAGCCAATAAAAAAGAAACATTTCTACAGGTTTGGTTCGTCCACGTTGAATTTAGCCTAGCCTAAAGTTACCAATGAAATGTCTACACATTAAACAAATTATTGGAGAAAGAAATATTCTTTTTATTTATACTTTTTGAAAGAAAGAGAGACGGTCAAAAATAGCCAATAGACTTCTGTGACGAAAGCAATGATGAGTATGATGAATTAAATTGATGGTGACAAGGATAATAATTTATTTATATAGTTAGCATCGGCTTGGCTGCATCCACGCTAACGTGTACTATGATTATCAACAACTCCAACTTTATGGATAAATTGCCAGACTTGTAAAGTGTGTGTGTGTGTGTAGACGTTGCCGTAGCAAAACAAGTTAACGGCGTAATTAGTAATATAACCTCACCTTAATAATAATAATAATAATAACAATTTGTTTGGGGGAATAAATCTAATTGCAGGCCGTGGTGGCAAGCCTTGGGAAGAACAATGTGATGGTCATACTTGACAATCACATAAGCAAGCCAGGTTGGTGTTGCAGTAATTTTGACGGCAATGGATTCTTTGGTGACCAATACTTCAACCCAGATCTCTGGATCAAGGGCCTAACAAAAATGGCAACCATTTTTAATGGTGTTAGTAACGTGGTTGGCATGAGCTTAAGGAATGAGCTGAGAGGTCCCAAACAGAACGTTAAGGATTGGTACAGGTAGTAGATTTGTTGCATATTTATACTAGTAACAACTAAATTAATTTTGTAGAATTGAGTTGGAAAAAAATAAAACAGTCTAATTCCGGATTTGCTCATGAACTGAGATAGATACATGCAGTTAGGAGCTGAAGCAGTGCACGCAGCAAATCCAGGCGTTCTAGTTATTCTTTCAGGCTTAAATTACGACAAAGACCTCTCGTTCATTCGAAATCAACCAGTGAACCTCACATTTACTGGGAAATTAGTATTCGAGGTACATTGGTATGGTTTCACAGATGGGCAGGCGTGGGTGAATGGTAACCCAAATCAAGTGTGTGGCAATGTGGTGGATAACATGATGAGATTATCTGGATTTTTGTTGGAACGGGGGTGGCCATTGTTTGTGAGTGAGTTTGGGGTGGATTTGAGGGGAACAAATGTGAATGACAATAGATACTTGAATTGCTTCTTTGGTGTTGCAGCTGAACTTGACTGGGATTGGGCGTTGTGGACGCTTGTTGGGAGTTATTACTTAAGAGAAGGTGTTATTGGGTTGAATGAATATTATGGGTTGTTGAACTGGAACTGGTGTGAGATCAGGAATTCAAGCTTTCTAGGGAGAATATCATCTCTTCAATCTCCTTTTCGAGGTACTCTTTTAAGTCCTTTCAATTATATTACTTCTGTTAAGAGAAGCTACTTTACGAGTCATAAATCATGACTTGTTTTTGACGTGCAGGGCCTGGTGTTTTAGAAACTGACCTGCATAAAGTGATTTATCATCCATCAACTGGTCTGTGTGTCCAAAGAAAATCATTACTCGATCCTTTGACTTTGGGTCCTTGCACAGAATCTGAAGCTTGGAGCTATACACCCCACAAGACTATTTCATTGAAAGGTACATATTTCTGCTTACAAGCTAAGCAGGTTGGAAAACCGGCAAAACTTGGTATAATTTGTACGGACCCTGGTTCAACCTGGGAAACTATATCAGATTCTAAGATGCACTTGTCATCGGAGGCAGACAATGGCACAACCGTTTGCCTGGATGTAGACTCCAGCAATACCATTGTTACAAATACTTGCAAATGCTTGAGTAGAGATAAGACGTGTGACCCTGCAAGCCAATGGTTCAAACTCGTCGACAGCACAAGATGTTCAACTACAACTAAAAAATCATTCTTTCAGTTCAATCCAATATTGGATTTACCTGGAAAGGATTTCATATGGAAATTTTTTGGCTTGTTCTGACCAAAGCTAACAATGCAACAAATATACAATGTACTTACAAGTGAAAATGCAGAATAGCTCCAGTGTTATGATAGATCATTCTGAAAACATTCACTAGTTAAGAGCATATGCAAAGTCAGTGCAATTGAATAAATCAGTCACCAACTCCAGAAGGCAGGGACTAGAGACCATTGAGCATGCCACAAAATCTTTTAGGATAATTCTACAACATTAAGAGGCCCGTGCCTAACAAGAAGAGACTGAATTTTTATTTTTATTTTTTTAATTAGGGGGGAAGGGGGTTTATATCAACTGCCTTCACCTGTATTCATTTTCAATAATTAGAATAAATACCAGTACTAGTTCAAATAATACAGATATCATATGAAATCATAAAAGTTCATTCCAAAAAATGACAGCTGAAATGAGTTAAGAGTTTCTTCCATAACTTGAACCTAAAACACGACTAAACATAAAGCACAAGCAGTGTACAAAAGGTAGTTCATTTCACAGACAGTACTTATTCTTCCATTGTATCTCCTACTTCAATGACTTCGACTTGGTTTTCCAATGGTGTAATCTTTGTCAGTAGCACCTCTGCAACAAGGATAGAATTATCAGACTGTCATAATTAAACTAGGGATATATCAATTAGCAGGCAAAACACTTCTTTATTATGAAGAACTAAGCATGAGTAGGGCCTTCACTTTGTCTGATTAAACTCGTGGCCTGGCCTTCACTAACAACAAATCCTACCCCAGCTCTATACGGCCAGAGTAAGCCCAATGTAATAACAAAGAAAAAGTATAAGTACTTAATTAATTCCAAGAAATACGTCTAGCAGCAGCCCACAACCATTTTTTAATTCAGATCTTAGTGGCAATTATTGTCAAAAGTTGACAATTAATGTTACAAATGCACTAAGTGTAGTCCTCTTCTGTCATCAGTTTCAGACAAACAAACCAGTTGGTAACTTGGTAGGGCCTTTTTTTGGGTCAGCCAAGGGATAAAATTTAAAGTTCCTTTTCAGTATCAGTGGTGCTAGACTTTCCAAAATTTCATTTCAAATGATAAGACATTCATCAAGTGAATGGTGAGATAATGTAATTAATTCACTTCGAACTTGTGAAAATAATTAACCACTTGATGAATGATACATCACCTGCCACATCATTTGGGATAAAACGTTGGGATGTCTACTCACGACAGAATCAAGTTGGAAAGAGATTTGGAATACACATCCCCTATATTCTTCATATTGATAGCCCAACAAATATGCAATGGTAAGACTGAGAACCCACAGATCAAATATGCCAGACTGTTCATAAGGGAACAAAATATAATGAACTAACAAAAAGTTTATTATTGATTTGAGTTGACAAGGCAAATGACTGATTGAAAGATGAAGATGCAGGAGAATAAGTCACTACCAGTCTTCTTGGGAAATGAATATCCCTTTGAACTGACATAAGTGCGTGGATTAGGCAACTGATGGTTTCTCAAGTACTCTTTATCCCCCTAAATAACCAAGAATCATAAATAAAAATTACCATGACTGAAACAAGTAAGAAAAAAAGAATAAGTCAAAGAAAAAAGAAAAACTCATACAGAACAAAGAACTCTTCTCCAATACCTTTGTTATCACACATATATCAACATTGCTTCCACTTCCCAAATCGTTAAATATGCCAGAGCAGATAGCCTCACTCACCAAACTTATTCCTTCTTCCTTCTGCACAAACACCCACGAAGTCATTCATCAAAATATCAATGCAACATCTGCATTAACAGATCTCAGCAATTGAATTTAAGAACCAAAGTTATTTCATTCTTGCAGCGTAATTACTATCCAATTATACAGCACACCACTTACAGTCAGGCCTTCACGGTACTTCGACTCAAACACAGCCATTGCCGCGAGTGAACCAGAGCCCATCGTAGCAAATTGAAGTGTGTCTGTTGATCCATGAGGATATATCTGTGTAATACAATAAATCAATAGTAAAAATTAGTAGCACTACCAACAGAACATGACAGGTCAGATTCTCATACATAGAACAACAAACTTACAGTGTGCAGATGTGGTCCAGTGGCATCAACTCCCCCAAGAACCAAAGCAGCTTGCACATGACCTTGGTACCTTGACAACAGGACAATTAACCAGTCAGGCCTTATTTGATTGTTATTTTCTTACAAAATAATGCTAATTACAGCAACCTCAAACTATTGACTTACTTGAACAGGTGTGACTTCAGAAGAGTAAGAGCTGTTACAACCATTGATTCCCGACCAGTATGATATCGATGAAGCTGGAGCTGCGAACTAACCATGTCTGAAGACAAGCATGATAAAGAGAAAATAAATAAGTGATAGAGACCATTGAATTCCAGATGCAATATATTCTATGGGCAGCAGAGAACACAAGAGCTGCACGAGACTTATTTGCCTTTACAACTGTTCTGGACATTAAGAATAGAACTAGAAAGTACCTGTTATTGCTTCGGTGTCAGCAGCAGTTCCGGCTCCACAACAGTAAATATTGGGTGCCATATAATGTATTTTCTCACAATTCTTATCACAGACAATGGATCCAGCAGTTGCTCTTGTATCTGCTCCAAGGATGACTCCATCCTGAATACAGTTTCAGAAAAAAGAAAAATTGAACCATAAATAGAGCTCTACAAAATTTACAACAACCAAAAAATTGACACGTGGGCGCCTGCCAGTGATTTAGAAGCTAACTTTGAACTAATAAAATTTTTAAGGACACTGATGAACTCGCAAGTTACAACTTACTGAATTCAACCACAGCAACACAATGGTGGCAACTACTCCCAAATGGAAGTCATATCTGGACTAAGAATACTTAAACAATTCATAATTCTGGTGTGAAATTCAGTCATCCCATTCTCAAATATAAGCTGCATTAGTCAGATTTGCTTCTGTTCCTTAATCAGAAGGTAATATTACTGACTGGCAAGCTGATCAGGTATATTAGAAAGAAAGTATATCAAATCAACCATCATCAGCTCTAGATTATTGGGGTTAGCTCAAGTGTGATATCCTTCATTAAGCTGGTTTCCTGTGATAGGTTAATGCCTAACAGCAAAAGATCATTCTAGGAACATGAATCTTAAAGAAATAAAAATGGAAATGTATGTCTCCCAGTATAATTTAAAATTTTCCAACATGTCAAAATGAAACAAAACAAAACAAACAAAATAATAGTTCTAAATATCATAATTTACCTGAAAGATTAGACCAACTATAGTTGTCCCAGTCTTTCGATAAGATGGAGGAGGCACAACGCCTTTCTTCGAAAGCATATCATTCCTTCTACACAAATCAAAACTGAACCCACCTTTTGGAGGAATTCCTATGTTTGCATTATCCATATCTGAATATCTCACAAAGCGAAATTCAAGACGGCAAAAACGACTTCATAAAGACCCACATTACCACACCCAAATAACTAGAGTTTAACTCAAAGCATTAAAATAATAAATAATTAATAAAATCAAATGTCAAATTCAAGGGCTAGCCAATTAGTTCCACAGAGGTCTATCAATTGATTAAGCCTAAGTCTAATCTGAATCACCAGAAACCTTATCAACAAAATCGGCCGGTTCAAATTCATAGAAACATACATTCTAACGAAAACAATCTATGGAAAAAAAACTAAATGCCTAATTCGCAGTAAAAAAAACCCTAACAGAGCGAATTAATATTTCCGTTTGTTTACTGAGAAATAATAAGAATTGAAAGAGAAAATCGAAGCTAAACCAAATATTTTCGATTGTTTCAGTCCAAACAAATATAGGATTCATAAGAGATTTTAAAAATAAAATCCAACTGACTCAACTAAAATTCAGCTACTAGTTTAACAGCAACTTAATTTTGATTTGATTTGATTTCTTTTCTTTTCTTTTTATTTTTTTTCCTTTGCTATACGGGCAACCAACAAGCAAACGAAAAAAAAATTTACAAGCCATGATAAATGAATAAATAACAAGCGCAATAATACTTACTAAAATTGGAATGAAATTGGCTGACAGATCGTTAGAAGATGAAAATATGACTGAGAACTGAAACGAGCTGAAGCTTATAAACACTGAGACTTGGCCTATAAGAAACTTGGGAATATATTTTATTATTTATTTATAATTCGGCGGTTGTGTTTTTAATTGTTTTTTTTACTTTTTTTTATTTTTTTTGCGGTTATTTCCTCATGTATTCTTTAAATTATAAAACAACTCTCAAAAAGTATAATTTTTTTTTTTATTTTGGGCCTTTTGGCCCTTCAGAAATCAGAAATCAGAAATCAGAAATAGAAATAATATAATATAAAAATGATTAATTTTTAGTGAAACCAGAAATGCATTGGTAGCTTCTTTTAGAATTAATATCTAAAAATAAAGATTATAAATGTGTTTGGTTATTTGTCTAAAATTCTAATGCATATGGGATCATTTTAATAAAATAACTTATTTTAAAATTATATATACATATAATTTTTTTTAATGCATGTGTGACCATACAAAAAAAAAAAAAACCATCATTCTTTTGATACGAGAGACCCACACCTTTTGTTATAATAATTAGACGTGGAACTCATCCAAACTCAAACATTTGAAATTGATAATTTTGTGTTCACAACTTATGCAAAATAATAATAATAATAATAAAATGAATACAACTCATTTTCACATCAATCAAAATACGTGTGCCACCATACAATTTTTTACGGTTTTTTGTTCTCGCAAAACGAAATATTATTACTGTAAAACAATACCAAAGGCACCCATGATCTCGTAGCGGAATCAGAATCTTTAATTGGGGGATGTTATTTTGTTGTAAATAAAAACTAATAGGAGTTAAGTACTATTTTCAAGGTTAAACTTGTAAAAGATGCAGGGTTATTTTGTAGTTAATGACATGGAATGATGGCCAAATATAAATAAGTTTCATTTAAAGGTCAATTTTATTTTTTTATTAAAAAAACAAAAGCATAAATTTTTTCTACTTGGGGTTGGGGTCACAATAACCCGCCACTAAAAAGTGGAAATGAAATAGTCCCAGCAATATAAACTTGAAGTCTAAGGCGGAGAAAAAAAGATGAGTTATAAATTAATTAGACATTGTGTTAGTATCTCAAACATGATGAATTAATTTGCATAAATTTCATTGATTTGATGGAGACCTCACATGCATAATGCCATGCAAATGGGATCTTTTATTTCTATTATCTACTATTATTTCTATTATCTATCATATCTCTAGGATTTTACATGACTACTTCTCTGTCCAAATCCAATCTGGGCTTAAGAGTCACCATCAACCCATTCTTCATGTAAAGTGTTGTAGTCATTTTTGGAACAACATGATGATCTTCATCTACCTTTACCGAATACCTCAACAGAGTTGAAGCAGCTACCATTTTCATCTGCATGTAAGCAAACTTCTTCCCTATACACAACCTTGGACCGGCATTGAACACAGCATATTTGAACTGATTCTCACTCACAAACTGCCCATCTTTAATCCACCTCTCTGGCTTGAACTCCAAGCAATCTTTACCCCAAATCGACTCCATTCGAGCCATCGAGTAAGTGCAGTACAAAACTCTGGCACCCTTTTTTACCATGGTACCATCAGGGAACACGTCATCTTCTTGAACTTGTTTCATTTCAATTGGCACTGATGGGTAAAGCCTCAGGGATTCTGATAATGCTGCTTCGAGATACACCTTTTTTTTTAACTCTTCGGCTGTGAAGATTACATTGTCATGGAGTTGGATGATACCCTTTTTGTGAGACAAAGTTTCATTGATCTCGATGCGAATTTTGGTTTCAACTTCAAGGTTTTTGTGCAGTATCCAGAAAAACCATGTCAATGCTACAGAAGCTGTGTCTCTCCCTGCTAGAATAAAGCTTACTCAAAAATCTCTGTAGTACTTGTCCGGTAAATGTCCGTTCTTGTCTTCGGTGTCCATAAGCCTTGACAGAAGATCAGATTGATCGGTGAAGCTACCAAGCCTTCTTAGTTTATTCCTCCTGTCTGAGACAGCCTTGTCCGCAAAATCTTGTACAATTTGAATGGCTATCCTGAGCCTTCTCTCATATCCTAGTCCAAAAAGCTTCATGGGCTTCCATATAAAAGGTGGCAACAAGAATCTGAACAAACTGAGTTCTGTGGCTTCTTCAAAAGCTTTTGCGAAGGGAACTTCTGGTAAGTCTATAGCCAAGCATCCAGGATCAACCCCAAGAGCGGCAGTGCAAATATTGTCCAACGTAAAATGAAGAAACACTTCCTGAAGATCAAATCTATGTCCTGATTGAACCAGCTTTTCTGTTAGTCACAGCTTCTGGTGAACCAAATCTTGCATAGTCTGGAGAGAGTGCCCCATAAACAGGCTTGAATGCATCTGAGATTTAGCCATCTGCCTTTGTTCCTTCCATAATTCACCATCAGCATCGAATATACCATCTCCAAGCAAATCCTGAAACCTCTCTCTGTAGTTTTTTCCTTTCGGGAAGTTGCTGAAATTTGTTTTTGTTAGATAAAATATAGTCGTGAGATGGTAAATATAAATCAAATAAATTCGATACAGTAAACATAATACTGTTAATCAATACGTAATTAAAGAATCTGAACAAATCAGAAATTTAAACTACTATTGATTTCGTATGATAGCAGTAAATAGCAGAGGTAACAACAGTATTTTAATGTATATAAATAAATAATAAACGAAACAATTAACACTGAAATCGGATTCAAAGGCAAACAAAAAAAAAACAGCGAACTAAGTCAGTGAAGCAAAAATCCGAATCGAAAAACAGCGAGCAGTTTCGGTGGAAGACACTCGAACAGTACCCCAACCAAAAACACGAACAACGAACAATCGTACTGGTGAAACCCGAGGCCTGCGACTGCAGTGTTCTTAAAACAGATTGATCGCCTATTCGATGCTTTAGGATGAACCGGTCTCTATTTCCTAGGATACAACGGGAACAAATTTCATCGCTAGCACGAATGCGAAATTCTGGCGAACCACAACAGTATCGAACTCTCTCAAAACGAATGGAAAGCTACCCTTTTTATAGTGAAAAATTCGTAACCCTAGTTTGCAAAAATAATTTTGCAATTAAAAATAGTAAAAACCGGGCCCACGCAACCCCAAGTGATTTGGGCTGACATTCGTGTACGTAAATCGTGCGGGCGCACACGAGTTCAGCCAAATCGGGCCGATTTTGGATCCATGATTTGCACTCCCCCTGCGTAGAGGCGTGTAGAGAGAGCCTTTATCCTTGGTATTCTTGAATACCTATATGTGTGTAAACATATATAAACCCAAATCCAATGACTTGTTTTTCCCATGTGGGATAAGTCCATTTCCTTTAAATTTTCCAACATCAAGGGTGCATATTTGTGAGACAATTTCTCATTCACATGACTATCATTTTGAGCATATGATATACCGAATTGAAGTGTTCACGGAATACTTTTCAAAACCTCCACGACCTTTCACTTATGCTAAGTGGGTCCACTCAAAATGAGGGCTAAATATAGCTTACTAAAAGCTATATTTTCCAACAGTTTTAACCATATACTCAATGTTGGAAGGATCAGCTGTCAAGATTCCATAGGCCCATCCCATCCATATTCCCCTGTAGTAAAACGTTCCCCCAGATTTGATCAAAGCTTCTGTGGCCCAATTATACATGTTGTTGAGATGAAGAAACATGGACGGTAGGATCCCTAACACTGACCATAACATAGGACCTCTGTTCGTGAGCTTTTGGCAAATGCAACTTAAAATGAATAATCCTGACGCAGCTGCAACTATGTCCTATAAACTTATGTGAGCATAAAACCAATCTGAGACCAAAAACAAAAGTTTTCTTGTCATTACCATTCTCTATGCTTTAGACGACTACTAATGTTAATTTGTTTGGGTCATTAAGCATGTAAAAAAAGGATTAGTGGTTGTGAATAATGATGGCTCAATGTCTTGTTTTTACTATTTAACCATTTAATTAAAGCTGGTGAAGGTATTAATGATATCACCAGCTTTTTTTACCCTTATGTGAAAGGGAAATTTTTTTGCATTGTATCTAAATACACTGTTATCAACTAAGGTTTCCTCTACAAAGATGAAAACAATAATTGATAAATTAAAAATCTCAGCTGAAACCATACACTAATAGTAAGTTCATCCTGATAAACCTATTGTAAAGTAGTAAATTTGAGGTATTAGAGGTTACAGATAGTGGACACTACCGACCGAAAGAGAGGATTAATTAACAAGTCAATTAATTAATATCTCCCCACTCACTGCTTTCCTAACTACTTGTGCTTAATCATCTCAACTGCAAGCTTGGTTTTTGATTAATGAGGATCAAAAGAATTGCTGAAAGAAGTACTTCAGCCTGACACCGATTATCTGCTTCCCACATTCGAACTATTCATTTCAGTTGCCCAATTATTATCTAATTCAATGCAGTTCAATTTGAATTTTCTATCATTTTTATCATTACCCTTTGCAATTTACCTTTTTTTTTTTTTTCGATAACTAAATCTCTACAACCCAATTTCAATAATCAATTCTGGAAAAAGCAAAAGGCTTAACTTTTAAGTTTAAACAATAGAGAAATTTTTCTTAAAGAAAATCTATCACCATCTAGCGAAATCTTTTCTTTGTTAACATTACTTGAACATATAATTAAATCACACGCTTAAGCTCATAATGAAATCTAAGAAATAAGCTATGTGTAGCCTACAGCTGCTGAGGTTACATTTGTTGGAAATATGAGTAGATATTGCTTCCTTGAAAGTCCTAAAGATGAATAATAGCTGCTAGCACTGTTCATGTCACTGTTTACTTTGGCACTATTCATGAGTACTGTTCATCTGATACTATTCACGATAATTTGAAAAGAAAAACAGTAAAGAGTCAAGGCGCGCAATAGCACTGTCCTTAAGGTCAAATTCCACGCCTCAAGATAATATCTTGGTGCAAGAAGGACTAACTAAGGTAGTTTGACATCCAGGATACAATGACTTACTATCGTGTTGTTGCACTTCAACATGACAGTCTATAACAGCAAACACACAAAGATGAAGTAAAGAAGAAAGCCACCAGCAAAGAACAGAGAGCAAAATTATTTTTTGGATACCATTGTGTGATATAATGACTCTTTAAATAGATACAAATCCTAGCCCCCCTTTTCCTCTTTTAATTAGAATTATAATCATAGAATGATTTGATTAAATCCTAATTCGATTAGGAATCGAATTCTCAATATAATTCTAATTAAAATAAAATTAAAATAAAGAGTTTATTACCACACTATATTTAGTTTCTACAAAAACCAACTTGTGCTCTCTTGTCTAAGCAACATGGGGTATTGGTATTTTGAAATACTAATAAAACTCCAACAATCCCACATATTTCAAAATACTCAATATCTGTCATCTTCATCATTGTCCATAAAGCTTAATGCATATGAGCTGGTGCCTTTCGGCTATAAACCAGCCATTGAACAACTAGCTGTGTCTTACAAGAACTTGGTGAAACTTATAGTTTCTATGAACCTATATTCCTTTTGTGTAAGGCAGAGGACTAGAAGCTCACATTAAACTCTCTCAATGTTTTGTTGTTCTATAGTTTGGCACTTTAATGGCCCTATGCCTCCTAGATTCATGAGGGCTGTAGAGATACCTATCTAACTCTCATAAGAATTGACCCAATTCCACACTCACATAGGTGAACCTCTATCAAGTATGCCATGCAGTTTTGACACACTACCATACACAAATGTGGGCTATGGAGTTCATTAAGAGCTCAATTGTTCAACCTCAATCACTGTAATAGGCAACTATCTATCCATAGAGAGGACTCAAACAAATAGATTGATAGTGCCACAAGACAACAAATGACTTGTTATTACCCTTATGAACCTACTTCATGGGATCTCCAATCACATAGGTAGGGTTACCATCACTTTTGTCTTTTGTTTTAGACAGAAGTCCCATCCCCCTCGACGTCATTACCACTAACCACATGTTCAGTAGTTTAGTTAGAGAATTGACCAAATTTGACTCTGACATCACAATCTAGGTTTACAAACCAAGATTCTAACAACTGCTCAAAAATATTATATCTAAGATGAATTTATCTACTTTTCCCATTATATATCATACCTTTTTGCCTTGGCAATAGCAGACTGGCGATCAAAATATAATCACAAAAATAGAAAGATAAATGATAATGTGAAGATCTGTTAAGAGGTTTCTTAACCACTCAACCTCAATACATGCCTTCTGATAACTTTATGAAATGAAAGTTATTATAGTATTTTTAGACTTAAATTATCATTACTTAGAGGGTGAATGATGCGTTTTTATGTAATTTTTAGTTGCATTTTGCATGAGTATTTATTTAAGTTTAGTTTTAATAATTTTGTATGTTTTAGATCATTATGTGGTCTTATTAAGTGCATTCTTGTATGTAACCAAATAGGTTAGATTGTATAGATGGATACTGCAACAACAGCGCTGCAGAGAATGACAAAGAACTAAATTGCAGAAAAGATAATTCAAGTCTGAAGCTGAGAAGATGCTACAGCAAAGTAAATATTGCTACAGAAACCCTACAGCACGTAAAAACTGGACAGATACAAATATGTGCTGGTTAAGCAGCTAAATTCTCTATGGCTGATTATTATTTGATGGACAAAATAGGGCAGACATGGCATACATCAATCTAAAGGAAAAGATCTTCCATGATTAGGAAAAGATAAAGATATATAGAATCCTAATAATAATTAAAGATCATTTTCTAGAGTCCTAAGGATACATGGAGTTCTCCTTACTTTTTTGAAAAACCTAAAGATATGAAAGAAGCACATTTTTTAGAAGGAAAGAAGGGCTAATTGGAGGAGCTGTCACACACACAACTGGTCATAATAAAGAAAAGCAAGGAATAAAGAGAATTCAAGGGGATGTAACCAAGAAGATCAAGTGGAGACCAAGGGCATATCGCAATCCAATCGAGATAGCCATCACTTGATTTAATTCTTGTTCCTATATTCTTTTAATCTTTGTTTTATTTCTCTTAAGGATGATTTTGATGGAAAACTCTATTTATGTTTTTATTTTTCTGTTTAGCATGGACTAAATTTATATGTAGTTGGGTTTTAAACAAGCTTAATGGTGATTTGACTTCTATAATTATTGCTTCAGTTTCTGTTGTAGCATTTGATTTTGATTATGCTTCATTTAATTCTCTATTTCGGCTGACTACCCATTTAGAGATACAAGCTAGGTTTGATCCTTAACAGGGACGGCTTAGTAGAAATAAGTCAGAGTAATGCATGATTTTAGATTGGATTTTTCCTTAATTGATTTATTATCAATTTAAGTATGACCATGTCTAATCTAAGATTTGTAATGAACTAGACATATGGATTCACCTTGTAGGGTTAATGATCCAAGAATGTATAATGCTATATTTAGATGTTGGCTTAACAACTAGTCACTGTTAGGTTGCATATAGATATAAGAATCCAATAGGCGAAAGATGAGGATACATTAGGAATCTGTCTAGTGCGGTAGACGATGCTGTATCAACTAGGTCTAACATGGGTTAATAAGTCAATAGTCATTAAGTGAGTTTAGATTTTCCAACTACACCATAATCATTGATTAATTATCTGTGTTAAACATTTGTTTATTTTAGAATTCTTAGTTTATTAATTTTAACTACTTTTATTAAATCATTAGTAATTGCATTGAATAAGATTGCTGTAGCAGAACCAGTAACATCAATCCCTGTGGAAACGATCTCAATACTTATCACTTTATTAATTGTTGTGTATACTTGCGCACTGACATTTATTGCATAAAATCAACAACAAATTTTTGGCGCCGTTGCCGTAGATTGATTGTTTATTGATTCTTGTGAATTTAATTCTATTCGGTGTTAATTTAATTTGCTTTAATTGTGTTGACAGACTTGCTCTAGCAGCCTTTGCATGTGTAAATATAAATCAATTAAATATCAACTCGATCCAGAGATAGAAAGAACCGCAAGGCGACTGAAAAGAGAGCAAAGAAACTCAGAATCTGTTGTAGATATAGCTGACTTACAAAATATGGGAGATTTTAATCAACAATGAGTGATTGAGCCGGTTAATGTTGGTGAAGGACAAGAAGGTCAGAATAATCAAAGGCAACTAGGGAATCATAATGTCATTGTTATGGCAAATGACAGAGACTAGGGGTGGCAGTAAAACCCGCTCGGACCGGATCCGGCTTGGACCCGGCCAATCATACATACATACATATATATATATATATATATATATATATATATATCTATATATATATATATATATATATATATATATATATTTTAATAATAAAACAACAGAAATTTTACAGATCTAAAATATTTTATAGATCTAGTAAATGATGTTGTTAGACCAGAGTGATGCAGTAGCTAGTACTGCCTTTAGAACCAGATCAGACTTAGAACTGATCAATATCCCGCACACTCGGGTTTCCAACCAAATACTGAAAATATTAAATAGCTTTTAAAATTCTTTTAATAATCAAGCCTAAGCAACACAAGGTTCATATAAAATACTAGATCTGGATCCCAGAAATAGTATTCTGATTGATTGGAGAGAGGAGAGAAATACAACTAAGGGCAGAGATCTGGTCTCTATGACTTACAGGAACGTAGCAGTTTATAAGAAATTCAAAAAGGAAATAAGAAATTATACCAATTTTATTGCTTTATTCGTTGATGCAGGAAGATGCTGGAGCTTTACAAATGGAGGATAAAATTACAAAGCTTCAAATGTTATGATCTTTTTCAAACAGAGAAAAAGTACAGAGAAAATTTTTTTCTAGTCTTCTATGTTTTCTTCCTCTGCCCTTGCTCCCGTTTTTTCAAGAGAATATATGGATGAATGAAGCCCCCTCAATATGGAAGAATCCACATGGCTTCGAAGAGTGTGCTTGCTTTCGCTGTAGCTTCACATGCGCTTGCTTTCGCTGTAGCTTCACATGTGCTTGCTTTCACTGTCAGTTTGGCGTTTGTGAGATTTCGCATGTGAAATCAAAAAGCGGGGGACAACATCTTTGAAATGCGGGACCACCAGGGGAGCAGTATCTTTGCTTTAGGTGAAAAAGAAAGGAGAAAAATGTCTTCACAGCTTTTTCCTTATGATAAGGATAGTGAGTGAAGGAAGACAAATTTCGTAGGCATACAAAGGTATAAATAAAAAGTTTACAAATATGAAAATTGGAACTGGTACTCTTTTTTTTTTGTTTACAGAGATTATATACAACGTTATACAGATATAGAAATAAAACAATTTTAAGAGTGCTTTACAGGAGAAAAAATACCGAAGCAGTCATCTTCGTTATCATCTCCGAGAGAGATGAAGGGTTCGTCTTCAGCATCTGAGGAAGCAGCAACTGAAGACGCAGATCGCGAGGCGAGGAGCTGTTTCGTCATCTTGAAGTATTCTTCTTCACTCTTTGCACTGGCCAAAAGAGATTGGGCCTTGGACTTCTGAGTAAGGAAGGTACTTTGGGCTTTAATATCTTTAGTAGGGGGCTGCAGGAGGCCTTTTGAGGAAAGCCAAGCTTGAATAGTAGCTTTAGAAAGCTTTGACTTTTCATCCAATTTGGACCACCAATTGACTTTAAAACTTCTCTTTAGAAAGAGTTGGGCTTCGTGGGTTTGATATTGGAAATCCCACATCCAAACCCAAGGAAGGAAGAATTTGTACAGAAACAAAGAAAAGGAGGAAACCTTTTCTTGGACTCTGAAGGAACATAATGGGCTTTGAATAAGTTTAAACAGTGTGTGGCATTTGGGGTGAGTATTTCGAGAGATGGGCCGAAATAGTTCCACCACTATTGGAACCAGTTTAGAAGGCTTTGGAAGGTTATTTTTGAATTGAAGAAAAATAACCATGAGTGGGTCTTTTTTGGGTTTTGTATAAAGAAAGTGTTAAACCAAGCTTGTTGGTAATCCCAATAAGAGAAATGCAAGCAATAGTTTAAACTTAAATGGAAATTAGCAGGGAAGGTTTTTAATTTATGGAGTTGGTCTCCCCACTGTTTTGGAGATAAGACTTTAAGAATAGTAGCCGTTGAATAGGCTGGCTTAGAATGGGATTCGCTGAGAAAGAAGTGTTTGAATTTTACAGACTCAGTGATCTCCAAAACGCTTTCATAGAAAGACTGGGGTTTTGACAAATCCTAAGGTTTGAAAAACCAGCCTTTTGGAAAAATCTTTGAGATAGCTTGAAATGGATCAGTATGATAAAATCCATCCTCCATAGATAAAATGTTTTGAAGATGAGTTTTATGAAACCAATCCGAAGATTTTTGTGAAGGCTTTGGTTGGGAAAGAACGATTTGAGAACCAGAGCTTTCACCAGAAAGAACGACATTTGTAGAAGATTTTGAAGAGGTTTTAGAAATAGTTTTTTCTTGTTCTTTTAAATGATTTTTGGAAAGTGCTTTACTTTGAGAAAAACTTTAAAGTGCTAATAAAAGTTCAGGAGAACTAGAAATGGAGTTCATCCATTCTTTTACCTGTTCTTCCGAGGCAATAGCTTTAGACTGGGCTTCATGCTCTTCAACCATGTCAATCCAGGATTTGACTGGAATGGCAGAGGAAAAGAGTTTTTCAGTAGTAGGGGTGGCTTGAGTGTCTTTAGGTTTTGTCTGGGGGATCTCAGGGTCTTTAAGAATGCCTTTTCCTTTGTCTTTCTTTTTGGGCGGCATTATCTGTTTTGGAGAAACTCCCTAGTTAGGAAATCAAGGATTGAATTTGTATCACCTTTAATAAATTGAATATCAAAATAAAAAACACTTAAAATAGCTTGCCATCGTGCAAAAATTTGTTTTGATGCAATGTTTGAATATCTTTTTCTAAAACATGTTTTGCAGCTTTGCAATCAATTCTAAGCCAAAAATTTTGATTTAATAAATCACTTTGAAATTTAGAAATGCATAATACAATGGAAAGAATTTCTTTTTTAATAGTAGAATAATTCTTCTGGCATTCATTCCAATGTGCAGAAACATACTGTACTATTTGTTCTTTACCATTATCTACTTGCTATAGTATACCACCATAACCTAAATCTGAAGCATCAGTTTCAATAATTTTAGGTAAGCTTGGGTTTGTAAGAAATAAACAGGGAATATGTTTAACAAAGTTTTTTATCTGTTGAACAACTTTAGTATGTTCATCTGTCAGAAAAAAGATTACAGAATGGAATCTTTCTGATAGTGAACAAACCATTGAATCTGAACATCCACCACTTAGGAGTATTACTATAGATCATGGTAAACCTCCTATCCAGGTTAAAGCCTCACCTTACAAAATACACAAACCTAATGATTCAGAGACAAATTTAGGTAGCATTATTCAACAGAATAATTTCTGTAATGCAAACCTAAATACAATAGAAAAATAGTTGACTAGAATAGAGAGTCAATTCCAGAAGTCAACCATAGCTGTTTCCTCTAGTATCTCCTCAAAAGCTGACTCTGACAAAAAGCTTAAGAAACCTATTTTCGAACCATTTCAAGTCTCGAAAAATAGTCAAAAGCTTGTTCAAGAATCAAAGTCAGTCAAAAGCTTGTTCAAGAATCAAAGTCAGATTTTGCTAAAGCCATTAGAGACCAACTAGATAGGATCCAAGCCTCTTCTTCTTCTAGTAAAGTCCAGATAGCCCCTGATAGTACCCAATCTAGAACTATTGGTGTACTAGACCAAGACCAAATGTCTGTTGCCTCTTCAGACATAGAAGCTTTCAAAGATGAGTCAATTCCTAGAGCCAATAAAGTCCACTGGGAATTAGCCCTTCCTGCTAGTTCTCCTCCTGACCTAACCATAGACAATAGGCCTAGTGCACTAAACCAATCCAGATTTAGTGCTTCCTCCGTCTATGAGTGGAATATAGATGGCATGTCTGAGTATAACATACTTGGACTTTTACAGCAAATGACCATGGCAGCTAATGTCTATAAGCAGTGGAGGGTTGACTCATCTATACTCAGTTTCTCTAATCTATATCTAAATATATATATATATATATATATATATATATATATATATATATATATATATAAAGAAGAAAAAGTCCTCTGTCTTAGAAACTGAGTACTTAGGTCTGTGTATGAACCCCATGTTCAACTCTAAGTCAAAGGTGTTTAAAGATAAGTCCATGAAAGAAGCATCTTTGATGCACTATTGCAGCAACTCTAATTTGTGCATTGATGAAGTAATTGGGTGTCAGCAACACCCCTGTGAGGCATTCACATGAAAAGTTGATGTTACACTGAAGTTCTTTTGAAAAAAAAAAGTTAATAAGTGAATAATGACTGCTATAGCACAGTTTGTAAATCTTTATGTCTTCTATTTCCCTATAAATAAATATGGTTTTATTGTCCTATTTTTTATAGATATGTTTGATACTTGAGTTCCACTGCAGCAACTCCGAATTTGATCAAAGTACACACATACACTCTAGACAAAACAAAACTCAAGTCTAGAACTGGAGCTGTTGTTAGTAATGTTGCATGTTTAATAATAAATTCTGAGGGCTGATGAATCAGAACAATCTAGATGACAGAGCTAAATTATTTATTGCATGATTGTGTATGTTTGTGGTGTTAGTGTTGTTATCATTACTTGAGGACAAGTAATGGTTTAAGTTTGTAGGTGTGATAACTTTATGAAATGAGAGTTATCCTAGTATTTTTAGGCTTAAATTATCATTACTTAAAGGGTAAATGATGCATTTTTATGTAATTTTTAGTTGCATTTTGCACAAGTATTTATTTAAGTTTAGTTTTAATAATTTTATATGTTTTAGATCAATATGTGCTCTTATTAAGTGCATTATTGTAGGTAACCAAATAGGTCAGATTGTATGGATAGATACTGCAACAATAGAGCTGCAGAGAATGACAAAGAGATAAATTACAAAAAAGATAAATCAAGTCTGAAGCTGAGAAGATGCTACAGCAAGGCAGATATTGCTACAGCAGTCCTGCAGCACGTAAAAACTGGACAGATGCAAATATATGCTAGTTAAGCAACTAAATTCTCTACAACTGATTATTATTTGATGGACAAAATAGGGTAGACACAGCATGCATTAATCTAAAGGAAAAGATTTTTCATGATTAGAAAAAGATAAGGATATATAGAATCCCAATAATAGTTAAATATCATTTCCTAAAGTCCTAAGGATATATGAAGATCTCCTTGGCTTTTTGAAAAACGTAAAGATATAAAAGGAGCACGTTTTTTAGAAGGAAAAGAGAGGCTAATTAGAGGAGCTGTCATACACACAACTGGTCGTAATAAAGAAAAGCAAAGAAGAAAGAGAATTCAAAGGGCTGCAACCGAGAAGATCAATTGGAGACCAAGGGCATATCGCAATCCAATCTAGAGAGTCATCACTTGATTTAATTCTTGTTCTTAGATTCTTTTAATCTTTGTTTTATTTCTCTTAAGGATGATTTTGATGGCAAACTCTATTTATGTTTTTATTTTTCTGTTTAGCATGAACTAAATTTATATGTAGTTAGGTTTTAAACAAGCTTAATGATGATTTGACTTCTATAATTGTTGCTTCAGTGTCTACTGTAACATTTTGTTTTAATTATGCTTCATTTAATTCTCTATTTTAGCTGACTATTCATTTAGAGATACAAGCTAGGTTTGATCCTCAATAGGGACGGCTTAATGGAAATAAGTCAGAGCGATGCATGATTTTAGATTGGATTTTTTCTTAATTGATTTATTATCAATTTGAGTAGGGCCATGTCTAATCTAAGATTTGTGATGAGCTAGACATAGGGATTCACCTTGTATGGTTAATAGATCCAAGAGCGTATAATGCTATATTTAGATGTTGGCTTAACAAGTTGTCACTGTTAGGTTGCATATAGTTATAAGAATCCAACATGCAAAATATGCGGATACATTAGGAATCTGCCCAGTGCTGTAAACGATGCTGTAGCAACTAGGTCTAACATTGGTTAATAAGTCAATAGTTATTAAGTGAGTTTAGATTTCCCAACTACACCATAATCATTGATTAATTATCTGTGTTAAACATTTGTTTATTTCAGAATTCTTAGTTTAATAGTCATTTAATTTTATTTGAATTTTAGTTTATTAATTTTAATTACTTTTATTAAATCATTAGTAATTGCATTGAATAAGATTGCTGTAGCAGAACTAGTAACATCAATCCCTGTGGAGACAATCTCAATACTTATCACTTTATTACTTATCGTGTACACTTGCGCACTGACATTTATTGCATAAAATCAACAACACCTTCTCTAAGGCAACTAGCTCGAACTCCATGGTTGAACGAGCTATACACTTTTGTTTGGAAGATTTCGAAGATATAACTCCTCCATCGAGGTTAAATATATATTATCACCAGTGGATTTGATTTCATCTTATTCTGAAATCGAATTCGCATTACTATACCCTTCTAACACGGATGAAGATCTACAATAGTTAAATCCAAAATTAATGGTGCCTCTCAAATAGTTTACAAGTTTGTCTAAGGCAGTCAAATGATCTTTATTTGGGATTAACTACCCAATCTGCCTACAACATATGCAACATCAAACTTGTACTGCTCATTAAGTATATCAAGCTAACAATGATTTGGCTTATCTCAATTTATTAACACTATGTTCTAAATTTTTCTTAAGGTGGGTATTTGCACCATACGGTGTAGAGACTGATTTCTCACAATAACACCCAAACCTTCTCAATATTGTGTTCCTATGACAACAAGAGACCATCACTAGTCTTAGTGATTTTGATGCCTAATATAACATTAGCTTCTTTCATATTCTTCAAATTAAAGTTGGAAACAAACATCTCTTAGTCTTATCTGCAAATCCATTTGATATTAATATTTTATCAAACTTCTCATGCCACAGTTTTGGTGCTTCTTTCAAGTCATTGACTTAACCAATTTGCATACATTTTTGCTCAATACTTGGAACTATACCATCTTTTGGTTGTCTCATATAGATTTTCTCATCCAAGTCTACTTTTAGATAAGCAATTTTGACATCTACCTAATAAGCATGTAAGTTATTAATTGTAGCTAGTGCAATCAAACTCTAATGGATGCAATCTGCGTCACAGGAGCATAGGTAACAAAATAATCTATGTATTTCTTTATGAGAATCATTTGGCAATTAATCATTTGAATTTTCTTCGGAAATTCATTTGCACATAACAGACTTTGTATTTGGAGACAAATCAATTAATTCCTATACATGATTACTCATGATGGAATCTAACTCACTGTTGATTGCCTCTCTCCATAGAGGTGCATCTTGAGAAACCATATAGCTTATTTGAAAGTATAAAGATCACTCTCAGCAAGAAAACATAGATGCTTCCACCAAAACTATTAGTCATTCTCATCATTTTACTTCTCTTAAGTTCAACAAATGAACTCTCAGAAGGATCACTGATTGACTCTTTCTTGGGTAAGCAATTAATGTTAGCTTTCTTAAGAAAATAGATTCAAAGAATTCAGCATTCTTGGACTTAATGTGGTATCTACCTCAAACAAATGTCCTTTGTTTTGAAGTACAAAGAACATATAAGTATCACTACCCTAGGCATCCCTATAAATAAACAGTCAATAATTTTAGTTCTCAACTTAGACTTTTAGGATTAGGTTTTAAGAACTTTTGCAAAGCACCCTCACACTTTGAGGTATAATAAATTAGGCTTTTAGCCTCTCCATAACTCATAAGTGTCTTTCATGTTTTCTTATAGGATTTTCTATTTTGAATGTGACAAGCTAATAACATAGCTTCCCCTCTATAATTTCAGCAGTGCTCCAGAACTTATACCATGGAATTTGCCATGTTCTTTAATAATCGATTTTTCTTTCAGCTACATCAATTGATTCAAGTGAATAAGGAGGTGTCACTTCATGGATAATACCATGATTCTCACAATAAGCATTGAGCATGCTTAAATTATATTTCACTTTCTCTATCAGTTCCATATCTAAGTTGATTTTCAACTTTACTCTTATACATTAAGAACTTTTTACTTGTCACATCTTTATTTCACAATAGATTTACTTTTGTATATCTTGAAAACTCATCAATTAAGGTAATATTATACCTTTTACCCCCTATAGTCATGGTTTTTTAAATCACTACGGTCATTGTGAATTAAACTGAAAAATTCAGTTTTTCTTCTCAGAACTAGTTTACATGTCCTCTTTATGGATTTTATTTCCACACACATATCACATTTATCATTTGACAAACTCAAACTAGATAGTAAACCAAGTTCTCTCATTTTCTTAATATAAAAATTCACATGACCATATCTCCTATGCTAAATACATCCCTTTCATCTTTAACAATATCAAGAATTGTATGCTTGAAGAGTTCACCAGAACGATATCCCTTTCCCAACAAATATCTCATTATTTGACAATATAATTTGTCACTCTCGAAAGGATACATTTATCCATGTCTTGCTCAATACAAAGATAGAATTCAATTAATATTGTATTTTATAAACATGGCATATATTACTCCATGAGAGGATTTTCTCCAAAGTAAATCTAAGAACTTTTCCTTGCTCAAGGCTGGTTTGAACCAGAAATCATCAAGGAAAACAAATTCTTCTCATTCCCTCACTAAAGTATGTTTACCTCGAAGACAACCACAATAAAAAAACAACTCCTTTAGCCAAATTGGCTTATGGAGGATTTTATTGTCTTCATTCCTTTGAGCTTAATTTCTATGTTGCTAACATAGTGCCCAAGTTTTTCTACAATACAATTTCCTTTCCTTTAATAATGAGATTGAAATAATTATTACGATTTTTGTTCTGCTTCTTGTTATGAGGAGCATAATTCTCAAATAATTTTCCTCCTCAATTTTATCAAATCAAATTATATCTTCAAGTCTCAAATAATATCACCATCAGTCTCTCAATAGAACAGTTTTTAGTCTCCAAATTTTAATAAATTATTCCTTCGTTAGAAAAATCTCAAATTTTATATAGAGTATGCTGACATATAGGGTTCTCAATAATAAAATTTTCATAGCTTTATTCTATCTAAAACTATTGAGAACAATTTTCGATTTAGACCTCATGAAATCTGTCAAACAGTTTTCTGCTATGAACTCACTGAATTCAAAAATTCAAAACAATTTATCCTTTAATCATAAAATCATGAAACTTTCCAGAAATATACTAGACATATATACGAAAAAATTCTCAAAATTTCATAATTTTTGAAGAAGTCTACATATGGTAAATTAGTTTCGTAACTCACGCATTGTGCTGAAACCAGAAAATTTCAGCGTAACAGAATTGAGTTCAAAAAATCATTATAAATTGAATTCTCATCTGATTTTGTTGAACCAAGTTTCAAAAGATTCTTTTGGATGTCTAGTAACATATAAAAATTTCAGATTTAAACTCAATTTGTATTAATTATTACAAATTTCGTAATAACCCTCTGTCAGCATAAATCTATGCAAGATATTTGGTAATAAAATATCACAAGCAATAAGTTTGTGTAACTTATTTGAGGCAATGCTCAAAACTCACAATTTTGATCTTAAGATTATTGGAAATATGAGTAGATATTGCTTCTTTGAAAATCCTAAACATGAATAGTAGCTGCTAGCACTGTTTACATCACTGTTCATTTTGTCACTATTCATGGATACTGTTCATCCAACACTATTCACGATAGTTTGAAAAGAAAAACAGTAAAGAGTCAAGGCGTGCAATGGCACTGTCCTTAAGATCAAATTTCGCGCGTCAAGATAATATTTCTGTACAAGAAGGACTGATTAAGGCGGTTTGACCTCCAGGATACAATGACTGACTATCACATCATTGCACTTCAACACGACAGTCTAGAACAGTAAACACACAAAGATGAAGTAAAGAAGAAAGCTACCAGCAAAAAACAGAGAGCAAAATTATTTTTTAGAGCCATTGTGTGATATAATGACCCTTTAAATAGATACAAATCCTAACTCCCATTTTCCTCTTTTAATCAGAATTATAATCATACAAGGATTTGATTAAATCCTAATTCGATTAGGAATTAAATTCTCAATATAATACTAATTAAAATAAATGACTTATTACCACACTATATTTGGTTTCTACAAATAAACCAACTTGTGCTCTTTTGTCTAAACAACATAGGGTATTAGTATTTTGAAATACCAATAAAACTCCAACAACATTTATCAAGGATTCTTGTTTTAGTCAAAAGAAAATGTTACAATATCAAGAAAATGTTTCCATAGTTGAAATTGGGAACCCCAATTTCCCAAGCAAATGTAATCGAGAGCACAAAACATAGCAAACCAAGCAAATGTAAGAATGTAACGCCCGTTGTTTTTGGTTTTATTGTCATTATTATATATCTATTTTATAGAATATAGTATTATAGGCTAATAATATTTAAGGGTAGTTTTTATTGTTATTTTAAATTTTAAATCAATTAACCTTTTACCTATTTATTAAGAGTGAGACTATTAACACCCCTCCAAATACCTCTTAAAACCCCTTTTAATTATTTTACAATTTTAACCTTTATTAAAATTATAATTTTAATTATTTCACAAAGGAATATGCAATGAAGTAGTTTAAGGTCAAATACCAAGGTGTGATCTTCAAAAAGTCCCAGAATATTAGTGCTTAATCCCTTTCTGTGATGACGATTTTGCGTTTATTGTGTTGATGCTTGTACGCAGTGGCTATTACTTGGGGTTTTGCAAACCTAAGTTAGATGCTTTTGGTAGTTCATATTTTGTTATTTCTCTATTTAAATTTTGTTATTCAATATTATGGCTTAGCTGCACTAAAAATGTCGGATACTAAATATGAACATTGCTTTTTCTCAAGTGATTATTCATGTTTCTCCTTACTACAAAAAAAAGGGGGTTTAATAATAAAAATTAAAGAATGGGGTTTATACTAATAAGTTTTAATTAAGGGTATTTTTTTCATTAAATGAGGTGTTAAAAGAATTTTGTAACATTTTAAAATATTTTTATGGGGTTAACAGAGAAAAGGGGTGTTAACAGGTATTTAGAGGGATGCTAATAGTCCCAATCATTTATTAAATACCTTATTAAAAAAAGTACATAAATTCTTTAATGGATAAGGGTATTAAAAGGCTTAGCTTACAAAAACTCCTCTTACATTATTTTGTTTCTTAGAACCCTAGAGGCTAATAAAGAAAAGAATACAGCAGCAAACACAAGAGTAAACTCATGTTTTTAATAAGAAGAGGGGAAGATTTTGATTGTGTTTCTCTTTTTTATTAAAGAAGTTCTTGAGTTTTGATTTTATTTTGAGGGTAAGTAAGAATTTATAATCCTTGGAACTTTTGGTTTTATTTGTAATTGTATGTGATTGATTGAATGATTTTGTGTGTGTTATATTGATAAAATTGTGAAAGCGTGATTATGTATTAATTTATGATGTTATTGAGTGGAAGTAGTGCAATTATATTATCCTGAAAATTATGAATAGTATAGATTTAATGTCGCACAACTGCTGTTTTCATTGAGGCTTATGCATAAAACTTTACAAATTATTAAACTAAACATCTTTATCTTTATATCCATATGTTTATTGTTCAAAAACTCATTGTATATTAATTGTAATGATTTTTCGAAGTTGGAACACTAGTGTTGAAAATTTCGCTTTTTAGCAGTAGTTCTCAATTCTATAATTTATTTTGTAACTCAAACGAGTTCTAAAAATTTTGGAAATTTTTATTACTGTACGTATATATGCCTAGTTTTTGTCTATTTAAATTTGTAATTTTTGACTTTATATGAAAATCATTAAAAATTATAGGGTTATTGTTGATTGCTTTGGATCGAGGTAAGTGAATTCATGCATAATGTTTATTATAAGTATATATGTAAATAGTTATGAATAAAATAATGTTATTCAAATGGATTAGCAATTTATGGTTTTGAAGTTATTTAATATGTTTTCTTAAAATTGTTTTAAAAATTACTTTAAAATACTTGTTTTTCCACAAATTATTTTTCTTAAAAGTATTTGCAAAGCTTTGCCAATCAAATATCTTCTAAGAGCATTTTATTGATCAATTATTGAATAATTGATATTGAAAGATTGAAAACTGTATTTAAGGTCACTACTAGAAAAATTAGCTACTATGACAAAGAATATCTGTCATCCGACCCCTTTATAATAGAGTTTCTATCTATCATTGTAGCCCTTGTGATAAGTATATGATAGTATTTTATCTATCACATGATCTTGTGACAGCTTATATCTATCACACATGTTTAATGAACATTTTGTTTTTATTTTTTTAAAAAATATTGGCAGGCATTATGAATTACGTTTAAAATTATGGCTGGTCAATATTTGTTACATGTTCATGCTTTTAATATGATGTCACAATGAGAATATTTTCTAAAGAAATAATAAAATTATAAAAATTATTTTTAAAAATTATTTTTTTTAAAATCTTATAAATTTCATTAAAATTTAAAAGTCAAAATATGTATCAAATCAGCACATCTGAACAACAATATCATAAAAAAAATCATCTGAAATAACTACAATATTATTATAATATCATCTATGATCAATTATCATAAAAATATCATCACAACTAGTTTGTACAACAATATCATAACAATATCTTTTGAATCACTATCAGTCTAATCACCATCTTAGTTTTGCAACAAAACAATATCATTTTCCAGCAACTAAGAATTTGAAATTCCATAAAGACTTATGAATTTCACTACCAATTTGAAATTCCATAAAGACTTTATGAAATTCACTACCAGTTATAAAGCCAGAATACTAACATAATTCCATCAATAATTAGAAATTCAAAAAACTAGACATCGTCACTCCACTGCTCATACTATCAGCTCGAACACAAAAGAAGCATACTCGAGACGAACTTCATCAAGCTCACTTTGAGAGTATATAAACTTCCCTTTAAACTGTTAAACGATAATTACATGTCAAACTAAAGTAAACTATATATAATTAAAGTGAAGTAATACTAAAATGCATCTGACAAAATGTGTACTTACATCATGGCGAAGTAACTCGGGTCTTCAATTATGTCTGTCATAAATCTCAGCACATAGTATCCACATTCAGTATTCACTAGTTTATTTGGAGACTATATCATAAATTTTATTAAATGGTCATTAAAAATAAGGATATACCTAGGGATATAAGCAAAATGATGCAGCCAGAACTTTAGGTAAAATAAATATAGAATTAAAACACGTGGCTTTTCATAAATGGAAGTTCGAGAATTAGCTTGAACCGTGCATCTAGTTAATTTTCGGGATGAAAATCAAAGGTCAATGACTTTGTCCAGCTAATGCAAGGATTTAGAAAAGCATCATAGTATTGGCATGCTTGTTTTATAGACATCATTTTAACCCAAACTTCCAGACACTAAGCACATAGTATAGAATATTAGATGTCAGACTCTAATTTTTGAATTTTGAAGTATACAGCAAAATTTCATTTAAGACCAATTATGTTACCAAAATTTCCTTTTATCAAAAAAAGCTTAACAAAATGAACAATTTCACAAAAATTTATGCATGCAATGACTTATTTCTTATTACAGTGGCAGAATCTTTACTTTGAAAAAAGAATTTGCAAGCCATAGTACATCAGATATAGTGAGAGAAAGAGACAGAGACAGTGAGAGGACAACAAATTGCAAAATAAATAACAAGCAAATAATGTTAGGGTAAGTGATGGGCATAATTTATCTACATATTTTTATTTTTATTATATAGTTGTTAGTTATTTTTATTTATTATTTTTAATTAATTGAATTAATTGGGCGGGTTACAAATTGAAGTTTAGGATATAAACATGCACAGAGAATCACATCCGGAAAGAAATAAAGATTAAATGGAAGCAAAAATCAAATTGGTGACAACAGATTGGGAAGTTACGTGGAGAGCATAAGGAAAGTGATCACGGGCTTTGTAATTCACGGTCCATTCAAGGAAAGCCACAAAGAGGCCAAGAGAAATAAAGGAAATCAATTGCTTAATTATATTATTTGGATGGACATGTGCACACGTGAGTTAGAATTTGACAAGGATTTGGACGTTAATTTCAAGTCGGCAGCTGCATATGGGTTCTTTTAATTCTATTCTGCTCAATCTCTCCATGTCTAACTAAATTTTCTATATTAAAGTTAAGAATGAAATTTTGTTTAATGAAATAAATTATTTTTTTATTCAATTAATTTTCTAAATATGTACTTTAATATTTATGATTTTTATTTCACATGTTTAGTTGAATATTGTTAAATATTTTCACTAACTCTATCATATATTATTGATTGTTAGGATAAATATTTGACTAAGCCTATCCTTGGATTTATAAAATTTATATGTGATTATCTTTGATTTTGTCTTTCATTAAATTATTTACACAGAATACTTAGGAAAATTTTGACTCTTTGTTATTCAATATATTTACATGAAATGCTTAGATATCATACTATTAAGCAGAAAAAGAACCTGCACAAGATTAATTTAAATTGGGCTTAATTATTATATTCATAAGTAAACATAGATTAATTTCGAGTTGTCACTCCAAAATTAAGAATTGATTAATAATTAGATAATTATTAAGTTGAACTGTGGTGGATTCTAACACCCTTGTAGTTTTAATCTATTGAATTCTTGCGTTAATTCACTCGTTTGAATTTTAATTGCATCTTTAGTTTTAATTTTTTTTCAAATGAAATATTTTCTTTTCAATTAGAGTAGAATTATAATTAGTTTAGATTAAATTTTACTTTCCTAAAAATCTACAGTCTTTGTGAGTTCGACCTCATTATTCCTAATCTATACTTCAATAGATTCGTGCGCTTGTTGCACAACAGCAAGAAAGAAAAATCATTCTAAAACCTTACATTGCCACAAATTTTCTGCTTGCCTTCATTATCAAAGTCAAGTCCACCCACAATCTGAGGAAAGGTCATCAACAAGAATGCTCTACAAACACCCATAATCCAACATCTATGTAGATGGTTATATGAGAATATGATTTATTTTTGGTAGATTATAGGTAATATTTTGAGGTACTATGTTATCTTTGTTTAACTTTATATGATCATTCTAAACAAACAAAACACGAAACTTTAAGAGTGCGCAAACATAGAAGTACAGCCTCTGCCTAGATTTTTTTAGAGCTGCCATGTTTGGCACTGCATGTACATTTTAAACAAAAAGCTCATTTCCGTATCTACAGACCATATCATAACAGTGAAGTATCAAAAACAACTTACATCATCTGTAGAGATCGTGACTTGTAGCTTGTGTTTGCATTAAGGGCAGCCCATTATGCCCTACAAGCACATTTAGTTATTTCAATCAAAGATCAAAATATAAAGAATACATGTGAAATACAAGTTAAATATAAAGAATACAAGTTAATCCACATATGCCAAGCCAGAAGCAACAGTTACAATAGCAGTAGCAACAACAACAACACCAGCAACACCAACAGATGCAATCATAGTTGCAACACCAATAGCTTTCACAGTTTCAGCAGCAGCAGTAGCAACTTCCCCAGCTGCAGTAGCAGCAGCAACAGTTACCACAACCGCAACAATAGATTCTACAGTTGCAATAACAGCAGTAGATTCCCTAGTTACAACAGCAATCAGTGCCTCAACTACAATAACAACAATAGCTCTCACATCTTCAACAGTAGCAGTAGTTGCCACAGATGCAGCAACAGCAGCAGCAACCCCAGCTGCAACAGGAGCAACAACTTCCTCAGCCTCAACAGACGGTCGACTCAGGAATGGGTCAATGTTATCCTCAAGGTCCAGCCAGCACACAATTAGTTTCTAAGGGTCAAGTTTTATTATAAGGGGCTCCTAACATGCCTATAAAAGGTTTTATGAAACTTTGGAGTTATAAAGAATATATTATGTTTGGGAGTGAAGGAATTTCGCATGTGGGATCCACAAATAAATGTTAATTTATAGTCTACAACTTTCATTCTTTTTTAACCAAATAAATTCCACCGAGTTTTACCTTAATCGAAGATGAAGCAGCTAATTCACCGTTCTTTACAATACGGTCTCCTCCTGTCCGACTCCACGCAAGCAGTACATCGCTGCCAGCATTGCTTGTAGTCATTCCTCGCTCTCAAAGCGTCGTTGGCACGCCAATCCGCGAACTTAAAGTCTGTCCCCGAAGGCCACATACTGGTCTATATTGGGGACAAGATGGAGCAGCAGCAGCAGCTCGAATACAGTAGCAGTAGCTCGAACTTAAAGAAAATCGGCTGCTCAAACTCTAAATCTAAAATAAAAAAGACATTAATGGTAGCTCGAAGTTGAAAAAGGTAGTGGGCTAGTGGCAGTAACCATTAAGCTGAGAAACAAAGGGAAATCGGAATATACAGCAAGTTGGGGAGTGGGGATGAAGACGAAGAGTTACAGAGGAATACATTTGTTGTCGGCATCGTTATTCTTATTTGTGTGTGATTTAGAAATTAGGGTTTGCCATGTGAAGTGAAAGGAGAGTCCCACACTTAGAATTTTTTGGTCGTTTCAAGACACGGTATCATATCATGTCTAAATTAGCTCATCTTAAACTCACTGTTTCATTAAATAGCAATATGCTTGTTGTTGATTTTACGCAATAAATGTCAGTGCGCAAGTATATACAATATGTAATAAAGTGATAAATATTGAGATCGTCTCCACAGGGATTGATGTTACTTGTTCTGCTATAGCAATCTTATTCAATGTAATGACTAATGATTTAATAAAAGTAATTAAAATTAATAAACTAAAATTCAAATAAAATTAAATGACTATTAAACTAAGAATTCTGAAATAAACAAATGTTTAACACAGATAATTAATCAATGGTTATGGTGTAGTTGGGAAATCTAAACTCACTTAATGATTATTGGCTTATTAACCAATGTTAGACCTAACTGCTACAGCATTGTCTACAGCACTTGGTAGATTCATAATGTATCCTCATATTTTCCTATTGGATTCTTATATCTATATGCAACCTAACAGTGACTAGTTGTTAAACCAACATCTAAATATAGCATTGTACGCTCTTGGATCTATTAACCCTACAAGGTGAATCCCTATGTCTAGTTCTTCACTAATTCTAGATTAGACATGGCCTTACTCAAATTGATAATGAATCAATTAAGGAAAAACCCAATCTAAAATCATGCATTGCTCTGACTTATTTTCACAAAGCCGTCCTTGTTGAGGATCAAACCTAGCTTGTATCTCTAAATGGATAGTCAGCCGAAATAAAAAATTAAATAAAGCATAATCAAAACAAAATGCTATAGCAAACACTGAAGCAACAATTATAGAAGTCAAATCATCATTAAGCTTGTTTAAAACCCAACTACATAAAAATTCAGTTCATACTCAATAAATAAATAAAAATAAAATTTTGTTCAGCCATTGAATTCATTCTTAATAAAAATAAAAACAAGAAATAGAAGGCTATAAAGATGAGGCTTGTAATCCAAGAAGTCTCTCTTGTGTATGGTGCAATCTCTTCTTCCTCTCTTCTAAATCCTCTTGCCGTCTTCTCTTTTTTTGTTTAGGGTTTTTGGTGTGTGACGGACTCTCTCAATCAGCCTCTCTTTCCTTCTGAAAAAATGTGCTCCTTTTATAGTTTAGGTTTTCCAAAATGGCAAGGAGATCTCCATGTATCCTTAGGATGCTAGGAAATGATCTTTAGCTATTATTAGGATTCTATATATCCTTATCTTTTCCTAATCATGGAAGATCTTTTCCTTTAAATTAATGCATGCCATGTCTGCCCTATTTTGTTCATAAAAAAATAATCAGCCACAGAGAATTTAGTTACTTAGCCCGCATATATTTGCATCTGTCCAGTTTTTACGTGCTATAGGGTTGCTGCAGCAATCGTTGCTGTAGCAATTTCTGCCTTGTTGTAGCATCTTCTCTGCTTTAGACTTGATTTATTTTTTCTGCAAAATGCACTTAATTATAACACAAAATGATCTTAAAACATATAAAATTATTAAAACTAAACTTAAATAAATACTTATGCAAAATGCAACTAGAAATTAAATAAAAGCTCATAATTAACTCTCTAAGTAATACTAATTTAAGCCTAAAAATGCCATGATAACTCTCATTTCATAGAGTTATCAATGTTATCATATGTATGTGATAGATAAATAAACTATCACAAATCTATCATGCCTTTATGATATATAAAAACTTTGTCATGTATCTATCATATTCTTGTGATAAATGATTAATTTTTTAATATCTATCACAAAAATTCTGTCATAATAGCCTGCTTTTCTAGTAGTGGGCTTTGGTTCATTGTCCGTAGTTACCGTTATTGATATGACCGAACAGCTAGCTATATTGTGCACCCCTATTGATGATTATCTATTGGCTAGGTTATCAGAAATACAGGTGATAGACTGAACTAGTGGCAGGGTCACCGGGAATAACGATGGCAAGAAAATTCAGATTTAGCCCGCATCCGCAAAGATCCAGATCCGGATCCGAAGCCTAAAATCTAAAATCCGTGCAGATCTGGATCCAGATGCAAGGACATCCGAAAAATAGGATATTCAGATCCGCATTATTTTATAATTAAATTATTTATTTAATTAAATTTCAATTGAAAAGTATATAAGTTAAATTATTTATTTAATATGTATAAGTATAAATAACTCTATAATCTTCACTGACTTTGAAAAATATGTTAAGAAACTAAAAAAACAATAATAATAATTAGAGAATATTGTAATGAATAGGTGTACCTTAGATTTTTTTATTTTTTATGTTTGATTTATGTTGTGGAATTTTTTATGTTTGATTTATGTTGGTGTTTTATGTTATTTATATTGAATTGATGTTGAATTACAATTAGATTTTATTTGATATTATTAGGTAAATTGTTGAATTTAAAATTATATTTGAATTTATTATTATGTGGATCCGGATATCTAAAAAATCCATCCGCAATCTGTGCGGATATTATCCACATCTGGATCCACATATTTTTTTACGAATCCGGATGAACCTATATCCAGACCTGGATCCAGATTTTGTCATCCTAAATTGGGAATACAGGTAACACTATGTGGCATGAGCAAATTGAACAAATGAAAGGTTTTATTAATAAATGATTTCTTAAATGATTATTTATTGAAAATGATTATTACGTTATGACTTAATTGATTTTGAGTTTTACCGTACATATGTTAGATTGTAAAATGATTACTAGTTTCTAATTTATGGTAATTCGTAATTATTATTATATATATTTTATCGTATTTAGTAACATTGTGCATGAGTTTGCTTACCGAGTTGACAGCTCACCCCTCATCTCCAACATTTTACAAATTGATTTTAGTGATGTGGGCTTTTAAGTATAGAGAAGAGGATTTATTAGCAGAAAACTTGGGCGTTTTGTTGATGATTAAATTGTCACTACTTTAATTGTTGTTTAGAGCTGAATTTTATTTTGGAGGATTATTGTTATATTTATTATTTTAGAGACTATGTTTTTTATTATAGAAAATCTTGATTTTCTTCTAGGAACAGTAATAAGATTATGGTATATTTATTTATTAGGAATAAGAATGAGAATCAATGAATGAAAATGAATAATGTGCTTACTTGTTTAAATGAGATGTGGAATGGAAATTAAAGTAGCGGGCCCCACTTAAAATTGAGAATGATTACTAAAGTTTTCATTCCTACGGCAGAGGTGGGAATGAGAATCTCATTCCTTGAAGTGACCGTATTACCCTCATTTAAAATTTGAAATTCTCATTTTATTCTCCCTTCTTATTATTATTATTACTACTATTATTATGATGATGATGATGATGATGATGATGATAATGATTAATAATTATAATAGTATTACTATTATAATGATGATGATGATAATAATAATAATATTAAATACAACTATTATAATAAATAATGATAATAATCAACTATGGTCAATTTAGTAACTTATAGCAATTCATTTTGATTCCGATTCTACTGCTAAAGTAAACAATTTATTCTGATTCTCATTTTCTATTCCGATTCCAACCTATTCCGATTACTGATTAATAAACGCATTATTAATGTTATGAGATTTCATTCCAAATTCCTCTTGAGATTCTTGGGTGAATTTGGGGTGTTACATTAATTGACAAGACACGTTTTGGGGTGTATGAGCGCTCCAGAAACAAACTGTGTGGGCCTTGTAAAATACAAAGTGGACAATATTTTACTAGATTTAGGTTAAATCTCCAGTTGTACTTTATGTTTAAAACCGAATTGGAAGCAAGGTAGCAAATTCAATGGCCTTTATTCCATTTATTGAGCTATATAAGTCCCAGAGGGAAACCAACACAAAGCCCTTGTTCTCTTTCTCTTGGGTCCATCTCCAAAAATATATACCTTGCTAACTAGCCTCAATGGTGGGCCATACGTTTTTAACCCGTAGGAATAAACAGGTCAAGAGCGAATCCCATATGTTCGCAACCTCTGATGAAATTGAATTGCTGAGGCAAGTTCAGGCCACTCATGGTCCTGATAACCGTGAATTTAATGTGAAACCTCTTCTTTACATCATTGAGGACATCTTTCAACGTGCCGCCCCCGGTGTCCCTGGCTTTATTCAGGTAGTTTAATTGTAAACTTAGTTTGCGTCTATCATGCATGGTATGCACCATTTTAGATAATACTTTTTTGACCCATTTGGGTTTCTATGTAGGGTACACAAGCACAACTGGATGTCTTGGACGACAAGGCATTCCAGTTTGACTTCTTTGACATGCCCGATCTTCTGTCATCCACCATTAACACAATTTCCTGCGAGGTTTTCCCTTTGGCTTATCATTATTTGTATTCTTATTATGGCAGAAAAAGAATTGCTAATTGTAAGAAGCAAATGCTTCAAATGTATATATTATTATGATAGATATCATGCAAGTGTTCTGGAGGTAGAGATGCTCACGCAAAAACTTTCGGAATACTCAACATTGTTAAAAGCTATTCCTGGGATTCAAAATTGGTGCTAGCCTTGGCTGCATTTGCTTTGAACTACGGCGAATTCTGGGTGGTGGCGCAGCTCTACCCCAGCAACCCGCTTGTCAAATCAGTGGCACTCCTCAAGCAGTTGCCGGAGATACTGAACACCTCGAAGCCAAAATTTGAGGCCCTTAGCAACCTGACCATTAGCAACCTGATCAAAGCCATGCTAGACCTGACCAAATGCATTGTAGACTTCAAAAAGCTTCCGTCCAATTACATTACCCCTGATATACCAGAAATGAAGGTTGCCGCTGTTTATTGGATTACCCGGAGTATTGTGGAGTGCGCAGGTCAAATTATGAGCCACATTGGCATGGGACATGAGTATGTCGTGACCTTTTTTTTCCCCTTCTTTTTTTGGCTACTTATGGTCAATGACATTCTCATTCCTTATTATTGGTATACAATATATCTTTTCTTCTTTTGCCTTTTAGTTCATAATAAGTCTCAGATTTCATGGTTGATCTCAGGTATGTAACATCAACATTCTGGGACCTGTCAAAGTTAGCCCACATGATCAACAGCATATACAGCCATCTCAAACACTGTCATCAACGCATAGGTTAGTCCTCCACCTTCCCCGCCAACCAAACTACAAGAAGATATTTTGGCCGGTTATATATGCCTGAAGAATGATCCAAATCTTTTTGTGTGATGCAGACGAAAAAAGACAAATCGAATCATATCAAGCACTTGTGCGACTCATGGAAACAATGCACATTCATAAAATGAAGGTTGTGAGCAGGTTATTGATTCATACAAAGGACAATCAGCTGCCACTTGTGGAGTGTCCTACCAAGCGAAATGTAGTCATTTGCCAGTTTCCCTCTCGTTTCTTCTCCGAATTAAATTTCCTATACAAAGATCACATCCCTTCTCGCTCACTCGCTCTTGACCTTTCTCGTTTTGTAAAAAAATAAAAATTGAATTAAAAACAGGTTAGCATTGATGTGCTGAGGAGGAAGATTGTGCTACTACTTATTTCAGACCTGGACAGCTCCCGCGAGGAGCTATTCATTCTAGACCAAATGCATAAAGAATCACGGCAGCTGTCGTCAAGACCAGAGAGTCAGTACGAGGTGGTGTGGCTTCCAATTGTAGACAGGTCAACACCATGGACAGAAGCACAGGAAGACAAATTTGAGGCCCTCATAGAAATGATGCCATGGTTCTCTGTGCACCATCCCTCAGTGGTTGACCCAGCAGTGATCAGATACAGCAAGGAAAAGTGGGACTTTCAGAAGAAGCCCATTCTTGTTGTCCTCGACCCGCAAGGAAGAGTTGTCAACCAAAACGCCTTCCACATGATGTGGATTTGGGGCAGCGCTGCTTTCCCTTTCACTGTCTTCAGGGAGGAAACACTCTGGAAGGAAGAGACTTGGAGAATCGATTTGTTGGCTGATACCGTTGATCCAATCATCCCCACCTGGGTATATATATATATATAATATATTATTAATTAATTACCAACATTTCATTTTATTTTATTAAGATTTTTTAGTTTATTTAATTTATTTGTAAATTATTAAATTAAAATTTCAGATTATGGAACAAAAGCATATATGCTTGTATGGTGGAGAAGACTTGGAATGGATCAGGAAATTCACAGCCCTACTGGGGGCAGTGGTACGAGCTGCCGGCATTGCATTGGAGATGCTCTACGTTGGTAGGAGCAATCCTAATGAAAAAGTCCGGAGAATCATTAGCACCATCAATGCGGAGAAGCTGAGCCACACATTGCCAGATCTCCCTCTCATTTGGTTCTTCTGGGTGAGGCTCGAAAGCATGTGGCACTCCAAAATGAAATTCGGAACGAGTGTACAACAAGATCCCATAATGCAAGAGATTGTGACAATGCTTAGCTTTGATGGGAGTGATCAGGGATGGGCAGTCATTTGTAGAGGACCACAGATGGCTAAGGCCAAGGATCAAACCATTCTGCAATGCTTGAATGAATATACCTTGTGGGAGCCAAATGTCCCAGAAAACAGCTTCATTGGTGCTATGAATGATCATCTCTATGAAAACCGCCCCCCTCATCACTGCAACCGCCTCATCTTGCCTGGAGGCGCTGGCAGGATGCGGGAGAAGGTTGTGTGTGCTGAATGTGGCCGTCCCATGGAGGAGTTCATTATGTATCGCTGCTGCACCGATTAAGCTGCACTGACAGTTCGTTCGTATTAATTGAGACCCCATATATATACCAAGACTATTGGTATTTTTATTTAGCATGCACGATGAATAAGCACTTTGTTACTACAGTTTTTTTTTTTTTGGAGATGTGAAAATATCAATGGACGGAATTCACACACTTTGCTTTCCTCCGTTGCATGTGATAGTGATGCTTGTTTGCTGTAATACATTGTGTTACTGCTAGTTAATTAAATGCATATTTGTACTAATAATTCTATTACTTGTTTTACTAATAAAATTGCTTCATATATTTTATTCTATTCTATTTTGGATTCACGGCAGCTGGCGACACTTTAATGCAAATATCCTCCTGGGTTTGGCTCAATCCTTCCAAATTTTATTTAGTAGGTAATTTGATAAGAGCTATTGCCAATTTGCCTTGCCAATCGCCTAATCGATTTTGGTGGGGAGTCAAAACTAAGTTCATAGATAAATAGAAAAAGTTTTCTTAAAGAAAATCTATCACCATCTAGCGAAATCTTTTCTCCGTTAACATTACTCGAACATATAATTAAACCACACACTTAAGCTCATAATGAAATCTAAGAAATAAGTTATGTGTAGCCTGCAGTTTCTGGGGTTACATTTATCAAGGATTCTTCTTTTAGTCAAAAGAAAATGTTTCCATAGTTGAAATTAGGAACCCCAAGCGCCTTTGAACTAATCGAGAGCACACAACATAGCAAACCAAGCAAATGTAAGAATGACAAAGGAAAGGGCTGGATATTGCCACAAAGTGTGCATATGAGCGAGTTGGTTTACTAGTTCTGCAACTTATTTCAAATTTTTATGTGCATCTCCTTCTCTTTTTGTCAGGCATCTTTTTCTTTTTGCCTGCCTTGAATAAGATACTTTAAGATGAATATAGAAGACCTCCTTATCTTTTTCTTTTATTCGCTGTTTCTCTTTTTACTTTACAATATTATAATTTAGAGACATGTGATTCATACTGTGTAAAGTAAATGTAAACTTAAGATGGATCTAATTATATACATTGCAAGGTTCTTAGAGTGACTGATCCAGTGCAGATATGAAGATTTTGATCACCTGCCTAAGAAAACGCATATTCAAAAAAAAATGCATGTCACCAAGAAAATTTGAGGGATTAAAGAAATAAAAAAATATTTCATATGCTGGTTGCATTTTTACTCAATTACCTGTTTAGAGAAAGTGCAAAAGAGAAGGGCTTTGAATTTGATTCTGGTCTACAGGTAAAAAAGTCATAAAGCATCTTCTTTTTGTGTTTTGGAATTGAAAAAATAAAGGCTACAGAATAAACAGGTAAAAGCATACACCGAAACAAAATGAATCAGATGCGACCTAATAGAAAAATTTTGTTGCCATGGCAAGCAAAGTAGGCTTATGCATCATTCCATCAATGTATGATAAATATCGCAGTTTGCTAACAAGCTCATAAAACCTCTCAACCTATGTATAGCTCTGCTTTTGGTTCTCCATCCCATTGGCCATGAACTCACTACTAACTCACCACTTATGGCCCCAGTCCATATCATCGTTACAAGATGATGTTCTAATAAAGGAACTCTTTCTAAGCCATGACCCCGACGGTCGTCGACTTGATTCTGAGCAGGTGCTTCGTGCCATGGAGAATATCATGTGTTATGCTACGGCATCAGAAGTACTAGTAAGATTATGTTCACACTTATAATGTTACTTGCTCTTTTTCTTGTTAAAATTCAAAGATGTGCATAGTCTAACACTGCAAGAATTGAAAATGTTGTAATCAGTATCTTTCATAATATATGGTAACAGAGTACCAATCATGACTCTAATATACTTACATATGTGAAAAATCCTAATGAATGAATAGAAATAGGCAGTCAGTCTTTGATGTGTTCCCTCTTTACTTTTTTTTTGAATTTATCATGTAAACTTTCAAAATTTCCGTAGGCCTCTCCACTGATACATTACTTAATCTCTAGTTCATTCATTTACACTTTCAGGTTTCTGATGCACATGGTGATGCCTTTGCAATGAATAATGCAAGCAATATTGAAGTTGTTGGATCACAAGAACCACTGGGACACACCATCTGTAAACTCGCACGCGAGGTCATTCCTCTCTCCCTTTTTTGTGCCCCTCAAACAGTTATAAAAGTACAGGTTAAAATATTTTTTGTAATAGCAGATACTCTGCAAGTGTTCTGGAGAAGGGGATTTACACACAAGGACCATGGTCATGTTTGATTTGGTAGGAAATTATAGATGGGATGCAAAAGTGGTTTTAGTACTTGCAGCATTTGCAACCAGCTATGGTGAATTCTGGCTCATAATGCAGCTATATCCTCGAAACCTCTTGGCGGTTTCAGTTGCCATGCTCAAGCAATTGCCTTGCAATATAAGCATGCTGAAGCCTCGATTTAAGGCCTTACGCTTGCTGGTTAAGACAATGATTGAGGTGACAAAATGTATAATTGAATTTGAAGGATTACCGATTACACATTTAATGATGGATAAAGAGATGATTTCCACCACAAAGTCCCACATCTTCATAGCAGCTTACTGGGTCATAAGAAGCTCCTTGAATTGCTCTTCTCATATCAAAGACCTGATAGCCATGAAACCAGAGCAAGTGCATGTTCTTTCCCTTCAATGAATCCTAATATTTCATGATCTTTTTTATTTTCATTCATGAAATTCTGTCAAGATATTGAGCATTCGACAAAACAGTCGATGTTTGATGGTCTAATCAGTTTTATTCATGTTCCCAAAAAAAAAATCTGCAAACAACTCGGTAAACTTTAATCAGAATGGAGATGTGTGCAGGAATTCAAATTCAAATGCAATTGCAGCATGGGAGCTCTCAAGTTTGGTAGGTAGGTTGAGCAGCATTTGCAATCACCTCAGACGACAAGTGGATGCATGTCATCAACAAACAGGTTACTGTTTGTACAATTTTCTGAGTGATTTGCGAAGTTTATTTTTAATTAATTAATAAGTTTGCACAACTATAAATTAATTTTTTTTAATAAAAAATTAACAGAGACAATGTTGCATCAGAAGCTTATAGACCTTTTAAAGGAGTCCCACATAGACAACCAAGAGGTGCTTAGTATTTTATTTGCTTTGAAGAATGACTTCCCACTAAAGAATTGTTCCACACAAGCAAAGGTAATTTCTCTGTCCCACTTTGTTTATTCTTGAATCCTTATTTCATTTCTCAAGGAAAAAAAAAATACTAAGAGCTATGATGATACTCTCCGTACAAAAATTCTATGATAGCATAGGGATAACTTGGATGCAAGAATAGGTCAGCTGTCCTTATTTTTATTTGAATTAACTGAAATACTACTTAAAAATAAATCTACATCTATGGGCCTCTTGTAATTATTAAAATCTTTCGGTTAACTTATTTAAAATTTTTGTTTGGGTTCATATTCACAGCTAAGTGTGTCTGAATTGAAAGACAAGGCAGTTATACTTTTGGTTTCAAAGCCAGAGCTCCTTCCTTTGGAGAAACTACTCTTGTTGGTTCACCAAACATATGATCATCCCCACAACAAGAACCTAGAGGGAAGTTATACAATTGTGTGGGTTCCCATTTCATCTTCGGAAACTTGGACTGATGTTGAAGAGAGAAACTTCGAGTTGTTATCGTGCTCTTTGCCATGGTATTCAGTTCGACAACCAAAGTCACTGAACTCAGCTGTGGTAAACTTGATAAAACAAGAGTGGAACTTCAAGGAAGAGCCTATCATGGTAGTGTTGGATTCACATGGAATGGTTACTAATTCAAACGCACTTGATATGGTACTAATATGGGGTGCTAGGGGTTGTCCATTTTCAGTTACTAAAGAAATTGAGCTTTGGCAAGAGGATGACTGGACATTGCCACTTATGATTGGTGAAATCCATCCCCTTTTAAACAAATGGGTAAGACCACTGACCCTATGGTTGAAAAAATTTGTCCAACTTGAACACTGAAAGAAGTATATCCCATCTCTTTAACAGATGATAGAATATTGTTATTCTACTCACTGCTTTGCATTGATGTCAGGTTGAAGAAGGCAGAAATATTTGCCTTTATGGAAGCGAAAACATGGACTGGATAATAGAATTCAATGCTAAAATGATGGAAATTAGAAGGATCGGCTTGCAAGTTGAAATGGTGTTTGTTGGTATCAAGAACCCAAGTGAGCAAGTGACAAATGTTTTAGCTACCATCAACGAAGAAATGCATACTAATTTACTCTCCTTCACAAAAATACAATTCTTCTGGTGTCGGTTGGAGAGCATGAGAAAATCAAAACTCCGACTAGGAAAAGTGGCAGGTACTGGTCATATTCTCAAAGAGGTGTCAGCATTGCTGGATACAGAAGACAGTGACAATGGTTGGGCTGTATTTGGAAAAGGGTCATCACCAGATATTGTAAGGCTCCAAGGAATGCAGCTCATGAAATGCTTGAACCTGTTTCCAGAGTGGGGTGGAAATGTGGCAAAGCTTGGTTTAGTTGGTGCAATTAGAAATGCACTCGAACCAGCTCTTTCTTCAGAACCTTGCAGTCATCCTAATGTGATACCTTATGCTGAGGGATCACCAGAAGGAATTGTAGTATGTGAAAAATGTAAGCGCCTCTTGAAAATGTTTGTAGTCTACGAATAAAATGTAAAACGAGTCGACAACTCTAACTGCGTTGCCCATACTTGCAGACATTTCTATATTTATTATGAAGATAAGCTCGACAATATATAGCTTGAGAAAATAATGCTTGTTGGCTTTTAAATTATTTGAATCCGCAGCTTATGATTGTTTAGCAAAAATGAATTATCTATAAATTAATTATCAAAATAGAAAAGAATAATTGCCAACTTGTTAGATTTCTCTTTTCAGGACTTATATATCAAGTGTTAAAGCAAGCTTAAACGCTATTCTTTGGGCCCTTACTTTCAAGCTTAATCTTTAGGTCAAGTGGCAACTTAACTTGGAATCAGAGTAGGCTTTACTTCAAGCTTTGTTTGAATTGAAAGAGATTTGTTTCATTCTGAAAACCATACCCAACAAATCATTTTTTGATTTGCAAGCATAAACCAAGTGCTTGAACTCAAAGTACAACTGACAATCGATTGAGAACGTGATGTCAAGAAAATAAGAAGGATGCAGAAGAAGAGGAATAGGTTTAAGACATTTTTATTTATTTTTATTTTTAAATAAAAAAGAAAAAAGATGAATATGCTTTTTTCTGTACTTTTATTTTATTTTATTTTTTGAAAAAATTAAAAGGATCACAAGGTTCTAATTAAAATCTTTCAAAATATTGATTTTTTTCTTCTTCAACTAAGTATTGTTTAAGATGTTGGAAATAATTTTTTAATAGTTTAAGGCATGAGAATTATTTGTTAAATAATGGCTGTGTTATATATGTGTTCCTAGTAGTTATGTTATATTAGTTTATAATATAAAAAAAGTTAATAATAGATTGTTCTTAATAATAATTTATATGATGGGTATTATTATAATAATTTATTTTATTAAAATATAGAGGTTCTCCTTAAACGAATTGTAAACAAAAGCAGCTTGCTTTATTAATCGATTCACTAAGAATAAGATCAATATTTATAGAGTATTTATAAAGATAACCAAAGAAACAAATCTCATGAAAATTAATAAAAACGAAGTCACTAAACAGCGCCCAGAATCCAGCCTTTTATTCGGGGGTTTTTCTAACTAACTCTAATTTCGGCCATTAAATTCTCAATATTTTTCAAATAAACCCAAAAGTATTTGCTGATTATCCCATCAGGCATCAACAACGCAGCGCAATCTTAAAACAAGCATATATAAAATCAGGACCATTATGTAAACTTATGGAATTGCCTGCCGTAACAAATTTCATGAAATTCCATGAAATCAAAGAGAACTAATGAAATAGTCTGCGATAAAAACTAACACGTATTATACATTGGTCCATGGGTATAGTTAATTGAATAAACCTATTGCTTCTGTTGGATTCTGATCATGATAATCTTGTATAAATATTATTAGTTACTGGACAATATTAATTACTTTTCCCTTATTCAAAATCCTAATCCTCGAGTTGTAAACCAACACAAAGCGTTTGTTCTCTTACTATGAGCTAGTGAGTATACATACTTCATCGTGATGAGAAAGGAGACTTCAATATGGTTACTTGCAAGACAGCATGGCTATGCTCTTGGAGTCTTGGGCTAAATAATGCCTAAATCAGTTTAATTCTCAATTCCCGGAGTCCTGGACTAAATAATCAATGCCAAAATATAACTTGTACTTTTGTTTGTATTGATGTTTTCATTTTATTGGTAATTGGTTGTATAAACAATAGATGTACAGAAGAATCTCTATATTAATTAATGTGTGACATCTGTCATTTGGACTCATCATAAAGAGATAAATGGATGGAACATATTCCTTCCACCATTTTTAGAGCAATTTTCGTTCCATTTACTCATGAAAGAGCCTCTTTGGTGACTACTAAGTAACGATGACCTCCATCGAAGCAAAGGTGTCTCATTGCTACATAACAATGATTAAGGGTGATTTGAGATTGAGGTTAGACAACTGTAGATTAAAAATTATAGAATTAGAGTGTTTGGTAAATACTAATTGTTGTAGTTTGGAAGCTATATTAATATAATTTTTTACTTGTATGATGAAAAAGTTATTATATCTTTAATAATTTTATTAAAATTATATTGACTGTATATTATTAATTTTTGTTACATAGTTATATTTTTTTCCATAATAGCTATAACTTAAAAGATACAGCACCTCAATCCTAAACGGACCTTAAGTTAACTGAAAAGAAATGACCTAAATAATAATTAGTATTCAAGCTTTAGCACTCCCTCTGGCGCGTATAGTCGGACTCATTTAACAAGTTTTTTTTTTTTTGAATGAATTTAACAAGTATTTGATATCTCATATTTTAATTTCAATGTCTCAAAATCATTGAAATAAATAAATTCTGAAAGTTTTTGTGGAGGGCTTTGATTGCATGACCCTTTTGCTTTATGGATAATTTCGCTATCGCAGATTCTTCTCTTTAAGCCAAAGGAGAGAACTTCAGGTTTTTTATATTTTATTTTTTCATTTTTTTCCCGAAAACTCTTTGGTCCTTTTAATGCTTTAATAAGGCAATTTGTGGCCCCCATGGTTAGCCCATGATTAACGTTTTGGAAGCTGTCAAACTTATATTCTCCTAGCAGACCCCAAAAAATCTTATTGAACAGCCTGAAGAGATTTTTCAGTAACTTCTAGAAAATATTCTTGCAGGCCTCAATTAAGATTATTAAAACCCTGGAACAAGTAAGGAAGCAGCTACACGATCAAAGAGTGACTTCGGAAATTGACACGACATCATATTTGCCAATGGCGTTGTTGATGATTATCCTGATAGCTGTTTGCTTTAATGATTCAAGGTTGCTTGTGTCACAAAATTGCATTGTCGGAGTCACTCTTTGATGGGTGTTTGGTAAACATGCTGGAAATGTATTTGACATCTAAGGTTGCATTTGGTGTCGGAGTATTTTGACTTGTGAGTAAAACTACTGTGGAATGCAAGTTTTAGTTATTATAAAAAGTTGATAGGTGTTTGGTAAACATGCACTAGTAATTATAGATTCTGTTTAAAATTAAGATCGAACAGTTTTAATTTAAAAGTTTCAATACTAAAATATTTGGTAAACACTAGTTGCTGTAGTTTAGAAATTAAATTGATCTGGTTTTATACTTATATGATAAAAAATATGTTATATATTTACTAATTTTATCAAAATTTTTATTTAAAAATTATATTTACTACATATTATTAATTTTTACTATGGTTCTGTTTAATATTGAGTTACTTAAAAATTACATTACCTCAATATCAAATAGGATTACCGTAAAAATTATTTATTATTATTTTTAATTTTTTTTAATTAAAAGAAGTAATAATCAGTTATTTCTAAACGAATTTATTAGATAAAACAAGAGAAATTATTGAATGAATTTATTAGATAAGGTTCAGCAGCACTTTTTTATGGATAGCACATCCTGATCCTGTTAAAGTTTTCTACCCTTCAAAACCAACTCCTTGGATAATAAAAAGAAAAAGAAAAGTTAGGCAAAAAGAATCCTACGACAGTATTATATCTGGAAACCAAAAAGAGAATTAATTACTTTCACCGTTTAAGTAAAGAATTTGCATACTTATACCTCAGTAATATCTGTTTTGTTCACGGGTTAAAGTTGATTGACCGCGACATAAACTAAAAAATTAACCTGCAGTAAGAACTAGCACGTGTTGCGCATTGGAATGAATTGAACATTTCTGCTATTCAGGATTTCTAACGACTGACATGTAAAGGCAAAAGATACAGTGAGTGAACAAAATTTCCAATCCTTATTGGAAATTCTAAACCTCCAGTTGTACTTTATGTTTAAAACCGAATTGGAAGCAAGGTAGCAAATTCAATGGCCTTTATTCCATTTACTGAGCTATATAAGTCCTAGAGTTAAACCCAGGTGGAGACCAACACAAAGCCTTTGCTCTCTTTCTCTTGTGTCCATCTCCAAAAATCTCTACCTAGCTAGCTAGCTTCAATGGCAATGTCAATTATGCCTCAAAGGAGGCAACAGGTCCGGGGCGAACGCCATATGTTCGCAACCTCTGATGACAATGCAATGCTGAGGCAGGTTCAGGCCACTCATGCTCCTGATGGCCGTGAATTTAATGTGAAACCTCTTCTTTACATCATTGAGGACATCTTTCAACGTGCCGCCCCCAGTGTCCCTGGCTTTATTCAGGTAGTTGAATTGTAAACTTAGTTTGCATCTATCAAGCATGGTATGCACCATTTTAGATAATACTTTTTTGACCAATTTTGGGTTTCTATGTAGGGAACACAAGCACAACTGGATGTCTTGGATGACAAGGCATTCCAGTCTGACTTCTTTGACATGCTCGATCTTCTGTCATCCACCATTAACAGAATTTCCTGCGAGGTTTGCCCTTTGACTTATCATTATTTGTATTCTTATTATGGCAGAAAAAGATCGCTACTTGTAAGAAGAAAATACTTCAATGTATATATTATTATGATAGATATCATGCAAGTGTTCCGGAGGTGGAGATGCTCATGCAACAACTTTGGGAATATTCAACATTGTTACGAGCTATTCCTGGGATTCAAAAGTGGTGCTAGCCTTGGCTGCATTTGCTTTGAACTACGGTGAATTCTGGGTGGTGGCGCAGCTCTACCCCAGCAACCCGCTTGCCAAATCAGTGGCACTCCTCAAGCAGTTGCCAGAGATACTGGAGCGTGTTGACACCTTGAAGCCAAGATTTGAGGCTCTTAGCAGCCTGATCAAAGCCATGCTAGACCTGACCAAATGCATTGTAGAATTCAAGGAGCTTCCATCCGATTACATTACCCCTGATACACCAGAAATGATAGCTGTCACTGCTCATATTCCCACGGCTGTTTACTGGATTATCCGGAGTATTGTGGCCAGCGCAGGTCAAATTATGGGCCTCATTGGCATGGGACATGAGTATGTTGTGACCTTCTCCCCCCCCCCCCCCCCCCCACCTCCTTCCTCCTCCTTTTCTCTCCCTCCTTTTTTGGCTAATTATGGTCAATCACATTCTCATTCCTTTTTATTGGTATATAATATATATTTTCTTCCGTTGCCTTTTAGTTCAAATAAGTCTCAGATTTCATGGTTGATCTCAGGTATGTAATATCAACAACAGAGGCCTGGGAACTGTCAAGCTTAGCCCACAAGATCAACAGCATATACAAACATCTTTTGCAACAGCTCAAACTCTGTCATCAACACATAGGTGAGTCCTCCACCTTCCCCGCCACCAAACTACAAGAAGATATTTTGGCCTGTTATATATGCCTGAAGAATGATCCAAATCTTTTGGTGTGATGCAGACGAAAACATACAAATCGAATCATATCAAGCACTTGTGCGACTCATGGAAACAATGCACATTGATAACATGAAGGTTGTGAGCAGGTTATTGATTCATACAAAGGACGATCAGCTGCCACTAGTGGAGTGTCCTACCAAGCGAAAGGTAGTCGTTTGCCAGTTTCCCTCTCGTTTCTTCTCCGAATTAAATTTCCTATACAAAGATCACATCACTGCTCGCTCGCTCGCTCTTGACATTTCTCGTTGTGTAACAAAAATAAAAATTGAATTGAAAACAGGTTAGCATTGATGTGCTGAGGAGGAAGATTGTGCTGCTACTTATTTCAGACCTGGACGTCTCCCACGATGAGCTATTCATTCTAGACCAAATGTATAAAGAATCACGGCAGCTGTCGTCAAGAGCAGAGAGTCAGTACGAGGTAGTGTGGCTTCCAATTGTGGACAGGTCAACACCATGGACAGAAGCAAAGGAAAAAAATTTTCAGGCCCTCCAAGCAATGATGCCATGGTTCTCTGTGCACCATCCCTCAGTGGTTGACCTAGCAGTGATCAGATACACCAAGGAAAAGTGGGACTTTCAGAAGAAGCCCATTCTTGTTGTCCTCGACCCGCAAGGAAGAGTTGTAAACCAAAACGCCTTCCACATGATGTGGATTTGGGGCAGCGCTGCTTTCCCTTTCACTGTCGCCAGGGAGGAAGCACTCTGGAAGGAAGAGACTTGGAGAATCGATTTGTTGGCTGATACCGTTGATCCAATCATCCCCACCTGGGTATATATATATATATATATATATAATATATTATTAATTAATTACCAACATTTCATTTTATTTTATCAGCAGTTTTTATTTTTAGTTTATTTAATTTATTTGCAAATTATCATATTAAAATTTCAGATTATGGAACAAAAGCATATATGCTTGTATGGTGGAGAAGACTTGGAATGGATCAGGAAATTCACAGCCTTACTGGAGGCAGTGGCACGAGCTGCGGGCATTGCATTGGAGATGCTCTACGTTGGTAAGAGCAATCCTAAAGAAAAAGTCCGGAGAATCATTAGTACCATCAATGCGGAGAAGCTTAGCCACACATTGCCAGATCTCCCTCTCATTTGGTTCTTCTGGGTGAGGCTCGAAAGCATGTGGCACTCCAAAATGAAATTCGGAACGAGTGTGCAACAAGATCCCATAACGCAAGAGATTGTGACAATGCTTAGCTTTGATGGGAGTGATCAAGGATGGGCAGTCATTTGTAGAGGACCACAGATGGCTAAGGCCAAGGATCAAACCATTCTGCAATGCTTGAATGAATATACCTTGTGGGAGCCAAATGTCCCAGAAAAGAGCTTCATTGGTGCTATGAATGATCATCTCTATGAAAACCGCCCCCCTCATCACTGCAACCGCCTCATCTTGCCTGGAGGCGCTGGCAGCATTCGGGAGAAGGTTGTGTGTGCTGAATGTGGCCGTCCCATGGAGGAGTTCATTATGTATCGCTGCTGCACCGATTAAGCTGCACTGACAGTTCGTTCGTATTAATTAAGACCCCATATATATACCAAGACTATTGGTATTTTTATTTAGCATGCATGATGAATAAGCTCTTTGTTTCTACCGTTTTTTATTTGAGATGTGAAAATATCAATGGACGGAATTCACACACTTTGCTTTCCTCCGTTGCATGTGATAGTGATGTTTGTTTGCTGTAATGCATTGTGTTACTACTACTAGCTAATTAAATGCATATTTGCACTAATAATACTATTACCTATTTTACTAATAAAATTGCTTCATATATTTTGTTCTATACTATCGTGGATTCACCGCAGCTGGCGACACTTTAATGCAAATATCCTCCTGGGTTTGGCCCAATCCTTCCAAATTTATTTAGTAGGTACTTGGGTAAGAGCTATTGCCAATTTGCCTTGCTAAACGCCTGATCGATTTTGGGAGTCAAACTAAGTTCGTGAATAAATATTCAATCGAAATACATAAAACAATTTTTTTTCGATCTATAAATACATGCTGTTTTATTGAGTATAAAATGATGTACCTCCATCATATTGGTCGGGATAAAAGTAAAAGACTTTAAAAGAAAACTGTTAAGTATAATAATAATGTGGATAATGTCCAGCGGGATGAAACTATGTTGCAACGGTTGCAACATACCACCAACTTTTATCCTTTTTAGCTTAATTACACCACACTACCTTTTATTTTGTGTAAAATTAAATAGGCACTAGAAGTTACCAACTTTAACATATAAGTTCTTATTTTTTTTGGGATAAAATGACATTTGAAAAGAATTTTAACTATTATTATTATTTATGTATTTATATCATTATTATTATATTAATATTATTGTTATTAAAATTTATTATTTTAATCATTTTAATTATTTTTATTATTTATTATTATTATTGTCATTAGTGTCATCATTATTAATAATTATTAATAATGTAACTGATATTTTGAAATTTATTTAAATTTTATTATTTAAATTGCTATTATTACTGTAAATAAGTCGTCATTATTATTATTATTATTGAAATTTTTTATTTTTTATTATTTTAATTATTAGTATTACTATCATTAATGTCGTTACTATTTAATATTAATATTATTATTGTCATTAATGTCATTATTTTTATTATTACTAAAATATATTAATGACACAACTTTAAAATATTTAATTTATTCCTAAGTATAAGAATGTCTAGTTATAATATAATCTGATGAGTCCGAGATCGAACCACAAGGAATTTTAAATTTAGTAATCACCTATTTAATAAAACTAATTATATAAAAGGAAATTAACAATTTAAAAAGTTCTAAGGTTACGAGATCCACTCTTGGAATTCAAATTATATTCATAATATTCTCTCTTAATTATATTTTACATTTTATTTACTAATTAAATACTATGTCATTTAATTATTAACTAATCATTTTTATGGATAAATATAGGAATAAAGTACAACATGTGCTACAACTATATTGATGTGTCGACATAACGTCAAAATACCATATAAATTCAATGTGATCTAGATTTACAAACTAATATGACATAAAAATAACTGATAAATAAAATATAAATAATAAAAATATATAATAAATAAATAAACTTTAAACTTACTTGAGAGAGAAATTAATCCCCTAATTTGAATTATTGAGTTTCACATTTCACTTTCACTTAAAAAATTAGTCACTTATATTGAAAAGGAAAACACACATTTTATTTGACAAGCTTCTAAAATATATTACAATAAAATTGAAATCCAAAGAAGAAAATTAAAAAGAAATTTCAACACCTCCCCTAGCCTAATTCTCTTTCTCCCCGTTTTCCTTTCTTTCTCCTTTTTTTTTATTTTTATTTTTATTTTTTCACTTCCCCACTGATTTCTTTCTCTCTGTCTCCTATTGGTTTCCTCGTGGCCAATTCTCCAAGCACCACTAGGGGTGTACGCGGATCAGATTTTACGGATTAGACATCAATCCATATCCGATCCACGATTTTATGGATGATAAATTTTCAATCCAATCCAATCCATGGATTGATGATTCAATCCAAATCCAATCCATACGTCTGCGGATCAGATGCGAATTTTACTCAATCTATATTCAATCCGCCATTTTGTGAATTAAAAATTTTAATTATGTCTGATCCATGAATTAAATAAATATAAAAATCTAATATAAAAATCTAATATAAAAATAATTTTACTACCGATCAAATTCAAAATTGAATAAGATTTAAATAAATTAATTGTTTAAATAAAATTAGAATAATACATTCATATTTTTAAAATATAACACACCGAAAAGAAAAAAATCTCATTTGTTTATATCAGTATATGAAAATTAACTAAAATTATGAATTTAAATCTATACAAAACTTGAAACTTGAGAGTTTGAATGATCTATCAAAATGTTCACCTCCAATTTATATTTCGTATTTTAACATAAATAAAATAGACATAATTGAAATAAATAACAAATAAAAATGTTCTACTTAATAAACGTAATTAACAAATATTTATCCTTACTATTCCATCAAATGCTATCAAGCTTTATCAAATATTTTCTTGTTAGCTCCTAAAATCTTTGTACATGTAAAACCGAAAAAATATCAATATCCCCAAAATCTTTGTACGTGTGAGACAAAAAAAAATTCAATATTTAAAAAATAGAATAACAACATAAAGTCAAATAATAATCAATAAATTTAATTAAATTGCTTCATCAAGAATTATCAAAGTTGAACATAATTAATTTTGTGTTGAAATTAATGCCTGCACCATCCTTGTAGATAGTGAGCACTGACGTGAATCAAGAAAGCGACCACCAATGCTAAATGTTTGGCTTAGGTTTTTTCGTTTTGTTTTAGAATTTTACTGTTTAGGAAGCTATATTTGTTTATTTAATTATTTTATTTTATATTAGTATCGGATAAGATATAATATGGTGTTAATGTAACTATATTTTAACTTATTTATTTATTAGTAAGTAGTAATACCATATTTACAAGTTTTATTTTTCAATTAAATAAATATTTTTATTTTTTTGTGAATTTAAGGATTTTTACGAATTTACAGAAGTAAATCCATATTCAATCCAACGACTGCGGACTTTTAAATTTTCAATCCAATCCAATCCACCACCAATCCACGGATCGAATTTTTACGAATCGAATTTTTACGGATCGAATTGAGCAGATTGGATTGGATTCTGAACACCCCTAAGCACCACCAAATGCTCCAGGACAAGTTCTTTAAATAGCCAAGCTTTTTTGTCATTTTTCAACTTTTTTATTTTAATTTATTATATATGTATATATCCCAAATTATTCCTACAATAACAAAATATAATAATTAAGATAAAAATTAACATAACAAAACATAATTTACATAATATCATATTTAAGGAGCGTTAAAATAAAATATGAGTTATAAGCACATTAATTAACACTATAAGTGAGAAAAATAATAATTTAAACCTTTATAAAATGTATATTCTCTAGTGTTTATCAATTATCTAGCGTTAATCAATTAAATTTATTATTTATTATTATTTTATTAATAATATCATTTTTAAATTTTATTAATTTAATTATTTTAATTATCATATTATTTTTAATGTCGTCATCATCATCGTCATTATTATTAAACTTCATTAATTTTGCTGTTTTAATTAATATTATTGTCATTATTATTATTTTGCCTTAATTGAGGTATTAAATATATTTTAATTATATTTTTATTTTTATTATAAGAAATAAAAAAATAAAAAATTATATTAAAATTTATTTTATTATATCATATTACATTTATATATTAATAATTAATATAAAAATAATGATTTAATATAATTAATAATAAATCTAAATAATGTTAGTAATAATAATAATTAAAAAAATAAATTAAAAGTAATATTATTTATATAAGTAAATATTTAAAAATTTGTAACTTTTATAAATTTGTAATAAGACTGCAGTGTTAATAACCCATTGAACACGTCTCAACCGTTGAATGATTTAGCCAGTAGACCTATTGGCTGAATAGAAAAAGTACAAAGTTTGGGATACCTTGCAACCGTTGCAAGTACAAATGACTTTTGCACACGATAGCTTTATGCAAACATTTTAAAGTCAGACAAAATTTGAATCCTAAAAATCAAAAATTTCTTTTCCACCCAATTTCCTAAAATATAATCGCACCCATTAAATTTAAAATTTAAGGTGAAAAAAAAAAGGGAAAGGATATACCAGCAGACAGGTAGCAACAGTGCAATTGAAGCATACACAGCGCTGTTTAAAACTGGCAATAAAAAAAAAATTAATGTATGCTTCGGAAACATGAACATCCCTCACTATTTATGTTAATTAGAGAGAGTTCACCAGTAAGAAGCAACCCCCAAATAATCACATTATATTAATCAGTAATTAATTTGATTAATAAACAAAAAAAAACTAATTAAATCGAAAACTTACTTTGAATGGCAATCCACCCTTAAAACAAACTACGACCATGATGCGTAGTTTGTAGTTAAATAAGAGAATGGGTGAGAAACGAAGTTGATTTACGCTTTCGTTGACACGTCCCTCTGGATTTATAAATCCAATCGAGAAACGTAACGCCTATCAAAAGCTACTAATCTGAAAGGAAATTAAAAAGTTAAAAAAAAAAGTTGTTTCAGCTTCGAAACGAAGAACGTATTGCTGAAATTCAATAGAGACAGACAGAGGAATCAGAGAGGCAGCGGCGGTTTAAGCGTGATGAACGATGAGGGCTAGGGTTTTATAAAAGCGGAGAACATTTGGGGAACAGACGACTTGTCCAAAATAACGAAGATGCCAATTGTTGGGCTTCATTTACGGTCTCTGGGCTGTAGCATTAAGTTTAAGACTCAACTTGACACTATCCACACCCCATGATAAATCTTTCAAACCCCTTTTTTTTAAAAAACAATTTACCAATTTTTTAATATTTTATTATTTAACCTACTGAATTTATGTCAGCTCCGTTTTTTAATTAATTTTGTTTACTTTAAAAAAAAATCTTTTTGTTAAAAATGATTAAAAACAACATTTTATTTTATATTTTTTTGTTTCCTCTATAACATCTAGCACCATATTTTTACCAAGATTAAGTCTTTGCATCGGGGTCCCAAAAACCACCACTAAAATCACAAGGGTTTTTAATGTTTACTAAGTTACAATTAATGTAATTTATATTCTATTTAAAACATTAAAAAATAAGTAACATGGTAGTAGGTGCCAAATTATAAAGTGTAAATTACATTAATTATAATTTAACAAAACCTCAATCATAATCATCGTTGTCGTCGGGGCTCAAATAGAATTGGAGGAAGAATAGGCAAATTAACGGAGTGGTTGACTTGAGAGTTTTGAGAGAAGTCATTGAAGCCATGAATGGATTTTGATTTGATTTGGTTTCTTTCTTCTAGATTCTAGGTTGGATTAGTCATGTTCGCCGATTTTTTTAAATTTTATTAAATAAAGATTTGTTTGTGTATTGTTATAGTGGTAAATGCCATTAAAATTAATAATTATTTAATAAGTGGGGTTAACTAAAAAAGGGGGGGCTATTAAAATAATTTGAGAGGATCAAATATTAAAAAAATATATATTTCTCATAACGCCACTTTTTAATGATAATTTTAACATTAATTAAAATTATTCCTCATTAAATCTCAAATTTTCAGTTTTTTTTTTATGTTCACAGCGTTGGATCCTTAATCAACATTGAGGTTATATGTGAATAATTATGTGTTGCGAACTGTCATATAAGGTTAAGCCAAATTAAAGTGATTTATTAAGGTTTTCAGTAATTTAAACTTTAATATATTTAATAGAGTGTGGGTCTTTATTGTATAGAGATTAAAGGGTAATTTCTATTTTTATGATAGGTCAAAATAAGAATATCTAATAATAATAGGAAAGTTATCTATATAAGTGGTTATGGTCCCCAGATCACACGTAACATTCTATTCTTTGCTGACATCCCAATATCATAAAGAGTATAGAAGGAAAGTTGAAGGATTCTCTAGGATAACGTGTTAATATTGAAGACAAATTACGTGACTATAGAGAAAAATTTATCGTTATGAATTCAGGTATGCTTCCACATATTCAATTTTTTTATTCTTAGTGATATAACATATCTGTTCCTAGAATTTAAGTGATGATTTTTAACAAATGATTATGTTATAACACACAGTCCATGTCTATGGAAATTTTCCTCTTCTTAAAGATTTTTTAAATATTTTTTTACATAATAATAACTCTAAAAATATACTTTTGCACCATTTGTTATTTATATAAATCTATTATTTTTATTTTGTCACTCTTGATTTAAAAATAATAAAGAAATATATTTTATTTAAGGTTTAAAACATAAAGAAGAGTTTATAATAAAGGTGTTAAAATTTTTAGGGGTAACAAATAATACGCATAACCTATTCGTGTAAAGAGTTTTTAGCAAGTGATTTTGACTGTAATTTCTCAATAAAGGCTAAATTTATAAATATATAAAAAATATTTTAAGGGGATTTTGGAGGGGCACTCCCGTAATATAAAAGAGGTATGAAATAAGAATATAAGGTATGCTGCTGAGAGAAATTATATTTCCCAGGTTTAATAACTTGATCCATATATTTGTAGATTCAATACCCAAATTTTAACGTTTACATTTAAAATCAATTGAGACTTGTCTTTAAATATTATTTTCAAGTTGCTACCTCTCAGCTTAAGCTCCAACTTGCTCACATACAAACTCTATGTTAACTAGATATAGGCATTTAAATTAGTGAGGATAAGTAATATAGGACGTATCAATTATAACAGAATTGATTTATGTTAATCCTAATAAATCTCCAAAATATATTAGTAAAATTTTTTTTGGTAATATATCAGTATTAAAAAAAAAAACAAAAACAAAATCCGTCTTTGTTATTGTTATGATGAGAGAAACCCACGTGATGATTAAATATTTAATTAATCAAACAGAAAGGGCGTAGCTATGTGATTAAATAACATTAATTATTAATTAGCTAGCCACCTATTTAGAGGTTTCCCGAAACAATGCGGAGCTTGGTCAAAGTTTTAATTATACTCCAATGTTGTTACAATATTATAAGATATACAACAATAAAGAAAATGGTTGCACTGTTGATATTTGCTAGATGATGCACCTTTAATTTTGGGCTTGTTCACCCAAAAAAAAAAGAGTCCTGCATGGATCTATATTATAGATGTACTCCCTCGCACAGGGTATTATGGAACAAGGATTTTGGTCTGATGGAGGCTAAAGGAAAGAAACAACAAATTTAAAAAGGATCTAACATAAAACACTTATTATTAAACTGAATTAGTTATGTGAGTGATTATGTGGAATTATAAGTATTTTTCGAGTCCTAGAGAAATTTGTCGATCCCGACGAAAATTCTAAGATCTCTCATCAAAAATTGGAAAAATAAAAATGATAATTGTAAAAGAAAAATGCTAAACATCGAGCAAGCTAAGAGAATGTCGAGAGAAACGGTAGCCTCTGCTGCAGTTTCGAAAGTTCCTCTCTTAGTTCGTGATGTTTAGCATTTGGTGTTAAAAATTTTTTTTTTAAAAAGTGGAAAGGCTATGAAAGTCACGTGAAGGCTGTTCGAAATATGAGTCTATACTGCTTCCTTAAAAGTCATAAACATGAATAGTAACTGCTAGCACTATTTATGTCACTGTTCACTTCGGTACTACTCACGGGGTATTGTTCATTCGACACTATTCATAACAGTTTGGAAAGAAAACCAACAAAGAATCAAGGCGTGCAATGACACTATCCTTAAGATCAAATTCCGCACCTCAAGATAATATTTCGGTGTAAAAAGAACTGACTAAGGCGGTTTGACCTCCATGATACAATGACTTACTACCGCGTCATTGCACTTCAACACGACAGTTTGGAATAGCAAAAGCACAAAGATAAAGTAAAGAAGAAAGCCGCCAGTGAAGAATAGAGAGCAAGATTATTTTCCGGATGCCATTGTGTGAAATAATTGTCTCTTTAAATAGATACAAGCCCTAGACCCCCTTTTCCTCTTTCAATCATAATTATAATCATACAAGGATTTGATTAAATCCTAATTCGATTAGAAATCGAATTTTCAATATAATTCTAATTAAAATAAATGGCTTGTTACCACACTATATTTCGTTTGTACAAATAAACCAACTTGTGCTCTATTGTCTAAGCAATGTGGGATATTGGTATTTTGAAATATCAATAAAACTCTAACAAAGGCCACTCTTTCTATTGTGAAAAATAATAAAAAATGCTTTATCTCTCTCGACAGAACACTCATTCACTACTGCTAAAGAAATAATCTCTTTATCTCTCTTAATAGGCACCACTCATTCACAAACTCTACTAGAAGAAGAACACTAAATTGGTAATTACATTTTCATTTTTAGTGATTTTTTGTTTTGAATATTATTTTCTATAGTATGCAAATAGTTTACAAATTATTAAATAGAGTGTTGATAGGTATCAAGAATTAATTCAAATGTGAATTATCAGATTTGTAACTACTCATCATCTATATAATTGGAATCGAAGGTCCCTGATAGAATATTTTACCAATCATTCATTAACTTGGCATTTGATTCAAAGCATTCAATAGTAATAATAATACTGAAAAATAATAATAAAAGCTTCCTATAAGAAAACAGAGAGTTGAGGACAATGAAGATACATATATTCATTCAAATTACATACTGCAGTAAGTTTAGGAGAATTGAATAGTTGGAGATTTTAATAGTTTTGCTCCTTTAAGGATAAGGCAGTTTACAATTTACAATTTAATTTGCTGAGTGCAAAATAGGCTCAACTTTGTCTCGCTCTCTATACAACAGCAAGTTTTGAGCTTAAAGCACTACTAACAAACCAAGTCTCTAGTCATTTTCACAGTAATCAAATGCAGCCATTTTTACAGCAATTCAAATGCAGCCACTTTAACAGCAATTCAAATCCAGTCATTTTCACATCAATTCTCACACATATAATATTCCAAGCCAAAAATTCATCTTTATCATCAATATAATTACCACCAAAATTATCAAAATTAATCTATAAACGGGTGGATTTTTCATTTGTATTACAATTACAGTGATTTACATACTCTAAACTGGTGAACAATGAGAGAGTGAGAGACAGAGAGAGGGAGGGAGAGAGTGTTGTGCTAAGAGAGGGAGAAATAGAGAGAGGAGAGAGGCTTTTTGAGAGAGTGCAGAAGAGAGGAATAGATGGAGAAAAAGGAGAGGCTTTTTATTCTTTTTTACTTTTTTATAACATTATATTTATTTTTATTATTTACAAACTGCCGTTTGTCTCAACATTCTCTCAGCTTTCAACATTCTCTCAGCTTTCTAGCCATTTTGCACAACAGCTGCAGATTTGGAATAATTTTCATCCCATCGGTTGAAGATATTGGTACATAAAGCCATCAAGTATTCACTAAGTCTTTCTTGTTTTCGAATTTCTCCTTAGGCCCACTGAAAAAGAAAGAAACACTTATTGTCATCATTATTATTATTATTGTTTTGAATGGAACCCTTATTTTTCACATTCAGCCATTTCTCATGTACATTCAGCCATTTCTTTGATAAATGTTGAAGACAGCTCATGATTTCATATATGAAATGTCCATTTGAAAACTTCCTAATTGAAAAAGGACCCTTTCATGTTCATTGGTAGGAGTAGGGAATGGATTGCATATAAGATAAAACCCAAATGACAAATTTTATAAAGTCAACAGATAAGAAAAGGTGACACAAGTGGGGATATTCCTATAAATGAACATAGTGAGAGATAACATTTTATATCTAAGGGATACGTTCTCACCAACTAAAAAAGTACAAGAATGATTTCAGAGCCAGCCTCTGTAGCTGAGTACTGGAGAGAGAAAGGGGACAAGCAAGTTGCACGACAAGTGGGCCACGCAAGTTGGCCCGCAGCTAAGTGCAAATGCTGATGCATGGCCACCGTTTGAGCAACCAATCAATTCACTGTGCATGCGTACTAAAACTTCCAATTCGATTGGTTTTGAAGAAAGAAACTTGCTAGGACCAATGGAGTTGTTGCGTAGGTCAAAAACGAAAGGCTGATTGATAGTTTTTGTGATATCGTAAAAGTCATCCGAATTCTTTAGCTTATCCAATATCGTTACATCTCAGACAACAAGAACGTGGCCTGTTTGATGCACACTTTATATGTCAAAGCACGCCACAAATTGATTCAGCATTAATTTCAGAGCACATTTCTCTGGTTATGGATTTTATTGGCCTTGTTGTGATGACTCTTCCCCTTGTCGAATTGCGTGGCCCTTGCATATGCCGAATTAATTAAGCATTGTTTCTACTGTATACGGTAATTAAAGTAGAATATTCTCCTTTTAGTTTATACGAGTTGGCATCAATTCTCTGTTGGGCCTCGTATTTTTTAAAATGACCTAAAATATAGTTTTAATATTGGCGTTTACAAGAAATTAACCAGCAGGAGAGAGCTGGCTTTAAGTTCTGTTCGTTAATCAAATTCTTGGTTTAGGCGTTTGCCACTATTTGTGCGTTTACTGTGTCGTACTCAAAAGTTCTAGGAAGAAAATTATTCAGCCTTGAGCTTCCCATTTTCTTATTTTACAAATTCGAAGCATAGGTCTTGAGACAGATTGCAGAAGAATCAATTATAAATTTTGAGAACTAAAGGATACAGTTTGATTGAACCTGAAATTTCTCATTAATTAAACCTAATCTAAATTCATTTAAATAAAGCCATTATATATAAACAGTCGCCGCAAATACAGTGTGCGGCTGTGGGCTAACATTAATAAATGTATCATCAACAGTCAAACTTAACTCTGGATATTATTTTAGTCCTTAGAAACAAACCCAATGAAGCAGGAATAAATAAACAATAAGTTCCGTTTAACTTATGGACAGAAGCCTAACCGGTAACCATAAATAACAGCTATATATATACACGAAAAGGCATGATTAATATTTATGAAAAAAATTAATCTTGTTAATTGCATTACCATTGACCTCCTTGATTATCAATTTTATCAGCAGCATTGTGCCTTCTCTATTATCATATGTCATGCTCAATTTGCTAACTTGAGATAACATTATAACGCGGGAACTTTTTATTATTAATTGGAAATGATTATTATTTCTTTTCTTGTTCATTCGGGGATTCTATCTATGCATGTAAACAAACAAGAAAAGAAGAAACCGAGAAATGTAATAGACAGCCATTATTCATGCATTGGACCTAACTTTCGTGCTGTGTTTTGGCAACTTGCCTTAAAAGTTCAAAGTAAACGGAAATTAAAGAGCGTTCAAATTTGGTTGGTATATGAACTATCAGTCTCTTTGATAAGGAAACTCCATATCTCTTTCCTAGACATTCCTAAAATACAGATGGAAGTAATACATACAAATATTGGAAATATAATTTGTTTTAATACCAAAAAAAATAACACTGTATCCGTAATTAATGGAAAGAAAAACCATGTATGAAAACAAAATAATTTTAAGTGACGGAGCTTTCATTTTTATGGGATAATGACCAAGGTAAATGGCGCCCAGACCCAGTATATATAATATAAATTTTTTCATTATCCTTTATTAAAAGGATAAATACTCATTTAGTCTCTACAATTTTAACCATTTATCTAATTAGTTCTTGTATTCTCAAAAATTGAAAGTTATGTTAGATTGAAAATACTATTTTGTCCTTAAAAATTCATAGCTACTTAAATAATGATAAAGTGTTTTGAATAATTTTTAAAATATAAAGACTAACTACATATATAAATTAAAAGTGTAGAAACTAAATAATTATTTACCCTTATTCAAATATAGATTTTCTCCATGCAATTCATTTTGAAGAAACAAATCATGGGCCTAAAAGAACCTCACGCATTTTCGATCACTTTGTGCATGGAAAGAATCAAACCACCTTAAATTTTTATCTTCTAGTAAATTGTATGAAATCAAGACTTTCATTAATTACTAGTATTTTAGAGGATTTTTTTTTACTAATTTTAAAACCGAGATAATGTGTCCCTATACTTTTAGTCGACCCGAAAATAAAAAAGTTGATAGAATAATTTTCTAAAAATTCTCGCAAATAATTTACCCTAAACATTGATTATATATATATGATGCATCATTTCAAGGCAGCATTTGTTTACTTGACTAGCTAGACGACACCAAATGGTGCATAGTACTATTGGCGATTGGGCGTCTCTTTCTCTTTGCTTGGTTATTGAGAATACAAAGTCCTTATAATGCTGATTTTGGTAGGCCATAATGTTGGTGAACTGAATTGTACCAATAGAGACATGTCATGTCTTTAATAATAATGTGCAATAAATTGCATTTAATAGACGATAGGGTTATATATATATATATATATATATATATATGATGAAATTGACTAAAAACAACTCTATCCTTCTTTACACATTCTGATCATGCATTTCAGGCTTATAATTATCTATCGGAAATTCAACGACGTCCCAACAACCCCTCAGACTATCATTTGTATTTACACGCGACAGAGAAATCTAATACTTGTTTTCAGTGATTATTGTCTATTGTACGTACGTGCAATGTAACATGCATGCATGTTGCCTTAATATATATATATATATATATTCATCCTCGTTGTGAAATAATCAAGTCATGTATGAACCGTGACATAACTAGAAAATAGAATTCTCGGGGATAATATATTTTACCAACATAAAATGTAAATAAACAATAAATGTCTGTATGTTGTATCTGAGTTTTAGTTAGAAATTAAGGCTTTAGCCTTTTTAATAATGAATTTAATGGATTCCATTCAATCGGACATTTATAAGTAATTTAAATTCTACAATTTGGCTAAAAATTTTAAATAGATGAGATATTTTTTTAAAAAAAATTGAACAAGTTCGTAATTTCAATTGAATAGGGCAAAACATATCTGCTAAAATTTTGAGGACATGTGCGGCGGGGGGTCGCTGCCCCACGAGTCCCTAGCTAGTGGCTCCGCCACTGCTTACATAATCCAATAATAATATAAGTATATATGTTTCTCATATATAGCTGCAACAGTACTAATGTCTGTATGTCAAATTAAAGTATAATTTGATTAAAGAAAATAAATCCTATGTTTTTGTCAAGAATATTAATTTTAAATTCAGTCATTAAATACATGCATGAACATGACAAAATTCTGACATTAACGAGAGTGTGTGTATACAACTGGAGTACCACTACTATTGACAAAAAAAAAAAAAAAAGTATTGTAAGTAGCTCTCAGGAAAGGTTGGATATCTCGAATACTCTGATCTCTAAGCAAGTGCTTCGGAGGATACAGCTATGTTCCTTAGGGCATGATCACGATGCTTAATTGGCGGTTTTGCTAGTTAATCAAGTACAAAACGAGAGGCTCCCATCTAAGCAAGAAATCGATAATAAAGGAGCCATTTGTCTGAATATTCCCGACCTGGGTTATTAGTTTTACAGCTTAAATGTATTAAAATACTATTTGAATTATGCAACTTGCCGAAGAAAGGGCACATTCAAACGATTTAACCCTTTTTTGTTGACCGGCTTAACCCTAATTACTCTCTTAAATCTTAATGTTAGTTGGATAAATTTAGTGGGTCTTGTATACGTGTGAATCCTTTTTTGATTCTTTTGTAAAGTCTTTAGTGGGTTAGCCCCTATAATGTGTCCGTTTTCAAGGTCTCAGACTCAGGTTTTGGAGATGCCCCAAATTCAAATGATTCTTTTATATATTAAAGTTATTAATATAATACAGTAATTAAGCTCAGATTCGTACTTTTATCAACTAATTAACGACGGTTTATCCACCAAGTTGTACAAAAATAAAAACCAAAACCTCTCGCCAACAGAAATATTAATGCAATAACATTTTAATCTTTATATATAGCTTGAGCCCACCTTACGCTCTTCCATCTTGCTGTTATTTACTATAAGATAGTATTTTTTCAGATTAATGTACACTTTGATTACAACTCTATTTAGCCTCGTACAACTATTAACAACTAGGCTAGTATTATATACTATTATTATTAATTTTTTTCCCCTTTAAACATCCCGCTAATATTATTAAGCTTTATGGAAAAGATTTTCTTCCGATTAGAAACCAGATATCGTTTACATCTAGACTATAGTTATAACAAAAGCTATAAAGACAGGGTTTGTGACATATTTCGAATTATAAATATCATATATTACTGTAATTTCTTATTCAAAAAGGAAAAGAACAGCAAATTAAAATACTATACAATGAACAAAGAGTAGATTAAATAAATCATCACATCTAATGTGGTCACAATATTGCTCCAGTGCTTAACTAAAACCCAAAATCAAAATACAACAACGAATAAACCGATAATAATGGTAGGTAAAATCTCCAATTCGTACCCAAAAATGTAGATTGGAGAGAGAGAGAGTGAATGAAAATTATTATTATTATTTTTTTTTGTTTTTGGTCTTTACTCTTTTCTACTAATTCACAAATTCCATTTTGGCAAATTTAACGGACTGCTGTTTGGGCACGAAACCGAGACTTGCCACACCCTAATCTCACCATCAAGGCTGCCACTAAAAACTGAAACGACACCGTTCTGACCTTCCTCCGTAGCTGCCGCCAACGACTTCACTGGCTTCGTGTGGCCTTCTAAAACTGCCAAACAACCGAACCTCCCATCACTTCCTCGTTGCCAAATCCTCACCGTCCGATCAGCTGATCCACTCATCAACAAATCAGAGACGTTGATCAAACATAATATCGCCTTACCATGACCTCTCAGAGCTCCCGTCACCACCATGTGATTAGCGCTGTCCTCTCTCTCCCACACCAGTATCGAACGGTCACATGCTCCGGAAAATAACACCGATCCGTCGTCGCTTAACGCCAGAGCATTAACTGCCGATTTATGCTTCTCTAGAGTTGCTATCAACGTGTGCCGCTTTTCGTTAAAAGGCTTGGCCCATACCCGAATCTTCCTATCAGCAGATCCCGTGTAAACGGTTCCCTCAGCCGAAACCGCCACGGCGTTGACAGCATCCTCGTGCGCTTTGATCGACTCTAAGCAACGGAGATCAGAAGCGCGCCAAATTTTCAAGCTTTTATCCCAAGAAACCGAATAGATCAAACCGTTGTTAACGGCGAGACCAGTGACAGCGTCAGCGTGTTCAATCCATAGCTTCTTCTTGTGACGGCGAACTGTGACGTAGCTATTGGGGAGCATGAAACGGAGCAAACGGTCGTTAACGGTGGGGAGATTGGTTTTGAGTTTGTGGTGTTTAGTCGGCGTTAACTGCCAGACTCGGATCTTGCAGTCCTGGTGAGCCGTGAAAATTTTTCCGTCACAGAAGGTGACAGACTTGACGGAGCCGGAAGACGAATCGTTATCATTGAAAGTATTGATGGAAGTCCAGGTGGTGGTGGTGGTACGATCGTAGACGTTAATTTCGTGAGAGGAGGCGGCGTAGAGGAGGTTGTGATGGACAGCGATGCAGCCGATGGGGAGCTTATGTCCAAGTCGAACGGAGTTAATGCAAAGATGAGAAGCTGATGAGAAGTTTATGGTTTCATCTGGTGAGAGTTTTTGGAGGGAAGGGACAGATGGCAGAGTTTGAAGTGAGAGGTTGCTTTGGAGACTGATACTGTAGCTACTGTCGCTAGGTGACGTGGCACTCCCGGTAGCATCGGAGGAGCTGCTCGATTCCGAAACTAGATGTCTTTGACTCTTGGGAAACGGCACCGTTGAGTCGTTTGCGGTGGTGGTTGTGGCGCACGTGGCTAGCCATGACCGCACCCTCATGTTTGCTTTGGTTTAAAAGTATGGGAGGAGTCTCAACTCTTAAGAGAGAGTGGCGAAGAGTGGAGGGGGGGTTATATATATATATATATAGGAAAATAGGAATGGAATCTTGCCACGTGGCATAAGGAAGTACGATTGGTCCGAGGTAGTGAGCGGACAAGGAAGGGCATGTCTATGTGCTGTGCGCTGGTATGGAGGGAAAACCGCGAACAATCAATATTGCGGCTTGTGACTTGTGAGATAAGCTACGTACCGTCACAAGGGTATCTTAGTAAATTGACAAAAGTGGAATGGGATCCACACCTATCCCCAAAATCCCCCACGGCCAGTAGGAGTTTGTTGTTTTCAATTTTAAGCTTTACAGTGGAGCGTACAGGTGGGTGGCCAGACGCGTTAACCAACAAAGCAAGAACGAGTGGAAAGAGACATTTGGTGATGGGGCCATGGGCAAGGCAAATTCCTCTGAGGTTTTGGCTGTGTGTTATCATGTTGCCAAAGCTAGCTGTCTTGAATCATCACTAATATAAACAAGTTTAAATTTAACAAATTGGTAAATTTGATGACGGTTTCAGAAATGGGTGTGAAATTGGAGATTCTTTTGAATAATTACAAGCTTACTTGACGAAGAAAATAAGTGGACGATGGGTCCATATAAGGATGCTTAGACTGGAGTAACAAACGGTTTGACGGTTGAAATTACGTGGGTTAAGCTTAGAAGCAACGTACAATTTCATACTGTTGAGTATTTATTGAGATGCATGACTAGCTACTGAAGCATCCAATTACAGAAAGGGCAATGGCAATTAATTATAGTTAATTTTGAAATCAAAGATCAAGTTGCATCAAAACAACTCATCTATTTGGTGTTTTCTGATATTGGTGGCACAGGACATATCTCTTTCAACTACTAAAGATTAGCATGAGCTAGATATTTTATTTGCGCTTTATTTTATCCAAACCCTTGGATAATTATATGTCGCCATCGTTGTAAAAGAACAGTCATTTCTTTCAAAATTTTGAGTAAAGTTTCTTGTAATCTCTTGTAAAATATTGTCGTTAGGTCACTCGTTCTATTACGGGCCACATAATGATAATTATTAAAGTACTTGCAAGTTGCGAAGCTAACGATTGGTTATGCCCAATTCCTTTGTATTTAGCCATTTAGGCCATTGTACATTTCATCTTCCGACGGCAGAGGCATATAACAAAGTCTATGAAATCGTAAATAACAAGGACATTTTCCTAAATCAGTACTGATCCACTTTTTCTGTGATACGTACGCCATGCACTTTGTTCTATATATATATAGTGGAAGCTCATTTCACCATCTTCTTTTTTTGACTTGTTCCTTCTCCCTGTGACTTGGACAAGTAACTCAGATTTTTTACGTTATTTATTATATATAATTAATGGTTTGGCAGCTTGAAGCATAATTCATGCAATCATCTGTTGTGTAAATTCTAATTTATACCAAAAATGGATTCCTATTTGGCAGTAAGCACAATTTTAGGCATATATTCCTAATTTATACAATGCAGCATTCCAACAGCATTAGTAGTCGTGTAATGGATATTACAGTTCGTACAGAGGAAATTCAGAAGGTGAATAAGAGTTTGTTTGTGTCTGGAGCCATGAAGGTTGAAAAGTATTTCGGGTGGGTGGCCCCTAACTGGCCTTGGTTTAAGCTCAACACAGATGGAGCCTGCAAAAGGTCAGGTTTGACTAGCTCGGGGGGTTTGATTAGGAGCTGTTGTGGGGAGTGGGTAACTGGTTTTGGTATGAATATTGGAATGGGATCCGTCACTGGAGCTGAGTTATGGGGTTTATATCAGGGACTTTGTTTGGCCTGGAATAGAGGCATTCGACAACTTCAGGTTGATGTTGACAGCCTTTGTGTCATTCGGTTGGTGGCTAATGATATTGTTATACCAAATATGTATGCCTCTATTATCAGGCGGATCAAGGAGTTGTTGAATAGACACTGGCAAGTACAAATCAAGCATGCATACAGAGAAACCAACTATGCAGCTGACTTTCTCGCGAATTCTGCTCTCTCCTTACCTGTTGGGCTGCATATTTTCAATTCACCACCTCAAGGGGCTGCTTTATGGCTCAATCATTTGCCTTAGCTCTTGCTAGGCACGTTTATGTACCAAAAAATAAAAAATAAAAGACCAAAATTTTTTTGCAAAACCGAAATCGAACCATTATTACACACACACACACCCATGATATATTTAACAAGATTAATTTGCAAACAATGTCGGGTAATCGCAGTACAATCGCACTTTTGCTTTTTAAACATCAAAATTGTCACAAGAAAGGGTACGTGTCAAATGCGTGATAAGCATTTCCAAATGTTTCCAATCTTACAGAGAAAGTAGATTGGTTTCTAGCATGTGTCATGTTTTAGATGCACATGGTAGCTGCATAAAATTAATTAAATCCAGCAGAAATGACAATCAGAAATCAATAAGTAGCAAAGAGCTAAACATTCTTTCTATCTGGTGGAGAGATCAGATAAAATTACTGCTTAATTTTAATGGAATATGGGATGTGCATATATATGAATTCATTTTGCATCACATTGCGGTTGGGATCCTGGATCAGCTTTAAGTCGGCAACAATCAGATCAAATTTGTTTCGGTTACATCTGCTACATGTGTCAGTTCTTGGTAATTCTGAGCGAGGTTGGTTTGGACAATTTATTCTAATGATTTAGCTTTCAGCAGGGAACTGGTTTTTTCCTTTTTGGCTGAAAGATCATAAAAGTGATGCAAAAGAATGTGATCACCAACAATTTAGTTCAGGTGGTAGTTTCAGATGTATAAGATAAAGAGAAAAGAACAAAAAAAATAGCTTGATGCCTTGATCCCACTTTGAATTGACAGATGATCAAATAAATTTATGAAAGGTGGAAGAAAAAGTCTTAAAATTTGGCATGCGAATGCAATAATAATTTTATGATTAACAGGTCAGGAGATAATTCTGCTAATTGCTAAGGGTTTATTTCCAGATGACTCTGAGATTTCATGTTAAATCCTGCAAATTCTTGATGAGGGAAGGTTGCTCATTTAACAACTGTCTTGTTGCTTGATAAGAGAGTAATAGGCTCGCTCCTGCACTTCCAATTGCTAGCAGACTAGAATGTTTTCCTTGCTTCACAACCATACCATTCATAATCACTGCTATGGTGTCTGCCTTTTGAATTGTGGACAACCGGTGAGCTACAAACAACACATGTTTTTCCAACCATCACCTTCTCTGGTTCTTCCTGGACAAGATTTTCCGACACACTGTCAAGGGCACTCGTTGCTTCATCTAGGAGTAGGATTCAAGGGTTCCTTCAATATTGCTCGAGCAAGTGCTATCCTCAGTTTCTGACCTCATGGTAGCTGGACTCATCTTTCTCCACAGTAAGCGTCATAACCATCTTTCGTGGAGCTCCTTCAGCAGGCAAAAAAAATTGTTTTCCTAAAAGCAAATGCAGTTTCGGTTGTAAAATTTGTGATATTTTAGAAGATAAGTACCTTATAAATTCATGAGCGTTGGCTAGAAAAGCAGCATTCGTTATTTCAGCTTCTGTTGCATCTTCTTTACCACAAGCAATGTTCTGGCGGATAGTTCCTGCAAAAAGTGTGGACCCCTGACTCACTAATGCAATATATGACCTCACTTCTCAAGTTGTAACTCTTGATGTCACGCCCACGATGGGCGGCCCATCTATCAAGACTGATCCTTTTTGTGGACCATAAAATCTTTCAATTAGTCCAATGATAGTGGATTTTCCAGACCCACTTTCTCCAACAATCGCCATTGTTTCACCAGCTTCAATTTTCAGACTCAGGCACTTAATAACATATGCATTCAGTTAACCGGATGTCAATGGAACATATGCATCCACAATTATACAGCTTATACAGCTACTTACGGTTCGTATGAAATTGAAGTTGGACAACTGTATCTTAAAAGTTACAGTACTAAAGTAATTGGTAAACATTACCTATAAGTTATGTTGATATGATTTTTCACTGGTATGATTAAAAATCTATTGTATCTTTAATAATTTTATCAAAATTATTATTTAAAAACTATATTTACTATATACTATTAATTTTTGTTTCATAATTATAATTTTTTTTTCACAGCAGTTGTAATTTAAAAGATACAGCACCTCAATCCCAAACAAAACCTTAAAACTACTATAACAATAACAACACTGAGAAATCCCCAAGTTTAGTTCCTATCAAATAAATTTGTATGTGTTATTATTTTTAAAAAATACAAATCATTGACTCTCAATTCTCTTCAATGAAACCATTTACTCCTCATTCTCCTAGCTAGGAAACCCAAATCATCTCTATCTCAAACACTCACAAATAATATTAAAACTAACTAATACAAATGGTGCTTTAAATTTATAGTTAACATTTCAATGACTGAACGATACAACATAATGTCATTCTATCTACGATGCTTCTTTAAAATAGAATTACCCAGCAAAGAGAATCAATCGGCCGTCAACAAGTAGAATTGAGGTAAAAGATAAAATTGTAACTTCTATTCAAATTCTATACGTCTCCTGACTTCAGGGACCATTGCGAAAACAAATTAAAAACTATAGCTTTATTTATTTTTTTCCAAAAAAATTAGGGATCCAGATATTATTATCCATAAAATTTAAATCAGTCTCATTCAAATTTTGCTGAGGCTAAAAAACGAAGTATTTTCCTGATTGATAAGAAAAATTATAAAATGGATTGCATTCTAGCCTAAAATATTTTGCATAATATGAGTCAAATGTAAAATAATTATGCAGAGATATAGGATGCAATTTTTGTAACCATGTACTAAACTGTTATAAAAAATTTCAAACTAAATATACGCATGGCAGAACTGTATTAATTAAATAGTTGTGCTAATTACTTAGTACCAGTAAAAAAAAAAACTTAATACAATAGAAATAATTCTCAACTAATCCATTGGGTATAAAATAAAAGATAATGAAAGCAGATATTCCTACGAAAATTGCAACACAGAGAAGCCGGAACGAGTACTGTGAATACTGAATATGATGAAAAGCAGCTTGTTAAGTATTAACTAATAAAGTAAGCTGCGTTAATAGTATGCGTAAAGCTAGCTAATATTCCTACGCCTACAGTGAAAGGAATATAACCGTAATTATGAAGCTAATACATGAACATTTCTAAATTAAATGTTACAAACAGTTACCAGCTAGTACCTTGTCCAGCACTTCACTGGAGAAACGGAGATTAGAGGATCCTAAGTCGTTGATCAAACAGCTGAGCACACACATTGTCAATGGAGACATAAATCCATCACCAATGCTGCCCAAACTTGCAAAAACAAATAGCAACTTGTCTGTGCCATCAGCATAACCAAAGAGTCCCATATTTTCCTTTTAACTTTAGTTTAAGTAATGAAATTTTTACCTTTTTAACACACAATTATAAACCTGTTCTATACTCACGAGACATAGCCATTTCACAAAACTTGTAATACCAAATGGACAAGAGTAAATAAAAAAAACATAGCTCATTCACGCCTGTTCAGGCTGTCTTGTTTTGAACTAGCCTCAATGGCGCAATGTGGTTTATTTCTTTATCCGTCTGGCTACATAGGGAAATGGGGAATCATTTGCGAGATAAGATTTATTGTCTTTCTCTTTCAAGGTATAATCTCTTCCTTGTCATTCCCTTTGTGTCCTTTTTTATTTGTTTATTTCGTCTATTCATTGTTTACAAGACCATGTTCTGAATTAAAATCGATTCTTCAAGGCTCGTACAAAGCATTAATTATTGAAAAAATATGCTCTTTAAAGCATATTTGTTTATTTATTGTTATAAATATTTTTCTGATTAATAAAATGAATGAGGTATTTTATTCAAGTATCTCTATTGCATTAATATTTTGAGTAAAGTCCATTTAATCATATTATATGTATTTATGTGATCACCATGTGGATTCACAGAAGACATAAATACAAGTTATCTTATGATTAAATAAATTAAGTTCATGATTGATAAATAAAGTTGGGCGCTTTATTTAGGTATAGGATCGTAATAAGTTCATTGAGTGATTTGTCTTAATCATATATGAATTTATTGATGTAGTGTATTTGCATTGAACTGGATCACATATGAGATTTAATTAACTTTGTAATAACTGTCAGACTTATTAAATCTCATAGGCATTGATTTAATGTGATCTTAATCTTGAGTCAATTATAATTTCTTGATTGTAATTGTTATTTCATTTGAGTTACCAATGGGCACGACATACACTTGTAGTCAAGATTACCCGGTATCTTGGTGGGAGCAATTACAAGTATTGAATTTATAGATTGACAATATAAAATTTGTACGACACATCTCTTGATGGGTTTCAAGATCTTGATCATAAATTCTCTGCTAGAGTGTATCAACATATATATATAAGTATGTTGAAAATGATCATTAGAGAAAACCAGTAAGTATCAAGGAACAAGATGTAATTAAATTGATTGGACAGTTGAGATATCAATTTAATTAACGATGTGGTACAAAGGATTGTGCAATAAAGAAATCAATGTGGCTTGGGCGAATTATTATTCGGGCATACAATTATGGAGGTCAGTTCCAATCTTATAGTGGAGTAGAATTGGAATTAAATAATTATATTTGTTTAATTACAAGCTTAATTATTGTAGCCACTATTGTATGTTCCCAAATGATCCCCGGGTTAGCTCATTTAATTGACAACACCATTACTGGACCCAAAAGCGAGAAAACTGGCATATAAGATAAAAATCTTAATTATAATATTTGTTAAGGCCTAATGTGTTATATATAAGTGTGAATGGGGTCTTATGATATTTTACAAGGTAGTCCCCTAGTTGGTTACACATTCTCTCCACTTTTACGTAAGTGGAGAGATAAATGTTTAATTTAAAATATTTTAATATTTTAAATTAATGAGATATAATGCATGCTAGGGTTTTTTCATAAGCTATTATAAATAAGGGATTTTTCTCAAAACAAAAGAGGGAGATCTTTTAAAAAAAAAAAAAAGTAACACGCCAGTTGCAATTGGGAGTAGTGAAACGGACGCCCACACGTCCAGTGTTGATCAACTTTGATCAACTTTGAGTCATAGCCTGGAAGATCGTTTGGTGGTGGATCTACAGCTTTCGAATATTCATCTTATCATATAAACAAGGTATGAGTTTTTAGATTACTTAATTCTTATATATTATATGAGATCATTATTAAAAATACGATTTTAATCCAACATTAATATGTAAAGAACACATGGATTTATTTGTTGTAGTTTAACAGGAGCAGGATGATATGTAAGATCCATTATTATGGAAAAATGACTTTTCATTTTTGCTAGATTTGACCATTGACACACCTTAAAATTGTTTCATGCTAAGTATTTACTTGCAGGTGGATAAGTGGGTTTTCATGTCAAATCTTGAAAAATTCATTATGAATTTTTCCTGCTTATAATGGCGGCACTTCAGCTGTTAGGAGAGCGACTGCCTTGCATCTTAATTAGAGAGTAATAGGCACCTCCACTCCCCATTGCTAGTAGACTAGAGTGTGTTCCTTGCTCAACAACCTTCCCATTCTTAATCACCACTATATTGTCTGCCTTCTGAATTGTGGACAACCAGTGAGCTACAACAACACATGTTCTTCCAACCATCATCTTCTCTAGTGCTTCCTGGACAAGATTTTCCGACACACTATTAAGGGCACTGGTTGCCTCATCTAAAAGTAAAATCATGGGATTCTTCAGTATTGCTCGAGCAAGTGCAATCCTCTGCTTCTGGCCTCCTGATAGCTGGACTCCTCTTGCTCCACAGTAGGTATCATAACCATCTCTCATGGAGCTGCATTGGCCATCAAAAAAATACGTTTGGACAAAAGTATATGTAATGTTCTGGTTGTAAGCTTGTAATGATCTCAGAGAGATGAGTAGAATACCTTATAAATTCATGAGCATTGGCTGAAATTGCAGCTTTCCTTATTTCAGCTTCTGTTGCAACTTCTCTACCATAAGCAATATTCTGGCGAATGGTTCCTGCAAAAAGTGTTGGCTCCTGACTCACTAACGCAATACATGACCTCAACTTTCTCAAGTTGTAGCTCTTGACGTCACGTTCGTCTACCGTGACTGATCCACTTTGCGGGTCATAAAATCTTTCTATTAGTCCTATAATGATAGATTTTCCTGATCCACTTTGTCCCACAAGTGCCACAGTTTTTCCTGCTTCAATTTTGAGACTAAGGCCCTTGAAAATCATTTGCTCAGGTCTTGATGGGTAGCTGAGGAATACATTCTTTAGTTCTATGAATCCTTTTGTAGGCTCTTCTATATCTTCGTTAGCTTTTGCATCTTCGGGTCTATCTCACTTTTCCTATCCAAAATTGCAAAAATTGTTTTGATGGCACTGCCCCCTTTTGCAATATCAGAAGTCATGCTTCCTGCATCGGCAATATTTTTACCGGTGCTCATCAATAAGAAGAATGCTTGAAAAAGCTGCTTTGGTGATACTAATCCTTGATTCATTATCCTTCCAGAGTACCAGAAAGTCAAAGTTACAGAAGCTGTTGTGAGAAATTGGGAGCTGAACAGGCCAATACCCGAAAGCCACGATTGTTTGATGCTCTCCTTTTTTGGACCTTTCATTGTCTCTCTGAAGAGATCCAATATCCTGTCCTGAGATGAAAATGCAGTAATAGTCCTGTGGTTAATGGTAGCTTCACTTGCAAGTTGGCTTCCCTCACTTTGTGTTTTCTTAGCTTTTTCTGACATACTTTTCATTAGAACACTTCTTGAATAGAAGCACCCAATATTTAAAGGCTGGACGGCAATCATAACAATTGCTACCCTCCATGTAACCAACAAACTAAGTGTAAAAGCCAATGAAGCACTGAAGAAAACCTGAATCAGTAATGACATACGATCTGCAATGAAGGACCTAACCAGGTGGGCTTCATTAGCTAGTCGTGCACAGATTGCTGCACTTGTATTCTCATCCTGATCAAACCACCCAATTTCAAAAGTGAAAATTTTTTCCACCATTTTCTCCCTCACCCTTTGAACTAAATGCTCTCCCATGATTGCAAAATTGTGGTGCTGAATGAGATTAGAAATGAGAGTTAAGACTGCTAGGCCTAAAAAGATGAGACAATAGAGTCTAGTTTCTGATTTGAGCTTTGAATCATCCTTAATAAAGTACGCTGAGACAATTGATCCTAAGCAGTATGCACAAGATGGATAAATTGCTCCAGAACCAGCTGAACCTAAGCACCCAAGTAAAGTTCTCTTCCACTCAGTCGCACTCATTCGCAGCAAATGCAGTACGGTTGAATGAGAATGAGAATTATCGTGGAAGTTTCTATCATTTTGGTTTTCAACGGAAAGCATTTGGAAAGAGTCTGTCATGCTGATGGAAAACATAGGGCTAAAAGGGTAGACCGGGCTGTTTTGATAACTTGATCCCTCATTAATTTGTGTGCGCGGAGTCTGCGCACTCATCAAGCTATGATGGCTTTTACCTTTTGTTGGATTATAGGAACCAGATGCAACTTCATTCCTCATTGCTGATTGCTGCAATTGCACCATTTTGCCATAGGCGCCACCTTCTCCGTTGTTCATTTGCATCAGCTCATCATGAGAACCAGATTCAATAACTCTCCCTGATTGAAGTACACCTATTAAATCAGCCTTATGAATTGTAGAGTGGCGATGGGCAATAATAATTGTTGCCCTTCCTTGTGAAGCCTGGTCTAAGGCTTCTTGCACTATTCTCTCAGACTCTGCATCCAAAGCGCTTGTTGCTTCATCAAGTAGAAGAATTTTTGGGTCTCTGATTAAAGCCCTTGCTATGGCAATTCTTTGTTTCTGACCTCCGGACAACTGAACTCCATATTGCCCAACCTGATAAGTACATAAAGCAACATCAAAATAAATTGGTGCAATGGAACTCAAATTTTGTTGGATTTAAAAAACACAGCTTACCTTAGTTTCACATCCATCATTTAACTTAACGATGAAGTCATGTACATTTGCAGCCTGGGCTGACTTTACTACAGTGTCCATTGAAGCTCCTTCCTTGCCAAACAGAATGTTTTCCTTTATGGATGTTGCAAAAATAATCAGCTCTTGGTTAACCAAACCCATCTGGGATCTCAACCATTTGAGCTGAAGCCTTTTTATTTTGTGCCTATCAAGGAGAATGTTTCCCTTGACAGGATCATAAAATCTTTCGAGCAAAGAAATGACTGTGGACTTGCCAGAACCACTGCTCCCGGCAAGGCCAATAGTCTTCCCGGCTTCAACTAAAAGATTGAATCGTTGAAGAACTGGGGTATCAGGCCTCGTTGGATAACTGAAGTCAACATCTTTAAATTCAATTTCTCCTCTCACGTATGCCAAATTTTTTCCAATTTCATCTTCAGAATTTATAACTGGAACTCGATCAATCATCTCAAAGATCCGGGTAGCAGCAGTTATTGCCTGGGAGATGAATGAGAGATTTGGCAGTGCGCTCATAATTCCCCTGAAAATACAAGATTGAGACTATTGAGTCTGTTTCAACGTAGATGTTTATCAGTTTATGGCCGGTAAGTGATTCCTGAAGCCATTTCAGAGATTTTCCAATTTCTCTTCGGAGAAAAACTTGTGCTGGTAACTAAGAAAAATACAATTCTAACTAACTTAAATGTTGACCTTCTAATAAATTGATAGTACTACAGTCTACAGATAAGAGAAAAGAAATTTAAAAAAAAAAACACTCTTACACTCCTCCAAGTATTGTACAGATTCCAGCAACGAAAACAAGGCCACCTTTTTCGCCTCTCTCAGTAACAAGGACGCTGCCAACCCAAGACTGGAAAGCCCAAGCTCCGTAAATCATTCCCATGCTTCCAAGCAGCAATCCTTTTGCCAAACCTTGCTTTATACCAAGCTCCATATTTTTCTTAAGAGCCAGACTAAATGTTTCCAATGTTTGGTGCTCCCCAACAAATGAATAAACTGTACGAATGGATGATATGGCTTGTTCTGCAATCCCACCAGCAACTTCATAAGCATCCTTACCCTGGGCTCCAAGGTCCTTTAGTACTTTCCCGAACACAACTCCTGGAACGATAAACAAGAGCGAGAAGGGCAGAGCAGCCAGGGCCAGTCCCCAAGAGAGTAGGAATGCGACCAAGATGCTACCGATGAATGCTGTGAGGTGTGTAAGACAGTTGGGTATCTTCTCAGCAACTGCATCTTGGATAGAATGGGCATCTGAAGTGATGTTGGTCACAACTTGGAAGGTAGAGGAAGAACTAGTTTGGTTGTCGAAGAAACTAACTTCTTGCCTAAGGACTGATTTCAGGTACTCCATCCTCATACGAGATGCCTGTCTCTCTGCAGTTCTTGTCCAACACATTCCTTCTGCAAAATGAACGTATATATGATATAGGCATATCCTTAAACTGGACGCATACAAAGTTTCCTAAGCGGACCAAGTTTGTTCAGCTTAATGTTAAGCTCATGCAGCCTAATAGCCAGAGTTGCAGGCTTGCAACTGAAAAAATAGCCTGCTTCTTGTTAATACTACTATATAAATCACCGGACTAATGGTTTCCTGTTATGACTTTTGAGATCAACTGAACCCAAATAATAGGATATAGTAACAAAGTAATTCACGTACCAATGAAAGCAAATATCCCAACAAAGATTGCAACACAGAGAAGCCTCACCGCATACTGTATATAGGATGAAAGGCAGCTTGTTAATTACACTACGGAATAGAAGCACTGTTAATCAATTATAACCGAAGAAAATCATTTACGCAAGGAATCACTTTCAAGTACCTTGTCAACTGTTTCAATGGAGATTGAGATACCAGAAGTTCCGAGCTCGTTGATCACCGTGCTGAGAATGTACATCGTGAGTGGAGTCATCATCCCATCTCCGATGCTGCCCACAGTTCCAAAAAGCAAGAGCAATTTGTCTTTGCCGTCAGCATACCGAAATAGGCCACCTTTGGTCCCCATATAACTAGCTTTGAGATCTACAACTTCATTAATTTGTTCAGGTAACAAAGTTATTTAATTAACCAATTTAAACTTACAATTATTGGCTAATTTGCACCTTTAATCTTGATATTTTTAAGGAATTCTATAGAGATAGCTACCGTTAGTAATGGACACAGAAAAACCTTGCAAGTTCATGGCAATGTGCAGATTCAGGTTGTCTTTTAGATTAAGCCGGCATTTGTGCTTGGTCCGTTCAGAATATTGGTTGCCATAATTCCAACTGCCTCAGGTTAGTAAGTTATGGTGGTATTTCCCTTTAGCTGCAGGCTGGCGGCTACCTAGAGAGCATATACACACTAAGAATTATTATCTTTCATTTTTTGATATAGTCGTCATAATTAGATTAATAGCTGTGTGATCTATTAATTAAGGAATCTATGATGTGTAAGTACCATTGCATAAAATGCCAATGTTCCATTAACACCTCGCAGTGTCGCATCGTTGTGACATCCAAAATATTCTGGAGGATTTGGCAGCAGAATAATTCAAGATTTGGAATGTAGTCGGAAACTTTTAGGAGTACATGCAGACTGGAGAGATCTTGTAGAATTTCAAGGCAAAAATAAAATAAATACATGTTCCAAGCAATTGGTGAATGAGTCGAAACAGTTTCTCTGTCAAAGAAGTGGGCATTTTCCTTGTGTCTTCTTCCATTTGTTGAGTTCGTCCGTTAACTGTTTGATTGAAATGTCTGCATTTCGTGATGCTGTCTCTAGACAATGACATTGTTAAATGAAGGCTTTTCTTTGAGTTCATGACTCTTTCAACTTCATTTATTAAAATACACAGAGAAACAGTGGCATGCATTAATTACATCTTCAAAACAATCTCTTTCAAGAGAAAACCGGAGGCTTTTAGTTTTGGGCCAACAAAAAAAAAAAAAAGGGTGGAATTAGAATATCAGAGGTTTTTTTTTTTTTTTTAACATAAATATATTACATTTTGGGGTTTACTGATTTTCTAGATAGATACGCAAACATTTATATTACAATTCAAAAATCTTCAAATATTAACTCGAAAATAAAATCCTACTAACGACATTAAAAAGAAATATACGGCCCATGTGAGCTCATGGTGGTGCCGTCAACAGACCGCCCACCAAGCCCAATGGCGAGAGATGGGAAGGTCTAAAATGCAACAATCCTGCACGTGCGGTCAGAAAAGAAACAAGTGGTGGTGCATTGCGAATAATATACACACATCAGCATTCAGTCGCACTGTATAACTCCTCTTCGACTTTCTAGTTTCTACCGTCAGATATTGCTCTCCCAACCAAAAGTCCCGTAATTTCTGATACGGATACACACAACGGCAGCAAAGAGGAAGAAGAAGCCTTAAGATGGTGAAAGTGTCAACATACTTCGGAATGACATTGGCGGCCTTCGTCTTCTGGCAGTCCATGGACAAACTTCATGTCTGGATCGCTCTCCATCAAGACGAAAAGGTGAAGCTCAGCTCCCTCCTTCTCTTCCCCTCTTTCGCTAATTCAAATGATCAATTATCTTAATTTATTATATCTTTCTTTATAGTTGCTTTCTTTTTTTATTTCATTTCATCTCATTTCGCCCAATTTGGTAAAACCCTAAACGGGGGGGCTAAAGTTTTGATTTTTACGTTTAGGTGGTTGTTAATTTTGGTACTTGTGAATAAATTAATAGTTGAATTGTTTTTTGGCGTGACAGCAAGAGAGGTTGGAACGGGAAGCGGAGATCAGGAGAGTGAGAGAAGAGCTGCTGAAAGAAAACAAATACAAGGATGCTCTGTAATTTCGTATTTGTCGCCTTTTCTTTTTCTTTTCTAATTTTTAATGGAATATTATGTTATGACTCGGTTGAGTTCGCATAAGCATGATGTTCACTGAAAGCTCATGCCCCAATTGTTATAAACGCATTGTTGTTGTTTCATTTCTTAAGCTGATGGAATTTGCGGCTTGTTTCCTCTTAGATTGATGGTGTATGTGTTGTTGTTTTGCATGCATAGGTGATTGAGGAGTAGGATTGACGTGAATGTTATTGAAGTGTAAGATTGGTGTTGTTGTAACGGTATGATCCGTAATGGATCTCCCTGTTTCATTACTCAAATGACTTAATAAAAGATTAAAAGTTAAAAGAGACCAAGGAGCTCCATTTGTCCGTTATGTGTTCATGTGGATTTATGATTCGTAATAATATTCTTCAAATATACTGTCAGTTGTTTATGTGAGACTTTGTGAGTTGTTTTTGTAAGATAATTGTAGTTCGCCACCCCCTAACGATCTTTTCAAGGATCTTTTATGACCTGATGAGAATCATTAGTTTTGGATCTTATAACAATACCAACTGGTTACTGAAGTTATTCAGTTTAAGCTGTAATGCCTCTTTTCTTGTTTGTAAGTTTGATTTATATTTGATTAAATTTCGATGTGCTGAAGGTGCTTAGGTGATCATCAAACTGAGAGCTTAACGTTCGAGTCTCCCTCCTTATTGCCCCTGTATTCAGCTGTCGATAGCCTCGAAAGTGTTAGAATTTATTGTGAGGCTGCTAAAAGGAACTGAATTAGATGTTGAAAGCCAGAATATATATATATATTAGCAGTTTAATGGTGCACCACCTTCTGGGATCCTTTGTGTTCCAATCCACTCATTAGTCAATGAACATGTTCTGTTAAATGCTTGCCTTCTTTTCTTCTTATGAATGTAAACTCGGCTGTCTATTATTCACCTAAGTACAAATTTAAAGGGAGGTTTCATCTGTGACTTCTGCATGGTATTTGCGTGCCACAATAGCTCCGTCCCATTATTTCACAATGGAAAGTTGGAAGCATGGATATCAAATGAATCTGCCTAACCCATATTTAACTAGCCGAGCTATTCCCTGTGATATAAATGAAATCAAAGTTTTGGGTAAATTCAGAATTCATGACCTCAGAAGATAGTAATGAGCCCCGCGTATCTCAACCTCCGAGTTATCGTGGTGGGAAAAATCCAGACCCCTTGCTAGTATATCAAAGTTCAAGTGTACACGCGTCTTGGTTCTAACACCATTTTATCAACTTTTTGAACAAAAAGCATTTCAGTTAGGAGCACTATTCTCAGAACTTGCAAATAATCGTGCTTTATAGCCGCTTGCGACATAATCAATTCGTCCCCTTCTATATATTCTGAAAACAACCTTCAACAAACATAACGTGGTTATCATGTAGGCAGCAGAGTGATTGCACAAAATGTACAAACACCGTCTCTATATATAGATAAATCTGAATAGACCGGCCCCTTTTTCCCTTAATTTCTGTTTAAAGCTCTCAAAAACTGTGATCACTGTTTGTCGCCAGGCTGGTGTATAAGTACATGAGATCTTTGTCTGTGAGAATTAAACAGTTTCATCTTCAATATATCACTGAAATACAATCTAGTTTTTCTTGTTCATGCATAAAACACAATTTCTTCATCATGGATATAAGGAAATTCTTCTTGGTGGGGTTGTCACTGGTTCTGGTTTTTGGCTTGGCTCAGAGTTTTGATTACCAAGAGAGTGACTTGGCTTCCTAGGAGAGTCTCTGGGACTTGTACGAGAGATGGAGGAGCCACCACACAGTCTCTCGCGACCTCAAGGAAAAACAAATACGTTTCAATGTGTTCAAGCAGAATCTGAAGCATATTCACAAGGTGAACCAAATGGATAAGCCTTACAAGTTGAAACTTAACAGATTTGCAGATATGACCAACCATGAGTTCATGAGCTCCCGTAGCTCCAAGGTAAGCCACCACAGGATGTTACATGGTCCCAGGAGACAGACCAGGTTCATGCATGGGAAGACTCAAGATCTTCCTCCATCTTTTGATTGGAGAAAACAAGGAGCAGTCACATCAAAGATCAAGGCAAATGTGGTAAGAATTCACTTTTCAATTTCTAAGTTGAGCAATTTTGAGACTAATCACTATCACTGTCAAGAATGTTTAGCTGCTTCCAAGATTTCTATGTCTGAAATATTTCATATTGATGCACAGCTCTTAAAAAAGTTGCTGAAATTTGGTGGATTTTGCAGGAAGCTGCTGGGCATTTTCAACTGTAGTTTCATTGGAGGGCATTAACAAAATCAAAACAGGGGAGCTATGGTCTTTGTCTGAGCAAGAGCTGGTTGACTGCAACAAAGATAACCATGGTTGTGATGGAGGATTAATGGAACAAGCATTAAACTTTATTGCAAAGAGTGAGGGATAGACAACTGATAAGAGTTACCCCTACACAGCCGAAGATGGATCCTGTGAGTTACCCATGGTAAGTAATTAGTAACATAGCTGACATAATTTATGTTCTATGGCATCAATTATCTACCTTATTCATATGTGCTCATGGAATGGGGATATATATATTTAAACTACTTTTGGTTTTGTAGAAGAATGTTCCTGAAGTAATTTTAGATGGGTATGAAATGGTACCTGAAAGTGATGAGAATGCTTTGATGCAAGCAGTGGCAAACCAACCAGTAGCTGTTGCTATAGATGCTGGTGGCAAGGATTTTCAATTCTACTCTGAGGTAACAAGTCTCTGCCTCATTTCAGCAGCAACAGTACCTATATACATTTAAAGTGTGACCATTTTGGTAATGTGAAAACTGAGTTTGTGATTGTAGGGAGTGTTCAATGGAGATTGGGCACAGAGCTGAATCATGGGGTGGCTGTTGTGGGATATGGAGCAACTCAGGATGGAACAAAGTACTGGATAGTGAAGAATTCATGGGGTACTGATTGGGGAGAAAAGGGTTACATAAGAATGCAACGCTGGATCGATGCTGAAGAAGGGCTGTGTGGTATAACATTGGAAGCCTCTTATCCTGTCAAGTTGCACCCTGACAACTCTAGGCATCCCCGCAAAGATGAACTCTAGTTCACTAGATTTTGTTTTCATGTGGCTTTTATGTTCAAACCAAGGCTTCGGTTTCTGATGTGAGTATCACGAAAAATTTTCTGATAGGTAGGTGCTTAAGCCAATGCGGTTGCTTGTAACCCGGTTTTTTTTTATGTTTTGTATCGCAATAAATCTGTGTGATGCTTGAAATGGAATATCAAAATTGTCTTTGAATAATCTATCAGCTAATGCACACGACAAAACACAAACATGGAGCAACCAGTTTTATTTTGTTCTAAAGAGGCGAAGAACTCAAGGATAAGCCTTAAAATTTGGATTGGCCCAGAATCCTACCCAATTAGGGAAGTTGGGCTTCTAAAGCCTAATTAGCCGGGCCTGCACACAGGGCTCAGGCAATACTCAAATGCTGCTCATTTAGGGTCAGTATTTAATCGTGACACGACGTCCGTGTCATTCAATATAAAATTAATTGTTTGGACTGCTAACATAATTTGACCAAAACACTTTGCCCTTCAATCACAAGGCCGCCACATTTCCTCGTTAATAGCATTTTATGGAAATTGCTCAGTCTCTGTCCCCCAAGATCATGATAGGCTTCATAACCTCTCTGAGTTGGCTGGCGTACATCCTCATATACTATGTGATTGACTAGATTCTAGAATCATCAATTGTTTTGACAAATAGATATTAAAAAGATACGACTGTATCAAAATTCTGAACATGTCGTAGTCGTAATAATTATATGACTATAATAATAATTTATTTTTTATTATTTTTTATTTTTATTACATGATTATTAAGGCTGATCATGAGATAGAACAATTCTAACTTATCAAAAATATATATATATTAAAAAAAAACATGCATATTTGTTAATTTTTATTGAGCTTGTAACATTATAAAATATCATTTAGTTAATCTGTGTATTTTTAATATCACCTCAAAGATTTATGGTGTATATTTATTTTTGTTAAAATCTATTTAAATATAAGAACACATTTTCACCATATAGAGGTTCAATTTTGAGCTGAATTTTTATTGAACACTAAATCAATAGTTAAGTTATTAGGTAATAGAAATAAAAAATAAAAATACAAAATAAATCATGACGATTGATTTATTATTAAGTAAAAATTAAACTCAACATTGGATCTTAATCCACTTTCATTAATGTTAGACTAGACACAAGGCCCATGCCCAAAACATATGTCCTCAAATCAATCTCTACTAAAATTACTCAAATATCCGTCATAGTAAAGTGACTCTTTGAATTGAGAAATTGGGAACTCTTAAGATTCAATATTCTAAAAGTTATATATCATTTTAATTAGAATGTTAAAAAAATGTAATCATAATTTAATTTCTACTTTTCATTGGGTTTCGGACAAAGCTATCAATTAAGTCAATAAGATATTAAGATGGGTCCAAGTGGCCAACCGTGTGGCCTTGATCATCTCAAAAGGGCACTCAGCCACGCACGCATGTGGCATATTCACTCCCACTCCCAGCCATATCGTTGACCACCCACCGGTCTTTCCCTGTTACCGGTCAAACTATTCCCCCCACAATATTAATTAAAAAAAAAATTACAAGACAACGTTACTTTTTCACCTGGGAAAGGACAAAGAATCCTGTTAATGCAAAGTACTGTTAGGGAGGTAATTATGGGCTTCAATCTGGGTGTTGTCGGTTGATTAACTGTTAATTACAATAAATTAATGGTGTTAATTAACTCGTGTGTTTGTACTTTGTAGGTGTTATTGGTGCTTGATTAAATAAACAAGTAATTTAATTTAATGACCATAACATTGTGCTGGCAAGTTGCAACGTCTCTTCGTAATTGTAACTACAGCAGTTTCAACATTCAACAGAGCTTGAGAGACCGTGTTTCCAGAATCCCCAGAGCATCCAATGATAACCATACCCATTATCAATATTGTATTGAGTTGTCGTTCCACTCACATATGACATAACTCAACTCAAAACTTGTACAGAGGAAATTAAGTAAATGGCCCACACGAACCTCTCCCTTTTTTTTTTTTCTTCAAATAATAATATATGTTACAAATTAATATAATATTTTTTATTTGAAATTTACTCTAGAGAAAAAAAATTAAAATTTGGTAGTGCCCCCATTGGATTGTCTGAACATGCAACACTCAAAATAATGGTCGGTTTCTGATAATATTATAATTTTTAAAATAATTATTGTCAGCTGTACCGTAGAAATAATCAGATATAAAGAAAATTATTTAAATATTTCATAAAATTTATTTTTAAAAATACTGTAAATTTTAAAAACAGTCATGTATGTTTAATAATTATTAATATTAAATTGGTGTAAAAATATAAATAACTGAATTAGACACAATGTCTAATAAAAGTTATTTACACATTTATAAACATGTATATAAAATAATTTTAATTTAATATATAAAATAATTAATAATTAAAATAAATTTTTTATATTTTTAAAATTTTTTTTTGTTATCTTAATATAATTGATGACAATAATAATCTATTTAAAGTTAACGATTTAATTTCCTAATGAATAAGGATAGTTTTGAATTTTTATAATATATGTTAGAGGTGGCCAACGGGTCGGGCGGCACGTGGCATGACACGCAGGTGAGTTGGGTCGGGCTTAGAAATTTAGGCACGCGGGCCTTAAAAGCATAGCACGATTAGAGATAGGCTAAAGCACAGCACGTAAAAAAGCATGCAATAAGCACGTTTCACTTTTAATGAAAGTAAATTTAAAATTTTATAATTTTATAAATAACTTGAAATTAAATCTTTTAATATATTTTTTGTTAGCATAAGTTTTTTTAATTCATATATTTTTTAGTCTAAAAACATTCTCTAATTGTTTTATGTTTATAAGTTATTAAATGAATAGATGATATCATGATTTTATAAAATGTACGTAATAATGTTATTATAAACTATAATCTATGACTATATGTAAGTATAAGTTAATAATTAAATTAATCGTTAAGAAAATTTTATTATTATTATTATTGTTATTGTTGTGGTTAAATATAAAAGGAATTATAATACTGTAGGGTCTAACATAATAATTAGTATTATATTCTTTTATTAATATTAGTTAATTATTATTGAATATGGACATGAATTTTAAACTTTTGATTCTATTAAATTTGACTAACAGCATGTGGACTCAAAAAAAATATATAGAATTGAAAAAAAAAGTATGCCAATAATCTAGCATGCCCTCTTAAAAAAAAGAAAAAAAAAGAGCTTGTCGTACATTTTTTCTTAGGCCTGGCACGGCATGACACGAAATATATAGTGGGCACAGCACAGCATGAGCACAAGCATGCATAAGCTTTTCTCTGATGGATTGGGTCGCCACGACACGGCTCGTTGGCCGTCTTTAATATATATGAGGATATATATGAAATTGTATTACGTATAAAAGTAATTGTCAAAATCAGATTTTGAAAAATTACTATTTTCATGCTTTTAAAAATTTACTATAAGATGAGATGATTTAGTTAAAAGTGATTTCTAAAAAATATTTATCAAATATCAAAATTAACTTTTAATTTTTTAAAATAATTTTTATACCTCTCAAAAGTAATCAATCGGACCCTAATGATTTTTCCTGGAGCATCCACCAACTTTGGATGAACTAACAGTGCTCGTACTAAAATCTTCTAAATCAATTATGCAATGCTTCTAAACAAAAAAAACAGAAGAAAGAAAGAAAGAAACAAATGTAATGACTACTAATGACTCTGAGAAAAGTATTAAACACTTAACCAAAGAGTGGACCACACCTTATTTTTATTATTGTCAAATTTCTTCTAATCAAAGAAAAAATGGGGAGACAAAGGTGCAATAAATTGACCATTCCGCTAAATTTTTGGCAAGTGTATGCCTAAACAAATTGTGGAAAAATCAAAACACATGCTAAAAATTTGAAGCATTTGATCCCACTCCATCAAATTGAAAGTAACCATTTCATCCCATTTATTTGCATAACAATTTAAAGCAGTAATATAATTAATCTACGTTCCCTACTCCATTCTGAAAATGTAAAACTAGCCATCAGGCTATTCAGATTCAGCCATAGGGTGGTCCATCAAAATGGAACATGTGGTCCTGTAAACTTGGCCGTTTACAGTGATCAATGATCAAAGAAAATGGCTCTTTCTGGTCATACAAGAGGACTAGAGATTTGTCATTTGTCTGTGCATGCCTTGGCCCACACAGACACCGCAATTAAAACCCTCACCGTACTACTATCGTTTATCATTACTTGACAACAACAATACGAGGATCAACAGGCACTGTAGTTATAAAACACAACCGGCAGCATCACCACCACCTCAGGGTCTGGATCGTGGATAAAATCGGGTGGTCCACGTGTCAAGTCCCCATGAAATCAAGGCATTTAATTTGAATTAACAAAGCCACAAACTAATTAATGTGTGACTGAAATTAACCATTAACTTGGTCCGGTCATTCCATAATGCCGTGCGAAAGCTGGTGCATGTAACAGTAAAATGTCAAGAGAGCCCACTTTTTAAACAAAAATGAAAGCAAAATGCGAAATCTTTCTTAGTTAACGGAGACATGGAATGGAAGAAATAGGACTGATGTGATGAGTGAATGAGAATGCATGCAACAAGGCGAGAAATTTTGAGAAAGGCTGATCATCAAGCGTTTTAGGCTTCAGGAATCAGGCTCTGCAGGCGGCCCTTGATGAACAACAACCTGGGGCACTGCCCTGGTGCGGAGCAAGGTCAAAGCTTCTTCATCCACAAGTGGTGCAACGTCAGCGTTGGATGATACGTGCCATTAAAGGTTTCATGTTAGCTGTCAGCAATTTCACGTGCTCTCGATCGCTTTTATTGTTAGTAAATTGCAGTCTACGTAGACAAGCGGGCCAAGGCCAACAACTGCCTACTCGAGTGCATGTTCATGGAAAGGAGATGGATCGATTGACCTTACACTTACACCCTCTTTGGCGTTTGCCTTTTTTCTCCACTTTTGTTCTTTCTTAATTCTTTATTCGTTGATCATTTGCTTGGAATTGCTGCATCTTCTTTTGAGTTTCATTTTTTTATGATTATTATTTCAAATGTGTGAGACCATTATCTCGGAAAAAAGATTTACATACCTGGGTATTATTATTCTACGTACAATATTTCTCCCTACTCTTTTTTTTTGGGGAGAAAAGCTACTCAAATATATATTCTCTTTTATTAAAGCTGATGTAAACAAACTCCACCTAATGCACATAAATTAGCTTTTATAATTACCAGCGAGGTATTTTTATATTCTTGCATTAAAATCAATATCATAATTAAATATAAATTATATAAATAAAACATAGGACTTGTAAATTAATATTAATTATAAAATAAAACATAAATTTTAGATATGCAATATAAGACTTGTAAACAAAAAGTAAAACAAAATAAAAACTTAGAAATATGTTATTTTGTATCATTGTATACCTCTTCATTCAACACCAACCCTAAATTAATGGTCTATAAGTATAAGTAAGAAGCAGCATTTAAAACTACACAAAGTATGCATAAAACTCAAAATTAGATATATATCATAGTTATATCATACATGTATCTAGTAATAAAAGAATTTTTTTTAAATTTTGTTTTGGCTGGATCCACATCAAAATAAATAATTTTGCTTAATTAACTTCTGTAGTTAAAAAATACTATTGTAGAAAATAAAAATAAAAAAGTTTATAAATGTTCTAAAATGAATATAGAATTTATAGTTAAAATTTATTCCACCTATTTCACTATAATTTCTTTATTTAATTAAAGTAAATAAATAAACTATTTTTCACTAAAAAATTTTAGAGACTATGTTAATTGTTTTAATAATTAATAGTCTTAAATTAATTATTTTATTTTATATTTTATTTACTAGTCTTGTGTGTAAGTTATATAATTTATATTTATCACAGTATTGATGCCGTGATTCTATAATCAGGAAATTATAAAATTTTCCTACACGAGGGATACAACGAAAATGCTTCGTACAAAAAATTGCCGGTCGAACCGCAGCCAAAGTTCTTAAATATATACTAACTAGAAAAAGGTGAGAAATGAGTAATTTGCTCAAAACCTTAGCTTGATATGTAAAAAAGGAAGTAAAACAAGTCTCAACGACAACAGATGTAATAATATTTAAACAAATTTCGAATAGTTTCCTTATTCCGAAATGGAGGCAAGAAGTCAAGAACTCATAGATCGAAATGAAAGGAACTTGAAATTGAGTAAAGAGTCAAGAATCTGAAATACAACTTTCGAGTGGAAAGTTGTCTTAGAGAAATGATCATTTAAATACTCTGATAAAAAAAAAAAAAAACTTAAAAGACTGATAGGTAAAATTCTAACAACAGATCTTGTGTAATTCAACTGTATACATGGGATGCGAATGGTTTGATGGGCTTAATAATCATTTTAACGAGGGAAATCATTATAGGTTTGTTGCTAGTATTAGTTTCCATCGGTTAAAGGTGAAGAAGTTGAACACTTGAACCTACTTCCTAGGTTTTTGACTTTCTCTGAGGGCCAAAGTACTTGCTAGGTTTCCTCTTACATGTAAATTTTCCTAGATGCGCTTTCAGAAGATCAGCTGCTACAATGATGAATGACACCTCTCTTCAAATACATGGCATAATGTATATCAAAATTCAGCTTTCTCTCTGCAGATTTGTAAGTCAAAAGTAAAATCGCCATTTACCTTAATTACATGCGAATACAGAATACTAGGTCAAAACAATTCTTTTATATCCAGATTTACACAAATTAGCATTTAAAGTTAAGATGTGACGTGGCAGCAGCACAGTTCACTTTGCCCAAAAAGGCCAATAGAGCGCGCAGGAAAAGGAAAGCAAAGAGACTCTTGGAGAAGACGGCAGCAAAGGCATCGGCAACGGTGAAAACATCAGTGAATGTCAAGCACACATGCTAACTGCGTAGCCATTTGCATGCCCACCGTGACATTGTTTAAAATTGAGATTAAACGGCCTTAGTTTCAAAATTATATTACTGATAAACACTAACGAGCTTAAAAATAATTATATTATATAATTTTTTATTTTATACTATGTAAAATTTATTATATTTTTAATAATTTTAAAATTATATTAATAAAATTATTATTTAAAATTCATACTTACTCCGAACTATTAATTTTTATTTTATAATTATAATTATTTTTTACAATAATTATAACTTAAAAACTACAACACCTCAATTTCAAACAGACCCTATATATATACACACACAAACCCTATATATACACACAAACACGACGGATGATGGTGGCTTCTTTTTATCCCTCAGTCAATCCTTTATATAACATTATCAGAGGCAAAGATGCTTCAAGTTCAACGTTTCCAATGTATACATTCTTAATTATTGGCTAAATAGAAAATCTCAACCCCAAAACTAGATAGTAATTTAATTATATAACTTTTTTAACATAACAACACTAAAACTATTCTATCTTTTTTGCTCTATTCCAAACTAGCAAACAGAACTACAGCTTTTGAAACCAACCAAAAAAAAAAAAAAAAGCGAAAAAAGGATAACGCTAATAATTAAAAAGAAAATAAAATACAACAAAAAGAGAGAGGAGTTAATGGAAGTGAAAGCATTAGCAGCGGTCAGCTAGCTAAGCCTGAGAAAACAGGCTATATAAAGAAAGGGCTCGGTGCTCGACGAGCACCCATTGGTGAGATATTGCAGCAGGGCACATTTAATTTATGCATATATGTACACCCTTATCCGTATATCCAAGAGATCGAGCCTCTCCCTCACTTAATTAGGCAGCAAGAACTGCACAACTGCTACTATCTCTGTCATCGTCATCAACCACATCGCCGCCGTTTGTGCTACTGCTGCAGCTGCAGCTGCCGCCAATTAAGAGATGGGTTTGGTCAGCGTAGTCAGACTCAGAGTTGTTGGCAGTGTCTAGCTTATCTGAACCGTCTAAGCTGTCATGATGATCACCAAGATCAGTGAGTACATTTGGATTGGTGAGTGAATGACCAATGATGTTGCTGATGACGGACATGGACTGCTTATTGTGATCGAGACCAAGGCCAACAATGGGTAGTGGCTCAGTCAGTTGCCTCCCGTCTCGAGGCGGCGAGAACACTACTGGCAAATAGTGGTCCATCTCGCTTGGGAACTTGGAGTTCCTGAAGTGCTCTTTCAAAGCTTCCAATCCCTTCATCATCATTATTTCCATTTTTACACGCCAACACATCAAATATTTAGTTTAGGAATTATAGATATATAATTAATTAATTACGGATAAAATAATAATATAAAATAAAATTTAATTACTTGGACTCTTGCATAGGTAACTTCACATATTTTTCTGGAGTTGAAGACCTCCCAATTTTGAAGATGAAAGGCTTTGTACAGCCTCCAGGTTGCCTCCGGAGACGTCATGTTAACAAACCCATATCCCACGTTGCACTTGTTGCTTTTTTAACAAAGCCAAAGGAGTAAATAATGTTATTGAATTTTACTGCATGTTCTTTTAGTTTCAGATTCTTTTAAATTTTGCTTTAAGAAGGCACACAAAACATAAGAGTTGAATAAAAAAGAAGGAGCGGACCAGAAATAAAAGAGAATTGAGTTACTTGAAATCAATGGGGAGATAGACGAAATCGTAAGAAGACAAGGGCTGGTCATCTCCTTCCGCTATCAGTTCGTTGCAGTGAATGCAGTGATTGTCCAACATGTTCAATAACAGTTTCTGACTGCAACAACGTATGCATAATTAATCACAATTATACTATCTAGCAACTAGATACTATAAATATATGAACATATGACTGCAACAATTTAACAAAATAAACTTAATATAAAACATATATATAATTTTGATTTTGAGAGCTAAACCTGTATTTGTTAGGTATGTTCTTGATCATGACAGTGGTTCGGGAATCTTTGCAATTAGACTCCACCGTGGCACCTTCACTTATTAGAAAACGAGCATCAAATTTCTTAGCGTGTTTTCCCTTCCATGGCCGACTCCTATTTCTAACTTGCTGCGGCTTAGCAATAGAGACTATTGACTGACAGCTTTGGCTTTTCTTGGAATTTCTCCTAGCAGGAGTAATATTAATAGCCTCAATTGCATTCGCCAACGACAAAGAAGCTACCGAGGCTTCGTTTGAACAAGTCACGTTCACATTATTAGGGTTGCCCTTGAAAGAATTCGAAGGTGATTTCTTTCTAAAATGTGGGGCTTGTGAGATGAAAGAGCGAGGAACGTAGGAAGGCGGGTGAGCAGACAATGGCCGTGGATAATCTGAATTTCCTGTTTGACAAATAGTAGAGTAATTAAGACTGCTGGTGCAAGATGTTGAGTTGGCGTCGGCATAGAAGAACCTCTTGCTGTGCCCACCGGGGCGGCTGAATTCGATAACAATGTGTTTTCCGTAAATTTCCTGGCCATTCATTTCTTTAAGAGCCTTAGCCGCATCCCTTACGTCATAAAACTCTATGAATCTTTGATGTTTCTTCAATGGTGTCTCTCTTAATTCCTTCACCGGACCTGTAAAAGAAATATACTTCTGCGTTTCATCACCATAAAAAATTTGTAACAGTTTAAAGTTTCTTTCACTCCTGGTCAAAGGCATTAATGAAAAAGGCAGGAAAACGACCCATTGGATTGAACAAAATGGCTCGGGTCACAACACAAAATACACACCAAAAAATAGTGAAATAAACTAAAAACCTAAGCCATAATAATAAAACATTCAGATCTTATGAAACTGACAGAAACTTCATAAAATCCCCCAAACCACAAAAAAAAAAAAAAAAAAAGAATCTTACACTAAAACCCCGCTAAAACCCACACAAAAAAAACTTACCAAAAGCCTGGAAAATTTCTTTGAGAGTAGACGAAGAAACCCCGGAATCTAAATTAAAGAGGACGATAGTGCCTTGATTGTTCCCATCTGGAACAGCATTACACGTCGGAACAATGAACTGGGCCCAGACGGGCCTGCCACCAACGAGCCCACGCGCCGGTAGAGGTAGTACTGGGGCATACGAGCTCATAATCATCAAGCTCTCAGCAACAACTTGATTATCACAACAACCAGCAGCTAAGTTATTATTATTATTATTATTATTCATCAGCATCAGCCCGCTACTGTAAGGATTCTTTAACCTGTAGCTTTGCTGTTGCAGTTGCATGTGCTGCTCTCGTATCTCCTTAAACGCCATTTCCGCGTGTCTCAGATCATAAAAGTGAACTGTCACGATTCCTTCCATCAGTCTCTCCATTTGAACCCCTCTCACCTCGCCGAAAACCTCCAAGTCCCTCCTCACAATCGTCTCGCTGACGTCACCCGCCACATAACTCAACACCAACGTCCGCGTGGGCCCCGTAGACGGAGGCGGGAGAGGCACTCCCACTTGAGGGTGCGTGGCGTACTGAGCGTAACCCACGCCGCCAAAAGGCACGACTTGGACGTCGTTTGAGGCGTGAGTGGGCAGTGTGGGAGGAGGGGCGGCGCCATACGGATAGTAAACTTGAGTCGGTCTAAAGAGTGTTGTTGGTCTGAACTCTTGCGCTCTCGGGTCTAGGTTTCCCGGAAACCGGCTAATACCGGTTTCTCCCATCGGTTAGTTGTTTTCCCGGCGGGGAGGCAAACGGCTAGTAGTGTTCTGTCCAATTCTCTTTCCTTCCCAAGCTTTTAATTTCTCTGTGAAAACTGAAAAAATGCACAAGCACAAATGGGTTTCCTTTTCTCAACAAGCCAAAAGTTGCTAAAAATGTCCTTTGCCATCAAACAACTTTCGAGAAATTACTTCAGTACCCCTGACATTTTTTTTCCATGGAAGAGGGATGTGGTCCGTACACGTGGCGAATCGGGTGAATGTTTTGAGAATGTTTAAAAGAGAAGGGATGATAAGATGGGGGCGGGTGCAGGGGAAGGCACGCACACACGAAAACACAAGGCGCTTAATTATGCAGAAACCGGAGAGTAATAATAACTGCCTGGTGCCTGCTGCTTTTTCATATTTGCTATTTGACTACTCATCAGCTTTGCTCTGCTTTATATATTTTTGACTTCCTAGATTAGCCTTTTAAACTTTATTTATTCTTGCCTACATAATTAATTCAAAATAAATATCACTAAAAAAATAAAAATCAAATTTATTTATCTTAGTTCATGGCTTCATGCAAACGCGACGTGATGGTGCTTGTCGAAAATATTTGAGAAAAAAAAAAACAGTTGAAATTAGAACCTGAAGCTGAAATCCCTTCTCTATATTTGTAGCAATGATATTTGTATTAGAGAAATTTTGATGGGATGGAAACTAGAAAGAAGAATAATTTGGGGGGTAAAGAGTTTGGATGAAAAACAAAATTATTATCATGTAAAATATGTAATGGTATACGTGGAATTGTATTAAATATAAATTTATTTTTAAAATTATATTTTAAAAAATTATTAATTTATGATTTTTTAAAATCAGCTGTAAGCATAATAAAAAAAATTATTAAATAATAAAATTAATTTTTAATTTTTAAAAATTACTTTTCAGCCTCCCAACAACAATTTATTAATAATAAATATTAGTTGGTAAATTTAATTACCAAAATTAGTTCAAGTATAATGGGTGTTAACATTAATTCCTTCATATGTTAATAGAATAATAGCTGTGCTTTATAAAACAAGTCGGTATAATCACTCGAAATTTTAAGGTAATTGACTGTGCAAAATCTATAAATGGGCAATGTTCTGTTTGTTAAGATGCAAAACAACTGGAGTAAGACATAAAGCATACAATGTACCGGTGTCTTTGAGTTGGGAGTCAATAAAAATTGTACCGAAAAAGATCATAAATGAGCTGATAAGTTTGAATCATAATGGCCATGGAAAAGGACTATCCTTTCCTATTTGTACCTTTAGTATTGATTAATGTCAGTGTTACTGTTACCTGTGCTGTACGTGTTGGTTGCTGTATTTTTTACTTCTGGTTTCGTTTAAAGGAGGGATACTACTGAAAAAGGAGCCGGTGTTTTTTTTTTTTTTGCTGATGTCGAAAAATTTAGGCTTCCATGTATACATGTGTACTCAATGGTAATTAAGACCATTATTTAGTGACAAAAATCCGCTCGACATGAATTTGATTAATAGAGGCTGCTGATAGCTGAGTTGAAAAGATTGTAGAAGCATTCATTTGGGCAGAGGAGCAGGTGGGTATTTTCCATGAAATAAATAAACGTTGGATTGGATAAATTGAATTGAAACGACATGCCCATCAATATTCAACCGCATTTAACCTCCAAAATCTTTCCCAATATCCGCTCTTTAATGAATGAACGATCGAATGAATCCTGCAAACAAATGGCTTTGCTTTGCTTGCTTGCCGGCTGCTGCCTGCCGCTGTTATCATGAATAAGAAGCAGAAATAGTTCAAATTAACTAATATAATAATTTGTACATATAAATAAAACAAGTTGGGAGAGCAGAGCGAAGCAGAAGTACAGCACACGTGCGCCGGAGATTCTAGTGGCAGGACGCAGGACCAACACGAGATTTCCGATGCTCCACCAAAATCGAAGTTCATTCATTTTAATATAATCAAATCCACCAAGACCTTAATTTCTTACACCAAGTTTTTATTACATGTCTCAGATGTTCGATTCATGCCATGCCCCCCCAAACTTTACTTTTTGTGACATATTTTAAACATTAGTGATTCGAGAAAATGTAACTTGAAAGATATATACGATCAAAAGTTTGGTAGGATGATTGGTAGAGCTGATCCATTGTAGTTTTGCCCTATTATTTGATACTTTATTGGTTCACAATCACATTTGTTGATGATGAACTTAATAATTTAAGTAGTAGCTTCCTAGGTTAGATTGCCGTGTTCCCCATTTCCTCCACATAAATTCATGGGCCACAAGCACTAGCCACTACCTTTCTTCTTTATGGGCGATTGCAACACAGCAACAGTCCCACACACCTACCCCTTTTTTATGGAGAATAAAAGTAAGTAAAAAGGGATGCAAATGCAATCCCTCTCTCCCCAGTCCCCACCTATACCCCTTTTTTAAGGAGATTTTACTCTATTAAGTTCCCCACCCACCCACACAAAAACATTCCGTTTGTTGAACTAGCTGACCTTTCCAATAATTTTCTTTTCAACGATTAGGATAAGGACCTGCACCACCATGCATTGAATAAATAAATAAAAATGCATTCAGTTTGTATCTTGTCACTGAGAGCCACGATTTATATACCCCCCAACACGACCATAATTCGATTGGCCTATGAAGGGAGTGTTCAAGAACTAGCCTTTAACTCAAGACACTGTGGTCCATGAGAGCGAGACCATCCTCCTTTGCTCCCCCTTGTTACCAGGAATGCTGCGGCCTAAAAAGTCCGTGTAGACCGCCACGCTTGTGCTCTACTACTATGCGTGTGCGCGCGCATGCAACACACACTTACGAACCTTATCGTGTCGTGTCGTGTCACCACGACTAACCAATACCATGTGCTCGGAGAAGGGTTTATAAGCATTTTTTTTATTGTGGTCTTGACGATGCGGAAACGTAAAAGACTGATAGATAAGAGAAACTAAGTTTCTGAATAATAAAAGTTTTATAAGAAAAGTCTGAATGACCAAAACTAAAATTTAGAGTCTCTTTTATACTAACCCTAATATTGTGAATTTAATAAAATAGGAAATTTTAAAAATATTATTTTATAATAAAATATTCGTAATCTAAATAAGAAAAACAAAACAAAAGGCACCCAAATTTGATATAAAATAAAAAAATCCTGAAAGTAATAAGAAAAATAGAAAAATAACTTAAAACTGAAAAATGACAAGGAAAGAAATGGAACTTCCGGCTCGACCATAGGGCAAAACAACTTAGGTTGTACTGGATTTGATTCGTTTCGTCCCAAGCTTCGAAACAATATATTATATGCCCAAAAGCGGACACCAGCGGCCCAAGTTATGACCTCCATAAATTATCATGCTCATCCTACACAACCATCCTATATTAGGTCTTAGATTCTAGGTAAGGTTTAAGGGTACAATTATATGTTTATGTTAATCACGTTCTAAATACAAATTCACACTATGATCAAGAATGTTGAAGTATTAAATTATAGGGCAAAGCAGCCAAATCAAGACAACAAAAAGAAAACTACATTTGCCTATTTCAAGATTACAGTTCCATAGGAAGTTTTACCATGGATGAAGCTTTATCTTTATTTAAATTATGAAAAAATACAGAAGCCTATTTGAATGTAGATTCAAAAATGGTTTGGTCTTGGTCCTCTTCGACACTCTTTTATTTATTAGTTTTGGGCAGATTAGGCAATTGGGGGCTTTAAGTCCACCATGTACAGCTTGTGGTCCTCCGGCTTAAAAGGTGCAATAAGTGAGATTAGATCCTGTCTAATGAGAAATTAGCAATCCAATAATACTACCCTTTTAAATACTCAACAATACAACACTTTTAAATACTCAACATTGTCTGTTCTAAGTGGGGTGATATTCATCTATTAAATAGTATGATAAATAGTAAACAATTTCACAACTTATGAAACACACTGCTCAACAGGATGCACAGTAGTTGAATACTTTTTTGGGGAAAGTGAAGACTTGGTTTGAAACTTGAAATTATTAGGCTTGAAAGTGTTAGCATAATGCAATCATCAATCAAGCTTTAATATTATTAGTTTTCCTTCGACTTATAGACAAGCAGCAATCAGGAATGTGATCTTCAATTGAAAATTTAACCGATCTTTTCTTGTCAAACTCCAATAATAATAATAATAATAAATAACAAATCAGCAGAACAGCTAAGAGGCTTGATAACAGCCCCGCCAAGGGATAAACAGCTTACTGCACAAACTAACGTCATGATAACTATGGTGCAATTTACTCTTATTTTATCTTATTGTATAAAAAGGAAGATGGCTCATCCACGTCAGGCAGTATGGAAATCACCATCACATGCACATGAAGTTAACAACAATCTAAGAGTGTTGATCAGTTTTTAACTAACTGCAGGCAGTTTTAGGTTTTTCTAGCCTGCATCAGGGAAATGTACTGAGAGGTGCCTTGTTTGGCTATATTGCTTGAAAGATTTACATGAAAACTCTTATGAGTGTTGAATTACCGACAAAGTTGCTAATATTTAATTGAATAGCTCTACTTGGTGGGTTTACTGTTCCCTGTTCTGGTTAAGGGTCAAAGTCTAGAAAATAAAGAATCATCATTACTGAATGTGACAGATTGACAAGTATTTTTAGCGGAGCTTGATAAGTTACAGATTCTGTAACTTACAGACCCCTCACAACCGGCTGTGGGTCCCAAGCAGGGCACTGTTCATGTGAGGGGCGCACCTTACAGCCCTCCCATTTTTTAGCATAGCATACCACTTCAAAAATAAACACACAGCCTTTTCAGGGAGGAAAAAAAAAATGGACATACTTATCCAGAGACAGATAAAATTTAACAATGTCACCATGTCCACAACTTAGAACGTAGCTCACATCCCATATTGACATGCCGTATGGTGTACAGGTTGATGGGGAAACATAGGATCACTCTCTTTCCCCCCAAAATATATACAAACACAGACATACTAAACTAATTATCCGTTACTTGGGAAAGCCCCATCTTTGAGTAAATTGAAAGAAGATTTGTACCTCTGTGCTAGTCCAAACATGCCAAGTGTGCCACCAGTGTGAAGCATCACCACATCAGCATCCCCTTTCAATTTCTCATCACTGAGGAGTGTTGCCATCTCCCAGGCAGCTAAGGTATACACAGGATCTACTAAAATACCAGTTAGCTGGGCAATTCGATGGCATGTCTCTATCTCCCCTTCTAACACATTGCCAAATCTGATAATTGACAAAGAGTGAGAGAATTCAATACACTAACCAAAAAAATAAAGCTGGAAATTCAATACATACAATGAGATGCAAAGGTAGATCTGAAATTTCTTTCTGAAGTGGTTTTGTGCAGGTTAAGAACTTTCCTTTTTTTTTTTTTTAAGAAAAAAACAAGTTTAGTGATATTGAAATATACGAGTATCAGTTTGATAGCATCGACTATGACAAAAGCAAAGAAATTACGCACTTTCTTGGTCGACAACGTTCTACCCAATGCACAATTTCACCATCTACTACGTTTAAGCTGCTATTATTAAGAAGAAACCCAAATAGTCTCTTGAACTCAGAAATCAAGTGTTTCTCCTGTTGCTTGTACCCATCAATTGTATCCGCCAATGTTATTGCAGCTACCTCCCACGGAAGCCTGGGAAAAAGCAGTACCAGTGGTGAGTGAGCTGCCACAGGGTGAAAAGACAATGTATATGATCCTGGGATAATCCCCTAAGAAGACAATGTAATCATTCAAAAAGCCCCAGACAGTATGACTAGAAGTGTAATAAAGAGTGCAACACACCCTAAACATATAGCTCCGAGACCTAAACCAACAGCTGTTGTCCCAGTACCAGCATCCACGACAATTTTTATAGCCCTCTTTCTTCCAAGTAAATGACCCTGGGATAAGTACTGCAGTAGGCGAAAGACACCTAATTGAAATAAATTAGCCGTGTCAAGCTATTGTAGCAATTACCAGTTATAAAATAAGTGGAAAAAGGAAAAGAAGAAAAACCCAACTGAAAACATAAATATTTAGAAGGTAAAATTAAGGGAGATTTTAAACATCAAGGAACTGACTTCTTGAAGCATCTCATTGGTATCCCTTAAAAGAATACTATTTTCAATCACATCGATGTCAAAATTAATGGCAATCTACCCTCACATGCACCACACTAAAGATCAGGCTTTTATGTGAATCATTCAAAATATTAAAGTATTAAACCTTTACTTCACTCATTCAAGCATTATAAGATTGGAAGATGAAGCCTCAGAGTAACATCAAGATCTGGAAAGATATGTTAATAGGAAGATGCAATAAGCCTAAGATTGTAAAACCTCATTGGACTGGTCTGAGTTACCAACATTCAGTATCTTTCTTTTTGCCGATTCATTAACATCTAGTCATTAACCAAAAGGACTCCTCAAAAATATATGTAGCACAAATACAAGTAAACTGAAGGATGACAATCTATACAAAATTGTGATTCTTGAGTTACCTAATAATGCTACAGCATCCCCTGCACCTTCATTGACAATTAACACCTTCTTTGGGCGGTTGTCAATGCCTCTATGAGTATCCATTTGCCCCAGGTATGGAGACCAAGGTTTTTGAGCTGTTAATGATGCCTCAAAAATTTCATTGCACCATACAACATAACCATTATTGCCCGCAACTAAATTAGCATGGCTCTTTAGCATTTCTGTCCTATGGGCATAATGAGTTCTTGGCACATATGTGACCTTTCCATAGATTGTGGAAATCAAGTTATAACCAGTCAGAATTTGAGGCTGCTCCCCACGCAGCATCAAATGTGACTTTAATCCTCTCTCCGCACATGAAACAGCTGCAAATATACACAAACTAGTTGTTTGAAGCAAGATGTTTTATCACTAACTGCACCAAACAAGGGGAGAATTCTGTAGCACGGAAAATTCAGTCTTCGCAAGAAATTACATACCAACAGCGGTTGCATGTGCACTTTGACAACCTCCACATGTAACCTAGAAAAGGTCTCAGTTGAATGTTATATGGTCTTTGGAGCCCCTAAAATTGAAACGGCACTGCTTGGTAATAATAATTTCATATATTTATTGCCATTAACTAGTCAAAATGAGAGAAACACATAGCATTCATAAATCCACATAAGGGATTGCCAAAAAAGCCAATTTGATTAAATGCCGACAACCATCTGCCCCAAAAAACATTAACAAAATAATCATGAGGCCAAGTAGTATTAGTATAAGGAATTATCATTTGCTAATCCAAATAAGCTCTGCTGTCATACAATACTAATGGGAGTGTGCCATGCAATTTCCAAGGTGAAATGGTAGGTATTACGCATGAAGATGCACTGAATCAAAGCAGACACACTTGTTTCCTAGAGGCAACAATAGGATGCAGTAAAACGAGGGCACCAAAGAAGTGCCTGGAACCAGCTAACCAACTTATACTTCTAACATTGTTTATGCATTAACCACTCAATATCCAAAAGAAATAAAATCTCACCACATCAGTCACTAAATGATCTTCTAGAAGAGGAAGCAGCGCGTCCATTTTTCGTGCTTTATTACCATTTACCAGAGGATGCAACAAATCATCCCTCACAACATAGAAGCATCGATCTTCATCTCTCATTATCATGTCATCACCAAGAAACGGACGAGTATTGTTTAAAAAGGAAATGCCACCCAAGGGTCCACCTCCATGTTTTCCTGGTGTAGTAAAAAGCTTGATTTGGTGAATTTTGGCATCGGGACTTGTCAATGCCCATTTTCTGTCAAGTAATTTCGACATCAACTCTTCACCACTCATTCTCACATTGCATACGCCCTGACAAGCATTGTTGATTGATCAACTCACAGAAAAAATCCAGTGAAGTTAACATGCAAGAGATACGCTATCCATTTATAAAATTTAGGCAATTTAGTACTACGTGGAAGGTTTATCATATATAAAATCCAATATAAGAACAACTTAGGCTCTACAAACTTAATGGATCACGATAACAGACTTCAAAAGAAACAAGCCAATTTAAAATATAACAGAGAAGTTAAAAATGTTGGTCTATCATAAATAAAGACTATACTTTTTCATGTATGTGTATGCGTGTTAGTTTATGGGTGAAAGGGAGAAAGAGAATGGACCTGAGGGCTGTTTGAAAGCTGGCCTGAAGCTGAATGGAACGCCTTTTTCACGATAATGGCTGCAAATGCCGTTTTAGTTTTACTACTGGGTAATCTTTGCACTTTCATAGCCCTTGCTCGGAACTTGGAACAGAGAATCAAACTCTATACTGCAGCAGCTGTCAATCTAATAGTGTAAAGATGTTGCTGGTGAAGCTTTACGCTGTGGCGTTGGTCAGAGAGAATACGAGCGACTGCTTCGTGCTTCGGCTTGTCATCTATTATTTATCCGTTACCCAATACCCTCCTCCGTCTTTTACTATAATTAGAATTTATATTATTTATGAGTATTAATTTCAAAATTAGAATTTAAGTATAAACCATTAAAAAAAATTAGGTGGGTTTATTTGAATTCTAAAAATTATTATAAAAATAATCTTAATATGAATTACAATTAATTATAAATTTAAAACACTCGTATAACATACGCATTATTAAATATACAATTCTTTTACTTTAAATCCTGAAAATTTTATTTTTAACATCTTACACAAAACTTGGTTTGGGGGTGATTTTTTCTTTGAAAAATAAAATTAAAATATTGCAAAGATCGCCATATTTTTTTTTTTATGATTTGCAAAAAAAATAAATACAAAAGAACGGAAAAGATAGAGAGGAAGCTGTATTTGAGGATAATAAATTGAAGCTGGCATATAAGCACAATGCATCTCCTAACGTAGTTCTTCTTTTTATTTATTTATTTTTTAAGAGATGGCCATTTTTTTTTAGATGAGTTAAGAAAGTCCATGCTTCTTAGGATGCAAGCATCAATCTGGAACATATTATTTAATAAACAAAAAATAATAATTAAAATTTTATAAAGAAATTGTTGTAAGCATATACTTAACCTGTAATTTTGTTGGTTGTGGCTAATATTTTTATTAGTGTTTCGAGTAAAATAATTTAAATGGTTTAAGTTACGATATTTTTGATATTTTAAAGAGCATGCAAAATAAAAATTAATTTTTTAAAATTTAATAAATAAGTGTGCATAGTAATAATTTGTTTAAAGTGATATTTAAAATACATATAACTTCATTCTAAAAAATAATGTTATAATAACTAAAAATATTAATTAAATTATAAAAATTATCATAATTCCTTTTAATTTGACTTCCAAAACGCTCCCCACTTAATGCCAATTAAAACTCGACTACGAAATTGTTAGCATACTTCTTTCTTGAAATTATTCATAAATTAGATGACTCATATTTAGAATATCGCATAGAAAATATTCTTCATTATTTAAAATTAAATCGAATTGGGGAGAGTGCGCTTAAAACATTTTTTGTCCTGATAACTTCATTTATATTTGAAGGTACTTCAATTTATTTTAAACAATTTTTAGACCTTTTTTTTTTGATTTTTTAATTTTACTCGACAACCACAACCAACCACATCTTACTATAACTATTAGTAAGAAGAAATTAAATTTCTAAAGGGGAATTAATATTTTAATATAAAAAATAATCATTAGTATTTTAATTTTTAAATAAAAATGTTTAAACGGAAATGAAATAGTACAGCAGTGTGGGTTTTTGCTAGGGTTTTCTAAAAACTCGCCCTTGCACCGACGCACCAACACAATCACGCCACCAATGTCCACTCACCACGCAATCACCGGCCTCTCTCCAGAGCCTCTCTCAGCATCCGGTCGGGGCTCCGAGAAACTGAGTCTCCCGTTACTCCAATCAAAAATGAAATGTGACCCCGATGGCTACGAAGCCGAGCTGACGCTAGTTTACAAGCAATTCAACTCGGCTCTCGACTTGTTCCAGCAACAAGCAGCTCTCAACTTCAGCTCCATTAGCGGCATTGGCGGCGACACTAACGTGGCAAAAGACCTCGGTGACCGAGCCATGTTTTTGGCACATGTCATGCCTTTTTATCCCAAGCAACTCGCTGAGTTCCCGATTCAGCTCGCCGAGTTTTTGAAATCGTCTGCACCAACCTTGCCGTCCGGTCTTAGGTGCCACGTCACCCAAGCTCTTATTCTTCTTGTAAACCGACAGGTATATGGGGACGATTTTCTAAAATAGTACGGAACAATGAAGCTAATAGTTTACTCGATATTTTCTTTATTTTGGTAAAGAAAATTTTGTTTGGAAAATTTTGAAAAACCTGAAAATTAAATCCACGATTCTTTATCAAACACATGGGATCAAGATAAACAGTCCTCCAATGATACAAAGCATTTGTTCTATACTTAATCCAGTGGTCTCAAAACTTTACTTCATTTTGATAGGAATTAAAAATAGGATTTTTTTTAATGCTTTGAATTTGAAATGAATATTTGCATTTAGATAGTTGATATCCAAGCCACCCTTGCGGTATTCATGGAGCTTCAAACTCTGGGCGATAGGAATCTGAGAAAGTTGGCATTTTCTCATGTTATTCATAGTATCAAGCGCATGAACCAGAAGAATAAGAATGAAACAAAAAATCGAGCACTTCAGAATATCATGTTCTCAATCCTACAGGTCAGTTTCGCTGTCCTATGTAAAGATCCTGGTATTGCTGTACAATGTAAGTTAATTTCTAGGTTTGGACTGATGTTTGTATCATTGTATTTTCTTTAGGCAGAGGATGAAACTAGAGCCAGGAGAGTGCTTACTACTCTATGTGAGCTTCATCGGAGAAAGGTGTGGTTTGATGAGAGAACAGCAAATGCTATTTGTAAAGCGTGTTTTCATTCTTCATCAAGGTAAGCATTTTATTTTAATCTTTCATGAATGGTTTGTGTACTAGTTGTTGGAGTTAAAGAAAGTGTCATTTGTATATGAATCTGCAGGATCATGATTGCTGCTTTATCATTTCTCCTTGACTATGAGAAGATTGAAGACGACGGTGATAGTGATGCTTCTAGTGAGGAAGATGACTTGACCGCTCACAACCCACAAGTCATCCTCAGTAAAGAAGCAGTTTATAAGGTTAGTAGTGGCCCACAATGTTATAATTCACTCTTATATTCTCATTATGAATATTAGTCATATATTCTCTTTATGGATATCAGTTTAGCAAATATTTCCAAAATTTATTTGCGGACACATTGAAAGCCACTATGGTACATGTAAGACAATTATGTTTTATTGTTGTATTTCCAACTCTTTTAGAGAGGAGTGGGGTCACATTTCCTGTAATTCACCAATTGTGGGAGACACTGGTTGCAAAATTTTAACATTGCATTAGTTTAATTTCAATATTGTTATTTTGTATCGGATTTCAGGCACAACACAAAGGTACAACTTCTAGCAAAAAGAAAAAGAAAGCAAAACTGCAGCGTGCCATGCGTAGCATGAAAAAGCAGCAACGCCTGTCATCAGAAAAAAGCTCTTTGACTTATTACTCTCCTCTTAACCATCTAATTGATCCACAGGTCTGACACTTTTCATTTATCATAATCATTAACAATGTTCCAGTCAGATTCCTTTATTTGTTTATGGATAGGAGGTTGTTTTTTTTTTTAAATTCCGTTTTGCCTGCAGGGATTTGCTGAGAAGCTATTTTCTCGTCTTCAAACTTGCAATGAACGATTTGAGGTGAATATTCATTGATGTTTACTTATAGAAGATTCTCTGCTGCCTCATTTTTTTTTTTTCCCTGTCCTTAATTTCGAGTTCATTGATGTGTGGATAAGTGAATTTTTCCACTAGACTTGATGTTAATATGGACAATAGTAGTCTGGTACCTATGTTTCAATGTATTCTTCTTCTCATTTTAAGTATGTCTCGCATTTTTATTGTCTTTTCACTGCTGTAAGTTTTCTTTTGTTCACTTTTAAGCATGCAATTATGATTGTGGTAAGCAAAAGGAAAGTTGTATTTAGATGTCTGAAACATGAAGAAATTTGGTCTTGGCACTTGGAGTAGCTAAATTGGGGGGTTTGCATTTTTCAATGGCTTAAGGGAAACCTTGGAAAGGGAGGGTCATTGTTTATTTGATTAATTGGTGCTTTCCATGAAAAACAAGTAAGCTTTATATCAACTACCATTTTGTTCAAATAATTTCTGAAACTGAAGAAGGTTTTATATGTTAACTCAGATAAATCATATGAACAATAAAATTTGAGGTTGATTAGGGTCCTGTTTGATATTGAGGTATTGTACCTTTTAAGATACAACTGCTATGGAAAAAAATGCTCTAACTATGATAAAAGTTAATAGTATGTAGTAAAAATAATTTTGATAAAATTATAAAAGGTATATAAATTTTTTCATCATACAAGTGTAAAATAAAATCAACTTAGCTTCCAAGCTACAAGAGCTAGTGTTGCCAAACACTTTAGTGTTGTAGCTTTAAGCTACAGCTACTCAACCTCAATCCCAAGCAGGGCCTAGGTCAGCACAAAAATTGAAGACATTGTAATAGTAAATGAATTTTTCTGAAAATACTTATTTATCAGTAATTTTTCACTCTGCGCATGGTTGCCAGTCAAGGATGGGATTACCTAATGGACACAGATGTTGAACTTTCATTATGTTATAGAGGAAATTTTTGGTTATGTTTTTATTTGATCGGTTCTCAGTTCTCACAAGAACTTGTTTTGCATATCTGTTTGATGTTTACCCTATTTGTGAATATCAGGTCAAAATGATGATGCTGAAACTGATTGCTCGAATAATTGGACTTCACCGGTTGATTTTATTAAATTTTTACCCTTTTCTCCAAAAATATGTTCAGGTATATAATTCTAACTCATTTGTTAAGTTGTAATTCTCTTGGTCAATAGACGTATGACTGTATTGTCTTTTGCAGCCTCATCAAAGTGATATCACCAATTTGCTTGCAGCAGCAGTTCAGGCTTGTCATGATATGGTACAGTTAGCTTCTGTATGTTGTTCTTTTGGATTTGATGTGAAGCTCTTTTGTTTGTTTATTTAGTTATTTATTCTTCCAATTGAGTTTTAACAGTTCTTTTCTATTTTCTTTTCTTACTTTCTATAATTTTGCTTGCAATAAACCAGGTGCCTCCTGATGCGGTTGAACCTTTATTCAAACAGATAGTTAATCAGTTTGTACACGATCGTTCACGTACAGAGGTATAGCTGCTTTATATTTTGTTTTCAATCAATGACAGATTGACTTATCAATTAGCTTTGCTTGTTTTAGGCAATTGCTGTTGGACTGAATGTTGTTAGGGAAATATGCTTGCGAATGCCTTTGGTAAGTACCTAACTACCTATTGTTGTCATTTCCTTTTGGACCCTGAAACCCTAAAACCTGATGAATTCATATGTAAAAGTCGCAACCTACATGAAATGGGGTGTTTTAGGTTGAATGATTCCTTTTCTTTTTCTTTATATTAATGTCTGGACTCATTTCATATTTCCATATTGTCTCTTCTGTACTACTTTTAGACGAATGCCTGTTTACAATGTTCCATTATTTATTTATTTATTTTGGCTTCTAGTTAATGACAGAAGATTTGCTGCAAGATCTTGTATTATATAAGAAATCACACGAGAGGGCAGTTTCAGCAGCTGCTAGATCACTCATTACTTTGTTCAGAGAGGTATTAATAACTTTCTATTGCTGTGCTATCTTGTGTTAGTGTAAGAACAGTGTCTGCAGTAATATGCCCAGTCTATTTAGGTATACTAATTACTTGTTTGCTTGCAGGTTTGCCCTTCATTACTGGTCAAGAAGGATCGTGGGCGCTCTATTGACCCCAAGGCCAGGCCTAGAGCATTTGGGGAAGTCAGTGTTGCTAGCAATGTTCCTGGTGTTGAGTTATTACAACATGGTGATGGGAATGAATCTGCCTCTGATGGCTCTGATGATGATAATGATAACAATGAGAATATTGACACTGATGGTGATGAAGAAAACCAGTTATCTGGTGGTATTGGAAGTGAGGATGATGATAGTGGAGATGACAATGCAATAAATGAAGACTATGATAGTAATAATAGTATTGATGATGACAGTGGTGTCAGTGAAGATGATCTTGATGTTGATGACGACGAAGACGAGTTAGAGGCAGAGGAGGTTGATGAGCTAGAAGAAGGTTATGATTCTCAAAACAGTGAAAGTGATGCCGGGGATGGCAGTCCAGTGACCAAAGAATCTAATGCAAAAAAGAGGAAGTTTTCTGATTTTGATGGTCAGCTTGTTGCTGCTGACACAAGTCTTCGGGCTCTGAAGAGATTGGCAGAAGCAAAAATAGGCCGTGTGTCCGCTGACTCAAGTGATGGCATTCTTTCTAATGAAGATTTCCAGAGGATCAAAGAACTAAAGGTATGCCAACTTGTTCTCAAGTTTATTCCAAATTTTAATCATGGTGTAAACTTGTATTTTATTGAACCTTACTGACTGGACTACTGGTTCATCTCAGTTTCCTTAACAGATGTTGGATATACAAATTTATGCATTCATTCTGTGGTGCTTTTTGTAATATTTTTTTAGGCAAAGAAGGAGGCAAAGATTGCTTTGTCTCAGCAAGGATTTAAGGTTCCAAGTTCTGATCAACTGAGTGTTAAGCGTGTGGACCCAGCCAAGCTTGAAGTAAGTCTTCTATGCCTTTATTGGCTGTATGTACTTTTTAGCTTGCTCTGTTGTTGGTGACTGGGATTTCATAAGCCCAAAAACTGCAAGCTTTCTGGAGGACAGGGCAATGCTAATTGGAATCAATTTTATGATTCGGATACTGGGTAGAAACTGTAGAATGAATGAATAGGTAGAGGTATCTTATATCTTAGAAGCATAGTTGGTTGATAGATTGTGTGACTATTCCGACAATATTATAGTCCTATATAAACTGAGAACTTTATGCATGCTTGAAGTGAGATTCAACAGCAATTTGATGAACTGTCTGTAATTAGTAGTTAGTATGCTCAATGAAAATTTTATCAGCTTAAGGCTATTTTGAAATAGTAGATTTCATTGAATAGATTGGATAAAGAGATTTTTTCTATTTTGAAATAGTAGATTTCATTGAATTGATTGGATAAAGAGATTTTTTCATCTCAGTTTTCTAATTCTTCTATTCCTGTATCTTTTCCTTCCAATTTTACCTTCATAAGGTTCCTTTTGTTTTCCTTTTCTTCTTTGCTGCCACGAACACATTGTAGATTGACTGCCTTGTTCATGCAAATTCTAGGCTCATGTGCGGCAAAAGTTAAGCAAAGAGGAAAGGCTTGCATTAGTAAGAGCAGGAAGGGAAGACAGAGGGAAGTATATGGCTCGAGCTGCTATTAAACAGAAAAAGGTACACTTGTATTTACACTGCTTTTTAATCTATTCTTTTCAAACCATTGATTGACAGTGGCTGAATTAATTCAATCAATTTTCCTTAAGTCTTCTGCCTTCTAAGTTGAATGAACTCTTGTTTCTGTCTTGAGAATTTGCCTGTGAAGTTAGACACTGCTTGCTGACATATTTAATTGCCTCCTTCCTGTTAAATCTTTCCAATTACAAAAGCACAAACCTTTGCATGAATGATTTTCTCAATTCAAAAGTTTTTGGCGGTATTGGTTTCCTTTTGATATGTTAGTTTGTGTTGTAGCTGTCCAATATTTTCCTTTTTTAACCCGCCGCGTTATTGAGATTTGGCACATCTCCAAAATGTGATTCACCATCTTGACATCGAGTGGTGTTGTGAACAGACGGGTGGTTTGAGCAATCGTCAAAAAGAACACAAAAAGGCTATGCCTCTTGCTGCAAAAAGAGCCAAAGTTGCTAAATCTCGACAAGAGAAAAAGAAAAAACAGCAACGATCTGGCAAACAGTTCCGAGGAAGGAAAGCGTGGAAATAATCCTGATTGAGGGAACGAACTAAGTTTTGAAATTTGTATCAAATATATAGTTTATTCTGTCCGCATATCCGAGCATGCAGTCCAAAGAAAACATTTTGTTTTCCAATTTTCAATTTAATTGCATTCATTAACTCGGACGTACGTCTGATTAGTCGAGATGATCCAACAGATTACATATTAACTAATGCCGAGTCCACCCATTGAAATCACGTAAATTTCTTGATATCTCAACTCAATTGAATAATTATCTAATATCTAATCTGTTCCCTGTATTCTCCAGCAAGTTGAAAATGATAATGAAATTCAGCAGGCTATGAGAGCATGTATGGTATCCACCAAGTCTCCTGTAATGATAATGTTGGCTACTCGTTTAATAGAGCTTCAAGAGACTAGCATTAGCCTACACGTTGAAGAAACTCCAGTTTAAACATCACAGAAGCTAAATCTAATCTGACGTTTTGAGTAACTATTAGCATAGACGACAATCGGAATGGGGAACAAAAATGGAAATATGATAACAGTATAACTACAGCGCAACCTGAGTGAAAGGACAGCCTATTCTTCTACTAAACATAAAGGTGAATCACTGCTCTGACCAAATATATCAGCAATTTCACCCCACCCTTTTTCTCTTGCTTCCCAGTAGCCACCCATGTAACGATAACAACCATCCTCATCCTTCCGAAACCATCTTGGCTGCCATCCACTTTCCTGCAATTGCCTTGCCTGCATTAAAAGAAAATAAAACATGCTCAATGTTATTTCTACGTGGTAAAAGGAATAGAAGAAAGTTAAATGTTATGGCATGTTGAATTAAGTAAGTATAGTGCTGCAACTGATCTAGACTTACTAAGGTAAGTTACAGGAACACGGAACTCAATTCAGTTACATTAGACTCAGGCAACAATATTAGTTCAACAATACTCTGTACCAAAACATTATCAATATCATAGCGGGTGAGTAGGGTTCCTTCTATTTGTAGTCATTTGTAGAGTTTTTTAAGTCAAGTGTGTTCATTCCAGCAGCCAAATCTTTGAGAGACAACCCAAACTCAGACAAGAGTATTGCTAGCAGTAAATGCCAGGTTAGACCTGCCGTGGAAAAAAAAGTTATAGCTATGAAATAAAAATTAATAAAGTTACAGTAAATACGACCTTTTAAATAATAATTTCGATAAAAATAATAAAGCTATTATAGTTTTTTCATCATACAATTGTGGGATAAATTCAACTTAGTTTCCAAATCACAGCAACAAATGTTTACCAAACACTTTAGTGTTGTAGCTTCTGCCCAACCACAATATCAAATAGGGCCCAAGTTGTATAGTTGATCCCAGGCTAAATCACATGAATTAATAATTTATACCCTAAATTCATAAGACTTCATATATCCAAGGAGAAACATGACAGAAGATCTCTAGGTGAATACCTGTCTCTGCAACTGCTCTAGTCTCAGCTTCTCGGCATTTGCTAATTCATATTCTCCATTTTCTAAGTATCTCTGATCTGGCCTTAGCCTTGAATCTGTTGGAGGCAATTTATCCAATAAGCCAGGGGTCAGCTCATTTAAGGATATCGCAAATGGGGTAAGATTGTATCTCGTCTTGGTAACAGTTTTGCCTCTTTCCCACAGCAGCACAGCTTCGGTCATTGGATCATACCCCTTAGGTTTTGTCGTCGGATCTCCCAGAACATAGTACATAGCTTCGTCCCACTTACCCACCAACATTGCTACCTTCTCTCCTGTTCTATTATCTTGCACAAATCCGTGAACCTAAACTCAATTTTTTTAAAAAGAAATCAATTGGTCAAATTATACATGTATGTTTAAGTGCATATTCAAGAAAAGTTATTTTCATTGTAATACAATATTTCACATATTTAAGGATATATAGTTTCCAAATAGTATTTTATGATTCCGTTTGGAAGCCAAAAAGGCCCCATTGACCATCATCTTCCCTCTGATGAATTGCATGAAAGTCTAAACTTCATAAGAGAAACATGATGCTAGGATTATTGATAAAAATTTAAAGAAACAATGAAAAGAATGAGGGTACCGCCGGATAGATCATATATCAAATGCAGATAATTGGTTAAGCTCGAGATCCTAAGAAAAATGTTGCTTTTTTGTCAAGATAAAGACGAAAAACACACCAAGAAAAAGCATGTTTTCTGTCAAGTGAACACATAAGAGTGCCCAATGATGTCTGTTACAAGTACAAAAGTTACCTGATGTGGGTTTCGGTCAATGATAGACTGCTCCTTGAACTTGAGCTTGCATGAGTAATTGCCACTGCCCCTAATGCGCATGGTGCCATAGTGATCACAATAAATTTTCCCAAGTATGATATTGTATATGGAAGTGGTGACCTTGCTCCACTGGAAGGTCTCGCCATCCTCAAACTGCAGGGTTAGGACACCAACAGGATCAAGCTGAATAGATCGACCCCAAAATTTTCCTTTGAGATTGGAATCAGCCCAAAATTTCCAGTCTCTTCCCTCACAATGACAAGCAACAATCATAGGATGATGACTCACCTGAAATGAAAGTGACTTGTCAGATAACAAGTGATAAACAGAAGAGCATTAGATGTCAGTGTTGTGTACTTCATTAAAAATGAGGCAAAATTTAACAGGTGAATTCAACGTTGAGAGACTCTCCAGTATTTTCGGGTAAAAGTTTACTAATAGTGGAAGAAAGAAACATGCTTTTTCAGTTGAAAGAAAGAAACATACTTTTTCAGAGAAAAAGCGGAGTCCTTTATCTGGATAATCAGCCTCATAGGTTTCTCCAAGAAGAGGATTGAAGGGTTTGCACTGCCGACCTTCGGTTGATGCATAGCCAGATACAGCAAAGGCGGCAACATTTAAAATTCTCATCAAATCATTCCCCTGCACTATGTAAATTCCATGTTAGCATGGAATGAAAACAATGTCAACACCCACTTACAATTTACAATATAAAACAAAGTTCTGAACATCCGTAGACTTTCTAGTGAAAGTAAATATTAAGCTTAAATATACAAAGCCCAATAGAAACTACTTCCTAAAAGGAAAAATATTCGAACACTTCCCATTGATAAAGGGAGTGATATTTGCAACTTCTACACTTCTACTAAATGTCCTAAACAGGCTTATTTCAAAAATAGATTGTCTTGAACAAAACCCAGAACCCACTGAATGTCATGGCCCAATCAACACAGAGGCCCACAAATCAGCATATTTTATCATATGCAACAATCCTCTTTTATCATTTTTTACCTATGGGTACCACATGCTGATTGGCAATGTCTTGTACTTGGAACTTAAATGTCATGGAAGTAGATAATTCATAGAGAAGCTCCAAAGTTTAAAGAGAAACACTGTTAAGGAGCAATCCCGCGATAGACTAGAACAAGAACACCTGACGCTGGATAGCAATCAGTAATCACATATTTTGTCTACCCTTTTACACATATCACAAATTGAGAGAAGTCCTATGGTCAGTAGGATCAGCTGCCTCCTTCCACTGGGGAGTAAAAGGGTGTCAAGTCTTTTTGAGGTCCCAAAGCAGCAGTTAAGAATTGGAAATTAACATGACCTGTGAACCAAGGCTTAGGGCAATAATTATTAGACCTCCCCTAAGACCCCAACAAACAAGAAAAAATTGTGGATAGAAGAGGTTATCACGAATAAATTTACGAAATCCTGGTTGAAGGGATCATCAATACTACATATTAAATACATAAATTGAACCAAGAACATATAAAATACATATATTGAGCCAAGAACAAAGCTTAAATTTGTTAGCCCAAGCAGTCATGAGCTAATCCACATAAGAGAATAAGATAATTAATCTATCAGAACTAAGGCCCCTACATGAACTACCTGGATTATAATGTAACTGGTTTGCCTCAAAAGAAAGCAGAGCAGAGGACCTGACCTGCTTTCCCCATGCCGCTGCTTGATCGACTAAGTATGAATATTCCAAATCCTCGAAGCACTTCTGCAGAGAAGACAGTGGTTCATTAAAGTAAACTGGGAGACAAACTCCAGACAAGTCCTTTCCAATGTTGTCCTTAATAATTGACCATAAGCCAACTGGTTTCTCCTTCTCCTTTGGTTCTGGCAGAGTATCCCTTCTTTTAACATACGGATATTGTATTGGCCTGATTTCATTTTCAACCCCTCGTAAACGATCTGAAAATAAAAGTTCTTTGTCATATATGCAGGCATGTCCCGTTGCTTCCCTACTCCGATAAGAGGCACTTCTTAAAGCCTCCGAAGACAAAAAATCATTTGTGTCAAAAAATATTCCATCATCTTCATCTGTTTCAACATCTGCTCCATCTTGACTTTCATTTTCTGCATCAGAATCACTTGCACTGCCCTCAGACATGACGGAATAGAAATCTGAGACATGAAGATGCTAAGAAATCAGCGAAAATTTAAAAATTTTGAGTTTTACCTCATTACAAGAAATTCTGCCCAATTCTTTCTGCTCAAAATGAAAAATAAAATACAATTTTTTCTTCCTGCAATTTCATTAAGTGTTTCTAATTGAATAATTGAAAACTGGGGACTGATCATATACCGCCGAAGAGGAAAAAAAAGAAATTAACAGTTAAATAATAAGAAATGCTGACATGACCCTCTTTCAGTTTCGCCAACTGCATGGCAGTTTATGTGAATATGTAACCTTTTTCATTGCAATGCTTCATTTGGAAAAATATAAGCATAATAACCGGATGAGTTGTTTTTTCTTAAACAATAATAGATTTGATTTCCAAGAGCTTCCAGTGGTCGGTTAATAATATTATTATGCAAAATAAAATAAATGTTCAAGGAAATCAACCTAACTCCATATATGTTGGATTCACCCTCAACAAGTACATATTCACAGATAAAGTTTCTACATATGTTTGACATACATGGTCAGTTTACATTCTAAAAAAAATGGATGAAATAAATTATTTCCACTGAAGAAGTTAAAAAAGCACAACTAACCACTATATCTTCTATTCCCTTGTCCGCAATAAGAATCACGTTCCTTTGTCTCATCCACTACAGTAGCTTCCAGCTCCATTTTTTCTGTCTGCAAAACAATTTTAAAAATTACATAGGAGAAAAACACAAGAAAATTGAGGACATGAGCTGGAATAACAACAGTGCAGAAAATCATAAGATGGTAAAAGTTCAAGAGACACTAAGAAATGGCTTCATGAATCTTGAGTAACTGAATTCCTTGAAGCAACTTAAACCAATAAATTAGTTATGCCATTCAAACACGTGTGTACTGTTAGATAATACAAGACAATCACGATGATTCAACTCAGAATTTATAATGCCAGTCACTACAGATTAATGATTATATCATGTACAAAAAGATGAGGCTGAACCCAGTGACTGGAGGCAAAATCTAGGTCAGTGAAATGTTTCCCAAAAAAAAATAGAACAGAAAACAGATCAACCTCCTGGCTAATTCCAATGCAAAGGGTGACATGCTCAATTATCCTTCCCAGGACTTGGTTTAATTTACGAAAAGACACAGAACTGAATTGAAAAATGGAATCGGGTCAAATACCTCTAGTTGCCTCAAGGTCTCGAGTAACATTATATGTTTACGTTGAAGAGCATTCAACTGATTTTGCAGCTCAGAGTGTTCTGAGAGCATAATAGACTCACAGTCTTTAATAACTGAATCACCAACACCTTCCTGCAATAATCGCAACCGTAGCCTCTCAGTTGAAACAACAACATCTTCAGAAGGTGAAAAATCAGTGCTTGTCAATACTCTCGGAAAGAGATCTTTGGCAGCCTGCAGTGCATCAATCCACATAGTTCTGTCCTCTCTGGATATACAGCGCAAGTGAAGAGTCTTTGTTCCCGTGAATATTGTAAGCCTTTTATCGTCTGACTTGCTTGCACGAACTGAAGATACCTGCGCACCACCCAAAGAGACCAGCATTATTTTCCTAATACTGTATGCTTTATTTATCACTAGAACAACAGCGGATTCATTTGAAAATTACTAGAGATATCGGTCATTAATACTTCATACAACCATAGTCCTAACAAATCATCACCAGAGGAACTGAAGTTTTTCTCCTAAACTTAAAGATTCAATTAACAAATGAACCTCCATCTGTACAATGAATACTTCAACAGAAAGAGACAAGGGCAAGTAAGTCAACAAAATTGGCTACCATTAAGATTCCAACTATACTTTCTAATGGCATCAACGATAACGGACAAATCAACAAAGAAATTAAAATCTATGCAGTTCAAGGAACAAACCTTCAAGTGTATTTCACCGAAAGGCTTACACTGGCGAGCCGCGAAGCCAAGCCGGTGACTGCTCCAGTTAGCCTTTCTCATAAACCTAACGGAATCTTCACCGATCACTCTAACGCTGTTATCTCTAGCCGGACTCATCAAAATCTTATCCGGTCCATGAATCTTATAATACGACAGCACTCCATCTTCAAGCACGAACCATCTCGACCTCCATCCTTTACCGTAATTGACCCACTTGTACAAAATCCCTGCCACGCTGGCACTCACGCCTCCGCCATTTCCGTTATAACGAGATTCCGTCACTGACTCGACGACGACGACGTTAGCAGTTGACGACTTATCGAAGTCGGTACCGACGGAGGAGACCTGAGCCGACAAACTCGGTTTAACGGTTTTAACAGCGGCTGTTTCGTGACCTAACTGACAATGAGCTGTTGATTTTGCAACCACGGGATTCGCCCGGTCCCGATCGATGGAAACCGGAGCAATGCAGCACAGGGGATTCATTTCACAAGCACCAAAGCATTCACAATCAAAAACGACGACGGATCACCTAAATTTTTTATAACCTTCGGCTGAATACAGTGAGAGGAGGAGTTCCGTGTAGTGTAGGAGGCTCGGGTCGGGTAAAGCGAAATGCGAGACCCGATCGGAGCTCGAATAAGGGTAGGGAGAGCGAAACGAAACGTTTCGGAAATGACATAAGATCGGGAAGCGAAACGGTGAATAGTGGAGATCAATGTGAGAGGCGGAGGCGGAAGCAGTTACAATTTATGAATGTCGCGCGGTGCGCTAACAGATCCATGTATGGCAGTGGTCAGTAGAATTCAGTGTAGAGTCGACGTTGCGCTCCAACTCTCCAAGCTAGGCTAGCGCCTACGACCATGAGCTTAATAAAAACTTAGAGCTGATGTATTTACTACCGCTAAGAATTGGATCAGGTAAATTTTTTTTTTTTAATACTTATTACACATATTAAGCATATAAATATATTAAGAATATAATATTACAAATTAATTTTACTCGGTCATTCATAGTTGAAGAAATTTTGGGTTTAACCGTAGTTGAAATTCGAACCAATGCACTTAAGAATCTTGAGAGTCTTGATTATTAATGGGCTACAAGCCCATTGGCGATCGGATACTTAAATTATAATATAAATTAATTACTCAAAAAAAATAATAATAATCAGTTTGTGCTTATAAATGACGCTAGTAAACAAAACTTTTAAAAAATTATCATATTTTATTTGGAGTTAATACCGATAATGAATATAAGAATAACAAGCTTAAAAGTTAGAAGTCCACTTATAACAGCATATTTTTAAGGCTTTACTTTGTACTAATAGTAGTTATTAATCATATATTTTTCAACCAAGAGAAAAAGTCATGACCACTTATTTTATTAAAATGAAAATGCTAATAAAAGATTAAAAAAAACTCTAATGTGTTGACAATAATTTTTTTTCCCATTTTAATGCACCAGAACTCATATTTTTTTACCGTTTAATAGAGCCTGCATTTTATAGTTGAAGACGTATGCATTAGAGAGTAATTGAGTGTTATTGAGTGAAGATAATTTTCTCCCTTTCGAAATGTGTTAGAGTACATATTTTTCAAATATTTGTAAGAGTAATAGTCTGATTGTAAATATCGATAATAATTTAATTGTATTTCAATATTAAAAAAAAAAAGAGATAGAAGAGAGACTAATTGAGTGCGTGTGTACATAATGGTACCGATGCTCGTACAATTTTAAAATGCAAATGAAACTAAAAGATTAAAAAAGTCACAGACTTTAAATGCATTATTTTTATTTATTAACGCATTGAAGTTTGTGTTTTTGTACTTTTTAATTCCATATAAATGATTTTAAAATCTGTATGTATGCATCTCAGCACGACTAAGGGTTCTTTTGAGATTGAGGTGCTGTAGTTTTTAAGTTACAGTTGTTGTGAAAAAAAAACTATAGCTATGAAATAAAAGTTAATAATATATAGTAAATATAAATTTTAGATAATAATTTTGTTAAAATTATTAAAGATATAATAAATTTTTCATCATAAAGTGAAAAATTATTAAAAATCATATTAATATAGCTTCTAAGTTACAGCAGCTAGTGTTTACCAAACACTTTAGTGCTGTATCTTAAAAGCTATAGTTCCCGAACCTCAATCTCAAACACATCCTAAATGTCGCTTTTCTAAATATAATGAAGAATACCATAGTTTAATAAATTGTGGACAAAATTTAAAAAAAAAAAGATCACAAAACTCTAATGCATTGAAATACAATTAATAAAATGAGAAATCATAGTCGGAAAGTTATCATGACAAATAAACTAATGATATAAAAAGTCACCAATAGAAAATTAGCACAAAATAATTTAACGAGTAAAAACCAAAAAAAAAACATTGGTTTGTCACGTTGCTTAGTCTCTAACATTATTGTGTTGATTTTTTCTTTTTTCACATTTACTCGCCTATTTTTCCATGGATAAATTTGTATATCTAAGTCTAACGTTAATTTATCAAAGTTAGCTGTAATATACGTGCAAGTAAGAAAAGCAATGACCGTTTGCTTTAGTGAGCATGTAACTCTTTTATTTTTATTTTTATTTTATGTTATTTATTTATTTATTTATTTTTTCTTTTTATTGTGCGTGTTTTGGCTATACTATGAATATGATAGTGGAAAGACAGCTAACGTGCGCATTAGAGAAAAGGTCGTAATTGCGGGGGTGGGGAAGAGTATGTTCGTTGGGTGAGGGGAAGGTGTCTTTTCGGGCCGTGGACCATGGTTGTGATTGCTCAATTGAAATGACAATTTTGCCCCCAAGTATTGTTCCTTTTGCTGCTAGGTAGCCGATTGATTTTGATGTTGATCGAGGGTACTAAAGTCATTTCTCGTACGAAAGCGATCATTGAACAACGAGTGGGATCCCCGTAATTGGATATTACAGATTTGTGGGTTTTCATACGGCTGAGAGAGCCGCTTTTGTGTCACAAATATGCATTATATAGATAATGCCCTGCCTCCCAAGTCTTATCTATTATTTATACATAACATAAGGTGCATGTTAATTTCTAAATTTAAAGGGGCGGGTAGCGGAAAAAAAAATTAAATTTAGGTGGCCAATTAAATAAGATTGTTTGAAAATCATATATATATATATATATATATATATATAAGTATATCTAAATAAAAAAAATTATATTTAAAAGAGCAATTACTTGATGGACGATATTGTTCATGTTATAATCAATAATATTAACACATGATGATATCTAGATAATTTAAAATCTCAACACTATGGATAATTTATTTTTAAAATTAAGAATGTTAGAATAATAAACGTTGTGACTGTCATCAACATAATATTTTGTCATAATTCATATTTTCCTCAACAAATATTGACCTATCATTTTCCATGTATCACGAAAAATAGCTTCTAAGTTGGGATGTTCCGAGTCCAACCACTCAATTAGTAGCTCATCTCTACTGATAGGCACATTTTCTCTGTTTTGCTGACTGCTGGTTTCAGCAAATAAGCTTATGCGACAGAGACCAAAATTGCAAGAAATTAAATTGGTTCGGTTGCCGGTTTTGTAGGTTAGGTTTCGGTGATGGAAAAGCACGTTAAATAGAGTAGTGAAGACGTGTAGTAATTAATAGTAATTAAAGCTTTGATTTATTTTATTTTATTTTATTTTTTTGGAACCCTAACCACCATCACGACAATTTATTATCATCATCTTCATCATTCAGGATCATCATTTGTGTTTGATACTTACCAAACACGGATCTCTCCCTAAGAAACACTTGCTCTCTTTAAACTAAATTAAAGCTTTCATCAGTTGACTCATTTTGGCTGGATCGGGACGTGATTGCTCGTGTTTTAAAAGTCTCGAGCAGAATCATTAGATTATCACAGCACTTGCTTTCTTGTAATTAATTAAGTTTCATTTCATTTTATGTATGTATGCATGTATTATTGTGTATATTATTAATTTGCAGTGACCGGAGCCCATCAAGGTATATGAAAGGGAAATGGTTGGCAATTTAAAAACAAAAAAATAAATAAATAAATTTGTCAAGCAGTGCACCGGCTGACCGTGGGTGTGCAGTGGTGGCTCGGGTTTTGCGAGCAAGGTTTGAGTTCGGGCATCACACGTGACGTCTGCACGTGCTTAACCAGAGTTAACGAACGTGATCACACATGCAATTATACAGGTGCAGATTTTCTTCTGAGGTACGCCATATTTTATTCTAAATTGAGTGGATTTCTACTTCGGATTGGAATTGCTTGGTTAGCTCCAGGCCTCTCCCCACTTCAAATCACTAACGAGGTCGTTTCTGTATACAATAGCAATGAGTCCAAATAAGAATGGGGAATGAAAATAAGAATAATTTGTTTAGTTAATATAGAAAAATGAAGTTTATTGATATTAATGTATTTATTTTAGATTGAAATTAAAATGAATTATTACAAGTTGCTGAAATGCCTTAGTTTATCATTGTTGTTGTTATTATTATAATATTGTAACATTATAATTCAAAAAGTTATTTTTATTAATAATAAAATTATTAACAACAATAACAGCAACGACAATATGATGATGACAATAGTATAAGTAATAATAATAATAATAATAAATAACGAAAAATCGATCGTCGACAATAGAAGCAACACAACAACAGCAGTGACAACGGCAACATAGAAGCGACAATGATCGACAGTAGTAAAATCAATGACGCGCAACAAGAGAGACAATGATTACGAGAACCAAGATCTTTTTTTTAAACTGAGGATAAAATATAATTTATGAAAATTTAGTAGGAGTAGAAATGTCAAATCAATGAATGGAGCTATGATTCCCAGCATTGAAGGTACTAAAATCTTTCGATAACCGGAACTAAATTAATTTTTAAAGTTAAAGTAAAGCATTATGCCTAACCGAGTATTAATTTTTGATGCTTTAAATCACCAAGTGCGGTCCGGGTGTACCTACGAAAGACACTCTAACACTCAAGTTAGATTGTTTGAAGCAGAATTTAGAATCATGCTTTTGATTTCTTTTAGATTTTGGAAAGAAACTTGCTAAAATTCTATTTCTCAGTCATTTTAGCTCCAACTTATAAACTGAAAAGTGTAGTGTTGGCTGGAGATATGGTCTCAAATCTAAATCGTCACCGTTTTTTTTTTCTTTTTAAATTTTGGATTGTGAGATCTATAACTGTTTCGCGCTTTTTATCATTTATGGCACGTGATTTCGTCAATAATCACATGCCGCTCATTTGTTTAGTTTCATTGTCATAACTGTTAAGTTTATTTGGGCTTACATAAGTAATCACACGACTCCGATGTATGTTATAACGTTATCCAATTTATCTATATCTCAACTTAAGTCCGGATCCTTTTTATTTTGGGATTTGGATTATCTCCTTGTTTTTCCCTCTCACAGTCCTCCTTATTTTTCAATAAGTGGTCAAGTGTTGGTTTAATTGTAAATAAAATAAAAAAATTAACTTAATTATCACACACTTAACCACTCATTAAAAAATAAAGAGGACTGTAATGGAAAAAAATAAAGAGAGGATTATTGTCCTTTATTTTATACTTAAATCGATATCGAATGATTCTTAGGACACGTGATGCAATATTAGTGGCCGGTGGGAAATAGAACTCCAATAATAATTTCCGAAATCGTGGCCCTATAATAATTTCATTTCAATTCCCAACTTCAAATTTATGAGTGAAAGCATCGGCAATGCAGCCGGATTTGCTAAAGTCCCGACCTCTTACAAAATAGCGTGTATCGTGCAAATCAAGTAATCAACTAATCTAGGCTCAGCCCAATTACTGAACTTTCGGCCTATTTACCTGCTACATAGTCCACCAAATCTAGGCTGATCTCGCCCCAATTTAGCCCATTGCAATAAGTTTGCTGCATGGTTTTTATTTTTATTTTTATTTTTTTCCTAAAATTCATTTTTTATATTACGATTAGGAGTTTACAATAGTATAAATTCATATAATTAATCATAAATTTATGAGCAATAAAGACAATATCTGCTCCGTTATTATAAATATTTACAAGAAATAATAAGTTTCATATGGACTCGAAATATTGCATTCTAAAATAAGGACAATAGTGTTTTACTGCTCAACGAGTAGCTTAAGGTACATTCAAATGGTTGGTAATTAATGTGTGTGAATATAAAGATTGGTCTCATCTTAAATTAATTTGAGAAGATCATGCAGTTTTTTGAGTCATGACTAGTTGTAATCTAAATATGATAAAAAATGCAAATCCTAATTCTTGTTAAAATCGAATCCTGCAAGATAGGAGATCGGTTTTCCTAATTCAATTATACTTCTGACTATTTTCTCTTATATAAAGAGGTCATAACTCAATAATACATATATCAAAGGTATGCACGAGAAATAGGCATATTGGAAGATGGTACAATATCCTCCAAGACTTTTCTCTTACTCTATTCTCTCTCTTATTTATTATTTGTTATCTCGTCATTATAGGCCAGTAACACCCCTGATCGATTATGATAATTGAGCCATTTGCTCTCAACAACGGTAATCCCGAGGACATCAAACTCTCTCACAGTTTGTTTCCCCAATTAAAACAACTCTTTCTCAACTTTTATTGTCAATTCAAATTTTGGTATCAACATGTTCAATTTGGGGAAATCATTGTGTTCAATTTAGGATGATTATGTATAGAGGTTAATTTGTGTGAAATTTAAACCATATTCATCAAATATGAAGTAAATGCAAAGGGATCCAATGTGCACAATTCCTTCGCTTATTTTAGATTGGCTTCATTAGAATATAGAATTTTTGATCTTCTTATTCGCATGGTTTTTTCCTCTCCCCACAATATTTAGCAGTTAGTGCGACCGCTCAAAGGAGGAAAAATAAAAAGAGCTTTACGTGAAAGTTTTGGGCTGGCCAATTAGCCGAGAGTAACCACATCGCCAAACATCCTTTGGTTTCAGCACCATTAAATATTTAAATTCCTCACCAATTCGTTCGAGTTCCACTGCTAAGGAAAGAAAGAAATTATCCGCTGTCAGGTCAACGACTCAAACTCCACATATCAATCCACCACTGCTCTGACATCACTCCCGTGGGCCCCACGGAGTTGCTGAATAATAAACACGAATCCGTCGTGTTAAAAGGTCACAAAACAAACGGTCCAGATACACCGTCAAGCTAAGTGATAGTCAATTCGACAGATCGCACATTCGAAATAGGTCGGTCGGTGAGGTCTACATTATTGGGAAAAGAGGAAAAAGATAAAAAGAACACCTCTGTGGTGCGTAGTTTTCATTGATTGCTAAGAAAAGTATCGTAATCGTCGAAATCACAATTCACGCATACAGAAAAAAGGAAGAAAAAAAAAAAAAAAAGGAAAATGAAAAGACAGTAATAGCAATGATGAAGAAGTTGATGAGAGAGGCTTATCATTTCTACTATCGCTGTTGTTGTTGAAATGGGTATTGGATTTTGTACCAACTCACAAAGGTGCCGTGCGTTGAGTCGCTCCTTTCACTTGCGATTCAAGTCTTTCGTATATCACCATCATCAACACTTTCTTCACGATCATGTTCCATTGCCTTAATTCTTCTCTCGGATCTCAGTCGCGGATCCACCGATACCACCACCACGATTCTCACCTCATTTCTCTTTGCAATGGATCCCACTTCTCGTCCTGCTGTCGTCATCGACAACGGCACCGGGTATGTTCCTCTTCTTTTTTACTAATTTACGAAAATGTATGCGTGCACAACCTGTTTGATGAAATGCTCCTATTGGGTTTTGGCCTATGTTCCCTTATCTCTTTTTTTTTTAACTTTCAAATTGTTTTTGCTTTTTGGGTTGTGTTGCAGGTATACTAAGATGGGTTTTGCGGGTAATGTAGAGCCATGTTTTATTCTTCCGACTGTAGTAGCTGTAAACGAGTCGTTTTTAAATCAATCAAGATCTTCTTCCAAGGCCAATTGGCTTGCACAGTACAACGCAGGCGTAATGGCCGACCTTGACTTCTTTATCGGAGATGAAGCACTCACAAAATCGCGATCTAGTAGTACTTATAACCTTAGTTATCCTATTAGGCATGGTCAGGTTGATAATTGGGACGCTATGGAGAGGTATTGGCAGCAGTGTATATTTAATTACTTGCGTTGTGATCCAGAGGATCATTACTTTCTGTTGACCGAGAGCCCACTCACTGCTCCTGAGAGTAGAGAGTACACTGGCGAGATCATGTTTGAGACTTTTAATGTTCCTGGCCTTTATATTGCTGTGAATTCGGTGCTTGCTCTTGCAGCTGGGTACACCACATCTAAGGTTGGTGTTTAAACTATAAGTGAATGTATTTGTTTTATTTTGTTCATGAATTTTTAATTTACGAGGATTGAAGTGTGTTGTGTTCAGTGTCTGAGCTTTTTAACAATTTCTTTTAATTTTGGTAACATTGAAGTTGGGCTTTAAAATTGTTCAGATGAAAATGATTTGGTTAGTGAGGCTATAAGACTCCTTTGGCAGTACATGCTCACTTTAGTATGACATTTACTTCTTGTAAGTTGTAACATTGTGCATTTGTGCGGCTATTTGGATGACCCAAAGGTAGGGAAGATTTGTGACCTACATGATGTAGGACATGTCTGAGCTTGGATACTATTCATAGCATTAGGAGGCCAACCCTGAGATTCGTAAAAGTGACATTAATTCAGAAAGTGTATTATTTTTTTAATTAGAAGCATTTGAATTGAGATTATTTTTAAATAGAAGACATAGTAAAAGTTTCAGCATTGGTCATTTTTCCTCGTAATGGTTCTGAGTTCTAAATAGATATTCATAACAACAGATCTGTGAGCACAAGCTTTCTTAAGTATTACCTGTTTACTAGTTTATGATTTAAGAGTCATGAGAAATTTGTTTTCTTTGTATTTCGTATTTTGTAAGGCCGTAGTTGAAATCCAAACGTGTTTGTTTTCTTTTTATTTCTCAATATTGTTCCTTTTAGATTGACATAGTGTTCACTTTAGTGTGAGATGACAGGAGTTGTTGTGGATATTGGAGATGGGGCTACTCATGTAGTACCAGTTGCAGAGGGTTATGTCATTGGGAGCAGCATTAAGTCGATTCCTATTGCTGGAAAAGATGTCACTCTCTTCATTCAGCAGCTCATGCGGGTATGCTTGCATTGCCTCCCTCAGTATAGACTATAAATTTACTGGTCTGTGCTTACTTTATTAGGTACTCATTGTTCTTGATTTAATTCTTATCATGGCTTCCCTTTGAATTCCATTGTCAATTGTTTAAGATTCGTAGATTGTTATAAGGATAGGATTAGGTGGAAGAGGTGGAGCTGACCACCTGCAAAATCTTCTAATCCATGGATCAACAATAAGGGCTTTTGTTTAGTTGTTCAAGTTGTAACTTCTTAGCCTCAAAAGTAAAAGATACATTCTATGAATGCAGCATTATAAGGATGAAAATGATAATGTGCACTCTTGTGATGTATTTTACTGAAGCATCTTAATGTATTGGCCTTTTGATGTATGAGAATGTGACTAATAAAAACACTTAACATTTGAATGACAAAGGTAGTGATTCTTCCGTCTTGTATCCATTTCAATTCTTGTTGAACTTGAACACCTTATTTATACTCGTCTAACGAGGTAAATCTAACCTCAAAGTGTGACAGTCTATCATGTAACTTTATTTCTTGTGATTTGGGACATGTCCCTGTGGTATTTCCTATTTTCTCATGATTCCTTTAATAGTGATTGTTTTTGGTTAATGCTGTTTAATCATCATGCTTTTAGACTTCAGAAAGGGTTATTGAATGACATGTTACACAAGTCATAGATAAATTGTATATTAGTAATTTAATCCTCACAGTTTCTTTCTCTCAATCACTGTTTTATGTAGGAAAGAGGTGAGAATGTACCACCTGAAGACTCCTTTGAAGTAGCTCGAAAAGTGAAGGAAATGTATTGCTATACATGTTCAGATATCGTCAAGGTTTGCTTCCTTGAAAAGTTGAATTGTTCTGTAATTTAATTCTGTTGAATATTTATGTTGTGCATGAGAAACATAGATGATTCCTTCAATGATTCCCAGGAGTACAACAAGCATGACAAAGAACCAGCAAAATATTTTAAGCAATGGAGGGGCATCAAACCCAAGACAGGGGCGCCATATTCATGTGATATAGGTTATGAACGATTTCTTGGCCCTGAGGTTGGTTGTTTTCTATCTAGCGAATTGTTTATCTTTGATGAATGGCACCTTAGCATTCTTTCAATTCTAATAAATGAAGTCTTCAGTAGTATGAGATGACTAATGCAAATATCATGTTGTGCTTGCCTTTTTTGATAGGTGTTCTTTAATCCTGAGATATATAGCAGTGATTTTACCACTCCTTTACCAGCTGTAATAGACAAGTGTATCCAGTCTGCACCAATTGACACAAGAAGGGCTTTGTATAAGGTATTTTTAAGCTTAGAAATGGAAAAGAATGCATAGATGAGATATGTCACAATGAAACCATAAGAACAACCTGCACTGGCAGGGTTGAGGTGGGACTCTGATTTGTTGGTCGTTGCAGGACCAATGTAAATTTACTTCAATCATTCGTGCCTTAAGTTTATATACTGGTTGCCTATTTTCTTTAACTATCCATACCTACGTTGCTTCTTGGAGTGTGATTACATCTAGCTTTATTTATTGTTATACCTCTGTTTTGACAAAATTTAAAGATCTACAGCCATTCATATTTGTGAGTTTTCCAAAGTAATTGGTTTTGTTTGGTATCTCAGAATATAGTTTTATCTGGAGGTTCAACTATGTTCAAGGACTTCCATAGAAGGTTGCAACGGGATCTGAAGAAGATTGTGGATGCCCGGGTTCTTGCATCTGATGCTCGACTTGGTGGGGAAGTAAAAGTAAATACTTCTTTCATTTATGTCACTCACTTTTAAATTTATACTAGAGAAAACTTTGACGATTATTAACAATAGAAATGGTAAGCTGATTGTTCATTCTCTCTTTTCTTTTGTAATTGGTTCTAGGCACAACCTGTGGAAGTTAATGTTGTCAGCCATGCTATCCAGAGATTTGCAGTGTGGTTTGGTGGTTCTGTACTAGCTTCGACGCCTGAATTTTTTGCGGTATGATCAGTTTGAAACTGTGATGAATGGTGCTCATTTCTCTTGAATCTGCAAGCTCATATTCAGCTTTCTTCTCATATCCCAAGTTCTCCTTCCTGTATGTCTGCTGCATGTCTAAGTTACTGCCTCTTTTAAATTTGAAGGTTTCTTCTGGTCCCTTTCTTTAAAGTGGGGAAAAAAAAGGAACAAAAAGGGGGTTTCTTTTGATCTAAGGTTTAAATTCAAAGAAATGTTTCCAGTGTGATGTTCTTTCCACATCTGAAAGCCTTAGATCCATATTATATTTTAATAGGTGTAGTCAACTGTAAAATAGTATACTTTTTTTTTTTAATTTAAGTTGAGATAAAAGCCCATATGATTGGTATTGATGGTAGAATTAATTAAGTTGCGCTTTTTTGTTCTATAATCAGCTACTTATAGCACTCATTTGGTTTTCAAGGAGTATGACACGTGTGACTAGGCCAAGATATAAATACTCTATAATTGGATTCATCGAGGGAAGAGGACATTCAGTTACTGTTACACGGTTAATTAGATAAATTTTGACGTTCACACTTACCCGCTTTTACAATTTGGCTGGCTGATTTGTGTATTGCTTGTGCTTGTGATCACTAATGATGGAGTTTATCATTCTTGGATTACCAAACTTTGATGTTGAGGTTTCTGCTCAATGTACAGGCTTGCCATACAAAAGCAGAGTATGAAGAATATGGTGCGAGCATATGCCGTTCAAATCCCGTTTTCAAAGGAATGTATTAATTCGATGGCCAATTTCAGCTGATTGTTTATGAGGCTGAAAGTATTTCCTTATGTGGTTAAATGAGTTGCCTCAAAACCTATGCTGATGTCCCTCCTCACATCTTTGCTGGGTGTTAACATGTACTCGATGGTAAAAAGTGTTCAGTTTAGATGCTGCTGAATTGATAGGAAAAGGAAAAATGGATTTCCTGTATTGATTCTTTGATAAGGGATATACCAGGTTTTCTTCATTGAAAAGTAGGAAGGGGTAAACCCTGCTGGCACTTTCGGAACACGAGAAATATCAAATAGGTAAACCTTGACTGAGCTGAAATTGCATATTAAGTGTTCAGCTTAGAAGGATGGATACATTTTTCATATTTTCCTCTTTTTTTTTTTTTTTGCCCTCTTATCATTTTTATTTGGTTGGGAGAAGATTATTTCACCAAGTACGTTTTGAGGTAGGAAGTTTAGTTGATATCGTTTGGAGTAATGGAAGTAGTACTTTTGAGTTAGAAATTTGTTTATGTGAATTCTCTCGGTTTAAATTCTTTTTGAGGTATATGTTCTGTACATGAATCATTCAAGAAAGAGAAAACTTGTATAATGATGATCATTTTCAGAAATTGCATTTGTTATGGATTATATATATGTAGCCCAGGTCAATGTAGCACCGTATGCAGCTAGAGCTTTATAGTTGGTAAAGATTTATGAGCCAATTGTGATTGTACAGTTATGATTTTACAAAACTTGAAACTTATCTCTTACGGGTATGGGATGGAGACATGGAGCTTTGTTACAGAAACAAATGGGAAAATTATGCTTTTCTAAGAGAGATGTTTTAAGTTACTTAAAACTATTCCTTTTCTAACAAGGAAAAAAAAAAGGGTCATTTAAGCTAGACATTTACCTACCTGAAGTTGGTACTATGAAAATGTCATGAACCGTTCATGGATACATTTGAGAAGCGTGTGTCCATTTCTCTCTGTCTTCACATCTAAAAGTAAACTTAAGAAATTTCTGAAAATAGCTGTAGCTCAAAGGTAAAGATATCGTATCTTACAATCCGAGTAATTTTTGATGGTCTTCTTGGTTTTTATTAGTTTTTTTAACTATTTAATTGTGTCTACGTATCCTCCCTCAATTTATTATATGGTCGGACTCCTTTAAAATTAATTATATGCTAGTTATAAAAGTAGTCTACTTGTTATTATTATTTTTTTTTCAATTTATTGATAAAAAAAAGAAGAGATATCTTGGACACGATTATCCTTTAATAACTTTATCATGAACCGATCAAAAACCAATCAACATGTCAAAAATCCAACCCACGGCTGATCAATAGGCGGTTGACATGTGGATCGCCTATATAAAGTGACAAATTCATGGCTACTTTTTGTTACTGAAAAATAAAAAAAAAAATGGTGAAAGAAATACATTTGCACATTGACTCGGATTTTAAGTTATTTATATAATTTTCCCCGAAAAAAAAAAACTTTAAAGCAAGAAAGAGACGCATGATGCATCATGCAGCTTAGGACTTACAATTAGAAAGAAACTCGTGGGAAAAAAAGCACCATCTACTAGTGTGAATGGCTTTTATTTCTCATCCACATTCGTCAGTGTTTCACAGTCATCCTATTACATACATACATGATACATCGCTATCACCACATCCTAAATTACTATACTATCCCTTTTAGCTTTATCTCTTGTCCTCTTATCTTTATGGTAAGATTTGTTTATTTATTGTTATTTTTGTTCTTTCTTACTGTTCGACCGTACGTTCAATTTGGCACAAAACAAATCAAACAAAATTCCCAAGTGAAAATGTCTAGAGTTATGTCTTACGTTTTTTAGGAAATTATATAACTCATGCTTAGTTAGTGGCAATTTCAAATAATAATAATAATTAGTTAATGGGAGAATATTTAATTTTATAATATTAATAGTGTTAAGCATCATAAAATTATCCCCAAGTAATGTGTTGATGTAGTAATATAATAAATTAATTCGACATTTGTAAAAATTATGATCTATTAACTTTATGTAACACATTATTTGAGTTGGAATATTAAGATGTGGGATGTTTATGATGACTAAAAATATATATCTCAAATTTTTATTTTAATATGTTAATAAAATCTTTCATTTTGAGGAAATTATATGGTAGTAAAATATAAAATTATACAAATGAAAAAGATGAAATTAGTTTGACCAAAAAACTCTTCACTGTAAAATCTTTGAAATTACAAGAAGGCTGGTTAAAAATTTAATTAACTAATAATATTAAATTAAATCTGTAGAGGCTTAAGATATCATACAATCATGTAATTGGCCATTTGGTCGACTGGGAAAGACGAAACCTGAATCAAATCCATAAGGGTTTCACTGTACAACCAGCGCTGAAAACAAAGTTACAAGCAGAAACCAAAGAACAAGAGAAAGGTAAATACAATTTGATCAAGCGCTGTTTGTTTTTTAAGCTAAAGGGTTGATAAAACATACATCTTCAGAAGGGATAAGAGTAAGGGTACCGAAATAAAATCCGATTCGATTCTGCGTTTTGTTTTTTTGTTTCCCCCTTATCCGATGTATTTCAGTTTCATTTTAGTGAAATATATTTGTAATTTTTGCTTACATGGTGTAATTTGACAGGTTTTTAAGGATATGTGTCCTTTTGACTTTATGAAGTGGGTGTTCGAGATTTGTCCTTTTTATGTTATTTTTGCACATGTACGTAGGGTTTCTGTGTAATTCATGTAATTTTTCCCGGTGGGTGCAGATTTGTGTTTTTTTGTGATGTAATAGGATGGATGGTGAAGTTTTCTTATGATTCTTAAATGTATTTCTTGGTGGGTAGTGGATCTTTTGTATTAATAAGTGTTGATTATGTGTTTATAGATATGAATCACATTCTGTTTTAATTTGAGCTATATCTGTGTTTAAAATTGATGATTTTTGGCTCTCAATCCTGTTGATGTGCAGAAGGAGAACAATTTTGAGTGGTCTTTTATCTTTGTTCATAGTTTTGTATGGGAGGAATAGAGATAATATTTCTTTATTTTGATATAACTTGGTCAGCTTAAATGGATTCGGTGGCTGAAGAACAAATAGATTATGAGGAGGAGGAGTATGGAGGAGCTCAAAAGATGCAGTATCAGGGAGGTGGAGCCATACCTGCTCTTGCAGATGAAGAGTTGATGGGAGAAGATGATGAGTATGACGATCTATATAATGATGTCAATGTTGGAGAGGGTTTATTGCAGTTTCAGCAGCCTGAGGCACCTCCCCCATCCACTGGTGTGGGCAATGGAAGAGTTCAAGTTCAGAAAACTGATGTTCCCGAGCAACGAGTGCAAGCTGGGAGCTCACAAGGGTTAAACATCCCTGGGGTTTCTGTTGAAGGAAAGTACACCAATGCTGGGTCCCACTTTGCTGCTCAAAATGATGTGCAGGTTGCTGTTAACAGGCCAAACATGGGATCTGCTAGTTACCCAGATGGATCTTCTGTTTCGCAAAAAGGGAGTGTCCAAGAGATAACTCATGATGCCCAAGTCAGAAATATGGGTTTTCAAGGGTCTACGTCTGGGCCCCCAAGAACTGGAGTCGATCCCTCTAATATGCCGGGAAGAGCAGCCAATGAGCCTGCACCTATGCTAAATACCGGTGCTGCTGGTCCTCAAGGTGGTCTAATTCCAGCTAATCAAATGGGTGTAAATGCAAATGTCAATCGTGCAATGGTGAATGAGAATCAAATCCGGCCTCCTCTAGAGAATGGTGGGACAATGCTGTTTGTGGGAGAATTACATTGGTGGACAACTGATGCGGAGCTTGAAAGTGTTTTGTCTCAGTATGGAAGGGTCAAGGAGATTAAGTTTTTTGATGAGAGAGCTAGTGGTAAATCCAAAGGTTATTGCCAAGTTGAATTCTTTGATGCAGGTGCTGCAGCTGCGTGCAAAGATGGAATGAATGGTCATGTTTTCAATGGACGAGCATGTGTTGTGACTTTTGCTTCTCCTCAAACATTGAAACAGATGGGAGCTTCGTACATGAACAAAAACCAAAGCCAGCCTCAATCACAGCCTCAGGGAAGGAGATCTATGAACGACGGTGGTGGGAGAGGTGGTAATATGAATTATCAAAGTGGTGATGGAGGTAGAAATTTTGGAAGGGGTGGCTGGGGACGAGGTGGGCAGGGTGTACCTAACAGAGGTCCTGGCGGTGGAGCGATGAGGGGAAGAGGGCCCATGGGTGCAAAGAACATGATTGGGAGTGGTGCTGGAGCTGGAAGCGGTGCTGGACCTGCTGGTGGTGGAGGTTATGGACAAGGCCTTGCAGGTCCTGGCTTTGGAGGTCCTGCAGGTGGTATGATGCATCCACAGAATATGATGGGAGGGTTTGATCCAACATACATGGGTCGAGGAGGTGGTTATGGAGGTTTTTCGGGTCCAGGTTTTCCTGGGATGCTTCCTTCATTTCCTGCTGTTAATGCAATGGGCCTTGCTGGGGTGGCTCCTCATGTCAACCCAGCATTCTTTAACCGAGGAATGGCAGCTAATGGGATGGGCATGATGGGTTCTTCTGGAATGGATGGACCGCATCCAGGGATGTGGACTGACTCAAGCATGGGTGGATGGGGAGGAGAGGAACACGGACGAAGGACAAGGGAGTCAAGTTATGGTGGTGATGATGGTGCTTCTGATTATGGGTATGGGGAGGCAAATCATGAAAAAGGAGCAAGGTCAAGTGCTGCCTCCCGGGAAAAGGATCGTGGTTCTGAGCGTGACTGGTCTGGGAATGCAGATAGGAGGCACCGAGAGGAGAGGGAACAGGACTGGGACAGATCTGAAAGGGATCACAGAGATCACAGACACAGGGAAGAAAAAGATAGTTACCGTGATCATCGACAAAGAGATCGTGACTCAAATTATGATGATGACTGGGACAGGGGGCAATCTTCTTCAAGATCCCGGAGCAGGTCCCGAGCAATCCCTGATGAAGATCACAGATCTCGATCAAGAGATGTGGACTACGGGAAGAGGAGACGGCTACCATCAGAGTGACAGAGTCACGCTGTTCATTCGTACAAGACCTCGTAATCTCTATATCTTACTGTATTGCTCTTGGGTCGCTACAATGCTTCTACCTATCTCTCTCCCTGGTTACTGTGGCCTAAATGCAGAGTGGCCTCTTGAGGGAAAAGTAAGTTCTCGTATTTGTAGAAGGGAAGAATAGATTCTCTGTTCTTTCGTACTGCATTCTATAAACGTTACCAGCAACACTTGTTTGTTTGTTAAAAAATGATGAGTGACTTTGAGCTGCATGCCAATGGGGATATTCGATCTAGGGTTGGACTCTTCATATCCTTGCAGAGAATCCCATTGGCTTTATATTTATTCTACTTAATCTATTTCTGAGACAATGGTTTTGGGGCTTCTGGTCTTCACATGTTACAAAGCCTACTCGATTATATGGTAGTTTGAATTAGTTGTCCATATTACTTTCTACACCAGTGTCTTCTCCTAGTTGTTGATTACAGAATATGGTTTTAGTCCATGCCAACTCATTGAGTTATTTTTCTTGGGATTGTATTTAAAGGATGCTCGTAAGTCTGAGTCAGTGCATGACTTTAATATTTAAATTGATGCACGTGATAGCTGTGTCCTGCTGCCTTCTGGGTCCTTTATATCGCTTCAAATGACATTTGGATTTGAATTTGGAATTAGAATTCATCAGTCTTTTATTAGAGTAGTTAGACTTATTGATGGTGCTGATGATTCTGACATATGAAGAAGTCAAAATGAAGGATGTTGTTCCTTATGTGTCAACCACTGAAGATCTACTAATTAAGGATTCTTAGTCTTGTCTTAAAAAATGAAGTCCTACTTCAGGGGTTTCTCTTGGTCTTTGTATCTTCCCATCAAATTGCCCCTCAGAAGAAGTAACGGTTGATTTGTAGAATGCCTTTAATATTTTCTTTTCAAGTGAGTTTGATTTGATCAGCAAGTCATACTAGCAATGTTTCAAATATTGCTAGGGCATCGTAACTATTTATTAAAGTGGATGTTATTCATCCTCCCATTTTGAATTATATCCACGACGTATGTGTGGTGCTGCTCATGCTTATGGACTGGTGGATTACTTAGAATGTTAAATTCTTTTAGGTTCTTTCACTTGAAACTGGAGGTAAGGATAAGTTGATATAGTGGCCGGATTTTTAGAGTTTGTCTAGTTAATGGCTTCCTATCTTCGCTTTCGTATCTTAGTGAATGTCAACTAAGAATCTCTGTGTTAAAGCTTTTCTTGAAGTCGTGAGTAGTATTTGATTTTTTGTCCTTCTGTTTTTGATTGGTTGTTTCATTTGATTCGCTTGCTGATTCTGTGGATTGCTTGTTCATCTTTTTGAGTTTTTTTTTTTTTCCTTGCCCTTCGGATGTAATCTTTTTTGTTTTCTTCGAAAAGAAAGGGAAAAAAAATCACAAAGAAAAATAAAACAGAGAGAGAGTGAGAAAAAAAGCTTATCTGGAAGGCAAGGTTGGCTGCTTTCTTTACTTGCTTCTCTCTTTCTTTTTCTTTCTACTGATCGTTTATGGTGGTTCTTCAAAGTTTCAATTAGTTATTTTAATTTGATTAGTTCTTTTGAAGTTCAGTATACTTTTAAATTTTAAAACAGCTCTCTGAACTTTTTTTTCCTTCTTCCAAACACTATTTTAGTCATAAAAGAACTATCTTCCAAATCATAATATATTTTAGAAGTTCTGTTATTCTGGTGGTAATTAGTATATTAGAAAATTTTACCAAATTTGTAGTGTATGATATTATTTTATTATGGTATATCCTAGAATGAAAAGTTATCATTTCTGGTGTTGTGAGTTTCAGCTGGGGTATGTTAGTTTTAGTAACTTCACATGGCAAATAATGTATTCGTGTTTTGTAGAAGTGTGATTCCCTTAGATTCTTATTATGAACAGGTGGATTTGGAAATACATGAGTTTGATATGTTATCTGATCAAAGAGGGCAAATACCTTCCAGTTAAGGACTTTACTTCCCTGTTATGAAATCTGGACTGTTTATCATGTGGGACTTACATGAGGTCCACATTCATGGGTGGCTGTGATTGATTCATTGATTGTAGGAATATGGTACCAAAATCGTGTAGTGCTCTTTGAGGAAAGTTTAGTGGCCTCTTTGGCTGGTAGGTTTTTCTTTTTCAAGTCTATTGACGTGGGGGCTTTCTTTTTATCTCCATATTCAGGGAGTGGAGTAGCAACCCTCTGTTTTCATGAATTGATGAGCCTCGAGGAAGATGTGTTTGATGGGCTGCATTCATTCGCTTTCTCAAATATTGGCTTTGGTCTGTCAAGTGTGCAAACAAGCCTTGACAATTTTGGCTTTCAATTTTTTATTTTTTAAACCCTCAAGCGGTCCTTAAGAATGTGTAAACTGTTCTCCCGGAAGAAAATGCCTAGAAATAGTTGAAGCCATGAAATTGTCAAAAACTGGAAAGGATTTTGTTCAATAGGTTTTATAGACCACTTTGTAAAGCATCATCTCATGGTTTGTAAAATTGAGTTACATGTATTAGGCCCATAGCATGTAAAGGCCTCTTTCATTATTTATTTGACTATTTGTGGCTCATTGTGAGCTTGTAATACTGTTGTACTGACTTTGAGGCACAATCTTGTTTACATTTGATGCAGTGTAACTGATTTAGGATAGTCAGTGATGAGCTTTTAGTAATTTGTAACCTGGAATTGTTTCACTTGTAATTGAATTATTGTAACATATGTAAAACTAGTTGCGGTTTCTACATAAAAGATAAAGGAATATTTAAAAAAACCTTTATTATCATTATTATCTATGTAAGTTGTGAGGTTTACCTGCGCATAGGAGTCATAAATTGTGGACTTCTGCATCACTCTATTGGGCTGGAACAGATAGTTTTGGTTGTTTTGAGAATGTTGTAGGTGAAGCCATGATGCCACATTCCTTGTACATATCTTCTCTCATGCAGTATGAATTTGTTGTAATCAGATTTGATTTTCATTTGTACTGTTTCTTTAATTGGATTTTTATTGAATAGATAGATCATTGTCTCTGGGTTTGTTTACCAGAAAAGTGATTAGGGATGACAGTTTTGTGTTTTATTGAGAGGATTTGAAATGTTCTGCTCAAATGTACATTATGTTTCCTGTCGGAGGAATGACATTATCTGTTTTGAGGAGGCATATTCTCAGATACCCACCTCACTATGTTGTTCTGATGGGTTCTACTTGCTTGATGCGGAAAACTGCTTTTCCCCACCGGCAGCTGCAATTTGTACTTAGCATGGCATGCTCTCTCTTGCTTTATTCTTGGCTTTTGTATTCTTTTACAAGATCACTCACTTCCTCTAGTTCTGCCTTTATGAATCTTTAGTTTTGTCACGTAATTTCGGAGTTGGATATGACTGTTACTTGTTAGTTCCATGTGTAAATTTTTCCAACTGCCAGTGTTTTGTGCTCATCTGTTTCATTTATCTGATGATCAATCCTCCGGTTTAATCTGCCACTCTTGAGGAATCTATTTTATTTCCAAAATTGATAGTTATGTTATGTATTTTATCAGCCAATCTGTACGGTTTAGCTAGCTAGACAGAAGTCGCAAATTTGTTTCGCCCCCCTTGGTAGGATTTGTAAAGTAGCACGGGATATTGTTTTCCGCCATTTGTGCTGTTACTGTTTCTGTTTCAGTTCCACAAGGGGAGATCACCTTTCTTGGAACTTGGAAGTATGTATATGCTGGCCTTAACTTCCCCTTTATTGATTGTAAGTATTTACCTTTTTTTTTTTGCAAGGCATCTGATACTGAAATCAGAAGCTCAGTGCAAATGTCAGTTTTGTGCACTGGCCCTTGATTTGGTGCCGAAAGAGTTTCTTGCGCATTCTCTGAACTTTGTACACAACGTGGTTCTTGATCAACTCTGAAGTTCCCGGCTGGGCCAACGAAACGATAATATCAATCTAATTACAAAAATTAATGTCGTATTCAGAATTCAAGAGTGCAAAGCTGAAAGCTCAGCAAGTAGGAGAAGGCAGCGATGTATAAATCTGAGAACCTTTAACGTTTAGAACTTACGCCAACGAATTCCATTTCTCTTGTATAACACCGGATTTATGGAGGAACATTGAATATTTGAAAGAAACGCAGGCTTTACCGTCTGTTATTGCCCTCAAGGGTCTGTACTTATCCGTGGCATGCATGCGCACACGAACATTAATTGTCAGTTTATATATATATATATAGTCCTTCGTTAATGTTAATGTAAGTGTCTTTATTTTTTTTTATGCGGATAAATTTTTAAACTGTGAAATTTAAGAGAATTAGTTTTTAATTTTCTTAAACCGTACAACTTTATAGTTCATTAAAAAATAAGTCTATTAAACCTCACAATTTAAGAACATGTCCGATTTAAAAAAATGAAAGGCGCTGGCATATATCATATATCATTCACTTTGTTTGTCACCTTTTATTATTTGCAGGCTGCAATAAGTGCTCGTCTGACCAGTGATTCCGAAGTCTGGAACGAAGCTATCATATTATATATTTAAATACGTAGGATTAATAAAATCTTTAAATTAAAGCAAATCGTGTGAATTAATATTGTGATTGAATGCGAGCAATTTCATTTCCGATTCCAAAAAGAACAAGGGCAACCGACCAAAAATAGAGACATGCATCGATCAGTCAGCATGCAGGACGTAAATAATGTATAATATTTATATAGGAGGAAGAGGCACCCACAGGCACAGATGATGACAAAAATTGGTTAAACTTTTTAAGTTAGAAATTATCCGCTCCAAATATCTCCAATTAATCCACAATTAATATTTTAAAACTCATCATGATACGTAAAACCTCAAATTTTCATGAGAAACAAATCAAAATATCAAATGAGCTTTGCTCTAGGCAACCGATGAATGTTAGTCGATCAGGTACATGTTTTTGTAGAGGTAGCTAATTAGCTCATCATCAGTAGAAGAAAGCGGCAGCGACTGCAACACCAGCGACGAGGGCGCCGGAGATTTTGAGGGAGCTTGCACCACTCCCTGCAGACTCGTTCCCATCTCCCTCGCCAACTGGTCCTGGCATTGCAACCTCAGGCAACTGAGCCTCGCCAGAGGGTCCTTCTGCAGGTCCAGGTCCAGGTCCAGCAGCTGGTCCATTGCTTGGCCCTTCTGCTGGGGCTCCTCCGGGTGCCTGAGTTGGTGCACCACCGGCTGGAGGTGCCTGTGTTGGTGCACCACCGGCTGGAGGTGCCTGTGTTGGTGCACCACCAGCTGGAGGTGACTGTGTTGGTGCCTTACCGGGTGCCTGATGTGGCTGCTGGGGCTGCTGTGGTTGTTGCTGGGTAGGTGGCTGTGGTTGTTGCTGGGTAGGTGGCTGTGGCTGTGGCTGATTAGGCTGCTGTGGCTGATTGGGTTCCTGCGGCTGATTAGGCTGCTGTGGTTGATTGGGTTGCTGTGGTTCGTTGGGCTGCTGGGGTTGCTGCTGGCCTGAGGCCACACCTATAATGGCTACAAAAACGAGGGCAAGAACAATGACCTGGCGAGCCATTATTTATGATGGGGTTTGTGTTTTTGGTCGTATTATTATTATTTTTTTTGTCCCCTTATATGCAAGGTTCTCTACTGAATATAGAGAACAATGCAGATCGTTCAAATGCTGGGGATGATTTGAGGAAGCGATTGTTGGGTATATTTATGCTGACGGGTTTGTCCTCGATTATCGGATTTCATTATATCTTGTGGTGGCAGCTGTTGCTTTGTTTCCACAAACTCAGGATAACCATTCTGCGCTGGTAAACAGGAATTAATTTAACACATTGGGAAGAAGCTTTCTTTTGCCTAATTTTAGTAAAATCCCTTTTTCAAAAAACTTAGAAGCATTTGGGTTCCACTTCCATGTCTTTGCCAAATGCCAACCAAATCGTCTTTAATTTAACAAAATTCTGGTTATATTAACTTCAGTTTTCTAAGTTATCAGGTCTCTATTTAAACGATCCGACTTTTTTTTTTTTTTTAAATGTATAAATATGTAAATTATTGGATCTAATATTATTATAATCACTCTCCCTCCCTTGTCATATTCATATTTTCAATCACCTCGATATAGAGATCTTTATATAAGTTCTTGTTAATTTTATATTTTTAATTATGGATGGTCTATTTACATAGTAAAATGCACTGCGAGCACTCAACTTTAATTTACAACTAAAGACTGTCTTGTGTGATTAAATAAAACACTATTCATGACGAACACCCTTCTAGTAGACCTTGATATGACTTTATGATCACCGATAAACTATGCCGAATCAACAACATTTATCTGACTTTCTCCATGCAATATTCCTAATAAGTCATATTTGTAATATATCTCAAGATTCCTACAGAAGCAGAGCTGCCAATTCCTGCAGCATTATTATTATTATTATTATCATTTGGGTTAACATCACATGGATGACAAATGTTTTGATAAATCATGAAAAAATAATAGATATTTTGACAATAAGTAGATTGGTGACAAACCGTTAACTTTAACGGAACAGTAAAATAATTATAAAATGATATTTTTGCCCCTATAATTAATTAGAAAATGACGTTTCTATCTCTATAATAGTTACAAAATAACATTTTTACTCCTACAATTAGTTAGAAAATGACATTTCTACCTCTATAATTAATTATTATTTTTATTTTAAAAAAGAAAAATATATAAAAAATTACATATAGGTCTAATTAACTGGCTTTTTTTTGTTAAAACAAACAATTTTTTTTTAAAAAAAATTATTGTTGAATCAAAATTTTCTTATTGAATCAAAATTTTCTTATTAAAAAATATATAAAAAATTTGTTTGATTTAATAAAAAAAACCCGTTAATTAAACTTAGATGCAATTTTTTTTATATATTTTTCTATTTAAAAAAAATAAATGAGTAGGGGCATAAACATAATTTTGTAATTAATTATAGGGGTAGAAATGTCATTTTGTAGCTATTATAGGGATAGAAACGTCATTTTATAATTAATTGTAGGGGCAAAAATGTTATTTTATAATTATTTTACTGTTCCCATTAAAGTTAACGAAAAAGTTAACGGTTTGTCATCAATCTGCTTATTGTCAAAACATCTATCACTTTTTTATAATTTATCGAAACATCTATCACCCCATGTGATATTAACCCTTATCATTATTATTTTACGGGTTCAAGCAACTCCCTTTTAAGATTCAAGCATTATGTGTGTTTTACACCATTCACGTCATCTCCTTCGTTGGAGTTGGTAGAGTTGTGAGGAACAGAGTAATATATCTCCATTTGTCGCATGGAATGGGATGTAAAAAAAAAATTTGTAATTAATGTGAAACTAAATTAATAATCACCTGAATAATTAAGTTCTTGGTCTCAAGAACTTATAAATGTTTGTTTTTTATCGAAAATGATAAATGACTAGAAGCGCGAGAGAAGCGCGATGCTGCCGTTTCTCATCTCTCGGGCTTCTGACATTTAAAAAATAAAAAGATTATTTTTATTATTTATAAAGATTTCAAAGGAGAAGAATATCAGAGGAGGATAAGGATATCAGCTTCTTATCAGCTTCACTCGCGAACAAGATTACTGCACCACGCCGACGACGACACGAAGCCGACGAGAGACACGATCGCTGCCACCACGCCAACGATGACACGTTCATCACCAAAGATATTATTGCACGATCTCTCTCTCACTCATGCACTCGTACATAGGAAAAGTAAGAGGGTCGTTCACATTTTTCCTGGCAACCAAAACTGGGTTTACATTCGAGCTGGTTGTTGCTGCCCAGTGATGACAAGAATATTTTTTTCACAACTTCATTGATCATTGGTCTTGATATGATGATATCTTTAACATGTTATGTTGTTGGCTCCTCATCTTGCATTTATTCATTTGTTTTATCTCACCAGTGGTCTACAAGTCTTTCATTTTCTTGAATTGTCGCATGGTAGGTCTTGTACAGTTCCACGGACATTTTGTATGATTCTACCCACTTGTTTGCAACGCTCTGCTTTTGAGGTGTCAAATTGTTACAGCTTCTAAATTGTAATGCAACTCCTCTGTTTTTTCATTATCAATTGCCAGAATAAAAATCTTACTTCTAAAATCTTTGAATAATCTTTCAATTGCCTGGTTCTTAGTAAATGTGCCCACCACACCACCTCACGCTTTATCGAAAATCTTTATTATTTATTATTATTATTTTTTTAGTCTGATGGGGATTGAGTTTGGGGATGAGTGGTAGCCAAAGGAGAGAGTGAGAGAAGTCGAGAGAGAGAGCCATGGATTTCTGCGTTTTGAGTTTTGCAACGCTGCATTTTTTTAAATCTTTTTAATGATTAAAAAACTTTAGAAGAGATGCAGGAAGGGGAAGAGAGAGAGTGATGCACGTGAACTGCTCTATTTTTTGTCATTTCAATGCTTTTTTTTTAAATTTTTAATAATAAAAAAATTAGAACGCTGAGAGGGAGAGAGGTGTCTCACTCTTCTCTCAGTAAATTCGTGCTCAATAGCAACACTCGTTGTTTATTCCTTCCTTTTAATGATTAGAGATAAAATATTCTTGATTGTCTGCATAAATTTATACACGTATGCACAAAATATTCCTTTTTAGCCTTGTACCAATATTAACTTTAAGAACATACATTTATACATGTAAGCAATCCAAATCAATATTTTAGCCTCCCATCATTATTAAGCTTTGGGTGTTCTTAGATGTATGCATAATGTCAAAGTATTACGCACTTAGCAATTTTGAGGAAAAGAAACATAGTTTTGTGCGGAAACTGAAAAATATTTTTAGGGATGTGAAGAGGGTGTGTTAAGTATAAATTTATATTAAAATTTTAATGAAGGGTGTTCAAAACATTTTACAGGGTATACATAGTCCCACCTTTTAATTAATGATATTACATAATATATCCGTAACAATCATATTTATAAGATATACACAAAAAGGTATGTCCATGGGTAGGAGTTCTAAATTAAAATTAAATTAATTAATTCTACATTACATAATATAAAGCATGAGTATGACATCAATTTTTTTTCTCCCCTATGAGCTTAACTGAATTTCAATCAAACTGCTTTCTTTAGTTGGCCACTTGAGTTAAATTAAATATTGATTTGAGCTTTGTCAACTCTCTTATCTTTAACAATTATCTCAAGAGTTGGATTATTCATACCTATCCAAAGTCCTTTTGAAATCTCATTTTTAGGTAAACCCTATTAAAGATTATCAAAAAATTAGGGATGGTGGAGTGGGGCAGATATGGATTGAATTTATTGTGCTCTAGATCCAAATTTATAATAAAAATTTAGATCCGCATCTGCTCCGGATCTATCATTGATCCATGTTTTTCACTTCATATTCAAGTAAAAAAAAAAAAAGGTCTATATCTGCTCCAAATCTTAAAAAAATTAAAATCTAAATTTGTTATAGATCCGTCATGAATTCTAAAACTCAATAATTAAAGAGCAATAATTTCTTAGAAAGAAAATTAAAGACAAAAATGTATTGATAACAATTAAATTATACAATTTGCCTTAAAAATCTAATAAATACTGTAGTTTATGCTTTTACACCAAAACAAACAAATAAGAAAGGTAATAAAATATCCATCAAAAGCAATTGCAGAAGTAATATTAATGTAATATTCTAATGTCTCTGAAATCATCCTTATATCCATGATACACCCATCATCAATCATACAACATTAAATAATGACATTTAAGTTAGATATGATTTATATTCAGTGCTTTATTATTTTTATTATGAACATATTTAACTAAATATATGAATAACATAGTTATCTTATGGTAGATAGCCATACTGATTAGTAATTATACAATATGAATAAGGTTATGAGAAAATAACAGAAAAGAAAACTCTAGTCTAGATGTTTTACCTAGCAATTAAAGTACTGATCCAAGCATTAAGTGGAGAAATGAGAATAAACTGAAGGGAAAGAAAGAGGCTGAATTGAATAGTGTAAGACTTAAAAAAAAGTTAGGGTTGATTGCGCTAATTTTACTTTATACTTATATTTGTCTTATTATCATTTAAATTTATAAAACTAACCTTAAAGTTTTAAGATTTTTAAATAAATGCCGAATACCACTAATATGCTATGAATAAAATTCATTATCATTTATAATTATATAATTGTTAAGAAATTTTTAAAATTAAATTAAATTAGTGGACATGCATTTAGATCTAAATATTAAAATGGATCTAGATATACTTCAGATTCGCCTTAAATCCACTCATCGATATTCAAATTCATTTTAGATCGATCCAAATCCAATTATATTAGATTTAGATTATGTGGATCTTGGGTCAAATTTGATCCATTGCCATCCCTACAAAAAATTGCATATTGCTATTAACACTCAGGTGGGGCTATTTGAACCCACTAAACTACTCATTAAACCCATTTGCTAAATGAACCCACCTTCAAATTTTGAAGTTTTAAATTTCACTCGATAAACCTACTTAAATGCCTAATATACCCTTATTAAACCCAATTTTTATAATAATAGTGATTTTACTCATTAAACCCATTAAATTCATTTATAAACCTTTGATAAATGTTTCATTGAATTTTTTTTTTCCAAGGAAAGTTTTTGCCTTTTTCCCAAGCATCTCTAACTAGAGGTGAAGTTTCATTGACACTGAAGTTTGGAATTCGATCAAGATGAGAAGCTGTGGGTGAAGACAACACACAAAGAAGCAAATCACCCGCTGATTAACTACCTCTTATCACATTTCACAGTTCAGAATAATGGAAGATATGCCACTTTTACAATTAAAACAACAAACAAGTTTCTCGATACATAATGAAGTACTGTTTTCTCAAGTCTAGCCATAGGTTGGCACACCTTTGGAAATAACTTAGCAACTGAAATAAGCTTTACCTTACCTGAATGGAAAAGAGTTCTTTTTAACTAAGAGACACGATAAGCATTAGTAATGTCGATTACTAGTGTTATAGCGGCTAGATCTAGAGCGACTAATACTATCTAATGTTGCCTGAAAAACCCTTTGACTGTAATCATAATTGGTTACATTGAGATGCGTCTCATACCCATTAGTTTCAAGTGTTACGCTAGGGGGAGGCGGCTCTTCGGAAGAGTAATGATAGGGACCTGAAATCCTCATCGCATGGTGAGAAATTTCCATACCATTAATTGGCGCAGGTACGAGGTCGCTCCTAGATTTATGAGATGATAAAGAAGTAGTTGTCGTGGATGAGTTTTGCATGTTCTTGTCTTGCCCGGAAAGCAAAAATCTGAGGGTTCGATTGTAAAGAGTGACAATGCTGGGAAAAAAGCTTAATGGCACAATCGATGATCTCGTCAGATTCATATTCAACAAAGGCGGAGCCTTTTGGTTTATCAGTTTCCTTGTCTCGAGGCATATATAAATCAACTACTCGCCCTGCTTGAATGAGAATATCGTGAAGCACTCTCTCACTCACTTTCTCATCCAAATTACCTATGCAGACGTTGCAGCAGTTGGAGTTTCTTGACATGATTTGTTGTTTGTTTCTTGAAACGATATCGTCAGGGAAAAATGAGTTTTGAAAGTATCAAATCAGCTAAAAGAATCATATCTCTTGATTAAGATTTAACGAAAGTATGATTAGCATTTCTATTATTAGGGTTTAATAAAATTATGTTGAATATAAAGATAGGTTCAAAGAGTAAAAATTATGCTTTTTTAATTATATTTTAATGTCTATAACTGTAATGTTATTTAAGGGTATTTTAATCGTAAAAAAATTATTTTTAAAAGTGGGTTTAATGAGTAATTTGGTGGGTTTAAATGGCCACACCCTTAACACTCACCTTAATTCCAAAAATGCCCTTCTTCCAAATAACAATTTCTCTCTCTGAAAATACCCATAATGCAATTTCGTTTTTCTTTTCCTTCCCCATCCACCATCCATAAATTTGTTGGTAATTTATCTAGAAACTCAGGGTGTGTTTGGAATTGAGGTAATGTGGCTTTTAAGCTACAGCTGCTGTAGAAAAAAAGCTGTAATTATGAAACAAAAGTTAATAGTATATAGTAAATACAATTTTTAAATAATAATTTTAACAAAATTATTAAAGACATAATATATTTTTCATCACACAAATGAAAAATCATATCAACATAACTTTCAAGTTACGGCAATTAGTATTTACCAAACACTTTAGTACTGTAGCAACCTCAATCCCAAACACACCATCAATAACTCATTCTGCTAAACTTGACTCTTATGATGTCAAGAGCTAATTTTTGACAGTATCGCTGGCACAAATTTAGAGAGTATTGAACTTTAAAAAATATATAGTTGGATACTAATTCACCCATCTTTCAATCAATCCGTTTTATCTTGATATTTGAATGAGATTAATAATAATGCAAAGAGTTTGTAGGGAAAAAAAAATGAAAGTCTATAACGGGTATGTGTGGGACTATGGGTTTAGGTGTGGCTAAGAGAGTTTTATGAGAGAGAAAACACAAACACACACACACACACACACACACACACACACATATATATATATATATATATTAAAGAGAAACATAGCATTTTGTCCTTTATTATAACTGTAAGAATGAGGGTTTTATAAGATCATGTAAAGGGTGCCAATGGTTGCACTCTTATTTCAGAACGTATAAATATTAAATAGTGGTGATATCTGACTCCCTTAATTTCTCCCATTAGCTCCAGTTTTTAATTAACACCATAAAATTTTTTTAAATTATTTCTCTCTATCATTTAAAACTCCAAAAATCTATTTAGATGGTTTAGGCACAGATGCAAACAAAATTAAACATAATTTCTCAAGAAAAATTAAATTTAAACCTTTCTTATATCTCGAACACCAATGAATTATCCTCCTATCTCCATCTCAGCCATTTGCATACACAAAACTGGTATTCGATAAATAAATATTTTTATTTACATTGACACCATTTTTGTAGGATATTAACTTTTTTTCCATTAATTTTCTTTTTGGTAAATCCCACATTCTTTATGGCTAACAAATTATGCAGTGGGGGTAGAGTACTAGTTCATCATTGTTATTCATGGGTTTTCAGTTGTTTCGGGTTTTTCTTCCTTACTGCAGAGGTAGTTTGAGAATTTGAATAATTTGAAAAATTAAAATATCACAAATGTAAAGACAGGACAAATGGTCCGTTTGCAATTGAGGTTGGGCAGCTGTATCTTAAAAGCTACAATACTAAAGTATTTGGTAAACACTACCTGCTGTAGCTTAGAAGATATATTGATATAATTTTTTATTTGTATGATGAAAAATCTGATATATCTTTAATAATTTTGTCGAAATTATTATTTAAAAATTATATTTACTCATACTATTAACTTTTGTTTCATAGTTACAATTTTTTTTTTTCCACAGCAGCTGTAGCTCCTCAATCCCAAACGGACCCAAAATTGACTGAATAGCTCTGTTCTTGTAAAAAAAATTATTTGTGTTTAAAACATATTTATCCTTTTTAGTAATTTCATAAAATGGCAATTTACCAAAAGTAATTCTTGTAGCTAGTAAGAGAAATGCAGGGATTCAAATATCATGAACATCATTGTAAGATCAAGCCCAACCCAAGACGAAACCCTAGTCTTACAGCATACCAAGGAAACGGGCCGGCAAAATATACAGAGAAGCAGGGGCCCATTAACAGTCGATGTAGAATTACGAAATGGCCACGGAGTTAGGGCTTTAGAAAAACAGAAACACTCGCAACGAATCAGTGCCTGTTCATTGTTCCCTAAGCGAAAAAAGCATTGAAAGTTCTGCACTCTTCTTGTGAAGTGAAGTGAAAGGGGGGAGAGGCAGCAGCAGCAGTGAGAATCAAGGAGAGAGGAAAATGGCGTTAGCATTTGACGAGTTCGGTCGGCCGTTCATATTATTAAGACAGCAAGAAGAGAAGTCCAGATTGCGTGGACTCGATGCTCAGAAAGCCAACATTTCGGCCGGCAAAGCAGTTGCTCGGATCCTCCGAACCTCTCTCGGACCCAAAGGCATGGACAAGATGCTCCAAAGCCCCGACGGTGACGTCACTATTAGTATGTTCTCTCAACCTCAAATTACTTTTTTTTTTTTAAGTTAACGAAGTTAGCGATTAAGGGTTTTGTGGATTGGCTATGGATCTGAGTGAGTGGTATGTTGAGAGAATGTTTAGATTTTTCAAGTGTTAAGAATTTAAGTGTTTAAATAGTTGTAAGTAGTTTGGTTAAATTGGTTTACAGTTCAATTATGGATATTAGGCTCAAGAAATTACACTGCCTTTTAAACAGAGTTACATGTATTCAGGTCATTTCTTGTAAATCATTTTATGCGTTGCAAATGCAGTAAGTGGAGGCATTAATGTTGTGAAACAAATCATTTTTTTTCCTGTTGGAAACTTGATTTGCTTCTAAGACATTTGAAACTCTTATTGGAATGGGCTGCTTGGTTTTAGTGAAATTTTACTGCTTTCAGTTGCCGTACCGTTAGTTTTATCATGACTCAGAAATTACTAGAAAAGGATGTAGTCTCCACGATCTTTTGAAGTCAATGTTGGAGATTGAATTGAATTAGTAAGACATTTTAGACCTTGTGATGAAATTTTCTTGTGGGTTGGCATGTTGCCTTTTGGTGATTGAGAAAGTAAAATGATGCTTTGAGATTGTTTCTTAAACTGCTTTTTAGGATGTGTTTGGCTTTTCTTATTCTTTTATATGTGTGCTTTCAGCAAATGATGGTGCCACAATCCTGGATCAGATGGATGTTGACAATCAAATTGCAAAGCTGATGGTTGAATTGTCTCGGAGTCAGGACTACGAAATTGGTGATGGTACAACTGGCGTTGTCGTTATGGCTGGTTCACTTTTAGAGCAGGCTGAGAAGCTTCTGGAACGAGGAATTCATCCTATTCGGATTGCAGAAGGCTATGAAATGGCTTCTAGAATAGCTGTTGAACATTTAGAATGTATAGCTCAGAAGTTTGAGTTTGGGTTGAATGACATAGAGCCTTTGGTTAAAACTTGCATGACTACTTTAAATTCGAAAATGTAAGCTTGTCTTGCTTCTTCAACAGAACAACTGAAGGGCTTTTGCCTTCATATTGATAAATCTTTCCTTATGGTGATCTCTTAGGATTTTTCTATATGCGCTGTTAATCTCAAAATTCTTCTGTTTTGCAGTGTGAATCGTTGCAAACACAGATTGGCTGAGATTGCTGTCAAAGCAGTTCTTGCTGTGGCAGACTTAGAGAGGAAGGATGTCAATTTAGATTTGATTAAAGTTGAGGGAAAGGTAGGGGGAAAGTTGGAGGACACTGAGCTAGTGTATGGAATTACTGTTGACAAGGATATGAGCCATCCTCAGATGCCAAAACGAATTGAAGATGTAAAAATTGCCATCTTGACCTGCCCCTTTGAGCCACCTAAGCCAAAAACAAAGCATAAGGTGGACATTGATACTGTGGAAAAGTTTCAGACTTTACGTAAGCAAGAGCAAAAATACTTTGATGACATGGTTCAAAAGTGCAAGGTGAGACTTCTTTTTAGATTTATTTGGATTGTTACCAAACCGAAAGATTTTGTCAACAAGTGGCTGCAGTTTTCTTATCTCACAACTAATTTTACTGTGTTATCATAAATTAATGGTCTAGATCTTAACTTACAGAGCTGATTTAGAAGTGAAAATTATGCTGTATTTTTATAATAGGCAATTTTGTTTTCTTCTTGTTAGATTCTCTTTTGGTTTTATTGTGAGATTGGTTTACTGTGCAATTATTCTGTCTTAACATTTTTTTTTTTGGTAGGATGTTGGTGCTACCTTGGTCATCTGTCAATGGGGTTTTGATGACGAGGCTAATCACTTATTAATGCACAGGAACCTGCCTGCTGTCCGCTGGGTTGGTGGTGTAGAATTGGAGCTGATTGCAATAGCCACAGGTTTGTGTTGATTTAGCTTACTGCTTCTGCTGCTTCTGCCCCTGTTACAGCTGCTTTCATTACTGAAGTAATGGTATCTTCATTTTATAGGTGGAAGAATTGTTCCAAGGTTTCAGGAGTTGACACCAGAAAAACTTGGAAAGGTACATCCTGCTTTTTCCTTTTTGCCTTGGGTTTGCTGAGAAATGTGGGGCAATTAATTAGAATTATAATGGCATGGTTTGGTGTAGAAAAATTCAATGTGAGTAGATTTCTAACCAACACTCGTCTATCTGCACCTTGGGATTTGTGTTTCTTGCACTATTCCTGTGTTAAAATTTCAGCTTGATTTATGCAGTTTGATTTCTGGCGCGGCAACTGTATGGTACAAGACAGTTAATATATTTTTTTGTAATTTTATTTTAGGCTGGTTTGGTTCGAGAAAAGTCTTTTGGTACTACACAAGATAGAATGCTGTACATTGAACACTGTGCAAATTCTAGGGCTGTAACCATATTTATTCGTGGAGGTAGGATCGTGTTCCCTTGTTATATTATTAATTTCAAAATAATCTTTGTTGGTTTATTATGTTATGGAAATATAACATAATAGGCTAATGAAAGTGCTGAAGAAGAAAATAAATAACCTTGAGAGAAGGATTCTTAGGTATTTAGATGGTCTTACTCGAGGTGATGGTGTTTCATGATGCGTTAGGTAACAAAATGATGGTAGAGGAGACCAAGCGGAGCATACATGATGCCTTGTGTGTGGCTAGGAATTTGATTCGCAACAATTTTATTGTGTATGGTGGGGGTGCAGCTGAGATAGCTTGCTCAATTGCTGTAGATGCAGCTGCAGATAGATATCCGGGAGTTGAACAGGTTAGATAAACATTGTTGGTTAAACCTTTTTCACAACCCTTCTTCTGCTTTTCATTTGCATATGATTAATGCTTATGTAATTGGCTGCTCTTTTATCTGCAGTATGCTATCAGGGCATTTGCAGATGCGTTGGATGCTATCCCAATGGCACTTGCAGAAAATAGTGGTCTCCAACCTATTGAGACGCTATCGGCTGTGAAAAATCAGCAAATTAGGGTAATGGGATAATAGTGACTAATCTCAGCTTGAAATATGCTTCTGATTCTCTTTCCCCACAATATGCTCTGTAATCCCATTGGTTTCAAAGTTTCACTCCTATTTCATTATGCAGGAGAACAATCCAAACTGCGGAGTAGACTGCAATGATGTTGGAACAAATGACATGCGTGAGCAAAATGTCTTTGAGACTTTGATTGGGAAGCAGCAGCAGATTCTTCTTGCAACACAAGTTGTGAAGATGATTTTGAAAATTGATGATGTCATTAGCCCCTCTGAGTATTGATTTATTCTCAGGTCTAAGTTTCTGTTTGATTTTGCTTCGCCAAGAATGAATTTCATGTATTTTGTTGGCTTGGTATCGACCCCGTTCACTTGATAATGGCTGACTTTTAAAGGTTATGGGTTGGTTTTGTTAAAATTGTACCATGAGTTACTTTTTCTGGGTAGTGAGAATTGATGATTTTGCTTGTTAGATTTGCAGCTTACTTGATTTTCTTGTATGCTCGATGGATTCCTTAATTCTCAAAAAATGAATTTCACGCGTCAATAGATGCTAGTTTTTCATTATGTAAGTAATGGTAATGCTGTTTGTTACTTTAGTACTAATGTTGTTTGTTAGAGTACTGGCATTTTCTCTTGGATGTTTAGCAGCAGGGAGAGATTGAGTCTAGCAGAGAGGAGAGATTGAGACAGGTGTGTGTCTGTGGGGGACTGGGGAGAACTTACTTGCCAGACAATGCATTGGAGGATGGTGCATAGGTATTTAATAAAAGTCGAATGGCCACTCTTGCCGGCGGTGCAGAGAAACCAATTAAGGGATGAGGATATTGATGGTCCCTTGTGTCTGTTTAATAATGTATTGTTTCTGAGGTCCACGTCCTAACCACTCTATGTTCGTTCATCCTGTGTCTTCAATCCAGAAGAATGGATTACAAAACTCAGTTTCGCATCCAAGTCTGTAAGTGTACTTGATGTGAACTGTATTGTCATCTCATGTCTAGCACTAGGTCGAATTGAACGTATCGCACGGTTCAGTTGAGTTAGGTTTTGGTCCGTTCGTTTCGGATGATATGAAACCCCACTGGTACTGGCTCCACAGCATCATTGGCTGACTTACACAAAGAGCAAGGGCAAAATTTAAGTGATACAAAGAAGGTAGCATTTTATGAATTAGATACTGAAGAAATGAAGGGGGTTTAATTTTACATGTCGCAAATATTGTTTGCCGCTTTATATATAGTTGTGGTGATGACAAAGACTAGATGAACATATCCAAAGAAAAAGGAGAGAGGAAAGGAAAACGAACGATACTAGTCTCTGTGGGGCGGGAATTAACGGAGTTGGTGGCAGTGTTGGGATTATGAGGCTGGTGGTGTTGGACTTGTATGGGGAAACAGTAGCTAAAGCTTTTATGATTGTCGATTGGTTTGTCTCTGAATTTATATAATCAATGAATAAAATATGGGGTGAATAATTATGGTGAGTAAGAGGGAGTATTTAATTTAAATTTAATTCCTACAATCATCAGTGTATGTAGCTGTAGAATTAACTTTTGATTTTGTCAACAAACAAACAAACGTGTGGTTTTTGTGATCAGTCCCCACGAAAAGAGATCAAATACCGAAAGCGTTTTCCCGTCAGCTTTCCTTCACTCCAAATTACATTAACACATATTCGATAATATATAATATATGGGGCACAGTACACCAGTCTGTTTAGTGTATGCCAATCCCATGTGAGGGAACCTCCCCCAAGGCCGAAAGTGGCAGTTGGGTCTAATAACAGAAGAGAGAGAGAGAGAGAGAACGTATAATGCATCATTAATTGAACATTTTTATTTATAGAAATATATAGATATATATATATATATCAAAGTATCAATCACTTCTTTCTGCTCTTGTTTTTCTTAACCCCCATCACAATTCTTTACAGAATCACACAGAATGGTGGTGGGTGTTTTTACAAACAGGCTCCACAATCTTATATACACTTGCAAGTTCAACTTTTTTTTTTTGTTGTTGTTTTTTTAAAGGACCAAAAGATAAAAAGTAAAAAAAAAAAAAAAACCAACATTAAATTTACAAGAATATGAATCCTACACTTGTAACTACAATTAGCCTTATAATTATTATATTATTATTTATCCTTTCATTCTTCCCTCAGACTTTTATTATTTGGCCCAGATTGAGGTGGCTGAGGAAACTAGCAACGCTTGCCTTTCCTGCAATTAAGTGAGCCAGCTCCTGCTGTGATTGAACTTATTAGTGAAGATGGTCTCGCTCCCAAACTTGAAGCCTTAGCATAACTAGAAGATGCGCCGGCACCCGATGGCGTAAAAAATGCACCATTTACCATCAAATCTCCTTCAGACCTCCAATTCCAATTCTTCCATTCACTCTCCGGCGCATCCTCATGTTTAGTCACCTGCACAAACAAGTAGCATCATATTGCATTTACCTTATATTCTCTTAGCGAAGTCTATCTATTATTCTATTAATTCTTCACATAATTAAAATGGTTACCTCTTTGTTGAATCTATCATTTGGAGCAACAAATCTATTGCCTTGGCTGTTGATTGTAGGAGAAGCACTCCCACCAAGTGCATACATTTCCCAATGTGTGTAGTCATTGTTCACTACATGAAAATACCCATGTCTACATCTGCAAATTAATCAAACAATTAATTGTTAAACCTCAAATCCTAATAGTCATGTAATTGGTGAGATATATATATATGTACAATTAAAATGAATAGCCAGGTAAATTTTTACCTTGGCATTCTCTGCACAAGCCCTTCACCAAAATGATTGAAAGCAATGGTGACTTGCATGTTCTTGTCCTGAATATAAGTATCACTGTGGCCCAGAAGCATCACTTTATTATGGTGGGTCATGTAATTGTTTGAGATTGTGATGGCCGTGGATCCGTGAATGGCATCAATCAACCCATCATTGCAATTAGACAAAGAGCAGTGGTCAACCCACACATGGCTTCCACCAAAGATGGATACACCATCACCGTCCGATATAGTCCTCCACCCGTAGTGACTTGGAGAGTCCCGCACATTAGCATTGCCTCCGCTCTTACAGTCATGTATATTAATCCCATGAATAATAATGTTGGTCACGTACTGTATGGTAATGCATGGGCCGCCGGCTATGTGTACGCTCGCTCCTCGACCGTCGATTGTCTTGAACGAGTTCATGATCAACTCTTCTTTCAATGTGATCACCATGTCACGTGCAAAAATGATCCATAGAGGCTCATCCTGGATCACAGCATGCCTCAGAGTGCCTGGCTTTGGGTTCACGGGGTCATCGTTACCGGCGTCCGTAACAACATATATCTTACCATCTCTCCCACCAATGGCATGCTTCCCGAACCCGATGGCGCAATCCGCCAGCCGCTGCCGGTTCTTTTCCCAATTCGGGTCACACCGCCAGCAGTTGTCGATCGGATTGCCGGTCCCACACGACAGAAACCCCAAATTCCTCCTGGACGCATTGATGCTTCTGAATCACAAATTAAAACAGAGAAACAATGTAATTAACACAATATTGTTAGCATCATTGACATTGAGGTTACTATATACAATACATCAAATAAAATAAACGTAGCACAGTGATTAAAATTAAAAATGAGGCTTCTATAAACATATATATATATATATATATATATATATATATACTTGTGTACTTCTTCCACTACTAGTTCAGGATCTTGAACTGGTGAAGAGGAAATGAAGGTTGGAGGTAGAAGGCACAAGAGGAATAGCCAAAGCAAGAGTGGACTTGCCATTTGTTTGTTTAATTAATCTCTCTGCCAGGAAAGAAAATGGAGTAGAGGGGATAATGTGTGGATACAAGTATGGGAAAGCTTAGAATTTATAAAGTGAATGAAGTTAAATCAGATAAGTTGGGGTAAATGGGGCCATCGTGCTCCTTGTTTCCTTCTCGTAGGGGTCCCATTGTGTTGTGGTAGTTTAATTGGGCCGTTAGTAATGCTTCTTCCCTCTTTCTCTGAAAGGAAAATTGCAGATCAGGGGAATACAAACTTGCTAAGGCCATTTATTTTGTTATGGCAACAGCTAACTGATAAGTGATCATAACCAAAAATATCTAGAAAAATAAGGTAATTATTGCCATCCAGAATGAAATATATTAGTCAGAAGCAACTTAATTATTTGGGGAAAACATAAATTCGATCGAGGTGTTATTTAGAAAAAAAGTATATATATGACTCTTTTTAATATCAGGAGGTTCGGTTGATGCATGCCAACAGAAGAAGATCCGAAAAAACTTAATTACGTAATCCATTTGAAATTAAGAATAATAATAATAATTGCGTGGCTAATCAAGGATTAGCGAGGACAAAATTACAGCGTTGTAAGCAGTTTAAGCCGACAGACTACGGAAATTTTCTATGTACGGACTTTATTATGCACTGTGAGCATTTAACTAACTAACTATACATACATTACACACCGACACTTTTATGAAGGACACTTTTGTCGGTGATGTAGAATTTGGACCCATCCAATCCAATCCAATCGTCTGTTTAAATGGGCTAATAATTTTTTAATTTCTTTTTTTTTGTTTTGTGGGGCTCGGCTTACCGAGGAATCTTAAGTTTAAATTCATAAAATTATAACATACTTATGAAGCAAATAAAAACGAGAAGTATTAGAATGGAGGAATTTTGAATCTTTAATGGGGATTCAAAACTCTTCTCCAACATTAATCATCATGGCCAGCTTCTTTACTTGCACCTTTCTTGCAAGTCGCAAGGTCGTACGTTAACGTTATTAGATGACTTACAAATTATGAAAGCAATTCGAAAATGCCAATTCCTGTCATGCAGAATCAATCTCACGCGAATGCACTTGCAAGACCTGCCAACTCTGGCCTCGTGCTTGTTTCGTTTATATTCAATATACGGAGAGGGAAGTCCGTCAATGTTTCTGAAAATTTTTGGATCATCGGTTGAGCTACTTGCTCAGCTTATTTACTTTTTTACAGTTGTTGATTTTATAGCCTGCAATTATTGGTCATGCACATCCATAAAAGATCAAACTTTATCACGTTCACATTTTAAAATATAATTATTCATATGAAAATTTATTACAGTACAACACGACCTCAAATTGGGGCGGGGACTTGAAAGCAGCAAACGTAATGCCCACGTATAGCTTTGCTGACTTCTTATTTAATTATATATATATATATATATAAATAATTATTTTCAGGAGTGAGTGTTTTTAATTTTTTTAATACGAATATATTTTTAAACCGTAAATTAAATTTTTAAAACTGTGTAATTTAAAAGAAAGTCTCATAAACCCTCTGTATATATATATATATATATATTGACATTTTACTTTCTTTTTTATAACAAACTCAACCGAAGTATTTATTTTATTTGTGTTCATAAATCATAATTAATTCAAAAGTTCTGAAAATGAAATGAAACCCCACATGGGAAGACAGTACGATCCGTCAAATTGCTGACATGTATACCTTTTTCTTGGGAAGTAACGTTCTCCCATGTGAGCTCTGTTCCCTTAGGTTTTCGGCAGCGGGTCCTACAGAACCAGTTCCATTCCTCTGCGCCGTCGACCACTGGATCTTTGATGAACTCAGGTACCTGGGGGGGGTCAACAATCATCATATTGGTGGGTGCAAAGTTCAAATATAGAGCCTACATATAGAGATCATTCTCAGGCCAAAGCCGTGCATCATGTTCCTGTATGCTGCCGTGCTGCCTCTGCCGGGCAACATAAACTATTCTCAGCCATTTGTTTTAAATTGTACCATATGAAATTGCATTTGCATTTGCGAGCTATTCGGAGTTGGTTGAAGGCATTGTTATTTGTCTAGCTAAGATCGTTATCACCATCAACATCATTTTACTCCTTAATTACCTTATCATCATACATTTCTAGCTTGTGGATAAGATCATTATCACCATCAACATCATTTTACTCCTTAATTACCTTATCATCATACATTTCTTGTACTTGAACATTGCTTGCCCAAATTTGCTGCCTGTTTTCTGCAAAACTATTGTGGGCTTTTTAATTCATAATTATATATTGGAAGGAATTGGGGACACAAGTCCAAAACATATCCCGCAAATATGAAATAACTAATGGTCACCGACAGCTCTCTGCATGCAAAAGTAATAATAGTGCAATCCACAATTTTCGAAAGCATGGCATGTGGGAGGCACAAGAGAAGAAAAATATGAGGTTCATATTCACGTTCACGAATGATAAATTATCCGAAGCTATAAGGTTTCAATTTCATGATCTAAATGAGTGGATATAGAATATATAGGAACCATTTCTACTCATATATATATATATATATATATATATATACAACAATATAAATGTATGAAAGCCTTCTGTCCAACCAACATACATATAATCAACAATTAACTAGTTGGTTATTGTGGTCCTTGTGGAGGCGGCTGTGTTGTTCAAAATTGTTAAGACTGTTAATCGAAATGAAAAATGGAAAAAGAGAGGTGAAATGTCATAATTCTTTTGTAGCAAGCAGCAGCGTGCAAAGCAGTATGTACAGGCAAAGGCAGGCAATCAATATTGCTCTGCATGATGATATGGAGAGCAATTGAAGTCAAGATATGGAGAGCAATTGAAGTCAAGAAACATCACACATATTAAGGCCTGCGCAAGCCATGTGCTTGCCCAGTACATGATGCTGACCCTTCTCTATCCATCTATATTTGTTGGCAACTATCATTTCATCAATTAAATCACTTTTAGCTGCCGATTGATCTAGCATCTTAATACAGTATTTCTATTATTCTTTTGAATTATATATTATAAACTTTTTGATTTATAAGAGACAATGTATTTCTGTTTAAGTGGGTACCAACTACCAGCTTCTTCTTATCTCATCACTCATCTCATAATGTGAACCAATAGTGTCATCTTTCCACAGCATGTGAGAATATGTTGAGGGTCCAAGCTTGATAAGATAATGGAAAGTGCAGCATCATCACTCAGTGATGAAGACACTGAGCAAAATTAAGTTCAAACAACCCTACTTGTTATTGTGGTGATTAACTAAAAGTTCTAGTTGTAGCGTAAAAGTTAATAGTGTTTGGTAAATATGATTATTAAATAATAATTTTGATAAAAATAATAATTATATTTTAATTTCTTTTATCAAATAATTGTAGGGTTTCTAAGCTTCCAATCCACGATTGCAAATGTTTACCCCACATATTTAAAAATTGTAGCTTACCAAGTTACAAGTCACAGCTCTCTAGTAGTGATATCGAACGGAGCCTAAGAGCATCGGTAATCTAGGACAAAGATAAAATTACAAAAGATAGAAAGAGATTAATGCAAATTAAGAAATGTAGTCATGCAGGGGAAAAATGGATTGCACATCTATTTCCCATGGGTCTTCATCTTCTGTACAGTATAGAGCATTAATCAAAAAGCAATATTGTGAGAAATCAGTGCCCTTATTTTAATGATTGGATCATGTGGTAGGCTCATGTGTAGTGTAATATATCAGCATCTTCCTTCTGTTCTTTCTATGTTATTGATCATCATATCAATAGATTATATAACAGAGAAAATGCTTTGAATTAACTAAGGTAATATTCTAGCTGGATTTGTCAAATGAATAAGATAGAAGATGACATATTATCACAATGTTCGTACTTGGTTCATATCACATCGTTTCTTACAACACCAAATAATTCAATTCTTGAGTACCGGCTTTCAATTTCGGATCTACCCATCTAATTCATGCTTAATAAGGGAACATAATGAACAGAAATGGACTACAGAGTGGCCTCCAAAACCAAGAGTGAAGCCTTCTAATATTTTTCTGGGCCCATTCCCAAGAAATATTTGCTGGGCTGGGCTGGGCTAAAGCCTTGTTCAGAAACCTTAAGATTTTATCGACTTCGTTTAATATTTCTTTTGTTAAAAAATAAAAATCCAATCATTGGTTGCTAATCTTTCAAAATCAACACATACATTCAATTATTTTGGGGGTGCATTATTTACCCAAAATGGTGATAACGTGTAGCAGATTTGCTGCCAGAAAAGGGAAGATGATTGATCCTCGACACCAAACAGAATGAAATGATTCAGCTGGGACAATCTCAGTTTTTTCTCACAAACGTTGAAACTAACTTTCGCAATGGATGGAATTGACCAGCTACATGCATGCATGAAGGATCGATGGGTTTTTAGGCTCTGTTTGGTATTGTAGTGATGCGAATTTTAAGTCACAATTGTAGTGAAATATAAGCTCTCATTATAAAATACAAGAAACTACTACAAAATAGACAACTCTCTGCATTTGAAATTGATGCACTACCTACGTGTCCTAGAACAATTAATATATGTTAATTCACGGCATTTTCATACATCAAATAATAATAATAATAATAACAAGCTTTTTATAAATTTAGAGATTCCACAGCCTACCATATTGAGCCAAATTGCCGAATAAGCGTTGCATGCATGGACACGTAAAGAGTAAATTCATCAAAACCAGTAGTGGAAACAGTATTCATCCGACGGTCCAAATCACTCTTTGGATATCACTAATTCACTATGTAATAGTAACCATCCTAATTAATTTCCCATCTGCTCGTTTTCTTCATTCGCTCGGGTCAAGGTCAGCCGAGAAAAATACGACAGGAAGAGAGTTCAAAGTGAAAGACATGTCACAAGCAGACTTCGGTCCTAGCCAAAGTGGAAATGCCCGCCTCATGTCATGCAGAGTCGAGTACGGCCCATCACAGCCGTTAAAAGGCACCAAAGTCACCGGCTCCCTCCCTTCACATGACGGTCCAAACATCGAAGGCGTTATGCGCTGAGGTCCGTTGGTGCTCATGCAACATCTTCTCCAGGCAAGACCACGCGGCTGCAGCCATTGCACTGGACTCGGCCTCTGTCTTGTGGTGTTTGTGAGGAGAGATAACGTCACCAAGAGCAAGGTTCGTACGTACTAGGTTAATTAATTTCTTCGATTTTTCTTTTTCTTATTATACTACAAGGATTCTGAATTATTTCTTTATTAACAGATTAAAATTTAAAAATTTCCTAAAGAATGCTGACTAGTTGAACTCTTGTCGTGCATATTAATTCAATTGACTTTGTTTTTTTATATGCATGTGAAAAAGTTATTTTGTTAATTTTATGTAAGCATGCATTGAATTTTTCTTAAACTCTTACATTCCCTTGTCCCCTCCCCAGAGTTGACTAGGATTTTTTTTTTTTTCAAAAAAAATGTGAAAATGCGTAAATTACAGTGAAACGTCTGCTTGCATTTGTACACGTCAGCAGGTGAGATTAAAAGAACAGAACAATGCTACTAGTGGCCCAGGCGGTGACGTGGATGATTAACGTTACATTGAGGGATCCAATGCATGCCTGGAAAAATTACTTGGTATTTTTAATTAAGTCGAGCTCTATGAAATTTGTTGATTATATAATTATATTTGTTGATAAAAAAAGAAATAGTGATTTTTATTTCTATGTAGAAGAATATTATTCCATTATTCCCATAATTCAGTTAAGAGTTGATTAAGGTCAATTTTGTCACCCGGGTAATGATTTTATTGGATAGTTTGATTACTTGAATGGATGCCGTAACTCTCTCCCTGATGGCATAATGAGGGCAACGGATGTTATGATTGATGGCAAGATGGCGGTTGTCTGCAGATAGGGAGACGTGGGCAAGGGCCGTGCCACTCCCCTCAAGCGTGCAGGCGCCTGACCCCATTCGTGCCCTCCAGGCCTTAATGGAGGGAAACGCAGACTGCATCTTTGTAACTGCCACAGGCGGCAGAGACATCATCATGGTTCACCGCGTGAAGAAGATGAACAACAATGTGATTGTTTGCAACATTGGCCATTATTCGACTATGACATTGACATTCAAGGTCTTGAGAGTTGAGAGTTACCCTGGCATCAAGAGGATCACTATTAAGCCTCAGACTGACAGATGGGTCTTTCCTGAAACCAACACTGGTGTCATTGTTCTTGCGGAGGGTCGTCTCATTAACCTATGACGTGCCACAGGGCAACCCAGCTTTGTGATGCAATGTCCCTTCACTAACCAAGTGATTGCTTTAATGAAACTGTGGAAGGAGAAGGATTCGGGGAAATATGAGAAGAAAGTTTGTGTGCTGCCTAAGCATTTGAATGAGAAGGTTGCTGCTCTTCACCTTGAGAAGCTGGGAGCCAAGCCTACTAAGCTCACTCCAGAGCAGGCAGAGTACATTCGTGTTCCCGTTGAAGGACCTTACAAGCTTCTTCAGTACACGTACTGACGAGAGTTCATGCTTGTTAGAGGTTTACTTATACACAGCCTCTTGGCTATCATAAGAAGAAGCAAATGTAAGTAGTCTGCTTCTTAGTGTTGCCTTATGCTGTCTTGGTTTCATTTTGGTTTTTTAAGTTTCTTTTTTGTTTTCCCTCTTAGATGTCATTTTCCTATTGTAATGGATCCATCCACGTTGGCATGTTGCTGTCATATTTCGGTCTCTTTATTAAAAATAACGATTTTAAAGGTTAAGATATTAAGCTAAGTATGCTAATTGCCTTTTGTGACTACCACCAACCAATCCATTTATACTAAAAAAGTAGTGAACATATATGGGAAAAATAAAAAATTGTAAACTGACGCTGTAATATGACAGCGTTTACTTTTTGGATTGAAGTGAGAATTTTAGGATTGAGAGTGAGAGTAGGTTGTTTACTTACAATAGAATAGAAGTATGGAGTCGAAATAAGAATCCAATTATATGTTTACTTTATCTTGAATTGGAAGTGAATGGTTTCAAATTATAATTTTATCCTTATTTAAAGAATTGTAATTTTTAATTATAAAATTAATAAAAAATATATTTAAATATAATAAAATATTTATTTAATTATATTTGTAAATTAATAATAATTTTTAATATTCTTAAATATAAATCACAATTTTTATTAATTTTAATTATATAAATTAAAAATAAAGATAGTATTATTTTTAATTATTAATATTAAATAAATACAATACTATTATTTTTAAATATCTATATTGATATTATATTTTTAAATAATTATTATTATCATTATTAAATTTATAAAATAATAAAATGATATTATATTAATAATATTATTATTTTTTAATAAATTTATTATTATTATTAAATTTATAAAATAATATTATTATATTATTTATTTTATTTTATTAAATATTAATTATATTAAATTAATAAAAAAAAGAATAAAATGAGAATCCAACTCCCACCTCCCTTTAGGATCCCACTTCCACTTCCCACTCCAAAAAAAAGTGGGACTCAAAGAATGTGACTCTTACTCTCTTCTTATTTTAACTAAGTAAACACTTTATTCCCACTCCACTCCACTCCACTCCAAAATATAAACACACCATAAATTTGTTCTAATTTAGAATAGAGCAGAGTCATTAACAGGATACGAACAGACTTTGATACTCTCTTGGGGAAATCTTTTAACAGCACCGAATCCTCTATGGTAAGGCTGCGGTAGCACATCACACCCCTTGATGGGTTGAAGGATGTAAAATCCGAAACATTCGGATTTGGAGACCACCAATTGACGGTTAATTGGTGGGACCAAAAATCAGCCGCCGACATGTATGGTGCCACTACTATGGCATAGGAGTGGGAGACGTTCTGTAATGCATTGAACTTCTAAATCACCGGACCGAACAAATAAAGAGAACTAAATTCATGAATGCAAATCAACATAAAATAAATTATCAATGAACCTTGACGAATGTATCAACTATTAACAGCTTGAGCTTGAGGCCTATGCCTACGTGCTAACCATATTTCAAACAAGCACATTCTGCATTGCTAGGGCCCCTGCTATGACTAAAACCTTCGACAATTCTTTCTTTGTGTCTATTTACAACATAAACAAGGAATCTAAACACCAAATGCAAATGTCTAAATGATGAATTAGCAGCATTGCAATATGACACGGTGTCAGATATGAGTTGGTGAAGCCATTAAATTGCTAACTTAGATCAATGTCGACCCTCTCCGGGTTTCCCCTTTCGGTTTGATTGTTAACTAGTTCTATGCCTAGCTGGCCCTTGTCTCCTGCGCCAAATGCATATAGCTTTCCTGATTCAGTGAGTGCAAAAGTATGGGCATTCCAATATATAGAATTAGTCAGGCTGATCTGTACAACCCGCTCGTTGACCTGCTTCAATGACGTTACTAGCTCTGGAGTCAACACATTTGCATGCCTATTTCCCTGCATGATGCCAAAAAGAAGAAATAGCCATGATTCAGTGACTAAGTTAATTCACAAACAGCAAAGACGCAAGGGCCTGTTCGAGCAAAGTAGTACAAGATCAAATACCAGAGGTCAATGTCACTGTCAGTCTGCCACTAAAACTTTGTCTTAGTTTCAAATTTCTAAGGTAATTCGGAATTCGTCACAAAACTAGAAAGTAGGAACATGCCAGAATGAACTTAAGTTAAGCCAAATCTATAAATACTGAAATATCGAGAGAAAGAGGAGTGAGCAGACCTGTCCATCTGCAGTAGCATTGTGACCAAGACTAGCTGATTCACCACAGCCAAATGAATATACATCACCATCTTCAGAGACCACAAAGGTTGTGTAATCCCCTGTAGCAACATGAACTGCTTTCACATTGTTCAATGCTTGCACCACCTTAGGAACTGATTCACACTCTTCATTTCCATGACCCAAGCATCCATAACGCCCCCAACCCCATGTGCAAACACGTCCATCCCGCCCGACAACAGCAGCATGCCAGGCACCAGCTGCAACCACCACTGGCTGCAGATTCAATAGCTGAAACTGTTCAATAAGTCTAGGGTGCTTCTCATCAGTTCTTGAGCCATGTCCAAGCTTGCCACCCAAGCCACACCCAACAGAGTAAACTGACCTGCAAAATATCCAAAAGAAGAGCAAACAGATTAGTTATACACTGATACCATAGTCAATTCATCAGCATTAACGATAATGCTGAAAAAAAAAATAAAAGTAGGATGCTAATCAAGACTGTAATAATTCATGCTATTAAAAAAATCTGGAATTCAGCAATCATGATGTTTTGAAGAGCAAGTGTGAAGGAACGCTTCACTGAAATAACTGAAATACAAATTTAAATATGCAGTTGAAAGAGATACAAGCAAGACACTTCAGGGAACCCAAAAAAAAAAAAGCTACAAAAGCAGCGGCATGTTGACAAAACAAAAAGTTTTGAAGGAGGTAATAAGCAATTTAGCTAGAGTGCAGCACCATGATTCAAGAAAACATAGAAAATACTTCAGGAATCATTGATCACAATCCCAACTACGATTATTTCGCACGTCTAATTTAAAGATTACAGCAAAATAAAGTTTTATTTAGGTAAATGATTTCTTAAGGTAAACAGATGAAGGCACTCACATTCCACTGGGTTGACAAGCCAGAGCAAGAAGGTAGCAGTATCCAGCTGCAATTTGTACCACAGGTATGTTCTCCAGTGCCCCCAACAAAGGATGAGGCTGTACATCATTAGGCTCGGTATGGTGACCAAGTTTCGCATCATTTCCCCAAGAAAAGGTATAAACCCTGCCTTCCCTTGACAATACAGCCGTGAAGAAATTTCCAATGGCAGCTTGCACCACAAATATATTTTTCAAAGACTCAACTAGCTGTGGGCTTGTGACCAGCTTAGTTCCTTGGACCCCGTACTCTGCTTCACCAAAGGAGTCCTTGCCGAAGGCATAAACTTGCCCAGCATCACTAATCAGCATTGTCCGGCCAGCACCAGCAGCTGCTTGGATGATTCGAATGCCTTGCACAGATCTGCAATACAACGGAGTTCCATTAGCTTCCCTACCCAACAAATTCTCTTTCCATTTCTTTCATTTATAATATCAGGTCTAAGGAGTAGTGAAAAGTGCGCAACCTGATAGGCCGGGGTCGCCATTCTTCTTCAGTGGTGCCATGTCCAAGCTGCCCAGAGCTGTTAGAGCCAAATGAATAAACTACTCCCTTTGATGTCACAGCAATACTATGACCAGGCCCAGCTATCGCCTGGGAATTCTCCCTCCTGCAACATGCTTCTCCAGCCAGCAAAAACCTAAGCACCAGTTTCCAAGAATCCCCACATTTTTGCTTCAAATCTTGACGTTCTGCTTCAGTCATTGGCTTAAATATAGCTCTCTTTTGGCACATGTCCAGAGCAGCAAGCTCGGATATGGACAATTGATAGTCTGGGGCAAAGTTTGCTGGCTGCCTAAAGAATGAGCATGTTGCCTGCAACACACACAATTGAAAATCAAATCAGCAGCATTATCAGTTCCAACATTTATAAGAGCTGCATTATAAAAAATAAAATAAAAGAAAAAAAAAACACTTGCCTCTAGTTTTGCAAGATCCTGAGGATCTAAATTACATGCCGTAAGGACATGAAGAACAATAGAGGGACTAGCAGCCAAGGGGAATTCTCCAGGAGAGGACTCCCCAAAGCAATGGCGTTGGTTTCTTTGAAATGTCAGTACAGGAGCGACGACAATAGCAGTAATGGGCTGGTCAGGAATGTTATGGTATTGTATAGCTGGAGTGCCACTCGTTGTAGCGTCCATGGGCACTGCTAAACTTTGCAGTGCCCAAGCTTGAGAGAAGAGAAGGTTTAAATAGCTGGAAAATAAAAAGAAAAAACATGGAAACAATTATCACCACACAACTTATCTCCAGTGATCCAAAAATAGCATCCAGAATATGACTAGTGGCTACCTTAGATTCCGGAAGGATCAGCAAATTTCAAGTCCCAAACCTACAGATAGAAACACATATGAAAAAACGTTATGTCATAAAATGATGCGCACATAAAATATGAAGCAAATAAAAACTTTTTGATCAGATCAATCAGTTGCCATGCCAAAGTGAAAAGAATCAAATTCAGATCATCCAGAAAGAAGAGGACCAAAAAAAAAAAGGACAAATAAAGAAAGCAGGGGTTACAGAACTGGCAGATATTATCAAAATATGGATCAAAAAGAGGATTTTAAAATTGAAGGGACACCAAGATTAGGAAACTTTGAAGAGAAGAATACTAGACTTCTGTTAAAGGATATTCCACTTGTAAAAGAAACAAAGAAAGAAAAGAATTCCCACATCATAAGAGACACTCCTGTTCACGTAAACTCATTATAACACACCACAGAAATAAGAAGTCAAATTGACCCGATCAAAATGAACCAAACAAGCAAAATTTAAAACTGGGGAGAAAACAATCAACACTCTTGTTCAAAACAAACTCATTAAAGAAAACTCCAATTTTGAGACAAACCCATATCATAAAACACCTCAAATGATGCAATACACAAGTAAACTTGATCACATCAAACCGAAATAAGCAAAAAGAATCCAAGCAGAAACAGGACATGATCACATGTTCAACAACTTTTCATCTTTTATCTGTACATTAATGATCATTTACAGATCGCAACATAACAATCAGAAAACAAATATTACATGTAACAAAGTCCCACGATTGCAAAAAATCCATCTGCATCTGTCAATAAATGAAGAGAATTACACAATTATTGTTACTCAACCAAAAATAAGCGAACCAGAGCAAGCAACTGGGTATCTGAACAAAACTTGCTCTGTTGTTTCAAAAAGGCTTGAGAAACGGATTCTTGATCGGGTTATATGAACAAATTTAGATAGAAAATTAGAAAAAAAGGATTTTTTTTTTTAATTTCTTATGGGTAGAAAAAGCTTAAGAGTTTTTTTTTTTTTTCCCCCTTGTGCTATGAGAGGTGTCTCTGTTCTGCAATATCTAACACGTTTCACAAAGTGATGAGGTGGTCTCGTTGGTGGTGAACGAGAGTAAAAATTGCCACACTACACATATTTATATGTGTAGTCTGAGATCTTTGACACGTCAGCATCCTCTTAACTATGGTAACTTACTTGCCATTAACTATGGTTAGAGAGAAACTTTGATTAATTTATTTTCTTTCGACTGGATAAACACTGGATTAAAGTTACAAATGTATTCCAACAAAAAAAAAAAAGTTACAAATGTATTATTAGAGTTAAATAAAAAAATAGGATTATTTACATAGTTGAACTGAAAAGTTAAAATTCTAAATTTAAGATAAAGAAATTTCTATATTTAAGATTCAGTATTAAAATAAATAGATTTTACTTCTAAAAAAAAAATAAATGGATTTTAGAGATTAAATTTTTAACAATAAATGGTAGGGATTTCAATTATTTACTACCCACATGTGTCACTCATTTATTAGATTATGAATTTTAAAACTAATAAATTTTATATTATATCATTCAATAAATAAATATTACATCAGTTTAAATATTATTTAGAATCTAAATATTGACATCATTAACATTGTTCAAATTGTAATCATAATACTTGGAGATTTTTCGTCACAAATAGATAAAATTTGAGGAGTTTTTTCTTATGGAAATGCAAATGAAATTAAGTAGATGAAGAACTAATAATGTGCTTATATAAATATTTCAAGTAAACTTCTTATACAAGTAAGTGCCTAAGTGGAAGTATTATTAAGTGATATCTTTAGACGTTTAATTTCGTAAGTGTAATGTTATTTTTTGAAATAAAATGCTACAAACAAAGTTATAAAAAAAATTAAAGTTCAATTTTTCTACAAATTTAAAATGAGACTTTAAATCTTAAAATAAAAAATTACTTTTATTTTATTTTGTAGATAAACAGAGATAAAATATTAAAAGAAAATAAATACAAATCTCTTTAATTTGTTTAAAGAGCACGTCAAATATATTATTAAGAATCAATATGGTCGTCTTCTTCTTCTTCTTTTTCTTTTTGGTAAGCATCTAAAGCGTTTACCATAATGTAAACGTGTAGTATAACAAAACCCTCGTACATTCATTGGAACAAAATTTGCAGCAAATTTGTAATGTAATTAACCAAGTTCTAGTTAAAAAAGAAAAAAAAAAAAAAAGGGGGCGGGGGGTGGTGGCGTTGGGCTAGGCATGCAAAGTAAAGAAGTATGCATGCTTGGAGCTTGCTTAAATTGCACCTCTTCTCCAAGAAATTAAGTTATGGAGGATGATGGGATGGGATGGGATTGGTAGATCCAACTGTGAAGTGCATATATATAGGATCACTTACAACTAATAATAAAGAAAAGAGAAAAGATATACTTCAAACCTATATTAGAATTGGTAAAACGGGTCACCAGATCGTGTTCGTATCATGTTAAATTTAGGTCAACTTAAACACGACCCATTTAATAATTGTGTCAAAATATTGAGATCTTAACACGACACAAAAAATAAATGGGTTACCCAATAACTCACTTAATATCTATATATTTAATAAAATTTATATCAATTATTTTTTTTAAGGATAAACATATACACAGTGTTTTATTTATAAAATTTTATATAGATTTAAAATTTCAATATTGTAAATGTGTAAAATATTGTTAGACATGTATATTATATAAAATATCGATATATAATAATATTTACATATATATAATTAAAACTTCAATAGTATAATATGTAATATTTTGGTAGATGTGTGTGTGTGTGTGTGTGTCTATATATATATATATATATATAGAGAGAGAGAGAGAGAGAGAGAGAGAGAGAGAGAGAGAGAGAGAGAGTTATATCAAATATTTGAGTTTTGATATAATAATCTACAAATTAATTCAAAATAAAAAATATAAGCATTTAATTGGTCGGATAAATGGGTTAAGGACTTTAACCCTATCCTGACACTAAAAAATCATGTCGACCCAAGCCCAGCGCACTTCATAATTGTGTTAAATTTGATGACTCATATTCATTTATTCGTGTCGTGTTCGTGTTAGATAATTAGGTCGTGTCAAATTTTGTCAGCTCTACTAATACATAGACATTTACAAGAGAGTTGATTATTACTGTTATATACAAAAAAAAATTAGTTCATATTATTTATAAGCCTAATGAAAAATGAATTGAAGATAACAAATTAAGATTATAGGGTAGGAGTAGGATGATGCAGCAATACTAAAAATTAGCATGCAGGGTTCACTAGGGAAAAGGAAAGTGGAGGGAAAGGCGATCGGATCGGTAAATGCGCATTAAAGAACGATCAAAAATGAAAAGAATAAAGTAAAGGTGACTTAGATATTCTCGGATGTTCTTTTCTAGAAAGAGGCATTTCATTTCATGTTAATTTCAATGCTCTTTATTTTGCCAAAAATTGAATGGGCAGAAAATTCCTTCTAATTGCATAAACACCAAGAAATTTTAAAAAAATAAAAATAAAAGAAGATTGGATCCACAAGTACACAGAATGGAAGGCAAATTAACAAAAAAAAAATGTAAATAATTAGTTCATAACCAGGCTTGTGAAATTTGTTGGCATGTAATCAGTAAATCTTGCCATCTATTATTAAAGAGCCGTCAAGGAAACAAAACCTTAATGATGTAACTTCATGAAAGGGACACAGAAATGACACAATAATTTTCTTGATTGGCGTAAAATTTTGCATGTAAGAAACTAAGAAACCCATATATATTTTAACCTGCAGATTTTACCATGCAAAATAAGCATACATAATACATGAAAAAAATAATTAGAATCCGGTTTATCCATTTTAATTATGTTGTTAGCCAACTACTTTAATCAATAAGGATTCTCAAGTGACATGAGTTGCCAATAAAGTTTTAGTTAACTTAAATACTGTGATGATAATAGTAGGTAATTAATTAGATCCCTAATTTATGCTATTAAACCTAAAGCCTAAAGATATTTCTTGCCAATACCTATATGTATGTATATATATACCATCACCACGTTGATCGGAGATAGACGAGAGAAGGAATTATCTATAACTTCACCTTCAATAAGCGTAGATTATGTACATGAGAAACACATATATCCAAACGATGATATTTAATCAATTCAATAGCTATCCGAAGCGCATTACAAAATATTTTGCTATGTAAAACATATATATATAATCCCAAATATTAATTTATTAAACCTCGTGGGCCAAAAGGTGGTTCACAATGATTGGTGCATCCTTTTTAATGTTGAGTACTGATCCTATTTTGGAACATTCAACCAATAATTAGCATGCAGTGGAGGGTCAGGTACAGCTATTGATCGGCTTCATCATCCATTATTTGCAAAAATTTCAGAAGCCGATAAAAAAAACCGGCCAGCAATATTGACTCAAAATCACACTTGCATAAAGCAAACAGTTAAACTGGAATCACCTAAACAAAGGGCCATTGATTTCGGGTGCAAGTGCGAGCACAAAAATGTATAATTATAACATTAAAAACTAATTGCTTCAGCATGATTATTAAAGATTGGTTCCATTGGGAACAGAATTTCTATTGGAAACAGTAAAATTTAAGATTTTGTTACCGACAGGATTTAACTTTTCACCTCTTTAATGTTCAATGTTGCTGCCCACTGAGAATTTTAATTAGCGTAAAAGTAGTAACAATGGCTGCATTATTGCTTGCAGCATACTTCACAAGCATGTGCGCCAGCGGGTAAAAGAAACCAGACACACTTCAACTCTGATTGAGGACTAAACTTTTGTGCAATGCGTGTTGCATAATTGCGGACAAAGCATCCATTTGAAGAGTTGTCAATATATAACTTGTATGCACATACATACACGTAATGATATTGTTTATAAAGTAAGGTAAACATGGCATAATTAATCAAAGCAGGGGACAACACAAATTCATCACTCTGTGAAAGTGAAAAAAAAAGGGCAGGCATGATTCAGGTGCTGAAACTGAATGCTTCTTGTCTCAAGTTTGTGACTCATTTCCAGCTTCCCAGGATTCTGTGATCTATTTGGAATGAACAAACCTGGATTGGCTTGTTGGCGACTACTTACTCGGCCAAAAAGTTGGTGGCATGCATTGCTTCTCGTCTGGGTCAAAAAGCTCAAGAACACAGCCATTTACTTGTAAAACCAATAATTTCGAATTCGAAGACTAGGGTAGAAGTTAATGATTGGTTTAATAACCCTTATTGGATTCGAAGAATTTATTAACTTCGAGACTTTTCTTGTTAACTTTATGTTATACTAATTTAATTTAGAAAATGTGGAATAACTTGCTGCGTGTACGACAAGGCATTTGGCTTTCGTTACCATTAGCTGCATTACAATTTTATAAATTTAGACTAAACAAATGTGTTAAGCATATGACTTTATATAGCCTGGTGACGTGCTAATTTTCTAAGACTCAATTTGAAATTAAGGTTGGGTAACTATTAAGTAATAGTTACAACACTAAAACTAGGGATGGCAAAATGATCTAGCCCGAATTTTGGCTCGACTAACCCGGCCCGAAATTTTTGGGATTTGACCCAAATTTTCGAGTCAAAGATCAGGCTCGGGCTAAAAATTAAGGCCCAATTATAGTCTCGTGACGTTCCAATTTTCTAAGATTCAATTTAAAATTAAGGTTGGGTAACTATTAAGTAATAGTTACAACACTAAAATTAGGGATGGCAAAATGACCCGGCCCTAATTTTGGCCCGAGTGACCCTGCTCGAAAATTTCGGGCTTTGGCCCAAATTTTTGGGTCAAAGATCAGGCTTGGGCAAAAAATTAAAGCCCAATTAACCCGACCCGACTCTAAACTAAAAAAAAAAAGAGCTCACACATGGTTTTATCTTTTTATGTTAAGTTGTGTAATTAAATTGTGGAATTGTGTGTTTTTATTTATATATGATATGACTTTTTTTTTTAAACGTTGGGTTGTGGAATTGTGTGTTTTTATTTGTATAGGATGAGTTTCTTTTTTTCTTTTTTTAAATGACACAAGTGTAAATCAAAATTTGGATATGAGTTGTGAAATTTGTGTTTTTATTTAAGTATTAAATTTGAAATTGGGAAAGAAAACAATAGGTGGCGGGCTAATCGGAAACAAATCAAACAATTAGAGAAAAAAAATATAAGCTAAATCAACAATAAAATATTATTTGGGCTTGGCTCGACTCGATTGTGATCTGACTCGAGTCGGCCCGACCCGACCCGACGCAACAGTGATTGGGACTTTTTATCGGGCCGGGCCTTTGCTTGGGTGCCAAGCCCGAGCCCAACCTGATAATTTGCCATCCCTAACTAAAACATTTAGTAAATACTTAACTATACTTGTTTTGTATTTACAAATTGATCCTTTATATTTTAAATTATATCAAAAATAAAACTTATCTAATTAAACCCACATACGTCGTTGCTTTCTTAGTCTTTTTCTCTATTATAAACTCTTTAAATCTACAAAATTTGAAAAACAATGAATTGTCGTAGAATAAGAATTTGATCTAAATATAAATAAGGTTTTGTAGGAAAGATAATTTGACGAAGTTTGTTCACTTAGGCCAATTTTTTTTTTTTTCTAGATATGCATATTCTTCTCTTTATATATATACTCAGATTATTACCTACTAAGAAAAACAAAGAGAAATAGAGACTAAAATTAGAAATTCATGAATGCCATAGCCAAGAAGAAATTGAATGTGATTTGAAATGGTAGAGGGGAGAGAGAGAGCGCCTGACAGAAGTTTTGTTTTTTTTTTTTTTAATTAAGAAAGTGCAGCAAATAAAGGTTATTTTAGGAATTTAAAAGGAGATATATAGAAAGGGGGTTTGAAGAGAAAGTCAGAGCTGTGCCAATAGTCCAACTCTTGTATCATAAAAAAACCTATTATTCCTTTCCTATTTTTATAAAAATTATTATTTAAAACTATATTTATTATTTATTATCAACTTTAAATTTATAATTATAATTTCTTTTACATCACTTAAAAACTGCGATACTTCAATGTCAAGCCGAACCTAAATTTACCTTCGATTTGGAAAACGATGACAACAGCTTCCATTAATTAAATTTTTGGAAAAAGGGAACTCTGCTTCTACAGAGAACGATAACCACTATTACATCTCAGCTTTTAACTTGCAGATACCAAAATCCTTCCTATTGATGCCGCAAGGAGTCTGCGCGGTAAATATTATACACCCAGTTAACACCAGAACCCTTTTTGGAGGTCATCAAACAAGAAATAAACCAACTTGTTCGGGCACCACCAAGTGGACAGGCAGCTGCTTTCAAGCTGCCAGTAGCCTAACAACTTAACAGGGAAATGACCAGGCCTCCATTCTTCTATATTGACTTTGAAATACAGATAAAAATGGTGACTATGCTGTGTGTTCATTGCTGCCTCCTGGCTTCATGCGTTTCTTCTCCAGAAAGTTTGTTATCTGTAGTTGCTGAACCTGTGTGTACTTCAACTCCTTCCTGAAATATTGAGAACCCAACAATGGCAAGATCAGAAATCAGTATAAAGGCTGCAACTCTGTCCGTAAAATGCATCTCATCCAGAGTTGGGGAGATGGCAGCTCATGAGAATACATCATCAAAAGAATAACCAAGAAAACATAATCAGGCAAAAGCCAAGACAGTGACGGCAATGCAGCATGGTCAAGCATCTCCTGATCTAAGTTCACCAATTAATCAGCAAGCAAATATTATTAAGGCAGATTTCAGATATACCTTTCCTAAATTCCCTTGTGATTGTTGCTCATTCCTTCCATCAACCTCAGAGTTGGCAGAAACTTCATTATCCTCTGTCCTAAATACCGAGATTGTATCCTTGTCTTCCTTAAACTCATGACTGGAGCTATTACCATTGATGGTAACTCCAATATTGGAGGCATTATCACCTGCTACAGATGGAAAATTTCCATCATCTTTATCTAATAAGTCAGTCCCAACTCCATTTGCGCTCCCAAGGACGCTTGCTTCTCTCTCTTCTTCCCCGTTGATTGTTTGATTTCCTTTAGCCGCTGCCTCTGCGGCTTTTCTCTTTTCTTCCTCCCTTTGCTGTCTTCTTCTTGCCTCTTGCTCCTTTATCTGTTTAAATCTGGAGCATATCAACATATTAAAACCACAAACGGCCAGATGAACACCATAAACACCGTGAAATCAGAGAAACAAACAGCTAACCTTTCACCAGGACGTGGTCCTTCCGTAGTCAACTTTTCTACTTGTCTGGCTTCCTTCTTGGTGGAATTTAATCCAGGTACAGATTTCTGAATATCAAGTCGTTCATCCTTAATTATATCACTAAATTGCTTCATAGGATCCTTTACACCCCCAAATTTCTGAAGCCATACTTGCTGAGCTGTACTCAAAAGGTTATTTGTGAACCTGAATAAGAGATTAAGATGTAAGAAAACATAGGCAGATATCAGCACAAAAGGTTCCAAATTACATGTTCTCATGAAATAATTTAAGTCTGCTCACCAATAAAGGCTAAGACCAGAAGGAACAGAAAGAGCAAAATAACCGATCATTAACGGGAGAAAGTTTGTTAGAGCTTGAGAACTCTTCATGTTTGGATCATTATTCTGCAAGCAAAAAGAAATGTTAACAGATGGATGCATGACTGGTTTTCACCTTAACATGTAGTCAAATAAAATAGAAGCATTTATATACCTATCTTAGATTTTTAGTACCTCAATTTGATCATTGTGGATGCTAGAAACAAAATACAAAGGAAGAAAAGATTTGCTAACTTCTCCAAGTTATTTTTTAAGTGTAAACAAAGATATAAAGCACATCAAACAGAACTCATCAAGATCCAACCAGTTACAAATCTCCACAAAGAAAAGCTAACAAGGGAGTCCCCTTACACAAGTCACACTACCACTCATGTTGCTTAGACTTTCTTACCATCAATTTAGAGTGCATAATAAGAAAATATTTTTGAAATTTTTCATGCATTATTACCCCCAGAGAGAAGCAGCATCAATTTGGAATTATATGATAGGGTTGTCTAAAATGGTTCAGAAAAGTTTGACCTAAAGACCAATGGCTATAAGGTGTCTGGAATTTTTAAGCTTGCTGAGTTGTAAGACATCTAAATAGGTGCAGGGGCTTATTTCGATGGAAGGGGAGTAAGAAAGATAAATAATTACTTTCTCAGTCAACTCAATCTATGTTAAGAGTTGGTCGAGACACTCAAGTTCACATGTAAGCAAATAATTTAAACCAAGAAAATAACTGACCTGGGACGACTGCATTATCTTGACAGAGATATATTGTGACACAACCAGTAACACAGGCAGGACAAGGTATGCCAAGGTATCTGACCATCCAAGTGGTGGATGACCATCCTGTTAAAACAGTTCATATAATTAATGAGACAAGTCTCCCAACATAAAAAAACAGAAGCAACAATATCAATTATGCAAACATCTAATTCTAGAAGAAATTAATTGCAATTTCTCACTTTTAAATTCGGACTAAAAATAGTATTCAAATACCTCTCCTTTTTTCTTTTTGTTTTTTATTTTTTTATTCCCCCCCCGGGGCGCCGGGAAAGGTATCCTAATACATTTGAAAGCAAATAGCAACATCACTTCAACAAAACAAGTGTTAAGACTTTGGGGAAGATAATGCTCAATACTTACTACAAAAGGGAAAAGCCAAGAGATGCCACTGCCACTTTGTCGAGCAGCAATTGTAGTTGGACCAGCTAAGGAGGGTATCCAGAAGAAGCCTTCTGTGAGAAGTCCCTAAATGTTTAATGCGATGTTCAATTAGACACGTGAGTTAATTGAAATTGGGGGAAAAGAATGCAAAAACAGGCTATAAAAAACAAATCGGCAAGCTACCTCATCTGCCACATTTGAAAGGGCTCTATATAAGCCAATCCATACTGGTATTGTTGCAAGGGTAGGCAGACATCCTGGCAAATGGAGGAAAAAAAACACAAAAAAAGCGGTGTATTAATTAATGTAAGCAATGAAGCGACCAGTGTTGTAGTATAATAAGAGATTCTGGAAAGTAAATGGATAACTAATGAATATCCCTTTCTGATTGTAAACAAAAGCTTCCCATAAAATAAGTACCTGCTAGAGGATTTATGCCAGCTAATTTATACAATCGAGCAGTTTCGAGTTGAATTCTCTCCTGCGAATAAATGAAATTTCCAAGTTACTCAATAAGATAAAAACAGAACACTATTCAAAAATGTTTTTGGCTGTAAAGTATGTAATAACAACCAATGCAATAAGAATAATATTAAAAATTCTTTGGAAAAAAAAAAAATATATATATATATATATGAAGCGTCACGTAGCATCTTTAATTCGTGACATGAGCTCTTCAGTTGTGAGTTCTCTAACTGCTATGCTTTAGCGTATCAACAGAGCAAGTCTTACTAATCGGCTGGATCTTTATCGTAATCGTGTAAAGAAGATCTGGCCATATATATATATATATATATTACAAGAAGGAACAAAATTTGACCTGATCCCCGGCATATCTTTCCTGAATAGCCTTCACTTGAGGTGCCAAAGAGCGCATAGCCATAGCAGATTCAACCTGTGCACAACAAATTAAATGACTACATTTACAAAGAAAGAAAACAAATCTTTAACGGTAACCTAACTGAAATAACTAACTAACCTGTTTCTTAGTCAAAGGGAAAGTAACAGCTTTAACAATTACGGTGAGAAGTATAATAGCAAACCCATAAGCATAAGGCACATGTAAAGTAGACATCCCATCTTTTAAGACCTGAAATCAAATTTAAAAAATAAAAAGAATTAAAAATAACTTTACAATTACCCAATTAAAAAAGATCAGTTTTTTACAGTTATTATTGTACCTTCAAGACGGCCTCCATTACATTAGTGATACCAGCAAGCCAATCAGAGTTCTGTTTGGTAGTAGTTACAGCGTCGGAAGAAGACACGGCAGCATCTGCTAGAGTAAAAAGCAACCTCTCAGCTACTCCAAGCAGTTCCTTAACACCATCCGCGGAATTTGGGTCGGGTCTAAGCCCGAACTTGGCGACAAAAATGGACCCGCGGAAGAAAGGTTTTTGACCAAAGTGAGTTCGAGTAAACAGAGGGGTTTGAATAGCGGTTCGCTGCGGAAACGGATAGAGTATAAGATTTTGTTGAATTGAGAGGGAAGCGGCCATGATTGAATTCAATTCCTTTTTTTTTTTTGTTTTGTGGTTTCGTACAACCCTAGAATTTGGCGATTAGGGCTTTTATTAGTAATTATTAGTTGAAGAACTAGCAGAGACTCCTGCGTTGGTGAAGTGATGATGCCAATTTTTTGGGATACAGAAAGGTTGCAGTAAAAATTAATAAATTAATGAAAGACAAGTGATGGTGGAATAAATATCTAAATTTGCCACGTGATAAATAAAGGTCATTAACTAAGAAAAATGTAGCAGTCTTTGATTTTTTTTTTTTGATTTATACACGGTATTTGTTCATATTACAATTAATATTATATCAGATTATAATTAATATTTATAATCGAATAATTACTTATACTAATTTATATTAAATCGTATATAGTACTGTCCATATTTTATACTCTCTCAAATATTCGAGAAATATCGTCCATTCCACTCACATATGGTAAGGGGGAAGACTGTCTTCACTCAATTATTTTTTTATAATTGAGAAAAGAATACACTACTGCACAATTGTGAGGACATGGCTCTAGTCCCTCAGCTAAAAGCCCAATGGTTCAGTCTTTGACTCTTTTAGTCACCATAACATTTTTAAAATGCATAAATATCATATCAATTGATCCAGTATGTAAAATCATAGCATACACATAAACAAATGCATATATCTCCATTATGGGTTATTAATGGCAAACCTGCCAATGGCCTACAAGCCCATTGGTAATCAAGTTTGAGTCCCAGCTTTGGTTGGAGTTCAAAATTTTCTTAATTAAACATGATTAAGTGAAATTAATTTGTATATAATCTATCTCTCTTGTGAAATGTGAGTGGAGCCAATACATCCCTCCAATATTTGTGAAGATTATTTGTTTAGGTAAGTGTTTCATAAAATTTAATATAATATTATAATTTTAATATATTTATCTTTTGATATATTATCAGTAATACGATGTGAAATTACTATTAAAAAGAAATGGCAAGCCCAAAAACATGCAGCAGCCTGTCCAATTGATTGATCTAATCATCCGTTTTCATTGGATTTGGTTGTATAACTTGGGCATAGCCCAATTTTACTTATTTATGGGATTTTAAGCATGGTATCAATAGCCGGCCCCTCAACATTCTTTTCCCCGGTTAGTATGAATTATCCACGGGTCTTAATTAAGCAGTTAATGAAGTTAACAAGAAGTGATAAGAAGTGACGGTGGGGTACGACACACGACGTCCAAATCTCACCAATCACACCCTTTTGGATAAGAGAAGAATCTAAAAAACATAAGGCCATTGGTTCACATTTTGCTTCACCCGCCACATCAAATCTTCAATTCCCAGTTTCCCATCTCAATTCTCAAACCAGCCACACAAGTCCATTCAATTCCATATTTCCATTTCTTTCCTATAGCGAGTAACCACAGAGCCTCTACTCACAGCACAATCTTGCTTGATTATCGAACACTAGGCCTTAAACCAAGAAACGAAATCAATGGCAGCAGCAATGGCTACAATGGCTGTGCTCAATGCCAAGTGCTTGAGCATCAACTCCCCCAAAAACAACATCAAGCCCGTAGCCTCAAAAACCACTCCCCTTCTCTCCATACAAAACCTCCCAAAAGGCCTCACCATCTCATCAAAGCCAACCGAATCATCATCACTAGCAGCCGGCACTGCCATTGCTGGAGCAATCTTCTCAACTCTGAGCTCATGCGATGCTGCTTTTGCTGCACAACAAATAGCAGAAATAGCGGAAGGTGACAACCGTGGGTTAGCACTATTGCTCCCAATCATCCCAGCCATAGCTTGGGTGCTATTCAACATTCTGCAGCCAGCACTTAACCAACTCAACCGCATGCGCAGCACCAAGGGTGTGATCATTGGGCTTGGGCTTGGTGGGTTGGCTGCAACAGGGCTCATGTCTATGCCACCCCATGCATCAGCTGCAGCCAGCGAAGTTGCCACGATTGCTGAAGCTGCTAGTGACAACAGGGGTCAGCTTCTGCTTATTGTTGTTACTCCTGCTGTTCTCTGGGTGCTTTACAACATTTTGCAACCGGCTCTGAACCAAATCAACAGGATGAGGTCTCAGTGAGAGATTGATTCTGTTGGAATAGGTGTGTAATGCAATGAATTTTTCTTGTAATTGCACTTAATGTCGTCAATGAACTACCGTTTTTTTTTTTCGTGTCTTTGAACAATTTTCTTTTTAACCGGGTTGATGAAAGTGTAATTATGGGCTCAGAAGTGATTATGTTATCGGCTGTGAAACACATAACTTGTTGGTAGAATTTGATTTGTGTATGTGTGATATACCCAATGTAATTTTGAACTGTTGTTGTACGTGTAATGGGTGTTTTTTCTTATTAAATATATATATATATAACTGGGCAGTGTTAGACCACAATATAAGAAATCATTTATTTATTTTCTTTCTAAACCATCTGTATGGACTTGATTAATTCGATCCGGCGGGAACACTAGGACGGCAAGCAAACTCTCCTCAAATAAAAAAAAAAATCATATAATTTGATTAACCGTACTCAATTTATTTTATTCTCTCTTTTGGCGAAGGAAATGATAACCTTTATCAATTTTAAAGGGAAAACGAAGAAGGAAACAGAGCGGTCTTAAATTTTTTATCTCAAATAATTATTTTAAATAATTTAGTATTTATTAATTAATTATAATTAATTTACTTAAATTTTAAAAATAATATATTAACTAATTAATAAATATTAAATTATTTAAGATAAAAAATTTGAGATATTTAATATTATTGAAGAATTAAACAACCGATTTGGATTTTGGATTTTGGACCATCAAATCAAACAAAAGGATCGACCTACTTTTAAATTAAATTAAAGGGAAGCTAATCCGTTTACAGCTAAAATAAACACGCCTACCAATGGATTATTTTACCACTAAAGCACGCGACTGTCCCAAACCGAGGAGAAAATCGTAACAAATCCTGGTGATGAGGATTCCGTGTAGGTAATGAATCATAAATCATAATTATTCATTACGGATACCTTCATATTCGTCGTATTCAATTTTAATTTTTAAATGCTTGATGCCTAGATATAGATACGAATGGATTGGATATTCATTACTATTTTTTTTATATTGTGGATAGTTCATTCTATACAGCAGATGGTGTATTAATATTTTTTTTTCATTGAATTAACTAATACACTATATAATATATACAACAAATTTATATTTTAAAAGATTTGAGCATTCACATATAAGAATTATTATATTTATGAATGTCCATAGATATTAAATTTATATTTGTAAATTAAAAATAATATAACATATTAATGTAGTAAAAATTAATTAATAATATTATTTATTTTATTTGTATTTCTTAAAGTCATTAATTTTAAAAACTAATTAAAATTATTTTGTATAAAAAACTAAGGGATTGTTTGTTTTTCGTTTAAAGTCTTAATCTTAATTATTTTCGGATATTTACAATTTTTATTTTGTTCGTTTTCTATCACTTATGCCTGATTATAAGATGGTTAGGTCTGAATGAAAAAAAAAGTTAAATATTCTTACTTGTATCTGAATGGTAAAACATCTGAATAGAACTTTAATATTCTCTCTCGTTAATATCCATATTAAATAACTTTATTTCTTATTATATAAAATTATCTTTTTATTATTATTTTTTATCTCTTTTTTTGTTATATACGTGTATTCAACCATTAATTTTTTTTATGTGAATGAGAATTTTAAATATATAGAACTTTAGGAGAGTGTGTTTTATAATGCACCCATCTCTTTGTATTTATATTTATTATTTTTATAATATATTTTGAATTTTATTTAAATTATCCTTTTATTATTTTTTTTATGTGAATGAGAATTTTAAACATAATAGAACTTTAGGAGAGTGTGTTTTATGATAGATCCATCTCTTTGTATTTATATTTGTTATTTTTATAATAGATTTTGAATTTTATTTAATTACTAATTTTAATTCAAATGATTAAATAATTCTTGATTAACTTATGTAATTAAAAAAAATCAATATAATATACTAAAAATAACATTATAAATATTGTATATTATGTAAAAAAATACATATGTTAGATATATATTTTTCATGCTTTATTAACATTATCAAAAAAATTTTACTAATAAAATAATTTATTTTTAACTTATCATGTTTTTAACCAATAAATATAAGTATGATTAATATTCATGAGGTTATATATGTTAAAATATTATATTTCAGATGTTTTCTTTTTTAAAAATAAATAACTTAATACTTATATTTTGATATTTAAAAATAAAAAATAAATATGACATTTAAATATATGTATTTAGATTTATTTAGACTTCAATGAAATTTAAACATACTTAAATTTCAAATAGAAAAAACAAATGGTAAATTTGGCCAAATGCCACCCTAAAATATCATCATGCTTGTCAAGTCATGTCAAACCTTGAGGTCATTCAGCCAATTACGGCTTTTCTATTTGGCATTTGCCTCTTTTCCTTTTTCAAAGGAGGCAGTGGGCCAGGGGCCACTATTAATACTTATCATCTTCATGTTTTCACATTCCATTGCTTCGCAGTTCACACACCAATCATGTTTCTTTCTTTCTATTTTTCGAATTAAATTATCATCCATAAGCATATAAAAATAAAATTCTTTAAAAAAAAAGCATATAAATTTCAAAAGATACTCTTTCGAGATTATCCTCTGGCCCTCCCCACCAACCAAACAAATCAATACAAAATTTCAACACAATGTATACAGTGGGTTTCAATTAGGAAATTTTAATTATATTAAAATTATGAATGAAGTAAAAGATAATAAATTATAAATTTTAATATATTATAAAATAAAATAGACTGTATTAGAGTCTGTAATTTTTTAATCTGTTAATTTATCTCTGACTTTAATATAATAAAAAATTATTAATTGAAATATTTTTATATATGGGTGGGTTTTTAAGTAAGAATTTCTAATTTTATTAAAATCATAAATAAACTAAAAGATTAAAAAATAAATAAATTTAATATATTATAAAATAAAATGCGTTAGAATATATATATTTTTTATTTATCTCTGACCTTAATAATATAAATAAGAATCTCTAATTAGAATATATACGTATATCAAGCCTTTTACGCACTTTATCATTATCTCTTGCTTCGAAGGTGCATGGGGTAAATTAAATAAACATAAATTTCGCTTTCCTTTACCTTCTCAATGCGACGATTAAGTTAAGATAAAATTTTAGAGATAATTAAAACGACAACAGCAAAGAAGCTAAAGCTAGCTTACATACATACGGCCTACGAACCATCCCACAAGGAAACGCCACATTGACTGGAGGATGCGCACTTCAGGTACACCTGTCGTCTTCTGGTTGGTTCCCGGAAATCTGTTTTCAACCAATTTTCCCTCCATACATCTCTCACCCATGACCCAACAAACACGCATCAACAAGTGAATTACAAACACAAACAATGACTGGCGTTTAGTTATCATCAGCTTCCAAGTCCATGCAAATCCATAGATATGTAGTATAAAATGAAAGCAGTTCAGTCAAAATCACCCATTTTCAATTACTTTTTAATCGTCATCTTTCTCACCCTCCCTCTCCTCGTCCTCGTCCTCCTCTTTTCTCACACAACCGCCGTCCACCCACCACCGCTACCTCAAAACGTTGCCGTAACAGAATCCAAAGACCTCAGAATCCGACCCGGATACTCATCCTACGATGCTTACATTCAGCGTCAACTCAACAAAACCCTAAACCCCAAACTCCGAACGATATGGACCACTCGCGACTGGGACCGTAAAATCCAAGTCTTTGCGAAATTCTTTGACGACTTGAAGCGGACAAAACTCCTTTCAAACGAATCAAAAGCTCTCTGCATCGGCGCACGCGTGGGCCAAGAAGTTGAAGCCCTCAAGCGTGTAGGGGTTTCCGATTCCGTGGGTATCGATCTAGTGCCGTATCCGCCGCTGGTTATAAAGGGCGACTTTCATCACCAGCCCTTTGATGACGAGACTTTTGACTTTGAATTCTCCAACGTGTTTGATCATGCACTTTATCCCGATAGGTTCGTCATGGAGATCGAACGGACGTTGAAGCCCGGTGGGGTTTGTGTTCTACACGTGGCGATATCTAAACGGGCTGATAAGTACTCGGCCAACGATCTCTTCAGCGTGAAGCCGTTGGTGAAGCTGTTTAAGAGATCGGAGATGGTTCGTGTGAGGAAAGTTGACGGGTTCGGGTTGGATACTGAGGTTGTGTTTAGAAAAAATGCCAAAGCTCTGAATGAGATCCAACGGTCGTGATTGTTTTTTGGTTTCTTGTGTTGTGTTGTTTATTTTAGAATCATCATATCGTGGATTGCCGATTCCATTTTTTGGTTTGATTTACTTTACTGTATACACTTGTTGACCATTTGTTGCGCGTTAAATCGATGGATTAAATAATGAACTTTGCCACCAAAACTTATCAAAAGTATTGACCTTTTAACAAGAAAAAGGAATATATGCTTGTGTATATGAATGTGTGACAGCAGCCATCATGAGCAGTAGCATCACAGCCATCATGAGCAGTAGCATCAACCACGGCGGACGTCATAATCTATATAATGAGATTATTATAATAAAAGTAATGTTAATGTAAAGAAATTTTTTTTTAAGTGACTGGACTGGAGTAAAGGAGTCCCTTTAAGTGACTGGACGTTTAAAAATACCTCTCACAGTTGAGACACACAAAGGAATCCCTTTAAGTGACTGTGTCTCTCACAGTTGAGACATACCCAGAATACTTCGTGGCAAAGATTTAAAAAAAAAAAAGAGTAATGTTAACGTTAAAGAGATGAGAATAAAGGATGCCGAACAGGAGAAGAGAAATGAGAAATGAACCAGCTAGTGGTTAGGTCTTTAGGGGACAAAGAAGGTACACAAATTATATTATGCATGCTCTTCAATTAACGGAAATCGATAAAGGTGGAGGATTTTGTTTAATTAAAGAGGATTGCGAGAAGCCAGAATCCAGCTACGCCATTTGGCGAGGTAACAACATCTACTTCTTTCTCAAGCCTCAATATTTCAATATTAATTGTAATATATATTTTAAAGTGTGGGGCAGGGCAGTCGCCTACATTTGTAGCAGATTTCCAATTTTTGAGAGGGGAAGGACTATGAACCATGTAATATAATTACTCTAATTAAAGCGAAACACTCTTCATTGTACATTTTTAAGCACCAAGACTGACCATAAAAAACACCTGGAGAAACCAGAAGCTTTAAAGGAGCGAATGAATTTATTATGACTTGCGAGAGACAGACGTCCATGTCGTCCCAGTTCTTACCGACAAATAAATACCCTAGCAATTGGTTAAAAATTTATATAATACATAAAAACTTAGATATTGGCACACGTGGTTGGTTCTATGATTTACTTACTGCAACTTATGCATGTTCAGCTATGAGAAATTCTAGAAAACACTAAAAATTATACAAATAATTAATGCACGTGTAACGTCGTAATATCATTTGCTTATTGCACGATTGACGTAGTACATTTAGTGTGTTATAAAATTTCTCCTTCGGCCACATATCAACGAGCAGCGGTTCCAAAATTTCACGTGAGCATAAATCTCATTTACTGATTTTGAGAAAAACTTCATAAAGCTTTCCAAAACTTAATGATCGAGAACATGTCTCAATTTTAGCATCGACTTTTTCTTACAGGTTTAAACAACAAACAAAAGAGATACATCCACGGAGGGGTGTAAAAGAGCAAGCAAGGCGACTAGAGGTTTGCCTGGCTGTCTGGAACAAATTCAACAGGCTGGCTTTCGGTGGCCTCGAGTTGTAACTGAGAAGCTGTTAGCTTCGACGCCTTGTAGTTGTCTGATCTTCTCATAATTTTATCCAATTTCACACCCGAGCTGCTCAAGAAAAACCAACACAGAGTTAGAGCTAAAGATACTACAAAATACAGAGACCCAAAGACAGATTTCAAAAACCCATTCCTTTTTTTTTTTTTTTTTTTTAAAACAAGAAAACTTGAGCCCTAGAATTGTAAATGACATTCTTTTTCTATTTTCTCTCTTTTGTAGACCTCTCCAAAATCTGATGAAATACAACCATAAACTTTGGACTAATAACATGCCTGGAAAGTCAGAACAGTATATTATTTTATATTAGTCATTACAAACATCATCTGTGATCTAGCCAAGAACATATTTGGCATCAACAAGAGCAAAGAGGAATCAACTTACTTCATAAAGAAAGACACGTGTGCCACATTTCAAGCATACGCAAGATAAATTACCAAAATTTTGAATTTGAAGAATTTTGAAATGCTAAATTATTATCACTCTAAAGCAGTCCATATGGATGTAGACTTTTAAGTGACAAGAGGTTACTTACACTTGCATTTAAATTTGCCAACTTTAGCACTAGAGAACAACTAGAAGATCTATATCGGACGATGAAAAAAATTAAACTTACTTTGGTTTTATGATGTTTCTTCTAGCACTATCCATTCTTTGTGAGCTAACAGATCCTGCAACAAATTATAGACTAGAGGAAATTAAAACCTACAAGCTTAGACCACAGTTATTAGCAAAACAAATTAACAATGAATAAATTAATATGAAAGAATCATATACTAAAACTTTTCTCTTTTAATTTTTAAATGTCAAAGGTTTATGGGAAATCTAATAGTAGTGGATGGTAATAATAGCAGGAAATTTACAAAACATCAGGCTATCTTCCTTTTAAATTTTACTGAAAGTATGCAAAATTCACTGGGCACTAGCCGACCAAGAGAACAAACAAGTGAACAACCTAACACATATGTGTGTGTGTGTGTGTTACTTAAAGTAGGGACAATTTGAAATCATCAATAAATAGAAGTGCGATTTTAGTCTATTAAACAAGACCTGAATATTTTCAAGACAAGCTAATTTATTTAGCTTATAATTAAGGAAAACAGGACAAACACACAATTAGCCATAACTCATTATACAACTAATTGGGTTGGGTAGGTACAATACCTCTTAACATAATAATAATATAAGAAAAAGAATTTAGATTACCATTTTGTTTAGCCGTACTAACCCCATCCGAGTAGTTAGATGATAAGGAATTATCTGATGGAGCTTTGGTGCTGCCATCTGAGTTGTCCACTCCATCTTCATCTTCAGAACTGCCATCACTATCATCCTCAAAAATTGTGCCTGATTTAGCTAACAAGCTTTTCTTGGGTTTAGAGCAATTCACAACTGCCCCAGTAGCATTATTCCTGGAAACTATTCTCTTCTCCACATGAGATCGATGCCCATTACCCCTTTCACTTCTGGGTAGTAAGTTTTTCGAACTTCCCAGGCTGGTGCTCGATGAGGCAACAGCTTTCCCTTTTTTTTTTGAATGAGTATGCATCCCAAAAGCACTGAGAGCATGGGCCCCTGTAGCTTCCTCAGGTTTTCGATCAACTACATCAGGCTGTAGAGCTCCAGCTCCAATTCCAGAAACTTTTGGAAGCTTTCTTTTAGCTTGAAGCTGAGCTTCTCCTTCATCTCCTTGGTTTTGATTCAACCTCAGCGAACGTCGTAAATTAACTTCACGCTGTTGTTGGCTGGGCACAAAATTATCGTTAACAATTGTCCTATCACTTTCACAAGATACTTCCACATGACAATTAGCTTCATCTGTAGAGCCACTTTTAAGGACATTATTTAAATCTTGGATAGACTTTCCCCCGTTAATGCCTTCAGGATTCGTTTCAATTGCAGTCTTCTTCTTGGGTTCCCAATTTGATCCATTCAACTGATGCTCAGGACTCGTCTTAACCAACTTTGTCTTCTCTTTCAATTTAGATGATTCTTCCAACTCTACCTCCATATCAATAATTGATGGTATGGCATTCTTACAATTGACATCTTTATCTTCCATTTGCAATTCTGTGAGGTTCTCAGCAGCAGAATTCCTTTTTCTCTTAGTTTCCTTTTTCTCAGCAGCAGAATTCCTTTTTCTCTTAGTTTTCTTTCTCGATTTCCCATCCCTATTTTCTACATCCACTGATTTTTCGCTGATATCCTGCAAGGACTCTAGCACATTTTGAATTACATTATCAGTTTCCCTTTCAGTGGCATTCACAGTTGTTTTTGATTCTTCTTTCCCTACAACTGGGGACAAAATTCTTTCCTCTTTTCTAAATATATCACTTGAATGATCTTTATATGCAGGCTCATGTGGCTCAGATGAAGAAATTCCAACTACAGCATTTGTTGTATGCTCTGTACCTGATGTGACAGTATCCCGAGCTTTTTTGGACTTCTTTCTTTTCTTCGAAGATTTCCCAGGTACCACATTTCCATTAGCATCACCAAGATCAGTAGCGACTATCACTTTGGAGTTCATGTCAATCTCATCCCTATTAGAGACGGTCAATTTTGCTGATGGCATAGCATTTGGATCATTATTTTGGGACAATTCTATTCCTTCTGCAACACTAGGAATCTGATGATTTCCAGGTTTCAGAGCATCATTAACAATGACAATCTCTTTTCTGGAAACCTCATCCTTATTGTAATTATTGACCTCTTGAACAGAAAGGGGATGGCTGCCTTCTGTGGTAATGACATGATTATCCTCTGAAACTCTCACTCTTTCTACTGCAGATATAGCTGCTACTTCAGTTGAATTGCTTTTGTTTTTATCAATTACAGCATCAGTAGTAGGCACATCATCATCTACCCAAAAAGAAAGAAAGAGCAGTGCTAATATCAGCAACGGATATCTTCTTGTAACAAGTTAAGTGGGAAAGTGAATCTGAAGTGAAAATTTGAATATAATGGAAGCAAAACTACATAGAATCACATGTCAAAACAGGACAAGAAACATACCAAATGAATTGCTAATTTTATTGTGTTTTCCCTCTTCTTGTACTGGAACTTGCGGATGTTCCTTCATGGAGATGGAACTAGGTTCAGAAGCCATTGCATCTTGGACATTTTGACCAGGAACAACAGCTGCATCAGGTTCTCTTTCCAAATTCTTACGAACTCCCACTGTGTCCTGAGAGCACTCCCTTCTATCTTCTTCTGCAAAATAAGGAACTGCAGCTACAACTTGACTAACAGATTTGGATGATTTCCTTACTTTTTTCTTCTTTCCACTGCGTGAATTGGTTGTCAACGAATGGTCAGCCTTCAAAATTTCGGTAGATACACGGTCCAAGTTAGCACTTGAGCCTTTCAGTTTGTCCCCTAGAGAACACTGAGAAATTATCCCAGGATCAGAGGTTTCTTTGGTAGAATCACATATAAGAATTCTGCCATCTTTGAAAGAATTTTCATTGTCATCTTTTCTCACAGTCATCTCCTCTTTCCTCACAGCAGTACCAGGGGAAGCTTCTTCCATTGATGTATCATGCTGATCCTTGAGTACTGCATTCTCAGAGGTACATTTTTTATCCTCAATATGTTTTCCTGGAACTGCAGTTCCCTCTCTGAGAACTTCAATCATCTGTATTTCACTACCTGGTGTCTTGTTGGCATCAGAAGATGAAATCCTACAAGGTTTATCAGTAATATCTTCGCTTCCAGATTCCATATTGTGAGTAACTACTCTACCTCTTTCTTGATTGAGTAAAGAATTATCTGTGACCACATTGTCTTGCTGTGATGCATCTTTATCAGATACGGGGGCTGAAGCACCGTCTTCTTTCAGAGCATGGTTGTGTACTTCACCTTCACTCCTCTTTTTACTTTTACTTCTTTTCTTTGAAACAGATCCTTCCAGCGATACACGTCTTTTCTTCGCAACAGATCCATTTTTCTGATATCCTTCCAGCGATACATTGACTTGAGCATCACCGGTCACAATCCTGGAGCTATCTTCCTTATATTCAGTATGTCTTACAGGATCTTCATATTCCCTCTTATTTAAATCATGATTCTCCTGTAACTCAGTATCTGACCTATGGTTTGTTTCAAGAGATGCATTATGGTCAGCAGCAGGATTCAGTCCTGCAATCTGGTGTCTCTGAACTTGTGGTAAAGATGAATCATCAATATTGGATAACTTTGTAGCCGGACCGTAAGGCAGAAGATTCAACCCATCAGCTGAAGGCTTATTCATTATGCCAAAATGGGCTACTATGTCTCCAATATTGGGTTTCCCCAAATGCTGGCTTTCACTTTGCTCCCCCACATTTGAAGCTTCAACAGAAAGAAACCAACTTTTACTGACCCCATGAAAAGCGCTTCTTACGAACATGGAATCCGAAAGATGATAAAAATATCCTCTACGTTTCACCTGCCAAATTCATAATACCCCATCAATAAATTATAATTAACAAGCCATACAGTAATACCAAGATAAAACAGCATACCTTTAGAGCATGAATATTTATCCCCCCAATCTCAGGAAAGCACAATGGGTGTTCGTCCGTTATTTTCTCTGCACATCAGCAACATCCACGAGTCATTCAAAATAGAAATTCACCGGTGAATATAAAGAGTTACCAACATCATCAGCTGAACATATTCAAATGTGCATGAATTATTATTATTATTATTTTAATCGGACCATTGAGATTGAGTTGCCTGTGTACAGCATATTAGCAACAGTAGTTGTAAAAATCAAAATAAACCGAAACATAAAAAAAAAAAAAGGTAGAGAATCATTAAAAAATGTATTAGAGTAAGACAACAATGAAGGAAATGCAGCTGGAAAATGGAAAGAATAAATGAAAGTATTTACTTTTGAGATCAGAAACGGTGTCAGAATCAGAGACGATGAGGGCCAGGTGAGTATCGAGGCTGGTGTCAACGAATACCGTGTGGTACGACGACGTACAGCCGTCATCCAAAGCAGAACTCGATTTCTCCATAGTAACAGAATATAATTATGAGCTCATAAACACGTCACAGCCGGTGGGAAGCTCTTCTCTTTCTCTGGGTTTTTGCTTTTCGTAGAGGGTTTGTTTACTTCCATGGCGGCATGTATGCACATATTACTTTGTAGGCAGCTGTACGGACTCGGAAGACCGCCGATAGTTTAATTATATGGTTCCAGTTCGGAGTCGGGCCGGGAACGTCCTAACCTTGGGCTTTATAAGATTGCCCAGGCCCACGGCAGGATTTATTGATTTTAAGCTCCACCTAAAAATAAAAATTTTAATATGACAAGATTCAATATCAATCATTAAGTTACATTAAATCAAAGGCTTAAAATTAGTGTCAACATTTTAAGTTGAAATAATCCCCTCCTATATACATTTTATTTTATTATCATTGTGAATATGTGATAGGTTTGTTGCTTGTCAACTTTCGCTCCTGCTCTAGCTTATCTTCTAATACAGCAAGTTCAGGGAGTATTTCGAACAATACCATTTCACTGGAAACAAACAATATGAAATGAAAACTGCAGAGAGTAATTCTGAGTCGTCAAAAGCATTAAAAGTGCTTTCTTACAACCTATGTTGTTGCATAACTGAAAAGATAAAATTGCAAGCAACTTGTTTATCCTAGACAATTTCTCAACCAAATATGATCACAAGACGGCTGTTTATTCCTTCTTCCTTGCGTCTTTGAGCTGCCCCTTCTTTCTGATTCTGAGGAAAAGTTGCATAAGCTGTGCATTGATTAGGCTATCCAGCAGCAAATACATAAAACCCCAGAGGAGGGAATGAGGCCAGTAGGGTGTGCAAAGAGGTTCATAACCTACCCATCGAATAGCAGCACGTACATAACTGTCATTTGATGGGGCAAAGAATGAAGATCTCTTGATTGATGCCATCTTGGTTGCCACATAAAATGGAACCTGCATCCAAGAAATCTTTCGGATGAGCATCACAAATCTGAGCCAAAGCAAGTATGTACAGTCTACCATATACCAAGCTCATTCATGCTCAATATGATTGATATAAGTTAGCATATAGGCTTCTGTATATATATCTTACATCATGATTGCTTCAGCTAATCTGAATACAAATTTAGAAGCTAATTAACTATGCATGAAGAGCTGTTTGTTGGGAAGAGCAAGGCATTGTTGAATTGAAAACAATGATTAGGCTATAAGTCAGTAATGAGAATGCTTTTTTTAAGAGTCATTTGAAGTTTACTTGACCAGCAAGCTTCTACTAAACACACCGTCATATAAACAGTGAAGATGATTAATTCCTCTTGCAGAAAACTCGTACTATAAATGTTCCGAATATAGGAACTCTTAAACTTGCTAGCCAAACTGTTAGGATCATAATCAAATCAATTAAGAATTCGAACATGGAAAAGAGTACCTGACACTGCACATCGATCCCACTTTTCTTGTATTCAACATAGAGACACCTTGAGAATTGATCAACATACCTGCAAAAAAACACGTACAGACATTTTTTTTTCACCACTGAAGTGAAATAAATTCTTTTCTTTATGAAAAAATACAACTCCACAAGGGAAAGATAATGGCAATGAATAAGCACAAAGGCAAATGCTTACGCTTTTGTGGCAGAGTAAACAGAATAGAGAGGAGGACCAGAAGTGATTCCCATGGCAGCACCAGAGCCAATGTTCACAATGGCGCCTTTCTTCCTCTTCAACGTCCCAAGCAAAACAGCTTGAGTAACCTTAGTAGTACCCTTCACATTAATCTTAATCACATTCTTCAACAATACCCCATCTACTTCATGAAAGAACTTTGCATAAGGATATGCATTCGCAACATTATTAATCAAGATGCCAATATCCAATCCCTCAATAGCCTCTTTAATCCTCTCAACTCCCTCATCAAGATCACCACAGAAATCAACAACAACACTCTTGATCTGGGTTTTTGCATACTTAGCTTGAATAGAATCTGAAACATCTTTCAGTTTATCCGGATTATGACCAACCAAAACCAGATTAAGGCCTCTCTTAGCCAACTCAAACGAAAAGCTTTTTCCAGTGCCATCAGTTGGTCCAGTCACCAGAGCCCATGAACCGTATGTCTTGAGATTCTTGGCGGGTCTAAGGAAATAAATATAAACCCAGTTGAGAACAGTTAAACCAAGTTTCAAAACATAAAAAAGAACCAATATTGAACAGAACAAGAATCCATAAAGGTTGAGTCTTGAGAGTATTAAGAAAACAAGACTCCATTTTAGTAGGAAATTTATATCCGTATCCTTGTATCTATAGGAATTAAGAAGTTGTATTTTTGAGAACAGAAATGAATCTTGGAGTATTTATGCTAAGTTTAGGCGGAGTTATTGAGAATGGACAGAGTGAACAAGGAAAAAGATGAGTCTATGAACAGAGTAGGGTTAGGCAAATTAGACCCTGCTCCACGGAAACCATGCACTAGCTAGTAGTCCCACATCAAGTCCCTCACTGTTTCCCCTCTCCTCCTCTTAATATCCATTAAAGCCACCCTCTAAAAGTCTAACAACATTTCATCTTCCCATTACTAATGGTCTAAAATGAGATTCATTAACACTGGAGAAAACACAACACCTTCAAAGTTGTATAAACTGACTCTAATTTTAATTTCAACTGATACATTTATTCCTTAAATGGATCTTGTTTCGAGTTCCTTTGGACAGCATCATAAAGGTCTTATAACCATATTCCAAAATTCCGTTTCATGAGAAGTGCAATCAAAGATAACAATTTCTTTCATACTAATGATATTTGAACAAGTGAGGCCTCTAAATGCACGACCCAACGTATGTATCACATTATTTAACAAAGCAATCTATGATCTTCTTCAATCATGTCATGCTCTTTCAACAACAGCAGGAAAAAAAACAAAGGCAATTTGAAAATATAAAGAATAAATATGATTACTTATTGGACCAGAAATCGATGACTGTGCCCAAGTGGGAGTCGAGGCCTCTGCCTACATTTAGTTGTACGCTGCCGTATTACCGGAACCACCTGATGACGAGCTGAAATGGGTGTGTTCTAAGAATTTCTTCAATGGGTTTCGCAGTTGAGACTTGAGGGTTTGTCAATGGTGGAATTTGTAAGGACATGGTCCATGGGAACCCGCAAGGCTCGCAGGCCCAGTGTGGACTCTGGACGGTGAGCTTCATTAAAACTAGCCTACCCTATCAAATCTAATCTGCACTCTCAACTCTCAACAAATCGCTTGTTTTAAGGTGTTATTTTTTTATTAGAATATAAAGGGTGATTCTTGTGACCAACTTTAGCCGCATTTTCCTTTATCAAAACCATATCTGCCGTGGAGAAATGTATCAACATAAGAAGGCTAAAATTTGCCACATTCTGTTTTTGCTGGTGAGAGTTTCATGCATATATCAGTTGCAGTTTGCGTGCACATACAAAACTCGGGGGATCAAGGCCCCAAACAAAACAACCACGTTGCCTTAAGCAAAATTTCTTCAACGGATGTTGCATGCAGAACTTGTGCAGGGCATATAAAGACTTCTGATGATGGGCAAAATACACATCTCAAAGACTCAAAACATCTATATTTTAAGCAGCGCCAAAAAGACGACAAAAGTTATCAATTAAATTATAGGGAAAGAAACATAAGACGTGGCAATTAACGTACACGCAAGTTTAAAAGAAATTATGGTAGAGATAAATCGCAAGTACGCAACTTGAGCTTTAAAAAGTTCAAATCTGCCAACCAGACAGCTTATCCTAGCCAACCTTCCCAACCAAATAACATCAAACTAAAATTGTCTATTCCTTTTTCCTTGAATCTTTGAGTTGTCCCCTCTTTCTAATCCCAATGCAAAACCGAAGACGCCATGCATCGATAAGGTTCTCTGGCAATATGGACAGCAAACCCCAGATGAAGGAATGAGGCCAGTAGGGTGTGCAACGAGGTTCATAACCTATCCAGCACATGGCTGCCCGAGCATAAACATCAGTTGATGGAACAAAGAATGAAGATCTCTTGATCGATGCCATCTTAGTTGCCACATATAATGGAACCTGCATCCAGAAATCCATCAGTTAACAAACACAAACCACAGAGCATGAAGAACTTAATTGTGTAAGACACTAGTTAGATGCGAATACAAAGATTTTCACATAAATAATACATTTCTTAAAATGTTTCACATCAACAGACTACACTCTATACATTGGCCCACGTTTCTATCTGTAAAAGAAGACAGGAACTTGAAAGCCAAAGTTCATAGACAGGCAGGGCAGAGTGCAGGTCTATTTATCAATCTCATTCATATTCCCGTAGCATTTTATTTGATCTCGTATTTGTAATGAGGTAGAAGCTCAACATGATATCAATTGGCAGACTGATTATACAGAAGCCAATTAACTACATTCTTAGATAAGGTTGCCATTTTGGCAGGGAAACCTTTTAACATACTCGAGGCTGCACCAAAGGACGAAAATCTGAAGAATTAGTCTCAACAAAGGCACATCATTTGATTTCCACACAACCCGTATCTACACTAAACAATATAAAACATCCTTGCTTTTTGTAACATGCATATACGAGAAGATGGTACATGAATCCAAGATACGCTCTGCTCTGACTCCAATAAAGTAAATCAAAATCATGAATATCCCTGTTCTTTTACTATAATTTTGATTGGATAAAATTCAACCGTGAAAGTTAATCTATCCCTGAAACTGTAACAAGAGATTCAAGGTGTGAATAGGTTGATCGGTTTCATTGCATGAAGAATCATTTGTTGGAACAAGATAGTGTTAGTTAAAATAATTAACTAGTAATTAACTAGTCATGCCCAAAGTATTGGTTTGATAAAGACAAAAGCTAGGATTATTTCTACCTAATAATCCATTCAGCAAATCAGCAAGTGAGTCGATAGAGTATCTTCATCAACAAACGTAAGTTGGAAAAGAAAATTTCATAACTATTCCACACAGAACAATCATCACCACTAGCTTCTAGCACATGAAAGAGTGCTGTTCTACCACTATTAATCAATAATTCAATTGGTTAGCGGTTACTTAAGCAGGTTGACTAAAGATAAGCTAAATTGCTGATAAGTGTAACATACTGATTAGGCTATAAACCACTAAAAAGAATGCCTTCTTTTAAAAGTTACAGAATTTTTTTCCCTCAAAACATAAAGCTTCAACTCTGTTTTATACCCCACGTATTTGCCAACACACTCTCATACAAAGAATAAAGATAATTAATATTTCATGCAGAAAATTCATAATATTATACTGTATAACTTTTAAACTTGCTAGTCACACGGTTAAGATGACTGAATCATAACCAAATCATTTAAGTTATAGAAACATAGCATAAAGAGTACCTGACACTGCACATCGATTCCACTTTTCTGATATTCAACATAGAGAGACCTTGAGAATTGATCAATATACCTGAAAATTAACACAAAGATAGGATCAAAGTAAATTCTTTACGCAGAAAATAAAAATGCTACTCCAAAATGGGTAAGTAAAATGAAATAAAGAAAAAGCTTACGCTTTAGTGGCAGCATAAACAGAATAAAGTGGATCCGATGGGATCACAATGGCAGCACCTGAGCCAATATTCACAATAGCACCTTTTTTCCTCTTCAACATCCCAGGCAAAACAGCTTGAGTAACCTTAGTAGTACCCTCCACATTAACCTTAATCAAATTGTTCAACAACACTGGATCAACTTCATGAAAGAACCTCGCATAAGGATAAGAAATCCCAACATTGTTAATCAAAACACCAACATCCAATCCCTCAATAGCCTCTTTAATCCTCTCAACTCCCTCATCAAGATCACCACTGAAATCAACGACAACACTCTTGATCTGGGTTTTTGCATACTTAGCTAGAATAGAATCCGAAACGTCCTTCAATTTATCAGGATTACGACCAACCAGAACAAGATTAAGACCATTCTTAGCCAACTGAAAAGCAAAACTTTTGCCAATTCCATCAGTTGGTCCGGTCACCAGAGCCCAGGAACCGTACTTTCTCAAATTCTTAGCAGGTCTAAGGAAATTAACATAAACCCAGTTGAGAATGATGAAAGCAAGTCTCAAAACTGAAAGAGAACCAATAGTGAACAAAGCAAGAAGCCATAAAGGTTGAGTCTTGAGAGTATTAAGAAAGCAAGACTCCATTTTGTTTATTTTTTATTTTTTGAATGAAGAGAGAACAGAAGTATAGAGAAAAAAAACACACGGATCTAAGAAGTGGGTAATGTTGAGAAGAGATATATAGCGTGACCCAGAAATAAGAAATTAAAATTTAAAAAGTATTATAATTGGTAGGAGTTGTTGACTGAAAACGGATTGAGTGAAAGGAAAGGAGGAGAGTGATAGGAACAGAGCAGAGTTACAGGCAGCGGCGGATGGCGGATGGGGGGTATTCAAGATTTAGTGGGTGAAGTAGATGAGCTGAAAACCTCCGCAATTAACTGCTAATTCTGACGCACATTTAAACTTTGCACATCGGTTCGAGTCCCGATTATAATTGGTGTTTAAAATTTTTTCGATGATAAAATTAATTTATTTATAATTATATATATAATTTTTTTTATAAAAATAAAATAGGGTCAATATATCCCTTAAATATAAAGAATTATTTATCTGAATCTTTATTTTATAAAATTTAATATAATATTATAATTTTAATATATTTATTTATTAAAATAATAATTATAAATATTTATAATCAATATTAAAAAAAAAAAAAAACTCTGACGCACATTTAACTCCCACAACTCCCCCAGCACTTTGATGTTACTTTTGCCTTGCGCTGTGTTTCTGAATTTTTTTTTTTAAAGTTTTTGTTTGAGACGTATCAAGACCAAATTACGGACATGGGTGCACGTGTTCAGTGATGTGAAATTTTCATTGCTTTTTATTTTTTAAATTATTAATAAGGGTTTATTTTTATGGGAGTTCATTTTTTAAATTTTTTCGGAAGATCTAAATGATCTGTAGATTTACCATTGATTATGCGATCTGAACAATTGCTAATACGAAGCTAAGCGGGAGACTTGGCTAATCCACGTGTGATAAAGCAAAATGTAGCTTTAAAATTGAAATTAGATAGAGCTCTATGTCATGTGATGAATATTTTACGCAATAAATTTGTGCGGTACTTAAATATTTTATACTACAAAAATTATTAAGTAAGCCTATCAAATTCTTCAAACTAGTTAATCAAAGGATATTTATGAAAAAAAAAATTAAAAAAAAGAGAGAGCAATGTAGTCAATAAAAAATTTTATTACTCGAAAGAATGCGTATAAGAGAACTTGAGAGCTAATATGCTTGAGTTGCTTGATGAGTTTGTGTGTTTAAAATATAGACTTTGTGTGTTTAAAATATAGACGAGGCTTGCCTAGTTCTAAAGAATTCTATTCAACTTGTCATAAAATATAGATATTTTTAAGTGTACACAAGTATAGAATATTTAACATATGTACAAGTGGGAAGAGTGTGTTAAAAAATTTTAAAATTGGACCGAGTTAGCATACTTTAGCTTGCGGATTTGAGGCCCTGCGCCTCGAACTTTTAGGTGGCCCGTTACCTAACACACCTCGGCTCGTCAATTTAGTCTCTTTTGCTAAAAAATTCAAACGGTCAGTTGTCTCTAGCTTATTAAGTTACTGAACATTTATATTACTCGTTGTAAATAGTAGTAAAGTAGCGGATTAATAAAATATTAATATTGCTCAATATTTTCGGTGGAATATAAAGAAAGACATTTTTAGTGTAAACTTCCACACAAAAGACATAAAATTTGAAACATTAGTTGCGCAGCAATCAGCCAATAACTTATGTTTTGCCTCTACTTTTTAAATAGTGCAGAGCGAATAAAGTTGAGAATAATTCTATAAAATTCAATAAATCGACTGAATGAATCATTGACTTCTGACGACTGATGTTGCAAATCCCAAATGATATTAAGCCAAGAATGTTTGAACATTCGTATAGGCATTAAATGATAATGTGATTCATGCAATATGACAAACAAAAAGTTTTGAGAACATTGTATTGTTGACGATACTACCAATTTTTTTTTGTAAATAAAAGAGAAAAAAAATCCCAATTTCTTTTTTTAAATTATATGTCCAATGCAATTAATTCGTGTGGTTGTCTGGAGAGAAGTAGAGCATTCAAGAGCAAATCAATAATTAGGGACTGCAGTTAAAAGCGGGCCAGGTTCGGGTCACAGGGGCTCGGGATCGGAGAACAAACTCACACCTTCAAACCTTTAATGCTATAAATTATAAAAGGTGTGGCCGCATTAGCATCACTCGTAAAGGCAGAAGATTTGGTTTTAAACCCTAAATAAGGCCCAAAAGTTATAAGGACTGGGGCCCAAATATTAATATATACAAGTATTTTTTTTATTTGAAAAAATCTACACACCATCATTGCAATTTGCAAACTCGAATTATTGATATTAATATTTGTAAATTTATTAATATCAAATTAAAAAAATATTGATATTAATGCTAGAGATTAAATTTGAAACACTTGAAACTTGTATCACCATCAATTCAAAAGTAAGCATGCTGAAATAACAACATACATAATTTTTAAGGTGACGTTTGTTTTTTTTAACTAAGTGCTGAATAGCATTGAATTTAATTAAGTCTGAATAGAGCTGAATGCTGAATAATATGTTTATTTTTTATTTTTAAATGTTTGAATAAATGTATTAAGTTGTTTGTTTTTTTATAATAGAAATGTCTGAAAACTGTTATTTTACATATATACCCTTATTAAATATTATGTATATTATTATACTTATATATTAATAATTCAATGAAAAAAATCAAATATAAAATAAATAAACTATTTTATTTAATAAAAAAACTAAATTTATTATTTAATAACAAAAATAAATTGAATCATTAATAAAAAAAATCAACTAAATCCATTAAAAAAAATGATTTGCAATTTAGTCTCACAGTTGTTGCATGAATACTTGATCTGAAGTTCCAAAAAAGTTGTTCGCATTTGGTGCTTGATTAGGTGCATTATCGTTTTCGAACACTATTTCTTCATTCTCATACTCTGAAAATAATCTATCATCAATTGATTTTTTTTGTAAAAAATTATGTATTGCAATGCATTAAAGCAATAAGTTTTCTTTGCGAATCAAATGAATACTGTCCCATTCTCTTCAAAATTGGAAAGCGGGTTTAGAAACATAAATTTAGATACATAATTGGATATTATTAGGATATTGTTAATATACATAAGTTATTTAATAACATAAGTTACGATCCAATTTTTGTTTCATACCTCTTAACTTTTGTATTGTTCGCAATTTGCTCTCTTGCAGAAATTCTTTTAGTATTACATTTTTCATTCTAATTTTGGTTCTTCCGCTAGCGTGGGAGGAAGGGGGGTGGGGGCGGCGACATGTGGGTGGTGGTTTGGTGTCATGCAATAAATAGTCATTCAATTGAACCAGTCTCAAACGTCTGCTTGTCCTGGAGTAAATAATTAGATATTGTTAGGGTATTGTTGAAAAAATAAAAATTAATTTATTTAGCACTTTTTTAATTCAGCATTAAGTTATAATTTTTTACTTAATTAAATTAAGCAATAATTTTGAGTGTTCAGTTAAAAAATAAATTAAGCATTAAGTTGGAATTAATTTATCGTTGCTTAATTTTGAGTGTTCAGTTAAAAAACAAATATTTATAAAACAACTGAATGCTGAAACTGAATTCTTTTAAGCATTTGATAACTCTGTGAAATGAGAGTTATCATGTTATATTTAAACCTAAACTTACATTATTTAGAGAGCAATTAGTGAAGTTTTATTATATTTTTATTACATTTTGCATGTGCATGTATTTAATCTAAGTTGTAATAAAATGATGTATGGAAGACCATTTCATGCCCTTTTGTGCATAATTATAGGTGACCTCAAGAGTTTATGGTTTGACAATGGATGCTACAGAAGAAGGATCATATGCTTCAGCAACGGGCTTGCAGAAAATGATAAACGACTTATCTGCAGATGAATGAAATCAAATCTGAATCAGAAGAGATGATGTAGCGATTGCTGTAGCAATTCAGGAGCGAATATAGACAAGACTGACAAGACAGCTCATGTACTAGCTAACAAAATCTGTTGCAGCAGAATATTTTGCTGTCATTGTCAGGTGCAGACAAAACAGCAACAAACCTGCAGAAAGATACCAAAAGATTAGTCTGCACGTGAGAGAATATTAAGCAAAAATCAGAAGAATGCTGGAGAAGTTGCCGCAGCAATCTGAGAGCAAAAAAAAGACGATCATGTCATGTGGCGATGACGAGACAAAATCTACAAGAACCGCTATCGCCATCGTCCGCAAAGACAAAATATCATGTGGTCCTAGAATTTCAGAGGTTGCCAAGTGTCCCCATTTCCTCAAAAGGGGTGCCCTAATTCCAAGATATAAAAAGGCATTTTAAGGAAACCATTCACAACCATTCACACAACCATACACACATCATTCATCATCCATTCTCACCCATTATCATCACCCACGAACAGCCACTTAATCCACCATCATCCACCACCACTCACAGCCGTCACTCACAAAAATAAAGGGGATTTTCAGAGCTACAACAGAAGACACACAAGAAGAAGAGAGGGTGCACATCAAGATTGAAGAGTGACACTTCATCCTTATTGTATCTAAACTCTATATTTGTATTAGTTCTCCTTGATGATGTATTTGATAACAAACTCTTATGCTTTTACTGTTTTAAAGCTCATCATGAGCTAAACCTTTAAGTAGTTGGATTTTAAATGAACTTTATGGTAATTTGACTCATATATTGTGTTGCTGGATGTATGCTATAGTATTTTGCCTTGGTTGTATGTGTTGTAATTCTCTATTTCGGCTGATCACCCATTTAGTAGATACGAACTAGGAAAGAGTCTTAAAAAGGTCTGACCTAGTGGATTAGCCAAGACAATACATGATCTTAGAGTGGGTTTCCCAAGTTGATTTTATTTCAATTTGAATAGGGCCATGCCTAATCTAGAATTTATGATGAACTAGAAATAGGTAGTCATCTTGTGGGTTAAGGGAACCTAGAACGAGTAATGCTATATCTAGATGTTGGCTTAGCAACTGATCATTGTTAGGTCGTTTTTAGATATAAGATGTCCAACAGGCGACAGCTGAGGATGCATGAGGGATTCTGCCTAATGCTGCAGTAGTTGCTGTAGCAACAGAACATTAATTAAAAAAGAGTAAAAAACCATTAAGTGAGTTTATGATCCAACTACCCCCTTGTCATTGAGTATATCCTTGTGTGTGACATGGCTTTCTTTTATTGCACTTTTTAATTTCATTAGGTCTTTAATCTTAAATTTAATATTGTTTAATTACTTAGCTAAAATTTACACCATAAGATTGCTGTAGCAAGTTACAATAGATCAATCCCTGTGGAGACGATCTGATTACTCATCACTTTACTACTTGTTGTGTTCGCTTGCACGTTGACATCATTTTAAATTTCTGCAACAGCATTCAGTCAAAAAAATAAACAACCTCTAAGATTTTTCCTACAAGGAGTAGAGTACCATGCCAAGCCACTCATTACATTGGGGTGCATATGCCTATGAAACAAAGAGAGGCAAATTCAAGGATTTGAATTTTACAATATACAACTAATTAATTAACCTTTGCTCTCAAGCCCTTTCTTGCGAGTCCCAAGAATGTATTTGAAAAAATATTGAATCACCATTGCATCTGGCAATGCTTGTAATAGAACCACTGCAAGCATGAGGCCACTACGGCAAGCAAAGATGGTCATAGCCTATCCATTTAATGCTTGGTTTACCATACGTCTCTTGAATTTTGTCATCTTCTTTGCAACAAATAATGGAATCTGTATACTATATACAACAATCAAACATAAAATAATCAACAAGGCCCCAGTTGTTTAAACTTTCTAGTAGCTTAACTGCAAAAAATGTTTGGTAAGTGCACTTGTAGATTTGACTTTAATAACACAACGGGTTATTTTTCATCATTGACTTTTACTTTACATATATAATAGTGTCTATCAAATGCCCCTCAATTTTTTTATTTACAGTAGTTGATATTTCATAGCAGTTGTGATTTAAAAGCTAGCTGTGAAGTCTAAATGGAATCCTAATCTGGGATAAAGAATCATATTTGCATTAAAAATCAATTACCCAAATAACCACTTTGTAAGCAACACATGCGATGGCTGCCATTGCCTATAGCCAACATGGGCGATGGTTCCCATCGTCTGCAAGCCATCACCCGTAACCAACCAACGTTGGTGATGACTTCCATCGCCCGCATCCAACCGAGCTCTATTAAGGATAAATTAGTCGAAAATGAGTATAAGTTGTTATTATGATTAAAAATAATTTATTGTATGGTTAGTGTTGATAATTATTTTTTAAAAATGGCTAGATAAGTAAGGGTGTGTTTGGTAATTAATGTTTTTTAATTAGTATTTTTGGCTCTTATTTTAAAGAAGGAGAGTAATGTTTTAATTTTGATATGATGTTTTTTAAAATGAAAATTTATTTGGTAGTTTGTTTTCAAAACAACATGTGAAAATAAAAACATAAAAAACGCGTTTGGTTTTTTGTTTGAAAATATGAAAAATAATAAAAATACATTTGGTTGTTTGTCTAAAAATATAGAATTGTTTATAAAATAGTTTTCTTCAATTTATTTATACTTTTAATCTTTGATCATTATAACTTTAATCAAAATGAAATCAAATTTCATACAACAATAATAATTTTCAGATGACCCTCTCATAATTTATTAAGTCTAAAAAATTAAAATAAAATGAAAAACAAAATAATAAATATAGAATTAATTAACTTATAACAAAATAAAAATTTATACTACAGTTATATTTATTATAGACATTTAAGCAGTTCATTTGTACTTATTATATTTTATAACAGAAAATATATAGAACAAAAGAGTACAAAATAAAATTAAAAAAAAAAGGGTACCTAGATATTGGCTACAATTAAAGAGATAAAAGACTGAGAGTTTTTACAGTTGATGAAAAAAACAGATAGAAGTAATGGTTACAGTTGAAGAGATAACGAAGAAGTAATGGTTACTGAAGAAAGGATCGTTAATGAAATAAAATAATAATTAAATAAATAAAAGTGGTGGCCAGGACAACACCTTTTTCCCTAACCCTTATTATTTGTTCTCCACTTTTGTTCACAGAAATGGAAGAACAAAAATATTTTATTTTTCAAAATTTTTAGTGATTGTTAGAGATTAGAGAATAACCTTACCAAACAATCAAACATGTTTTTTATTTTTGAAAAATAAAAAACACTGAACAAAAAAAAAACGTTACCAAATGCACTCTAATTAAATTTCCCGTCACACAAGAGCAGGACTGTTGATAATCTAGTTTTAGGAAAATTAGCGCAGCCCAAATATCGATTTGGTTAAAGGCGGCAATAGGCCTATTATATTTATGGGAGTCCAAGGTCAAGAGGGCACAGAGCCTAAGCAAGACCATGCACGTCAAATTAAAATACAAATAGACTTGTACAAACTCTGCGTTCGTAAATAAACCGATTGCCCGGTAAAATTAAATATATATGTTGAGTATCAGAGGTAGAAAATTTTCTTGATCAAGCTGGAACTTTGACGGAGAGGTCAGCATTAATTCCTCTCCGGCGGATTCCTATAGAGAGACGCCAAGCATCAAGGAGGGGATCAGGGAGCAAGCGAGCGAAGCACCATTGAGCTGAGTGAGCCCAATAAGGCGTGCACCGCGGTTCATACCCAATGCAGCGAATTGCAGCTCGTGCATAATCTTCCGGCGATGGTACAAACAGCGTTTGTTTAGTTATCGATGCTACACTGGACGCCATTTTTGTTGCAACATATAACGGTACCTGACATGGCATGCATTAATCACAGGGCCCCTTGCTTTATAATTAGACGTACGAAAAAAAAAATATATATTTATTCCCCACAAAACTGTAATAAAAGAATTCAGGTGGATATGTGACCAATATAAATAGAGTTAGTGGAGGTAATATTCTGTTTGATGAAGGGAAAAAAGCGCGCATTAATTGATGAAGATGGATGAGAGGAGAGAGAAATGATAAAAACTAAAAAATTAATGTCATTAATCTATTAAATCATGACCGTTGATAAGTTTTAAATCTAATGGCCTAAAATTAATGTAAAATTAAGTGTGATTTTAGGAGTTCTTAACCCGCCCTATGTATATATACACATATTAAAGCAAAGCATGCATGCACGCACGACAATGTTAGTTTAATTTGCTGCACTGCACTGCACATATTACCTGACACTGCACATCGATTCCAAATCTTTGGTATTCCACATACAGTGATCTTGAGAGTTGATCAATGTACCTGGATGCATGAAAAATTGAGAATCACCTCATCCTCATGCAGCTGCTTAAGAAAAAGAATTATTTTGCTATTCGGAAACTAATAAAGGAGTACTATATATATATGTATGAATCTCTATTTTGTATTTTTATGATTGATTGAGAGAGATATACGACACGATCAATCATAAACCTTGTACGTAGGGGAAGGAACTCTATTTCTAGGACTTGTCTGTCTCTGATTTGAAACTGAGTTATTGGAAACAAAATGAAGTCCCAGACCCATACAGACACCAAAAAGTTCGGTCTGAGCATGACTATATATACCTCAATCCTCACGAGGCTTGTCGCATGAATTATACAAACGCTACCTGCTCCTTCAAAATTTTTGTTGGCATTAACTCTTTTTACCATCAATTTTTTTCCAAATTAAATTATTAATAGCTAAAATTCACATATGATTCTCACAAAATTACCAAAATGTAGTGTTTGCAAACAATTTTTTTTTATCTCATTTATACATCTGGTTTAGTATAATTTAGAAAAAGGCATACATTCTTGTCTGATCACCATTCACCTAAAAAGGTAAGAAAACTACTTAAGTGGTCTTAATCTTCAACATGAATCCCAAAAAAAAAAAGAAAATGCTAGGCTTCATGCAGAAAATAATGCTTTCTAGATCTACAAATGTAGTTAAATAATTTATAACAAAAAAAAAAATAGGGGTGAATAAAGTTCAAATCAATTTGTCAGTCTCCACCACTTTTATATATAATTTGAAGTCAAATGATGAGTGAAAAAAAATAAAAAAAACACTTAAAAATCACTTGGATATCCTTATGTAATTAATACATAGTTTTATTCAAAACTGTTTGCAGTGTCAGAAGAGAGAACTCTATTAACGTGAAACCTTTTTTTTTTTTTTTTGGGGAGGTATGCTAAAAAGGAGACGTATTTTAAGAATTAGTAGTGCTTACGCTTTCGTAGCAGCATAGATAGCAAAAAGAGGATGTGAAGGCACAACAATGGCAGCACCAGAACCAATATTAACAATAGCACCTTTCTTCCTCTTCAGCATCCCTGTTAAAACTGCTTTAGTAACCCTAGTTGTGCCCTCCAAATTAACCCTAACAATATCCATCCACTCTTTCTCATCAACCTCATGAAAAAACATGGCTTTGGGGTATGTGATCCCAACGTTGTTAATCAAAACACCAACTTCAAGCCCATCAATGACCTTCTCTATCGCCTCTATATTACCGGCTGAAACGACGTCGCAAGAGAAATCATACTCGACAACGTTGATCTGGGTGTTGGGATTTTCAGCTTGGATTTCATTTGAGGTTTTCTTGAGCTTCTTGTGGTTTCTGCTGACTAAGATTAGGTTTAGGCCTTGCTGTGCTAGTTGATGAGCAAATGCTTTGCCAATGCCGTCAGTGGCGCCAGTGATGAGAGCCCAAGAGCCATAGCTCTTGAGGTTTTTGGGCTGTCTTAGAAATGTAATGTAGATCCATTTTAGAAGAGAGATCGAGTGTTTGAGGAGGATGATGAAACCAAGTGCACTTGTTGGAAGAAGAAGTAGCCACGGTTGCTGCTGCCCGGATACTGTGATCAGTTGGTTGATGCAAGCAATAATTGGTGACATTTTTCCGAAACTGGTGGGATGGCTAACATTGCTTGTTCCTTCCCTTCAAATGAAATTTTTTAATAGCTGGGCTGGTTTAAATAACTCTTTCTCAACAACTTTGTTTTAAATATCATGAACTATCACCGTCAGATTTAATTCTGCTTCGTGGGAATATATATTGACACCGCACAACACAAGTGAAGACATAAAATTTAAATTGAACAAAGTGAAATTAAGAAAAAAAAGAATTATTAATAGGTCGTTGATATAGTAGGAGAGCAATTGCTCTTACGCATGAGAATAAGTGTTCGAACTCTTATAAAATTAATTATAAAACTTTAATTTTTTTTATGTGAGTGAAATAAATGTCCTCGACGACTATCAACGAGAATTAAAATATGGGACAATGCTGTATAAAATTTCTTGGAATTGGAAACCACTCATGAAATCTGTACGTTAACGCAACGATCGATAAATAACAAAAAAGAGTCGCAAAAAGAGCAAGCTATTGATACCCTAGGTAGCTAGCGTTTTTTGCTTTTTATTGGGTTTGGCCGCCTGATCCTCGTGCGTTCAGAAGAAATGTAAGTTTAAAATTACTCTTACCGGCAGTTGCAGTTAAGTTTACCTTCGCCTAACTGTTCATAACCGTACATGGGCGAAGCGTGAAGCATTTATTTACTCTTAACAACTCTATCAGGCTGCATGTTCTCTGCATTTGTTGCCAGTAAATTGATGACACGTAAACAATATTGATCAAACAATTAAGTGACCGTAAATCCCGAGAAACACCAAAGACTGTTCATCGTCCCTGTCCCAATCCCGGCCCATTCTCAGCAGCATTAAAGTTTGATGGTTTGGTGTGACATGCACGGCTTTGGTAGTAAACGAAACACGTTTTGCAATTGTTTTGGCTCCATTCATATCAAGACATCCAAGGCCAACAAACACAACAAGACTCTTCAACTGGCAAATCAACTAAGGTCAAACTTCTATCTATATTTGCAAGCATCCACGTCTACAGGCTCCAGCAAGAAGATATTAATTCTTTCAAGTCACTACAACAATCATAGGAATGCGGTGGGAAGAAAATTAAATTAAAATGGCAAGGGTAATAAGGAATTCCATTATGTCACCAATGAAACATTACAACAAAATTGCCAACAATGTTTGCGCCAAATCAAACAGTACAAGTGCCTTACTCGATCTTGATCTCCAGTTTCATCATGGTACCATCATCCCGTTAACAATTTCGTGCGGATTTCATGGTTGTGTCTGTACAAAAATGTGATGCAAACATTATATTTCCATCTGTTCTTATCTTTCAGGGTCAAGAGTAGCGCTTCAATATACTTGACAAATATGTACCAAATAGGTACCAGTGAGAAGTGAAGATTTTCTGGTAACCACCATAAAATATATATTCTTGGTCCTTCATGGGTCTAAATCATGACTACTATGTTCCGAGCCCTTGGAAAATTGTTCGTGGTGAAAGGGATCATCAGCACAATGTACAGAACTCAACCTAGGAGAGAAATTCCAGCCCATCTGTTCCAGCTCATGGCCAGTTGCTCTCATGCTGGCTTCTTCTTTTAACTTGATGAAGAACATGGATGACCAGTAATCTTTTGCCAAGTTCTTCATGATAGTAAAGAAAAACATTAAACTTTTAGAGATATATGTGATGTGGGAATCCATCATAAAAAGTAAACCTTAGCAAACAACAGACCATTTTCACCAACTGCATTAGCTCATTTATGGCGTTATTAAAGAGATCGGGGTGTGCCAGATTGGGAGTAGTTAAAATTTCTTGCCGGGTTCGATGAGATATATTCACCTCCATTGAAGCACCTGTAGCATGCAAAATTGAGCAACATATAAGACTTCCCCCGCCCCCAAAACAAAGGGAAGTAGAAAAATGAAAAGGTATCCCTGAAGGTAAACGAGATATATGGGAACTGCTGAGCATCGATAACCAAAACAAACCAAATTCATTATAGTGCTGAAAATATTAGGTTAGAGCACACAAATCTATAGCAGACCATAAAGCATGAATTTAGCTCAACAGTTATATTGGTTGCTTAGAAAACTTGAGAAGGTATCAACTTGCTCTTTGCAATGAGAACTAAGACTGAAGGTGATGCATAAGAAGTAATTGATTAATGTTCAGATCAAACTTCCTGAAAGTAAGTCACAAACCTGCAACAATGTACTTCTCAATAATATGTCGTGCCATGTAAATCCTTCTGACATGATCGTCTACCGGAATTTTTCCATGTTCATGCACTTCATCAAAGAAATGAACACTCTCTCCAGCCAAACAACTACAATCACGAGGAAAACAAAGACACCTAAATCAAATACTGAACTAGTGCACTTATCATTATCTCCAGTAGTTTCTAAACAAAAGTGAGCCTGGAGAAATTTTGCCCAAAAATGTAAATCACAATATATGAAGCTGGAAGAGATCATCAGCCCTCTAAGCTGTGTATAGTATCATTAAATAAAATTTCCTACAAAAGAATTTTGCGGAAAATAAATTCCGAAGTAGTGGAACTTGGGAAGGAATAGAATACCTGTCAGCAAATTCCATAAAGGACTGCCTGAACTTCTTGTTGAGAAGAAGCTTATCCAGTGGTTCGTTAGGATCTATGACAGGAGTAGGTTCTCTTTGCAATAGCAGTCCGCTATCAGGTATTCCCAGAGCCTGGCCCATTGTTTCAAATTCTCTAGGTTCCCTTCTCCTCAAGCTGATTTGCGAAAGTAGAGGCTCTGAACTTGATATAGAGAAGAAAACCAGTACAAGAATACCTGCCTGCAGAAAACCTGAAAATTATAAGCAATATTACAGATATGCTGGAATGCTAGAATTTTCAATAAATTGTGATTGCAGCAAGTATCAATGACTGCAGGTGCATAACAGATGCAAAGAACAAATCTATTACAAATCATACCATAACTAACAGCAGGAACCTGGATGCAACTTGAAGCCATGAGATATCATCATGAATTTCATTCAAAAGGTAAGCAAAAACCCATAAACCTGAAAGCACAAGTTAATAGAGTCATGCCAACAAGAAAAAAACATATCGGGTTAAAGTAATGTTATTCACTGTCGCATTGATAACATGCTGGTATCAATTATCTGTGTTGGCTAATTATCATAATTCACATGTAAATACTTTTCCTACAACCAGATATAATACCTCAGAAAATGAGTCTGATAACCAGAGAAAATTTGTCAAAACCTTTAAAAATATAACTAAGGCCAACTATTAAAGACCGTTAGACTTTTCATTCCACAACCACTGGATTGATTTGGACAGATGTGCTTGCTGGATGACTTAGGATTTAAAAAGCATGAGATCGTCATCTGGCAACAGCAATATATCAAACACAAAGGTTTACAAAGTGAAAAAAAATTGGAAACTAATTACTCAGCACTGTATCAAACCTAGAAGAAAGTGTACCAATAGATGAGGCTGAAACTATTATTCCCTGCCAGAGGTCCCTTAGTTCATCAAACCTAAACTCTATATGCCGAATTGCCGACATGAATCCAACCAAAGAGGCAACGTATAGTGTATGGAGGAACAAGAATGGAATGATCCAATAAACTCCCATGTGGCACCGATCATTGAGAGGCCTCATTACTTGCATAACTACAGAATAAAGCATTCTTCCTGTTAGGAACAAGAAATTATAGTGGAGAGAGAGAGAAAATGGCACCATCAACAATAAGTTCACACACTAAATGCAGGCTTTTGACTAAGACAATTAAAATTATCCACTCATACAGCCAGGAAGAATTCAAAACACTGCATGACCTATTCATATATTAGAGTGCAGTTACAAGAATATGAGTCACCGTATCATTAAGGTTGGACCATGAAACATAGAGAAATTAATGGATGGTCAAAAGAATTTTGAAGAAGGATTAAGACCTTTATTAAACATTCTTAGTGGAGGAAGGCTAAGGCGGATATACATGCTGAAAAACAATCCAACAATAGACAGCCAATGCCTACACTAGGAAAATACAAGGGGAAAGGTAAGAAATAGAAAAACGATCTAGGCTCTTGGAACTTACTGATATGATTTAAAAAATCTATTCATGAAGCAACACTTGCATTAGTCTTGGAGTCCTTAATTTCAGAACAAGATTACAAATTACGTGGCACTATAGTATGAATGTGAAATGCAAGGCTTGATATCAGAAATACATGAGTGAAAGACAGAAAAACATGAGAAATGGCATACCCATTGCTAAGGTTTAGTTCAGTAATGATATGCTTGGAAGAAAGCAAAACAGCAAATAAGAACAAAGGAAGCAAATATAATTGAAACATAAACCAGCAAACAGAGTGAAGGAAGAAAAATATATCATAAACTCATTGGGAAAATTACTGCTCACAGCCTTGATTAATCTCATTGAAGAAGTACAATAAGCCCACCATGGAAAATTGGACTTAGGAGAAACTAAATTGAAACTATTCAAAGATTCTTACATGTAGCCCCAATAAGCCATGGCACGAGAATTAGGGGAAGATAAATGTATGATCTGATAGGTGGTAAATGCCTCCTGAAATATCAAAAGCAAATAAATTTAGCAAGAACCCTTAAGATAGTGTCGAAACTGCAGATAATAAAATCTGAATTGTAGTTAAGAAACACTTTAGGAATAAGGTTTTAGAAAAATTGATATTTCTTCAGATGCCTGTATGAGAATGAAATGTTCATGTAGCCTGCAGCAAAGTTGCATTAATTGAAAAGAATCAAATCCCTCTAAGTGCTTGAGGCTGCTTCATTCATTGTCAAAAAAAGTCTCACTGTCAGCAAACTGACAACAAGCATTTTGTGCAAACGTTAAACCCACAGGCTCTAATCATCACCTTGTCAAAGACAAAATTAACTCTTAAATTTTTTTTTCCCATCGGTTTTAGCTTGTATGTGAGAATTATGCACAAGTGATCTCTCCAATGTGCATGTGTGCCTGTCTAAAAGCTGGTATACATATGTGAGGGGCTATCTAGCAGCCCAAGAGGCGAGATCACTAACTGAAGAAATGGTTCATTCAACGCTACCAAACAACTTAATTTCTCGACTTTGAAAGAAGGCTATTTACCTGACAAAAATGTAATAAAGTTGGAAGGCCTGTGCTATGCGACAACTCATCAGCAAACCAAATCCTAAAGGACCTTCAATCCAGACTGAAAGCAAAAGATACCACATCTTAGCTTACAACACATTCAAATTTCACTTTGAAAGAGATCGCTGACAGAATAAAATGCAAAAAGAAATGTTCTAGCAACAACAACAACAGCAGTAAAGCACCTGCCCAGATGTAGCAAGACTGCCACCAATGCCTCCTTTGAAATTTCAAGAAATTGCCGGACATCTGCATAACGAGAATAATTTCAAAAAAAAATTGTTAAATTGCCTATAACACAGATTTTAATAAACAGGGACATTAAAGACACATAAGAAGCTTAGCCCACCACTAAAGATAACAGAAGGTTAAAGCTGGCAAAGACTTGAATCACCGGAATCCAAAAGCCACTGCCTTTGATACGAGGAACCTTGTGAACCACAAAGGGTAATATGAACCTTGCTAGAAGCCTTTAAAGGAACAAAACCAATCAATAAAAAGAACCCAAAACAGAAGTTATAAAACAACCTGAATATCAAATGAAAGATAGCCCAATTGAAATGGGGAATCACTGCTAAAAAATTGAGACTTGTCGTAATCAGAAACAGAGCCACTATTATTAAACTTTAAAACATTAATACTAAAAATCCAATTGCTAAAAAGAAAAGGAGAAATGATGAGTAAAGAATAAAAGAAGAAAAAGGGCAAAAAAAAAAAGCTTACAGAATGAAGAAGAGGGAAGCGGTGGCGAGGGCTATGTAATCGGTGGGGCAGCCTCCTTTGACAGCACAGCCTGAGCGTGAGCCTGAGCCTGCCATGATCTTGCATTTGTTTTCTTCTTTGTACGTTTGGACTATCGGTTAACTGATTAATCTAAATCTCTGTATTTGTTTGTTTGTAGTCTCTGACTCTGAGTTAACTAAAGACTTCAATTGAGTGGTTGGTATGTCTGGTCGTTTGCGGCTCGTTAGAAATTACGGACGAGGACTCCTTTTCCCACGTGACGGCTGACCGGCTAAAGTTTGTAAGAAGTTTGGTGGTGGGGTCACTTGAGCAAATAAACTGGACACGTGGAGGCTTGTTCTCCGAGTGATTATTGTGACTTGGAGTTGCAAGTGCTCTGAATATTATAATAAACGCACGTGAGCATAGCCATTGCCCATACCCTGTTGGTATTTGCTTCTTACTTTAAATGTTAAGAGAAAGAATTAGGATAAAATCGTGGAGCCCAGGCCAAATTTCTTTCCTTCACAAAAGTAAACTTACTTCCACAAAGTCAATTTCTTGATCCACAAGTTGCCCCACGTTACATAATTCAACAAATTAAAAGCAACACAACACAAGAAGGAGAAGGAGAGGATATTGATGTGATCCAATTCTGCCACCTGTTTGTTGGAGGATAGGAGGATATCGTTACCGTACTATAACGTAACCTGAACGCAATAGGAAAGTGCCTACTAAATAAATCCTAAACTAAGAAGGATAACCTAGCTAAATCGAATTAATAGGAAAGTAATACATTTATAGATCCTCCATCGTAAAACAGGGAAAAACAAATTGTTTCCATTGTCAGTAGGGTACTTGCATACGTTAATGCTAGCCCATAACCACCCATTTTTGCCTTCTGGTAAGCGTAGTCGTTGTATACACCATCATGATGATCGAGAAACCACCATAAACAAGAAGAAGAAACTCAAGACCACGAGTACTGTCTGCGGCAGTGATGGTGCTGTTGATCGCACTGCCTTGCTCAAACTCAGATTTTCTGATACTATTTTGAAAGCCCAAAACTACATTCACTATCATGCTCATGAAGACGAAGCGGCAGCGGCTAGAAGGAGAGTTCAACTGGATGCCCAAAGAAAAGCTGCTCGGTTGCAACTTGGGAATATGGAGAAGCATGCCAATCTTCATGTTCAAGATAACTTCACGACTTTCAAGCAACTTGAAAACCTTGCTGGTTGCTCCTTCAGTTTGGTGATTGATCCAAAAATAACTGAAGATGCTAAAGTGACAAGCTGTGCCATCAAAGGAGGACGACTCTGGAATCCCCTAGAGAAGATTGGTCTAACTATCAAAGGTGATCAAGAACTGGAAGGAGAGCTTCTGGTCAAGAAGGTGCAAGAGAAGCCACGTCATCATAGTACTAGGGTTAGGAGGCTTCAACTTGAATCCCAAAGACAAGCTGCTCGTTTGGAACTGCACAAGATTGAAAGCAATACTGATATCCAAGACAACTTTAAGAGTTTCAAACAACTGCAAGATCTTGCTGGGTGCTGCTTGAGCGTTATGATTGATCCAAGTTTAGATGACGATGATGCTACTAAAGTGACGATGGGTGCTTTGAAAGGAACCCGATTCTGGAATCCCCTGGAGAAAATCGGTTTACACCTCAAACATTGATGTTTATTATTATTACTATTATTATTTTCTGAAAACTCTCAAAGATAATTGATGTATGTTACTTTTCTTTCTAATCGCACGGAGTTCAAATGCATGTAGTTTTTCTTTCTGACCGTACATTCTGACGAATTACCAAACATAATAATTGATTGAATTCTTTAATTATATATTGGAATCATTATGTGCCCTTTTTCGGATGGACTCCATTTTTTGTTACCTTCTGGCTCAAGAAGATTGATAAACATTTTAATTGTGATACCAATGAACAAGCAATTACAAAATTTTACGCGCATTCATTCAAACTTGTAAATTAAAATTTTCTTTGATGATTTTGATATGTAGCACCAAAAAATTCCTCCAACCAAATTATTCAAAGCATGAGAAGCCATTGGCACAACAATGTTATGGGATACAGTATATTGTCGCATAGCCATATGCAAAGCCAACAAACGTGGCCCTGGAAGAGGTAAATGAAGATCATTGTACATTCAACAGTTTCAACATAATAGTATGAAGATCATGACCGTACATTCAACAGTTTCAACATAATTCCAAGACACAGACTAACTATAGGATACGTTAAACATAAATATGTAAATGAATGGGATAGTTTTTGTGGTGATCTTAAAATGTCAAACTTTGGATAAGAAAAAAAAATCCAGTAAATTAAAGAAGATCAGTAACAGACTGCGAAGGAGTACTTTCGACCAATGCCCAAGTGTAGAATACCAACAGTGCTCTTGCATTTGTTTTCTTCGTACACGTTTGGACTATCAGTTGACTGATTAATCTAAATCTCTGTATTCGTTTGTAATCTGGGAGTTTAATTGAAGACTTTATTGAGTTTGAGTGTTTGTTTGGTCGTTCTAGAAAGGGTAATTTTCTCTGACCTCCCCTGAACCATTTCCAACTCACACATAGATGGATTTTATGTTTAAATTAACACTGGTCTCCCTTGGTCCAACCATTTGATCACGATTAAGTGTGATAACAATTGTTGGAAAATACACTAATATCTTTAGTGAATAATTACGAAAGAAATTTAAAAAAAAAAGATCAAAATTTAGTACTTATATTGAATAAAAATGATGTTCGTTTGAGTTGCAACAGGTAAAAATCGAACATGAGGCAATATAAATATAATAAAAGGAAGTTTTTGTTTAATGACATAAGTAATATAATATTAAAGAATATATTCTTCTGTATTTCAGATTTGTATTAAATTAAATTTTAATTACATGATGTCTTCAATAAACTCACATAATAACATGAAAAAAAAATTACAAGAAAAAAGTGGAGAAAAAAACGATTCGATGCTCTTCTAAATTTACTTCAGGTTTAAAGCCATTTGACAGCACCTCCATTTCTACAAAAATTCAACTAATTTTCTAAATTTTCTTTAGACTTTTAAATCCATTTAAAAGCACTTACATTTGTTTAAATATTAAAGTAAATTTTCAGAATTTGCTTCAAGTTTAAAGTTATTTGAAAGAACAAACATTTCATGAAAAATTCAAATAATTTTTCATAATATGCTTCAAACTAAAGGCCATTTGAAAGCACATGCATCTACCCATATATTAAAGCCAACTTCAAGAATTTCGAAATTATCCTCGATGGTAAGTCAAACAAACTAAACATTTGATCTGTTAATTTGGCCATAAAGTTCATCTATGTGTGGGTTGGAGAGAGTTGAGGGGAGGTGAGTGAAAATCATCCTTCTAGAAATTAGAACTTCTTCTGACGTACGATGAGTCATTTTCCCACGTGATATGGTTGACTGGCTACAGTTTGTAGGAACTTGGTGGTGGCTCAAGGTTTAAGCAGTTAAGCTAATAAACAGGACGTGTGTGTAGGATTGCTAAGCAAATAAACTGGACACGTGTAGGCTTGTTAGAAAATAACCAGAAGGATTATTATGACTTCAACCTTAATTAGTGATTTTGTTTAATTTATAAACAACATTCAGGAAAATGCTATTTCAACACCACAGTTTACTTGAGCAAAATATAAAAGAAGGGGAAAACATGTGCTATTCATCTTTAGATCGTTATGTTTACAGCTACAACTCTCTCTACTTAAAGAGCATCCCCACAACCATTCTCCTGAAATCACCCAAAGCAGCAGCCACAACTCAAAAAGCGGCGGTGACAAGGGAAGAACTTGGATAAATTATTATTCATTGGACCCAATCCCAGAAATATTTGCAGTTTATTATTAATCAAATGAAGCATTTAGGAATTGGCCACTGAGCCCTTGGCCGAGTGGTTGGGTTGAGGGCAGCCATTCAAGCTCCCACAATATTTGAGTGGAGGCAGTCTGCTCTGTTACCAATGTAATAGAGTGAACGTTCCTCGAATATTAGACAGAATTAAAATCTGAACAGTATTTAATAAGAATTAATGTAACATACTATTAAATCACACAATTTTATATTCCATTGAAAAATAATTGTATTAAACCACACCACTTAACAATGTATCTGTTGAAAAACATAAGGGCACCCGAGAAAGATATATATGTATAAAGCTTGAGGGCTAAGGACAATAAAAATCTGTGTCCACGAAAATCAATGCAAGCCAAGGCACTTCCATCAGAACTCATCGTGGACATACTCCTGAAATTACCAGTCAGGTGTGTATCTTGCTCTAATCACCAATCCTCGCTTTGTTAAAACACTCCTAATTACTCAAGACTCAAGAGAAAAAGACTCATTCTCTGTCCTTACTGTTATTCTTGCACTACATCTCTTGATTTTTACTAAATTAAAGTCAAAATACTAACATTTACGGTAAATTTGATAGATGGTATTACGCGTATGGTATCTACTTTGTTGATTTTGATGTGTAGCGCCACAAAATTCCTCCAACCAAATTATTCAAAGCATGAGAAGCCATTGGCACGACAATGCTCTTGGATACAATTGTCGCGTAGCCATATGCAAAGCCAACAAACGTGGCCCTGAAAGAGGTAAGTGAAGATCATGACTGTAAATGAATGGAATAAGTTGTCAAACTTTGTTTGGAGAATCCATTAAATTAAAGAAGATGAGTACCAGACAGCAAAGGAGTACTTTCGACCACTGCCCAAGTGTAGAACACCAAATATGGTTGCAACTGCCAAGACACTCTTCCAATCCATTCCAAATAGAGGTAGCAGTGCACCACGGAAGAGGAGTTCCTGCTCAGCCCAAAATTCCATACAGGATTGCCAATATTAGCTGAACGTAGAAAAGTATGGGAAACAAAAATGTAAAAGTAATTTACACAGCTTACGTACCTCACTAATACCAGGCAAAAATGCAACAACTAAGTAATCCAACGGTTCAAGAGAAGTAAGGACCTGCATTTGAAAACAACATATCAATTGAGTTCAATAAAGATTTGTGCGTTCTTCCTTTGGGATAACCAGCATGGGCTGTGTGTCGAGTAAGCACAAACTCTTGCTAATAATAAAATGTATATGGCCATTAATAGAGATGATAAATGACTGACAAATGATTTGTGGCAAGTTTGATTATGTTTCTTTAGAGTCTAAGGTTAATAAGTTGAGCTACCTGTTGATTGGCTGCTTCACTAGACTCGGCAAAATCCGGCCATGCCTTCAATAATAGACATCGGCACGATGATACGAGTACAACTAATCCTGTTATCAACTCAAGATGCCATAGCTCAAAATCAACTGTTCACACGGGGAAAACAAAGACTCTTCAGAGCAATGGAACAGCTAAATCCAGTCAATAACAGAAGAGCTGACAAATACTTGAATAAAAAACATTCAAAAGATGATTCCACAGCCAAAAGAAATTCTCTAAAACTTCACAGATACAGAATTTGAAAGTAACAAAATGAAATTTTATTATTATTAGTATTATTTTTTGTACACAGAAATTGACTCTTTAAATATTTATTTCTGTCCATAAAAATGTGGGATTGTCCTTTTAATCAAGGTTAATAAAATAAACTTTCAGACCACAAATTAGCAAAAGAAGACGAACATGAAACTTATACATGATACTACGGTAGAGCTGTCAAGGAATGGGAGTCCTTCCAAAGAGGCAAAATGAGATACCTATAAATTACAAATATGGGATAACATTTAAAACGCAGAACATTGATAAAGTTAAGCCATGCATCAATTCAAACCACAAATTTCTTGCTACCTTTCCCTTCACACACCGGCCCGCGCCCCCCCACCCAACAAAGAAAAGGACAAACCTGTCGGATTATTACACCCAAAGCAGTTATCAACCCACATGTGACTGTGCATGCTTGAAGGACATTACTTCTGGATGGAATAGTTACTAATGTCTGTGAGGCGAAATTATCATCAGAAGACTCCTTACTTTCATCTTTAACATAATCATCTTCAGTACCGGACCTGTCTGCTACTCCATTGCCTTCTTCAGCCAAACGCAATTGCCTATCTCTTTTGAGTTTCTTCACCGACTTCTTACTTGCAAAAGCCCTTATGCGAAATTTTAAAACCTTCAAAAATAGAAATTCCAGCTTCCAATCAATGAACTAGAATTTGGTCGATGCCATTAGCTTTAAGGTTAAACTAAAAACAAGACGGGAAATCTCACATTGTGTGATCTGCCAGCGCTATGAAGGCCAATAAACTTTGCACCTAAACAAAATGTATCAAAATTTTGAACAAACAAACCAAGAAGCAAGACTACACAAAATGAAAAAATACAAAATACAGCAATTCAAACGTACTCATGGAGGCAGAAACTGGACAAAGTGGGTGAGGTTTAGAAGCGCGGTATGTTATGGTGCCGCAATGGTCTATAGCCAGTGATCCCATAATTGATATTAGCCTCCAACACCGAATGGATGCACTTTAATCTGCCGAATTCCAGTTCTTTTATCCACCGTAAAATGATTTTTAAAAAATGAAAAGAGTGAGGACAATAGATTAGAGAGAAACTGTACCTTTTGGGTTAAGCAGCTTTTGGTTTAGGGCTGGAAACTTAGACAGGAAAATCATCCCCAAGAGTGAAGAATAAAGCTGGAAAATAAACCAGAAGGTTCAAGATATGAGAGAGACATATATATCTGTGTGTGTCTGTATCTCCTTGCTTTTGTTTTTCAGTTATCCGTTATCTTTCCAAACTTCGCCACTTTCTGCCACGTGGATGATTGAAGGGTAGTTGGACATTTAGGTCCAAAACGTTAAAATCCGCCGTTAAGGTTTGGCCGTAGAAATTCTTCTTAGTTCTATAATAATTTTCCTTCAAAATCTCACTTCACCAATCACAGAGGCATTAATGCAACAGCTTGTTTAGGGATGATGCTGTTAATAAGTTGCCACTTCACCATTGACGACAGGTAAATATAAAAGATTTTTGAAACAAAACATACAAGGAAAAAGTTGTTTCTTTACATCCATAAATATATAATGCACTATAAAGTATAACCTAACGCTGAATATCCCAATTGGAAACAGAAAAAGGAAAAAGAAAAGGATAAATACAAATTATTGTAACAAGCTTTGAGCTTGGTTTCTTTGCAACCCTAAAATGCGATTGCACAGAATGAATGGTATGAATATTCTTAGGCGCCTGCAACACTACAGATTTAAAACAGTTAAAAAGAAGTGAAAAGAAATGACTACACTACAATTATCTATGATACAAATTTCAATTGCTGAAGAGAAAATGCTGTGGGTCTGGTCCAGTGGGGAGCAGCTGTTGACGACGCTGACGATCACAGACTTCTTTACAAAATGGTTCCCAGTAGCCAAATATGCAATAAAAGGCAGTAGGTAATAAGGCCTAGCCTTGCTCCCGGTCGACTCATCAAAAGTCGACCACCAGATACCCTGTACATATTAAAAGCAACTCAGTTTTGACACAGATTATGCACCCACAGTCGGATATTGTTAAAAACTAAAATAGAAGAGAACAATGTAATATTAATAAAGAAAAAAAAAAAAGAAATAGCTGTAATGTCTTAATCTGAAAGTTTTAACTATAATTAGAACTTTACCAAATTCCGTCTACCCGGTCAGCGACCATCTTTCCTTGTCTTGGAATTAGACCCAGTGTGTTAAGAGACTTGAACACATGGCCTACAGGAAAGAGACACATAAATGGCAAAAGAAATGTATAAACTGTCTGATCTTGAAGACAATATCCAGGGAAATCTGAGAACACTATGATGCATACCTTTGTCCTCGTCAGTTTCCTCGCTGTTAATCAGACGAGCAGATTCCGAATCAATATTGATTGTGAGATGGTCGGTGGATCCCTTCCGCATAGTTCTTGCGTGAGCAGCGGAGGGAACAGGAGAGATTGTTTTCTGTCCAAGTGTTCCCTGCATCTACAGGAATGGCGATTTATACTGTTAATCTAATGCCAAACCAGCGCTTTGTTAATTACATCCAGGAGGTAGCAAGCCATTTATAAAATAAGATATTAAGAACAAAGTCGTCATACGTATAAAGCGTAAACCAGACCTTGAAGTCTAAGCTTACAGATGCCAATATGCTAAAATTGCTGCAATTTTAAACTCTTATCTAATATTGAGCCAATAACACGTCACACCATTTGAAATTGATTAGTGATAATTTTGTATCAAATTAGAAAATACTTCGAACAAGAATTCTTACCGCATCTTCAGCTTCAGATATTTCTGACCCAGTGGGCAGTGAAGATGCTTCAAAGATGCTCCTTTCCTGGACTATCTCTGGCCGAGCTGTCCTACCAAGAAGTGATTCTTCAAGTAAATTTACCTTTGTTGTCAACTCATCAACAACTTTTTGGCTCCCAAGCAACTTGTTACCAAGTTCTTGGACTTTGGATTTTGAATTTTCAGCTTCTGAATGCACGGTCATAATCTGCTTCTCTAGTACTGTTAAGAGCCCCTTTGGTCCAGAAGATTTTTGGTCCACAACAAATTCATTACTTTCCAGCATATTGACAATTTTTTCCAAACCAAATGTGAACTCAGCAAACTCTATTTTCATCTTTTCTAAGTCTGGCTTATTTCTAATGTGTGTTTCAACTTCTCCCTTCAGATGTTCAATTTCAGCAGTTTGAGTTGATAGGATTGACTGCAGTTCTTGTTTCTCACGCTCTAATAAATCTATTTGAAGTGGAAACTTAGTCACACTATTGATAATCGAAAATATTTTCTTCACAATAGCTGAACTTTCAGGTTCCTCGTCTCCAACTGACTCAGCATAAGGGATTTCAATCCCAGATATTTTATCAACAAGTTTTCTTATCTGCAAAGGTGACAGGAGAAGGCCTTCTGCCTCTGCAACAATACCATATTAACTTTAACTTAGTAGAGGGCTAATAAATGATAAAAAGTAAAGTAGATATGCACAAAAAAAAATCCCCCCCACCCACCACACCCCCCCCCCCCCAAAAAAAAAAAAAAAAAAAAAAAGAGGAGATAGAGAGAGATAAATGATTCACCTTGTTCTTTCCTTGACAATCTATCATATAACAATGAAATTTCTGCCTCATTTTCCATCAACTTTTCCTCTTTGGCTTGGAAATCCTCCATTTTCAGCCTCAGCTCTCTACAAGAATGTTCTAATGCATCTACATGACTCTCCAACTTGGAAACCTGATTTTGGTGTAGACCCCTTTCATCTATAGCTTTTTCATACGCTGTTGTGGTGTCTTGCAATTTCTTCTGCAAATCTTGAATTGTAGAGGCTGCAACAGTACTAGTCATCTCAAACAATTTAGCAAGAGTTTGAACTTTCCTAGCAGAAAATAACAACATTTCTGCTGCCTCATGGTATCGATTGCCATGAAGGCTCTTCTGATGATCTGTTGTATCATCTCCATCAACTTTGCTCTCTGGCTGAGAAAAACCATGGTTCAAATTTTCAAGCTCCGGAACAGAGTTCAGTTCTAGTAGATTATTCGTGACTTCAAACTGCAGTTCCCTTGTAGCATCAATACAAGCAGACAATAAAACTGTAACATCATTTTGTAACATCACCATAGCTTCCTCATGCTCATGTTTACACCCCTCCAAGTTTTTAACTTTTCGTCTTAAAGAATCCATGCACTGAGTCATTCTTAAAACTTCATTCCTTGTCGTCTGCAGTTTTCTCAACAGAGCAGCAATAAACTCATCGATAGAAATAGAGAAATATTCGAACTTGTCGGTAAGGATTTTGTTTCTCATCTGGAACCCTTCAACAGTCTTTCTAAAACATGAAGTTATATCATCGGCATCTCCTACTGTCACCTCATTATCATATATCTCAATGTTGTCAATGTCATCTATGAAGGATTTAGCCACGTTCGAATTTCCCTGGAACAAGTTAAAAAGTTAAATAAAGCTAAAAAGAGGAAACTGTCAACAAATTAAGCCAAACATAAAAATGAATAAATGTGTCCACACCTCACTGCACACATGATAGAGAAAGAGACAACAGAACAGAGAACTTGAAAAATGTAAAGCATAGACAATGAAAGTCACCAACAACATGAAGAATTTCTATACAGGAAAGAGAGAACCATTGATGGCTGGGTGGGCGGTGCTTGGAAGAGGCTCATATTACCTCAGTGATGGCTGAACCCTTGCCAACAACCCCAATTCTTATATCTTCAACAATGAATTCCATATTTTGCAAGCCCTCAATTTTCCGCTCAAAGCATGATTTCACTGCAGATAACAGCCTCTCATCTTTCATATGCATTTGAAGATCATTAAGATGTCCAATGAGCTCAACCGACCTGCTCTCTAAGCTGCCAATTGTTCCAGCCAGCTCCTCCATGCATGCATTCAACTTGGAATTAAGTGCTGATACCTCCTGCTCAGAAATTCTTTTTTCACCTTCAAGGACAGAAATATCATTCTCTGCCTTCAATAGTGCATCTTCCATTGCTTTTATAGTTGTGTGTGCATCTGCCAGCTTAACAGCCTGGGACTCTGCCTCATCTTTCAGCATCTGCAGCTCATTCTCCAATGTGGTTCTGCCAACTTGTAAAACATTATTTTGTTCAGTCAGCACTGCTACATTGGCTTCAATCTGGGATAAGGCATCTTCAAGAGACTTTATAGTTGCATAAGCCTCTGTTAGTTTGCTGGTCTGAGAAGCAAATTCCTCCCTTACTTGCTTTAGTTCTACCACTGCCGCAGCTCCACTAGCCTGAGCCTCTTCTTTATTTTGTTCAGTCAGCATTGCTACATTGGCTTCTACCTGGGCCAGGGAATCTTCAAGAGACTTTATTGTTTTATAAGCCTCCGTTAGTGCACTGGTCTGAGAAGCAAATTCCTTTCTTACTTGCTCTAGTTCTACTACTGCAGCGGCTCTGCTGGCTTGAGCCTCCTCTTTTTCACTGATTAGCACTGACATATTATTCTTTGCCACTGACATCTCATCTTCAAGTGGCTTCCGGCTTGCACAAGCTTCTGCAAACTTGCTAGTTTGGATATGAGCTTCCTCTATTGCTTTCTCCAACTCTTCTTCAACATTTTTCTTGCCAACTTCTACTTGCCTCTTTTCGTCAGCAAGTTGAGTAATCTTATCCTCTGCAACTGACAGTGCATCCTCCAGTGACTTCATAGTTGCTTGGGTTTCTGCTAACTCGCTAGCTAATGCACAGGTTTCCTGTTTAACATTTCCTAACTCTTGCTCCAATTGTGTCTTGGTATCATGGCATTCATTGATGTAACTTGCAATCCAGTTGACCTTTTCTAATGGCCCTTTGGAGACTAAATTAACAGGAAGAATGATACGATCAACAGTTTCAAGTATTTTCTGCAACATATTATTGCTCTCCAACAAAAACTGCTCAGACTGATCCCGCTCATCTTTCATAGCAATGAGATCAGCCTCCATCTTTCGGATGCAACCTAAATCATTTGACAATTTATTGATCTGATCCCTGCACTCAGAAATTGTAGATTCTTGCCCCTGCAAATTGAGCTTCAATTTCTCAATCTCTGAGTTCTTTTCATCTAGTTGAAGTTTTAAGTTCTCCCGATCTTGAAACAATCCCTTGCCTTTCTTAACTGCCATGGATAACTTCTCCCTCAGCAAAGCAGATTTCTCTTCTGATCGTTCAAGATCTTTCAGCTGGGATTCCTTTTCCTCCTTCAGTGCACCAGATTCTTCAGATGCCACTCTTAATTTGTTTGATAGATCATTCAACTGCAATCTGAGCAGTGTATCTTCCTCAAGTATTTGCTTGCACAGAATCAACTCCTGGTAGCTAACATACAAGAGACTTTGCATTCTCTGAAGCATTTCAGAATCAGCACCAGAAGTATCAGAAGAGGCACAAGTCTGTTCTCTTATCTTGCCAATGCATTTAGAAATTATTGTGCTCAGATCAGAAGAAGTCTGAGAGACCATATCTTGGTCTTCCATTGATGTTCCGGATTCCTTAAGTAAAACCCTCACCACATGATCTTTCTCCAATGAGATTTTGTCAGCCTTTTCAACAATTTCTTCATATTTGCATACCAGGTCATTCAACTCCTTTTGAATATAATCTTTCTCTTGTAATTCAGCAGATAGTGAGGCGCTTAAGTGGTCTATTTCATTTTGTGCAGCTTCCTTCGTTCTATCAAGTTGATCCAGCAAAACATTTGCTTCATCTTTGGCCTGATAAAATGATTCCTTAAGCCAAACCAAACGAGATTTCAAATCAGAAAATGAACTGGTTTCTGGTATATCAATTAAAGAAACATCATCTTTCAATTTGTGGAAGTCCAGAGAAATTCCCTTCAGTTCATGTCTCTCATTCACAAGCCATTTGATTCTCTCCACCATATCCAATGATTGAAGTTCCTCAGGGACATCAATCTGAGCAAGGACTGCTTCAGATTTTTCAAGTATCAAATTACTCTGCTGGAGTGTTTCTTGCAATGATGCAACCAAATTTTCGGTTTTCATGAACTCTTCTTTGCTTAATTCAGCAGCCTGTAGGGCATTGGATTTTTCTTGCAATTCAGCTAGGCATTTCTCAAGCTCAATTGTTTTATCAGCCAGAGACTGCTTCAGTGAGTCCCGCTGCTGAACCAATGCCTTCCCTTTTGTCACAGCTAAGCTAAGCTTTTCTTTGGTACCAGTACATCTCATCTTCTCATGCTCAAGTTCTGTCTTTGTTTTGGAAAGTTCTGCATTCACTACCTCAACCATTTCCTTTTCTTTCTCAGCTTGTTCAACCAATTTTCTATTTTCATTTTCTAAATGGCTTAGATTTTCAACCAATTCCTCTTCCCTTCTTTTGAGATCGAGTAACTCATCACGGGCAGCAGCAAAGACAGTCCCGAACTGCTCTTGCACTCTAAGTTCAGGGTCAAGTTTCGACAAACACTGGCCCAATTGATAAATTTCATAAAGCATCTGATTATACTTTTCAATCAACATATAAGTGCTTTGCTCAACATGAGATATTTTCCCACTAATCGAACTATCCATCAACTCCCCCTGATAAACTACCATTGCAAGATAAGACAACATCCTATCTGTAACAACCTCAACATACTGGTGCTTTTCAAGCTGAGCGTCAGACGTTACACCTGCATCTGAATTCAAATAAGCAGCAGCTACATCATGCGATACTGAAATTTCAGCAACTTTTGCATTAAGATCCTCAATCTCTTGATCCTTTTTATATAGAACTGCATTAATTTCCCTAATCGCACTCTCATTCTTTGAACGCTCTTCCAAAGCACTTCTAAGAAACTGAGAGCATTCACTCACCAATTCATGCAATGGGGCATCACCCGTCTGTCTCTTTCCCTCACTTTCCCCAAAATCTTTCTCACTAAAACCCTCAGCCAACTCGCCATCTTTATTAGTCAAAACCTTAAGCTGGAGTCGAAGATTAGCTAGTTCTCTTGTAAAACTCTCTCTTTCCTCCTGCAAACATAACAACACAAATTCAATCACCACTAGAAACCAGTTATCTTATCAGCAGAAAAATATTCAACCAATATCAACAGAAATAAGCAACCACACCTTATAATCCTTCTCAATAGTATCTCTCTCACGAACTGTCTTTTCCAACAAACCACGCAGACGTTCCAGCTCATCCACAGACAAATGATTACTTCCAGAGCCAATGTCAGTTTCGACAAGGTGATTCTGATTCTCTTTCACACTAACAACAATATTTTCCTCAGAATAGGAAGGCTCAGCTTCATTACTTGCAACCGACTCTCTATTATCAGCATTTCTAGCATCATCTAAATCGTCCGATGCATCAAGAAACAAATCATCTTTACTTTCAGCCAAATTCATACCCGCCACATCTCCCTCTTCCTACATTCATTCAATCAAATAACCAAAACACATCAACTTGAACAAAAAAAGGTCAAATTAGTAGACTTTATCAATAATAAAACGGATTGATTCAATTCTTACCTGATTAACCGACGATTCGGAATTATCTGGACCGTCTAATTCGTAATTCTCTGACATTTCTATCGATCATAATCTAATTCCTCGTTCTTCTACAGAAATACGATCTGACTAATCTCTCCAATACGAACCAAAAAAAAAGAAAAACCTAAAAAATTTTGGGGATTTTTTAGCGACTGACCTGTTACCTGTCAGCTGAGTGTATGCCAGGTGCGAGGCAGATTAATATTTCCGCCAGTTTTTTAAGTTTTAATTTTTGTTGTTTAGTCTGTTTTCAATTGAGTGTAAAAGAATCTGTTTTTCATTGGGTCGTGTGACAGTGTCTGGCAAATCAAATCGTTACAACACTACAGTGATTACTGACCAGCAACGGTGAAAAACGGCCAAAGCGTTTCGCGGCCTTATAGAACAAAAACGCTGTCGTTTGTGTGCTCGTTCGTTAAACCTTAAAAGCTCCAGTGAGATTCTAAAATGGTGTTGAATTTGCTTTGAAAATTGCAATTGCAATCTTCTTAAATGAATGATGAAGCTTCCAGAACATCATAGATTTCTTGCCAAAAATGGTTGACAAAAAATTATATAAATATGTTATTATTACTTTTTATATTGTTAATTGTCCAAAATGAATCGTAATTTGTTTGAAAATTATAAAATCTTAACCATAAAATTCAAAAGATTCATTTAATACAATCTAAAGGTAAGATGTCAACTAAAACGTTAATCATAAATGCAACTGAGTTTGCATTTTAAATAATTAATTTTATAAAATAAAGCTCTTTTTATGCTATTAAAAGAAATGTAAGACGATATGTAAAACTTAATAGTTACTCTAGAGGATAAGACATTAATGGTATAATGTGTTATGTATATACCATTTATATTTGGGGCATGTATGTTAAACGTTTGGAGTGTGAAATATTATTAATTTTATACGTTTTTTTATTTATTTTTTGTAACTTATGTATGATTTTTAGGATTTTACATTTGAATAGAAAATGTGAATTTTTGTGACTTTGATATGAATGGGAAAAAAATATAAATGAGAAGTAATATTTCAAAAATATCTTTATTAAATATACTTATTTTATAAATTATAAAAACATAATCTCTCTTTTGACTTATAAGGATATAAATATTAAATAATTATATTTAATATTCTTTTATTTATAAAAACAAAAAATATGTCACTTATATTCTGATATTTAAAGAAAAGAAAAAAAAAATAAACATATCATTTACATTTATATTCAGACTTATTTAGACTTAGCAAATTTTAAATATATTCAAATTTCAAACAAAAAAAAAAGAACACGACCTAAGTTAAAATTGATTTTGTGCGTAATATTTATCAAAACTAAATGCATATTATGATGTGGTAATTACGGCCAAATCAATTAGAACTCAAATTAAAATTTTAAAAAAATATTAAAATCTCTATCACTACACTAATTTTTCAAAAAAATAAATTTAAGTTGAGAATCACAAGTTTAAAGTTTGGAGAAAAGAAGGAATGACCCAAGCAGAAATGCATTAGCGTAGTTATATATAATATTATTTTAAAACGAAGCAATAGAAACTATTAATGAGTATGAACTGGATAGCAGCACATCTTGGAATGTTTTGATGATTGATAATAATCACAGATAATCCCAAAACGTGTAAGATGGCCCATAATCAAGGAACTATTCTCCAAATGTTAATTGCATGGTCAGGGAATGAAGTCCTAAACTCTCAGGCCAAGAAATATCAAGCAATAAGGGCCTATGCTTTCCTACAACCGAGGGGCTTCATTCGTGACAATTCCTCCTGACTATATATATATATATATATATTCATCTCTTGATACACCACACAAAACACAAACACAAAGCGGAAAAGAGAGAAGGGTGAAAAAAAAAGTAACACTTGTAAAGATGAATTCAAAGTATGTGTTCATTCAGATTACACTCTCAATCGTCTTCTTAACGTTCCCTCTTTCCTCTGCGCAAGACAGGAGCCAGCCCGATCCTGCTCCCCCTACTGATGATAACAACAAGCGTCAATGTACATGTCCATGCCCATGCCCTTCATTTGATCATAACAACTCACCTCCAACTGAGCCTCCTAATCCTTCAAGTGACAACAATAAACTACCTCAACCTCCAAATGATAGCAATAAGTTTCCCCAGCCTCCTACCGACAGTAATAATCCTTCTCAGCCTCCAAATGACAGTAATCCCCAACCTCCAAAAGACAACAATAAACCTCCACAACCTCCAAATGATAGCAATAAGCCTCCCCAACCTCCAACTGACAGTAATAATCCTCCTCAGCCTCCAAATGACAGCAACAAACCCCCCCAACCTCCCAGAGACAATAATAAGCCTCCACAACCTCCAAATGATAGCAATAAACCTCCACAGCCTCCAACTGACAGTAATAAACCTCCACAGCCTCCAAATGACAGTAATAAACCTCCCCAACCTCCCAAAGACAACAATAAGCCTCCGCAACCTCCAAGTGACGTCAATAAACCTCCCCAGCCACCAAGTGACAGCAATAAACCTCCCCAACCTCCAAGTGACACTAATAAACCTCATCAGCCACCAAATGACAGCAATAAGCCTCCCCAGCCACCAAGTGACAATAATAAACCTTCTCAGCCTCCAAGTGACAGTAATAAGCCTCCCCAACCACCAAGTGACAGGAATGAGCCTCCCCAGCCACCAAGTGATAGGAATGAGCCCCCCCAATCTCCAAGTGATAATAATAATAACGAGCTTCCTCAGCCTCCAAGTGACAGCAATGAGCCTCTCCAGCCTCCAAGTGATAATAATGAGCCTCCTCAACCTCCAAGTGACAGCAACGAGCCTTCTCCTTTCCCTCCAGAGAACAACAAGCCGGCACCCACTCTTCCTCCAAATGAAAGCAATCATAATCCATCTCCTTCGTCACCAAGTAACAATGGCTATGAAGGTTGTTTCTCCAAGGTATATGCCTTTGGAGATTCATACACAGACACCGGGAATGCCTACATGATGGGTGGCCTTCAATCCTTTGTTGGTTCATTAATCTCACATTTGCCTGGACATCGTAATTTGCAAGGCCACAGGCAATGTGACGGCCGCTTGGTTGTTGATTTTCTTTGTGAGACTCTGGCTATGCCTCACTTGCCACCTTATAAACAAGCTTCCTCAAACTTCTCTTCTGGTGCAAACTTTGCGGTAGCTGGATCAACAGCATTCTCCCATGATCTATTTGCTAAACGTATTAGCAACCTCCTGATGTGGAAAGGTATTCCATTGGACTTCCAGGTTCAAGTAGAGTGGTTTCGCAAGTTTATGAGGGAGGTTGCATGCAAGGGAATGAGTGACAGTGCATGCAAAGCAGAGATTGAAAATGCACTCTTCTGGGTTGGTGAAATTGGGGGAAGTGACTATGCTCGGACATTTGGATCTTCAATTTCCCATGGATTCCTTACAAAACTAACTCTTGGTCAAATTTCCAAGATTGTTAAGGTAATGCTTTTCCGTCGTATGTTTGATGGTTTTCAGTATTTTGAATGCATTAGGCCATATTTGGGTTCCTACTATAAGTTAAGAACCATTATTAATCTCACACCATATTTGCATGACAGTCATTGTTGGATTACGGTGCAAAGTATATTGTGGTTCAAGGGCTGCCGCCGTTGGGATGCTGTCCGTTAGAGATGTTCCTATCCAAAGCATCTGATCGTGATCAAATGGGATGTGCATCAACGAGCAATGCATTGGTCCAATCTCATAACGATAATCTCCAGAAGATGATACTGGAATGGCAGAAACAATACCCCAATTGTGTCATTGCATATGCTGATTTCTGGAGTGCATATAAAACAATCTTGACACATTACAAGGATTATCAATTTGATGAGCCCTTCAAGGCATGCTGTGGAGCAGGTGGTCCTCTCAACTTCAACATGCATTCTTTATGCGGATCAATAGGCACATCCACCTGCAAGGATCCCAGTAGGCGCATGCACTGGGATGGAATTCATTTAACAGAAGCCATGTATAAACACATAGCTGATCTCTTCCTCAACCAAGGCTACTGCAAACCATCATTCCATGAGCTGGTTAAGAAGAAAAGGGGCATGTAATCTACCCATGGCTATCATATAGTAGGTCATTCACTGCGCTCTGAATGGCGGCATTCATGAAGCGAAATAATCAAGTTCTGTTTCAGAATTCTTTTTCTTTCGGTTGTAATTCAGACAATAAATGAAATCTCAGGAACAGGACACAGACATACATTGATTTTATTATGTATTTTTCACAATAAAGACAACGCAATTATTTTCTAGCTGATAAAACAATTATCTGTGCCTTTTGAGTATAGTTCAATGTTTGTCAGATTTAAGTTTAAGCATTCTGTTCTCTTAGATTCTATTGAAATTGATTTTTGTGCACGATATTAATTGTCCCCTATATCAGTTAATATCATGAAGTTTTTGTTTCGAGAATATAAAATTGTCCCTAATACTAAAATCAACAGAGGAGGGTGAAGTAAAGATGCTCACAAAACCCAGCATGTTGAAGTGTTGCATGAAAATCGGGGTCACTTCTCTCCCAAGTTTTACTCGCAGCTTAAGTTATTATATCGACGCCGGATGCTTGATAAACTGAGATGCCCGACCACTCATACAGGGTCTATGAGCACGCAAATTGGTAATCAACCATTGTGAATATATTATTTTAATATTGGGGCGATAACTGTCCCAGTTTATTAACAAAACCAATTTTCTTCTAACCTAGGTTGATACTTCCAGTTTGTCCAAGTGATTCTCATCTATTTTATCATCAAATATCGCACTTAGCTGGCAGATTTGTATTTTTAAGAGTAACAAGGAGACTGCATCAAGAGGGCAAAATAAAAAAAATAAAAGGTTCCCTTCAACCAAATGAGTTAATCCTCTGCTCCTCAAAGGCAGTCATAATCACAATCACACGTACCATATCACAAATAATATTCAATGAGTCAGCAATCAAATAAGCAAAGTGCCAAATAGTATTTAGTTCTCACAATCATAGCAGGGCCAGCAGCAGAATATCATGCTGCTGAAACAAACATCATTATTCAAATTATCAAACTTCAACACAATCGATATGCTGCTCGAAATATGAAAGCAAGGGTAGCAACAATTTAACAACATACACTTAATCTTCAATGGCAAAGCCACAATGATGATTGGTGAAGGGAATGCCCATACATATTCATCTCGTCAATGTCACTCAGCCATTCAATAGGAGTAGAAGATGACAGACAAATCAGAATAATTCAAAGTAATTTGTGCAACTTAAACATGATTGCAAGGAAAATGTAATTGTGCAAACTGATTTTTTGATAGCAGAATTTTGATATTAATCGGTATATCATCCCAATGCTCTTAATGTTCAGACAGGCATAACAAGGAATTCATTATTTTAGTGTAAGAATGAGAATTTTACTCACCAGACTCTATTTACATTTGAAGGTTGGCCTTTCTATCTGTACATCAATCTTCTCACTTATTTCTAATCAGATTAGGTATTCATAATACACTACAAAGAGGGCATCTGGGTAATCTTTTGGCAGACTGTTGATATAGAGGTAGAAACGCAACAAGTCCTCCTTCGAAACTGTTTCTGGATCAATAACATCATCATTACAAGTAAGCACCCACAAGTCCTCCGAGTTAACTCTCTTTATGCTACCACGACAAAAAGGGCAGGATTCGGACTTTGTGTTCCTGTAATTTTGAAGAAATTATAATGAGTGAACTGAATAATAATACTTTTCATATCAAGTATTCAAGACAAAAGCATGGGAGACAAGTGGGTTTTAAGAAGTTTATACATACCAATTGCGGTAGCATTTGATGCACATTGCATGACAGCAATTAGGCAACACCATTTTGGTACATGACTCCAAGCAAATCCCACATTCATCTTCTCTCTCCAAATCCACACTGCTAACTTGGCTTTCTCCTCTCATTCTATCAAAACTCCCAATTTCAAGATTCTCTATCTTAGCATCATCCAACTCCCCCAAATTACTATGAAGTCGCTGAAGAGATGGTAATATAATGCCTGAAGTTTGGTTTTCATGAACAAAGTCAGAATGTGTGCATAAACCAGAACCAAAGGGAATTAACTGACTTACAATAAATTCAATATTAACAACAGGTAGAGTAAATTACATACCATAAAATTCCCTAATTGTTGCCTTTCTTCCAGGCCTAGTTAGGCTTGGTCGATCGTCTGCATACACCTGGATTAAATAAGTGAGCAATCAATTAAAAATTGCACTAATTATTCAAGCAACAAGAAATTAGATCGACTTTCAAGAATCAATATACTAAAAAAGAGGAACCAACCTTATACACAAGTATGTGGAAGAAGTTTAGATATCTAGGGAGCACACACATGCAGGAAGAATTCACCCATTGTAGCAAAAACCAAAAGAGGGGAGCCCAGTGATCGTAAACCAATTTCATTTGAAGACGTGCACCACCTTTCGCTCTTGGAATTGCAGCAGCCCTACAGCCCAGGTTTGTAATTAGAGAAAATAAATACAGCTGAATAAACTAATATCAACATTTTCCTTCACAATTTGAACAAAGTCATCCAAACACGATAAGTACCAAATAAGCAAAGGGAAAAAGAAAAAAACAACCAAATAAGCAAAGGGAAACAGAAAAAAACAACTTCGCTTCCCCAAATACAATTAACCAAACTCAATTTTGCTCGACTAGCTAAATAGAATCAGACTGTAAATATCAAATTCATCAATTGTAATCAACCACACAGAAAGAGAGGAAAGTTGCAGTTATTTTCGTATACACCCAATAAAGCTCCCAAATAAGACATATATGCAAAATTCCCATTAGGCATATCTTCACATAAATTCCTAAAGCTTATTAATTGCATGCACGAATCAAAATCCAACATAATACCTATATTAGGCTCTATATTCTATTTTACCTCCTCAATTAGCATTAATTATGATGATCATGAAAGTGATCAAGTTTATGAACAAACAAAAACTACCTATTTTAGCCAAAAGAAGAAAAGCTTCAAAATCAGACTCAAAACACAAATTTTATAAAAATAAAAGACAAAAATCATACACACGCACACACAAACTTACAAAGCGTTAGCATGCTGTATATCAGCCTCCAAAACTTTGAGTGAGTCCTGATACGTTGACTTAGCCAACTGATAGTACATCAACTCCATATCCCTCACTCTCTTCATTCTTCAACCCACAAACAAGAACACGAAAAAAGCAACAAACTTTATAAACTTGATCACAAAATAGCAACTGGGTTTTGTTTGGTTTTGGCTTCGGACTTCTTAGAACTTAATCCACCAAAAACACAACAGAAAAAGGAAAAAACAAACAGTAAAAAAAAAAAGAGAAAATGGGTTTCCTTTTCCCTCCTTTTCTAATTCTCTTAGCTTTTATCCTTAATTTTTATGGATGAATTTTTAGAGGCCGCTATGAAAATGACCTTATTTCATTTTGGTTCACTTTTATGGCTTGAGGAGAATGAATACAGAATACGTACAAGAAATATACGTTTCTTTCTAAAGTCTCTGCGTGTCTTTTTCCTTGCTGTGATGCCTTCATTTATAAATTTTGATCTTATCCTAATCTTTTGCTCATGCGGTAGGTTTCCCTTTTTATTTAAATAATGCTAAATTCTTTCTTTATACACCTTCTCTAATCATTATTATAAATAACACACATATATCATTAAAATAATGATGGAGTCTATTAGTTTTTTATTCACTAATCTTTATTCTATTAATCTTGAAAATTTGGAAAATTTATGCACATAGCCAAAATTACGGTTATTTAAAAAAAAAATTCAATTTTAATTTTTTTTGGTAGCTAATGTAAGATAGTATTTATGGACACTCTTAACTGCCATAAACAACTTTAAAAAAAAAAAACAAGGTATTGATTGCATATTTCGACAAATGTAAATGCAGTATGGTTTTTATTTAACAATCAGGATTAGTACGTCTGTTATCAGACTTAGTTGTCAAAATACTCTTTGTTGGATACATAAGGCGAGTAATAAAAGTTTATATTTGACCATTTTTTGTAATTTAACTAAAATTTTGACTATTTCTGTTAATTTTTCAAAATTTTCAATCTGGGGTTTTTTATTTTATGCGTGGAGGAGGACACTATCGTACAATCTTCGAACTTTGCCTGATCAAGGGCCTTTCTCAGGGTTTGATGCTTTGATTTGGACTAATGCAAAATGAGTGTTTTTATTCTTTTAATTGGCTCCTTACTAATGCAGGTGGTTGACGGTTAGATTTTTTTCCCAAAAAAAAAAAAAATTCCCTGAAATTGGGGTCAAATTATATTTTAATGTGTAATATACGATTGAATTTTAAACTTGATATTATGTGATTTTGCAGATACGGATGAGATTGAAGATTACTAAGCTCAAATTATTTGAGATTTTTTAAGTGGGTTACACATACAACACATTTCATAATGAACATAATTATTTTTTATTTGGGTGAGGTTATTTACACTTTAAAAATTACCGTAAACACTCTTATTTTAATAAATTATTTTATTATAAAAATACCCATAATATATATTATTAATAAGGACTCTCTCTTGCAAACTAACATAATATAATTATTATCAATATGCCTTTGGCCTAATGGGAGAACACTTACTCTATGTGTGAGAGAAGTGTTCGAATCCCTGTAAAAGTAATTATGGAGGTTTAATTTCTTTCCTTAATTATGAAATAGTTGAGTGGATGTAGTCTTCTCCTTTACGAAATCTGAGTGGAGTAAGTGTCCCTCGTATATTAGAGAGGGTTAAAATCTGGGTAATGCTACATAATAATTAATGTTAACTTGTCCCAATAATTGTCTGATTGTAAATATCAATAGTAGTCTCATGTAATATGAGTTGTAATCCAAGCAATAGTCTCATATAATTAAAAAAAACATAATATAATTATTCTGAACACTCATAAGTACACTCTCTATTCAATATATAATTCTCTTGCTATAAACCAAAATTTTATTTCCAATCTATTAAACAATATTTAGTGAAACAAGAAGCAAATCAATACTTTTAATATATTTTGAATATATTTTTGCTTTTTGATTAAAAAATTTTTTTTCTTTTTTTTTTGTAGTCTGCTCATTCTTCTTTCTTTTTGTCTTCTTCTTCTTCTTCTTCCTTCTTTAATCTTCTTCTCTTCCTTCATCTGCTTCATCTTCTTCTTTTTTTTTTGTGCTATATTTTTTTTTCAATTGTTAGGTTAAAAAAATTGAGTGTAAAACCAATTTTGAACATATTCTTTAATAGACAAAAAATAATAACTAAAACTTATGTTAAAGAATTTGCTTGAAACTTAATTTGATTCCATTGTTGTTCATACTAAATTGTTATTAATTTATTTTAGATGTGCTAAATAGTTTGATTAGTATTTTGAGTAAATTAATTTAACTAGTTCAAGTAATGTCTTTTTTGACATTTAAAAAAGTATAGAAAGTAAAACTTAATTTTTTAATTTAACACATGAATATAGAGAGTAATAGAGTGTTCAAAATAAATTTTAAAGTGTAAATAGCCCCACCCTTTTCATTTGTTTAATACATAGTAAGAAAGCCTTGGCTCATTCTCATTTCATCTTTCTTTATTTATTAGTAGATCCTCTTCAACCGGTACCTAAAAATCATTTGTTTTTTGTTAGGTAATCCAGCTAAATCTTTTGTTTGATGAAAAAGTCAAGCTTTATAAACTGCCTGCTCTGATTTTTCAAATGTTCAAATTATTGAATAAAAAAAATTTTAAAAGGTTATTAATTGCATCAATTTTTTTTTAATTATTGGTATTTAATTATCACCCATGTATTGACTCATGAATCTCAATAAATGGTTTGCTGGTAAGAATAATAAATGTATAAGACCGACCGGTTATAAACTTAGACCTTTTGAATTCAATTCAAATAAGTTGGGAAACAAAAATGTTCAAAATCAACTCATAATTTTTTTTAATTAAAAAAACCATAATTTAAATCCCCAAAAAAAAAATGTGCATTGCCTGTCTCAAATTAACTCATATACAGTTTAATTCCTCTTCTCGTTCTATTTGAATATGATAAAAAAATAAATAAACCAATTCTACCAAAAGCACAATAAGTATATTATGATTTTATTTAATGTTTTTCGCATGAGCAGTTAGAAAAGAACAGATTCTATTACATGAACAGGAAAACCTTTGCTGTTCCTAATCATAATAAGCATATTAGGTGCAAGCAGAACAATTATGACTAATGATTATGATTACAATTAAGGAGAATATTGTACAAACTTACAAAGGATTAGATGGGCGTACAAAATTATCTGGCAGCTGGTGCAAGGCATTCATTTGACAAATCAGGGCTTTCAATTTCAAGAAAACTTGTCAACAAAGTTTTCCTTGAAGATTGTCCCTTGGAACTACTAGAAGAAATTTTTTGGTCACTGCCCTTTTCAATATTGATTGAATCCTGTATTGCCAACACTATTTCCTGCATCTTTGGCCTGGAAAATCCTCTCTGCTCCACACATTGTATTGCTACTTCAGCTATTCTCCAAATCGACTCGATTTTCACATTTCCTATTAGCACTGGATCTACAATGCTTATCACATCCCCTTTCTTAATCATTGATCTTGCCTGTAAGACAGCACAGCTATTATTTTAAAAGTCCACAGTGTTGCCAGGCTGGCTCAATAATTACCCTGTAGATTGTATATGTGCATTTTACAAGTACTTAAAATATGCTAGAGGGCGTACCCAATGAACAATGTTCAGTTCAGCCCCAAAATCTTCCAGTGAGACAGGTTTCTTTCCGGAAATCAGTTCCAGAAGGACGACCCCAAAACTATAAACGTCACTCTTTTCTGTCAATTGCTGATTTCCATAGTACCTGTTAAATTACTAGTTAAGCATACTCGTAGGGGAGATGATTAAATTTTACATGAATGGTAAGTCAGTATGGCTTACTCAGGGTCCAGATAGCCGACTGTTCCTCGTGCTACGCTTGATATATGGGTTAAATCTTCTTCAGCTTGTCTTGAAAGTCCAAAATCTGACACTTTTGCTCTCATATTAATGTCTAAGAGAATGTTGCTTGTTTTAACATCTCGGTGAATGATACCCGGGTTGCAGCCAGTGTGCAAGTATTCAAGGCCTACAAAAATCTAAATTTGTGTTAATAATTGAAGATTTGATCTATGCATGATTACCAACTATACTGGGAGGTTTGATTATAAACCTTTGGCTGCATCATGTGCAATTTGTAGACGAGTCGGCCAGTCTAAAGGCTTCTGGTTGACAGAACCTGCCAGCAATTTATGTCATCAACTTTGATTTTTTAGCTTCAGTTTTAAGAAAGCTAGAAGATAGAAATTGAGCAAAAGGGTGAAGGGTATAAGAGCTGACCATGTATACGATCCCTCAATGTTCCATTGTGCATATACTCGTAAACCAGAATGCGTTGATGTTCTTCTTCACAGTATCCAATTAAGGGAACTAAGTTCCTGTGATGAATTCTTGACAAGAGGGCAACCTGAAAACACATCCTCATGGGAATATACAAGATCTATTGTTTCAATTTTAAACAAAACCAGCACAATACTACAGGAATACTTTGTATAATCAGTAACTTAAGCCAAATCTGACAGTACCTCAGTCACAAATTGTTGTGTCCTATGACTGCATGAATCGGCCATTATCTTGACTGCTACCTCCTTACCATCTTTCATTTTGCCATAGTAAACAGATCCAAAACTTCCTTTGCCAATTTTCTTACAGAAATTATTTGTAGCTTCTGCAAGCTCTGGAAGCGGAATATAGTATGCTACCCCTTCATCCATAAAATGGCCACCTCGTGCAATTGAATAGGCAGCATTTGAAGGCTTTGTGCTAGTTCTCAAGGAATCAGCTAATGGACACACTTGAAATTAGCACAATGCAAAAGTTCATCCAATGTACTATGAGAAGAGAAATTGAGATTTACACACCTTTTTCATCACTTTTCTGGTTTGATACTTTTCTCCGAAGTTTACGCAGAACTATTAAACTACCCAAGAACAGAACTAACAGAATTGCCAATACTCCTATTGAAGTTCCAAGAATTAACTTAAAACGCATTCTTCGCTGTGACTCTTTATGCAATTTAGGATTGTGTTCATATCTGCCAGAGAAAAGAAGCAGCTTTTAACATCTTGACAATCCTTCTTTGGAAAATGTTTACATTATTATATAACATTAATCATGCATACTTATGGCCAAAAGAACTAAAAGCATACTCACTTGAAAATTACTTTTCCTGTTAACAGTGGTGGAGGTATCTCACCAACAAAAGAGTTGTTCTCAATGTACCTGCCACAGGAATATTTAGTTAGATTCAAACTTTCTCTAGGGAAATATTCAATGAAATAAGCTCATTCAAAGAAATATGAAAATTGACAAGAGCACTTACAATTCCTGTAGACTTGGTAGACTGCCCATATATGATGGTAATGATCCAGTTAATTCATTGTTCTCCAGATGCCTGCACACTCATAAAAGAACTTCGGTCACAAACAAGCACCACTTTGATCTATGCACGTGAATCTTACAGCATGAAGTAACAAAGTGCTTACACAATTTTCAAATTGATAAGACGGCTCATATCAGGGAGAGGCCCTATGAGGAGGTTACCATCCAACCACCTAAGTCAATTTAAAAACCATTAGGCAGAGCTAAAATAAAGATGGACTTAGATTAACAAGTCTTTTTTACAGCATAGTTGCACTTACAGCTCTGTCAATGCCTCCATATTCTTAAGTTCAGGTGGAATTTCACCCTTTAAATTCTTTCCTGACAAGGCACTGCTCAGAAGGTCAGCGTAATTCATTTCAAAAAAATTAGAATCTTTAAGCATCTAAACAAATGAAAATCTATACTCAAGCTTACAATTTTTTTATCAGTACGCTTGTTTCTATTTTTGTACCCTTTCGTACATGGGCTTCTACATTCTATATCCAAACTTTTAACAATGGGTTGCCAATTCAATTTGGTCCATGAATCAACCAGACTTTTTTATAAAGAAGTGATAACATTACATTTTTGTAATTCTTGGTGGAGTGGTAGTGCTACATGTCACCCATTCCCAGTGAGCTGGGACACAAGGATCACCTCGGTCATTTGTCCACTCACTTTCATCAGATATGGAGCGAAGGGCATCTAGTACAATCACTACCAATTGAAAAAATAATTAGAAATGACTCAAAAGTTCAGAATTGCATGCACATTCACAATCTGTCACATATTTGCACTTAACAGTAACCAAATTGCAATTTCTTCTGACAAGTAGCCAGATATAAGCAGATGAAAGTTGGAGCAAGCTATGCCATTATCTTACACTTACCATCTTGCCAGTCGGTCTTTGCAGAAATCTTTAGGTATTTACTTATCTCTATCGCACTTAGGAGAGGCCCCAGAGTAGAATCTCTGGTCTTAACAAAGGAAAATGACAGGACAAAATTGAGAGTTACATTCATATAGCTGGGTTCATAAAGAGTGTAGCTCCCATTGGCATTTTCAGCAATATTTACTACTGCATTGCTGTAGTCAGGTATGTATGGTTGCTCCAATTTGAATTTCCGGGTTTCGTTTGGACCCAAGTCTTGAATTTCTGCAAAGTATGCAAAAGCTCGAGCAGTCGCAGGAAAATCTTCCAGGTTTAGCCTATAGCTGAGTACTCCTTCTGTGCCAACCACTGCAGTTTGCATTACTTTGACAGGTGGGTATTCTCTTGTCCTTGTCTCTATGTTCTTTGTTGTATGGATCCTCACTGTGCCAGAGGCTGCCCCTACAACAAAATTTGGCCTTCTATCAAGATCTGAGTCCCAGATTCTGTCATAAGGATCATCCGGGTACCTGAGATAACATAGTCAACTCGGTGAATCTGTACCATTAGTTCTAAATGACTAAATACTTAATTGGTTATGATTGATGGGCATCAATTTCTCCTTCAGTCTATGTCATATTTGAACTATGCACCCACAGTTTGAAAGCATAATGCATCTTAAATCAACAGTTTGAGTTATCAAACATTTGATGAGAAATTACCTTAGAGCATCCTTAGTGAGAGCACCAAAATTTACTCTAGCAGCTACCTTTAAGAAGAAATTATCCTCGAAATCCGTTGCATACATTGAAAGATTCAAGGGCCTTAACTCAAGAGTGGATATGAAAGGAGAACCTGTTACTGCACAGCATATGCACACATCAATAGAATCTGAAGGAGCTCTGATGATCATTTCCTTTGCATATACTCTTGAAGCATCCAACACAGTCACAGTAGACCACAAAGTCGCATCCAAATAGAGCTGAAATTTTGGGTACGAGGCTTCACTTCCCAAACTGCCATAGAGAAATGTTGCGCGGACAAGGTACCGTCTTCTCTCTTTTGTGCTCAAAGTATAGCAATATTTCTTGTTGTCTATAGGCAAATCTCTTCGTGTTCGATACTGCATCCAGTTTCCAGTTGGATTTTCTACTTTCACTGATTTGCCATTGTTCATTATACCAATATCTGAGATCCATGCTAATCCAGTACTTGGGTCAGTGTAGTTGCTTGTGCTCCCACAATCTATACTTATAAACTCTGCAAGTTGAATTTATTAGAGTGTTACAATCTCATAAGATCCGATTATACTATTTCTAAACAATTAATTACTGCTGCTATCTTAATTTGAATTTCATTTTACACCTTTCTTCAGCATCTATGCATCATTCACCTAACAGGGCTGAACACACTTTCTGGACTAACACTATCTTACTTATCAAATTAAGTTAGAATGAAAACTGAAAACTGATAAGATTATGGAAATTTAACTTCAGCAAGTAACGTACCTGTAACTTGGGACACAGCAGATGATACAAATAGAAGATATATAACCAAGAAACGAGAAAATAAAACCATTGAAGATGAGGAAGACAAGCCAGTCCTTCTGTTCTTTTCAAGGTTGAGAACTTCTGTGAGTTAGAATCTAATTACACTCATCTTTCTTTGCTCTCCAATTACCTTTCCCTTTTTTGATTGATAAGTTTGGCAATGTTCATTCACGCTGATTTTGGAATCTTCTTTTTCCAATAAAGATTTTCAGGTTGCCTTTCTTTTGTCTTTGAAAAATAAGTGTATATGACACAATCCCAAGCCTAAAAAGTTGAAAAAACATTAACTTTGGAACCATTTAATTATTTGCTTTTATTGTCAGAAAATTTTATCAGACATGTTCCTGCTGCAATGAATGTGACAATAATAAGTAACCATGAAACCTGCTGTATGCACGACTGTCTTTATTTATTAACTCCCTTATGTATCAGATGATTACAAAGATTATATAAATTTTGTTATGGTAAATGGGGTAATAAAGAAAATGTAATTGTTATTATTGGTATATGACAGGTGATTATGGTTATGGGATAGGGAATAGGAAGAGAAGCTGTGGGGATGCAAAAAGCATCAGATTTTACATCTAGAGGGTAAAGAAAGAAAAGAAGTGTAACATCAACACTCATCAATTCTGCCATTTAACAGAATATTAAATAAATAAAAACCTCCTTTAGCTTTAATTTACTTTTGCTTTCCTGCAAATCACAAAACCTCTTTTCTTGTAGCTTTTAGACCCACTTGTTTTCAGCTTTTATGAGCTTTGACAAAGTATACGAAGATGATGAATGCTCGCTCTTTAGCTGGACAACATTCAAATATGGTCACCTTTTTATGTCGCAGTCTATGCTACTTTAACCAAATTTATCACAATGTTAATTGCCTAAAGTTATAAGAAATCGTGCAAAGTAACATCGTCACAATATAGCATTACTTTTTATTTATTGCATTTTATCCAATGTAATTTTGCTTGTAAATTTTTGGTGCACTGTAGAATTCGGTAAACCTACTAAAAATAATAAATTTTTACTATTATTTAATTATATTATTATGCTAACACAATCTTTTTTTTATATTATCATTTTGTATTTAAAAATTACATTGAACCCAACTAATTTAAATTCGAATGGAATAAGGCCACTTAGAATGGCAAAACTACAACTTATAATTCATAATTAAGACAAGAAGATGATATGAAGCTGTCAATCCATTCTCGTTATTGGTCGGTTTCTCGGCGGTGTTACCTGTATCTTTCGTGTATGGCCCCACATCATTCAGTTCGGAAACTGCAGTGGGCCCTGATGAAAAATTGATTTATAAAACGAACCAATTTTTGGAATAGACTGCTGTTTCCAGCTATGGGCCCGTCTCAATAATTGGGCCGAAGCTCATGACTCATGCTTTTCTACGCCGATTAAACCCAAGATGACATCCTTCAAAATTACTCTACATACAAGTATACAACCCAATAAAAATCAATTCATTTCTTATTTTAAATTAAAATTCAATTAAACACCTGTATAAATTATTTTTTTAATAAAATTTTCATATCCACTCCCGTTTCATAATATATATTTGTATTTAAAAATTTAATTGAATTTTTTTAGAAAATTATAAGAGTTTATAATTATGAAGATATAAATTAAAAATTATACAATAAGAAGAACAAAGTTTAAGACAAATTTAACATTTTAAGATTTTATGTGATTTAAAAATCAATATTTTTTTGAGTAAATTTTTATGGGAAGAAGATGGTTAATTTTAATATATAAATTTGCTTTTTAACAATTAAATTAACGGTCTTTTAAGAGAGAGAGAGAGCGAGGGGGGGGATGGGGTTTTATTAAAATTGTAATGGGGTGTTAAAGCTCCACTCAAATGTAAACATTTTGATTTTAATGGGCTATTTTAATTATGAGCCTACGCGTCAGGTGCAATCGAACCCATTCCATTCAACTTGCGTTTGCTAAGAAAAAAGTTTTCAAATTGTTTTAATTGTTTTCAGGAGCCTGCTAAGTTACAGTACCCCCTCTCACATGTTTGAATACCATTAGCATTTGCCTTATTTTCATTTCAATACAATATCTCAACATTGCCATTACTTACGAAAAAAAAAATCTTTATTAAGGGTACATCACATCATCCTGTTTGGCTAATTTTTTAGTTTAATAAAATCTAGTCAATGCAAAAAAATCTTCGGCAACAGTTATTTAATTTGATGATAATATAAACTAATTAAGAGAGAATTTATAAAATAGATCTTCTCTCAATCTTCTTCTTTTTTCTTTTTTTCAATTTTTTTCTTCCCTCTTACTATCTAATTCAAAAGATAATTTGGTGTGGACACTTTGCCGAAGAGGTTTTGGTCCTTTTGGACCATCGGCTAAATTGGATGGTCCTACTCCTATATAATAAATTAATAAGGGTAGGAGATGGACTTGTGCATATTATGTACTTAAATGCTGATAAGTAGGAATGAATTAAAAAAAAAAATTAAAGTGGTGGGTAGTATTATGCTCTTAAACTTGTCAAATTCTCATGAGATAATTGAGATAGTTTAATGGGTTAGGTTAGGGGCTGAAAATTGCCATTTCAACTTACTTTTAACCTTTCATAGCCATAAACAAAAGAAGAAAAATCAGAGTTTGTGAGTAGAAAGTGGGAGAGGAGCATTATAACGTGTCACAAAAAAGAAGGAAAGTCAGACTTAGAGATAATGGGTAATAATAATGGCAACAAACAAACACAAAAGGGCAGTTGAGTTGAGAAATAATGAAAGGCAAAAGAGAGTAAAAAAAAAAAAGGTTAAGGTGGTGGGAAAGGAAAGGAAAGGAAAACGAATTAACGCAAAGAAGAGAAGGTATCCTTTTCTTTTCTTCACAAAGTGTGAAAGTTTTAAACACCAAGCAAACAAACTCCTCTGCCTTTCCTCTGCTCTCCCTTGTATCTAAATTCTCTTTTGCTTCTCTTTAATCTTTTCTTTATCATCTTTCTCTTCTCTTCTTTCAAAACTCTTCCATCTCATAAAAAAAATTCTCTTAACAATAACACAACAAAATACACTTCAGATTAGGAAAAAAAAAATCATTCTCTCACCCGTTTTAAGGACCAAATGTTGGTAAAACAACCCAACAAATCATCTTATAGAGAATCTCTTAAAGCTCTTGAAGCTGATATACAACATGCCAATACCCTGTAAGTTTTTTTTTTTCTTTTTTCTCCTTTCGATATTGGTTGGGAATTTATATAATTTGCTTGTGGGACACATTCAGCTAAAGATTGTAGAATTGGCTCCGTTCCTTTCTTTTCAAGGGTAGCTTTGCTGATCAAATTGTGATGCTTGGGCAAGTTTGAGAATGGATATGGGTTTGTGTCAAAGATGTTTTTTTTTTAATTAACTCTTCCTTAAGTGCCTTGGTTGAGTAATGATATAATTACTCCAGCCCTAAGTCCCAAAATTCATCTACAGTTTGCAACTTTTGTCATAGAATCGGTTCGGTCTCAAAGTTGTTACATTTGATTATTTTGGTATTCGCCCAGAGAAAAGTTAATTATTTTCTGTCCTTGTAGCGAATTGTAAAGTGTAAACCAGGAAGAGTGAGTAGTTTGTCTAACTTTTGGTGGGGATTTTTGCAGGGCGGCGGCTCTCCCTAGAGATTATGGCGGAGATTTTGTTCAGATGAGATTATCTTACAGCCCTTTTGCTCCATTGGTTCTTTTTATGATTGAATGGATGGATTATAGTTGTACAGATACCGTCCCCAGTTATTTAGGCCTTCTCAACATTCTTGTTTACAAGGTCACTTGTAAAATAAAGTCAGCTCATTCGAGTTAATTAGATAGTGTCTTTTCTCGCTATTTTCTGTTTTTGGTTTTGTGTTATTGAAATGGAGCCCTTCGGAAATGTCCAGGTATATGTCGATGGGATGCCTGCATTGTCATCTGAAGAAAGGAAAGCTACTCTAAGGGAATTTTATGGTATTTTCTGCACTTTGACTTCTTGTTCATAAACATCTAATTTCTTTGTCCCCCATTTTAAACTTATAATGGAATGCATTTGATTAAAATTATTCTTGCAGCTATTATCTACCCTTCACTTAGGCAACTTGAAAGTGAGTTTTCTGGGCTGGAAGATAATAGTAAGAGAGACCAATGCTCAGAAATTTCAAGCAGAAAGACAGTTGAAGAAAGGAGAAAGCTATCTGATAAAGATCTAGATAGAAATGATGAATGTGGAATATGCATGGAAAATTGCACCAAGATGGTCCTTCCCAACTGCGGGCACTCCTTGTGTGTTAACTGCTTCCATGACTGGTACCCTCGATAATCATTTCTGTTTCTCAGTTTTTGATAGGTTACCAGAAAGCATTTCTTTTTGGAGAGAATATCATATAAATATTTCTCCCATAATGGTTTGATAATGAATTACAGGAATGCAAGGTCTCAGTCCTGCCCTTTTTGCCGTGGCAGCCTAAAGAGAGTAAGCTCTACAGATTTATGGGTTCTCATTAGTAACGTCGATATAATTGACATGGTTACTATTGCAAAAGAAAACCTGAGGCGTTTCTACCTTTATATTGAAAACCTGCCTCCCATAATACCTGAAACACATCCATTTGTATATGATTACATGCTCTGACTCATAGAGGAAGAATGAAGTAACGAATTGTGCAACGCTTCAGCTACCGATTGTAAGTAATGAACTCGCAACACTCCAACTACCCATTACACATAAATTATGGTTTGCAGAAATTTGATCTTTTCTAGTGAGGTTGGTTGAAGAGCTATTCCATTACCTCTGTATATGATTAATCAAGCAGCTTAAGTTTCTCTAATTATGTATCTGAAACTAACTGAAGGTGGATTCATGAGCTGTCTCGAAGAAAACAAAGATTATGTGAATATCAGTAAGTATGTGAAGAGTAACGAATGTAAATTACAAAAGACAAGGTATGCTTGGCATTCATCACCTCAGCTTTTTGGAACCTGAGTATTGTAATGAACATGCCGAGAAATTGAATATAGTTGGTTTCTGTTCATATTATCATATGATGGATCAGTTTGTTTATTAGAAATACAATAAATCAAGCTTATTTTTCTATATCATATATTTGGTTGAATATGGAATTACCGTGATGCATTTGGACTTTGATTAGAATGCATATTCTCAGAGATTCAAGATGAGATTGACTGGCCGTTGTATTTTTTAACTTAATATGTTTCTACATAGTTCGATGGTAAAGACAATTCATTTTGGTAGCATTTCAGGGGCTTCCTGCAGCAAGGTTTTTTGAGTTGATCGCAACCGAACTTTTATTTTCATCGACTCTGACGGAATAACTAATGATTATGAAGTATACATGACTACTAACTCCTTATATAAGTAAAATTTTGTCAGGTGATTACCAGTATCTAATTTGATGCTTTGCTAAATTTTCTTGGTATACCCACCTAGCTTGTAAAGTTGAATAAAATACTTATTATTTCCTTAACAGCAATCAAAAGGCTTTGCTTGTATGCTTCTTACTCTTTGTTGTGTTAACTTTGTTACTTCAAATTACTTGGGTTGCATCATTTTCAAAACTCGAGTGAAGCGCTCTACAAAATCGTATATTGTGCCCACCTGGATTTTGAGTTGGGCCAATCAAGCCCCAGCTGTCAAAATGAAAAGCTCATTTATGCGGGATTGTGTAACAGGAGGATGGGAACAAAACAAAAGTGAAAAGGAATAAAAAAACAAAAATGAAAAGGAATAAAGTGGGCAGGCCAATCATCAAATTTTTCATAACGGTGCCTCAATGTAGGCTTTGGGTTTGGCATATTCGAATCCCAGGACAAATTGCTAATGCCTCGTTGCATTATTCAGCATCTTCATGATAGGGGCCAGTTAACAAATAAGAAGTGAAAAATCAAAATCAATATGAAAAAGTTAAAAAAGAAGGAATAAGCAGGCAAGAACAAACACCCCCCACAGGCTGAGGCTGAAGCATCATAGGAGAGCACGAGGGCAGAGCTATATTCTATCTTTTACTTACATAAATCAAAAGCAACACCCCACTTATGTGAAGTTGCATGGAGTTCATCCTCCCAATTTGTTAAACCACCAATCATGCTCGCCCTCTTTTTAAGTAAATAATTATCTTTTTGATAAAGTATTTCTTAGTGGGCATTTCCTTTTAGAGCCATTAGATTCTTTTATTTAATAATTAATCAAAATCAATATCCTTTCCCTACTCTCAAAAAGTACACCTTTTTAGCCCCTTAAAATTCAAAGTTGAAACCTAGCAACATCGACTCAAAACATTTTTTAAAATGTGAATAGTTAGTGAACTTAACTTAATTACACCAATAGGAAAACGAATTAAATCCACTAATCACTTCGATTAGAGTGGATGAGGAAACTCGCTCTTCCTTCTCACGAAGCTAAAATTATTGATCATTAGTGCCAAAGAATTCATTCTTTTAAATGGAATTCAAAGAAGATGCCATGATACCACCTCATTGGCTCCAATATGAAGCAAATGGCATTATCGTAGCCTTAGTTTTAATTTCTTTACTTAATCAACAAGTTATCGTGGCCTCATTTGACGATTTGTATTAACTAATTAAATCAAGCTTTTTTAGAGCTTTGTATATGAAAAAGATGGGAATTAACGAGTAATCTAGAAGGGTTTTAAAAAAATATATAAACATATCTTATTCTTCCAATAAATCATCAAGTGGAATCATAAATCTTTGTTCTAATATATTAACTAAATGTTTTTTCACGTATAAACCCTTGTGTCACTAGCTTGCATAGTTGGATGTCAGCCGATTAGAGGGGCGCCTAGCTCATCTTGTGTGGTTAAAAGCTAAGCTTAAACTTAGTGGAAGTACTGCTACTTTCACTAAAAGTTAATATTCCCTTGAGCAATTTATGATTAAACTACATGATTCTTCTTTCTCAAAGGGGAAGTGATAATTTCAAAGCGCAGGAAGTAGGAACTATGCTCCAGTAAGATTGAGACAGATAAATACAAAACTTTATGCAGGTTTCTACTTTCCAACATGAATTGGCAATAATGTCTTGTCCTGCTGCAAATGGATGTAATGCTTGAAAATTTTTATTAAAGTGGGCAAAGCAAAGTGTAATTTTGTGGATTTTGCGGAGGGTCTTGTCTTGTCCTGAGGGCGTAAAATAATATATTCATTCATGAAACAAGTACAGAAAAAGCTGCTTTATTTTAGGAGAATTATTGAGAATCTAAAAGGGGCTTCAAACTTTCAATGGTTCCACTAGTTTATTTTAATGCTTTCTTGAAGCATTTTGAAACTTTTGATCACATTTTGCTTGGAAGAGATCGAGCAGGTGTTGTGCTTTTATTGGCTCAAGACAATTAGAAGTCCAAAGAAACAAAAAGGGTGCTTCTAATTTTGGATTTTGTACCAATCCCAATTTATTTTGAAATGAGATGATCTGTTGTTGGACTTATTCAATTATTGCTCTGTTCCATTATGTTGTGTTCCTCGCATGCTCATGCACAAAACAAAATTTTCTTCCCCTTTACTTTCAAATTGCTTATCTTCCTTTTCCCTTTTGTCAAGAACCATTGCTTTTTAACATAGTGTATACAAAGAGTGAGGTGTTTGACGCACTGTATTATATTATATTATATTATTTTATTATAAGTATATTGTATTATACTATAGTGTATTAATATTATATTATAATAATATTATATAATGTTTGGTGTTACACTGTACTATATTAATTTTTAAATATATTTTATTTAGTATTGTATTGTACTGTATTAATTTTTTGTGATTAATTTAAATTATATATTTAAAAAATAATATTTATCACTACTTAGAAAAACACTAGATATAGAAGTATTAAATTTTAGAAATTTAACTTTTTTTTAGTATAAATATTAAAAAAATAACATAATTATTCATAAAAATCGAAGCTTATAGCCTTATTTATTTTTTCAGTAGTTTCTAAATATATAACCTGCGAAATAAAGATCGAAGCAAATAATTTAATCAAATAATCTCTAAATAAGATAATAACATAAATAAATAGTTAAAACCTACAAAATTAGTTCAAAAGTCATCTTAGGATGATAGAATAAAAATCTATACAAATCACAAGATAATTACAAAATAATAAAGTGATACAATTGTTGTAACATATTTCATTAACAAATGAATTGTGCTAAATAATCCAGTAATTATTTATATTATTATCCAAATTTATTCATATTTAAATATTTATTATTAGTTATATTAAATTATTTAAAAATAATTAATTTAATTATTGTAATATAATTAAATAGTGTAATATTATATTATGCTATTTAAGTATTTATTATTATTTATATTAAATTATTGAATAATAATCAATTTTTATATATTAATTACTATATATAATTAAATAATCTAATATTATGTTATATTTTTATTTTTATATATTATGTTATATTTTTATTTTTATATATTATTTAACTTTTATTTTTATATATTATTTAATTTTTATTTTTAGTTATATTAACTTATTAAATATTAATCAATTTTATATATTAATTATTATAATATAATTAAATAATACATTATTTAGTTATATTTTCAATATAATAAATATTAAAATATAATATAATATTATTGAATAATCAATTATAAATTTATTAATTTATATTAATAATTATAATGTAAAAATAAAAAATATTATATTTATTTATTATTATTACAAAGTTTAAAAAAAAAAAGAAAAGAAAAAGGCAAGCTAATGCTCCAAGTTGCTGCATTAGGGTGCATACAGCAACTTGGAGCCCCAAACGTGCAATGCAACCCCGTGTAACAAGGGGTGCCAAACATTCCCTTAGTGTATTGTATTGCATTATAGCATGTTATAGTATTAGGGTGCATTATATTAAATTATAATGTAGTATTATGTTTGGTATAGTATAGACTGTATTATATAAAATTAATATCAAAATTAAATTAATATTATTTAAATTTATTATTATTTTAAGTTTTTTGTTCATTTTTAAATTAAGTAGTAAATAATTATTTTTATATATTAGTTTTTAAAATATAAAATGATTTAATAACATACTATTATTAAATAATAAAATATTACAATATTATGTTATATTATTAAGAGTATCATATTACAATATAATTTATTTCTAGATATTAGTTATTATAATATAGTATTATTTTATATTATATTATAAAAATATAATGATATATAATTATATAATATAATATAAATTATATTATATTATAAAATAATATAACATTAAATTATAAATTTCATTCTATTTATTAATGTCAAATATAATTATTTAATTTAAAATTTTATTTTTAAATTTAGTATTTTAGTAAATAATAAATGATTAAATAAAATTAAAAAGTATGTATTTAAGGTAAAATAATTAAAATGCTTTTATGTAATATAAGTATATAAGTAAAATGATGTATTATCATTTATTTATTAAATATTTAGGTTTATTACTATCTTATATTAGTATTAAAATTAAATTTTTAATTTAAATATAAATATAAATTAATATTTAATAAAATTTTGAATTTATTATAATTCATTAAATAATAAAAGTTAAATAAATAGTATTTTAATATAATACTACCTATACACACTTTATTGTATTAGCCACTTTTCTAATATAGTGCAATGTAATCAGAAATTATAGACAAACATGGGTTAGTATAAAAACGATGTTTTAATGCAATCTAATACAGTGTAATGCAAGTTTCCAAACACACCCTAATAATATTGATATTTGTTTATTTGAAGTCCATGTACTCATATTAATGTGAGAGCAATGACTTGAGTTTTATTATAGAAATTTAGTCATTCATGTCTCAATTATATAATTAAATGAAGGTAGATATTTTTCCCACTAATATAGGTGCTGCATATATTCTTCTGATATTAATGAGGGCATATTTTTAAGCTATGCCATATGAGATTTAATCTAAGATACTCGTAGTAAGAATTTTATTGTTAATATCACTAACCATTTAATTGTAATATACATATGAAAAAAAACATGTCTTAATATTCATTGGGTAGGCTAAACAAAATCAAGTGGAATTAAAAAAAAATGAATAAATAATAGAGTGCTCCAAAACAATACAAAAGAGGAAGGACTTTATCTCTTGTGTTGTCAAAAATTGACCCATACATACACCCGGCCACCAAACAAAAGAAGCAAAGAAAACACTACATCCCCCGCATATATATCTTAATTGTGCCCTCCCAAAATACAATATACATCAAAATTTGAGATATTATTGCGGCTATTTCATTACTGAACTCACCAAACACAATCCAAAATAAATAATATTCATTATTTCTATCTAAATCAGCATTGCTTGAGCATTATCCAAAGCATATTTTATTTATTCAAATGTTACACTCTAAAGCAAGTACTATTAAAGTAATAGGTTTTTCCCTTATAAACCTAATTCTATCTTTGCAAGAAGGTGCTTGCTATGGTAAAAAATCAAGCATTGTTTTTCAACAACAATTGCTTCAATAGTTAACATAAAAGTAACATAGAAGATGCTACATGTTTCATTTAAAATATTCTTTCACACTTATATTATGTTCTAATTTTTTAACTCCTTTTATGGGTTAGGCGGGATTCTACTCTAAATTCTTAGAAGAAAAAAATCTTTATACATAGTTCAAGTTTTAACAGATATGTGAGTTAAAAAATTAACAAATAAATAAAGGCAATGGCTACGGTAGATTTGCTCCATCATAAACAACGAATCATAGCTATATACGCAAAGTGATAAATAATAAAAAAATATGTTATAACTTTAATCGTATGATTACGAAGAAGCGCTCCATTATAAAATCGGTCTAACATAACCGGGCCATAAATAAAACCTCGTACCTTCCATTTACAAATGATCTTTTTATTCGAGGTACGTAATCCAACATCGTGTTCGTATAACAATTCAATAAAATCAAGCTATATGTGCATTTCTATATCTATTATTATTGCCCAAGCAGTTACATTAACTCTATGCACAAAAAGTTTCTCACGCAGGAGAAAATAGAAATACTCTTTCCATATCAATTTTCTTACTTTTTTCTTATTTACTATTTTACCCTTTTCCTTTGTTGAAAATAATAATAATGAGGAAACAGGGAGCCGAGAGAGGAGAAAAGCCAAACGTGTAGCGGAGGGACCGTTAATAGCCGGCGCCAAATATTCCTTGTTCGTTCTTGCTTCTCTCTTAAAATCGCTGAGCAGCCCAGTTTTTGTTATTTGGAAAAAAAAAAAAACACCCTGCAGCTGCAGCTAACAAAAACACTCCACTTCTCATTAATTCTCATTAACATACCAATTAACTGACTCTTCTCTCTTTTGTATTTTGGTTGAATTAGAGTTAGCTCGTTGCAATTTGCATGATGGAGAATGGTTTCTCTTCTCCAAGAAACGACACCTTTAATCCTGCCGGTCTCCGCGTTCTTGTTGTTGATGATGATCCAACGTGGCTCAAAATTCTTGAAAAGATGCTCAAAAAGTGTTCTTACGAAGGTTCTTGATCATAATTAAATTTCAGCTTTTACTTTACTTTGTTACTGTTCTTATTTTTTGTTTCCTCAACGCTAACTATATGATATATCTTCTTCCTCATCTGCGTTTCTTGTTTTTGTAATGATCCTTGACTGTTCACTAAACTAAGTTGCTACATCAAGTTCTTCTAATTTCTTTTGTTATAATTGTTGATATGTGAGAAATTTTTTTTTTCCTGCATGGATTAATAGTGAAGTTTCATGATGGCTTGTGAGGTCTTGTTTATTTTGTTTATTGTTTTTGTTTTGGTTGATTTTTTGAAAATTGCTTCAATTTTTGCAATTATTATATGTGGAGCTCAAAATCGAGCTTTGCATGTATTTCTGATTTACCAAACCTTGGCTTCGATTAAGATTATCCCATTTCTGTCCTAGGGTTGTCTATGAGGATTGATGCTCCTCATAATATTCATTCTAGGGCACCATTGATGCTAATATGTCTAGCTCTTTGCATTTAATTCAGTCAGCGTGCTTTTTGGCTTTTTACCATTCATTAAGAGATTTTCTTATAATCTGTGTTTTTATTTTATTCATTTATTATTCTGCTGGTGCTGCCAAAGGCCTTCGTTACAGATAATCAGACCACCTTATTTTTTCCTTCCAAGATATTTACTATTACCGCTACATATTTTGGAGAGTTCTCTTGATTACTTTCTTGATTTAGAACATTTTTCATTTCACATTGAGAGAATCTTTTGGTAATCCAACTTGTATTATTCTCGATGAACAATTTGAAGAGTAATGCTACATATTCCAAATTTTTTGTCCTAAATAACTATCCCAAATGATTTGGCATTCATTAATTGTTTGATAGTTCCTTACAAAATTCAAGTGAATTAATTGTAACCAATTAATGATGCCAAATAATTTGGGATGGTTATTTGGGACAAAAAATTTGGAATATGTAGTATTACTGCAACTTGAAATATACTTTTATACTTTGTGAAGTTGAAATTATATTATTGATCTGAAGTTGAAATTATATTATTGATCTTCAGTTGAGCATCCTTTTAAGCCTTATGGTCCTTCATAAAGTCATCCATGACTAAGGATTTCTTTGCATTCATAATATCCCATAATTTTAATGAAATTTATCTTGCGTCCTATTTGTGCAATGGCATAGCACATAATTCTTCTGTCCATGAAACTGTTAGATTTGACAAAAATAAGTTCACTTAAAAACTTGATTACGATTTTATAACATCAGATTTATTCGGCTAATTAATTTCATCAGAATTTTTTTTTTCATTTTTGATGCAAAATTTTGTTTTCCCAACTTACTGTCCTTGTGTTTCTGTTGCCATTCTGACAACTATTTCTTCTGCTGTTGCATGTTTCAGTCACCACTTGTGGCTTAGCTAGAGATGCACTGAGCTTGCTTCGCGAAAGGAAAGATGGATATGACATTGTAATCAGTGATGTCAATATGCCTGACATGGATGGATTTAAACTCCTTGAGCATGTTGGGCTTGAAATGGATCTTCCAGTCATCAGTAAGTTCTTTGCCATAACACATGGATTTCTGTCTAGAATGCCAGCATTTTCCTTGATTAAATTTAGTTTTCCCACATTGCACTTGACCCTGCTTCTGACTATTTGTATACTTGTAACCGTACAGTGATGTCCGTTGATGGAGAAACAAGCAGGGTCATGAAAGGTGTCCAACATGGAGCCTGTGATTATCTTCTTAAACCTATAAGAATGAAAGAACTCCGCAATATATGGCAGCATGTCTTCAGAAAAAGGATACATGAGGTGAGAGACATTGAGAATATTGAGGGGTTCGAAAGTATTCACATGACAAGAAGTGGATCAGATCAGTGTGATGATGGACCCTTGCTTACTGGAGAAGATTTGACCTCGGTGAGGAAAAGAAAAGATGCTGAAAACAAGCATGAGGACAGAGACTGTGGAGATGCTTCTTCAACAAAAAAGGCTAGAGTGGTTTGGTCGATTGATCTACATCAAAAGTTTGTGAAAGCTGTAAATCAGATTGGATTTGATAGTAAGTGATCTATGAACTTCCACTTTCACAGTGTGGCCTCTGCATCATCATTAATTAGAAAAATTTTAATTTACTTCATGGAAGTTAGTAATATTGTCTTTATTTGTTTTTCAATGATATAGCTGTCATCTTTTTCATGCTTCCCCAGAGCCATGACATGTAGTGTCTGTTTGGCAGAGGTTGGTCCTAAGAAAATTCTCGACTTGATGAATGTCCCTTGGTTGACCAGAGAAAATGTTGCCAGTCACTTACAGGTAGATATGCCACTCTTGGATTTATCTGTAGTACATCTTGTTATTCTAATTGCTTGATGAAATATTCACAAAATTATACTTGTATCTCACTTGTTAATCATCCTTTTTTCATGATTTTCTAGTTCAATTCATAGTGCATTTAGCATGAAAGTATATTTTTCTTGTTTCCCATGATTTTACTGGATAATGTTGGTTAAATGACTATCACAGCACATGATATTTCACAAGAACTATTGACATTTATTTAGAGGTGCACAGACTATGCTTATCAACAAATGACTAGAAAGGAGAGAAAAGAAGTGTTGCATTGTGATAACTGATTTGTTGCCATACTGAAAAATCTATTTAATGGAATGTTTCCTCAATGCAGAAGTACCGCCTCTATTTGATTAGGCTGCAGAAGGAAAATGAATCGAAAACTTCTGTTGGTGGGATAAAGCAGAAAGATTCACCTTCAAAAGATTCTGCTGCAAGTTTTGGTCTCCAAAACTCAATCGCTATGCACCACCACAACGATGTTTCAAACGGTAGTTACGGATTTTCTGGCAGTAACTCATTTGTCCAGAATGTAGATGCCAAAAACCTTGAAGGTGACCTGAAGGGGATTGTTACAATTCCTGTGACAGGACACAAAAGAGTTTTGACTGTTGATATTCCTAATTCACATAAAGCCAGGTGTTCGCAGATAGGGTTTAATGGTTCTTTTGTACCAGGGGATTTGGATGTAAACTTCACTTCATTTGATTCTGCTATTCTAACACAGCATTGGTCTGAAGTTCAAAAGACTCAATTCCAACATGAACATAAGCTACTTCGGTTAGAGAATGGCTTTACACAGCTGCCACCACCAGGTCCACGACATCACACTCAAGTTGACTGTATACAGTCAGGTCCATCTGCTAGTTCCAAACCTACTGTGGTGGATAAAGACATTAACCTTAAGCCTTTTGATGTTACGTACAAAAGCAATTATGCTAATGCGATTCCAATTGGACGCGCTGTTGACACTTTTCCTGTCCAAACCACAGGTCCTATAGTAAATCATCTACCTTTTGAGCCCATTGCCACGACCACATCAAGCATGAAAAGTGAGGGCCTTAATCAGAGTTGCATTCTTGATTTGGAAGCTGCCCAACGGAACATCAACTGGGGAGTTGGTTCGTCTTTGCCATCGCTGGATGAGGACTTCCAACTTTGTTGGCTTCAAGGTGATTGTTTTGCTATGAATCTTGGACTCCAGGATATAAATTTTTCAGAGTACAATGATCCAGCACTTAACTCTGAAGTTCCATTCCACTTTTATGATACTACGAGGTTTGACTACGAGCACTGCTACGACCCAACAGAATATTCTATAATCGATCAAGGTTTGTTCATAGCATGACCTTGTTCTACCCTTCGCATATCCGCGACGTTGGATGAATCCCATTCTATTTCATAATTTGTGATTGGTCTATAAATGGAGAGTATTACAACAACTCTATGAATTGGGATATTATTTTGCTCATCAGATTGGACTTTTTGAAGCATGTATAATATGAGTGATGAAAACATTAAGCATCATAATTCTATTGCTTCAAGTTCTTGACATAAAGCTTGCTTTGATTGGTTTTGTATATATGTCTATGTAAATGAAGCCGTTTAGATGGGTGCCGTTGTGGGTGCCATGCAAAAATAATCCTGCATATTTGACATACAAGGATGGGCACTTGGCTGAAAAAAATCCAAGCATCCTTTCAGAAAGCTGATTCTAACTTTTAGGGCTGTTTGGTATTGAGATGGGGTGACTTTTGAGCTACAATTATTGTGGAATAAAAATTGGAGCTCTGAAATAATAACTTGTAGGTGTTTGATAAGTTGGTCATAGCCATTTTTATTAAATGGTAATTATAATAATGAGTTGAGCTCCTAACAACCCTATAATACTCTCATAAAACCCCATCATCACACTTACAAGACTGCGAAAGGTAATTACTTAAATAAAAGACATATATTATCAGTAAACCCCAACAATGTCATTCATAGAAATCATCAGCAGAAGGAATCCACAGTGTCAGCCTTCAAATCATGTTATGTTTTTCAAAGAAGGGCTACAGTTGAGGCCAACCAAAAGAACCATTTATGAAAATGACTAATTATAATATACCCATTTATAAAATGACCATTTTATAAAATGCTTTATTGTAAAATTGACTATCTCCATGCCTTATACATATGTTGCCACTAAAAAAAAATAATTTTTCTAATTTCCGTATGTATCTCAGGGGTGGCCAGCAACTGGATCAATCAGGTGGCCTAGGAAACTCTAACCTGGATATTGGGAGAAGCATTCTCACGTGCATTCTTCTTTGGCAGTGAAGAGACTGATCGATTTGTGCTTTCATTATTTTTATCTACAGTACGCTTAAAGCTTGCAGTATTCATTGAAGACCTCCACAGTGGTCATGTATGTGCATCCTGGACTGTGTTTGAAGTTGGCCTCCTTCCAAGTTTTGGCAAGTAAGTGACTAAGCATGCTCTCAGTATTGACCGAAGGCTTTCTGGGAGGCCGAGAGCTTGAAACCAAGACAATAGTTGGAGTTGGCCTTGGCTTCCCTCCAATTGGTGAAAAAGGCTGACAAAGTGGCTTCTACAAAACATGAGCTGTCACATTATAACATCAAGTACAATGAATTATGGTAGCAGCACTGGCTATTTATAAAATTGAATGCATGGCTAAACCATCCCAAACCATTTTACATCATCATAAAAGGGGAAAAAAAATTGTTAAATGTCTGAACCTTCTTTATCTGCTTGGTTGTAGAAGGTGGACAGTTTGCAGATGGTATAGCTTTGAAGCCAGTACTCTGCCGAAGTTTTTTAATGTCATGCTCTGCTTTCTTCTGTAATTTTTGAACGTAGGAGGGAAGGGTAACTTTAAAGATTGGCAAGGGCCATAAGAGAAATGATCGCGTTGACCCAACTCATTAAGGTTATAGTAATGCATGTTATCAGATATTTTAATGCACTGAAATGGCACTAAATTAAGAAGACAGAAAAAAGAACCTTCGAATTTGGCAAATGAGATCCACAATACAAATCCTTGTTCTGTTTAGCCTCGAAGCTGGTACTCTGCCGTACCTTTTTAATATCACATTGTGCTTTATCCTGAATAGAATGAAGTGAACAAAGGATAACTTATCACAACCCCAAAAAGAAAAACTGGAAATCCCCATTTTCCACTGCAATTTTTTCCTTCAATAGCAACTCTCCGAAGATAAATGTAGCAACACCACATTAGCTTATGAGAAATATACCTTTGATCTTGTTTCCAGTTCACCCTTTTCTGCTTCCTTTGCTTTGTTTTTTCCTTCCAGCTTCTGAAAGAACTGGCACAAAGCAATCAAGGAGAAACTATCAGAGCTTGAATATTACAACTATAACATGTTAGGGAGTTAAAATTACAGAAGTGTTCCATTCTTGCCTCTTTCCGTTTTGCTACCCTTTCTTCACTCCTGAAACTAAAAGGAGAGGATATACATGGAGTTTGTCTTTTGCTTCCATTCAAGGTTGAAGATTTCAAGCTGCTGCCATATAATTAGCAAAAGTAGAACTTAGAAGTTTCGATCTAGAATGCTATCCAGGACTTGTATGACCCAGATAATGGTTATTCAATCCCCTTATGAAGGAGGGTCAATAGCAGTGTATAAATGATATCCAATGAGAATTCAATATCATGACTTCTAAAATTCGTTTTATAGCTTTTACGTGAGAGCAATGAGATTTGCATTTAGGTAAAGTATCTAGTCTGAAAGGTGAACAGGTAGCAATATCATGATTAATATAGGCTTGTACCAACCATATGCGAAGCTATTCTTCTAAGAAACTGAAGTAGGAAGAGCACTTACTCTGGGAAAGGGGATTGCAATCTCCTAGCTTCAGTTATCCCTCCTGAGACTGATGTACTGACTACTATTTTACTCCTGCAATAAGAATTCTGGTGAGATTAGTGAAAATATTTTACACATGCAGCACGAATCTTTTCAGTTGTTTGAGAATTTCTACCTTTATCTTCTGACTGGAAAAGTTTGTAAAGGTGCTTTGATATCCCATTAATAGAAGCCTGCAGTTTGTAAATGAAAAATATCTTAGTCATTAACAAAACTTTCTTCATAACACTTAGATTTGAGTATAGTTGAAAATGTTGTCAGTGCATGGATTTGGTTAATGAGCTTGTAAAGGAAATAGATTTACTCTGGTTGGGGTTCGAATAAGAGTTGAACTGTCTTTGGGCTTTTTGAGGGAAGCTTTGCTGGTTTTAGTAACACGAGGACTGAAATTGATCGATTTCTGGAGAGATTTAGCAACTACTCCCTTTTTTCCATTTCAGTCTCCTACAGCCTCCTCATTGTTAGCAGTAATATTGTTTATATTTCTGGCTGCTGGTAAGGAAGATGCTTGATTGGTTTTACAAGATGCAAATTTGGATAATCCACTATCAGATGAAAACTTTGACGAACAGCTAGCCCGTTTTTTCTTGCTTGATGAAGTTGAATTTTCCTCATCAACAACTTCCTGAATGTCAAAAACAATTGAAATCATAATAAAATAAAGTTAACACAGATAAAAGAAAAAACATGGCATCACTAGACATGTAACCTTATTGGGCATTCTTTCAAGAGAACTGGCTTCAATCTTGTTGTGGGAATTTGGATTCTGAAGCTGCTTTAAATTATCATCTTGAGTTGGGTTCTCTACATTGACAGCAGATTCTATTAGAGCTTTGACTTTTTCCACATCAGCATCTCCCATATCATATTATGTATTGATAGAATAGCATATATTTGCTTTGGTAGGAGCAACTTCAGCATTTGGACTATCACTTTTCAATAGGTCATCAGCAACCACATGGCTGATCTCATCCGCAGTCCTACTATCCATGTGAGAGTCAGCACAAGTATGGGACAAGCGTTGCTCTTTTTGTGCTCTGACGGGCATATGGCTGTTTTCTTTTGTTGAGACTGTATCTGTGAGAGAGTTATCTAAAATTTCACTTGTAGTTTTTAGCCCAGGAATTTCGTTAGCAACTGCATTTGCTTCCTTAACCACCGCCGCTGCTTTCATGGCAGCCTTTTTCTTGTAATGAGCTTCAAAATATGCTTTCTTCTCAGCAAAGGACCTGGTATGGAAAACTTCTCTACTTCTTTTAAGTAACGATTGTGAGAAAATGCTGACCATTTTTCCCAAGCCAGAGATTCTGACATAAATCTCCCAAAAGATACTGATTCTGTAAGGACACGAATAGGATCACCCGGTAATGAAGAATTACATTTGAGTTTCATATCGAAGTTCTTTAAAGTCCTACAATAATAGATTTCAGAGAAATAGTAACACTCTTTTTAACCTCCAATTATCCTTACTAAGTTGTTCAAAGTTAATAAGTCCTAAATATACTGAAGAATTACATTTGAGTTTCATATCGAAGTTCTTTAAAGTCCTACAATAATAGATTTCAGAGAAATAGTAACACTCTTTTTAACCTCTAATTATCCTTACTAAGTTGTTCAAAGTTAATAAGCCCTAAATTTCCAATAAATGTATCTAAATACATGCCAAAACACAATTGTAAAGGAATTCTAATTCTTTAACCTCCAATTATCTCTTCTTTGTTAGAAATGAATGTAAATAAATAACAATAACACTGAAACCCTATCTGGAGGCGTATTGCCCTAATCCTAAAGAGCATAAGAATTTGAAACAATTTACACACAAGATGTGCATGAAAAAAGATTCTATATGGAAAGAAACAACATCAAAGGATACACGACAAGGAAAAAATCCACAGAAACATACAAATTACTAAAGGAATCAGAAATTCTTGTTTAATTCTTGGAAAGTATTAGTTACTTTATAATTACACTTTCAAGCTTTTATCAGCAACCAAAAAGAGCATTTATGGCAAAACTAGAAGTACAAAATATATAATAAAGACCTAATCTTGGATCATATTTAAAGAAACACGACACATCAAAAGCATCCCAATAACTTAACAGCAAAACAAAAATGCAAAAATTAATTAAGTTTCAAGAACTGACCTCCCTAACCTCACGAGAGGCATCAGATGGATGAGAAAAAGATCTAAAAAACTTTGCAGATTCACCCATTTAATTTCTACCCTCTCAAAAAGAACAACCTTTCCTTTCTTGTTCTCGTCTTCTTACTTACTACTGAAATATGCAGCATTCAGCCACTCTTGCTTCTCTGCTCGCAGACAATCAAAAGAACTCAGAAGTGAGTTCTCTCAGTATACTGTCTTTCAAATTTGAATCATACTCTCTCAGGCTCTTATGGGTCCATTTCAACTCCACAGAACCAAAGCAAAACAGAGACAGAGATGACCGATATCTGAACCAAAAAAGGAAGCTTTTTTTCTCTTTTTTGGTGGGCAGCTTCTTTTAGCCTCTAAAGCGCAGGCTAAAGCATTTTTGGCAACGGCTACTGTCTACGGCAATTGGCCACAAAATTTGGTCAATCAAAGTAGCCAGTCATAACCACTATTCTCTCCATCTAAATCTTAATCTAATGGTAGTATATAATATAATTGCGATCGCGGTGGAACATGCACTACATAAAATACTTCGTTAAATTAGGATTTGAAATATCCATCTGTATGTAGTAAGTAGTGACTCTAGGTAGAATTTTTACTACTTCGAAGAGAAAAGAAAAAGAATGTAGCTTAATTTCATGATGGTTACGTTGCCACATCCGTAGACATTTACTTTTATCTATTACACAAACAGCTTAGTTTCATACCAAAAATAATTTCAGAAACAAAAACAGAAGAGCAAACATCACTTTGCAACTGTTGGTCATTATTGGACACTGATATCCAAAATTCAACTAGCCTTAGGTATAGTTACATACAAAACCCCATCTTTGACCTCAACTGTAATATTGTTAAACTGAACATTCTCGGGCAATGCAATCCTGCTACTGTACCTCCCATAACTTTTAGCAGACCAGTCTCCTTCTTCTTCTTTTTCATCAGCTTCACCATTACCATTATTATTATTCAATTGGCTTTCTTTCTTTTTGTTTTTGGGTACTTTTTGAGCTTTGACAACCAACATTTTCTCTTCAACCCAGACCTTAACATCTTCTTTAGTCATGCCAAGCATGTCAAATCTCATCTTGTACTCATTTTCCCCTTCTTTTATCTCCCATGGAGTCCTTCCTCTGCTGTTAAACCTTCTTGCCTCGCTGGGCAATGGCGATGGCCACGTGCCCGAGTAAGCGAATGGCTCCTCCAACATCCTCTCCATTGTCTCCATCATCTGCTGCATTGTTCTTGCTATAGGAAACCTGTCCCATAATCCTGAAAATCAATTGAAAATAAATAACATATCAATGAATAAGTTCTTTTTTTTTTCAATTCTAATATACAAGATTCATGAATAGATTAGATACAAAGATGATGTTAAATAAGTACCTATTGGTGGAACAGAGGCAACTCGTTTCTTGGATTGGGGTTGATGGAGCTTACTGTTGGCTCGTTGCAAGTGGTCAGGATTAATTATCTCTTCTACTTTCTCCGGCAGCTGCCTGGCCCTTGACCTCCAACTTGCTTGAATCTCAGCTTCTCCTGGAAGACAAGGGAACTGAGATGCTTATTAAATTGGAAAGTGCTTGTGACATTTTCTCTGAGTGTATTTTTTTTAATATTTATTGAAATGTATGTAATTAAAATGAGTGCAATGCCAATAATATCCATCTACTCGTTGTTGTTATATAAAGAGAGGAGAAGAAAATTCTAGAGTGGGAGAATTGGATGGATATGGAGGGCATTCTGTTTCTAGATTTCTTTGGGAAAAAAAAAAGGAAAAATCCATCTTCAGATAAGATTTCTCAATTGGGTTATTTTTACAAACCTCTTATGAGGTTTGAAGTAATTACACTTAAATGGCGAGTTTTTTTTTTTAATTTTTTTACTTACCTCCTATACTGTTAGTATGAATACATGTTGACTGTTAGTGGACAATTAAAATGATCAAAACACGTTTTTTGGGTTAATAAGCTAAGAAAAAATACAGTTTATTACCTAAAATTTGGCGGCAAACAACTTAAACGTGCAATGAAAAGTCTTGAATACCCTTATCAAATTACAAATATACATTGACCAATAAAATCATAAATTTTTATTTAAAAAAATCAAAGCTGCCAATATTATTGTTAAAATAATAATAATAATAATAATAATTATGGGTTATTTTCATCTACCTCCCCTGAGGTTTGCCTTTGCTACACTTGGAGATAAAGTTTGCATATATTGTCATATAGTACCCCTGAACGTGTATCAACTTTTGAGAGCCATTTGGTTGGAAATGTAAAAGTACAATAATACCCTTTGATTTGGATGTGGCCAAAGAAGTTTGGTAGCGTACTTGGGAAATTTTCCATTTTACATAACAAAAAAAAAAGCAAATAACTTGTTTTGGTATTAAGTCGGCTTTAATTATATACTGGGTCCCACACCTTTAAAAAGGTCAAATGAAACCCCTGTTATTTTTTAGGGTGGGGATATTTCCACCTCATTAATTGTGTAAACTCACCCCGCTTATAAAAAATATTTACAATAAATTTCTAATATTTTTAATAAATGCAAATAAATAAAAAATATTTGTATAATTAATCAATTAAATCATTCTTATATTTTTTTTACGGCTAAGGTTGCTTTAATATAAGTTCCATTTAATTATTTTATCTTTAAATGAAGTCTAATATTTTTTTAATATTTTAGATGTAAATGACATAAATTTGATAGCCTAATAATTTACATGAGTATTGTTTCATGAAGACATTATATTAGTTTAATTAAAAGTTGATAAAATAAAAAAAATGTTGAAGTTAAAGCAAATTTTTGGTATTTTTAACTTTTAAGGGTAAGATAGTCAATTTAAATTTAGGCTAAAGCAGTTTTAGTAGTCAAATATAATAAAAAAAAATCTACGTCACAAAAAATGAATTAAAGTATTGCAAAAAATAAATTAAAATACATTTAATTGATTAATTCTTTAGAATTATACATTTAATGGATTAATTCTTTAGAATTCTTCTTTATTTGAAATTTTTAAAAATAATGTGAACTTTTTATAATTATTTTCTAGAAATGGGGTGATTTTACCAAAGTTATGAGGTGGAAATATCACTACCTTATTTTTTATTTGCAAACAGTAGTACATTTGACTCAAATTAACCCTATAAAATATAAAAAACACTTTATCTATTGAAAAATGCACACACATATAATCGAGTGGAGTTTGTAACACCTCTCTAAAACTCGGATGAAACCCATATTTTATATTTATACCTCCTTTTTATATGAAATTATAAAAAAGACAAAAAATTACTATAGAGTTTTAATTACATGTTACTCTCATCTAAAATAATTAATTAAATTATAAATATACTTCTTCATAATTAAATCATTGCTTCAAAATAATTTTTTATTTTGTTTTATTAAAAAAATTAATTATCTCATAAATTAGGATTTAAAGATAGTTAGGGTTCTAAAAAAGACATTTTAGTTTAATTAGATTCATATATTGTCTTTTTATATAGTTTCCTCTAGTAATAAATAAAATGAGGTTTTATAAGGATAATAGAGAGGTGCAAAAAGTATTACTCATAATATATTATTTCATATATATACATTTGGCGCCAAAAAAAAAAAAAGGGAGATGGTTTGCAACTCCGGACTACAGAAGCATTGTTAGTTCTTGTAATCTGTAATGAAGGGTATTATTGTACTTTTACTTTCCCAACCAACGGTTCTGAAATGCTGATACACGTCCAGGGGTGCCATATGACAATATATGCAAACTTTCTCTCCAAGTGTAGCAAGGGAAAACCTTAAGGGAGGTAGATGAAAATAACCCTAATTATTATTATTAATAGTGGTAATAATAAGTATTAATTATAATGAATATTAATTATAATAGTAATCATTATTATAGGGGTATTTGTAATTTGATTTTGATTTTTTTTTCCAGTGGTAATATTGGTAGCTTTGATTTTTTTCAACAAAAATTCATGATTTTATTGGTCAATATACATTTGTAATTTGATAGGGTATTTAAGACTTTTCATTGTACTTGTAAGTTATATACCGTCAAATTTTAGTAACTAAACTTCATTTCTCTTTAGCTTAATAACCCAAAAGGATATTTTAGTCATTTTGACAGCCCACTAACAGTTAACATATATTCATAGTAACAGCAAGGAAGGCAAGTGAGGATACAAGGAAACTCACCATCTAGGTATAATTGGTTTTTAAAAATAACCCTTTCTCAATTCTCATGCTCATGGCTTAATATGTGTGTATGTATGTTTAGAGTCTTTTTCTAGTAAGACATATTCACTTTATTAAAGTGATAATGTCACTAAAATATAAAAAAAAATTTAAATAATAAATACATTGAAAAAATATTTTTTTTATCTATTAGTATATTAAAATTTATTTTTTTTATTTGTTAATGGCTAGACTATTTCTTCCTGTGATAATAGTGTATTAATAATAATGTGTATAGAAAAATATAGATCGTGGTACTATCTAGAAATGTGAATATGACTTGCCACAACTTGGTGTAAAATCTCAACCACTATGGTGAAAGCTCCGGTTTGAATAAGAAACATAGAAATGAAATCACCAGAACTGCAAGACATATTGCGTGCATTTGATACACTGTATTGTATTATGCTGTATTGTATTATTTTAATACTGATGTATTATATTATGCTGTATTGTATTCGCAATGTATTATAATAATGTTGTATAATGTTTGGTGCTAGACTGTACTGTATTAATTTTTTTGTGATGAATTTAAATTATATATTTAGAAAATAATATTTATTAGTACTTAAAAATTAATATTATTTAAATTTATTCATATTTAAATATTTATTATTAGTTATATTAAATATTTAAACATAATAAATTTAATTATTGTTGTAATATAATTAAATAGTGTAATATTATATTATATTATTTAAGTATTTATTATTAGTTACATTAAATTTTGAATAATAATCAATTTATATATATTAATTAATTAATTACTATATATAATTAAATAATTTAATATTATGTTATATTTTTATTTTTATATATTATTTAATTATTAGTTATATTAAGTTATTAAATATTAATCAATTTTATATATTAATTATTATAATATAATTAAATAAAACATTATTTAGTTATATTTTTTATATAAATAAAATTTATTATGATATAACTCATATTTCTTTTTCCATATTAAAGTATATTACTACAATACTTGGAGAATACCGTTTGCCACAATCGGGGCACTGTTAAATAGCCAACTTTCACGATTAATATTATTATTTTTAATGGTTGATTTTATGACTATTAAAGAGTGACTAAGCTATGGAATAAGGAGAAATTCTATAATATATCTGAAGTAATACAACTAATTAATAAATGTATGACATATATAATTAAATTTAATATAACTACAACTTATGATATTTTTAAATAAATACATACATATCTTTGAAAATAAATGCATACGTCTTTCTAATAGAATAAGGTATTTGAAATAAATGCATACGTCTTTCCTATAGAATAAGGTATTTGAAGGGGACCCGTAACCGAGTACCTAATCCTCGGAAATACATATCTATGGGAGGCCAATTACAAGAGGGATATAAATGAGGGCATTTCAGTCAAAATAATTAATTTCGTCGGGTTTATAAATCGTAAGCATGCATGAAAAGAAAGGGAAGACAAAGCAAACGCGATACACATTCGATTTCATTTCGCACCATCCATCTGACCATCATCATTAGAGAATAGAGAGCTAGAGAGGGAAAATCAAAGCGGAGAGATCATGGACAATTTTACCCCGCAAGTCCTCTTGCTCTCATTCATTGTCTCCACAATCACCACTTTCCTATACTGGAAGTTACAGTCACGGTCACGGTCACTGTCGGCCACCGCCACCACCCCGCCACCGTCACCGCCAAATAAATATCCCATAATCGGTCACCTTCATCTCCTCACAGAGATGCCACATCATAGCTTCGCTAAACTCGCTGACAAACTGGGTCCAATTTTTTACCTCCAACTCGGCCGAGCTCCAACCGTTGTGATCTCCTCATCGGAACTCGCCAAACTCGTTCTCAAAACCCATGACCTTGTCTTCGCCAGCCGCCCACAACTGACCGCTTTTCAGTACATCTCGTTCGGATGCTCTAACGTCACCTTCGCCGCTTACGGACCTTACTGGCGCCAAGTTCGTAAGTTGTGCGTCACCGAGTTACTGAGCTCGAAACGAGTCAGCTCGTTCCAGGTCGTTCGAGATGAGGAAGTGAAGCGTCTGTTAACGTCGGTGAAAAGCCAGTGTGGGTCTGAGACAGACATGAGCAAGCTGTTTTTCACGTTAGCTAATGATATATTGTGCCTTGCAGCTTTTGGGATGAGGTACGGGAAAGGAAAAAGGAGCAATGATTTGGCGAGTGTTTTCGCAGAGAGTCAAAAGTTGGTATCTGGGTTTCGTATTGGAGATTTTTTCCCCGAGTGGGGTTGGCTCATCAACTCGCTCAGTGGCTACACACGAAGCCTGATGAAGAATAAGCAAGACTTGAAAGTTGTTATTGATGAGATTATCCGTGAGCATCTCTTTAGGAAGCAGGCAGCAGATTATTCAGGTTCATCATTAATGGATGGCGATGGCAATGGCGATGGTGATTTTCTTGATGTTTTGCTTAGAGTGCAGCAACGAAATGACTTGGAGGTGCCCATTACTGACGATAATCTCAAGGCTCTTGTTCTGGTATGTAGATTTGTGTACAGTATACTTTACTATTTCTACTTCTACTTCTACTTCTCCTTTTTTAATGGTGTCATCACGAGTTTCAATCAACTCAGTGAGTCTCTCCTAGTTAATTAAGTAAGTGAGTGAGTGAGTCAGTGAGTTTGGTGTTTCCAGTTAATTTGCCCTCAATATTACAAGGGTAGTAGTCGAGGTGGTTTTATGTTTGTATTGTGTTATCCTATCAGTATTCAGTATCAGCTATTATTACCAGTTCTTTACAACGTCAGATGTATTGTCTGCTTCTCCTGCTCTGGTCACAATTTAGTATAGTGCACTGTACATCGAGAAAGAAAGTCAAACGAGAGAATTTACAATTTGTAGTTGTGTTGATAATTTCAGTAGTTTTTTATTATAAAGTTGACTCTAGTTGTTTGTTTAATATACCGAAAATGATCTTTGATACCGAAGGATTTTAAAATGCCTTACTTAGTTCTCCCAATGTTGACATTTTCAAGTCTGACCATTGAAAAATATTATGCCATTGATTTTTTTTTTCTTGATTAGATTCTCGCGTAAAACTATGTAACAATTTAAAAGGCATTTAATATTTTATTTATTGTTGATAATAGCATTTAACCAGCTTGACAGCTTCTCCATTTGCATTAAGTTTTGCCTATTCGTCCAAATCCCCTCTCCAAAACCCCTTTGCTTACCGTGCATAAAACAAAAATATAATTTTTTAAGAATAGGACTTAAGTGATTTATTTTTCAAAATTATGGTCTTTGATTTTCTTTTGTACTAACGACTAGGGCTCAGGTTATAAAATCACTGAATAAAATACCAAATTGTATCATTTTGCACTTTTTGCTGCTGTGGATTATCACTTGGGAATGGGATATTGCCAACGAGCGAGCACTTGGAGATTTGTTTGCTTTTTTAACGTTGCATATGGAAATTAGAACATTTTTCTGATAAATCTTTTGATCTTTCATTAAAAAGACAAATAAATAATTAAAAAAAATGTGAAGTTCACAAGCAGGGTAATTTCCTCATGTTTATGTTGTGGTACAGGACATGTTTGTAGCGGGTACTGACACCACAGCAACAACAATAGAATGGACGATGACGGAGCTTGCTAGACACCCAAGAGTGATGAAAAAAGTACAAGAAGAAGTTCGAAGAGTTGCTTCCGGCAGTGGAGAAGTTAACGAGAGCCATATCCAGCAGCTCCATTACATGAAAGCTGTGATTAAAGAGACAATGAGACTACACCCAGCAGGCCCTTTACTAGTTCCCAGAGAGTCCATGGAGAAATGCGTGCTTGAAGGCTATGTCATACCGGCTAAAACTCGAATCGTAATCAACAGCTATGCCATTGGCAGAGACCCCAAGGCCTGGGAAAATCCCCTCGAGTACATTCCTGAGAGATTTGAGGAGAATAACATAGATTTTAAGGATCAAGATTTCAGGTTTCTACCATTTGGAGGAGGAAGAAGAAGTTGCCCTGGCTATAGTTTTGCTTTGGCAACTGTAGAAACTGCACTGGCTCGACTTCTGTATCATTTTGATTGGGCATTGCCTCCAGGAGTTGGGGCTGATGATGTGGATCTTCAAGAGATTTTTGCGCTTCCTACCAGGAAAAAATCTCCTCTGCTGCTTCTCCCAATACCAAACAAGGATTATGAACTCAAGTGAATTGATGCCTAAATGAGTATCTAGAGCCCCATGTATGTGTGTGTTTTGACTTTGCTGTTCCAATAATAAATCTTCTTTGAAAGAAGATAAAATAAAAGGTTGCGTTTGGCACTTTGTATTGTATTATAGTGTATTATGTTATTTAATACATGATGTATTGTATTAGACTGTATTACATTAACACTATATTATATTATTGTTACACAATGTTTAATGTTACACTATATTGTATTAATTTTTAGTTATACTATATTTGATACTACACTACATTGCATTAACTTTTGAAAAATGATATTTACACCGGGTTAAATCCCGGGTCAAACCCCGAATAAAACGAACCGTCTTACTTAAAATAAAAACACACCGTTTTAGCACTGTATTTCCATTTCCTTCTACGATCAAGTAAGCCAAAAACACACCGTTTTATGCATTGTATTTCCCTTGCCTTCATCGATCGAGCTTTCCCATTTTTTTTCATTGATCAAAGTTTTCTCTGAAATTGGCCACAAATCACAGCCATCACGCGTGAGCCCAGCCACCACCACTACCACCACTGACAACCATCACAGCCGTTACAACAGCTCGTACTTACTTACTGCTATGATTTTCCTTTGGTGAGCACTCTGGCATTTACTTACTGTAATATCATTTTTTTTTTCATTTCTGATTGTTGTTGAAGAAATATAGAGCCACAGAAAATCATGTTCATGCGAGAAATGTTGCTTATAGGCATTTGAAACAACCTTGGAACAGTCATGGGCATCCCAGTTCCCAAATATGAGACCAAAGGATAAGGCTCTTCTCAAAGTTACGAAACTCAAATTTGCTGATGATAGTAGTACACCTCTTGTCTTGGTTGAGCATTCACCTAGGCTTAATAATATTGGCATGGTGGCCTGGTGTATGGAAATGTTTACTCCTGAGTTCCCATTTGGAAGGACAATTTTGATTGTAGCAAATGATGTGACTTTTAAGGCTAGATCTTTTGGCCCAAGAGAGGATGCATTCTTTCTTGCAGTAACTAATCTTACACTTAAGTGACTCTGTATTTGGGAATATGAAAAGGGAAAGAGAACAGCAACGTTACAATCTCAAAACAACATCGTTTTTTCACAAACTATAGTAGACCTTGAATTTTCATCCCAAAATGGCATCGTTTTCTCAAGCTTCGGGGCTTGACTCAGGGGTTTGACTCGGGGTGTATATCAGCGTTGTTAACTTTTTTAGATTAATTAAAATTATATTTCGAGAAAAAAATTACTATTATGACAGGATTAAAATAAGTTTCAACAGAAATTAAATTACTTAATTTTTTTAAATTAAAAATAAATTTGAAAAAAATAGATTTAAATATTTTTTTATCAAAACTCCCTCTTTTTAAGAAGTTATATTTTTATCTTTATCTTACATATTTTCTCATTAATATTATGCAGAAAACCAGAAACCAATATGAACAACTAGCAGACCAAGATTCCACCATTAAACACAACTCAAACTCAAAATCCAACTAGAGTGTTTGTTGTTAATTTATGCAATAGGTGTCAGTGCGCAAGTGTACACAACAAGAAATAAACTAAAAAGTATTAAGATTATCTCAACAAGGATTGATGTTATCAAACTTGCTACAGTAATCTATTCTATGTAATTTTTTAATACTCTAATAAAATTATATTAAAATTAATGAAATAACTTAAGAATCTAATAAAATTAATTAAACAATAATCCAGAAGATAATAAAATAAAATAGACGTCAAACACAAAGAAATAATCAATGGCTAATAGGTAGTTGGGTGTGTAAACTCACTTAATAATTACTGACTTATTAAACAAATTCTTTTTCAGTTGCTATAGCATCTTCTACAGCACTGGGCAGATTCCTAATGTATCCTCATCTGTCGCCTGTTGGATATCTTATATCCATATGCTTCATAACAGTGATAAATTGTTAAGCCAACATCTAAATATAGCATTATACGCTCTTAGAATCTATTAACCCTACAAGGTGAATCCCTAGTCTAGTTCTTCATTAATTCTAGATCAAGCATGACCCTATTCAAGTTGATAATAAATCAACTAAGGAAACCTGATCTAAAACCATGTATTGCTTTAATTCTTTCCACTAAATGGTCCCTTTTGAGGATCTAATCTAGCTTGTATCCACTAAATGGGTGATCAACCGAAATTGGGAATTAAAATAAGTTCAATCAAAATAAAATGCTCCAGCAGATGCAGAACAACAATAATGTAAGTCAATTCATCATTAAATTTGTTTAAAACCCAACTACATTAAAATTTAGTTCATACTTAATAAAGAAATAAAAATCATAATCGGTTCAGCCATTGAATTAAACATCCAGAAAAATAAAATAAGAAAAAAATATAAAGACAAGAGTTATTGCACGGGAAGCCCTCTTCAAAGCGTTGTGATATAAACTTCTTCTTCTTTAAACTCCTTTTGCCGTCTTCTTTTTATTTGTTTAGGATTTTTTTTTTAGTGTGTGACGGCTTCCTTCTTCTAGCTTGTAAAAATGTGTTCGTTTTATATCTTTAGGGTATTCTAAAAAGGCAAGTAGATCTCCATCTAGAAACCACTGCAAGAAAACAGGGCTTTAGCGATGGCGGCTTTTGTAGCTAAAACTACAAAATGTAGTCACTAAAGGTTTTAGCGACGAAAATATTTTCGTTGCCAAGTCGTCACAATAGCACCGTCGTGCTAGGTATTCGGCAACGAATAAGCTAATTTGTCACAAAAAACTTTTAACAATGACAAAATTTTCATCACCATAACCCTCAAGGGCGACTATGAAATTTGACGCCGAGTTTGATGCAAAAAGGAACTTTCGTCGCTGAAAATGGTCTTTAGTTTCATTGCTAAATGTTACTTTTAGCAACAAAAAAGTGTCGTCGCTAAAGACCATTTTCTGCGACGAAAATGTGTGGTCGCTAAAAGCTCATTTTGCGATGAATTTACGCCCCCCTCTAAAAGATGGCAATTTAATACTACTTTTGGCGATGAAAACATTTTTCCGCAAAATGTATGCTTTAGCGACAAAAATATTTTCGTTGCCATAGGTATATTTAGCGATGAAAATATTCGTTGCCAAAAGTTAATGGTTGCCAAAGATTTAGTGCTAACATCTTTTTTAACTGCTAGATTTTTTTGCGGCGAGAGGAAATTTTTGTCGTAATAGGCGACATTTAGCAATGACAATATCGTCGCTAAAAGTATTGTCGTTGCTAAAAGTGATAATTGAATTTTTATTTTTTTCCATAATATTTTGTGACAAAATTGTTTTTTCCTTGCTAAAAATTGCTTTTGGTGATGAATATTTTTTGTCGCTAAAAGTTTCATCGCTAAAGACTGTTATTTGGTAATGAATATTTTTGTAGTGAACCCTCGAAGGCTTACCTCAATCATATCAGAAGTAGAAAACACAGCTGTTAATTTGCCATTTTCTTGCATAATTGATGTAGAAAAATAAAGATTTAGGCACAGGCAATATAGCAGTTCATCTTGGTGCATATACAAAGCTTTGATGGCAAGATGTAAAATACTAAGAAGGTATGGGAGTATTACAACAAGCTTGTATCCATATCTGAGCTCTGAAATAAAAACTTGTAGGTGTTTGATAAGTTGGTCATAGCCATTTTTATTAAATGGTAATTATAATAATGAGTTGAGCTCCTAACAATCCTCTAATACTCTCATAAAATCCCATCATCACACTTACAAGACTGTGAAAGGTAATTACTAAAATAAAAGACAAATATTATCAGTAAACCCCAACAATGTCATTCATAGCAATCATAAGCAGAAGGCATGCACAATAATACAGCATCAGCCTTCAAAGCACGTTATATTTTTCAAAGAAGGGCTACATTTGAGGCCAACCAAAAGAACCATTTATGAAAATGACCAATTATAGTACATCCATTTATAAAATGACCATTTTATAAAATGCTTTATTATAAAATTGACTATCTCCATGCCTCATACATATGTTGCCACTAAAAAAAAATAATTTTTCTAATTTACGTATGTATCTCAAGGGTGGCCAGCAACTGGATCAATCAGGTGGCCTAGGAAACTCATACCTGGATATTGGGAGAAGCATTCTCACGTGCATTCTTCTTTGGCAGTAAAGAGACTGATCGATTTGTGCTTCCATTATTTTTATCTACAGTATGCTTAAAGCTTGCAGTGTTCATTGAAGACCTCCACAGTGGTCGTGTATGTGCATCTTGGACTGTGATTAAAGTTGGCCTCCTTCCAAGTTTTGGCAAGGAAGTGACTGAGCAAGTCTTGGAGCTCTCAGTATTGACCAAAGGCTTTCTAGGAGGCTGAGAGCTTAAATCCAAGACAACAGTTGGAGTTGGGCTTGGCTTCCCTCCAATTGGTGAAAAAGGCTGACAAAGTGGCTTTTGCAAGACATGAGTTGTCACATTATAACATCCAGTACAATGAATTATGGTAGTAGCACTGGCTATTTATAAAATTGAATGCATGGCTAAACCATCCCAAACCATTTGACATCATCATAAAAGGGGAAAAAGAAAATTGTTGAATGTCTGAACTTTCTTTATCTGCTTAGTTGTAGAAGGTGGACAGTTTGCAGATGGTATAGCTTTGAAGCCAGTACTCTGCCGAAGTTTTTTAATGTCATGCTCTGCTTTCTCCCGTAATTTTTGAACGTAGGAGGGAAGGGTAACTTTAAAGATTGGCAAGGGCTATAAGAGAAATGATAGCGTTGACCCAACTCATTAAGGTCATAGTAATGCATGTTATCAGATATTTTAATGCACTGCAATGATACTAAATTAAGAAGACAGAAAAAAGAACCTTTGAATTTGGCAAATGAGATCCACAATCAAAATCTTTGTTCTGTTTAGCCTCGAAGCTGGTTCCCTGCCGCACGTTTTTAATATCACACTGTGCTTTATCCTAAATAGAATGAAGTGAACAAACGATAACTTATCACAACCCCAAAAAACGAAAAACTGGAAATCCCCATTTTCCATTCCAATTTTTCCCTTCAATAGCAACTCTCCAAAGATAAATGTAGCAACACCATTAGCTTATGAGAAATATACCTTTGATCTTGTTTCCAGTTGACCCTTTTCTGCTTCCTTTGCTTTGTTTTTTTCTTCCAGCTTCTGAAAAAACTGGCACAAAGCAATCAAGGAGAAAGTATCAGAGCTTGAATATTACAACTATAACATGTTAGGAAGTTAAAATTACAGAAGTGTTCCATTCTTGCCTCTTTCTGTTTTGCTACACTTTCTTCACTCCTGAAGCTAAAAGGAGAGGATATACATGGAGTTTGTCTTTTGCTTCCATTCAAGGTTGAAGATTTCAAGCTGTTGCCATACAATTAGCGCAAGTAGAACTTAGAAGTTTCCATTTAGAACGTTATCCAGGACTTGTATGACCCAGATAATGGTAATTCAATCCCCTTATGAAGGAGAGTCAATAGCAGTGTATAAATTATATCCAATGAGAATTCAATATGATGATTTCTAAAATTCGTTTTATAGCTTTTATGTGAGAGCAAAAGGTGAACAGGTAGCAATATCATGATTAATGTAGGCTTGTACCAACCATATGCGAAGCTATTCTTCTAAGAAACTGAAGTAGGAAGAACACTCACTCTGGGAAAGGGGATTGCAATCTCCTAGCTTCAGTTATCCCTCTTGAGAGTGACGTACTGACTACTATTTTACTCCTGCAACAAGAATTCTGTTGAGATCAGTGAAAATATTTTACACATGCAACAAGAATCTTTTCAGTTGTTTGAGAATTTCTACCTTTTATCTTCTGACTGGAAAAGTTTGGAAAGTTGCTTTGATATCCCATTAACAGAAGCCTGCAGTTTGTAAACAAAAAATATCTTGGTCATTAACCAAACTTTCTTCATAACACTTAGATTTGAGTATAGTTGAAAATGTTGTCCGTGCATGGACTTGGTTAATGAGCTTGTAAAGGGAATAGATTTACACTGGTTAGGGTTCAAATAAGAGTTGAACTATCTTTGGGCTTTTTGAGGGAAGCTTTGCTGGTTTCAGTAACACGAGGACTGAAATTGATCAATTTCTGGAGAGATTTAGGAACTACTCTCTTTTTTCCATTTGAGTCCCCTACAGCCTCCTCATTGTTAGCAGTAATATTGTTTATATTTCTGGCTGCTGGTAAGGAAGATGTTTGATTGGTTTTACAAGATGCAAATCTGGATAATCCACTATCAGATGATAACTTTGACGAACAACTAGCCCGCTTTTTCTTGCTTAACGAAGCTGAATTTTCCTCATCAACAACTTCCTGAATGTCAAAAACAATTGAAATCATAATAAAATAAAGTTAACACAGATAAAAGAAAAAACATGGCATCACTAGACATGTAACCTTATTGGGCATTCTCTCAAGAGAACTGGATTCAATCTTGTTGTGGGAATTTCTATTCTGAAGCTGCTTTAAGTTATCATCTTGAATTAGGTTCTCCATATTCACAGCATATTCTATTAGAGCTTCGCCTTTTTCCACATCAGCATCTCCCAAATCATATTCTGTATTGATAGAATAGCATATATTTGCTTTAGTAGGAGCAACTTCAGCATTTGGACTATCACTTTTCAATAGGTCATCAGCAACCACATGGCTGATCTCGTCTGCAGTCCCAGTATCCATGTGAGAGTCAGCACAAGTATGGGACAAGCATTGCTCTTTCTGTTCTCTAACGGGCATATGGCTATTTTCTTTTGCTAAGAGTGTATCCGTGGGAGAGTTATCTAAAATTTCACCTGTAGTCTTTAGCCCAGGAATTTCGTTAGCATCTGCATTTGCTTCCACAACCGCTGCAGCTGCTTTCATGGCAGCCTTTTTCTTGTAATGAGCTTCAAAATATGCTTTCTTCTCAGCAACAGTACCTGGTTTCGAAAACTTCTCTACTTCTTCTATGTAACGATTGTGAGAAAATGTTGACCATTTTTCCCAAGCCAGAGATTCTGACATGAATCTCGCAAAAGATACTGATTCTGTAAGGGCACGAATAGGATCACCATGTAATGAACAATTACATTTGAGTTTCATATCGAAGTTCTTTAAAGTCCTATAATAATAGATTTCAGAGAAATAGTAACACTCTTTTTAACCTCCAATTATCCTTACTAAGTTGTTCAAAGTTAATAAGCCCTAAATTTCCCATAAATGTATCTAAATACATGCCAAAACACAATTGTAAACGAATTCCAAATCTTTAACCTCCAATTATCTCCTCTGTTAGAAATGAATGTAAATAAATAACAATAACACTAGAACCCTATCTGGTGGCCTATTGCCTTAATCCTAAAGAGCATAAGAATTTGAACAATTTACACACAAGATGTGCATTGAAAAAAAAAGCATTCTATATGGAAAGAAACAACATCAAAGGATACACGACAGGGAAAAAATCCACAGAAACATACAAATTATTAGTTGGAAAGTATTAGTTACTTTATAACGACACTTTCAAGCATTTATCAGCAGCCAAAAAGAGCATTTATGGCGAAAACAAAATTACAAAATATATAATCAAGGCCTAATCTTGGATCATATCTAAAGAAACATGACACATCAAAAGTATCCCAATAACTTAACACCAAAACAGAAACGCAAAAATTAATTAAGTTTCAAGAACTGACCTCCCTGACCGCACGAGAGGCATCAGATGGATGAGAAAAAGATCTCAAAAGCACTGCTGATTCACCCATTTAATTTCTACCCTCTCAAAAAGGACAACCTTTCCTTTTTTGTTCTCGTCTTTTTGCTTACTACTAATATGTAGCAGGCAGCCACTCTTTGCTTCTCTGGTCGCAGATAGTCAAAAGAACTCAAAAGTAAGTTCGCTCAGTATACTGTCTTTCAAATTTGAATCAGACTCTCTCAGGCTCTTATGGGTCCATTTTAACTCCATAGAACCAAAGCAAAACAGAGACAAGATGACTGATATCTGAACCAAAAAAGGAAGCTTTTTTCTCTTTTTTGGTGGGCAGCTTCTTTTAGCCTCTAAAGTGCAGGCTTTTACTCTTATAATGTGAATATTCCTTATAAGAGATTGATTTCTTGGTGGATACTGATTTTTTTCATTATAATGTTAATGCGTATATTCCTTCCTCAAAAAGATTCAAGGATTGATTGCATTTCACCTTTTTAAATTGTGGGTTTGGAACCTTTAATGCTTTTCCCAACGTTTAGTTCCGTTTTTTTTAGCTTTTTATTTTATTATTTTATTTTTTTTAATGAGACAATTACATGTCACAGGTAGTGAATGATACGTGGAGTCGTTAGATTGAGAGCATCAGTCTCTTTATTATATTGTTTTATTTGGCCTCCCATTTGAATTTGAACGATTGGAAACAGACACATTCTCTAAGTCTCAAACCAAATAAAGCATTTTTGGCAACGGCTACTGTCTACAGCAATTGGCACGTATTTGGCCACAAAATTTTGTCAATCAAAATAGGCAGTAATAGCCACTATTCTCTCCATCTAAATCTTAATCTAATGGTAGTTGTATGAAATTGTGATCGTGGTAGAATGTGCACTACATAAAATACTTCGTTAAATTAGGATTTGATATATCCGTCTGTATGTAATAAATAGTAACACTAAATGGAATTTACTACTTTGAAGGGAAAAGAAAAAGAATGTGCAACACCAGTAGCTTCATGTACAATTTCATGATGGTTTCGTTGCCACATCTGTAGACATTTACCTTTATCTATTACACAAACAGCATAGATTCACACCAAAAATAATTTCGGAAACAAAAACCGAAATAGCAAACATCACTTTGCAACTGTTGGTCATTATTGGACACTGATATCCAAAATTCTACCAATATTATGACTAGCCTTATGTATAGTTACATACAAAACCCCATCTCAACTGCAAGACATATTGAACAAATGTGTTTTATTATTAAAAAGTAAAAATAACATCCTTAAACTTAACGATTTGTTTTAGTTAAGGGAAAAGGACTGGTACACCCAAATATATATAAAACAGGATACAAAATTTTCTAACATTTCAAAAAAGACATTTAAACTCCCAATTTGTTAATAAATTGAGTTAATTTTAATAGAAATTTTATTTTTAACTTATAATTACCATTATCTCCTTCTAATATATACGTCAATATATTGACTTATCCATTTTGCTCATAAATTGTTTAAAAAAATTACAAACATACCCTTATTTATAAAGGTTGGAATTTTTCTGTAGCAATTTAATTTAATTTTTTATTTTTCTTAATTTAACCATTGATTGTTAGTTAAATTGCAAGAGTACCCTAATTTATAATGGCTAAAACCACTAAATCATCAGCATCAAAGGAGCTCCGGTGTTCTTCTTTCTTCTTCATTGCCCTTGTTCTTCTAATACTTTCTTCAAGTGGGGATGGAGAAGAGACCTGGATGTAAGCCTGGTTGCTCGTAGAACCAAGGGTCAAGCATTTCGAGTCTTGGCCAATCCGAATGTATATTATGGAACAAAAGATTCAAGCAAGGAAGTAATCATGGTTGATCCTTTGGAAGCCAAGCGGTTGCCAACAAACCGATGCAAGAATTTGAAGCAAAAGAGAAATTCAAGAGAAACGTGAAATTGAGGCAATTAACGGAGCATGGGCAATGATTGGTCTCACTGTTGGCCTAGTAATTAAAGGTTAAATAAGAAGAATATTCTACAACAGCTGGCTGGTTATTGGTCTGCCATTGTCCATTTTTCTACACATAAGACATTGTGCAGATGTGATTGTTGAATTCAAGCATTAGCAACTACTTCAGGTCGCGAACAGTGGTTGGGCACGAGAAGCGACACGAAAGCAGGTTTGCGTGTGGCGGGTTTGTGATTTTTTGATCGGAGGAATTGGATTGAATTTTACCATTTTAGGTTTGTGCTCTGTGGAAGAGAATTTTTAGGTAAATTTATCAGTTATTAGTAAGGAAATATATTGTATTAACTTTTTAGTTACTTAAATAAACTGAATCTATTATTAAATTAGAGTTCAAATATCTTTTATAAAATGTTAGAAAATTTTATATCCCTTTCTATAATCGTTTGGGGTGTATCAATTATTTTTCCATCAATTTATGGGCGAGTGTAGGTGTGCGTTTTATTATGATTTTGGATTAGTAACAGTAGAAACTGCACTGGCGCGCTCGACTTGCATATATTTCATTGGGCAACAATGATATTCTTACACCATTTAGTACAACATTTAGCACAATAGGGGTTTTTTGGCAATACTTGCTAAATTTCTTAAGATATTATTAATTTTGTATAACTGAACAATTTCTCCTTGCATCTTTTGTACGTCTATCTTTAAAAATTTTTAAAGTTTCAATTATAATTTTATATAGGTTTAGATGATTATCATATTCATAGAGATATATTGGTTCAAAATTAGGACCTTCATTAATAATTTTTTGTCTCTCTTAAGACAAAGACCAAATTTTTTCTTCAAACATGTCTATGTGTATTCCTAGGCTATCTTCCCAGCTTAGGTACATTCCATCCAAGCTTTTGCACAAATATTGTAATCTAAATTCTGTATTTTGAATTAAAAAGTTCATATTATTATTATTATTGTTATTTATTATGGGCAATCTTGAGTTCTATTATTAGTTCTACACCTGTCTTGAATTACTTCAAGACTCATTAAAATTGATTCCATTAATGCTATCCTATTTTCTTCTTCAAATGTATCAAATATTTCTCTTTTATCTTCTGAGTTTATTTTCCTCATATCTCTACACTAATGTCTTCTGGTAATTAATCTTCTAGTTAAAATAGAGATTGTATAGATAATTTGATATTCTTGACTAAAGTCTAAATTATCAATTGGATCTATAAATTTGTCAACTGCTCTTTCCATTTTTATAAATTTGAGTTACTCTTATTACTTCCTATCTTATAATATTCAAGAAAATAACCAAGGACCAACATACTTCTGTTTGTTGCTAAAATATAAAAAGATGGTTCAAGACTACTAGCCAGTGTACTATCTCTCGAAATTCTAAGATAGACTCACTAATTGCCTCCAACCATAGAGAGGTCCATGATCAGCACCGTCATAGGTCCACACGTCCAGCAAGATCACTTCGGCGACACTCCACACGGCCTTATGCAACACACTGCTCTACGGCCTAGAAGGATCTGTCTAAGTGCTTTTCTTGCAAACGTCTCTAGAAGAGTGCTTAGTAGTAAGAAATCTTCCTCGATTAGCACTAGTGCTGGCATGTAAAGTACTTGATTTATTTCTAAGAATATATAAGATATTTGGAAGATGATAATTTCACTCAAAAGTTTTATTTATTTCATAACTAGAGATTGTTACAGAGAAGAGAAATTACGAAAGCTTTGAAGGTTAGGGAATGCTACAAGACGACTTCCTCTCTCATTCTTCCATGATTACATTTATACATGAGAAGAGATAAGGTTATCTCTTTTACATCATACGTGTTGCATCTTTTGGGAGCTAGGGATTTTCTTCAGATAAGGTAATCCTTTTGCTTTTACTCTTGCTAAGATATGTTCTTCTGTAGCAGATAGCTACTCAGCTTTATCTTTTAGGACTTATCTTTTGAATAATTGAAGCTTGTTAAGCTGGCATCTTTGATTGTTCTAGTGGATCCTGTCGCATGTCGATTATGAGCTCCTCATCTATTGATATGTTTTCTTCACTGGACCCATCTTTGGATTTTCTATAGCAATAGCTATAATTATTTTGGTGTTTTAACACCTTGCATATTTTGTAGTGTGTTGGCAGACTGGACTCCACAAGATTTTTATATATTGCTTTTTTCTTTTTAATGATTGCTTGTTTGGCTAGGATATTGTCTTTTCTACTCATAGAAAAGATTATATGCTCTTTTGTGGTCTCATAGAGCCACACTTTTTCTTTACTTATCCTCTCGAGCTGTTCATTGAGGACTTTCATTCCTATTGCCCTTTTGGTGTAGAGAGATTTGGGCTCAAATAGTTCTGGATCATAATCATTATAGACCTTATCTAAATCAATTGTTGGACTAACTTTTTTGCTGCTAACCCCAACTTGTATCATATGCTATGCTGGATACCATTTATTATCATAATATTCAGGACAACCATTGAGAAATTTGACAAAAATGACTTCTTTTGTCCTACTTATCTTTTTAAGTTCAATGGCGGCTTCTTTGATCTTTTCAGGAAGAAATTCTAGTTCTCTGAAATTTTTATCTGTATAAATGAGATTAAGAAATCCACAATCAAACATATCTTTTATCATTTTGAGATTACCTCCTAAGATGAAATTAATTTTTAGGTATAACCCTGAATGATCTAGCACAATGGCCTGCCTAAGACAAATCCCATAGGCTATTTTACCAATTCTTTTATATTCATAAGTGTAGTCATTTTCACATGGGATTTTGACCATTGAAATTGACTATCCACTTTTAGCATATTGGGGCTTTAAACTCTGTGAAGAGCTTTGGGAACCCTCTCCCTTCATATATTGTTCTTTAAGATCATGGATTGAGAGAAACCTCTCTGGAATTGGGATCTTTGTATTCTTTAAAGAACACTGGGCAATCTGACCCTCATTTTGATCTTGAAATGGACCTTCCTTAGTATTTTGCTAATATATTCTTCTGAAGTTTGAATTTCTGGGTGTTGTGCAAACTTTTGTCTAGGCAAAGTTTGGTCAATTCTTCTTTGGCATCATCAATCATAGCAAGCCCATCATAAATCATTTTATTGCCCTTGAGAAGCAATTCTTGACCTTCAAAGCACATCATTATGCCTTTTATTATTTTGAAAAGACTGTTATCCATTATATTCCCTGTTGAGAAAATCTGCAATACAATTGTTAGATCCTTTAATATACTCAATTACAAAATCATATTCTGCAAAGAATTGCTGCCATCTAATTAATCTCTTATATTGAGGGAGATTAGGCACTTTATTAAATATAAATCATTTAACTTGAGTATTATCAAATCTAACTTTAAATTTCTTTGGTAATAAAAAAAATAAATTTAGCTATCTCATTTTTAATAGCTAATAATTCTTTTTCATTACTATGATAATTCTTTTCATTTAATATATCTACAAATCTTTTCTAGATCTGTTTTTAATACTGCACCCCAGTGATTATCAGAAGCATCGGTTTCAATAATTAAATTATCACTGGCCATTGGAAATCCTAATCTTGGTAGATTTTTACAATTTTCTTTTAATTTTTTAATTACTTGTGTATGAGATTCTTCCCAAGATTTTGTATTATTCTTTTTTAATAATCCTTGTAAAGGTTATCTTTCTTTTGCCAAGTTTTTTATGAAACCTTCAGCATAATTAAGACATCCTAACAATCTTTGAATTTGTTCTTTAGATTCTAATTTATCTGGAAATAAATATATTTTTTCAGAAATATGAGGTTGCATTTCTATTCCGGTTTCATCGATTATTAGTTTTAGAAACTCAATCCTAAGTTTCATTATCTTATCTTTCTTTTTAAAAAGTAATATTCCATGTTTCTTACATTTTTTTACAAAAGAAACTAAATGATTAATATGGTTAACTTCGTTACTAGAAAATATTAATATATCATCCACATAAACAATGCAAAATTCATGAAATTCTTTATAAATTTTATCCATTCTTCTTTAAAATATTTGTAGTGCATTTTTTAATCCAAATGGCATTACAATTCATTCATACTATCCTTGAGGTGTACTAAAGGCAGTAAGTGGTATACTTTCTTCTTCAAGATTAATTTGCCAAAAGCCTGATTTGCATCAAACTTGCTAAATATCTTTTTATTAATTGCAGAAGTAATTAATGTATCTTTGTGAGGTAAAAAGTATCTATCAAATTTAGTACATTTATTTAATTCTTTATAATTAATAACCATATGAGCTTTTCCCCGTTTAATCTCTGCATGATTCCTAACCATAAAGTCTGGGCTATTATATGGACTTTTAGATTCTCGAATAAGTTTGAGATCTAAGAGTTCTTTAATTTGTTTATCAAATTTTATTCTATCTTCTTGCCCATATATCATAGGCTTTACTCTTATGATAACATTTGGATCTTTTAATTCTATCTTAGCATATGTTTATCAATTTCTCATAACTGAATTGGATTTTCACCAAAATTTTTATCAAGTTTTTCTAAGATTTTTTCATTATCAGATATGATTTGATTAATTTTTATATTGAAATCACCACGCGGGCTGCTGTGAAAACACGTGGTTCGCCGAATGGGATTATAAATCATTGGTGTGGTAAGTGTATGATTACATGGCGTTTTAAGCATAATTGTTTCGTTAGTCATTATATAAATAAACTGACGAAGGAAATTAAATCCTAAAAGTATATCTGCACCCATATAATCATAAGACCATAATATTGGTATGCTTAGAATATAATCTTCGAGTTGTATTAAAGCTTTTATTCTACATATTCCTAGAGAAATTTGTTCGCCACTTATTCCTTGTCTTGTTAAAGGTTTATAATTTTTCTAATATGACTTTGGATAAATTCTTGAATTAGCTAAGCTAACTCCTGAACCCGTATCTATTAAAGCATGGAACCATTCTGGTTTATGCTTGTAATATGATATAATCACTTTTATATATACGATAAAAGGATTAGACATATCTTGATAGAGTTTGTTTAATCCCTTCAATTGTTATAGATATCTCTCTATCTCCTATGCAATAAGGAGAGAAATTTTCAACGAAGTTCATTCATAATAATAAAAGACTTATATTTGTTTCATATTTTGGTTCTATAATGAAAGGAAAGATAAATTTTATTCCCTTAATCTATAATGGTATCTCGCAATATTGGGTTAATATTTTTCTTTCTCCATTATACCCTACATATGTATGTGGTTCGATTAGAATCTTTTTATCTAAATATTTAATCATCTTAGCATCTACATAAGATTTTACAGCTCCTGTATCTACAATAGCAAAAGTCCCATGCCATAACTTTTTATTATTATAATTAATTTTGATTATTTTTTCTTACTATTGCCAGTATTTCATGAGATGGTGGTATCACAAGACGGCTACATCTTGTAGAATTTTGCGTTCCACTTAATTCTAAACCTTTTCTAGGTATAGAGATTGATTCTCAACTCCTTATAATTATTTTACCTTCTGGTGTATATATATATAGAAGTATTTCCTCTAATCAAAGCATGTTGACTCCTTAGATCCATTTCCCATTCTTCTGGTAAATCAATTTCTCTAAGTAATTTAAGAGATTGTATTTTTCCAACTTTACTAAAAAGTTTGTCTATTTCTATAAATTCTTTATCAGTAAACATTTCACTGTTAGCTGAATTTGTTAATGTATATTCTATGGCATAAATTATGCTATATGGATATGATCCATCATGCATTATATCAAAGTATTTAAAATCATGACATAAAATTAAAGTTTTGTTTATATTTCTATCTCTAAGACTTATGGAATATTTGGGATATATTTTAAATATTAATTTTTTATAATTAAGATTTCTTTATATTATTCCAAGGAGTGCATATTTTCTATCTTTTATTCTATTATTTAGTAAATCAAGATTTACTGGAATATCAATTCCTTCTCTGAAATGAGCTTTTATCATAATTTGGATTCCTCCAATATGAATATATCCAATTTTATGTCTATCACTAAGTCTGATTTTATTGATTTTTTCTTCTATATCAGATTTTAATAATAATGGTATATTTGTATTTCCTCTAGCATGCCTGATTTCAATTGGTTCTTCTCTAACAGTGGCACCAAAATACATTATATTTTTTCTTTTAACTATGTTAGTTATTCCTTGTACCAACTTATCGACGGAAGTCATAGATGTTTCTAATCCCTTTTTATTAATCTTTAGATATTATTTTTTATCAAAGATTAATTCTTTATTAAAAAAATCTTGTTCTTCTAATTCTTCATCCTGATATAAATCTTTATTTTCTCTTTCTTATATACTCATTCTGATTCTGAGGTACTTGAAGTTTCATCAGATAGATAGTATATATTATCATTTTCACTAATATCTTCACTATCAGTGATTAATTCTAGTTCACTAAAATTTTTAAATATTTTAATATTTGCTTTTCTTTTCTTAGGACATTCATTTGCAGAATGTCTTTCTTCATTATATAACCAACATTTACATTTTTTAGGCGTTTTTGCCTTAGATTTTTTATATTTGTTCCTTTTAAAGAACTTTCTCTTATATTTATTTTTCTTGTAATATTTTTTATTGGTTTTGAAAATTTTCTTCTTTTTAAATCTTCTTTTATGTTTATAAATTTTTTCTGAACATCCAAATCTTAGAGGTTCTTCTAATCTTGAATAACATAATCCTCAATTTTATTTTTTCATTAATCGTCTATCTCTTATTTCGGAACACCATTGATTTACTCTATTTCAAACAAACCTAATTTGATTTCCAAGTGTATCAGTATTGGTAGTATCATCATAATCTTAGCTATATTCTGTCATTATCATTTTACCCCATGGATCTGGTATTTTCATAAAATATAAATTATCGCAATGCATTTTTGTATTATCTTCTTCTCTAAATTTACATTTATAATATAGTTCTTCGAAGCTACATGTGTAAGTTTCTAAATAACATATATCACATATTTCAAGTCTAGTTAGCTTTCTCATATTTTTCATTCTTTTTCTGTCTAATTCTTGCCAATAATCGGCTTCCCAATCTTCTCCTAAGAATTCTCTTGTTATTTCACTTTTAAATCTAGTTAAGATTTGTTCTTAAGATTCATTTTCATTAGAATTTTATCCATATAATACTTTATTTTTATTATTTTGACTTAAGCCCATAAACCATTATGCAGCTATTCCTATAAACGAAGTTTTAAGGAATTCTATGCTATTACATCTATTCATATTATAAAATGCTAAAGAAATTTTCATAGATTTTACCCAAGCAGTTATCATTTTATCCCTATCTTTAACACAATCTAAATATAACTAGATACCCTCACGGCTGGTGGATCTTTCTTTATATTCTCATGGTGTTTTATATTCTTTCTTAGGTCTTTTGCTTGGCCTAAAATATTGATTTTGTGATCTTTCATTTTCGTATGTTCGTATTTCTTCTTTAGTATATGAAGCTCTATTACTAGATCACCTTGTTCAAAGGCTTTTGGCTTTGATTCATTCACTTTTAAAAATTCTATTCTTTTTTCGATATCTTCTAAATTTATGAAAACATTGTCGTCTTCTTCATCTATTTCAGATTCTTCATTATTATCAAATAATTCTTTTAAACCATTATTTGCATTTTTGTTTAACATCCTTAAACTTATCAATTTTTCATTTCCTTTTATTTTGTTAAATATTGACCTTACCATAAGCCGAATTTCGTTACTTTTCTTTCATTAAAGTAAATTATGTTTGAGGAAGAAATATAAAAAGCAATGATAGAGCGCCATGTGTTCACTTAAAAGATTTTCACTTAAAATGGGAATCCGTGGTGTTTGGGATGCCTGCGGTACCCTACTTGTCCCGAGTGATTCTGATTATCAATGGTACCTAGGATACCCCAATGACCCCTTAGGGTACCCCAGATACGCCAAAGGAGATAAGAAGAAAGCCGTACGTAAATTGGATGGTCAAATGATTTCCAAAATATTATCCACGTGAGTTGTCCCTATTGCCAAAAGATAACATTTGATTTGGCAAAATCAAATAGAGAATATCTTATCAATAAAAAGGGGACAAACAGCTATCCTTGGCTGCCACCCTTACAGCTGTTCAGACAATCTCTACATGAATATTCAGCATCGCCTAATCAGTGTACCCCACATATACCAAATGACAAAATCTATCAATAACGGCTGCACTGTTCCCCATGCTCATTTCTAACGGCCTAAAAAGATAAAAAAATGACAAAAGGACAAAGAATATTATGAAATTGGCAGCAAAATCACTATCGGGAAATGTGCCAGTGGCGGGGTACCCCATCAGCACTATAAGGGGACAGCCAAGTTTATTCTTTAGGATGATTTCATCATTACACACACCAATACCGATATTCACACCACAGTTAAACCCCACACATAGCATCGAACACAGCGTTTTGAAGTAAGTATAAATTGTCACTGTACACATCTTACAAACACACACGGCAAGCTCACATATGCGCTCTGTGTTCTCCCTCTCACTCACGCCCAAATCTCACCTCACCCACACATCTCTCCTTTTGACCAGTGGCTTTCTCTCTCTCTCTCTCTTCCCAGTCGTGAATCATCTCACCGTTGGCTTTCTCTCTCTCGCCGTGGGTCTCTCAGCTTGACTACTAAAACATAATCCAAAAACCACTCAAGAAAATCTGTACTTAGGAATTCCTAGGCATTCTCAAGCAATTATTTTTTTATCTAAGGATTTTACAGAGATAGTTAATGAAAAGAGATTAGTGTTTTCATTGTGTACTTTCTCTTAAATTTGGACAAACAAATTATATATTTTGTTATTTGATTTTGATATTGCGGATAGAATTATAGACAGTAGCTATAAGGATTTAATTTTTGTCCAGGTCTCAATTTGCAATTCCTCTTAAAATAAAAGCCGCAAGTTTAGCTGAAATTCTTAAAGAAATTGTAGTAGCAGCTAGAATGTGCATAAAAAATAAATGGAAGTAACATAACACAGTTAAGAGATATATTTATTACTCTGATATACACAATATGAAGAAACTGCGGTTATATTTCAGATTTTATATGAAGCAAAGAGGCTCTATGGATTATCCGAAGGCGCTGAAATTAAGAGACCCATGCCAGCCGAGAGACTTACGGCAAGAGAGAGAAAGCCGACGGTGGAGAGATACATGAGTGACGTGAGATTTGAGTGTGAGTGTGAGTAAGTGAGAGGGTGCCATGTGTGTGTGTGATGCATACAGTAATTATTTATATTTACATCAAAACGCTACGTTCGGTGCTATGTGTGGGGTTAACTGTGGTGTGAATCTCATTTTCCTTACACACACATATCACAAAAGGCTGAGGTATTTCTTCTTCTACCTCCTTCTCTATTTTCAGAGAGCTTGCAAGCTCTCTACTCCTCAAAAGTTTGAGTTGCTGACTTGAGCATCAGAGTGTGGTCACCGGCCGCCGCCAGCTCTACCTCTAACCTCATTCTCTTGGTTTTGCAAGTCGAAAACACCCCTCAAAGCTTCCCCCTTAAAATCTTAGCCTTCCTCCATTAACAGTTATCTTTCATACCTCCATTAAAAAGTCAAACAGCTTACACTCTACAACTCAGCGAGGTACCCCTTAACCCGAAAATAAATTTAATTATTTTTAGTAGGTTTTACACCTTCACTTGGCTCACGCAAAATCCATTAAAAACATTATGGCATCTTGTAAAATTTTATTTTGTTATTAAATTATCATGAGTAATTCTTCCATGTTATTATCAATTCTTTGTATTTTAATTTTCTTGAAGTTCTCCATGTACATTTATAGTGAATTTATTACCAAGTTGTTTAACTATTTTTTCAATTTTGTTTAATTGAATTTCAATCTTTTTTAATCTTGTATCTATCGAATTTTTATTTATTATATTTATAATTTTTTGTTTTAATATATCTATATCTTTAATTTTGAATTCATTTATTATTTGTTTAATGTATTCAAATTCTTGACTTATTTGATTTCCTAATCTTTTGATTTGATTTATATTTTCATTATTAAAATTTCTTATCTCAAGTATTTCATTTGCACTTTCTGTATCATTTATGATTAAATTAGGGCTTCTTAATTTATTTAGAAAATATGGAGAAATCCAGTTTAACTGATTATTTCCCAACATATCGGAATTATTTACCAAATCAAATGGTTGAAATCTTCCATATGTAAATCCTCGTTGCCTATAACTGGAAGGTGGAAAATTATTAATTTCTATATTTTGTGAAATTATTAACGGTTCAGGTAATTTATTCATGGACCATCTGCATACTATTTCGTTACTTTCTATTAAATATTTATGACATATAATATCTTTTATTTCTTTAGGTATGTAATTCTTTTCTAAACCTTTATTTATGAGACAGAGTTGATGTATAAATAAATCTTTGTATCCTAATAGCACATTACTAAAAGGATAATTTTTACTTCTAATTCTTTTATTATTCCAATTATATTCTTTTCTTTGTTTAATAGACAAAAGTCTATTATAATCTATTATAAGATTATCATGATAATCTACAACAGAACTAATATTCTATTGTTTTCAAGAAAAATTATTTCTAGAAACTTCTATCCTTATCATGTCTAATAGGACATGATCTATATTTAAACCTCTTTGGTTTATAATTATAAGTTCTCAAATCCTAAATTCATGAGCTTTTGATAAATATAATTGCATTAATTGTTTAATATCTAAATCTTGTCTTTCATGAGAATAATATTGAATATGTTTACCAATATTATATTTTATAGTTTTACTATCTATACTTAAATTATATCCCCCATTATTAATAAAATGAACAATTATTTCATCATCCATTTTTTAAATTATTTAAACCAAATACCTGCCTCTGATACCAGTTTTGCGAATAAATTTTAAAATTTTTAACCAATTTCAACCCAAAACAAACAAAAGGGTGTGATTGATCAATCTTCAAAGTTTTAAGTAACTTTATAACTTTAAAAAATTAAAGTGCACCGTTCTGTGCTAAGTGGGGTGCAAAGTGTTGTAAGAATGTTATTTTCCTTCATTGGGCACTGCCTTAAAGGTCGAGTAGCGGACCTTCATTGGGCACTGCCTCCGGTGTTCTCCTTTCTTCTTCTTTACCCTTGTTCTTCTAATACTTTCTTCAAGTGGGGATGGAGAACAGACCTGGATGTAAGCCTGGTTGCTCGTAGAACCAAGGGTCAAGTATTTCCAGTCTTGGCCAATCCTAATGTATATTCTGGAACGAAAGATTCAAGGAAGGAATTAATCATGGTTGATCCTTTGGAAGCCAAGCGGTTGGCCAACAAACAGATGCAAGAACTTGAAGCAAAAGAGCAATTCAAGAGAAACATCAAATTGAGGCAATGATTGGTCTCACAGTTGGCCCAGTAATTGAAGGTCAACAGCTAGGGAAGAATATTCTACAACAGCTGGCTGGTTATTGGTCTGCCATTGTCCATTTTTCTACACATAAGACATTGTGCAGGTGTGATTGTTGAATTCAAGCATTAGCAGCTGCTTCAGTCACGAGCAGTGGTTGGGCACGAGTATGACACGAAAGCGGGGTTTGCGTGTGGCGGGTTTGTGATTTTTTGATGGGAGGAATTGGATTGAATTTTAGGATTTTAGGTTTGTGCTCTTTGGAAGAAAATTTTTACGTAAATTTATCAGTTATTAGTAAAAAAATATATTGTATTAACTTTTTAGTGACTTAAATAAAGTGAATCTATTATCATATTAGAGTTTAAATGTCTTTTTTAAAACGTTAAAAAATTTTTATATCTTTTTCTATAATCGATTAGGGTGTATTAATTCTTTTTCCATCAATTTATGGGTAAATATAGGTGAGCGTTTTATTATAATTTGGGATTGGCAACAGTAGAAACTGGACTGGCGCGCTCGACTTGCATATATTTCATTGGGCACTGCCTCAAGGACCTTCAGGCCATCCGGGAAAAAAAAAAAAAAAAAGGATCACATGCATGATGAATGATGATGCTTGCGCGCCGCGCCCCGCTTATATTACGAGTTTCTATAATCTACAGTGCATGCATGTTTCTTTCATGTACGTGCGTTTGTATTGTATGTATAATTAATTGTATTTACGAGCACTATCACAATAGCGTTCGTGTCTTGAAATTAATAAGGTATTTTTTTTTTTTGACAAATTACATGTTTATGGTGCCGGAAGTACTTGAGCATTGACTTTTTACGTTAATTGATGTTACACTTTTTGTTTCAAATCACACGTGACATTACTGTATTTTGGTATGACCGTTGTCCGGAAACGTCTATTCTATTTGATCTCACCGGATTTCTTTTACTTTTAGTCTTGCTGCATTAATGTAACTTAGCAACAGCCTTCAATTCAATACGCCGTGTTATGATATTCAAATCATAAGTAATTATCTGTTCGGACATAATTATGTTACGTGTCTCGTTTGGGAGACGTGAAATTAGTGTCTCGTTTGTAGGTGTGAATTTATGAAAGAGAAATGCTCTGCTTCTTGTAAATATTTGTACGTTTTAAAATATTATTTTAAAATTAATACCATTAAAATACAACACATTTAATTGTCAAAATAAAATTCAAGACACACTATTATGTACGGATACTCCAACCTAAATTATTGGACTAGAATATTCCACAATCCCTAGAATAAATTAAAAGTAACACATATTAAATAAAAGATAACCATCACACATAATAACTAAAAGGTAAATATATACAATTTATATTAAATTAAATTTAAAAAATCTCTTATTCGGAAAAAAACAATCTAGCCAGGATATTGTTGGGAACATAATAAAATTCAAGACACACAAAATTAATTAAAAGATTTACCTACCATGACCACCGTTGGGAACCGTTAATGGGGATTTGGGGCCATAGATGCTTACGGCCTTATACATATATATTATTAAGTAGCATGTCAGTCGGTTAGTTTAGAGCACTGAGTAAGGGTAGTTTTGACTTTTGATATATTATGATTGAAGATTTGAACTTTGAAACTTGAATAGTTAACATGGGCCCAAAAATGAACTTCGACTGGTATTAAGGTACTGTAACTTTTAAATTATAGTTATTGTAAAAAAAAATTATAGTTATAAAATAAAAGTTAATAGTATATAGTAATTATAATTTTTATTTTTAAATAATAATTTTAATAAAAATAGTAAAAATATAATAAATTTTTTATCATATAAATGTAAAAATTAAATCAACTTAACTTTTAAGCTGTAACAGTTAGTGTTTACCAAATATTTTAGTGTTGTAGTTTTTAAGTTACAACTGTCCAACCTCAATTCAAAACAATAACTTAGTTGTATTTTTTAATTTTAATAGAATAATCTTCCTTTTTTTTTATTTTAATGCCAAAATTATAGGTGATCACTTTACATAAATAAGATGTCAACCAATTTAACTAACGAGTTATTAATATTTTTAAATTTTATTTTGAAGGCCTGAAATCTTTTCTCTTTAGTAATAATCTTTCACTTTTTACTTTGATTTGATAAAAAGGAATCATATTAGAAAAAATAGATATGATACATAGATATCTTAGAATAAAATTTTATGACATAATGTACAGCATTACTAAAAGTAATTAGGTAAATAAGTAAAAACTACAATTTTGTTATTTAAGTAAAAAAAATTTGGTATTAATATGCTTTTACAATTAAATTCTACTAATATTTACAATCAAAAATTAATTTAAATGCCATTTATTATGATATAACCCATATTTCTATTTTCATATTAATGTATATTGCTACAATACTTGGAGAATAAGGTTTGCCACAATCGGGGCACTTTTAAATAGCCAACTTTCATTATTATTATTATTTATGGTTGATTTTATGACTATGACTAAGGTATAATAAGGTATTTGAAGGTTACCGTAATTGAACACCTAATCCTCGGACAAACATCCATGGGAGGCCAATTACAAGGGGAATATAAATTACAAAGTCCTAGAATAATGCTAATAGTAAGACTTAGGTAAAATTTTTAATTTTTTGCAGACAGCTCACAGCTGGAAGCCGCCAGAGTATCAGTGTTGACTTCACACTTTAGAAACCAAGGGCATTTCAGTCAAAATAATTAATTTCGTGGGGTTTATAAATCGGAAACATGCATGAAATGAGAGAAAGCAAACGCGATACACATTCGATTTCATTTTGGACCATCCATCTGACCATCATCATTAGAGAGTAGAGAACCAGAGAGGGAAAATCAAAGCGGAGAGATCATGGACAATTTTACCCCGCAAGTCCTCTTGCTCTCATTCACTGTCTCCATAATCATCACTTTCCTATACTGGAAGTTACAGTCAGGGTCAGGGTCACGGTCACGGTCACGGTCACAGTCAGCCACCACCACCACCACCACCACCCCACCGTCACCGCCAAATAAATATCCCATCATCGGTCACCTTCATCTCCTCACAGAGATGCCACATCATAGCTTCGCTAAACTCGCTGACAAACTGGGTCCAATTTTTTACCTCCAACTCGGCCGAGCCCCAACCGTTGTGATCTCCTCATCGGAACTCGCCAAACTCGTTCTCAAAACCCATGACCATGTCTTCGCCAGCCGCCCACAACTGATCGCTTTTCAGTACATCACGTTCGGATGCTCTGGCGTCACCTTCGCCGCTTACGGACCTTGCTGGCGCCAACTTCGTAAGATTTGCGTCACGGAGTTACTGAGCTCGAAACGAGTCAGCTCGTTCCAGGTCGTTCGAGATGAGGAAGTGAAGCGTCTGTTAACGTCGGTGAAAAGCCAGTGTGGGTCAGAGACAGACATGAACAAGCTGTTTTTCACGTTAGCTAATGATATATTGTGCCTTGCAGCTTTTGGGATGAGGTACGTGAACGTGGAAGGAAAAAGGAGCAATGATTTGGTGAGTGTTTTCACAGAGAGTCAAGATTTGCTAGCTGGGTTTTCTATTGGGGATTTTTTCCCCGAGTGGGGTTGGCTCAACTCGCTTAGTGGCTACACACGAAGGCTGATGAAGAATACGCAAGACGTGAAAGTTGCTATTGATGAGATTATCAATGAGCATCTCTTGAAAAAGCAGGCAACAGATTATTCAGGTTCATCATTAGTGGATGGCGATGGTGATTTTCTTGATGTTTTGCTTAGAGTGCAGCAACGAGATGACTTGGAGTTGCCCATTACTGACGATAATCTCAAGGCTCTTGTTCTGGTATGTAGATATATGTACAGTATACTTTTATTATTTCTACTTCTACTTCTTCTTTCTTAATCGTGTCATCACGAGTTTGAATCAATTCAGTTTATTGCGTTATCCTATTGCGTTATGTTTTTATTGCAACTGAATTATTACAAGGATAGTAGTCGAGGTGGTGTTATGTTTTTATTGCGTTATCCTATCGGTATTCAGTATCAGTTATTATTACAAGTTCTTTACAACGTCAGATGTATTGTCTACTTGTCCTGCTCTCGTCACAATTTAGTATAGTGCACGTGTATATCGAGAAAGAAAGTCAAACGAGAAAATTTACAATTTAGAGCTGTGTTGATAATTTCAGCAGTTTTATTATTATAAAGTTGAAAAATATTATGCCATTGATTTTTTTTTTCTTGATTAGATTCTCGCGTAAAACTGTTTGACAATTTAAAAGGCATTTAATATTTTATTTATTGTTGATAATAGCATTTAACCAGCTTGATAGTTTCTCCATTTGCACTAAGTTTTGCCTACTTGTCCAAATCCCATCTCCAAAACCCGTTTGCTTACCATGCATAAAACAAAAATGTAATTATATAAGAATAGGTCTTAAGTGATGTATTTTGAAAACTATGGTATTTGATTTTCTTTTGTACAAACGACTAGGGCTCAGGTCATAAAATCACTGAATAAAATACCAAATAGAATCATTTTGCACTTTTTGCGGCCGTGGATTATCACTTGGGAATGGGATATTGCCAACAGCGAGCACTTGGAGATTTGTTTGCTTTTTTAACGTTGCATATGGAAATTAGAACATTTTACTGATTAATCTTTTGATCTTTCATTTAAAAAAACAAATAATTAAACAAATGTGAAGTTCACAAGCAGTGTAATTTCCTCATGTTTATGCTACGGTACAGGACATGTTTATGGCGGGAACTGACACCACGGCAGCAACAATAGAATGGACGATGACGGAGCTTGCTAGACACCCAAGAGTGATGAAAAAAGCACAAGAAGAAGTTCGAAGAGTTGCTTCCGGCAGTGGAGAAGTTAAGGAGAGCCATATCCAGCAGCTCCATTACATGAAAGCTGTGATTAAAGAGACAATGAGACTACACCCATCAGCCCCCTTGCTAGTTCCCAGAGAGTCCATGGAGAAATGTGTGCTCGAAGGCTATGAAATACCAGCTAAAACTCGAATCATAATCAACAGCTATGCCATTGGCAGAGACCCCAAGACCTGGGAAAATCCCCTCGAGTACATTCCTGAGAGATTTGAGGAGAATAACATAGATTTTAAGGATCAAGATTTCAGGTTTCTACCATTTGGAGAAGGAAGAAGAGGTTGCCCTGGCTATAATTTTGGATTGGCAACTGTAGAAACTGCACTGGCTCGACTTCTGTTTCATTTTGATTGGGCTTTGCCTCCAGGAGTTGGGGCTGATGATGTGGATCTTCAAGAGATTTTTGGGCTTGCTACCAGGAAAAAATCTCCTCTGCTGCTTCTCCCAATAGCAAACAAGGACTATGAACTCAAGTGAAATGATGCCTAAATGAGTTTCTAGAGCCCTATGCATGTGTATGCTTTTAATTTGTTGTTCCAATAATAAACCTTCTTTGAAAGAAGATAACATAAAAGGTTGTGTTTGACACACTATATTGTATTATAGTGTATTGTATTATTTAATATATGATGTGTTGTATTAGACTATATTGTATTAATATTGTGTTATATTAATATTACACAATATTTGGTGTTACACCGTATTTTGTGAATTTTTATTTATACTATATTTGATGCTATATTACACTGCATCAACTTTTTTTTTTTTTATGAGCATTGCATTAACTTTTTTGGATTAATTAAAATTATATTTCTAGAAAAAAAATTTCTATTATGATAGGATTTTAGATTAAAATAAGTTTCAATAACAATTAAATTACTTAATTTTTTAAATTGAAAATAAATTTGAAAAAAATATATTTAAATATTTTTTTATCAGGACTCTCTTTTTAAGAAGTTATATTTTTATCTTTATCTTATATCTTTTCTCACTTACTATTCCACACAAAACCAGAAACCAAAATGAACAATTAGTAGACCAAGATTCAATCATTAAACACAACTCAAACTCAAAATCCAACCAGAGTATGGCACCATCAAATTCAAATAAATAAAAAAAGTTAGCCCCTCTTTGTCACCATCACTTTCTTCTAGGGGATTGGTGCTTGATTTGGGTTTACCATTAAGCAATGGGCCAGTAAGAACTAGTAATGTTGTGGGTTTGGTCATGAACCAGTGTTTGATAAATACTTTTATTCCACCGACTTGGCAGTGAAGGAGCAACAACTGTGGCAGACAGAGAAGAAGAAATAGCCGGTGATGGTCGTGTTTGGGTGTTGACTATGAACACGAAGTTGTAGATGTGTGTGAAGCTGCAGCTGATGGTTGCTGGCGACGCATTTGGGTATTAACGATGAGGGTGTTAATTTGCATGTTGACAATGAATTTTATTTTGTTGGAATTGTGAATTTTGTTTAATTTTGGAAAATTAAAATATCAGTTGAAATTTTTGTTTTTGCTAATGCATACCCACCTAAACCTACCTCTCCCATGGGTTTGTTTTATGCGGGGTTTGCAGCAATACAACAGGAAATTTATGCAATGCAATGTAAGGTTATTTGAAGCCAAACATGGGATTGTACTACTCTAATGCAATGCAAGTTCTTAATGCTGTGCAATCATATGTACTAAACATGCCCAAAATATATTATCTCCAAGTAAAATCAAGTATTTCATTTTCTGATCAAAGCAGGCTGAATTTACATTTAGATGTTATACATATAACATAAATTTGGTTTTATAAACAAAATCTAGTAATCTACAAACAAAACCGTGTAATCACTGTGTTTGTGGCCACCGTCCCTGTCTCGGTGCAACTATTGATGATCAGAAGGCTTCTCAATTGGCTTCTTGAACTTCACCCTTAAATCCTTGTTAATGGAAAAAGAAAAACAATATACTCATCCTCCATAGAAACTACTGCTTTTAAATATAGAAATAATGATGAAGGCAACTGATTTGATTATGATTTCTGCAAGTATAACCAAGAAACCAAGATACATACAACTTACTTGGCATTTTCCTAAGAATTTTCCTCAGACTCCTCAGTCGACGTTGAATTTAGTGCTGTTATCTTCCCAAAAGATTCTTTTGCATCGCCAAAGAAGTCTTTCACTTTAACCACCATAGTTTTTAGCTTGTTCGGCGTTGGAATATGAAAATTGGTTTAAGATTACAAGGATGTTACTCATTATAGACCAGAGTTTTCAACCTAAAACTCTTTGGACAATCTAAATATGACTTCTTCTTTTTTTGTTTGGGGGGGGGGGGGGAATCCAAAAACCCTTGAAGGCTCACCTCAATCACATCAGAAGTAGAAAGTCCAGCTCTTGCATTGTCATTTTCCTACATAATTGGCGTAGAAAAATAAAGATTTAGCACAGGTAATATCGTAGTTCCCCTTGGTGCATATACAAAGAGCTTAGATTCATACCAAAAATAATTTCAGAAACAAAAATAGAAGTGCAAACATCACTTCGCGGCTATTGGTCATTGTTGGACACTGATATCCAAATTTCTACCATTATTATGACTAGCCTTAGGTATAGTTACATACAAAACCCCATCTTTGACCTCAGCTGTAACATTGTCAAACTGAACATTCTCGGGCAATGCAATCCTGCTACTGTACCTTTCATAACTTTTAGCAGACCAGTCTCCTTCTTCTTTTTCTTCATCAGCTTCACCATTACCATTATTATTATTCAATTGGCTTTCTTTCTTTTTGTTTTTAGGTACTTTTTGAGCTTTAACAACCAACATTTTCTCTTTAACCCAGACCTTAACATCTTCTTTAGTCATGCCAGGCATGTCAAATCTCATCTTGTACTCATTTTCCCCTTCTTTTATCTCCCATGGAGTCCTTCCTCTGCTGTTAAACCTTCCTGCCTCGATAGGCAATGGCGATGGCCACGTGCCCGAGTAAGCGAATGGCTCCTCTAACATCCTCTCCATTGTCTCTATCATCTACTACATTGTTCTTGCTGTAGGAAACCTGTCCTATAATCCTGAAAATCAATTGAAAATAAATAACATATCAATCAATAAGTTCTTTTTTTTTTCAATTCTAATATACAAGATTCATGAATAGATTAGATACAAAGATGATGTTAAATAAGTACCTATTGGTGGAACAGAGGCAACTCGTTTCTTGGATTGGGGTTGCTGGAGCTTGCTGTTGGCTTGTTGCAAGTGTTCAGGATTAATTATCTCTTCTACTTTCTCCGGCAGCTGCCTGGGCCTTGACGTCTTGTTGGAAAAATATAGCTTTGTGCTAGCTATATTTTGACCACATTTTGAGTGGGACCCACTTAGCATAAGTGAAAGGTCGTGGAGGTTTCGGAAAATACTCCATGAACACTTCGATTCGGTATATCATATGCTCAAAATGATAGTCATGTGAATGAGAAATTGTCTCACAAATATGCACCCTTGATGTTAGAAAAATTAAGAGGAAGTGGACTTATCCCACATGGGAAAATTAAGCCATTGGATTTGGGTTTATATATGTTTACACATATATGGGTATTCAAGAATACCAAGGATAAAGGCTCTCTCCACGCGCGCCTGCGCAGGGGGGTGCAAATCATGGACCCAAAATCGGCCTGATTTGGCTGAACTCGTGTGCCCTCGTACGTCATGCGTACACGAATTTCGGCCCAAATCACTTGGGCTCGCGTGGGACGGTTTTTACTTCTTTTAATTTTAATTGCGGAATTTATTTTTGGCAAGCTAGGGTTACAGAATCCTCACTATAAAAAGGCAGCTTTCCCATTCGTTTTAAAAAAAATACAGAGAAAAAACACAGCCGCACACGAATTATCTTTTCTCTTTGGTCTTGTCGTCCTTTTTATTTGAGAGAGTTCAACACTGTTGTGGTTCGCCAGAATTTCGCGTTCGTGCTAACGACGAAATTCGTTCCTGTTGTATCTTGGGAAACAGAGACCAATTAATCTTAAAGCACCGAGTAGGCGGTCAATCTGTTTTAAGGACACTGCTGTCGCAGGCCTCGGGTTCTTTTACTGGTTGTTGTTCGTTGTTTTACTAGTTGCTAGTCACTGTTTGCTGTTTTACTGGTTGATGATTTGTTGATTTACTGTCTGCTATTCACGCGCACTGTTCACAATCCGTCCTATTGTTGACCGTTCGCGGCACTATTCATCGGTCACTGTTCACCATTGCGATACTGTTCACCGATCTTGTTTCGGGTTTGCTCGCTGTTTCCTTAATTGGTTAAATTTAATATATTTATTAAATTTTATTTATTATTGAATTTTTTGTTTTTCTATAATTGTGGTTTGTTCGCAATTTAATTTATTTTATATTATTATTTATAAATCGTTTGCTGGTTGCGTTATTAATCTGTTTTGTACAGATTTGTGATATACAGTATTGTGTTTACTGTATTGAATTTATATCGTATATATTTGCTATTTCACAACTAATAATAATATATCAACACATCCAACTTGCTTGAATCTTGGCTTCTCCTGGAAGACAAGGGGACTGAGATGCTTATTGAATTGGAAAGTGCTTGTGACATTTTCTCTGAGTGTATTTTATTTTAATATTTATTGAAATGTATGTAATTAAAATGAGTGCAATGCCAATAAAATCCATCTACTCGTTGTTGTTATATAAAGAGAGGAGAAGAAAATTTTAAAGTGGGAGAATTGGATGGATATGGAGGGCATTCTGTTCTAAATTTCTCACGGAAAGGGAAAAAAAAAACAAAAAATCCATCTTCAAATAAGGATTCTCAATTCTTAGGCTCATCGCTTAATACATGTATAATTATGTTTAGAGATTTTTCTAATAAGACATCTTTACTTTATTAAAGTGACGATGTCACTAAAATATAAAAAATATATATTTAAATAATAAGTACATTGAAAATATATATTTTTTATCTGTTAGTATATTAAAATTTGTGTTTTTTTATTTTGTTAATGGCTAGACTGTTTCTTCCTATGATAATAGTGTATTAATAATAATGTGTATAGCAAATTGTAGATCGTGATACAATCTATAAATGTGTCCAGTTTGAAGGAGAAACATAGAAATAAAATCACTAGAATTGCAAGACATATTGAACAAATGCGTTTCATTATTAAAAAAAATAACGTCCTTAAGCTTAACAATTTGTTTTAGTTTCGAGAAAAGGATTGGTACACCCAAATATTTGTAGAACGGGATACAAAATTCTCTAAAGTTTTAAAAAAGACATTTAAACCTCCAATTTATTAATAGATTCAGTTAATTTTAACAAAAAATTTATTTTTAATTTATAATTACCATTATCTCCCTCTAACGTAAACGTCAATATATTGACTTACCCATTTTGCCCATAAATTATTTAAGAAAATTACAAACATACCCTTTTTTATAAGGGTTGGAATTTTTCTATAGAAATATAATATAATTTTTTATTTTTCTTAATTTAACCATTGATTGTTAGTTAAATTGCAAGAGTACCCTAATTTATAATGGCTAAAACCACTAAATCATCATCATCAAAGGAGCAACGGTGTTCTCCTTTCTTCTTCATTACCCTTGTTCTTCTAATACTTTCTTCAAGTGGGGATGGAGAAGAGACCTGGATGTAAGCCTGGTTGCTCGTAGAACCAAGGGTCAAGCATTTCGAGTCTTGGCCTATCCTAATGTATATTCTGGAACGAAAGATTCAAGCAAGGTAGTAATCATGGTTGATCCTTTGGAAGCCAAGCGGTTGGCCAATAAACAGATGCAAGAACTTGAAGCAATAGAGAAATTCAACAGAAACATCAAATCGAGGCAATTAACGAAGCATGGACAATGATTGGTCCCACAGTTGGCCTAGTAATTGAAGGTCAACAAGGAAGAATATTCTACAACAGCTGGCTGATTATTGGTCTGCCATTGTCCATTTTTCTACACATAAGACATTGTGCAGATGTGATTGTTGAATTCAAGCATTAGCAGCTGCTTCAGGTCAGGAGCAGTGGTTGGGCACGAGTAGTGACACGAAAGCGGGGTTTGCGTGTGGCGGGTTTGTGATTTTTTGATGGGAGGAATTGGATTGAATTTTACGATTTTAGGTTTGTGCTCTTTGGAAGAAAATTTTTAGGTAAATTTATCAGTTATTAGTAAGAAAATATACTGTATTAACCTTTTAGTGACTTAAATAAAGTGAATCTATTATCATATTAGAGTTTAATTGTTTTTTTTAAAACGTTAAAAAATTTTATATCTTTTTCTATAATCGATTGAGGTGTATTAATTATTTTTCCATCAATTTATGGGTAAATATAGGTGAGCGTTTTATTATAATTTGGGATTGGCAACAGTAGAAACTGCATATATTTCATTTGCGCGCTCAACTTGCATATATTTCATCGGGCACCGCCTCAAGGACCTTCAGGCCATCCGGGAAAAAAAAATAAAAGATCACATGCATGATGAATGATGATGCTTGCGCGCCGCGTCGCGCCCCGCCCCACTTATATTATGGGTTTCTTTCATGTATGTGCGTTTGTATTGTATGTATAATTAATTGTATTTACACACTATCACAATTGCGTTCGCGTCTTGAAATTAATAAGGTCTTTTTTTTTTTGACAAATTACATGTTTATGGTGCCGGAATTCCTTGAGCATTGACTTTTTACGCTAGTTTATGTTACACTTTTTGTTTTAAATCACATACTGTATTTTGGCATGACCGTTGTCCGGTGACGTCAATTCCGGGAAATGGAAAGATTTGATCTTACCCGATTTCTTTTACTTTCGTGCATTAATTCCATTCAATACGTCGTGTTATGACATTCAACGCATCGTGAATTTAGTGTCTCGTTTGGTTGGTGTGAATTTATGGAATGTTATGCTCCTTTTAAATACCATATGTTTTAAAATACCATTTTAAAATTAGCACCCCTAAAATACAACACATTTAATTATCAAAATAAAATTCAAGACACACTATTATATATTGATACTCCAACCTAAATTATTGGATTAGAATATTCCACAATCCCTGAAATAAACCAAAAGTAACACGCATTAAATAAGAGAGAGAATTTGATTTTATTTTGATGGATCTTGAAGACAAAGTCAAAAAAGTAATAATAATAACTAAAAAAGAGAGAAAAATTTTCAAAGTCGTTCTCTTTATTTATTTTTTATCCAAAAATAATAATAATAATCTGTTGGAGATTATACTTAATTTTGCAGGATGTTGAAGACAAAGCCAAAAAGAACAAAAAAATGAGAATTCTGTGAATTTTGTTTCATTATTTTCGGAGATTATTATTATCTGTTTGTTAGTGTTATGGTCTTTATTTTTAAATTTTATTTTATTTTTTTTGAAGAATATTGAGAAATAAGTCAATAAACCAAAAAAAAAAATTGAGCATATGGTCACTGTTCAATTTTTTTTATGAGTGAGAGAGTTTATTTATTTATTTTTTGTTTTAAGCGTTTGGACTAAACTTCAATTTTGATACGGTTTTAAAGACTTAAAATTTAAAGCACTTAAACCGTGCGGTTTTAAGGACTTCTCAGACTTTCTCGCACTTTAAAATTTTGGATTAGAACATTTCTATATATATATATGTATATGTATATGTATATATACATGCGCACGCACGCGCGCACACACACACACACATATATATGTAATAATTAATAAAAACAATTAAGTAACATGTCAGGCAATAAGCTAAGAGCACTCAGAGAGGGTCGTTTTGACTTTTGATATGTTACGATTGAAGATTTGAACTTTGAAGCATGAATAGCTAACATGGGCCCAGAAATGGACTTAGGCAGATATTAAGGTATTGTAGCTTTTAAATTATAGTTATTGTAAAAAAAATTATAATTATAAAATAAAAATTAATAGTATATAATAATAATTATTATTATTTTTATTTTTAAATAATAATTTTAACAAAAATAGTAAAGATATAATAGATTTTTTATTATATAAATGTAAAAATTAAATTAACTTAGCTTTCAAACTACAACAGCTAGTGTTTACTAAACTCTTTAGTGACGTAGCTTTTAAGCTACAACTGTCCAACCTCAATCTCAAACAATAACTTAGTTGTATTTTTTAATTTTAATAGAATAATCTTCCTTTTTTTTTTAATTTTAATGCCAAAATTATATGTGATCACTTTACATAAATAAGACGTCAACTAATTTAACTAATGAGTTATTAATATTTTTAAATTTTATTTTGAAGGCTTGAAATCTTTTCTCTTTAGTAATAATCTTTCACTTTTTACTTTGATTTGATAAAAAGGAATCATATTATAAAATATAGATGTGATACTTAGATATCTCAGAATATTTTATGACATATTATACAGCATTACTAAAAGTAATTAGGTAAATAATTAAAAACTACAATTTTGTTATTTAAGTAAAAAAAATAGTATTAATATGCTTTTACAATTAAAGTCTACTAATATTTAGAATCAAGAATTAATTTAAATGAAATTTATTATGATAAAACTCATATTTCTATTTCCATATTAAAGTATATTACTACAATACTTGGAGAATACCGTTTGCCACAATCGGGGCACTATTAAATAGCCAACTTTCATTATTATTATTTTTTATGGTTGATTTTATGATTATCTAAGGGTGACTAAGCTATGGAATAATGTGGTTGAAGGGTAATGTAATTGAACACCTAATCCTCGGAAATACATCAATGGGAGGCCAATTACAAGAGGGATACATAATACTTAGGTAAAATTTTTAATAACATGTGCCCGGAAATGGACTTAGGCAAGTACTTAGGTAAAATTTTTACTTTTAATGCATTAATTCAATTCAATACGTCGTGTGATTCAAATCACAAGTAATTATCTACTAAGACATAGTTACGTGTCTCGTTTGGTAGATGTAAATCTATGGAATACTCTTTTGTTTGTTGTAAATATTTGTGTGTTTTAAAATACTATTTTTAACATTAGTACCTCCAAAATACAACTCATTTTATTATCAAGACACTATATTATATATTGATACTCCAACCTAAATTATTGGACTAGAATATTCCACAATCCCTGAAATAAACTAAAAATAACACATATTAAGTAAAAGTTAAGCATCACACATAGTAAAAGTTAAGCACTACTCATAACTAAAAGGTAAATATATACAATTTATATTAAATTAAATTTAAAAAATCTCTTATGGGGAAAAAAAATCTAGCTAGAAAATTGTTGGGAACATAATAAAATTCAAGGCACACAAAATTAATTAAAAGATTTACCTACCACTATGACCACCGTTAGGAACCGTTAATTGGGATTTGGGGCCATTGATGCTTACGGCTTTATGCTTTCAATCTATATATAGAGGATCCTGCTATGTTGCAACAGTTGTACCATACCCTAATTTTTGTCTTTTATGATTTAAATACTGTGAAATTTACTTGAGCACCTTGCACTCCTTTTATTTATAATTCGTTTATAAATCATAGAAGGACAGAATTACCCTTCTTGACAAAGGTTGAAGAAAATGGATAAGGTGCAGGGTTAAGGTATTTTGGAGTCATGAAAAGCCAATGCAACAATCCCTCTCTTGGCCACTAGCAACCGTAAAGTAGTCTTGGGTTGGGGATGGAAGCCGATAGAAGACCCCAAGGAGCCGCACATGATAGAGATTGGTCAGTTCGCGGTGACAGAGTACAACAGACAATCAAAGAACAAGTTGGACTTCGAGATCGTGGAGAAGGGCGAGACTGAGGTGGTTTTCGACACTGATTACTGACGGATCTTGGTCATCAAGGATGAAACTTCGATCAAAAAGTTTGAAGCTGTCTTTTGTGACATTCTTACAGGAGATCCATTTTGTGCAAAATGAGTTACAGGATCTTAAGTTATATTTGATATAATTGTGATAGTTTGGAATGTTTGGTATAAAGGATGTGAGGCCTTATGAAGTTGTGATGGCTGCACTGCTTTTGTTTTGTATCCAACATGAAGAGAGTATTTTATATGTAAGTTATCAACATCAAAGAAAAGAAGCCCCGTGTAAGATATCGTTCAAATGTAATTACTTTAATGAGTTTGTAGAAATTAACACTAAACTCTTTTAACTTAAACCACACCATGATGAAATGTCATGTTTTGAAAGAATGTGAATGAAACCTTTTAAAGCCGGAAATTGCTATGATACTGTTGGTGAAACAAGAATCAAAAGATTTGGAATTGTGTTCTTATGTTTTGTTGGTATTGGTAGTGGTAATGTTGTATTGTTCATGAATCATTGAGAGAATAAAGGTGATGGGTGAGTCTCAGATTTTGATTTCTTCTTTTTTAATGGTTACGGACTGATTATGATGGAGATGAAGGTGAGAGGAACGAGAAAAAAATTCTAAAATTTTATTTTCAATTTATAAATTTAAGGGTATTGTTGTCTTTTTGTTGATATTAGTATTGGATGTAAACAAATAAATACTTTAATATTTATAAAAATAATACATAAAAAGAGTGTAAGGTGCTAAAGAGAATTTTAATAGTGTGTAAAAATAGAAAGTGTCATAATATTTCTTAAGATTTTATGAATAAAATAGAGTATAAGGTGTTATGTCAAATTAGACATCAGTTAAATCACAAAAGACAGAAACTAGGGTACGTTACCAACAAAGTTGAACCTATATATATATATATATATATATATTTGTAATAATTAATAAAAACTATTAAGTAGCATGTCAGTTAGTTACCTGTGAGCACTGAGTAAGGTTAGTTTTGACTTTTGATATATTACGATTGAAGATTTGAACTTTAAAGCTTGAATAGCTAACATGGGCCTCAAAATGGACTTAGGTAGGTATTAAGGTATTGTAGCTTTTAAGTTATAGTTATTGTTAAAAAAAATTATAATTATAAAATAAAAAAATAAAAATAATAATATGTAGTAAATATAATTTTTATTTTAAATAATAATTTTAACAAAATTAGTAAAGATATAATAGATTTTTTTATCATATAAATGTAAAAATTAAATCAACTTAGCTTCTAAGCTATAATAGCTAGTGTTTACCAAATACTTTAGTGATGTAGTTTTTAAGCTACAACTGTTCAACCTCAATCCCAAATAATAACTTATTTGTATTTTTTAATTTTAATAGAATAATCTTCCTTTTTTTTTTTTGAATTTTAATGCCAAAATTATAGGTGATCACTTTACATAAATAAGATGTCAACCAATTCAACTAACGAGTTATTAATATATTTAAATTTTATTTTGAAGGCTTGAAATCTTTTCTCTTTAGTAATAATCTTTCACTTTTTACTTTGATTTGATAAAAAGGAATCATATTATAAAAAATAGATATGATACTTAGATAACTTAGAATAAAAAATTATGACATATTATACAACATTACTAAAAGTAACTAGGTAAATAAGTACTACAATTTTATTATTTAAGCAAAAAAATTTAGTATTAATATACTTTTACAATTAAAGTCTACTAATATTTACAATCGAGAATTAATTTAAATAAAATTTATTATAATATAACTCATATTTCAATATTAAATTATATTACTACAATACTTGAAGAATACCGTTTGCCACAATTGGGGCATTATTAAATAGCCAAATTTTATTATCATTATTATTATTTATGATTGATTTTATGACTATCTAAGGGTGACTAAGCTATAGAATAAGGTACTTGAAGGATACCGTAATTGAACACCTAATCCTTGGAAATACATCTATGGGAGGTCAATTACAAGAGGGATATAAATTATAAAGTCCCAGCATAATGCTAATAGTAATACTTAGGTAGAATTTTTAATTTTATTAGGCTCACGGCTGGGAGCCACCAGAATATCAGTTTCACACTTTAAAAACTAAGGGCATTTCAGTCAAAATAATTAATTTCGTCGGGTTTATAAATCGTAAATAAGCATGAAATGGAAGAGAAAGCAAACGCGACACCCATTCGATTTCATTTTAGAGAGTAGAGAACTAGAGAGGGAAAATCAAAGCGGAGAGGTCATGGACAATTTTACCCCGCAAGTCCTCTTGCTCTCATTCATTGTCTCCATAATCATCACTTTCTTATACTGGAAGTTACAGTCATGGCCACGGTCACGGTCACGGTCAGCCACCATCACCCCCCCACCGTCACCGCCAAATAAATATCCCATAATCGGTCACCTTCATCTCCTCAAAGAGAGGCCACATCATACCTTCGCTGAACTCGCTGACAAACTGGGTCCAATTTTTTACCTCCAACTCGGCCGAGCCCCAACCGTTGTGATCTCATCATCGGAACTCGCCAAACTTGTACTCAAAACCCATGACCATGTCTTCGCCAGCCGCCCACAACTGATCGCTTATCAGTACATCTTTTTCGGATGCTCTAACGTCACCTTCGCCGCTTACGGACCTTACTGGCGCCAAGTTCGTAAGATGTGCGTCACGGAGTTACTGAGCTCGAAACGAGTCAGCTCGTTCCAGGTCATTCGAGATGAGGAAGTGAAGCGTCTGTTAACGTCGGTGAAAAGCCGGTGTGGATCTGAGACAGACATGAGCAAGCTGCTTTTCACGTTAGCTAATGATGTATTGTGCCTTGCAGCTTTTGGGATGAGGTACTCGAACGAGAAAGGAACAAGAAGCAATGATTTGGCGAGTGTTTTCACAGAGAGTCAAAAGTTGCTATCTGGGTTTTGTATTGGGGACTTTTTCCCCGAGTGGGGTTGGCTCAACTCAGTCAGTGGCTACACACGAAGGATGATGAAGAATAAGCAAGACTTGACAGTTGCTTTTGATGAGATTATAAGTGAGCATCTCTTCCGAAAGCAGGCAGCAGATTATTCAGGTTCATCATTAATGGATGGCGATGGCGATGGCGATTTTCTTGATGTTTTGCTTAGAGTGCAGCAACGAGATGACTTGGAGTTGCCTATTACTGACGATAATCTCAAGGCCGTTGTTCTGGTATGTAGATATATGTACAGTATACTTTTATTATTTCCACTTATACTTCTTCTTTCTTCATCGTGTCATCACTGGATTCAGTCAACTCAGTTTATTGCGTTGTCCTATTGCATTATGTTTTTCTTGCAATTGAATTATTACAAGAATAGTAGTCGAGGTGGTGTTAGGTATGACAAAATATCCACGGGTTTTGGGTCCATCGAGTTCTATTTTAAATGGGGTGAATTTTGAATAATTTTTGAAAAATAGAGTGGAGAATGAGAGAAAAATAATTCTTAAATTCTTAATGGGTTGGAGTTTAGTATTGTACTCTCCACCAAATTTTAAAATTGTATCTGTAAACCACCTACTTTTCAAATAAATATCTCTGACCCACCTTTCCGTTAACGGAAACATGACGTTAGTATGCCATCATAAAGGTAATTGTCATTTAATTAAAAAATAAATATTTAATCAATTATATTCTAATTTAAAAATAAATATTTAATTATATAAACAACATCGTTTTTGTTTATAAATAAAAAAAATCAAACAATACAAAATCTTATAGTTAATTAATTATAAATAATTTTAGTAATTATTATATTATAAGGGTAAAATAGTCTTTACGTAGAAAACTACTAACCGTAGTTAACTTTTTTAACGAAAAAGTGGTTGGGGGATATTTCTTTGAAAAATAGGTGATTTATACATACAATCTTAAAATTTAGTGGTTTACAGAAGTTTCACTTAATAAGTGGTGGCCACCAGATAATAACATTTTTTATTTAATAATTTTATTTATCAATTATAATATTGGTTAATAAATTTTCTTTTTATTTTTACTTAATACAAATAGACTATAACTAAAAGAAAACCATATAACATAATTCTTATTCAACCTTAAAACATTGGATTATTTATAAAAGAATGATAAACCTTACATTCATAGGCTATATAAATATGACAAAGAGAAGATGAAGCCGTTACCAATGAAGAATTTGAAATATTGTTATATATTTTTATTATTTTAGTTATTATTTATCCAAATATTTTATACTTTTGATATCATTTCAAGATATGGTTTCAAATTTTTATGGATTTTTTAATAATTTAAATACTTTAGATTATAGTAATAATTTTTATTTAAATTTTTAATTTTTAATTTACTGAAATTATGTATCTATACCTAAAATAAAATAATAAATGTGGAATGGGATGGGGATGGGGAATCCCCATATTGGGAATGATTTTCCCAACCCCACCCCACAAATTTATTGGGGAATGGAGCCAAAATTTTTATTGGGGTGGGGAATGGGGTAGGCCTCCCCACCCCCACCCTACTCCATTGCCATCCCTAGGTGGTGTTATAAAATCAGTATTCAGTATCAGTTATTATTACAAGTTCTTTACAACGTCAGATGTATTGTCTGCTTGTCCTGCTCTCGTTACAATTTAGGGTGTGTTTACATTTTGGAGTGGAGTGAGAGTGAGAATAAAGTGTTTATTTAATTAAAATAAGAGGGAAGTGGGAGTTCTATGAGGGGAGGTGGGAGTGGGAATCCACTCCTACCTCTTCCCATTTTGCTCTTTTTTTTTTTAATTAATTAATTATAATTAATATTTCTTAAAATAAAATAAATAATATTATATTTATTTAAATATAATATTATTAAATTATTTTATAAATTTAATAATAATAAATTTATTAAAAAATAATAACATTATTAATATAATATTATTATATTTATTTTGTAAATTTAATAATAATCACAATAATAATAAATTTAATAATAATAATAATAATAAATTTATTAAAAATAATAATAATATTATTTTATAAATTTAATAATAATATTATTGTTATCATCTTTATTTAAAAATATAATATTATTATAGATATTTAAAAATAATAGTATTATATTTATTTAATATTAATAAATAATAATAATACTATCTTTATTTTTAATTTACATAATTAAAATTAAAATTAATAAAAATTGTGATTTACATTTAAGAATATTAAAAATTATTATTAATTTACAAATATGATAAAATAAATATTTTATTATATTCAAATATATTTTTATTAATTTTATAATTAAAAATTACAATTCTTTAAATAAGGGTAAAACTATAATTTGAAATCATTTACTCCCAATCCAACACAAAGTAAACATATAATCGGATTCTGATTTCGATTCCATACTCCCATTTTAGTATAAGTAAACAACCCACTCCTACTCACACTCCACACTCCTAATCACAGGATTCCCACTCCTCTGGATTCCCACTCCAATTCAAAAAGTAAACGCTATCTTAATATAGTGTACGTGCATATCTATCGAGAAAGAAAGTCAAACGAGAAAATTTACAATTTAGGGTTATGTTGATAATTTCAACAGTTTTATTATTATAAAGTTGACTTCTACTTGTTTGTTTGTTAAATGATCTTTGAAACCAAAGATTTTAAAATGCCTTACTTCAGTTCTCCCATGGTTGCCATTTTCAAGCCTGACCATTGAAAAATATTATGCCATTGATTTTTTTTTTCTCGATTAGATTCTCGCGTAAAACTATTTAACAATTTAAAAGGCATTTAATATTTTATTTATTGTAGATAATAGAATTAAACCAGCTTGATAGTTTCTCCAAAACCCGTTTGCTTACTATGCATAAAACAAAAATGTAATTATATAAGAATAGGACTTAAGTGACGTATTTTTCAAAACTATGGCCTTTGATTTTCTTTTGTACAAACGACTAGGGCTCAGGTCATAAAATCACTGAATAAAATACCAAATTGTATCATTTTGCACTTTTTGCGGCCGTGGATTATCACTTGGGAATGGGATATTGCCTACAGCGAGCACTTGGAGATTTGTTTGCCTTTTTAACGTTGCATATGGAAATTAGAACATTTTACTGATTAATCTTTTGATCTTTCGTTAAAAAAACAAATAAATAAACAAATGTGAAGTTCACAAGCAGTTTAATTTCCTAACGTTTATGCTACGGTACAGGACATGTTTATGGCGGGAACTGACACAACGGCAGCAACAATAGAATGGACGATGACGGAGCTTGCTAGACACCCAAGAGTGATGAAAAAAGCACAAGAAGAAGTTCGAAGAGTTGCTTCCGGCAGTGGAGAAGTTAAGGAGAGCCATATCCAGCAGCTCCATTACATGAAAGCTATGATTAAAGAGACAATGAGACTACACCCATCAGCCCCTTTACTAGTTCCCAGAGAGTCCATGGAGAAATGTGTGCTCGAAGGCTATGAAATACCAGCTAAAACTCGAATCATAATCAACGGCTATGCCATTGGCAGAGACCCCAAGACATGGGAAAATCCCCTCGAGTACATTCCTGAGAGATTTGAGGAGAATAACATAGATTTTAAGGATCAAGATTTCAGGTTTCTACCATTTGGAGGAGGAAGAAGAGGTTGCCCTGGCGATAATTTTGGATTGGCAACTGTAGAAACTGCACTGGCTCGACTTCTGTATCATTTTGATTGGGCATTGCCTCCAGGAGTTGGGGCTGATGATGTGGATCTTCAAGAGATTTTCGGGCTTCCTGTCAGGAAACAATCTCCTCTGCTGCTTCTCCCAATGGCAAACAAGGATTATGAACTCAAGTGAAATGATGGGTAAATGAGTTTCTAGATCCCCATGTATGTTTGTGTTTCCAATAATAAATCTTCCTTGAAAGAAGATTAAATAAAATGTTACGTTTGGCACACTATATTTTATTATAGTATATTGAGTTATTTAATGTAGGGTGTATTGTATTAGGTTTTATTGTACTAATATTATATTATATTAATGTTACACAATATTTGGTGTTATACTGTATTGTATTAATTTTTAGTTATACTATATTTGATGCTACACTACATTGCATTAACTTGTTTGGATTAATTAAAATTATATTTCTAGAAAAAAATTACTATTATGATACGATTTTAGATTAAAATAAGTTTCAACAAAACTTAAATTACTTAATTTTTTTATACGATTTTAGATTAAAATAAGTTTCAACAAAAATTAAATTACTTAATTCTTTTACATTGAAAATAAATCTGAAAAAAATAAATTTAAATATTTTTTATTAGAATTCTCTCTTTTTAAGAAGTTATATTTTTATCTTTATCTTTTATCTTTTCTCACTTACTATTCCACAGAAAACCAGAAACCAACATGAACAATTAGCAGACCAAGATTCAACCATTAAACACAACTCAAACTCAAAATCCAACCAGAATATCACACCATCAAATTCAAATAAATAAAAAAAGTGCTTGATTTGGGGATTAGTGCTTGATTTGGGTTCACCATCAAAGAAATGGGCCAGTAAGAACAAGCAATGTTGTGCGTAAAGATGGCCAATGGGCCGGGTGGCACGTGTGGTAGTGTCGTTAGGTACACCAAATTTAAAACCTTACTAATAATATAAATAGCTAATATAAGGCAAGTAAGGATCGATCTCACGAAGACTAGTTAGATTTATTTATTATCAACTTTAAAAAAAAGACTTAAAATAAATTAATAATAATAATAATAATAATAATAAAAATACCAATTATAAATAAATGGGAGTTTAATGAATTTTTAACTAAATTGCTAGAAATAAAGAAACTAAAATACGAAATTAATAATTGAAAAGGAACTCTAATTAAATGAGAAATAAGTAATAATAATGAAAACTTTGGTCAAATGATCATTCGCCACCACTAAACATGCATAGAATATTCATTCTATTATCAATTTCCATTGAAACTATCAACCGTAGATAACAATAAGCTCTGTTAATCCCTATATTTTCTTACTGAGTCGTTGGGCAAAACAAACTCTTCACTTAATCTCTAACCATTAAATAATTTAGAACAAGCTCTCTAAATTTAAGATAATGGAAGCATTAAGCAGAGAAAAATATTAGGTTGATCTAGGCAATAAACACACAAGCTCGGATTATTTAACCTAGGTTATGTTCTTCAATTGAAATCACGGATTCCAATCTGCTACTAATGATTAAAATATCAGACAATTACGGATCAAGAATTTTAATCTAGGAATATAATTTATTCAAGCCCTATCTAAATGGCCACTTAAATAAGACAAGAGTAAAGTCATAAACATTAATAACAGAAGAACATAAACAATCTCAATTAAAGAAATTGAATGATAGAAATTAAATATTAATTATAGAACATGTCTGGAGTTTTGAATTCACCCTCAACCAAATAGAAAATTTAGCCTAACATAATATAATTAGTAATAAAAGAGTAGATAAAATCAATCATGAAAAATAATTCAAGAGACTGGCTCTGCTATAATTTAATTCCTTTCCTGCAGTGCATGCCTAGCTCTCAGCTTTGTCTCTTTCTTCGTTGTGTGCCGTTTGTCTTCAATTCTCGGCTGCCGAATTCTTTTGCTTCAATTTCCGCTTGTCCAATTTAAAGTCCATGCTTGGCTTTTATAATGTTTAAGCCACCGACTTTTTCCAATTCTAAAGCCAAAAGGCTTTATTCATGTGCATGGAATCCTTGTAGAGTTAGGTAGCTTGGCCGAATCCAACATGTAAAAGCCAAATAAAGCCATTAATTCGCTTTCCATTAATTGCCATGCACATACAATTTGTTTCCTTTGTTATAAATCAGGCATGCAGATTCGGCCAATTCCAATTTGGAGCAATTGATTTGCTTTCCATAATTGATCACAATTACTCTTTATGCATGCATGATAATTAATTCAATCAAATATTCCTTGATTTGTTTCAATTAAATTTCTTTATTTCTTTTTCCTTCTGATTATTCTGAGCAGATTTCTTCTTAAATATTCTGATTTAATTCCTCTTTAATCTCATAATATACCTAAAATAACAAAATATAAAAATTAAGATTAAAAATTAATATAATAAAATAACTAAATTAAAAATTAACTAAAATAATTATAATATTTAATACCAAAACAAGAAAAAGATGGAGAAATTAATAATAAAATATATGGAAAATATGCACTTATCAAATTCCCCCACACTTAAACTTTGCTCGTCCTCGAGCAAACCTAAGACGAAAACAAAAAGAAAACTTATACTAGTCCACTTTCGTAGGAAATCAAGATTGCATTTAGCATATACAAAAGCCTTTAAACTCCTAGGCGGCCCTAGTGGACGAGTTATAGTCTCGTGGACGAGTTATAGTCTCGTGACTTTGGTGCCTGTATATATTACAATATGGAGATAAGAATCAAAACAAACAGTCATTTACACAATCTAAAATTCTCAACTCAGGCTGCATCAATCTCAATTTCAAGTCAAAACTATAAAAGAATTGATATTTGTGCTCATAAGTTTTAAAGAATCTTAATCAAGAGGAAATTAGCATAAGAATCATGTATAAACGAAGACAATATTCAACCCTTTCTAAGAACCATATTCATTGTCAATCAAGTTCTTATCATTGTCTTATAATTAAAACTTTGAATTTTTTTGGCTTTTTTTTAAAAATTTTTAAATACTAAACAAAACACATGCAAGAAAAATTAAGTTCGAAATCCTCCCCCCACACTTAATTCGTACATTGTCCTCAATGTAAGCCTAAGCTAATAGACGAAAGAATTAAACATGGGGAAATAAGATGAGACACATGAATAGAAACAAACATATAATAGATAAAGTAAATGAGAAAGAGAGGTAGAAAGATCAAATCTGTTATGGCGTGCTCTCAAAATCTATTCTCCAGCAATTGTGTTGCCTCCCAATAAGCGCTTGGTTTATAGTCCTCAGCTTAACATGGTTCTTATGTCTCATCCATCAACGTACGCTGGTTCGTCGAGTGGAAACTCCTCTACATGAAGCATCTGAAAGTTCTCATGTAATGGAAGTGCATCTTTGCCATAGATAAGATGACTCAAATGATCTGCTACTAAATTCTCAGAACCTCTCTTATCTAAGATCTCTAAGTTAAACTCTTGCAAGAGAAGTATCCATCGAATAAGACGCGACTTAGCATCATTTTTGGTGAGTAAGTACATGAGAGCTACATGGTTAGAGTAAACGATTACCTTAGATCCAATTAAATAAAAGCGAAATTTCTCAAAGGCAAAGATAATTGCTAAAAGTTCTTTCTCGGTGGTGGAGTAGTTAAGCTGAGCATCATTCAGCGTACGGGAAGCATAGTAAATGACGTGAGGAAGTTTGCCCACACACTGGCCCAATACGGCTCCCACAGCATAGCCACTAGCATCGCACATGATCTCAAATGGTAAATCCCAATTTGGTGGTTGAATCACAGGAACTGATGTTAAAAGCTTTTTCAACTTCTCAAAGAATGTCTGTCATTTTTTATTAAAGTAAAAAAATCACATCCTTCTGAAGCAAGTTACGGAGGGGTAACGCTATCTTGGAGAAATCCTTGATAAACCTACGATGGAAACCTAAATGACCAAGAAATGAACGAACCTCCCTCACATTAGTGGGAGGTGGTAAGGAGCGAATAAGATTTATTTTAGATTTATCAACTTCAATCCCCCTTCGAAAATAACATGTCCTAACAACATACCTTGATTAACCATAAAATGACATTTTTCCCAATTAAGCACAAGGTTAGTGTCAATGCATCGTTTAAGCACAAGTGTCAGGTTATCTAGACATCTATCAAACGAATCACCATAAATTGTAAAGTCATCAATAAATACCTCAATGATTTTCTCCACATAATCAGAAAAGATACTTATCATACATCTTTGAATGTGGCAGGAGCGTTGTAGAGGCCAAATGGCATGTGCCGATAAGCAAATGTGCCAAAGGGGCAAGCAAAGGTCGTTTTCTCTTGATCTTTTAGAGCAATAACGATCTGATTATAACCTGAGTAACCATCAAGAAAACATTAATGAGAGTGAGTACTTAAACGTTCAAGTATTTGATTAATGAATGGTAAAGGGAAGTGATCCTTGCAAGTGGCAGCATTTAGTTTACGGTAGTCAATACAAACCCTCCATCCGGTTTGAACTCTAGTAGGTATAAGTTCATTTTCTTCATTCTTGGCCACAGTGATGCCTGACTTTTTAGGAACTACCTGTACAGGAGTTGCCCATTTTCTATAAAAAATAGGATAGATAATCTCGACATCAAGGAGCTTCAGTATCTCCTTTTGATGACATCCATCATCAGTGGATTGACGAGACATTGTGTATCTCTCATTGGTTTAGATCATTCCTCTAGTAAAATGCAATGCATACACATGGAAGGACTAATACCCTTAATGTTGGCAATGGTCCACCCAATTGCTGTCTTATGATCTCGAAGCACCCTAATTATCTTTTCTTGTTGAATTGGCATGAGAGTTTTAGCAATGGTGACTGGAAGTGTTTCATTCTTACCCAAGTAAATATATTTAAGGTGCTCTGGGAGTGGCTTGAGTTCTAAAGTAAGAGCCTGCATAACAAAAGGTAAAAGTTTCTCTTTTGGTAAAGGTAATTCCAGGTAAGAAACATTATACCCATTAGAGCATATTGGGACTGCTACATCGAAGATTGCCATGACTTCCTTTACTTTATCATCAAACTTTATCAAACTTAGTTGTTCTTTAGAATCATCTTTCCTAAAGTTTTTGGCATATAACGACTTCAAAACTGTCGTTACTAGATACTCAAAGAATTTCTGCACTAAAGTGTTAATATCATCTATGGCAAAAATAAAATGTAAATCATTGGGATACTTCATTGCCTCAAAGATATTGAAGCGGATCACTTCACCATCAAATTCCATCTTGAGGGTCCCATCATGCACATCGATCTTGGTTCTAGCTGTCTTAAGGAATAGTCGCCCTAATAGAATAGACGTGGGATTGGGCGATGACTCATCCTCCATTTCAAAGATATAAAAATCGGCCAGGAAGACCAATTCATTGACCTACATAAGAACATCTTCTAAAACCTCCTTCGGGTAAACATTGGATCTGTCAGCCAATTGAATAATTATACCAGTCTCTTCTAATGGACATAGATTTAAAGAGTTATAAATTGAATATGGCATAACATTAATGGGCACCCCTAAATCTAGCATACATCTTTCAAACCTGGTACTGCCGATAGTGCATGGAATAGTAAAAGTACCTGGATCCTTACACGTAGAAGGGAGTTTTCTTTAAAGTACAGCGGAAATATTTTCCCCAACATTCACCTTTTCATAACCGTTCAACTTTCATTTGTTAGTGCTTAATTCTTTAAAAAATTTTGCATAATGCGGTACCTGCTTAATAGCATCAAGTAGAGGAATGTTTGTCTCTACTTTACGAAATGTCTCAAGGATCTTCTTTTCTTCCTCCTCTTTTTTGGATTGTTTAAACCTGCTAGGAAACAGTGGAGGAATGGTAAGGTTTTTAACTGGAGGTGAAGGGGTACTTACCTGGCTAGATGGTTTGACTGGCCGCGTAGAGTGGGAATCATCTTCCTTTGCTAAAGAAAGATCCTCAGGGGAAGGATTGACTACAGATTGCGATGATGTTGTAGATACCCTTGATGGCCTGGCTAATGATTGTTCCAGTTGCTTTTCGTTCCTAAGAGACATAGCACTAGCATTCTCCTTAGGATTAATCTCAGGTTGAGAAGGCAACTTACTTGAAGTTCTAGCCTCTATCCTACTCATAGATGTGGCTAGTTGTCCAATTTGATTCTCCAAGTACTGGAGTTATGTCTAGGTAGTTTGTTAGAACTGCATAGAGTTAGTAGCAAAAGCTTTTACAAGATCTTCTAGAGTCATACTTTGATTCTGAGAGGGTGGGAGTGGCCGAACTTGGTAAGGTTGCTGCACTCACTGTTGGGGGTAGCCTGGTGGTCGAAATGGTGCCATATTAGGAACACCTTGTTAATGGTTTCCATACTTAAGATTAGGGTGATCCTTCCGTCCTTCATTGTAAAAGTTGGAGTAAGGATCGTATCTTTGTCTTGGTTGGCTCAGAAAACTGCCAACTGTGCTGACTTGCTCATGTGAAGCATTTTGGAGAGTAGGGCACATATCAGTCACATGTCCGACCGTGGAACATATGCCACATGGTCTCACCTGCTGCCCTAGGGCCAATTATTGCACCAAAGAAGTAAGATTTGAAACTTGTTGTTCTAGAGAAGAAGTACTTACCTCATTGACTCGCTTAGGTGGCGGCAATGGATCGTTCCTATTGTTAAACTATTGGGAATTAGCAGCCATGTTAGCTATGAGATTCTGAGCTACTTCTGGTGTTTTATCTACGAGTGCTCCTCCACTAGCGGCATCAATCATACTTCTTTCCATAGGCATTAGACCCTCATAAAAATATTGAGTAAGAAGTTGATCACTTATCTTATGGTGGGGGCGACTAGCACATAGTTTTTTGAATCTTTCCCAATAGTCATAGAGTGACTCTCCATGTATTGCCAGATTCCATAAATTTCCTTTCGAATGCTACCGGCTTTTGATGCTGGGAAATATTTCTCCAAAAATAGCCGACGCATCTCATTCCATGTGGTGATCGGAGGGCAGATAGTAAAGCCATTCCTTGGCTAAATCCGCCAAAGAGAAAGGAAAGGCCATTAGCTTAACTTGCTCTTCAGAAACTCCATTTGGTTTCATTGTGGCGCAGACCACATAAAACTCCTTCAGGTGCTTATTTGGATCCTTTCCTGCAAGACCACGAAAAATAGGCAGAAGATGAATCATCCCAGATTTGAGTTCGAAGTTTACCTAATGATTCGGATTTTGAATGCATAATGGTTGTTGGTCGAAGTTTGGAGCCGCCAACTCTTTAAGTGTTTGGTTGTTGTTATAAGCCATTGGTTCGGGTTCTGGACTATTTGGCTCTGTCTTTGGGAGTGGGATGTGGATGGCGAAATCGAGTTCTGAATGTGATGAGGTTGCTCTAAGCTGTTCAAGTTTTAGTCTAATGTCTCCTATACTCATGAAAATCTAAACAAGAAACATAAAATAAACTAATTAAATCAAAATAGATGAATAAACAAAAATTGAGTAAGTATTTAGTAAGACTAATATAATAAAATAGAGTGATAATAAATAAACTAGACGCTAGTCCCGAACAACGGCGCCAAAATTTTGGTAGTGTCGTTAGGGTACACCAAATTTAAAACCTTACTAATAATATAAATAACTAATATAGGGCAAGTAAGGATCAATCACACGAAGACTAGTTAGTTTTATTTATTATCAACTTTAAAATAAAGACTTAAAATAAAATAATAATAATAATAATAATAACTAGTCTTCATGGGATCGATCTTTATTTGTCATATATTAGCTATTTATATTATTAGTAAGGTTTTAAATTTGGTGTACCCTAACGACAAGGGAAAAGAAATAAAGAGATTTAATTAAAACAAATCAAGGAATATTTGATTGAATTAATAATCATGCATGACAATTAATGGAAAGCAAATTAATGGCTTTATTTGGCATGGCTTTATTTGGCTTTTACATGTTGGATTCGGCCAAGCTACCTAACTCTACAAGGATTCCATGCACGTGAATAAAGCCTTTTGGCTTTAGAATTGGAAAAAGTCGGCGGCTTAAACATTATAAGAGCAGTGCTAGCGCGCGAGAATGGCGCTAGAAGGGTGCACGAAATGGCCTTCTTGACAAGAAGCATTCTCGCTCGCTTCTTGCCAAGAAGCATTTTCCACGTTATAAAAGCCAAGCATTGACTTTAAATTGGACAAGCGGAAATTGAAGCAAAAGAATTCAGCAGCCGAGAATTGAAGAGGCAGCTGCACACAATAAAAAGAGAGACAAACCCGAGAGTTAGGCATGCAGCTGCTGGGAAGGAATTAAATTAGAGAGCAGAGCCAGCTTCTTGAATTATTTCCCATGACTGGTTTTATCTATTATTTTATTCCCAATTCAATTATGTTAGGCCAAATTTTCTATTTGGTTGCGGGTGAATTCAAAACCCCATACATGTTCTATAATTAATATTTAATTTCTATCATTTAATTTCTTTAATTGAGATTATTTATGTTCTTTTGTTATTAATGTTTATGATATTATTCTTGACTTATTTAAGTAACCAATTAGATAGGACTTGAATAAATTTTATTGCTAGATAAAAATTCTTGATCCGTAATTGTCTTGATATTTTAATCAATTAGTAGCATATTGCAATCTGTGATTTCAATTAGAGACCATATATTAGGTTTAATAATCCGAGCTTGTGTATTTATTGCCTAGATCAACCTATTATCTTTCTCTGCTTAATGCTTCCATTATCTTAAATTTAGAGAACTTGTTCTAAATTATTTAATGGTTAGAGATTAGATGAAGAGCTTGTTTTGCCTAACGACTCAGTAAGGAAAGATAGGGATTAATAGAGCTTCTTGTTATCTACGGTTGATAGTTTCAATGAAATTTGATGATAAAATTAACATAATGAACATGTTTGGTGGTAGCGAATGAACATTTGACCAAAGTTTTCATTATTATTACTTCTTTCTCATTTAATTAGAGTTTTTATTGAATTATTAATTTCATATTTTAGTTTCTTTATTTTGTTCTATTTAGTGCTGTAGTTTTTAAGCTACAACTGTCCAACTTCAATCCCAAACAATAACTTAGTTGTATTTTTTAATTTTAATAGAATAATCTTCCCTTTTTTTTTAATTTTAATGCCAAAATTATAGGTGATCACTTTACATAAATAAGATGTCAACTAATTCAACTAACGAGTTATTAATATATTTAAATTTTATTTTGAAGGCTTGAAATCTTTTCTCTTTAGTAATAATCTTTCACTTTTTACTTTGATGTGATAAAAAGGAATCATATTATAAAAAATAGATATGATACTTAGATAACTTGGAATAAAAAATTATGACATATTATACAACATTACTAAAAGTAACTAGGTAAATAAGTAAAAACTACAATTTTATTATTTAAGTAAAAAATTTTAGTATTAATATACTTTTACAATTAAAGTCTACTAATATTTACAATATTAAATTAATTTAAATAAAATTTATTATGATATAACTCATATTTCTATTTCCATATTAAATTATATTACTACAATACTTGAATAATACCGTTTGCCACAATTGGGGCATTATTAAATAGCCAAATTCCAATATCATTATTATTATTTATGATTAATTTTTTGACTATCTAAGGGTGACTAAGCTATAGAATAAGGTATTTGAAGGGTACCGTAATTGAACACCTAATCCTCGGAAATACATCTATGGGAAGCCAATTACAAGAGGGATATAAATTATAAAGTCCCAGCATAATGCTAGTAGTAATACTTAGGTAGAATAAGATGTCAACCAATTCAACTAACGAGTTATTAATATATTTAAATTTTATTTTGAAGCCTTGAAATCTTTTCTCTTTAGTAATAATCTTTCACTTTTTACTTTGATGTGATAAAAAGGAATCATATTATAAAAAATAGATATGATACTTAGATAACTTGGAATAAAAAATTATGACATATTATACAAATTTACTAAAAGTAACTAGGTAAATAAGTAAAAACTACAATTTTATTATTTAAGTAAAAAATTTTAGTATTAATATACTTTTACAATTAAAGTCTACTAATATTTACAATAAAAAAATTAATTTAAATAAAATTTATTATGATATAACTCATATTTCTATTTCCATATTAAATTATATTACTACAATACTTGAATAATACCGTTTGCCACAATTGGGGCATTATTAAATAGCCAAATTCCAATATCATTATTATTATTTATGATTAATTTTTTGACTATCTAAGGGTGACTAAGCTATAGAATAAGGTATTTGAAGGGTACCGTAATTGAACACCTAATCCTCGGAAATACATCTATGGGAAGCCAATTACAAGAGGGATATAAATTATAAAGTCCCAGCATAATGCTAGTAGTAATACTTAGGTAGAATAAGATGTCAACCAATTCAACTAACGAGTTATTAATATATTTAAATTTTATTTTGAAGCCTTGAAATCTTTTCTCTTTAGTAATAATCTTTCACTTTTTACTTTGATGTGATAAAAAGGAATCATATTATAAAAAATAGATATGATACTTAGATAACTTGGAATAAAAAATTATGACATATTATACAACATTACTAAAAGTAACTAGGTAAATAAGTAAAAACTACAATTTTATTATTTAAGTAAAAAAATTTTGTATTAATATACTTTTACAATTAAAGTCTACTAATATTTACAATCGAAAATTAATTTAAATAAAATTTATTATGATATAACTCATATTTCTATTTCCATATTAAATTATATTACTACAATACTTGAATAATACCGTTTGCCACAATCGGGGCATTATTAAATAGCCAAATTCCAATATCATTATTATTATTTATGATTAATTTTTTGACTATCTAAGGGTGACTAAGCTATAGAATAAGGTATTTGAAGGGTACCGTAATTGAACACCTAATCCTCGGAAATACATCTATGGGAAGCCAATTACAAGAGGGATATAAATTATAAAGTCCCAGCATAATGCTAGTAGTAATACTTAGGTAGAATAAGATGTCAACCAATTCAACTAACGAGTTATTAATATATTTAAATTTTATTTTGAAGGCTTGAAATCTTTTCTCTTTAGTAATAATCTTTCACTTTTTACTTTGATTTGATGAAAAGGAATCATATTATAAAAAATAACATGATACTTAGATAACTTAGAATAAAAAATTATGACATATTATACAACATTACTAAAAGTAACTAGGTAAATAAGTACTACAATTTTATTATTTAAGCAAAAAAAATTAGTATTAATATACTTTTACAATTAAAGTCTACTAATATTTACAATCGAGAATTAATTTAAATAAAATTTATTATGATATAACTCATATTTCAATATTAAATTATATTACTACAATACTTGAAGAATACCGTTTGCCACAATTGGGGCATTATTAAATAGCCAAATTTTATTATCATTATTATTATTTATGATTGATTTTATGACTATCTAAGGGTGACTAAGCTATAGAATAAGGTATTTGAAGGATACCGTAATTGAACACCTAATCCTCGGAAATACATCTATGGAAGGCCAATTACAAGAGGGATATAAATTATAAAGTCCCAGCATAATGCTAATAGTAATACTTAGGTAGAATTTTTAATTTTATTAGGCTCACGGCTGGGAGCCACCAGAATATCAGTGTTGACTTCACAATTTAAAAACTAAGGGCATTTCAGTCAAAATAATTAATTTCGTCGGGTTTATAAATCGTAAATAAGCATGAAATGGAAGAGAAAGCAAACGCGACACCCATTCGATTTCATTTTAGAGAGTAGAGAACTAGAGAGGGAAAATCAAAGCGGAGAGGTCATGGACAATTTTACCCCGCAAGTCCTCTTGCTCTCATTCATTGTCTCCATAATCATCACTTTCTTATACTGGAAGTTACAGTCATGGCCACGGTCACGGTCACGGTCAGCCACCATCACCCCCCCACCGTCACCGCCAAATAAATATCCCATAATCGGTCACCTTCATCTCCTCAAAGAGAGGCCACATCATACCTTCGCTGAACTCGCTGACAAACTGGGTCCAATTTTTTACCTCCAACTCGGCCGGGCCCCAACCGTTGTGATCTCATCATCGGAACTCGCCAAACTCGTACTCAAAACCCATGACCATGTCTTCGCCAGCCGCCCACAACTGATCGCTTATCAGTACATCTTTTTCGGATGCTCTAACGTCACCTTCGCCGCTTACGGACCTTACTGGCGCCAAGTTCGTAAGATGTGCGTCACGGAGTTACTGAGCTCGAAACGAGTCAGCTCGTTCCAGGTCATTCGAGATGAGGAAGTGAAGCGTCTGTTAACGTCGGTGAAAAGCCAGTGTGGGTCTGAGACAGACATGAGCAAGCTGCTTTTCACGTTAGCTAATGATGTATTGTGCCTTGCAGCTTTTGGGATGAGGTACTCGAACGAGAAAGGAACAAGAAGCAATGATTTGGCGAGTGTTTTCACAGAGAGTCAAAAGTTGCTATCTGGGTTTTGTATTGGGGACTTTTTCCCCGAGTGGGGTTGGCTCAACTCAGTCAGTGGCTACACACGAAGGATGATGAAGAATAAGCAAGACTTGACAGTTGCTTTTGATGAGATTATAAGTGAGCATCTCTTCCGAAAGCAGGCAGCAGATTATTCAGGTTCATCATTAATGGATGGCGATGGCGATGACGATGGCGATTTTCTTGATGTTTTGCTTAGAGTGCAGCAACGAGATGACTTGGAGTTGCCCATTACTGACGATAATCTCAAGGCCGTTGTTCTGGTATGTAGATATATGTACAGTATACTTTTACTATTTCCACTTATACTTCTTATTTCTTCATCGTGTCATCACTGGATTCAGTCAACTCAGTTTATTGCGTTGTCCTATTGCGTTATGTTTTTATTGCAATTGAATGATTACAAGGATAGTAGTCGAGGTGGTGTTATGTTTTTATTGCGTTATCCTATCAGTATTCAGTATCAGTTATTATTACAAATTTTTTACAACGTCAGATGTATTGTCAGTTTGTTCTGCTCTCGTCACAATTTAGTATAGTGCACGTGTATATCGAGAAAGAAACTCAAACGAGAAAATTTACAATTTAGAGTTGTGTTGATAATTTCAGCAGTTTTATTATTATAAAGTTGACTTCTACTTGTTTGTTTGTTAAAATGATCTTTGAAACCAAAGATTTTAAAATGCCTTACTTAAGTTCTCCCATGGTTGCCATTTTCAAGCCTGACCATTGAAAAATATTATGCCATTGATTTTTTTTTTCTTGATTAGATTCTCGCGCAAAACTATTTAACAATTTAAAAGGCATTTAATATTTTATTTATTGTAGATAATAGTATTAAACCAGCTTGATAGTTTCTCCATTTGCACTAAGTTTTGCCTGCTCGTCCAAATCCCATCTCCAAAACCCGTTTCCTTACAATGCATAAAACAAAAATGTAATTATATAAGAATAGGACTTAAGTGACGTATTTTTCAAAACTATGGCCCTTTGATTTTGTTTTGTACAAACGACTAGGGCTCAGGTCATAAAATCACTGAATAAAATACCAAATCGTATCATTTTGCACTTTTTGCAGCCGTGGATTATCACTTGGGAATGGGATATTGCCTACAGCGAGCACTTAGAGATTTGTTTGCTTTTTTAACGTTGCATTTGGAAATTAGAACATTTTTCTGATAAATCTCTTGATCTTTCGTTAAAAAACAAATAATTAAACAAATGTGAACTTTACAAGCAGTGTAATTTCCTTACGTTTATGCTACGGTACAGGACATGTTTTTGGCGGGAACTGACACCACGGCAGCAACAATAGAATGGACGATGACGGAGCTTGCTAGACACCCAAGAGTGATGAAAAAAGCACAAGAAGAAGTTCGAAGAGTTGCTTCCGGCAGTGGAGAAGTTAACGAGAGCCATATCCAGCAGCTCCATTACATGAAAGCTGTGATTAAAGAGACAATGAGACTACACCCATCAGCCCCTTTACTAGTTCCCAGAGAGTCCATGGAGAAATGTGTGCTCGAAGGCTATGAAATACCAGCTAAAACTCGAATCATAATCAACAGCTATGCCATTGGCAGAGACCCCAAGACATGGGAAAATCCCCTCGAGTACATTCCTGAGAGATTTGAGGAGAATAACATGCATTTTAAGGATCAAGATTTCAGGTTTCTACCATTTGGAGGAGGAAGAAGAGGTTGCCCTGGCGATAATTTTGGATTGGCAACTGTAGAAATTGCACTGGCTCGACTTCTGTTTCATTTTGATTGGGCATTGCCTCCAGGAGTTGGGGCTGATGATGTGGATCTTCAAGAGATTTTCGGGCTTCCTGTCAGGAAACAATCTCCTCTGCTGCTTCTCCCAATAGCAAACAAGGATTATGAACTCAAGTGAATTGATGCGTAAATGAGTTTCTAGATCCCCATGTATGTGTGTGTTTTTAATTTGCTGTTTGTTCCAATAATAAATCTTCCTTGAAAGAAAATAAAATAAAAGGTTGCGTTTGGTACATTATATTTTATTATAGTGTATTGTGTTATTTAATGCAGGATGTATTGTATTAGGCTTTATTGTATTAACATTGTATTATATTAATGTTACACAATATTTGATGTTATACTGTATTGTATTAATTTTTAGTTATACTATATTTGATGCTACACTACATTGCATTAACTTTTTTTTTTATTTTTATAAGCATTGCATTAACTTGTTTAGATTAATTAAAATTATATTTCTAGAAAAAAAATTACTATTATGATAGGATTTTAGATTAAAATAAGTTTCAACAAAAATTAAATTACTTAATTTTTTTACATTGAAAATAAATTTGAAAAAAAAATTTTAATATTTTTTTATCAGAATTCTCTCTTTTTAAGAAGTTATATTTTTATCTTTATCTTATATCTTTTCTCACTTACTATCCCACAGAAAACCAGAAACTAACATGAACAATTAGCATACCAAGATTCAACCATTAAACACAACTCAAACTCAAAATCCAACCAGAGTATTGCACCATCAAATTCAAATAAATAAAAAAAGTTAGCTCTTCTTTATCACCATCACTTTCTTCTACTGGATTAATGCTTGATTTGGGTTCACCATCAAAGAAATGGGCCAGTAAGAACTAGCAATGTTGTGTGTAATGATGGCCAATGGGCCGAGTGGCACGTGGCACGACACGGCATGGCCATGGGCACGGCACGGCATGAGCACATTTTAGTAAGGCACGCGGCATGGCACATCATGCACGTGAGCCGGACCGGACTTAAGAGTTTTTGGCACATGGGCCTTAAAAGCACAGCATGATTAGAGATGGGCCAAAACATGGTACGTGAAAAAGCACGTTATAAGTACGGTTTATTGGTGGGCTAGCATGCGGCCCGTGGGCCAAAGTATATTTGTAAAAATTTTTTAATAAAAAGTAAACATGAAATGTTATGATTTTACAAATAACTTGAAATTAATTTTTTAATATTTTTTGTTAGCGTAGATTTTTTAAAATTAATTTAGTCTTAGTTTCAAAAAAAATATTCTTATTGTTTTATATTTATAATTTATTAAATAAATAAATGATTTAATGATTTTAGTAAATAATATTATAAATATCATGATTTTATATATGATTGTATTATAATTGGTTATTGCGAAATTAGATAATATAATTGTGTAATTTTATTAATTTCTTAATGAAATATTAATTGTTCCCTTAAAAAAAATTTTATTATTATTATTATTTGTAAATTAATGAGTTGATGGGCTTGAAGAAATAGCACGTGGGCTTTTCCAAGCATGCTTTGAAATAAAAAAAAAAAAAGATCATAGGCTTTTTTGCGCACAACATGCCTGGGCTCGGGCCGTGGGCCGTGCCGAGCTCAATGAAAAATGGTGGGCCGTACCGTGCCTGCCTTTGAACCCTCACGGGCCTAGCTTTATGGGTCGTGCCGTGCGTTGGTCATCCCTAGTTGTGGGTTTGGTCGTGAACTGGTGTTTGATAAATACTTTTATCCCACCGATGTGGCAGTGAGACAGCAACTGCTGTGGCAGACGGAGAAGAAAAAGTCGCTGGTGATGGTCGTTTTTGGGTGTTGACTATGAAGACAAAGTTGCGTATGTGCGTGAAGCTGCCGATGATGGTTGTTGGCAGTGGCAGTGCCACATTATTAGGACTAGCAGCCCCCGCTTTGCCTTCTAAAGTTTACAATTTTATTTGATATTTGTTCCCCTTTTAATTTGATTTATCATAACTCTAAAATTTAACAAGAACTAAAATATATATTTATTTTTACACTTCCAACCTACAAAGAAACCTTGTTATTTTGAAATTCCTTGGGCCATGACAGTCTTCACACTAAAAAACAGAAACTATTTCATTTTGTTGAGTTTATCCAAATAATTTTTCTTTAATGATCTTATGCCACTTGAAATTCAACTTAATATTTAAATTGTGGATGTGAGTTATGATAACAGATTTTAAAATTGAAAGGGATTGGTAAGCTAGCATGAAAATTAATTGATACCAAAAATGATAAATTGTATTCATTAATTTTTCTATTATTAGCATTGATTTTACCAATAGAAAGTGCAGTTTCAGCTATCAATTTTGTGAAAAATCGTCTATGAAATTGAATGAGAAATCAGTAATTAATTGATAGTATTTCTGTATATATAGAAATTTTTTTTTTATATTCTTGACGATAAGGTTATTATTCAGTATTTTGAACATAAGAATTGAATTGAATATATTAATGATTTTTATTTGACATTTGGTATTTGTTAACCATTTTTCAAATTATATTATCATTTGCACTTTGCCCCTGCTAAATTGTATTCCTGGCACCGCCATTGGTTGTTGGCGATGTGTTTGGGTATTAACGATGAATTTTATTTTGTTCGAATTGTGACATTTGTTTAATTTTTGAAAATTAAAATATCATTTAATTTTGTAAACCCGCCCCTCCCATGGGTTTGTTTTATGCGGGGTTTGCAACATTACAACAGTAAATTTGTGCAATGCAATGTAAGGTTATTTGAAGTCAAGACATTGGATTGTACTACTCCAATGCAATGCAGGTTTCTAATGCTGTGTAATCCTATGTACCAAACATGTCTTTGGGTGCTTTTGGCACACTATATTATATTATGTTGTATTGCGTTATTTTAATGCAGGTGTATTACATATTTGTATTATGTTATATTGTATTAACACTGTATTATAATAATACTATACAATATTTGATATTATACTGTACTGTATTAATTTTTAATTATACTATGTTTAGTGTTGTATTCTATTGTAATAAATTTTTTTATGATTAATTTAAATTATATATTTAGAAAATAATATTTGTTAATACTTAAAAAAATATTAAATATAGAATTCTTAAATTTTAGAAATTTAACAAATTTTTCGTATATACGTATTATGTAAATATAATGATATTTGTTGTTTCTCTCTAAAATTAAAATATTACTTCATCAGCATATTTTCTCATCCCACGAATTCGATATATTATTGCTTTAAATAATATAAAAAATTAAAGATTATTGAACAAATAAAAAATAATATAAAAATTGGTGAAAATAAATTTATCAAAAGTAAAACAACAAATTTAACAATTAAAGGTGAAAAAAGAAAAAAATAAGGGTAATTTTCAGTTTTCTCCCCTGAGGTTTGGGGTCCTCCACTTTGATAGAATGTATGAGTGTGTCTCCACTTTCACCCCCTGCCGTTGGTATTCCGTTTTGTACATGTTACACAGACGACGGTAATATCGAAATTAAACACCTTAATCTTAAAAAATTCACATTGAGTTCTGGGTTTTATCTGAAATTCATTAAAAACCAATGGGTAATACACTGAAGCATGCTCTTACCCATAAGATATTAACAAGAAATTAAACAATGCTCATCTCTTTCTTCCACAAAAACCGAAGCAACTAAGCTCAAGACCCATATCAATTTCTCTCTAATGCTTTGATCAAGCACCTTGGCCACAACCGAGAGACCATGATGATGAAGCCAATGACTCTCATACCGGCGGTGAACAATTCATGACCGTGAAGCAAGAGAGTATTGACCAGTGAGTTTTACCGGCGACGGGCCAATCATCCCACTATTTTGAGCTGCGAGAGAGGTATGTATGAACATCTTTCATTGCATGTTAGTTTTTAGCTTGCTTTGTTGATGAGTTGAGAAAAATGTGAAAATGGGTCTTCAAAATTAATTGAGAATGTGTCTGATGCATCTTATTTCGGTTCCATATCAATTTGAATATCCTCAATAAAAAGTGTCAATAGTAAAACAGTATGATAGGGCTTAACATTGGCATACATCGAAATGATGAAGTAATTGTTCCCTAATATGAAAAAAAAATAGAAATTTTGTGATAAATCCAACTGCAATGACATGATGAATTGATGATTGCCAATAACTTGCTATTTCTATTATAAATAAAATCTTAGTTTTGTTAGACATAATGCCGTTGCATTAAATTTCTGCAAAATGATTGTTAGATTGAGCATATAAATGTGAGCTACCATTGTTCTTGACACTGATTTAGCAAGTGTAAATTGTAGTATTTTGTACAGCATGACAGTGTTTGACAGCTACAGATATGTATATTTGAATCTACTTTTGTTTGTGTTTAGATTATTTTCATAAATTATTTTTTCACTATAAGTTATATACTAATACAAATTTTTTTTTTTGGTTAATGAAGGACAATAACCCAAGCCTAGAGAGATAGTAGAGAATGAATCCAATAGGAGCTTTGGCAACAAGAGTGTTTATTGAGCAGTAGTAGTAGAGCCCAAACTAATCTCGAGGTGATTTTGTTGCTGAATATGGTGTACTTTGAAGGAAATCAATGTTTGTGTTAGCTCTTTGTAGTGCTCTTTGCTTACCTTTGTATTCGATGGCAAGTTATATTGGACCATGAGATTAGAAACTGTAGTTTGTAATTTTCAATATAGGCTTACAGATGCATATTACTTAGAATAGTGTATTAATGTATGAAGTAATAGATTCAGGGACATATTACATAAGGCTCATAAAATGTGTTTGAACTTTCGAATCTATTGAAATGTAAAGGTGTTTCAGCTTTGAATAATGAATGGAAATTAAGTGGTGAGATTTGAATGATTGATGAAAGAATTTGTAAATGGTTTTTTTTTTTTTGACTTAGTAAATGGTTTGATGCTGTTGAAGGAAGATGAAAGCCTTAGTTTGTAGCTTGATTATGAGGAGCAAAAGCTTTGTTGTTTTTTGAGCTTGATGATGACTAATTACACAGCCACAGTAATATTGGCAGCAGTAGTTAAAATTTCAAAATTTATCTTTAATTTTTTTAACTAATTCAGTTAAGGCCACAGTAATATTGGCAGCAGCAGTTAAAATTTCAAAATTTATCTTTAATTTTTGTAACTAATTTAGTTAAGGAATTTTGGAAATTAGTTACGGTGATCTGGTAATTTCATTATGGTTATAATCTTTAGTGTCAAAACAAGTCTGAAGCTATTAACCAGCCGTACGCTAAAACAGAAGTGGTCACATGTGATTTTTAATAAGCCAAGGGTAATTTGGTCATTTCGCCGGTCAACAGAGTGTTTAAGGATGGGTATACTAACGGCAGGGGGTGAAAGTAGAGATACAGTCATACATTCTATCAAAGTGTAAGGACCCTAAACCTTAGGGGAGGAAACTAAAAACTACCTAAAAAAATAATAGCAAATTAGCTATGCACAAGTTTTATTAATGAAGAATATAATGATAATTTTGCTGAAGTCGAATCAATCAATTGCAAACCTTTGCGACTCAATTGCAAACCTTTTGCAACTTTCCAAGGATTAACAATTATGATACAAGCACATGTATATATATAACATAAATTCAACTTAGAAGAAAAAGAAACATAATCTTCGATTTTGCATATTTTACTTGATGATTTAGGCAACGAAGATCTGACACGACGGCGATGGAGAAGCATGTGTAGCCCACGGAAAATCAGTCCTCGAATTGATACGGCGAAGTGATGCAGATGATGGCTGCGCACAGCGAAAGCATCGTGGGACAAAGCTTCGGTGATGGATTCGTCGCCGAAATCAAAAAGTAGTGGCCTTCAAGGTAAAGTGGTTGAAAATAGAAAAAGGGGCTCTGTTTTTTAAAACAATTTTTTTGTTACGTTTTATGCATACCCGCATAAACCCGACCCCTCACGGGTTTGGTTAATCTGGGTTTCAAAGCATAATTTTTTTGCCTTATGCGATGCAATGCGGGTGTGATTCAATGCCAAACACAGGTATGTATAAGTTTAATGATGAACAGTATTTTTATACCATGTAATGTTGGGTACCAAACATGCACTAAAATGTATTGTCTCCAAGTAAAACCGAGTATTTCATTTTCAGATCAAAATAGGCTGAATTTGCATTTAGATGTTGTACATATAACATAAATTTGGCTCCATAAACAAATTAATCTAGTAATATACAATCAAAACCATGTAATCATTGTGTTTGTGGCCACCACCTATGGGTCTGTTTGGGATTGAAGTCTTTGTAGTTTTAAAGCCTACAATTTCTTTGTAAAAAAAAAAATTTATAATTTATAAAATAAAAGTTAATAATATATAGTAAATATAATTTTTAAATAATAATTTTGTTAAAATTATTAAAGATATAATAGATTTTTCATCATACAAGTGAAAAATTATTAAAAATTATATCAACATTGCTTCTAAGCTACAGCAGCTATTGTTTACGAAACACTTTAGTACTATAGCTTAAAAGCTACAGCTCCCCAACCTCAATCCCAAACACACCCTATATCTCTATGCAACTATTGATGATCACTTAATCAGAAGGCTTCTCAAATTGGCTTCTTGAACTTCACCCTTAAATCCTTGTTAATGGAAAAAGAGAAACAATATACTAATCCTCCATAGAAACTACTGCTTTTAAATCGAGAAATAATGATAAAGGTAACTGATTTTATTTTGATTTCTGCAAGTATAACCAAGAAACCAAGATACATACAACTTACTTGGCCTTTTCCTTAGAATTTTCCTTAGACTCCTCAGTTGACGTTGAATTTAGTGCTGTTATCTTCCCAAAAGATTCTTTTGCATCGCCAAAGAAGTCTTTTACTTGATCAATCTACCTCGCAATCAACTGGATATGGAGTAGCTCAAGGAATTGCAGCAGCTGGTTACAGGAAAACTGTCTCACCTCAGCCTGGTTATCCTCAATATGATTCAACCCAGACGTATGCTGCACCTCGTTGATAATTTGATTTGTATTTTTATTTACCTGATGTCGATTAGCTAGCAGTAGCTTTGGTTAGGTCTATTCCTCTTAACTGCTAGTGGAATTTACAGTTGCTGAATTCTAAATTTCTTGTTTTGTGATAACCCAGTATCTTACATACATGCAGCTGATATTTGTTATGTTTGTTGTTCCTCATCTTCAACAATGTATGTTCTCGATGACATAATCTTATCGTAATTTCTATCTTGTGAAAGATTGGTCTTCAGGTTGTTTGTGATCCATTTGAACAAATCTCAAGGTCCTCTTCCTTTAAAGGTAATGAAAAATTTTCCTACTGTGTTAAACCAAACTTTTAAGTTACTGTTTAGTTAGATCTTGTTCTGAGATGATCTCACATATGAAAAATGTTGGTCGAATTCAAGTTTTTTACCTCAAACATAGAGAGCATATTTTTTTTGAAAGGTTTGATGGATCACCTGGTGAAAATACAAGATGAAATGGTGATGAATTACACCTTTTTTTTGGGTAATTATCTGGTGGCCATCATTTATTAAGTGAAACTTCTGTAAACTACCAAATTTTAAGATTGTATCTAAAAACCACATACTTTTCAAAGAAACATCTCCCAGCCACCTTTTTGTTAACTCCGTTAACAGAAACATGACGTCAGCATGCCATCATAAGGATAATATTTTCATTCAGTTAAAAAATAAATATTTAATTAATTATATTCTATTTTTAAAAAATAAATATTTAATTATATAAACATTCTTATCATTTTCGTTTGTCTCTATAAAAGTAATATTGAACAAAAAAATACCAAAAAAATAAAATGAAAGTGTTTTCATCAACATAATTATTGTATTATAGGGGTAAAATAGTCTTTACACAGAAAACCACTAACGACAGTTAAATTTTTTAACGGAAAAGTGGTTAGTGGATATTTCTTTGAAAAGTAAGTGGTTTACAGATACAATCTTAAAATTTAATGGTTTACAGAAGTTTTACTTAATAAGTGGTGGCCACAAGATAATTACTTTTTTTTTTTAATTCTATGGAGTAGGTTATCGCTCTCTGGAGTAGGTTTGGTATACACATTCTTTGCTTCCAGTGACGAGGCAAAGCTCTTCTGAAATGGAATGCCTACGTTTTGCACAGTTTTTAGCTTGTTCAGCGTTGGAAGTTGAAAATTGGATTAAGAATACAAGGATATTACTCATTATAGACCAGAGCTTTCAACCTAAAACTCTTTACCTCAATAACATTTTAAGTAAAAAGCGCAGCCCTTACATTGCCAATTTCCTGCATATAAATTGGCGTAGAAAAATAAAGATTGAGGCACAGGTAATATCGCAGTTCACTTTGGTGCATATACAAAGAGCTTAGATTCATACCAAAAATAATTTCAGAAACAAAAACATAAGAGCAAACATCACTTTGCAACTTTTGGTCGTTATTGGACACTGATATCCAAAATTCTACCATTGTTATGACTAGCCTTAGATATAGTTACATACAAAACCCCATCTTTAACCTCAGCTGTAATCTTGTCAAATTGAACATTCTCAAGCAATGCAATCCTGGTACTGTACCTCCCATAGCTTTTAGCAGACCAGTCTCCTCCTTCTTCTTCATCTGCTTCACCATTACCATTATTATTATTCACTCGGCTTTCCTTCTTTTTGTTTTTGGGTACTTTTTGAACTTTGACAACCAGCATTTTCTCTTCAACCCATACCTCAACATCTTCTTTAGTCATGCCAGGCATGTCAAATCTCATCGTGTACTCATTTTCCCCTTCTTTTATCTCCCATGGAGTCCTTCCTCTGCTGTTAAATCCTCCTAACTCACTGGCCAATGGCGATGGCCGCGTGCCTAAGTAATCGAATGGCTCCTCCAACATCCTCTCCATTGTCCCCATCATCTGCTGCACTATTCTTGCTGTAGGAAACCTGTCCCATAACCCTGAAAATTAATTGAAAATAAATAACATATCAATTATAAAGTTCTTTTTTTTATAATTCTAAAATTCAAGATTCATGAATAGATTAGATACAAAGATGATGTTAAATAAGTACCTATCGGTGGAACAGAGGCAACTTGTTTCTTGGGCTGGGGTTGATGGAGCTTGCTGTTGGCTCATTGCCGGTGGTCAAGATTATCTCTTCTGCTTTCTTCGGCAGCTGCCTGGGCCTTGACGTCGAACATCCTAGAAGATAAGGTGTTGAAATTTGACGTGATTATGAACAATTATAGGCAATATCATACGCAATTATTCTACTACAGTAATTGACGAAATCAGATAGTCAAACTTTCTCTCATTAGGAGCAATTCCCTTTACTAATGGATACAACTTGCAATCGACCCTTCTTTTAGGCTTTTTAGCTGATGGTTTTGTATATAAATAATGTACAACAATGAAGTAATGATAGCAAAAAAAAAAGAAAATTCTTTCACTATTTTTTTTCTTTCTTTCCCATTATTACAGAACTTTTTCACTATTCTTTTCTTCTTTCCCATTTTCTACTCGAGGGGACTGAGATGCTTATTAAATTGGAAAGTTCTTGTGACATTTTCTGAGTGTATCTTTTTTATATTGATTGAAATGTATGTAATTAATTTTGTGACCTTTTAATTTGATAGCTAACTAATAATATCCAACTCCTCGTCGTTGTTATATAAAGAGAGGAGAAGAAAATTCTAGAGTAGGAGAATTGGATGGATATAGAGGACATTCTATTTCTAGATTTCTCTTGGAAAGAAAAAAAAGGGAAAATCCATCTTCAGATAAGGTTTCTCAATTCTCAGGCTCATTTATATATATATATATATAGATAAATAGATAACACCTCTCTAATAAAACATCATCACTTTATTAAAGTGATAACATCATTAATTAAAATCTAAAATAGCTTTAAATATATTGAAAATTATATTTTTCTATCTGTTAGTATATTGAAATATATATTTTTTTATTTGTTAGTGGCATATATATATATATATATATATATATATAATCCTGATCTAGTCGGAAATTTTAAAGGCGGAAAAGTCTCTGAAAAATTTAAAACCGCGAGGTTTTAAAAGTTTAAAACTTAAAGCGTTTAAACCGCATAGTTTTAAAGTTTTTCCTGACTTTCCGACACTGTAAAATTTCGAATTGGAACATATATATATATATATATAATCCTGATCTGGTTAGGCATCTTAGACTATGAAAAGCTATTAAACTGTGTAGTTTAATAGCATTATACTATTATACTATTAAACCACATGACTTAATAGCTTTCACAGACATAACACTATTAAACCCCACGATCTAATAACATTCCCATACTTTAACAAATTCAGGATTCTGGACGGGCCATATATTTTCCCATATATACTTTTCTGTGTACGGGCCATGAGAACAAATTTTGTGGGACAACCGGACAAGTAGACTGCACCGTTTGGTATAGCACACTTGCAACTCTTTTAGACTGTTTCTTCATGTGATAATAGGGCACGTTTGGTAGCCTACATAATATAGGATAAAAACACAGTTTTGTATTAAATTAATACAAACTCACGTACGGTGCTGAAATTAACTAAAGCTGCATTGCATTAAAGGGGTGTGTTAATGAGGCAACTTGCCTCATTAGCTTGCCTCTTTTTTTAAAAAGAAATTTACCTTATAATAATAATAAATAAATAAATAAATATAACTTTTTAATTTAATATAACATTATATAATTTTAATTTTAATTTTTTATTTTTACATTATAATTATTAATATAAATTAATAAAATTATAATTTATTAGTCAATAATATTATTTTATATTTTTTAATAATAATTTATTATGCTTCCGAAAATTTTAGGCTATAAGCTTCGATCTTTATGAAGAATTATGATTTTTTTAACATTTATACTTAAAAAATTGTTAAATTACTAAAATTTAAGACTTCAGTATTTAGTATTTTTCTAAGGACCAATAATATCATTTTCTAAATATATAATTTAAATTAATCACAAAAAAATTAACGTAGTGCAGTGCAACACTAAATATAAAAATTAATATATTGTAGTGTAGCACCAAAACTGTACAGTATTATTATAATACAATGCTAATGCAATATAGCATAATACAATACATCAATATTAAAATAATAAATACATCATAATATAATACAGTGTACCAAATACACCTATAGTGTATTAATAATATCGTGGTACTATCTAGAAATGTGAATGTCGCTTGCCACAACTTGGTGTAGAATCTCAACCAGTGTGGTGAATGGTCAAGTTAGAATAAGAAATAAAGAAATGAAATCACCAGAACTGCAAGACATATTGAACAAATGTATTTTATTATTAAAAAAATACATAAATGAAAATTAAAAGAATTAAAATGATACATCCTTAAACTTAATTATTTGTTTTAGTTTAGGGAAAATGCTCGTACACCCAAATGTTTATGGAATAGGACACAAAGCTCCCTAACGTTTTGAAAAAGACAGTTAAACCCTAATTTGTTAATAAATTCAGTTAATTTTAACAGAAAATTTATTTTCAACTTATAATTACCATTATCTCCCTCTAACATACAAGTCCAATATATTGACTTGCCTATTTTGTCCAGAAATTATTTATAAAATTGCAGACATACCCTTATTTATAAGGGTTAGAATTTTGCTACAGAAATCCAATTTAATTTTTTTTAATTCTCCTAAGTTAACCATTGATTGTTAATTAAATGACAAGAGTACCCTCATTTATAATAGCTAAAACCACTAAATCATCATCATCAATGGAGCTCCGGTGTTCTCCTTTCTTCTTCATTACCTTTGTTCTTCTGATACTTTCTTCAAGTGGTGATGGAGAAGAGACTTGGATGTAAGCCTGGTTGCTCGTAGAACCAAGGGTCAAGCATTTCGAGTCTTGGCCAGTCCTAATGTATCTCCTGAATGAAAGATTCAAGCAAAAAAGTAATCATGGTTGATCCTTTCAAAGCCAAGCTGTTGCCCAACTGATTAACACTAGAAAATATATATTTTATAAAGGTTTAAATTATTATTTTATCACTTATAGTGTTAATTAATGTACTCATAACTCATATTTTATTTTAATGCTCCCCAGATGTAATTTATGCAAATTATATTTTATTATATTAATTTTTATTTTAATTATTATATTTTGTTATTGTAGGTAAATTTCAAGAATAAGGAGGAATTGGAACTGAAAGCAGGAGACAAGAAAATAAATTACTTGATCTATTTGAAATACATTATTAGGGAGATATAATTAATAAAATAATAATAAAAAGAAGAATAACAAGTGATAGTCACGGGTGGCATTTACCACCCATGACTATCACTCTTCTCTATGTAGAATAATATAAAAAATAATAATAATAAATAATAGAGACGAAGAGACGAAGAGAAGGTGAAGCTTGCTTATAAAAGGAGAGGCTTGAGAGGAAGCTAAAAGGAGGCTATCTTTCGTTCTTCTTTCCTTTTCCTGTCTTCTGGTGTAATCAATTTTTCTTGTAATTTGTTTTAGAAATTGTTAAATAAAATAAGTATTTTTCTTTTCAACATGAGTAGCTAATTTATTAAGCTAAGGTAAAAGGTGAAACTCAAGAATTCAAACTATGGAACTAATTTTCTCTCTCAAGTGAGTTTAAAGTTTATCTTATTTGTTACATTTTTATTATTTTTATTTTTATTTTTATTTACTGGTTACTTTTATGTTATATTAATTTACAGACCTAGATCTCATTGGATTTATATAGTATTTTGACATAATGTCGACACTACAATAGAGTTATGGCACATCATGTATTTTATTCCTATATTTATTCATAAAAATAGTTAGTTAAAAAATTAAATGGCAAAATATTTAAATAGTAAATAAAATATAAAATATAATCAAGAGAGAATATTATGAACATAATTTGAATGCCAAGAGTGGATACCGTAACCTTAGCATTTTTCAGATCACTAATTTCATTTTCTACAATTAATTTTTATTAAATAATTGACTACTAGATTTAAAATTTCCTATAGTTCGACTCCAGACTCACCGGGTTATATTATAACTAGATATTGTTATACTTGCGAGCAAATTAAACACTTCAAGTGGTGTCAACATTTTAGCGTCGTTGTAGAGATAGTTTTCTAAATTTAGTGTCATTTTATTATTTATTATATATTTTGTGTTATTCCTATTTTGTCCTTTTCCTTTATTTCAATTCCATTGTTATTTCCCTTTTGGTAAAATTTTCGTCAGCCCCTTTCTTTCTCAACAAATTATAAAAATACCACAAAACTTGTGGAAAACCTCATGTTAACCCAAAGAAATCTTACAAATCACACCATGAACTGAATTAGACTTAGATTTATAGATTGTTACTTATAACCTTTGGACTCAATTTGGACATTTGGACTAAATGGACATGGACATGAACTCGGACTTTTAAATTTAAAATTAATTGGCTAGTAATTCTTAAAATTGAAAAAAAAAATATTTCTGCAATTAAATTTTCGCATTTATTTTATTGGGCCGGTTTAATCGCCCAAATTGTTATTTATTTTTTTGTAATTTTTTGTTTTTGTGTTTATTCTATTGGGCCGATCTAACCACATATTAGTTTTATTTATTTCTTTTTATTTATTTTATTTCGCATTTTTTTCTTTCTTTTTCTCTCTTGTACATTGATATTACTTGTTTCTTTAATTTTAAGTTTGTTTTTATTATTTTATTTTGTGTGATTTTTATTTAGTGTTTCATGCATTACTCATTTGTTTGTGCAACATTTTCTGAACTTAATTAGACACACACACATCATCAATATTGCATGATACATTGGTCTCGCACAGATAGTGGCAGATTAATCAGGAGATCACCTTCACCACACTTAGACATGGCCGAAATAGAAGTTGAAAATTTTTCATAGCATGAAGACCAAGCCCTACAAAATCTTCCTGACCAGCTTAGGACACTTAGAGATTTCATGCTTCCTACTAGAACAGGAGCTCGATCATGCATAATTTTTCTTCCTGATGCATCATGTTTTAATTTCAAACTTGGTATTATTCAACTTCTACCTACTTTTCATGGTTTTGAGTATGAAAATCCATACCTGTATTTAAGAGAATTTGAAAAAGTCTGTAACATATGTACTGATCAAAATTATAGCATGAACATAATCATACTTAAGTTTTTCCCTTTTTCATTGAAGGATAAAGCTAAAACATGTCTACAAAACCTTAAGTTAGGATCCGTCAGAACTTGGGATAAAATGCAAGCACAATTTTGTTGTTATTTTCATGCAATGGTTGTCAATATGCAAGTGGACACAAAAAGTAATAAAGTGATGAGTATCAAGATCATCTCTACAGGGATTGATGTTATCAGACTTGCTACAGCAATCTATTCAGTACAATTTTAAGGCTTTAACAAAATTAAAATTAAGTAAATAATTTAAAATTTCAATTAAACTAATTAAAGACTAAACAAAAAGATAATAAAAGAAAACAAAAGTCTAACACAAGAAAATAATCAATGGCTAATAGGTAGTTGGGTGTCTCAACTCACTTAATGACTATTGACTATTCTACAATTTACGTACAGTTGCTATAACATCTTTTATAGCACTGGGCAAAATTTCTAATACATCCTCAGTTGTCGCATGTTGGATATCTTATATCTATATGTAACCTAACAGTGATAAGTTGTTAATCCAACATTAGACATAGCATTATGCGCTCTAGAATCTATTAACCCTACAAGGTGAATCCCTATATCTAGTTCTTCACTAATCTTAGATCAAGCATGACCCTATTCAAGTTGAGAGTAAATCCCTAATCTAAAACCAAGTATTGCTTTGATTCGTTCCACTAAGTAGTTCTTTTTTAGGATCTCTTTTAGCTTGTATCCACTAAATAGGTGATTAGCTGAAATAGAGAATTGAAATAAGTATAATCAAAACAAAATGCTACAACAGATACGGAGCAACGATAATATAAGTCAATCAATCATCAAGCTTGTTTAAAACTCAACTACATTAAAATTTAGTTCATGATTAATGCTGAAATAGCAATAATATTAGTTCTAGCCATCAAATATATCCCAAGAAAAATAAAAATAAATGAATGAAAGATAATGATAGAGTTCCACAAAGATGAAGACATTTCTTTTTTGTTGAATTGCGACCCTTCCTTCTTCTCCACCAAAATCTTCTATTGCAGCCCTCAAATCTCTTTTTTTTTTAAAGTAATTTTTCTTTTTCTCTTCTTGCATGATGGCCTTTTTTCTTTTTTTCTTGATGTGCAATCTTTTATAGCGTGCAAACTAGGGTAACTCCAAAAAGGCTTGCGAATCTTGGTAAATCTTTAGTATTCCTGAGTCACACGCTATTTGCATTACTTACCACGTCAGCCATATTATGTCCGCTTTTATTTGCGTTAGCCTGATATTTGCGTGCTACAGTGTTACTGCAGCAATTGATGCTACTGTAATTTTTACAACATTTTCTCTACTTTAGACTTGATTTATTTCTTCTGCAATTAAGTTCTTTGTCATTCTCTGAGGCTCTATTGCTGCAACAATCATCTCCATAACCTAAGCTTTTTGGTTACCTACAATAAGGCGCAAAATCAGAGCATAAAATGGCCTTCAACACCTTAATTTATTAAACTAAATCTAAATGGATGCTTATACATATAATGCAACTAAAAATAAGATAAAAGTTGTCATTTACTCTCTGAGTAATACTAATTTAAGTCTAAAAAATGACATGATAACTCTCATTTCATAGAGTTATCAAATTTTTTAAAAAAAATTTCCACCCTACAGAACAAATTCCTTCAAAAGGCAAATCACAATTTTTACTCAAAAGCTAAGAGAAACCCTTTACTAATGTTGGGATATGTATAAGGAATTACTTAGCATTTGCCCACACCATAGTTTTAAAGCAAAGGGTTAGTGTCATACTTCTACGAGAGACTAACATCCCAAAGTAGACAAGTCGTTGAAATGATGTATAATGGTGAGTTTAGGGATTAAAGTCCTGAAGCTACTTTAGATTATCTTGACTATACAGCAGAGAATGCACAACAATGAGACACTATTGGTTCTTATGAGTCATCAAGTAAATCTCAGCCATCTCCATCTAGTGGAGGCATGTACAACCTTAGGGAAGACCATGAACTTCAAGCTAAATTTGTATCTTTAGCTAGAAAAGTCAAAGCATTAGAGTCAAAGAAGAATAATCATGTAAAGTCTATTCAAGATGCTTCATGTCATGTTTGTAGTTCCACTGACCATTTTACGCAGGACTGTCCAACCTTGCCAGCTCTAAAAGAAAGTTTGCGCGAATAAGTGAATGTTATTGATAATTTCAAAAGGCTAAATCACAATCCATATTCACAGACATACAACTTTGGTTGGAGAAATCACCCAAATTTTAGTTGGAGAAATGACAATAATGCACAACCTTCACAACTACCTCTACGTTAGAACTTTCAAAACACCTAGAGTTACCCACCTCATATCCCACCACCAAGAAAAACTCTTGAAGATACATTGCATTCATTCATTGAAAAATAAGAGTCAATCAATAACCAAACCATGTAAACCTTGATCAATTTGACGGAAACAATTTCCAAACTTACATCCATCCTCACCATTCATGAAAAAGGTAAGTTTTCTTCTCAACTAGAACCAAACCCCAAGATATTTTTTCATTAATGACTCAAAAGGCTTGTTACAAAAATGTTTACCCCCATCACTTGTAATGGCTCGAGGAATTCCAAATCGACTTAAAAGATTTTCCTTCAAAAATGTAATCACAGTTTTGTTATCATTATTTCGACATGAAATTGCTTCAATTCATTTTGAGACATAATCAACTGCAACCAATATGTAAACAAATCCAAAAGATGGTGGAAACGGACCCATGAAATCAATTCCCCAATAATCAAATATTTCTATTTCAAGTATGGGATTTAAAGGCATCAAGTTTCTTTTAGTAATTGTTCCCAATTTTTGGCAGTTTTCACAAGTTTTACAAAATTTATATGTGTCTTTGAATATGGTGGGCCAATAAAATCCACATTGCAAAATTTTAGCAGCAGTTTTTCTTGAAGAAAAATGTCCACTACATGCTTCCGAATGAAAAAATTAATGACACTACTTACCTCATTGTTGGGAATACATCGCCGAAAAATTTGATCAGGGCAATATTTGAACAAGTAAGGATCATCCCAATAAAATTTCTTTACCTCAACTAAAAATTTCTTCTTATCTTGAGTGTTCCATTACAAAGGCATCTCACCTGTAACAAGAAAATTAACAATATTAGCATACCATGGCATTGAAGTAACAGAAAATAAAAATTCAATTGGAAAAGAATCATTGATGGGTGTTATGTCAGTGCAGAATTCATATGTGAGTCTTGATAAATAATCAGCAATGACATTTTCGGCACCCTTTTTATCTTTAATGGTAAGGTCAAATTCTTGGAGTAACAAAATCCAACGAATTAGTCATGGCTTGGCATCCTATTTAGTCATCAAATATCTTACAGCAGCGTGGTGAGTAAAAACAACAGATTTAGTTACAAGCAAATATGAACGAAATTTGTTTAATGCAAATACCACAGCAAGTAATTCTCTTTCAGTTGTAGAATAATTCATTTGAGCACTATCCAAAGTCTTACTCGCGTAATAAATCACAGAGGGCTTACCATCCCTTCTTTGTCCTAAAACAGCACCAACAGCAAAATCACTTGCATCACACATTAATTCAAAAGGTAATGACCAATCAGGAGATTGCATAATAGGTGCAGAGGTTAAAAGATAAATTATTTCCTCAAAAGAATTTTTGCAATTATCAGTCCATTCAAATGGTGCATCTTTTAATAAGAGGTTACAAAGTGGTTTAGATATGACACTAAAATTTTTTATAAACCTCCTATAAAATCCTGCATGTCCTAAAAAGGATCGCACATCTCTAACTGTTTTTTGTTATGGCAATTTAAAAATGACTTCAATTTTTGCTTTGTCAACTTCAATTCCTTTACTAGACACAACATGACCCAAAACAATTCCAGAAGTAACCATGTAATGACATTTTTTCTAATTCAAAACAAGTTCTTTTTCAGCACATCTTTTCAAAACCTTTTCCAAATTATCAAGGCAATTATCAAAAGAATTCCCAAATATAGTTAAATCATCCATAAAGACCTCTAAGCAATGTTCAACCATGTCACAAAAAATGCTTAACATACATCTTTAAAATGTTGGAGGAGCATTAAAAAGTCCAAACGGCATCCTTTTAAATGCAAATGTTCCAAAGGGACATGTAAATGTGGTCTTTTCTTGATCCTCAAGTGCTATAGGAATTTGATAATAGCCTGAGTAGCCATTTAAAAAGCAGTAGTATGGATGTCCAACTACTCTTTCTAAGATCTGGTCAAGAAATGGCAAGGGAAAATGATCTTTTCTAGTGGCTTCATTTAATTTTCCATAATCAATGCACATGCGCAAACTAGATGTAATTCGTGTTGGAATTAACTCGCCTTTTTCATTTTTAACAACAGTGATTCCAAATTTTTTAGGCACTACTTATGTAGGGCTTACCCACTTACTATCAGAGAAAGGGTAGATAATTCTCACATCAAGCAATTTAAGAACTTCTGTTTTTACTACTTCTTTCATGTGTGGGTTTAATCTTCTCTGAGGTTGTTGACATGTTTTAGTAGTTTCCTCCAAATTAATTCTATGTGTGCAAATTAAGGGATTAATGCCTTTAATATCATTTAAAGTCCATCCAATTGCATTTTTATGCTTTTTAAGAACATATAGTAACTTACCTTCTTGGTCGCTTGTTAGAGCTGAGGAAATCACAATAGGATAAGTTTGTTCTTCTCCAAGAAAAGCATACTTCAATCCTTCTAGCAAAGGTTTCAATTCCAGTTTAGGTGCTTCTTGTTCTGTCTTTTCAATGACTTCAAGCTCTTCAAATTTTGAGTCGTCATCATAATTTTGTAAAGTCTGCATAGAATCAAGCAACGAATTTATATTAGAAGTATCAAGTTCAAGTTGCTTATTTGAATCAATTGAATTAATCAAGCAAATATCAGTAAGTTCAGAAAAATCCCCTTTTTGAATATTTTCCTCTATACAAGACTTAAACAATTCCTTTTGTTCATCAATATCATTATCATTCTCATTTTCTTCATTAGGTTGCCTACACATATTGAAAACATTCAACTCCAAAGTCATATTTCCAAAGGACAAATTCATTAAACATTTTTACAATTAATCAAAGCATTAGCAGTTACTAAAAATGGTCGGCTCAGAATTAAAGGAATTGGTTTGTAATTATTCACAACAGGTTCAGTTTCCAAGACAATAAAATCCACATGATATATGAACTTATCAACTTGTACTAAAACATCTTCTACTATTCCTTTTGGTACTTTAACTGATCTATCGGCAAGCAAAAGTGTAGTTGAAGTTGATTTTAACTCACTAAGATTAAGTTGAAGATAAACTAAATATGGAAGCAAATTAACACTAGCACTAAGGTCTAGTAAAGCATGTTCAATTCGGTGATCACCAAAAATAAAAGAAATAGTAAGACAACCAGGATCTTTATATTCAATGTATTACGAGTAGATAGAATGGTACTTACCTGTTCAGCCATAAACGCTTTCTTTCTTACCTTCAATTTCCTCTTGACAGTGCATAAGTCTTTTAAAAACTTGGCATATGAAGGTACCTACTTAATTGCATCTAACAGAGGAATGTTAACTTTCACTTGCTTAAAAATTTCATAAATTTCAAAAGAGTGGTTTGATTTCTTTGGTTTATTCAATGCGTGCGGAAATGGTGGTTCAGGTGGAACAATTGTTATTTCTTCACTAGGTGTAAGTTTATTTAAACCTTCCTTACCCTTTGAATTTTCATCATCTTTGTCTTTACAAGGTTCAGGGATAGGTCTGTCAACAACCTTACCACTACAAAGAGTTATAACTGTCTTGACTTGGTCCATGGGTAGATTTTGTTGATTTTTAGGATTTGGTTGTAGTTGAGCCGGAAATTTACCTTTCTCTTGAATTGTGAGTGCAGAAGAAATTTTAGCAAGAGTATCTTTCAAATAAGAAAAAGTTTGTGCATTTTGATTGTTAATAACATCTTGCTTTCTAATGAATGTATGCATTGTATCTTCCAAATTTTTTCATAGTGGTGGAACATATGGTGCATAAGGCTGAGAATTTTGAAAATTTTGTGGAGGTAGTGCTTGTGAAGATTGTGCATTATTATTATTTCTCCAACTAAAATTCGAATGATTTTTCCCCAGGATTATAAGTCTGTGAATATGGGTTTGGCTTATTAAACTTGTTAATGACATTAGCTTGATTATGGAGACATTCTTTAAGTGCAGGCAAAGTGGGATAATCTTGAGTGAAATGGTCATTAGAACTACAAACATTACATGTAATTTCTTGAACAGATTTTACTTGATTATTCTTTTTATGTTCTAAGGCTTCATTCCTAACTAGGGATGCAAATTTTGCTTGTAAATTATGATCTTCCCTAAGATTATGGATTCCACCACTGGATGGAGATGGTTGTGGCTTATTTGACAATTCAAAAGTTCCAACAGTATCCCAATGTTGTGCATTTTTAACTAATTGGTCAAGGTAATCTAGTGCATCTTCAAGATTTTTACCCTAAATTCACCATTACACATCATTTCAACTACTTGTCTACTTTAGGGTATTAAGCCTTCGTAGAAATAAGTGACCAATTGCCAAGTTTCAAAACCATGGTGTAGACATATATTAAGCAAGTCTTTAAACCTATTCCAACATTGGTATAATGTTTCTCCATTTTTTTGAGTGAAAGAAGTGATTTGCCTTTTAAATGAATTGGTTCGATGAGGTGGAAAGAATTTTTTCAAAAATTGTTCTTGCATGTTATTGCAAGTTCTTATTGATCCAGATCTAAGATTTTGTAGCCAAGTTTTAGCTTTATCTTTTAATGAAAAAGGAAAAAGCTTTAATCTGATTATGTTCATGCTACAATTTTGGTCTGTCTATGTATTACAAACTTCCTCAAAATCTCTTAAATGCAAGTATGGATTCTCGGATTCTAAACCATGAAATGTTGGTAAAAATTAGATAATACCTGGTTTGAAGTTGAATCGAGATGCCTCAGAAGGAAATACAATACACGACGGTGCTCCAGTTCTGATCGGATTCATGTAGTCTCATAACGTGCTTGGTTGATTCTGATCACGTGCATCTTGTTGAGAGTGAATGTCTTTTTGATCAATTTATGGATTAATTTGACCCAGAATGTTCTCTTCGTGGATCTCTTCCATGATTGTTGGTGGTGATTGAGATTTACGGATTAATCTACCACTTGAAGATCGAGACCAGTGTCTCATACAATGATGATGATATGTGTGTGTGAAATTATATTACAAAAATATTACACAAACAAATAACACAAGAGCTAAATGAAAATCACACAAATTAAAAATGCTAAACAAATAAAAAAAACTAATTGCAAAAAGAAAAAAATAAAAATTAACAGTTTCGGGAGGTGAACTAACCCTTTAAATTAATTAAAAAAATTAAAACTAACAGTTTCGGACGGTGAACCGACCCTTTAAACTACAAACATAAATTAAAGAAAAAAATGCAAAAATTAAATTACTGAAATTTAAAGAAGTTAGAAAGTTAGGAGTTAATAATTAGTTTGTTTAGTCCAAATTATGTCCAAGATTTAAGTCCAAGTTTGATTATTATGAGAAATTTCGTTTAGGGGCCGATTCGCAAAATTCTTTATAATTTTATGGTCGTACTGCAATTTGTAAAAGTTTAGAACAAAGCCATGTGGGATGAAAGTGAAGATTCTGAAAAGTTTTGTGGGTAGAAGAGTATTTAAGGAAAAACATAAAAAAATTCAAGGAAATGAAAGGAAAAACGAAAATAAGAAAAATAAATACCTTTCCCCTGCAACGCCGTCAAAAACTTGACACGACTTAAAAGTGTATTACTCCCAAGAATAAGAGTGTCTTGTTATAATATAAACAGGTGAGTCCGGGGTCGAACCACAGGGAAAGGATTTAAATTTATTTATTTTAATTTTTCTGAGAAAAGAAAATAAAATTAAAATATATGTAAATTAATTTTAAGTGAAAATATGGAATTAAATTAGTTGGGCTATGGATCCACTTTAGTAATAAATACAATTTAACAAATTCTTTTTATCATATTTTTATTTACTCAAAAGATTAATTATATAAATTATCATTATTTTCCAATTAATTTTATCATAGATTAAGTACTTAATGTGCTAAAATTCAATTTGTCTATAATAAGTCAAAACACAATTTTGCCATAATTTATACTAAGATATTAAGAATTTATTATGCCAAACTCCATTGTTTGTCTACAATAAATCAAAATTTCAAAATATAAAATATGGGTAGAATTAAATAGAAAATAATTTAATTAATATAATTAAAAATAGAATTTGATTAAATCATATTTATTTTCTAAGAGTTTCACCTTACCCTAACTATAATTATTTAGCTAGACATAATTGAAATCAAAGTAATTATTAAAACTAGATTATACATAAATAAAAATAACTTAACTTGAAATAAAACTAAATTTATTTATGAAAATAATTATGAAAAATATTAAAAACACAACTAAAATTTATTAATATAAATTAAAGAGAATTTAGGAGAAATTTTAAGAAGAATGGCTCTCCCAATACAAGAAAATGAGGCTATATTTATAGGAAAATTCGTTCATAATCCAGTGCTTTGCGGTTCATCATGAGCACAACCACTAGATCAAGATCTGAAGGCTGGTCAAACTTCACAAGTCAACATGACACGTGGCATCATTTAAAGCGTCCGATTTGGTCAAAGAATGATTGAGATTTCGCGGGTTAATGGGCGGATCGGGTCAACCCAAATACAAAGGTTCGGATCCTCCAACCCAACTCACCAACCATAGCCACGTGGCACGATCGTAGCCATTGAAATATGAATGGTTGAGAATTGGTCAAAGTTGACAACTATCCAGTGCACTCATATCTATCTTAAGCTCATTCTTTTTTATCCAATAGTATGCTGCCAGATCATCAGTCAATGCCACATCAGCATACTGTATATGTGAACGGTGTCGTATACGTGAACAGTATCGTATACATGAATAGTGCCGTATACATGAACAATACATATGACCCTTTATGTCTCTCCTAAGGTTTTCGGACCTCCAGAATCCAAATTTGACGTCCGTTTATCTGTTTGGAGCCTCGAATTGCGTCAAAGTATTATTTTACCTAATAAACACACAAAAATACATAATATCAAATATTTAAAATCATAACTAAAAATTCATAACATATTACATAATTACAAATATAAACTATAATATAAACTATAAAAATACTATTTAATCACTAGATAAACATACAATTTTTAACACCAATCATCCTTCTAGATTTTAGAGAACTATAGTCTGAAGTAGAAGTTGGCGATATGGACTAAAAGGTGTGGTGATAATATCATTAGCCTGACTAGTAATTCGTTTCACTTGAGATCATATTACTTCCAAGCTACAGGCATTATTCTTTTATCTTCGTGAGAGTGTACGATATTATTTCTTTTATTTTCTCTCAATTTATCATTCTTTGGAGTGACTGTTTTTATTGGCGGTATTTTATTCTGAGAGCGTCACTCTTATCCATGAGATTTTGGGGTTTAACATGTCATTCTTGAAAGTGGCTTTATTAATGTAGATTTGATAATTGATCATTTTACATGAGTTTACTTAACTGATTTGGGAATAAAATTTTCTTTTAGGCCTGAGATAATACTTATACTTTTATTTTATTACTGTCATTAATCTGATTAAAGAAGTAAACAAATTTAAAAAACAATTCAATTTGGGTTTGAATCGCTTAATTTGCTAAGGACTAGCAATAAAGTGGTTACGGGGTGTGATTAATACTAGAAAGTGTATATTTTATAAAGGTTTAAATTATTATTTTATCATTTATAGTGTTAATTAATGTACTCATAACTCATATTTTATCTTAATGCTCCCCAGATGTAATTTTATGTAAATTATATTTTACTATGTTAATTTTTATTTTAATTATTATATTTTGTTATTGTAAGTAAATTTCAAGAATAAGTAGGAATTAAAACCGAAAACGGGAGACAAGAAGATAAATTGCTGGATCCAATTGAAATGCATTATTGGGGAGATGCAATTAATAAATAAATAAATAAAATAATAAGAAGAAGAATAACAAGTGATAGTCACGAGTGGCATTTACCACCCATGACTATCACTCTTCTCTATGTAGGATAATATAAAAAATAATAATAATAAATAATAAATAAATAATGGAGACGAAAAGCAGGTGAAGCTTGCCTATAAAGGAGGGGCTTGATGGGAAGCTAAAAGGAGACTATCTTTCCTTCTTCTTTTATTTTTCTGTCTTCTGGTGTAATCAATTTTTCTTGTAATTTTTTTTAGAAATTGTTAAATAAAATGAGTATTTTTCTTTTCAACATGAGTAGCTAATTTATTAAGTTAATGTGAAATATAAAACTTAAGGTTTCCAACTATGAAAATAATTTCCTCTCTTAAGTGAGTTTAAAGTTTATCTTATTTGTTACATTTTTATTATTTTTATTTGTTGAGTCAAAGACCAACAAGGAGTGATCTTGACTCCCCAAAAGATCCACTCTAAAGCTCTTTAAGATTCAAGATCAGCTACTGATCAATCTTGCTATGATGTTCTTAACAACTATACTGATTATGATTTACTGAAATTCAGAAGAACAGAATCAAACACACACACAATGCACAAAGAAGTTAAGTGGTTCAATCACTCAAGGACCTACATCCACTGTGAGAATAAGAGCTAAGTTTTCACCATTGAGAGTTTTCAAGATACAAAGTTTAATAATACATGTAACAGAACTTTGACCCTCTAATAACAGCTCATATGGCTTTTATACGATGAATAAAATGACCTCGAAAGGCCCTGTGTTGACCAGCTATTGTTTCTGGGTTTATTATCACAGAACCCAGAAAACTCCCGCTTGTGTAACGGCTTTTAACAGCCTTTCAAATCATTGTCAACCACGTGTCAAAACCTCAGCCAATCTGTTACTCAAAACGTCAAGCCAAACTACCGTTTTGGATAAGTAAACCATGTGCTATGTCACGTGCTTTACTTATTCTTCCAGCCGACTTCGTAACTCTATCATACAGCACCCTGAATAACTAGAAATGACAAGTCGTATGAACTTTCAACTTGTAACCATCACGTCGAACATAATTCCAGTTTCCAGATTTGAGCTTCATCCTCAACATTATTTTTATTTACCGGTTACTTTTATGTCATATTAATTTATAGACTTAGATCTCATTGGATTTATATAGTATTTTGACATTATGTCGAAACTACAATAGAGTTATGGCACATCATGTACTTTATTCCTATATTTATTCATAAAAATGGTTAGTTAAAAAATTAAATGGCATTATATTTAAATAGTAAATAAAATACAAAATATAATCAAGAGAGTATATTATGAATATAATTTGAATGCCAATAGTGGATCCGGTAACCTTAGCACTTTTTAGATTATTAATTTTGTTTTCTACAATTAATTTTTATTAAATAATCAACTACTAGATTTAAAATTCCTTGTACTAGATTTAAAATTCTTTGTGGTTCTACCCTGAATTCACCAGGTTATATTATAACTAAACACTCTTATATTTAAGAGTAAATCAAATACTTTTAAGTCGGCACTAAGAAACAGATGCAAGAAATTGAAGCAAAAGAGAAATTCAAGAGAAGACGTCAAATTAAGGCAATTAATAGAGCACGGGCAATGATTGGTCTCACAGTTGGCCTGGTAATTGAAGGTCAAACAGGAAAGAATATTCTAGAGCAGTTGGCTGATCATTGGTCTGCCATTGTCCATTTTTCTGCACATTAGACATTGTGTAGATGTGATTGTTGAATTCAAGCAGTACCAAATCCAATGGCTTCAGACACAAGTATCAACAAGAAAGCGAGGTCTGCGTGTGGCGGGTTAGGGAATTATGTTAAGGGTTTGTGATTTTTTTGATGGGAGGAATTCGATTGAATTTTATGGTTTTAGGTTTGTGCTTTTTGGAAGAGGACTTTTAGGTAAATTTATTAGCTATTAGTAAGGGAATGTACCATATTAACATTTTATTTACCCTAACAAACTGAATATGTTAACAAATTGGGGATTAAGGTAACATTTACTTTTTGAATTGGAGTGGGAATCCTGAAAAATAGGAATTCTTGGATTGGGAGTGTTGAGTGGGAGTGGAAGTAGGTTGTTTACTTATACTAGAATGGAAGTGTAGAATAGGATTCATAATCCTATTTATGTGATTATTTTTGTTTTGAATTAGGAGTAAATTATTTTAAATTACAGTGTTACCCTTATTTAAAAAAGGGTAATTATCTGGTGGCCACTACTTATTAAGTGAAACTTCTGTAAACCACCAAATTTTAAGATTGTATCTGTAAACCACCTACTTTTTAAAGAAATATCCCCCAACCACTTTCTGTTAAAAAAGTTAACTGCTGTTAGTGGTTTTCTGCGTAAAGACTATTTTACCCATATCATACAATAATTACAAAAATTATTTATAATTAATTAAATATAAGATTTGGTATTGTTTGATTTTTTTATTTATAAACAAAATGATGTTTTTATATAATTAAATATTTATTTTTTAAAATAGAATATAATTAATTAAATATTTATTTTTTAACTAAATGACAATATTACTCTTATGATGGTATGCTGACGTTATGTTTCTGTTAACGGAGTTAACGGAAAGGTGGGTGGGAGATGTTTCTTTGAAAAGTGGGTGGTTTACAAATACAATCTTAAAAATTTGTGGTTTACAGAAGTTTCACTTAATAAGTGGTGGCCACCAGATAATTACCCTTTAAAAAATTATAGTTTTAATTAAAAAATTAACAAAAAATATATTTGTAAAATAAACTATTTATTTTATTATTAATTTTAATTATATAAATTAATAATTATTATTAATATTCTTAATTATGTAAATCATAATTTTTTTATTAATTTTAATTTTTAATTATGTAAATTAAAAATTATTGATAAGAGTAACACAAATGAAATATTATTATTAATAATATATTACAAAATTATTATTTTCTTAGAATAAACTATTTATTATTATTAATTATTACTATTAAACAAATATAATACTATTATTTTTAAATAAATATAATAATATTATATTTTGAAATAAAGATAGTATATAGTAATATTATTATTTTTTTATAAATGTAATATTATTAAATAATATAATAACATTATTATTTTTAAATAAATGTAATATTATTTTATTTAACAAAATTATTATTTTATTTAATAAATATAATTTTATAATATTTAATAAGGGGTAAAAAAGGAATATCTCACCTCCTCCATGGGAGTCGAAATCCGACTCCTTACTTCAAAAGTGGGTGGCACCCATTTAGAGATGGCAATTTGACCAAGTTCGAATTTTGGCCCGATTGAGCTGACCCGAACTTTTGGGTATCTATCCAAAAAAATAAGACTCAATCAATTTCGGGTTTAGGTTTGGGCCCAAGCCGACCCGGTCCAACCCTACATTAAAAAAAAAATACATCACATAACTTGACTTCACATCGGAGCAGACTTCATCTTATGACATTAGAAGCGCTTATGTGCACTCAACATTGGCTATGGGCGAGCTCCAAAGGTATGAATACAAGTAATGCAGAAAATATTTAAATAATAGTTTAGTAATAATTTTATATACTTAAATTTTTTTTCACACTTTCTTTTTTGTTTTTTTTTTTAATAGGTAGAATTCTTGAAAGTGAAATTTTTACTAGAGAGGAATTTGTGGAAAAAGAAGAATGTGGCTTGCAAGTATTGGAGTAGTTTTTTTGGGTTGTGGAATTGAACTGTTTGTTTATATTTATATAAGACATGATTTTTTTTATGTTTATTTTATTATTTATATAATTATATGGTTGAGATCTTGTGTAATTTTTATGTTTTAAACAAAATTTAAAGCTTTTAAATTTTAATATCTATGGGGAGATTATGTCTATTTTTTTTAAAAAAATTAAATTACTTAAATATAAGGAAAAAAAATTGTGATATGACCTAGCCATGACCTGACCCGCAATTCAAATAATCGGGCTTGTTTCAAGCTTGGGCCTTTGATTTTACTAATCGGGTCGGGCTCGAGCACTAATTGCCATCCCTACTTCAACTCATGTAAACACTAGATCCCACCACAATAAATAAACACGTCCTAAATATCTTTTTTAAAATGTTAGAGAATTTTGTGTCTCCTTTCATAATCGTTTGGGGTGTATCAATCATTTTCCCATTAGTTTATGAGTAAGTGTAGGTGAGCGTTTTATTATAATTTTGGATTGGCACAGTAGAAACTGCACTGGCGCGCTCGACTTGCATATTTCATTTGGCACTGCCTCAAGGTCGAGTAGCCAGCCGCCCATGACGTGGACCTTCAGGCCATCGGTAAAAAAAAGATCACATGCATGATGAATGATGATGCTTGTGCGCCGCGCCCCCTGCTTATACTATGAGTTTCTTGAATCTAGAGTGCATGCATGTTTCATGTTTCATGTATCATGTATGTGCGTTTGTATGTATAATTAATTGTATTTTCGCACAATATCACTAGTGCGTTTGCGTACATGTTTCTTGAAATTAATCAGGTAAAAACAAAAATGTTCTGCAAGTGTGTTTTTTTGACAAATTACATGTATAGAGCGGAAATCTCTTCGTGCCCACAATATCAATCAATGTTTACTGTGCCGGAATTACTTGAGCATTGACTAGTTACGTTATTCCCACGAGAGTAAAAGAATTGATCTCACCCCTTTTGTTTTAAATCAAATATGACATGATTGTATTTTGGTATGACCGCTAACATCAATTCCTGGAAATGGAAAGATTTGATCTTACCCGAAATCTTGTTGGTGCATTGATTATTTAATTCAATTCAATACGTCGCGCTTGTGTCGGCAGTTGTGTCATTAAAATCATAAGTCATATTTAATTATCTACTAAGACATAGCTGGGCATGTTTGGCGTGCAGGTTTCAGGGGGTATGGACTGTATAAATTTTTCAGTCCTATGTTTAGTGCAGATAAATGAAGTGAGGGTATGTATGTGTTAATCAGATTTGGGTGGCTTAGAAAGAACCGCGCACCCTCGAATTTATGCAGGTCTTGGTACATTTTTTTTATTCAATTTTTTAAATTATGGCCAGCGACAAAACCACTATCGGCCGCCGGCCGTTTTATTTTTCGATATCGTTTGACATTCATATTAGTACCCATAGAATTCTTATCATGAGCTCTACACAACGGTACTAATATCTCCGACAACCATTTGCTGTAAATCTACAATTAAAGTTTTAAAATTCAACTTTAACTATGGATCTATGGTAAATAGGAGCTTCGTTTCTGGTGATTTTAGTTCTGTTATGTAGAACTCGATAAGAGAATTCTAAAAATACTAAGTACGACTTAAATAAATGATGTTTGAAAATTCCCGGCAATGGTCAATGGCGGTGAATAGTGGCTGTCGGTGATTTATTTGTTTTCTATTATTAAATTTAAAAAATTATAATTTAATATAATATAATAATATAAAATATTAAAATACGCAATACATTCCATACTTACATTAAATGTGGGTTAATGTATTATTTAATACAACACCAAACGTGGGTTAATGTATTATTTAATACATTTTAATACAATATAATCTATTACAAACTAATACAATTCAATACAATACGGTTAGCCAAACATACACATTACGTCTCTCGTTTGGTAGATATAAATTTATGCAAATTAATAATTTGAACTTATTTCCATAGAAAATTAATTAAAAGATTTACCATCCACTACGATCACCGTTGGAAACAATTAATTCGAATTCGGATTTGGGCCCATTGATGTTTACGCTTTCATATATATATATATAATAATTATTATTATTAATAATAATAATAAACAAAAACTAATAAGTAGCACGGCAACACTGAACATGGGCCCAGAAATAGGCTTAGGCAAGTATTAAAGTATTGTAGTTTTTAAATTATAATTATTGTAAAAAAATATAATTATAAAATTAAGATTAATAGTATATAGTAAATATAATTTTTATTTTTAAATAATAATTTTAATAAAAATAGTAAATATATAATAAATTTTTCACTATATAAATATGAAAATCAAATCAACTTAGTTCCAAGTTACAACAACTACTGTATACCAAACACTTTAATGTTATAGTTTTTAAGCTACAGTTGTCTAACATCAATCTCAAACAAGAACTTAGTTGTATTTTTAAATTTTAACAGAATAATCTTCCCTTTTTTTTTAATTTTAACACTAAAATTAAAGGTAATTCACTTTACATAAATAAGATGTCAACTAATTCAACTAAAGAGTTATTAATATATTTAAAATTTATTTTAATAATAATCTTTCACTTTTTACTTTGATTTGATAAAACGGAATCATATTATAAAAAATAATTATGAGACTTAGATATCTTAGAATAAAATTTTATGACACATTATGTAGGATTACTAAAAGTAACTAGGTAAATAAGTAAAAACTACAATTTTATTATTTAAGTAAAAGTTTTTAGTAATAATATGCTTTTACAATTAAAGTCTACTAATATTTACTATCAAGAATTAATTTAAATAATTTATCATGATATAACTCATATCTCCATTTCCATATTAAGGTATATTACTACAGTACTTGGAGAATTCTGTTTGCCACAACCGGGGCACTATTAAATAGACAAATTTCGTCATTATTATTATTATTATTATTTTATGGTTGATTTTATGACGATAAAATGATAATGCTTAGGTAAAATTTTTAATTTTAGTCAGACAGCTGGAAGCCACCAGAATATCAGTGCTGACTTCACACTTTAGAAACCAAGGGCATTTCAGTCAAAATAATTAAATTCGTCGGGTTCATAAACATGCTTACGTGCATGAAATGGAAGAGAAAGCAAACGCGATATACATTCGATTTCATTTTGCACCAGCACCATGCCACCATCATCATTAGAGAGTAGAGAACGAGAAAGGGAAAATCAAAGCGGAAAGATCATGGACAATTTTACCCCACAACTCCTCTTGCTCTCATTCATTGTCTCCATAACCATCACTCTCCTGTACTGGAAGTTACAGTCACGGTCACGGTCACAGTCAGCCACCACCACCACCACCACCCCACCGTCACCGCCAAATAAATATCCCATAATCGGTCACCTTCATCTCCTCAAAGACATGCCACATCATACCTTCGCTAAACTCGCTGACAAACTGGGTCCAATTTTTTACCTCCAACTCGGCCGAGTCCCAACCGTTGTGATCTCCTCATCGGAACTCGCCAAAGTGGTTCTCAAAACCCATGACCATGTCTTCGCCAGCCGCCCACAACTGATCGCCGATCAGTACATCTCGTCCGGATGCTCTGACGTTACCTTCGCCGCTTACGGACCTTACTGGCGCCAAGTTCGTAAGATATGCGTCACAGAGTTACTGAGCTCGAAACGAGTCAGCTCGTTCCAGGTCGTTCGAGATGAGGAAGTGAAACGTCTATTAACGTCGGTGAAAAGCCAGTGTGGTTCAGAGACGGACATGAGCAAGCTGTTTTTCACGTTAGCTAATGATGTATTGTGCCTTGCAGCTTTTGGGATGAGGTACGTGAACGTGGAAGGAAAAAGGAGCAATAATTTGGTGAGTGTTTTTACAGAGAGTCAAGAGTTGCTATCTGGGTTTTGTATTGGGGATTTTTTCCCCGAGTGGGGTTGGCTCAACTCGCTCAGTGGCTACACACGAAGGCTGATGAAGAATACGCAGGACTTGAAAGTTGCTATTGATGAGATTATCAGTGAGCATCTCTTCAGGAAGCAGGCAACAGATTATTCAGGTTCATCATTAATGGATGGCGATGGTGATTTTATTGATGTTTTGCTTAGAGTGCAGCAACGAGATGACTTGGAGGTGCCCATTACTGACGATAATCTGAAGGCTCTTGTTCTGGTATGTAGATATTTCTACTTCTTCTTTTTTAATTGTGTCATCACAAGTTGCAATCAACTCGGTGAGTCTGTCCTAGTTAAGTAAGTGAGTGAATTTGGTGTTTCCTCTTAATTTGCCCGCAATAATATTCAATTGAATTATTACAAGGGTAGTGGTGGAGGTGGTGTTATGTTTTTATTGCGTTATCCTATCAGTAGTATGAGTTACTATTACAACGTCAGATCTCTGCTTCCCCTGCTCTGGTCACAATTTAGTATGGTACACGTGCATAGCGAGAAAGAAAGCCAAACGAGAGAATTTACAATTTAGAGTTGAGTTGATAATTTCAGCCGTTTTATTATTATAAAGTTGACTTATCCTTCCTTTCTTATTAAAAATAAAATGATCTTTGAAACCAAAGGATTTTAAAATTCCTTGAGTTCTCTCGTGGTTGGCAATTTCAAGCCTGATCATTGAAAAATAATATACCCTTGATTTTTTTTATTATATTCTCACTTAAAACTATTTAATAATTTAGAAGGCATTTAATATTTTATTTATGGTAGATAATAACATTTAACAAGCTTGATAGTTTCTCCATTTGCACTAAGTTTTGCCTACCCGTCCAAATCTCATCTCCAAAACCCCTTTGCTTACCATGCATAAAATAAAAATGTAATTATATAAGAATAAGACTTAAGTGATGTATTTTTCAAAACTATGGTCTTTGATTTTCTTTTGTACAAACGACTAGGGCTCAGGTCTTAAAATCACTGAATAAAATACCAAATTGTATCGTTTTTGCACTTTTAGCAGCTGCGGATTATCACTAGGGAATGGGATATATTGCCAACGAGCGAGCACTTGGAGATTTGTTTGCTTTTTTAACGTTGCATATGGAAATTAGAACATTTTTCTGATAAATCTTTTGATCTTTCATTAAAAAAACAATTAAATAATTAAACAAATGTGAAGTTCACAAGCAGTGTAATTTCCTCATGTTTATGCTGCGGTACAGGACATGTTTATGGCAGGAACTGACACCACGGCAGCAACAATAGAATGGACGATGACGGAACTTGCTAGACACCCAAGAGTGATGAAAAAAGCACAAGAAGAAGTTCGAAGAGTTGCTTCCGGCAGTGGAGAAGTTAGCGAGAGCCATATCCAGCAGCTCCATTACATGAAAGCTGTGATTAAAGAGACAATGAGACTACACCCATCAGTCCCTTTACTAGTTCCCAGAGAGTCCATGGAGAAATGCGTGCTCGAAGGCTATGAAATACCGGCTAAAACTCGAATCCTAATCAACAGCTATGCCATTGGCAGAGACCCCAAGACCTGGGAAAATCCCCTCGAGTACATTCCTGAGAGATTTGAGGAGAATAACATAGATTTTAAGGATCAAGATTTCAGGTTTCTACCATTTGGAGGAGGAAGAAGAGGCTGCCCTGGCTATAATTTTGGATTGGCAACTGTAGAAACTGCACTGGCTCGACTTCTGTATCATTTTGATTGGGAATTGCCTCCAGGAGTTGGGGCTGATGATGTGGATCTTCAAGAGATTTTTGGACTTGCTACCAGGAAAAAATCTTCTCTGCTGCTTCTCCCAATAGCAAACAAGGATTATGAACTCTAAATGAGTTTCTAGAGCCCCATTTATGTGTGTTTTGAATTTGCTGTTCCAATAATAAATCTTCTTTGAAAGAAGATAAAATAAAAATGTATTGTCTCCAAGTAAAACCGAGTATTTCATTTTCTGATCAAAGCAGGCTGAATTTGCATTTAGATGTTATATAACATAATTTTGGTTCCATAAACAAAATCTAGTAATCTACAAACAAAACCGCGTAATCACTGTGTTGGTATCCGCCGCCTCTATCTTTGTGCAACTATTGATGATCAGAAGGCTTCTCAATTGGCTTCTTGAACTTCACCCTTAAATCCTTGTTAATGGAAAAAGAAAAAACAATATACTCATCCTCCATAGAAACTACTGCTTTTAAATAGAGAAATGATAATAAAGGCAGCTGATTCTATTTTGATTTATACAAGTATAACCAAGAAACCAAGATACATACAACTTACTTGGCCTTTTCCTCAAAATTTTCCTCAGTTGACGTTGAATTTAGTGCCGTTATCTTACCAAAAGATTCTTTTGCATCACCAAAGAAGTCTTTCACTTTATCCAGCACAGTTTTTAGCTTGTCTGGCGTTGGAAGCTGAAAATTGGATTAAGAGTACAAGGATATTACTCATTATAGACCAGAGTTTTCAACCTAAAACTCTTTGGACAGTCTAATATGACTTTTTTTTTTTTTGGGTATCCAGAAACCCTCGAAGGTTTACCTCAATCACATCAGAAGTAGAAAGCGCAGCTCTTACATTGCCATTTTCCTGCATAATTGGCGTAGAAAAATAAAGACTTAGGCACAGGTAATATCGCAGTTCACCTTGGTGCATATACAAAGCTTTGATGGCAAGAAGTAAATCCATGAGAAATGTAAAATACTAAGAAGGTATGGGAGCATTACAACAAGCTTGTATCCATATCTGAACTCAGTAGCCGACCGCAAAACACGAAATTGCTTGAATGCAGTCTTCTGTATCTCCTTCTCATCCTAATGGAAATAAAAGTAAGCAGGAAGTTACGAATGGGACCCAGATGTAAAATGATCAGGAAAGGCCAAAGAGAAACAAAGCAACGTCAACTGAGCATAAGACAACTTAAAGTGAGAGCTCTATGCTCTCAATCCAATAGGACTGAAGATGGTATACTGCTCTAAGAATGAAAGTTGAACGGCTGGAAACAGAAGATGCTATCGAAATCCTTCTTAAAAATTGAAACGGCCATTAAAAGGCCTCCACAGCTGCATGACAAACTTCAAAACAGCATTAATGATTCCCAACTTACGAATAGATAAATTTGCCTTTATGTGTTCAAGCAAGGCATAAGAAGTTTCCTTGAACGTTGAATTTGGGCAAAGGGGATAATAAACTTTGGTTACGAGGGACTAAAAAAGATTTAAGAAACATGTATTCCTCCTAATCAATAATTACAAGACTATAAATCAAAAGAATTATAAATTAAATCAGTTGAAGCAAAACAGAACTTACTCGATAAATAACTGCTGCAAGATTTCTAGCAAGTGTATCTTTGTAGATATATTTCCCCAAGAAATTATCTTTGGCAGCAACCATGATTTTGGCAGTGGTGCCGCCTGTAATTATACTAAGTGGGTACCAAAGATAAACCTGCACAAAAAGTAAAGAATTTTACGATATCCGTGAAACCAATCCATATTAAAAGAATTATATGCATACTTATCAAAATCAAAATCTATTGCTATGATGCCAGCTTTTGAAAACAGAAGAAGGAATATGGGAACAAACATTGGCCATGCGAATGAAGATGACAAAGCGAGGATTGCCATCGTCTTCAATCTTGGGCAATGAAGGAGGCGGCGGCCTTTGAAACTGACGAGCTTGCATTCCCCTTTTGCCCTTAGCTTGCACCACTAACACCCGTCGTTGCCTCTCACGTCCATTAGGCTTCTGGGTGGTTCTTGAAGAAAACAGCGAGTGCTTGACTAGCACATCTTCGTGCGTTCTTGAATTTGATAATGGAAGTCGAACCAGCGCGTTTAGAGACATACCCACTTCTGTTTATGTGTTTCTTTTGCAAATTCTGTTTCTCTCTCTTTGTTTTGTGTCAACCAACCGCGAGTGTGTATCTGCGTCTTGAGTTTTGAGTTGTCCCTGGTTATGTTTCTTTCTTATCCACACATGACACAAGAATATGGTCCAACTGTAATACTGAGAGTTGCAGATAAATTTGCACCATACACGTGGCAGATGTATAGTGGCTAAATTGTCACCAGTTTCAACTTGACTCATATGAACCGGTGCCGTTTTTGGCACAAAAGTTTTGAAGTTCTTCTGAATGTGTTTGACCCAAAAATAACTGAATGAGAAGCCAAGGTAGTTACTTAATCGACAGCTTTTCCTGTACAATTAGTTTAATCTGTTTGCTCCTACAATTGCTTAATATTCACATTAATTTGCGGCTATTTCATTGTTTTAGCTCTAGTTGATTTTTCTTTACTGTTATAACAGTACAATGTAAGAATCAGAATAATTACAACTGCTTAACAAAACCAAAAGCATGTTTAATGTACGTAGCTGTCTTTAAATTTGCCACTAACGTTCGACTGTTCTTCTTTATTTGAATTACTAATCAACGTGAAGACTTCACAAAGTTGTCTTATTTATTTGACACCCAATTCATGTTTATAATTAAGCTGCAAAGAACCAAAGTTAAATTATCAAGTTTATTTAGGAGCATTTCCAGCAAGAAGCTGCAATAATGGGCTTTGATTTCCATCCCAGAACCAAGCACCCTTTCTCTTCAATGATGGTGTAACCCTCACATGCTTGGACTTTCCTTAGCCACTGCTTGGCCTGCATTAGCATCCTAATAGGCACTGAATGGAACCCAGCACGGCTCATGCGCCTGCGCCATTGATCAACCCTTTCGTGTCTCTCCACCCTGGCTGGCCCCTCACAGCTCACTATGTTCTTGATCTCCTCTGCAAAATAGAACTGCTCCATCTTGGCTCGTCTCGTATCATACTTTGGTAGCATAGTGTCTAGTGAGTCAAATATAGCTGAATAGTAATGCAATGCCTCCATGAACCTCCCTAGAAAGAATGGCCCATTATGGCTCGAGTCTTGCTCAACTAGCATTATCACCTTTGGTGATAGTTGGTGTAATCTTTGTAAAACCGAGTTCAATGCTCCCCGGCTTTCTTTTACCACACAATGCAACTGAAGAATGCTATTCATCGCAAGAACCTCACCATCTTCTACACTGATATCTTTGGCTTGCAAGGTTTCAAGGCTCTTTTCCACAGCTAAAAATTCAAAATTCAGCTTCAAGCCATCCGCATAGTGCTTTAGTTCATCTCCAATTTCTCCGAGGCGTTTACTGCTGTTTCCAACACCAGTTATTTTGAGGAGTTTTGGAAGTTTTCCTGAACGGTTGACTAGGCTTTGCATCAAACTATGCCATTGGCGGCCATGGGGAAGGCCTAAGGTCATCCCCAAGTCCACAACATGAACTAAACTCTCTCCCTCAAAGGCTTCCAATATTGATGCATTTGCTACGAAATGACCAAATTGGATTTGTGGGCAAATTTCATAAACAAGGTTTAAGGATTCATCTCTCTCTGATGTAATGGCCATTGATTTTGCTGCAGGGCCAACGACGCCAACTGCTCCAAGTGGTTGAACTAGAGCAAGGCGGTCAGAAAGTCCTTGAACAAAGCAGGAAGCAACCCGCTGAAATGATGTTCCAAAGACCAGGGCATTGGCTCTGAGTTCTGATAGTAAAGCTGAAGCATGAGCTTTGTCACGGCAAGCCACTGCCTCAGCGCAAGCAATAAGTTGTTGGACTAGTTTCATTCCATCTCCATTCCCTTCTTCCTTAACTTCAGTGTCCTTGCCCGCCATCATAGCTAGTGCTGCTTCTTCCACGGCCTCAATTGCTAAGTACCTCTGCGTGTACGCCCATATGTGATCACGAAATTGGAGTCTCGGTAATCTATTCAAGCTATTACAGAGACTACTACTACTACTTCCATTGGATTGATCAGTCATTGATGTCTTCTTTATCCTCTTATGGTTTCGTGTTTCATCTGAAGTGGACCAGGTGCAAGAATGGTTCGCCAAGGTGGAGAGATTGAAACACGGGTAGCATGACATGGCTGAGTAGTTGAGATCAAGGCCTATAACCTCATTATCTTTATCATCAAGACACGATCCATGCTGCCACTGGAAATCAGGAGCCATTAAAGTAGCCTTCTATTGCGTTTTGCATTACAAATGCTCGAAAGAGCCCCTCTGTTGCTCAAGGGATTTATATATTGAGTTTTCTTGTTTGGGTGAATATAACAAGGCCATATATTAATAAATAAAAAATTACGCTAAGAGAAATCATTTTAAAAAAATGTCTTGCCTGAACTAGACAACCAAGCATAGAACAAAGCAAGCATAGGAAAATCGAGGTACATTCTTTAACATTTTTTTATTTTTCTTTTTCATGGAATCCCTATAGGTTCGGAATTGAATATCCTGACACACTAGCCTCTAGAAGATTTATCCATACGTTACTGTCATTTTCTGATGTACAGAATTCTTTCCAAATATGCTGGTTACTTTTATATTATTATTTTTGGATTCCTATGGTGCAATACAATCCTAGCAGAGACACAAATTCAGAACTAATGAAATTGTCTGCAACTATGCTTCTTCTTTTGTTTTTTCTTCATCAAGTTTTTGTTTTATGTATATATGTAACAAAATCGGTAACTACTATAACGTCCTTTTGGGTCCTGTAGAAGGCAATGACTTGAACGTATTTAATTATCTTTGTCCCGTTACATTGTGCTGCACTTCTTAGGTGAAAATAGAAAAATGTTCTCAGATGCATATTCCTAGCCGGCCAGCTTGAGATGCCGAATTTATGCATTATTAGTTTATACATGTTGCTCTACGCCAAAGTATGATGCATGGGCATGCGTAAGTAATATGGAATATCTTTTGGAATTGATTTGATTGTTACAATGAATAACTCTGCCACCATCAAATTCAAGAGAATGATGCTCACATGATTATTGTTGATTCAATTGTAAATTTAGAAGATCACAAAGAAACTGAGAAGAAGCAATGCTTTTCGTTCAGATTTATTCTTCTACATACAACATATAATACAGATAAATAATATGTACAAATAACTGTACCCCAAAGGCCTTTAACAAGCATAAAACCTGAAATCCCTTTCCTCAACACACAAAAATGATGATTGTCTTTCCTTTTCTAATCTATTTAGTACGAGAATTCATGGCCTCTTATTGATATATATTTCTTGACCCATATTGAGATATCTTCTGCACATGCAAGCGCTTGTGGCGTCTGCAAGAGAATATCAAGAGTAGCAAACTCATGGACGGCATCCTTGTAATCAAGAAGTGGTGCATCCACGTTAACCTTCCGCAGTTCTTCTGAGTAGGCGATGGCTCGATCCCTCATCCAGTCATGCTCGGCAACAACTGTAAGGGTTGGCGGCATGTGCTTTAGTGGTGGCCCTCTTTCAGGAATGAGCGGGTTGGCAGCTGGGTGATCTAGGTTGAATTCTTTCTCAGGTAGGAAAAGTTTCCATGCCCGTAGGCACATAGCCTTGTCGCACAAGTAGGAATTTGAGAGCTTAATTTCAGAATTTGTGGAAACACTCCCCATGAAGAAAGGGTACATGAGAACCTGTGCCACCACCTTAACAGGATCCAAAAGCTTGCCTGCTTCTACAGCCTTCCTAGCAACAAAGTCTGCAATGTTTGCACCACTGCTTACCCCAAGGAGAACACACCTGTTCTGATAACAGGACTAAGTTAATTTTTGCTTAAATGGAAACAAATTGAAAATTAAAAATCAATTGAATAAGGTCTAAAGCAAATCAATTGAGGTATTGAACAATCAAGAGATATAAGCATTTTATTGGCACCTCATTAACTAGGAATACAGTCAATGAAATGTAATACCAAAAATCTCCCTAAGAAGATCAATAATCTATACGAATGTTTCCCCCCCTGCTACCTTTGATGCTAACCTTTATGTATTTATTAATTTTTTAGCTTTGGCCCAAATTCTCATAAGGCTTCCCTTTTCCCTCAATAATTTTGATTTATCTTTCCTAAGTTCCATATTCTCAAAAATTTCATCCAACATTGATATATATCTAATTCTCTGCATATACACCAGCAATTGTACGAGTTTCAACTTCAAGAGAACAAAGCATAAGGTACCTAAAACAGAGTACACTCTGAGGGGTTTCACAGCAAAGCAATGTATTATGCATCCTTCAATTTTGGCACAAGATTATCAAGATCAAATATTGCATATTGCAGCCACTGAACATCAAATTCCCACATAAACACGCCAGAAATGCATTGAAATCACAAATTGCAGAACCAAAGCAATAAAGAATACCTGGAGGGATCACCATGAGCAGCCAACCAAGGCTCAAGCATTGAAACACCGAACTCATCAAACACATGTTTCTCTCTTATACCATCCAATCTCTTACCATTGCGATTACTAAGCTGTGCTAAATTAGCCTGCTTCTTAATCCAATTCAACACCTTCAACCCATCCTCAAACGACGCCGGATATCTACTCTCTGGCGCCAACCTATACCCAACCGCCACAACAATCACATCACACAGCTTCGCAATCCTCCTACAGAACGCATCGTTTGCAACCGAGTCATTGCTTCCACTCACGAACCCCCCACCGTGAAACTGCAACATAACAGGCAGTTTCTTATGACAGTTCCTCCCCGCCGTCACAGGAGCATAACCTTTGTAAACATGAGCGTCAGCCAATGAGGATTTGACAACTGTGTTTGGCAGAAAGATACGTAACCTGAGACAAGAGGAGGGGTTTATGTGAATATCTTTTGTTGCCACCCCATCAATGAACGTGGGGTTGCTGGCCGCCACGGCCTCGTCGGGACGACATGTCGTTCCAAATGGGTTTCTGTCTTGAAGAGATGATGACTCTGTTTGTGTTCTTAGATTATACAGCTGATGTTTCTTGTTGAGTTTGAAGAAGATACTGTAGAGTTTCACGGCTAACGTTGGCATTTTTTTTTTTTTGCCTTTTTTAATCAAAAACAGATGCTGCGATTTGTTAATGGATATTTTGAGTTTGGGTTTGCGGGGAAGTCATTGACGAGACTCAGAGAGAAAGGAAGAGACTGGTTCAATTCATACTGTTGAATTCTGATGGCGTCTGTGTGTGACTGCGGGTCAGAGATGAAGCTTCTATAATGATTCTTTCTAATGTTGTAGGTTTGACTGGTGTTTGCTTTTCAAGGTGTACAATTAAAGGAAGCAAGGAGATTCGGGAGTGTACGAAAGTTTGAGTGCAGGCGAGAAGGACTCTCTCTGCGCCTCTGTGAGCCGTTGAGGCGCGGATGATGATGTGGAGCTTCGTCGGACTGTGGTGTCTGATTACATTAGTGGGTCCGAACACATACATGCAGCCACATGATTGCCACCTGGAATGATGAAAAATGCTTCCGCCGCCATCCTATCATGAATCATGGTTTTCCGCTGGGCCCCGGTCGCTTGTAATCCAAGAATCACGAAGGATTTGCTGCTGTATGACCCAATGGATCATTAAGGCAAGGGGGTTCCTTTGCAAGTACATTTAGGGCGTGTTTGGCACCCTTCGGAACAGTGTATCAAAAACTTTGTATCATGTTACGGGGGCTTAATATCTTCCTCAATTCTCCCTTTCCAATGGATAAAATTATACTATGTCATGTTTAGTTTTTATCACACATTGTATTAGATAAAATGCTTCCTTTTCCGTAAGACACCCCAGCTCCACCACCATCACGTCACGAGAAACCACTGCAACATCCAACACCACAGCTCGTCAACCACTGCGCTGCGCGACAATATTGCTCCAATGCTGCCGTGCCTCTTCTTCATCAACTGGATCATCAAGTTACAGGTTTGATTCTCAATTTGTGTTTGATTTTTAATATGGGTTTGACTTCTAAATTAGAGTTTGATTGAATTAGTTGGCGGGTGAGGTTTTTTATCAATAATTTTTGTAGAATTAGTGTTAGAATTAATATTTTTAATAATTTGTTTGTTATTTTCCCATCAATTATTAATATGAAGTTAAGGTGTTGACAATTATTAATTTGTTCGTCAAACTGAAAGCTGCGGTATATTGATTTTAGCTCCCACGTGCTCTCAGCTTTCTGTAGTCAATGCATTTGCAGCTAGGTGGTGTAGAAGATTTCTGCGAAGTTGCTGGTTTCTGGTATTTTGGACCTGAATATAACAATTGAAGAACTTGGGGGCAAATGTGCAGAACGACTTCAGTGTGAGGGGCTTATTGCAAATTGTAAGCTGACGTGGCTCGAGTTTGTCGTGAAGTTCGTTAGCTCTGTTCTGTATTTTCCAGTTTATACAAGCTGGTTAATAGCCTCTGTTATTCATTCGATTTCTTCTTCAATTCTTGTTCATTTTGAGTGATTCTTGGGTTGCTTTGATCCTTGCAGTGTGTACTCAAAATACATCTTGTAATTGATTTCTTTTGATCAATAAAGTTAGTACTTATTCCTTTTTAAATGTGGTGTTCTTTGTTCTGAATTGGCTTTGATTCTGGGCTTCTGGTTTTCAATTTGTTTCAATTTGTTCTTGCTTAATTCTGTTATTTATTTGAGAATTAACTTGCAAAAGGGTGTAAAGATTCAACAGTTTCATTTTGAGGATTATTGGTATTGTGACATAAAACTGTGCAGTTTGCTTGTACAACAAAAGATAAGACTTTTTTGCTGAATTTGACTTGGCTTTGTTCTGGTTTAATCTTTGGCTTCTTAGAGTATTGCTTCCTCTGTTTTCCCTAGGCTTTGTTGAGTCTTTAATGTGCTTCCTTTTTTGTTTGGCTTGTTTATTGCCTTGTTTTACTTGTTTTCTTGTCTTGCTTCAGTTGCCTTGGCTTCATTCTCTTTGCATGAGAATTACTTCGTGGCTTCTTTATGGCTAATTTCTTTAGCTTCTTTGTCTTGCTTTGCTACTCTTCTCCTAGCTGTCTTCCAAACTTTGTCGTGCGTCCAACCGAATGCAATTCAATGGTTTCCTTGTGCTTATGCATTTATGCAATTTTAATGAAGGAATTTTTTCGATCATTATTATTTTTTAATCTTATTTTTTTTATAATAATATAATATTTCGTTCTACCTAATAATAGAATTTTAGGTTTGGGCTTAATTTTTAAAAGTTCGGTTGCGTTAGGTTTATTTGGGTTATACTAGCTCGTTTGTTTATGGTTATATATAATAAAAGCCTCAACATCAAATATTTTCATAGCTATATAATAAGTGAACAATTAGGTAGAACCTGCGTGAACAAGCCTTGGCACCTGCTTTAACAAGCCTGGGCACCTAGCTTAACAAGACTACCTAAGTTATTTAACAAGATATTTGTACCTGTTTCAATTTATTTAATAAAAATAGCACGTGTGCAAATATTCACTACAATTGGTCCTCGGATGATGATTGCAAAGATTAATTGAGCTTTCATTGGATAATGCCAGTGATTTGAATGGCAACAATCCTATTTCTATGTTTATGAATGAAGTGGAAAGATTGAAGGAAGCTGAGCTCAAGATAATCCATTTGAGATTTTGTGCAAAAATATCAACCAAATGTGCCAATAGATAGTCTTGCTGAGTCATTTAATTTTTTTTATTCTATTTTTATCTTTAAGTAGACATATATTACACTAAATATTGCATGATTTAAAGACCACTAGCTAGCTTAATTCAAACCTGCATTTTTCAGCATTATTATTGATCACAATTATTAGATGGCAGTGGCTATGGTGGAGTTGCTCCACCGTAAACCACTGCTTAATAACTACAAGATTAAAGTAATAAACAGTAAAAAAATTAAATTATTATTATAATCGTGTGGTTATTAAACAGTGCTCTATGATAAAGCAACTCAACCATAGCCGGACTCTTATTAGATTTATGAAGGACGATATCACCAAATCTAGCTAATCAACGCATGCTTGAGTAAATGACAGTATTTTTTTTTTTTGAAATATCATGAAATTTTTGAAATAATTGATACTTAATTTTGATTAAATTCTTTAATAAATTCAAGTAGTTTTGGTTCTTTGGGAGGTGGAGTGGATATGGAGTGATTTATGTATCTGGTTTGATCTGACATGGCATTACCTACATTAGACCAATTTTAGGGTACCATATGAAATAGAACAAAGGATATTAGCCTACTTGAGGTTGATCATTACGAATAACATATTTTAGCAAAGCAATAAAAAAAGTGTGCTAGCATTTAACTTTTACGAAAATTTTTCAATGGCATACTAGTTGATTTTTTTTTAATTCATCATTTTACTTGTTGTTTTAGATATGGACATGAGAAGAAAATTTTATTTCGTCATGTGGAAAATGAAATTGAGGTTAAATTGTTGAAGAGTTTGTTTTGATGGGACTTTCTATGGATAACGAGCTCATGGCCTTAAATTTTAAAGGCTTTCAAAACATTACGAAGTGATCGTGACTGTAAGTTTGCATATGTTAGGATGCTTTTCTTTGGGCATGAGAGGAGAGGTAGAGTTTGATCAAGGAGTATGGCATTTCTAACTTAACAATAATATTTTACGGTAGTATTTTGCCATGTGGATGTGTGTACTTGGACTATCCAACACAACCCATATTGTTGGTGATTATGTTACAATTATTATATCACTTTATTATTTTTTTGACTATATTGTAGTATGTATAAACTTTTATATTATCATCCTAAAATGACTCTTGAATGAATTTGTTGGTATGTTTTAATTATTTATTTATGTTGTGAAAGTTTAATTTAGAGGTGATTTGATTGAAATAATTATTTCGATCTTTATTTCACAAGTTATATATTTGGGAAGTACTAAAAAAATAAATGTATTATGGAAAATTTTAGAATTGTTAGTTTTACATATATTTTATGAAGAATTATGATTTTTTTACATTTATATTAAAAAATTGATTTAAAAATTCTAAAATTTAAGACTTCTATAGTTAGTATTTTTTAAGTAAAATAAATATTGTTTTCCAAAAATATAATTTAAATTAATCACCAAAAAAATTAATACACTGCAGTGTAGCATCAAATATAATAAAATTAAAAATTAATACAATACAATGTAGCATAAAACGCTATACAGTATTATTATAATATAATGTTAATACAACATAGCATAATACAATATACCTGCATTAAAATAATGTAATGTAGTGTAATACAGTATAGTGCGCCAAATTATAGTCGATAAGGTGTATATATATAGAGAAATTCTAGAATACTTATAAATTATGAAGTCAGCTATACATCAAGCGATGTTATAGTATGTGTGTATTTATTTTGAAAAACTAATATGTATGTGATAATTATATAAAATTTAACTACATATATCATACAACATTAATTAATTATATTACATCTTATGTATATTAGAATTTCTCGTACACATATGGTAGACTTCCATTAATTATATAGTTGGAGTTGGTTGTTGCGTGTACTTACGTTTCTTGGCAAATGATACTGATGGCCATATGCTATAATCATAAAGTACCGACAATATATGTGATGTTTTGCACGTAATTGCCTAAATGGTATAAATTTCTGAATTAAAAATTTAGCTACAAACAAGATTAATATCCAAAATTTGAAAGAATTATATACATATAATACATCTTCTTGATTAATTTACCCCTTCTTTTTTTACATCCCTTTCTCCTAATTAATTTCTTGTCAGCTCAGACAGCTGAGAAATCTTCCATCTAATTGACACGCCAATTGCTAACCAACAAAACTCTCATTCAAATCATTTGCATTTTGCGCTTGCTTCCTGCATTGTCTGGTCCTTTGTTTCGTAAACAATTATATTCCTTCGATACCCTTTTAACTTTTAGTATATAGAGATGCATATGGATGGATGCCCATGTCCTGACACGAAGATCATGCGATTAGAATTGAGATGCACTATTGCAAACCAATTAATTAAAGTAGATAATGGGAATAAAAATAATAGTGGTTGGTGATGATAAACACCAAGATTTTCAATAAGATAAAGTATAGCTTGGGTAAACCCTAATACTACACAAGAGTGTCATGGTCATTTTACTTTTCAGTTCAAGATTTCCTCAAAACTTGTACTTTTTAAAACATTCAATTCTCTTCATCTAATAATTTTCATTTCATTATAACACCTCTTGCTGTCTCTCTCTCTATAAAATATAGACCTGATCATGCGTACATAAAGGAATGCATACAATAAAATTCAAGCTTAATTACTTTAGAGAGAAATTAAGGAGTTTATACAGACTTTATTTGTGCTATATACATATATATATCTAGATGATGAAGCTTGAGGTTGAAGTAATCTCAACAGAGACAATCAAACCATCTTCTCCAACTCCTCAACACCTTTGCCGTTACCAACTCTCTTTTCTCGATCAAATATCTCCCCCAGTGTATAACCCTTTGGTTCTCTTCTACCCAGCTGATAATGAGATCAATAACAACAATACAGAAACACTTGGCTATTTTATCAAACAATCCTTATCCGAAGTCTTGACTTGCTTTTATCCTCTAGCAGGACGCATTCATAAGGACAATACTTTCATCGACTGCAACGATGAGGGCATCCCATTCAAGAGAGCTCGAGTCAAGTGCCAACTTTTACATCTTCTTCAAAATCCAAACCCTAATGAGCTTAACAAACTACTCCCATTTGACCTAGCTGAAGCCAAAGAGCTGCCCATTGGCATCCAATTCAACATCTTTGACTGTGGCAGTATTGGGCTCGGTATCTGCATTTCTCACAAAGTCGGAGATGCTCAATCATTTTTCACGTTTGTGAAAAGCTGGGCAGCCACTGCTCGTGGGGAGAAATACACAGTGCGTGTGGAATTTGTATCAGCGACACTGTTTCCACCCAAGAACGTTTTAGGGTTCGAACCAAGCACCGGCATCACTAAAGAGAATGTTGTAACAAAGAGGTTCGTGTTTACTGCCCCCAAGATTGAAGAAATAAGATCACATTATACCCTCGGCAAAAGCTGTACTCCATCACGCGTCGAGGCCTTATCAGCTTTCATATGGAGCCGCTTCGTTGCCGCCACAAAGCCATCGCATAAAACATCAGATCATAGATTTTACACAATTACTCATGCAGTGAATCTACGTACAAGAATAGAGCCGCCGTTGCCGGATTATTCTTTTGGGAATCTTTATCGAACAGCGGTAACAATTCCGTGCCTGGATAATGAGGATGAAGAGCGTTATAATCATATTATAATAAGCCAAATGAGAGACTCGTTACGCAAAGTTGATAAAGACTATGTGAAGAAACTGCAACAGGGCGATGAGCATTTGGATTTGATAAGAGATAGAGCCGAGAGATTCGTTAGAGGGGAGATTGTTTCGTTCAGCTTCACTAGTTTATGCAGGTTTCCGCTGTATGAAGCTGATTTTGGCTGGGGGAAGCCTGTGTGGGTTGCCTCTGCCAGCTTGAGTTTCAAGAACCTTGTGGCGTTCATGGACACTGTCTCTGGTGATCATGGAGTTGAGGCGTGGATTAATTTGAAAGATGAAGACATGGCTAAGTTCGAAGCTGACGAGGAGTTGCTCTCATTTGCTTCTTAAACTACAGGTGCTTGAGCGTATTTTCTGGTTTTGTAGTCTTCAACTTACATCTTCTCATTGTCTCGACTCTTATGAAATTTAAAAAATCTCGTGACATGTATATTAATATTATAATATATGATTGAGATTTAAATATTTTACATGTATGTATATTTGATTCATACTTAATTAATTTGAGTAGCATAATAATGAAACTGAGAAGATGATTTATGTGTTTTGTTCTGAGTTATAGAAATCTATATACCAACTTAATTTATAAAGTTAGGAAAAATTTTCAGTCCGGACTTAAAATCTGAGATTAAAATTTCAGATGAGTTGAAAATGGTATAAATATAATTTTATAATATTATAAATTATTTGATAATATTGTGGTTGGCGACTTGAGAACGACTCTATTAAGTTAATCCATGGAAATTGTGATCAGAAAAAATAGGATCCGTACAGTAATTTGGGGAGGGATTAGGATCATCTCCTAGTATTTTTCTATGTTAGAGAGTGTTTATTTTTTAACTTAATGACTTAAAGTGACTTAACTTAATTAATTAAGTTAATTAGAGATATTTGTTTTTACAACTTAATGAGACTTTTTAGATAATTTTGATTTAATTAAATAAGCCAATTTTTTTAGTTTTTTACTGAATGGAGAAATCAAAATAAGTCAATTAATTTTTAATATCAAAAATATCCATTCTTTATAATTTATTTTTTATCCCTATCCCAAAATCCACCCATACACATTTACTCACTAATAATCTCATCTTATATTAATATTATTAAGAATTTGTGATAAACTTTAAAACTTATGGTATTTTATATATTATAATTTTAAAATCATTATGTATTCACTTGAAATTGGTTTTACTTATATATGTTAAAATATTGTGGTATTTATGTTCTTTGAGATATGTATATTTTCTATTAGACGTTTAAATTTAATAAGGATATAAATGTAAAAATAAATGTTTTTAGTTTTTTAAGTTGAGGTACATTTAATACTTTTTTTTAGCGAATCGAAAAAAAAAAACAAACATTTATTTAGATTAGACATTCTGCGCCTATTTGATTAAATGACAAATTCGAGTTTATTCAAATTTCAGATAAAAAAATAAATGCCACCTTAGTCTCTCTTAGTCTTTTAAATTTAATAAAAAAATAACTTAATTATTTAATTTTAATTATTTATTTCTTACTACGAGAGACTATATGATAGAAAAATAGGATGAGAGAATTTTAGTCCATTTGGGAGATAGTATACAATCAAACAAAGAAGATATTGCAATCGTCGTGGAACCGCTAAAAGATTAATTTGAGCCAAATGAGCCATAGCATGCTTAAGTTATAGATAAGACTTTCAGCTAATTAAGGTCTTCCTCTTACAACACCACATGGACACATGGCAGACAAATAGGCAATAATGGTGCTTTCATTAATTAAACGTGGACGCTTTCGGAATTTTATTTTATTACAAAGTGATAAACATCCCGACAACGCAAGCAAATTTGGATAAACTTCACAAAGGAGACCAAACAAACGACATCTTATTAACTTGTATGCACAGTAAAGATCAAATATATTTTCTTTTAAAAAAAAATTAAATTAAAGAGAAGACTTTAAGACACTTGGGTAGTTAAAAGCTGCAGCATAAGAAAGCAGATCAGGATCACGTTCAAACAAGGCCATGTCTGCTTCACTGAGAGTCACCCAAGCCTCAATCGAACCATCTCCGACGCTGGAATCAATCAACCCCACAACATTTTTGTGATTTGCGGTATTAGAAGAAATATTAGTGACCCACATCGGGTTTCCCCACCCAAAATCAATATCATACAACGAAACGTCACACAAACTGTTGCATACGTACAAGTCAACGTCATTGCTGATGAGTATGGTAATGTCATCTTTGTAAGACTCGGTGATGGCTTCAAGTGCATCCTCTCTTTGAAGCTTCTGCGGGTAGCTTTTGCTGAAATCTTGAATCCCCTTTCTTAGCTCACGAACCAAGCCTTGTAATTGTATATCGCTTTCGTCTTTTTGGGAAGCATAGTACCCGACAAGGTTCCCGACGGAGTTGTCGGGCAAAGGGGGAACAGTTATTTTGCGTATGTCAACAGATTGGGACAGTATAGATAGCTTTGAAACCCCTGAGTTTGATCTTGATGCGTTCACAGCGCATTTCCAAATGAGAGCTGTCACAGCTTCCACTCTTGTGCTAGCGGCCGATAAAGCAGCCTCAAGAGCGGCAATCTTGGGGCCACAAAACACGAACCTCTTTGTAAGGCACTTCTCTTTTATTGCCATGTTAAATGGTGGAGTTAAAAATAACATGGCTCTGGCTGAGACATCCCTTGGTGGGAATAGACATGATGCATTGTATAATGGATGGTACACTTGATGATGATCACCGCCAGATGCCCCTGCCCAGCTTCTGATGAAAGTGACGACAGTTGCAGCGTCTGCTATCTTGTGTGAAATGCACACACCAATTGCAACACCCCCGCAAGTAAAGAAGCTTGATTGAACAACCAGCAATGAACTAGGCCTTGACTCCTCAGCTAATTCAATGGGGATGAGTTGTCTGACTGAGTCTCCGTTTGGTTGTTTGAGCAAGTCTTGGAGCAAGCAGTTGGCTTTTGCCTCCACATAAACTGCTCCATAGTCGCTACAATCGATTGTGATGTTATCTTTAACTCTTCCGGCAAGTGGGTAAAAGCGAGTTAAGGTTTCTGAAAGTGATTGCTTTAGCTGAAGGGATAGCTTATTGGCCTTAGAAACTGAGATATGCTGGTGATGTTGTCGGTCACCATCACCATTGAAGGAGTAAAAGAGAAGCAGAGGCTCATAAGATGGAGGAGCAATCTGATCCAAAAGGGATAACTTGTAATCTTTTAGGTGATTTGGAGTTGGAGAGGAGGGCTTGATTGTTTCTTTTGATATAATCTCAACCTTCATGTCTCTCCTTTGCCTTGGTCACTTTCAATTATCTAGTGGACTTCAATTCCTTTTATATATACAGAGGCATTTTTCACAGACAAAAATGATTTCACACTAATGGTGAAATAAGTTAACATTTATAATTATTGTTATTTACAATAATAAGTTGGAAATTTTTTAGTATGGAATAATTGCTAATATTTTTTTATTCCCTTACAAATTAAATAATAAAAACTAATTTGTAATTTACAATGATCTTTGTTTAAAACAGAGTTTTTTAACATAAAATTTAATTTATTTGCATTATACAAATTTATTAAGGGTAAAATAATTATCAAATTATATATTTAAAAAAAAAAAAGGACAGTCAGGGATGTATTTAGGCATATTACAAACTACAAAAATGCCTCTGGTATAATGTAAAAGATCATTGTAAATGTAATAACTAAATTAAACTAAGGTATAATGTAAAAGATAATTATAATTCAGCAGAATTAAAATGATAAATGATAAAAATAAAATATTATTATAATTTTATAGTTATTAAGTAATGATCTACAGCAGAGCATCTGTATGACCAGACCTTATTTATTGTTATAATAATTATTATTTTTTTAATTTTAGAAGGTGTTTTGAAAGGGAGAAATATGGAATCAGGGATGTGGATTCTGGCTTTTTGAGTTGTGGGCCAGTGGCATCAATCGTGATACGACTTTTGTAGAACTGAAAAAGACAAATGTGATGAATCAGCCATCGATCGTGACTAAATGATGGCAGTAAAAGTTAAACGTGAAGCACGCCTTTTTGGACCAAACAAACATTAATTTAGATTATATTATAATCCAGGAAAACGATATTTCTTCCCACGTGTATCTCGACCGACCAACCAAACCCCAAACCCCACTTTCATTTTTGGATAAACACAAAACGATTGTGTTCGGTGCTTGAAATTGGATAAAATTGAATGAAACGGTCAATAATGAGGCTGAGGGAGTATTATTGCTCTATTATTATTATTAGAAAGTGATTATTATGCATGCATATCATATCACCAATCAATTTGATTGTCAATGAGGTAGGACAATGGGATTCAACACAGCAAATGCTAGCAACTCTTCATTCTGTTCGAACAAGAGCATATCATCTTCATCTAAATTCACCCATGCTTCAATTCCCTCACCATCCTTTGCATCCATTAGCAAAACAATGTTATTGAATGCCCAACTGGTTGGTGTCATCCATGCTGGCTTTCCCCACCCAAAATCCGCATCATACAATGGGAACCCACACCAACTGCTGTAGCTATAGCTTTCTGTGTCGTCTCTTGCCGCCAGGTTTCCTACAGAGACAATCTTTTTGTAAGTTTCTTCTCCTAGTTCTAGGTCGGGCTTTTTTGAACGCATTTCAACAAGTTCGTGTTTTCCTTTCCTCAGCTCACGAACCAACTCTTGCAGGCCTATCTCACCCTCGGCTGATGACTCTGCTGAGAGAATCCCCACTACATTTCCCACACAATTGGGTGGCATTGGTGGCCGAGTCCACTTACGCAAGTTCACTGCATGTGTTGCCTGCGATAGCCTTGGACATCCCTGGACCGTTGTTCTTGATATTGCAATCATTGAGCATTTCCAAATGAGTGCCGTAACAGCTTCTACTCGCGATGGCTGCTGCACGCATGCACTAGCTGCTCTAGCTTTAAGTGCGGCAATTTTTGAAGCTGTGAACACAAACCTCCGAGTCCTTGTTTTGGAGTTGCCTGGAGGGAATGACAATGGCCGCATTGGGGGATCTTTTGGTGGGAAAACTGATGCTGTGAGGAATTCAGGATGCGGTATAGTTTGGCTAGCCCCAGGAGCAGTGGCAGCCCAGCTTTTGATGAATGTGCTTAGTGTGTCTGCATCTGTAAGCTTGTGTGTAAGGCACACTCCAATTGCCATTCCACCACATTCAAAGAAGGTAGCTTGAACACGAAGCAAAATGTTTGTTACTGCTTCCATGGATTCAATCTCAATAGGTAGGAACTTCCGTAGATTATTAGCATCAGGTTGTCGAAGAATGTCTGATAGACGGCAACTGACTTGCGCTTCAAGAAAATCAGCCCCCTCATCATTGCATTCAATCGAAGCATGATCTTTGAATCTCCCGGCAAACGGGTAGAACAAAGTTAAGATTTTTGATAAGGATGTCTTCAGACGCTGGCACATTTTTGCAGCCTCTTCGGAGTGATCAGAATCACCGTTTTGTGAATAGAACAACACTATTGGTGTGTACATTACTGGAGCTATTTGTTCTAAAAATGAAAGCTTAAAATTTCTAAGGTGATTGGGAGTTGGAGAAGATGGTTTTATGGTTTCTCTGCTAATATTTTCAATTTCTAATTCACCAGCCATCTTGCTCTTGCTGGTTGAATGATTCTTGCCTGATCTTATATAATAAATAGTATGTAATAGGGTCTGCATTATTTCTGCTAATCATGATTCACGTTCTCATAATCTTTTAATAGAAGATGGTGATGCAGAAAGATTATCAGATGGGTAGTTGCAAATAATTGAATTATCAAAACATCACCCAGATGTTTTACATGAACAAAAGTTTCCATCAGAAAACGACTGCTCACCTGATATTAACTATTGGACGATAATATGGATTAGGAAGATTCAAATGGCCAATGGGGTTTCACTTTAAAGACGACAGAGATAGTTTGATTGAAGATGCAAATCAAACAAAATTTGCATACTACTGTGGTTCACTTGGTGAACAAAAACAAGATTGGTTGCAACTGCAAATTGTTGAATTCTTGCTGGATTAACAGAAGTGGAGTCTAAAATTGAGAACTTTACATTGAAAAAAAAAACAACTAATAAAAAAGAAAAATCTAAAGCCAGGTCCCGTAAGACATCTGTAATGCCTTCCAATGGACCCGCCTCCTCTCCTGTTCACAAAAGTAAAAAAACAAAATTTCTACACAAGGAAGATGCCAACAGCATCATTATCGTGGTTTTAACTTATAAGCATATACAACTGGGATGATCAATAAACAGATTCATCGAAAATGATTATAAGCAGTAGTAGTTCTAAATTACCAGGACATTTAGAACAAGACTTCAATGCACCATAAGATGATACACAAGAAATACAGTTTAGTTGTGGGACACATGCCAGAAGGGGAGACTACAACGCCAAAAAAGAAAAAACCACAATATCCCAATTAAACCCATTCACTCATCTATCAATATTTATGCATACAAGGATGCACACAAACTAAAGTTTTCATTTGCAAGAACAATGGATAAATATATACAAATACAACATAAGAATTATAAAAAAAAAATAAAAAATAAATAGCAACAACATAAGAAATTATATTGAGCAGTTCAGCAAGTAAAATCATCAGTATTGTAGCTAGCTCCTTCATAGAGCTTCTCACAATGTCAACCATCGGAACGCAAAAATTACTCTCCACATCTCTCTAATTGGGAAAGTGGAGTTAAGCAATAGCACCTATTTATCAAGAAAGCAGGAGATGGTATCTTTGCAAACACCATAAAGTAGTAGTCTTGCTGCATTAAGAGGTTATAACCATCGGGGTGCTACCAATCCAAAATTTGGAGTATAAGCAGTATGGACATCAATCTACAAGCATTTAATCACCTAACCAACGTTATCCTTGTGGGCTACCACACTTGTCCATAGAATTGCAACCCTTAAACTGCACAAAAAATGTCTTCATATCACTTGCTTGAAGATGTTTGCTTAGGTATCATGGAGGGTACAATAACTGCTTCATTACTTGGCAGAATTTGCAGCAGCAATCTCTTCCAAGCGCTTCCATGAGGCATCACATTGTGTTCTGATCTCCTCCACCTTTGCTTCAGTCTCTTGGAATTTTTGCAAACACTCATCAAATAGCTCAGGATCAATTTCAGAGAATATCTTGCGGACATTAAGTGTCAAGTTCTGGACCACCTGATTCCAGTGGTTACAACCATTTTTTTCCAAGGCAGGAAAGATAATGGGCAGAATAACTTTCCTGTTTTGTCTGATTAAATTCTCAATGTGATCATTGTTCCACAGATACAAAGCCCTCTCTGCCACCTGTCAAAGCAATCATAAAGTGGCCGAAATTTAATTTAGAAACAGACAAGGATTTTTATATGAGCAAACAGAGAGAATATTTAGCATAGACTATAAAATGAGAATCTCGTTCAAGGAACTTCAATTCAATAAAAGAACATCTGCCCATATGTGAAAGGGCATTGGAAACATTTTGACAGTTGACTGAGTCAAACTTGAAATGATTGCATAAGGGAACAGATTTTGCCAGTTACTAACCAACACAACACATAGTTCAGTTTAGAAGAATGTGTTTTTAGCAGATCCTTTCATGGGGAAGCCCATATCTTTTATCTAACCAAAGAACTAGCCGACCTCTAATTAGACCCGTTAACTTCTGTAGTCTTACCACCAGTGAAAACGAAAAATTACTGTGAGACTTGACCATACTACTTTTGTAACAAAGAATAGTGTCAAATCAATACTGCATTAAAATGAACTTGGCATCATAAGCACACCTCACCCTCTAATGGTGGAATTTCAATCCATTAACTTAAAAACCTAGTAGCAACAAAATATATAATCTACCAGGATAACTTTCTGAAGAAACTTGTTGAATTATTGGCCTCCGCATGCTTTTTCCTTTCCCAATTTCGCTTGTCACCCCTGTTCTCATCTTACTGAGTTTGTCACCACACACAGACTGAAATTGGTGAAGAAAGTCACCACCAGCAAAAATGCAATTTCTTACATTTAAACTTGACAACTATGACAAAAATGAGCACAAATCACATAAGCCAAGAGTGTCGTTGTTGGTAACATAATTCCATTGGCCAACTATCTAGAAAATAACTAAATATAACAAAGCTGTTTTGGGATTTGTGGATGACAACCTTTTACTAATATTAAAAAACAGCAGATGAAATTCCAGATCTCAATGAGGATGCAGCACACACAAAGATACATCTTCACTTATTCTCTTTACACCTAAGAAGTTATGTGTTTGTAACTCTATCAGAATCACAAAGACCCTGGAATATCCAGTAGCAAACCAATTCCTGGAATATTACCTACCTATTTTCAATGTCTGAACCAGATTAAGGTGGATAATTAGATTGTTTATCCACATTGAACTAATCCTATTATACTCATCAATAAGCTCAAACTATATTCTCCTAACTATTTCACATTGCCGACTACCACAACCAACTAATCGTTAGCATTTAAGTACATGATATCCATTCATCCATCCTGGCCGGAAGGCATCAGAAACATTCAACTTCAAAAAAACTATGATACAGTAAACTTGTGTATTATGCTCTGGTAGCGCTAACAAATTTGATTTTTCATGTTGACCAAAATAAAAGCTTTTCCTGCATACTAATTAATATGCAACCACTCTAGAGTGAATAGGTTCCAAAAGATCTGGAAAAGTACAACAAAACTTAATATATCTATCACAGCAGTCAAAGCAGGGCAGACAGGCCAAAGTCAATTCAAATGGATGATTTTGACATAATCACATAATTACATATGTGGTTACGAGCTCACAACAGCAGCAAGTGGCAGAAATTGACAACAATTACATTCAGCAAATTTGACAAAAGGAAAAATCTAAGACAAAATAAAAGTAATAATAATAAAACAGGGACTCATGCTTTTCAAGTTTGCCGAGAAGGTTACATTGTAAGCCCTTCTTCCTACTTCAGAAAGCCAATTAATACTCAAATGTTTGATTGGTCAAAAGTGAAAATACTACAGAAAAGAGCCACAAACAAGCAAGTGGAAGTAAACGAAACATTTAATTTCAAGATAGGAAGTGAAATTCTTTCGGAACATAAAAAACTTGAACTACATGAAGATCAAAGTTTGAAGTCTTATTACCTGAAAGTGTGAACTGCTCAAGCAACTAGCAATTTGACGGAACAGGGGTACCATACATCTTTGAAATTCTGCTGGTTGAGTTGCCTCTAAAACTTCCTCCAGTTCGCTTAGGAACATAACCTCTTTTGAACTATTAGTTATTGGCCAATACTTCAAGAAACCGCTTATAACATTGTCTGCAAGCTTGCAGTCTTTCTCCACAAACTGTGTAATGCAGTACGATAATGGCTGATGGTACATTGCAAGGCATTTTGGTTTGTGTAGTGGAATTAAAGCCCTTATAAGGAACAATTTGTGTTCTTCTTTAAGTGGCAAAGCAAAACCATTGATTATACTGCCCAAAACCTCCAAAAGTTCGGCAATCCCATTATGCTTCTCCGTTTCAAATATAAAACGAAAGAAGATATTGTTGATAGCTTTCCTAATAAAAGGACGGTGCACCATAAACTTCCCATATATACGATGTAGAATTGTTTTGAGATACTCCCTTTCCCTGGGATCCTCAGAATCAAAGAGATCCAACAACTTGAGAACAAACGAGTGATCAACATACCGCTTAGCCAACTTTGCATCTGTCTCAGGAGATGCAACAAACCTCAGAAGGAATTCATACGCAATTTGCAAATGAGGCCATGCAGGGTCCATCAAAGGCTCTTCTTCTTCCAGATCAAAGGCTTCTAAAGTCTTGTTTTCACGGGGTTGTGGTGAAAGTGACCTAAATAAATTCACAGATACCATCTTTATAACTTCTTGCATGACTGTCTCTGTGAATTTCCCATTTGCAGAAGTAATAAAATCCACAAGCTCAAGCAATGTCTGCCGCTTGATGTCCTTCTCTTTCAAGTTCTTAGTAGGATCCGTGAAGTCAAACAAAACGCAGCATAGATTCAGCTTTCTAATAAGCAAGTTTTGCTTTGCAGAGCTTGCAACATCCCTAAATCCAGGCAATGCTTCATAAGGAGCAACTACCGAGTTGCCATTCAGTTTTGGATTTCCAACTTGGGGAAATTTACTTCCTTGACCATCTCCTAAATTTGAAGCAGAATCAAGGCCCCGAAGGGGCATATGGTCCGAATTCACTGGCCTATTACTCACAAGATCATAGCTGCTTGAACTGCTGGTAGCATTTGAAGAAGGGGTAGATGAACCCCCAAATTCACGATTCTCAGATGACTTGGATGTCTTCCGTGGAAGCCTGCCAAGTATCTGCTTGATCATTGCTCAAACTTTGTAAACACTGAACAACAGAAGTCCTTTAACAGCTGAAACCAGAGGCCGACTCAAAGCAGAAGCCACCCCATCAGAAAGACGAGAACCTCCACATCACAAATCAAAGACAAAAACCCAGATGCATAAAATCCATTTCAAGCCACAGAATCAACAGACCCAATAAGATGAACCATATTACAAGATAAAGAAACCCTCCTCCAGATGAAGATTACAGAAACCCCAGTAGGCAGTAGCACCAATGAAATCATCAGAGCAATAACTGTCACTTTGACACATCATCCTCTAATAAATCAGGAAACTTTCTTCAACTGTACGAAATTCAAGAACAATAAATGACACCCTTTGACTTAAAATTCAAGAACCCTGACGCAGAAATGAACAAATAACAAATTAACCATGAGTTCCTATATTCACTAAATATAAACCCACCAGAAGCTCCTATTTTCAAGCCTCTTCTCATTCCATTTCTAGAGATTCCACCTCATGCTTTCTTCCCAATTAGTAGCTACACGATGATAGCATCTGGCTTCCACCACAAACACCAAAAATAACATTACAAAAAATTCAAAAAAAAAACTCGAACAGTGAAAAATATACCTAGTGATAGTACGAGGAAAAAGCAACAGAAGATGCAGTGAGAAGCAAAACTCAGATGAATTGAGAAGAGAGTAAAATGATTGGTGGTTACTTACAGTCACAGACACTAAAAGCTCGGAACTTGAGACTGGCCAAGCAAAGGCTTTCGATTTTCTTTAGTTATTACTTTTTTCTTTTTTGGCAATCACTTTGGACGGAAAAGAGAGAGAAGAATAATAAACCGATCAAACCCAAATTAAGCAGCTGCCTGTTGTATTCACTAATCACACTGTCCGTACATGGAACACAATCTAATCTATCTAAACCTAACAAGATAAAAAGAGTTGACAAAAGAGAGAATCTTTGTAAAAACAGCTGTAACTAAGAATATTATCGTGCAGGTTTAAAATTGAAGTAAACAATCAACAACCTCAAACTATACTCAACTGACTTGGTAGTTTAATTTAAAGAGTTAATTAGATTTTGTTTTTTTTTTAATGATTTTGTTATAGTTATATGCTTGACTGCATTATCCAACAACGCTATCAGCCTTAACAACTGTACCACATTTGAGAAAATCAGAATGTGACAAGCATCTACCCAAAAATAAAAAACAAAAAATGATTTAACTCTTTGAAAATATTTTTATCCTTTTTTTTTTAATCACGCAAATTCTGTCCATACTCTCATTTAGATTATTATTTTTCGGTATGCATAACATGCATGAGATGTAGGGATCATGACAACTTGCAGCATTCTGCAAATGTCATCATCCACATGAGAGTTTGAGACTCGCCCTCCTCAGATTGCTCTCTTGTCTTTTCATAACAATTATCATAATAATAAACTCGCACCTGCCTATACACCATCACATCTGATATTTGATATGGTGAATGCTTTGATACCCATAAGGCCATAAGTAGAAATCACCTTTTTTTTTTTTTTGGAGAAGTAGAAATCACCTCAAAAACCCTTTTGTGAAGAAAATGTGTCCATCATTTAATTTTAAAAAAAATATTAACCCATCACCTTATATACCCATTTAAATTATTATTTTCTTAGTCCTATGGGATTATGGGATTTGGGATAGTAGTAACCTTCGGCATAGAATTTGAGCAAACTTTGAAATTATAGTAAGTGTGATTACATTTAAATTAAGTGTTTTATATTAAGGGAAAAAAAAAAGGGAATTTAGATAGATGATGGTGTAATTACATTTCAAAACCAAAGGTCCCATATAAAAAATGAGACAAACAGATATCCTATCACTCAACCATATACAATCAGTGATTTGCATAATAATGTTGTAGATTAGATATATGATTTGTCTAACCAATTCTGTCAGTCCCTTGTCGAGTTTAGTTTGTCTAACCTAGTGGGGGTGATTCATTATTGTTAGTGTAAAGTTGAAGCCAAGGAATCAAATCAACATTTTTTAAGTGTTAGCCGCTCTTGCACTCTTATTTTAAGAAACATTGATAAATGATGACTGATGGAGAAATTGTTTTAGTGGAAGAACATCATTGCAGAGATGGGCATTTAATGATTGTTAATGATCATTAATCTTGAGTGGAGGAGTGGGACTTAAGATCATCTGTTAGCTAAACATTCGCACCACATGCATGAATGCAAAGCTAACTAGCTCTTCCGAGCTTCCTTGACCATTTTCAATGGCACCAAATTCATCAAGAAGATGAATTAGACAGTTTCACAGGCTTACAACAAGCAAATCATCAGCAATGTTTCTGTAACTGATGGAGCTTACACATTAGATGCTGGAAATAAAATGGACTGGTTGCATGACTTCAACATAATTTCGCCTCATATACACAAAATCAGGAGGCAGAAAAAGTTTATCAACATATCAAAACGATGACAAGTTTCTGCCACATCAGCTCAGCTCATTAAACATTTTGCAAAATTGATACTTATGGGTTAAGCTTCTACAGTTGCTGCAATGCATACTAATAACCATCCTACTATGCCACCCCACCCAAGGTTGCACAAGATTATCATGCCATCGTGATCAAGGGCATGAAAGGCAACAAAATGCTAGAAATTTTCTTCACATTTGATTTCAATCCTCTACACTAATTCATTAGAACAAAAGGGGAACAGAAGGGGCAAGAAAAATAAATACAAATGAATGAACACGATGTCTGATGTCTCTAAGCATTTGATTTTTTTTCCTTTTTCTCTCTCTTTTGAACTTTACCCTTTGTTTCCTCTTGGTACTACTACTGCAAATTTGTATAGTCATTGGTTTAAATAACCGTGCAAGGTAAAAGCTTACGGAATAAAAGGATCAATCTCACCAAATGTTTACGGGCTTATCCCTCCACCTTGAATTTCTTTTATGGTATGTACGAAATTAACAATGCATGAACATACCACCTGAATGATGTCACCATCTAAAAAAAAAAATTGACCGTCATTGGAACTAGCAACAAATATTTATCTCTCTCTCTCTCTCTAACCTGAAGAGGGGGAAGGCTGTACTTTTTGGGGAACAGGTACTGACTTGTTACTTGCAACTTTCCCTTCAGCAAGTTCTTCTATACGTTTCCATGTGGCATCACGTCTTGCTTCAATCTCACCTTCCTTCGATTCATATTCCCTGAACTTAGCTAAGCATTCCTTAAACAGCTCAGGATCTAGATCAAAGAAAATCTTGCGAACATTCAAAGTCAAACTGTGGACCGCCTGATTCCAATGATTTCTGGCATTTTTCTCCAGGGCAGGGAAGATAATGGGCAGTATAACCTTACGATTTTGTATAATGAAATTCTCAATGTGATCGTTGTTCCACAAGAACAAAGCTCTCTCTGCTACCTGAAAAATCAAGTATCAATAGCATAAAGTGAGATTCAGAGATCAGTGACAGTGATTAATTGGATCGATCAGCTTATCAAAGCAATATCACTATATGTTAAGATATAAATAAACCATATAACGAGCATTATTAATCCCCATAGAAAATATTCAAGCAGAAAATCAGGGTTTTAAAATTTTTTTATTTATATTTATTTTTTAAAACAGTAGGCGGATGGGCAGAGACCAAATAATTTTTAACCACCTACCTCCACCAAGAGTCGAACTCAGGTGGCTAGCCAAACAAAGAGGCTGAAAGCCACTCAGCCGTGCCCCTGGGGTATAATATATGCTAAACTTCAGACAGAACAACTGACAAGTGCATGAAGTTGCTGGGTCTTCTCTAAAAATTAATCAAGTTATTCCACTGATTTTGATCCAGCATGAAAAGCAAAGGTAAATCACCATTGGACTGGCAAAATCATAGTAAAAAATCCCAAAAAGAGAACCTCATGGCCTATATGTATACTCTAAGATATTCCAGTAAATAATGCACACTTACAGATTGGATTCATCTCTTAACTATTACTTTAACCAGTTTAACTGCCCTTTCCAACTAAAATGACCACTTCAGCACATACATAATATCACTGCCGAGGGACCCAAATTGACCACATGAGAACAATTCAGCTTGATAGCGATGAGCACTTATCAGTTCCATGGCTATACAACTAATTTTAGAAGGCTTGACATAAGTAGCTTCCTAGTTTAATCAACTTGATAATAAGTACAATGAAAAAGGTATTCAGTATCAATTAATTTTTTCCATGAATTTAGCTTCAAGAATGAATTCCTTGAATAAAAACAATAATGGAAGGGTAAAAATGTTGAACAGAATGAGATATAGCTAGGACTTTCACTAATTTGACAGATAAAAAACCCCAAAAATTAGAAAACTTTATATTAAATCACAAAAACCAATTTCTTTTTGTCTTTAATAGAAAAAAAATGTTCCTATCTTTGGATTACAATCCAAAATTAGTTTAATGAGTTATTCTTAGAGATGATTAAAAACAATTAAAGACACAAAGTTAAAAAACCCACCCCTCGCTGAGAGCCCAGCCAGTATGTAGGGGTCTTGAATGTGTACAAGGCGTAGAAATGCTTCATTTTTCTAGGGCCACTCAGCATGTCCCGTATAAGTAAAGGCTCATTTACTTTAAACATTGCCCTTTCAAAAACCATGGAGTATAGGCAGCGATTCCAAACCACAATTGATACCGTCTAATTTGTTATTTATATAATTTTCATCTTCTTCTTCTTCCTGCTCTGAAAGAAAAGCCCTGTTACTTTTCTTTTATTCTGTAAAGCCCCATGAAGTTGAGCTACACTTATGATACCCAACCAGAGGCTGCCAGCATTGGCCAATCCCTCCAGCAGTCACACGCAACAAGTGACCTCCTAAATTTTGCACCTCATTATGTGTAAAACATATGAAATTATCCATTTACCATTATTTTTTTCTTAGACCAACCTTTTTAAGCATAGTTGCCATCACTCCAAAGCAAATGTACTAAAAAAGATGAGAAGACAAAACCACCAATGTTCATGGTCAACTCTTAGTAAACAATTAAGTATAGTTTATAAAATTCAACTGCCAATGTTGATAAGAGAACATAATGTTGCAGAGATCTCTCCCCACCTAAAACAAACTTTACTAAAAAATCAACTAAGATTCTGTAAATGACATGCATGTGATATATGTAAAAGGAGAAGCTAAAGCTAAAACACAACAGAATCAAGCATATAAAAGCAAAGCAGAGAAGCTAAAGCTAAAACACAACAATAATCAAGCATATAAAAGCAAAGCAGACCACAATTTCAACTTATTACCTGAAAGTGTAAACTGTTCAAACAACGAGCAATTTGCTGAAACAAGGGCACCATGCAGCGCTGAAACTCAGGTAATTGAGTTGCTTCTAAAACTTCCTCCAATTCATTCAGGAACATGACTTCCTTGGAGCTGTTTGTCACTGGCCAGTACTTTAATAAACCCCTGATGACAGTATCTGCAAGCTTGCAGTCTTTCTCCACAAACTGTGTAATGCAATAAGATAATTGCTGATGGTACATTGCTAAGGATTTTGGTTTGTGCAAAGGGATGAGAACCCGTACAAGGAACACTTTATGCTCTTCTTTAAGTGGTAGAGCAAACCCATTAATAATGCTGCCTAGAATTTCCAGAAATTCAGCAATCCCATTATGCTTCTCGGTCTCAAATATAAACCGATAAAAGATGTTGTTTATAGCTTTCCTTATGAATGGGCGATGGACCATAAATTTGCCATAGATGCGGTGGAGAATTGTTTTCAAGTATTCCCTCTCTCTAGGATCTTCAGAATCGAACAAATCCAGCAGTTTAAGAATAAAGGATTGATCTATGTACTTTTTGGCCAATTTTGCATCTGTCTCAGGTGATGCAACAAACCTCAGCAAGAACTCATACACATGTTGCAAGTGAGGCCATGCAGGATCCATTGAGGGCTCCTCTTCTTCTAAATCAACACCATCTACAATCTTGTTCTCTCGTGGTTGAGGAGTAAGAGTCCTAAACAAATTTGCAGATACCATTTTCACGGCTTCCTGCATAACAGTTTCATTAAACTTGCCATTTGCAGAAGTCACATAATCAACCAACTCCAACAACATCTGACGCTTGATCTCTTTTTCTTTAAGGTTCTTCGTTGAATCAGTGAAGTCAAAAACAATACAACACAAATTCAGCTTTTTGATAAACAAGCTCTGCTTCTCCATACTTGGAACATCCTTCAATGCAGGCAATGTGTCATAGGAAGAAAGCACCAAATTACCATTCAGCTTCAAATTCATGCCTAGCTGAATCATGTTGCCATCCTGCACTGCATCTGAAGCAGAATCATTCATCTGAGGAGACACAATGTTCAAATTCCCAGATTTATTTTTCCCCAAATCACTGCTTCTTGAACCGGTGGAAGCAATTGAATGGGTATCAGAATTTCTGCCATGTTCACGATTATCACCCGTCTTAGATGACTTTCGAGGAAGCTTCTTTAGTATTTGCTTGATCATAATTCACGTAAACGCACAATTCCCACCCTCTTAAAATCCACAACACTAGTAGTTCTCACACTTTCTCCCAAATCCCCTCCGAATGCTAATCAACATCCATCACATCCAACCCTTAAAGCCATCTACACAAAATCCCCAGAATTAGAAAACAAAATTTTGCATCCAAGGAGGGGGCCCAGTTAATCAAGTTCTCAGCTTTCTCCTCTCACAACCAAACCAAACCAGAACTTAACACAGCTTATCCACACTACGCTTCCCCGCTAACCAAAACCCAGTCGAAAAATTTTCAACTTTTTGACTAAAATCGAAAAAACCCAGATGAGTAAAGCCCCTGTAAGAGCATAAGATCAACAGAAAATTTTTGTGTTAAACGCAAAACCCCTTTTTCTTCTCTGTTCTTCTATTTGGAAAAGAAAAAGACAAGGAAATTCAAGTACATTCACCACATTAATGAATTTTAAAAATCAGGACATGCTTTTAGGAATAAGCAAATATAATAAAAATCAAAATTGGAATACTCGTGCACATAAAAATAAAAAGGCATATGCAAGCAAATAAGGAGGGTCCAAAATAATAATAATAATATTCAATAATTAATTAAATAACTAATTAACTATTGTAATAACAATGTTGAAGTCATAGTAAGGATACTACTTACAAAGAAAAAGAATTCAACTTTGTTATGCTCTGGCTTGTTGTTGTTTGTTGACTCGGAAAATTATTTCTTTATTAATTTTTTCTGGCGATTGCTTTCCCTTATTCTTTCACATATAAGTATTCAATTTCTGTATTTTGTAATTTCTACTCTGTCCTGGCCTCTGGGTGGCCTTCGAATTCTTGATAGTCAAGTCAAACAAAAGAACTGGCCACTGGGACAACAATCCAGAAACCGGAATCCGTAAACCAGAACATGGTTTCTCCAACGACGTCGTTTGGACGCTATGATTTGACATTTGTCCCCGTGACCGGCTCTTCCTCTTGCCCCACCCCCGCCTTCTTTTCTTTTCTTTTCTTTTTTTTTTTTTGATTTTTTGAATTTGTTAATATTACGAGGGAAATTGACACCGATTACTTGCTTCACACTACCTATTGAATTTGGTTGGTAATAATGCGGCAATTTAAAATTCTGCAGTAAAATCTAAACATAATATGATTCCATCTGGCCCAGTAATTTAAAAGCATGAGACGTACACTTTTATGCCCACCATCTTATAAATAAATAATTAACTTTTATATTTGTAAATGGCCGGGCAAAAACACAATATATCGCGTCACACAGAACTCAATAACTCATGAGACCCATTTTGATACCAAGCACGTACGCTTATGAGATCTAATTTCTATCTTTAATGATGACGCTAAAACTAACGGAACTTGTGATACAATACGTTCATTCCCATCATAAGTGTGCTGTGGAATCTACATTATATCCAGATGAGGCCCCTGACTTTATTCGTTTCGGACCATTGGAAGCGTTGATTTGCAAACCACCTTACCCACCCATTCTCATCGAATGAGACAATCACCAACCGATGATTATCACCATTGGATTCTTTCTGAACCATAAAATAAAAGTTATTAAAAATGTTGGCTTCAGATAGGGTCCAACTACTGTGCACCTGAAGCATTGTACATTTCGTTTACAAATGAGTTGGTCATTATTAAGTTGTTTCAATGACATGAATGCATTTTATTTGGTTTTTAACATCGATGTCCCTGCTGTTCTCTGAGAAAAAAAAAAGGATAAAAAAAAGCCAAAGATTTTTAAATTTGACACAATGTTTGAATTGTTTAAAATCTTTACACTTTGGTCAATAGACTTAATTTGACTATTAAAATTAGTATCCTGTAAAAAAAAATTTAATATAAAATCTAGTTTTTAGAAACAACATAATAACTAATTAATCTATAATAAATAATTCAAATACATAATAAAAATACATTAATTTACCATAATATTAATCTATTTTTTTCTAGAAACAACATAAAATGCATTTAATCTACTATAATTAATTTAATATATAATAAAAAAATTAATCTGCCAATAACATTAACATTTGATCAGATAATAACGTCAAAAATTTTATAATAATCAACCATGGTTTAAGACACAAGTGTAAATAATAGAAGTATATAAGACTTATATGTTAAAATTTTAAAATCTCTAATTTTTTCAATTTTAAGCAAATAGGAGGGACCGCAATGTAAAGAGCAAAAAATTGGCCACCATAGCTTTGCCCCCTTAAAACTTTTTTGTTCATTTCCGAATCCTAGGAACCAAATCATCCTTGAAATTTTTCATGTCAGTTTATACCTTGTGTCCTGGAAAATAAGATGACAAAAGTGTAGGACAGGCTCTAATTTGCATGACGAAATGCAAGACAAACTTTTGCAAATTACACGTCAAAATTTATCATTTGATCAAAAGGGTCGAGACGCTACTACTACTCCTAAAAACAGTGGCCTGCCCCCAAATAATAATTAATTTTGACGGGGTGGCAGATGAGAGGCTGAAATCAAATATTAGCAGGTCAAGCAAAAGCTTTCGTTTTTTTATGTCTTGGAACCAGCAAGGAAAGATGCAAATCCTGAACTAGGATGTTGAATATCAAGGCTTCAACTAATAAAACACATATACAAGTAAATGGAAATGTAAGATTGCTGACTTCAGAATTTCGCTGGCATTCAAAGGCAGGATGTTAAGAGGCAATCTGAACACCAACCTGTCTGAATAATTCATTGGTGCATCCATGGCTGCTATGCATAGTATGTCATTGTCATATGACTTAAGAAGTTAGAACCATCATTTTGATCATTGAACACTTCCAGAAACAGTAATAAACTTCGACCAATGTTGCATGATGCAGCCAAATTGCAGAATCTGTCTGAATATTGCAGACACAACCACACCATCTGCATCACAAACTGCATTCCTCTCTGCTGTCAACGAAAGCCTGAATTGATGGTTCTCTCCCAAGAAAGTCAGAAAGAATTTCAATGGGTTCCTTTGATCCCCCAGGAGCCAACACCTGCCAATAAATTGAAAGAAATTTGTGAGCAATAAATAAAAAAAAATTAAGTTGCCTATTTTATTCCAGGCAAAGATATTTTACGCAGACAGCTTTCAGACTAACAGCATGTCAACTCTAGTTTTAAGTAAACTTGAAGAATATTTATAAGTTCTACTGTTAATTCATCAATGTAACTTACTTTGTTTCTAAACTGCATCCCAACATACTGGTTCAAAAGACCATCACGAAACTTACAGGCAAATATATCAGCAGCAAATACCTAAAAGTAAGACTTGACTTATTAGTAAAGATTTATGCAACGCCACTGCTGGGAAAGCAGAACCACCACAATCAAAGGCAGTGGCAGGGAACAAGATGACTAAGCATACAAATAATCAAGAAAAAGAATAATGATCAGAATTAATTGCAGAGAGCATTTTGCTCACGTAGATTCACATGCAATGGGTAGTAAAGAGCATTCGAGCAACTCAGACCTCACTCCAAATGCGGCTGTAACAAGCAGATTCAAAACCAATAGCACTACGTGGGAAACATGAAGCTGGATTTGTTCCTTCCAACATGGGCAAACCCAACATCACCTGTGAAAAAATAAAACCAAAAAAAAAAAAGGAAGATGAAATAGAAATAAATTTCAAAAATGCTATGTTGCAAAATAACCATGAAACAATTATTTACCTTTGGATGAAGATGCTTGAATAACTCTACAATGTCAACATTGTCAGCCGAATGTATGATTTGGTCAAAAATGCCTGGGAAAAAAAACATCTTTTGAGCTAAGATAGGAAAATATTTACATAGCTTGATCATTCATAACGGATACTTCATGAATCCATGTAAACAAATTTCCCAAATAGCGATAACAAATGCTATAGAAATATCTGTTTGGCAATTGACTCGACTATGGCCCATTTCTGAACACCAGACACACATATAATTATACATACTAGTTAACCAAGATGTTTTCCATTTTTTGTACCAGGGGCCACAGCCATATAAGGCACAACTGCTAAAACACTTTTGCAAGACCAACGAAGGGTACATATTTTTTCACTTTTTAGGAACAAGTACAAGACAGCCAAAGTCTAAACTCGAAGTATAGAATGTATAAGATACACAATCACTGACACGCACCAGAATAACTAAAGGTTCTTAAACATGAATAACAGATGTAATTTTTCAAGGCACTAATAAATTGACAGTTCCCAGAATAAAGATATAGCAAGAGGACTTACAATAAAGAATTTCTTGCTTCAATTTCAGTGCAGAAAAGGCGTATCGGTGCCTTTTAAGTGATTTACATATTTCATCCTTAATAGGCGTTGTAATATCCTACAAATAATATGTCAACAATTTAACCTCAACTAATTAAGTAACCATAGAAAAGGCATCTAATAAACTAGTTTTTGTGAAATCAAATCATATGGTGTGTTCAAATTATGAGGAAGAATAAAGGAGGGAAAAAGAACAAGAATTTCTCTTCGCGAGTACATAAACATATATGCATAAATTGCAAGGAATGGAGAGAAGACCAGGCTGGAAAAAACATGTCAAAAGTGTTACCTGATGGAAACCAGAAATCAACTTCAGCGAGAAGCTTTCATAACACCTACAAATTTTCCAGAGTATAACAGGTTGAGTTTGTGTTTGTCAAAAATAAAATAAGGACAAATATGATTCATTACTTACCAGTTCTCTAGCAACTGAGCAGGGATCTCCACAAAGTCTGGATCAACCCGCAGCCCAGAAAATCTAGCAAATGATGCACGGTTGCAAATCTGTTGAACCTAAATGCTCATTATAATGAAAAACCATGTTAGTAAAGGATAATGGCAGTAGCAACTAGATGTATGTTATTTTCACCCAAAAGAAAAAAAAAATTAAGTTGGTACTGGCCTAGGAAATGCAATAAGGGAAAGGATAGTAACCAAACTAAACATACCACATGGCCAAACTCATGGAAAAGGTTAACCACTTCAGAGAATCTCAATAAACTTGGATGACCAACAATATCCTTTTGAATTTGTGATATCAATAATGCAACAGGTATCTGGTCAAAGAAGTGCATAAATGAATTATGTCAATCTCTGGTTCAGAAAATGGAAATCTACACAGGGTAATTTAACAAGTAGATGACAATAACAAATCTCAATTTCAATTCAAGCAAATATGTTTGTAGCAGATATGTAGCAGATATATAATAGCACCAACCAAGGCATTTCCACAACTCTAAGAGCATTATTTTAAAATAATTCTTCTCTGAGCTAAAGTTAAAAAACCATGTTAAAATGATCACTAAAAGAATTTAGCGTATACAAGAAGGAGAAGACATTGAAGAAAGTTTAACAATGATTATGAGGATCTGTTGAGAGACTTTCTTATTCAATAATCTCATATTAGTCCATGTTCATGCATTTTTCCTTTTCAGTAGAATCAAGTGCTAAAGGAGGTGGTTGTGGTGAGAAAAGCTGTAAATTGGTGATTGCATTGCAGGCATGACATGAACAGGGTTGAAAACAATGATGAGGTTGCAGACAACTGTAATTCATTAGTTATTGCAGCAACAGTGGAGTAAAAGGGACATATTTTCCACACATTGGAGCAACAGCAGTACTGATTACTGATGGTAGAAACAGCAGACAGTTGTATAGAGTGTGATGCCTTGTCATCAATTAGATAGGCAGTTTTGTGGTAGTAGTTCAGAAATATTGGTTTATTATGGTGATTGACTACGGCAAAATTACTTTCTTCTACTAGAACTATAATACTCAAAGCTTCTTTGCTTCCAAAATTGTACTTTACTCACATTTGGGAGCATTACTTAAAGATGGCCAACCGGCCGGGCGGCACGAGCACGGCACGTGTCCGTACAGCACGGCACAGCACGAGCACGTTTTGATAGGGCACCCGGCACGGCACGGCACGCAGGTGGGCTGGGCCGGACTTAGAAATTTAGGCACGTGTGCCTTAAAAGCATGGCACGATTAGAAATTGGTTCACTTTTTAATGAAAGTAAATTTAAATTTATGATTTTACAAATAACTTGAAATTGAATCTTTTAACATTTTTTTTGCTTGCGTAATTTTTTTAAATTCATTTAACTTTTAGTTTAAAAAAACACTCTAATTATTTTATGTTTATAATTTATTAAATGAATAGCTGATATCATGATTTTAATAAATAAAAATTATAAATATCGTGATTTTATAAAATGAATGTAATAATGTTATTATGAACTATAATCTATGACTCTATGTAAATCTAAGTTAACAATTAAGTTAATCGTTGAGAAAAATTTATTGTTATTATTGTTGTTGTTAAGTATAAAAAGAATTCTAATACAATAAGATCTAACTTAATACTTATTATTATATTCTCTTACTATTATTAGTTTTTATTATTGAATATGGACTTGAGTTTTAAATTTTTTATTTTATTGAACTTGACTAAAGGCATGTGGACTCAAAAAAGGTACATAGAATTAAAAAAAATACATCAATAACTTAGCATACCTTCTTAAAAAAATTTTAAAAAAAAAGCTTGTTGTGCTTTTTTTCTTAAGCACAACACGGCACGGCCCATGGCACGGCACGCATGGGCACGAGCGCGCATGGGCCTTCCTTATCCTTAGCATTACTTTTGTTTGCCTCAAATCAAAACATCCAAAAATCTGAGAGATGTTAACACAATTGTGCTTTGATCTTTTGTGTGCACAGATAGATATTCTATAGTAAGATACTTAATACGATCATCTGAACCAAAGTTCAAACATACAACACATCAGGAAATATATATTCCTATTACTATTTACAGGGACTAGAATTGCAATACTTACCTGTCGGGCACCAGTTGAAGATAATGCACCATTTTGAAGAGCCACCACACAGGTGTGAGTATATTTCCCTTCCCTGTTGTATAATATGTATGGCATTATCCATCATTTTACATCAACAGAACGAAAAGATATAAGTAAAAATCTAACAACCAAAGAAATCATTGAACCTTTTGTATATATCAAGGTAAAAATAACCCAGGTGATCATTTGAACTCAAGTCAAAAACTGAGAAAACTCGAACATCACTGTGCCAAACCACAGCATCTTGAACTTCCTCAAATCGTAAACCTAATGAAGCAAAGATCACAGCTTTGTATCATTTATGACATCAAAACTGTAATTGGACTCTGTAAAGCATGCTAAAAGGAGAAATTGGGGAGACTTCTAATCTTAAAAACACTTTTACCAAAAAGGTCTTGGGAGACTTTGAAGATTCCAGATAGAACCAAATTGACAGGAAAGTACTGCTTAACAGCTCCAAAATCCAGATCAAATTGCAGTTCTTCAACCCTTCTAATATAGTATAGTAGATCCTCAATCCCAAATGGAAGCTCCCCTTCTTCCTTTTTCTGTTGTCTCACCAGAGCCAAAAACAATAAGAGAGGAAACAAACCATGGCAAAGGTAAACCGAAGGCCAAGCATGTGCAAACCTTTAAATCTTTCAACATCATAAGTTCTCTAGATGCCAAATCAGTTAAACTGGTAGAGATTTCCTCTAAGAACTCAAATACCTGGATATGACAGGAACATCCTCATGAAAAATATCAGCTTTATAGACAATGAGATGGAAATAGAATATACTATGAGACTAATAACCTAATGCAGCTAATCATTCAGATTCCATGATTAGAGCTACCAAGTCTTGTTGTATAATTATGGCATACCCAAATAAGGCCTCTAGAAAAGGCTGCACAGACAGTTAACTCTTTAAGCCCAGAAACTATTGTCATAGAATAATCTAAAAAGGAGGTAATCAGGTGCCAAATATTCCAACATCCTACCAAAAACTGAAAGATGTAAAAAATCACTTTTTAACCTCATATTCATCCCATAAGAGCACCTAATTTTACCAGGGGAATGACAATATCATACAAACCTTAGATGATGACTTTGCCATTCTCAGGTCAAGGGCATAGTCTGCATAATTCGAATAGCCAAGTAAACGAGCAAACTTATGGCGAAGTTCGACCTAAATAATTGGAAGCACAACTTCAAGTCAAATGTCTCAAACAGTAAAGCAATTGAACATTTCTTAATAAGAACTCAAGAGTGAAACAGTTTCTATAACCTGATTTAAGCAAGCAGGATAAGTCATTTACCACTGCTTCACAGACATACAACAATACTGTTTATTTATAACATGGTACAGGAACTTCAGACTATTAAGCTTTCTACGGTTTCCAATTGACCATTAAACTTCTGGAACATTAGATGCTTTAGTATGGCAACAAAATGAAGCAGATATAAAATTTAAATTCTAATGGACCAATGGCAACATATTGTATGACATTCGGCAAACTACAATTTTCATTGCTAAAAGCCAGAATGTCTCAATTCAATATACGCTATCAGCATATGGAAAATCTGTCAAGTCAATTTAATGCTTAAAGTTTGGAAAATAAAAAAAGCCTGTGCAGGGAAAATTATATGGATGAGTGAAGGCTGTTGTGCCATATTAATACATATCATAAATTGAGCCTGAGAAAAGTGAAGTATTTACCAAACTTTCCAAAACAGACAAATTGATTCCTCCACACCTCTTCCCATAAGCCACGGCTACTAACCTCCTTGTCCTTCCTACCTTCAAAGGCTCAAAAAAACATTGGAATTATGCAGTCACATGATGCTAAAATCACAAAGAATCTCCAGCGATTCCAGTTACAACCCAAAACAACAACAAGAGGGTAGTAAAACTAGGATTTTCTCTCATAGGGTTGAAAAAATAAAGTTAGATCACTCAAAAATTGTTGCATACTGCGAGGACAAAAGACATTGCAGCCAGAATTTAACAAGTTAAAATGGCCCAGATGGTGGCAAAGACGCCATACTAATCAACTCAAAAGACATACCTTACATAACTCAAGTACAGCTGCCACATGATGACTTTTCAGTGTCAACTTGAATATACCATTTTCAGCTTTGTCTAAACTCTGCACAGGAACAAATTCATTCCAGCATAAAAAAAATAAATTTAAAAATAGAGATTTTGCTGATTTATTCTCAAACAATGCAAGGAATACATTAGATGAAGCATATTAGTTTACAATCCAAGACTTAAGGTTTCAATGATTTCTTAAATTAGGTGAAGCATTTCAACAATAAATGGATTGCACATTGTAGCTTTTTCCCTCCATACCATGCCCAGGGCTATTTATACATTGAGAACTTTATTTGATGTAACCATTTGCTTCTGTTTTCTACTAGAGTAATACTACTAGTGTACAAACATTTACATACAAACTAATGTGGACCTTTTTTGTCGTTACACATGGCCAACATCATTTACATTTATATATTTTGTTAACTTTTTTTATTTCACTCTTAATATTTTAATGCTTTGTCAGCTTTTATATGATAGTTTTATAAAAAATTTGCATGTGCAGTATTATTATTATTTTTTTTTTTAACTAATAGCAATGTATCAAGTTGCTTGTTACATTTTTTTTTTCCTAACTAATAGCAAACGGTTCATTGATATCAGTTGTCCACATTCTCAAAGATAAAGATTTCTACAAGGTTTACCACTAATGACAATCTTTTTCAACAGACATTAGGTGGATATAGAAAAAATACCAAACATTCTTAGTTACCATTCTAATTGACTCCACCAACAATTGCACCAAAAAGGGTAATTAATTACTTAAATCATTACAATGATTCCCATTCACATCAGAACTGTACAAATAAGAAGGATACAATGAGTCAAGTTGTTTTCCGAAGTATACCGGGATAATTCATATTGAATAAGAACAGCCCAAAAAAAAAAAAACCAACTGATAACAGGGTGGGAGAGAAAATTAACCTTAAGGAACTCTGGAGGTATTCCTAAAAGGTCAGCCTCACTGAAGAGAAGAAAAGTTGTATCATCATTCAAATTCCGAACATACTGCAAGCTTAGCTCGTCCATTTGATCTCTCAATCGCTGTACTTCCTCTCTTTTGGATATGGTCAGGTTCAATCCACTCCGCTCAAAGTCTCTAACCTGTCACTGATAAGAAAGGGATTACAATTTGTATATAACTGGCCCCAGCTTAATAAAATTCTTCAGAACACAAGAATTTAACACCATACCGTCCACATTCATTGGTACAATGCTAATAGAAACAAAAGAAATTAATTAAATAATCTAAAGCTACTTGATCTGCTGTTTACACAAACATGAGACAAAAATACAAAAATATCTCCTTACCAGGGACTGAATGTAGCGTTTAGCTTCAGGGCTCACCCATTCTCCCTTTGCCGCGACAGCTTTGACAACACGATATACATCTTCACGGTTACTAATCAGCTTGCACAAAATAGTGCAATGTTCAATTCCAAATTCTAATAAATAAATATAATCATAATCATAATCTTTGTTTTGACCAACTTACAACAATCATATATCTATAACCAGTTCATATAACATGGACATGGAGTCAACATATTTGACTGCGTCATTGTTGTTTATCGTAACTACTCAAATCCATAACATTTCAAAGTAATAGCATAAATTGATAGTTTGATACTCAATGTTAAAAGCTAATAATTGTATCTGCGCTTATTCATAACTCCCTCTATTATGATATACAACAAAGTAAAAAGGTGAAACCTGCAAGACAAAATGTGAGCATCTATTTTTTGCTCTGCTTCAGCACTCGCTTTACGCACATCATCAGAAGTGGACACCAACTTCAGAAACACACAAGATTGCACCAGTGGAAATTGCTGTGCCTCCAACCCCGCTAGGGGTGAAATAACATTCATAAACATAACCTGCATGTTTTATTCGAACAAAAAAATAAATAAATAAATAAATACCTCCGCAATTCTATTTCACCACAACAATGATAACAATAAACAGATCCACCACCTCCCAAGTTACACAAGTCTATGAAAGATTTAAAGAATCCAAACAATTAGTGACCACGTATAAAAATTTTAAACAGGAACTAATACTAACAGCATTTTATGGAATGATAACAAATTGGATTTCACAAGTAAAGGGTGATTTTTTCACAAAAGGTTAAAATGCGACAATGTGTGTATTCATTAACTAAGGAATTGCCACGTCATAGTTCATCGACAATAACTAAGTAAAAAATTGCGTCCAATACCTTGTCAAGGGGAACTGAAGCGACTGCATCGTGCACTTCTTTTGACTTTGAAATAATTTTATCTGCTAATTTCACAATCTCAGATGCCGACAAATTGACGCGAACTATGGAGCCTTGAAGATCTAACTTTCACAAAATCAAAACAAAGCAACATAAACATCATACTTAAAACCAAAATCTTAAAAACGATAAAGAACTAACTAAAGATTGAAGCGTCAAGAGAACCTTTCTTCCTGTGTCGTCTCTTGAAAACTGTGATGGCGAAGTTGACAGCGATAACGACGAGAGCTGCAGCGCCGGTGAAGGCTAAGACGCTTCTTTCTCGTTTCTCTTTAGACATTTTCTCGCTGTTTCTTTCACTCTCCATCGGTTTCTTTATTTCTTTATTTTTTTCTTTTCTTTTCTGAGTTCCGACCAAACAAGCGGCAATTACGATTTAGGAGGGAAATATTAGCGTTGATGGCTCAGGCGGAAAAAGGAGCAAATAAAAATTTCACTGAATTAAAACCTGACAGGAGGACAGAGAGTGAAAAGATATTCTTTCCTTCCAAATTTTAAATTGTCAGGTGAAGTCTCGCTATCAGGCGTTGCGGCTTTGAAGGGCCGGCCCTTTGTCCATGGGCTTAAATTAGCAGATGAATGGGGCTTCGACCGCCCCTTTAAAACTCTTATGAGACAACCCTTTTATATTTATATACATCCTAAATTTTTTATCCCAAACAACTATATCAAATAATTTAATATTTATAAAAATTAATTGTTAATATCTTTGAAGTTCAAGAAATAAGAGAAATTTTTTGTTAGTCCCATAAAATTCCTCCAATGCTTAAGTAGTTTTAATAGGTGAAACTCTTTTTTCTTTTTTATTTTTGTAATGATTGATAGATTCTGCATTTATTTTAGGATTGAGCCTTAAGACTTATCCTATATGTAATACTTAAGTTAAATAAGTTCGTGTATTTACGTCTTTATGGCGTTATATAGTTGGCCACTTTTTGTCTTTGAATGAAACTCATTCATTTCAAAAAAAAAATTGACATTCATTAATTAGTTGATAGATCTTTACAAAATTCAAGTGAATTAATTACAACTAATTAATAAATATCAAATTATTTAAAATAATTATTTAAGACAAAAAAAATTGAAATATGTAACATTACTGATATTTGTAACTCTTCTTTAGTTTCTTTGATGAAGGTTATAAAAAATGACAAAAATTAGAATAAAGTTAAATTAAATTTTACCATCAGTCTAGAATAGTTAATGGCGGCTTTCCGCCACTAGTCCCATGTTAAATTTGAGAATTTGGGCTCAAGTCTCATTTATATATTTAGATGAGAGTTAATTTCTCTCTCACTAATTTGTAGGTAGAGTCTATTATTCTTTTAAAATTCTAAGAAATTTGTGAACATTACTAAGGGTGGTTAAATTAGGGGCTGTGTTGAATTCTTATTGTAAATATATATGAGCTATTGTATCTCATTAATAAATAAATTAATTAATTAATTAGTATGTTTAGTTTATTTCTTTATTGATTCAAAGTTATTGAAAAAATAATAATTTTTAACCATTTAAATATACTAGTTAGGATTCAAGATTTGTAAAAGACATTTTAATTTAATTTAATTCATATTTATCATTGAATATAATGTCATTTAGCAAAACAACTATGACTATAAAAAATGTTTGTAAGGATATTAAAGGGGTGTGAAAATCATTACTCTTAACGGATTTGATTTTAAAGTGGAGTTTTCAACAAATCCTCTAAAATCTTTATAACACCCCTTTTGAACTTTATTTTTTAAAATACCCTGAATTTAATTTATAAAATATAAAATTGTGTATTAAAAGTAACCATCTTCCTATAAAAGTTGTTACCTAAAAAATGTATACTTTAAAAGTTTTTATTAATAAAATACATACAAAATTAAAAATCTTGAATTATTTTCTTCTTATTATATAGTTTACAGGACTAACCTATGTTGCACCTGTTGCAACTTACCACACTTTTTGTCTCCATTCTAAAACGCCATTGGATGTCAACTAAATGAATCAAACGGTTTAAATTAGAAAGTGGGTAAAGGTCTATGGCCGGTTACTGAAAGAACTGCTAAAAAAAAAACTCTACAAAAATACATTAAATAAAAGTCCACATATATATTGATATTGATTCTGTTTTGAGAGGCCATCATCGAAATATTTTGTGCAATCGGTAACTTATGAACAGCGACTCATGGCGCTGAAGATCATTGTCAAAACGGTAATTTATTGGTTTTCATCAACAAATAGATTGGTTGTTTTACCAAGTATACAAATCATTTCAAAGGGGTTCGTCCCCAAAGCCCATGAACATGCTTGCTTTTATAAGCAAGCAAGTCATTTTTTCATCAGTCAGGTGCAGGCCATTAACAGAACTAAATTACCAATTCATAATCCCAATATCGTCCATACATAATTACTCACCAGCACATAATACACAAAAACAAGTTAGATTTCATTAATTACCGATATGGTCATGTTTAACCTTTACAAAAAACAAAAGCAATATATACTTGCACAGTTTGTTGAAAGGTTAATGTCGGATCGTTCTTCATTTTCTTTTCTAAGAGATTATTTTCCTCTCGCTCGCTCCTTCTATATAGCGTTTCTTCCAATTAAATTAAACAATGATTCCTTTCTAACAATCTCACCTTCCCTGATTTCAATAAATAAACATAACCGGCCTCCCAACCTAGTTACCACTGTCATGCTCTTTCAAAAATAATTAGCCATTTTTTGTCAAGAATTAACTGCTGCATCCGATTCGAATGGCACAATACCATTCCAAACATACACTATATTCTCTTTGGTTTCAGATATGACTACTTCCTAAACTTTCTGCATCGCTCAGTCTGGGTTGTAGTTGTCGGCTACAATACCAAATTCCCAATCGAATTCGTGCCCCTGAGATCCCATGTTAATGTATCAACCATCGAATTTTTTTCCCACCAAGAATTTGGGATCGTTGTCTTTCGATCTCGGTGTCTCTAGATTATTTCTTAAAATGAAATCACTTACATCAACTGCAGTAACAAAATCGCCATCGAATTCGTTCGGCCAACACATCCCAATTGCAACATAGGAGAATCATCAAAATCTTTTCCCGCCAACATATTGCGATCGTCTTTTGCCTATTTTGGTGTCTCCACATTAATTGTCAAATGAAATCAATTTCAGTCGTTGCAGTAACAAATTCACCATTGAATTGATACGGCTTACAGCCCCAGCCCAAGATTCAACATACGTTAATCAATGAAATCTTTTTCCCCAAGAAATTGCAACAAAATTCAGTCCATTTAGATGTCTCCAGATCGATTCTCAAGCATGATCCGTTAAACCTAATTTTGAATTTTCATACATAAAAAATAGTTTTTCTATTTCAGATGAATTTTTTGTAACTGGCATCAACGGTTCACGGTGTATACCTCATTTATCAACTATATAATTTAAATCGTTAGATTCATTTAATTTACATCCAACGGCATTTTAAAATAGATACAAAAAGTGTTGTAAGTTGCAACATAGGTGGATCCTAATTTATATTTTTCATAACTTCAAATTCTTATAATTTTCTAAAGAATTTTTTTGTTAAAATTAAAATATAAATATAAACTATGAAATGGGATGGTTGTAAAAAGTAAAAAATAATTTATTTAATAAAATATATATTTAAAAATAAGAAATAAATTAAATTAAATTAAATAATTTAGGTAATTTTAATTAAAAAAATGATTTTATAAGAAATTTTGAGATGTGAAGGGGCCTACTCTTTGAATTTATTTTGACTGAAGGCGTGACGCGTGAAGTGTCACTCCAAGTCTCCGATTACCCGCACCTTGAATATTTGCACACAACAGTTTGGGCCAAACTTTCGGGCTACCCGGCCCAAGGACAGAAGAGCAATAAACACCGAAACCTCAACCCCTCCATTCTCCAACGCCGTCATCGTTCTCTCCTCTGTTTGGCATCCGAGAAAATAACTCAATCACTTCTGACAACTGAGAAAATCACATCCATCAATGGCTCCTAAATCCAAACCAAAGCCTTCACCTTCTCCGTCTCAGCCTCCTCCACCAATCGAAGATCTCTTCACCTCGATTAACAGACACATCGAACGATCCGAATTCGAACAAGCCGTCAAAGTCGCAGATCAAGGTCCAATTTTCATATTTCAATTCTCTCTAATTTTATTAGTAAAATTCTTTACATTTCGATTATTTTTCTTAACGTTACGCGGGAAACATTTTGCAGTACTTTCCACTAATCCCAGCGACGAGGACGCAATGCGATGCAAAGTGGTGGCTCTGATAAAGGCTGATAACATTGACGATGCTCTCTCTACGATTCAATCGTCTCAGAAGTTTCCTTTTGATTTTAATTACTTAAAGGTTTTTAATATTGTCATTTTTTTCTTTTGCTTCCTATTTATCTGCCTAAATTATATTTGTGTGCCATTATGGATAAAAGAAAATTGGTTAGTTTCAAAGAAGTTTGTTTAACTTTATATTTGCATCAGCTTCTTAGCTGCCATAATACAACCAATTACCTTTTAACTTGTCAGTCTGGGACTTTAGGTGAAGCAATGTGAGCGTACATGGATGCAGGTTTTGCTAAAGAAATTACAATTCATAGGTCATTGCATTTACATCTGTTACTTATTTAATTACTTCCTTCCTGGTCGTATCTGTCCTTAGATAAATTAAACAGATTTGATAATATTTACTTTAAGTTGTAGAATAGGTTTCCTCTCTTAGTGTGATTTCGTTATGGCAGTCTGAAACACGTGAGATAATGCATCCAATGCTAATTTGTATATTGTGGCTGCTACATTTGCTCAATTGGAAATTAATTTTTTTTTGCTGTTTAATTTAGGATTATCTTGCCCGGAATATTCAGTGGTGCAATCAAAGTGTATCTTTGGATGCATTGAATGCACTAAAATGTTTATTAACTTCTAGTATTGATTTTGATTGTCCTTCCGCTATTTTTAAATAGGCATACTGCCTCTACAGGCAAAACAAGTTAGATGAAGCGTTGGAATCCTTGAAAAGCCAAGAGAGCAATCCAGCAACAATGCTGTTAAAGTCGCAGATTCTATATCGCTCAGGAGAAATGGATGCCTGTGTGGATTTCTACCAGAAGCTACAAAAATCCAAGATTGACTCTCTAGAAATAAATTTTGTTGCTGGTTTGATTTCTGCTGGGAGAGCTTCTCAAGTTCAAAAGACACTGGATTCACTTAGGGTGAAAGCAACTAGCAGTTTTGAGTTGGCATACAACACAGCTTGTTCGTTGGTAGAAAGGAATAAGTACACTGATGCAGAACAACTCTTGTTGACTGCCCGAAGGTAACATTTTTCTATTTTCTTGCTGATATTCATCATAGTGGGAAAATTTTCTGTTTGTTACCATTCAGAATTACAGTATCATGACTTTGCAAATATGTTAGCGAATAGCTGCTTAGAATATTTAAGCTGTAAAGATGCGTGCAATTCATTTGATGCTTATACATTTTTTTTATTTGTCATTTTTTATTGAAGCAGTTTGTTGTTTCTATTGTCATACTATTACAAATGAGCCATTATAATTCTTGTGAAGACGATGCATTGTCATGATTCTTATGTACTTGATTTTTGTCAGAATTGGTCAGGAAACTCTGACTGATGACAACTTTGCTGAGGATGATATAGAGATTGAATTGGCTCCTATAGCTGTCCAATTAGCCTATGTTCTGCAGGTAAACAAAAGTGATGAAAATATTTTTCCTTCTCTTTTTCTTATTTATTTTCTTTCTCCGTTTACCAAAAGGGGTTATACGGTGGCCAATAACTCAAATCTGCTTGTTTTATCAGCTCCTTGGAAACATGCAAGAAGCACTTGGAGCTTACACAGAGATCACCAAACGAAATCTGGCGGATGAATCATCACTTGCAGTGGCTGTGAACAACCTCGTTGCATTGAAAGGTCCAAAAGATGTTAATGATAGCCTAAAGAAACTTGATCGCATTAAAGAGAAAGACATGCAAAACTTTCAGCTAGCTCGTGTACTTGACTTGAAGTTGTCACCAAAACAAAGGGAGGCAATATATGCCAATCGGGTGCTCTTACTTCTTCATGCAAATAAGATGGATCAGGTATTCAGTTGGGTCGTATTTTTCTTTGATTGATCCATTTTATCTATTCCTACTCTGAACCAAGTCATCCACTTTAAAACTCTTGCTTACTTGATATCTCATAATATGTTGCTGAAATTTTACAGGCTCGAGAACTTGTTGCTGCATTGCCTGACATGTTTCCTGATAGTGTGATGCCTATACTGCTTCAAGCTGCTGTCCTAGTGAGAGAGAACAAGGCTGGGAAAGCTGAAGAACTTTTAGGGCAGTTTGCTGAAAAGTTCCCTGACAAATCTAAAATTATTCTCTTGGCAAGGGCACAGGTTGCTGCTGCTGCCAACCACCCTCTTATTGCAGCTGAGTCTCTGGCTAAGATTCCTGATATCCAATACATGCCTGCTACTGTTGCCACCCTTGTGGCTCTTAAAGAGCGTGCTGGAGATATTGACGGCGCAGCAGTTGTCCTTGACTCTGCAACCAAATGGTGGTTAAATGCCATGACTGAGGACAATAAGCTCAGTGTTATAATGCAAGAGGCTGCTTCCTTCAAGCTCAGACATGGCAGGGAGGAGGATGCTTCCCGTCTCTTTGAGGAGCTTGTGAAAACCCATGGAAGCATCGAGGCATTGGTTGGGCTGGTAACTACATCAGCTCATGTAGATGTTGACAAGGCAGAATCTTATGAGAAGCGGCTGAAGCCATTACCAGGTTTAAATGGGGTTGATGTGGATAGTTTGGAGAAGACTTCTGGAGCGAAACATGTTGAAGGTGCTTCTTATTTTGAGGTAACTGAAGCACATGGGGAAGGTAAGAATAAGGATAAAGCAAAGAAAAAGAGAAAGAGAAAGCCTAGATACCCCAAAGGATTTGACCCTGCAAACCCTGGTCCTCCTCCAGACCCAGAAAGATGGCTCCCCAAGAGAGAAAGGTCAAGTTACAGGCCCAGGAGAAAGGATAAGAGAGCTGCTCAGGTTAGAGGCTCTCAGGGTGCAGTTGTTAGAGAAAAGCATGACGCAGGTGCTGCTGGTGCCAGTTCTAATTCAACATCGAGCCAGGCAACTAGCTCCAAAGGAGCAGCACAGAGCGTTGCACAGTCATCTAAGGGTTCATCGAAGTCATCAAGAAAGAAATCTAGAAATTAAACGGGAAGAAATCAATTCTTTTAGTTCATGAAACAGTTTCAAATCGTTTTACATTTTAATTCTCAGTCTCTTTATTAAGCTGAGATTTTGACTGTTTAATTTTTTGGCTTCTGTTCTAACTCCAAGATAATTTTAATTTACAAGAATCAAAAATCAAGATGGTGAGGATTCGGATTATCCTGCTTTTGGGCTCAAGTCATCTGTTCCATTTTACACTTGCTGTTAGTTTATTGTATTTTTGAGCTTCTGGCTAGCCTCTTGGTGTATTAACTGGACGAGCTGGTTCTAAGGCTTGGAAGCATTTTTGAAACGCCTGTTTGTTGTGTGGTTGATTCGATCTCTTTGGTGGTAAAGCAGTTTGTGATTTGGTCCTTATCGTCTGTGACTTTATCTTCAAGAATTGCTTTTAGATGCTTCTGACGAGAGGTTATTCTGAACGTGAAGATTTGAAGGATTCCTTCGGCGTCTAGATTAAATACCTCTTTATTTTCATCAAGTTAATTTGTGAAATTAGAAAAATTTAAAGAGAGTGCTTACAGGTCAAGATATCTTTGTACTTCAACATTAGTCTCCTAGCCTAGCTTACCAAAATTGAGAAAGTAATTAATAGATCTACAATTACATATGTTTGTTGAAGCTAACTTTGAAGCAAAAAACTGGCCTAGAATAAATAATTAAAAACGTAATAACCTCTAATTGTTTAATTGATTTTTTTTTTGGGGGGACAGAATTGGTAGCCCTTCAACAGTTAGGGGAAAGGATATAAAATCTCTTAATGATTTAAAAAGGACATATAACACTTAAATTATGTTGATTTTTAGTTTATTTTAACTGAGAAAAGAGTAATTATATATTTATAAAAAAATACAATAATTATATATTTATAAAAAAATACACTTATATTTATAAGAAATGACGTGTAAAATATTCAAAATCATCTTACTTCTTAAAAACATCGTTATTACTACTCTGAAAATTATATATCTTTTTTAAAATATTAAAAAATTATATATATATTTTTAAAAATATTAATAAATTTTTTGCCCTTTTTTCTAAATATTAGGGGACCACAATCCTTTTTCCGGCCCGGGGTTGGAATAATTGATTAGTTTTAATTTTATATTTATTCTGCTAGTCCCTCTCGAATATATAAACGGGTCGGGCCTCATCCAGATAAGCCGAGAGGCAGCCACAGGTTGTCGCGGGCCCTGATCCCGATGACACATCATCAATGCTGACACTTCAACACACTCCCTCACATCCAATCTCATCATCCTACAAACAACTCTGCCATCCGTTGGATGAACAGCAGATGGATACAATAAAACATGCCGCACAGAAACAGAAGATATCCACAACAATTGATAGACCGAGGGATTAGGAGAGACCCAAAACGCAGAACACAAAGGGACTCCGGAATCCATCTTCCGCCACTACTTACTGCGAATAAAAAGTAACCCTATTTTTAACTAACTGACACGTGTCGATATATTCCCCAGCGTTCTCTCCCCTTAACCGGACAATTCATTCACCGCTTCCCTTCACTTTCTCACACAAAACCGAAGAAAAACAAAAATAATAATTTCGTTTGTCTGTCTCTCTCCACTACTGTATTCTTCTATCGGCTCTTTAATTTCATTTGTCCTGCCTTTCTTTTGAACTCGGTCGACAGACTCACCCACATCGAATCCCCGAACTCAAAAGAGACGAAAACCCCAAAAAAATTATAAAAGAAAAAAATTCCATTTTCTTTTTCCAATTTCGAGTCCTAGTTTGGAATCGCAAAAGCTTCTCGATTCGATGCCAATAGACGAGACTTGAATTTCTCCATCGGTTGCGTTTGCGGGAGTCAAATTAGGGTTATCTTTTTTGTGGTAATCTTATCTTTTCGAGTATCGCTAATTCATTTTTTGTTCTCTCCGTTTTAGATTTCTTGCAAACCCTAGTTTTTGATTAAGTGGAGTAAAAAAGAAAAAAAGAACATTTGAGGGATTGATTTGATTCTTTGTGTAGATAATTGGGTAAAACGGTTTCTTCTTTCATTTCGTAGCTGGAATTAGGTTTTTTAATCTTTCACGAGAAACTCTGTGAAATTTTTGGTGCCGTTGTTTTAGTTTGTCATCAGAAATCGAGGGTTTTCTTGTTAGATTTAGATTAGGGTTAGATCTTCCCTAAAATTTTTGTCTTGCCTTTATTTTTTGCCCATTATTTCCTTTTCCTTCATATTTCTAAAACAAAAATTAAAAAAAAAGATGGAAGAGAAGAAACATTAGGGTTTGCGTAGTTTATCATAGATTTTGTACAGAGATATTGGGTTGGGGTTTGTGTATCATAAAATGGCGTTGAATTTTTCCCATAGACCAATGTTTCCTGCACATTTAACTGAGGATAATTTGGTTTCCCCTATGAGGATTGCTAATGGGTATCTTGTTGAGGGAATACCTGAGAAAAATGGAGATGGGTATGCTAAGAATTGGCATTCGAATCGGGAAATTGATGATTGCTTGGATTATGGGAGGGATAGGGCTGAAAATAGGTGTGGGTCTCAAGAGTCTGTGTCAACGGATGTTATTGATCTTTTGCCATCGGATCCCTTTGGAATGGATATTAGTACTACCTTCACAGCTGCAATTACGGGGTGGCTTGAGGATTTGGAGGTGGATTATAGTGGGTATCGAAGGGATGAGGTTGGGACAAGTGATGGCAATTGTCAGTTGTTTGCGGGTTTGAATTTTTTTTGGAATAATGCTATGAGGTTCCAGGGTTTTCCTAAGAACATGGGGTATGAGCATTATTTGAATGTAGCAAGTGGATCTAGTGAGCGTTTTCAGGCGAAAGAAGTGGTGAAGGAGGCGTCTTGTCATGGTGATCTTGCATCAACTGGTAATGTAGATGACATGTTTAGTTTTGGGAATGATAACGTCGGTCTTGTTGATCAGCAACGTGAATCATTGCTGGAGGGTAATGGGAGCTGTTGTGATGGAGAGGAAGGGGCTCCTCATGCTGCTTTGATTTTTTCCCTTGGTCATCTAGGGGTGCGAGATCTCCTTGCAGTTGAAAAGGTTTGCAGATCTCTGTGCTCTACGGTTAGGGATGACCCCCTGTTGTGGAGGAGTATTCACATTGATCAACCATTGAATGAGAAGATCACCGATGATGTTCTTTTGCAATTAACCAATAGGTCTCAAGGCAATTTGCAATGCTTGAGCCTGGTGGAGTGCCCAAGGATTACTGATGATGGTTTGAAACGTGTGCTGGAAAGTAATCCAAAGCTAACCAAGGTCAGAATGTTTTCATCTAATTTTGGTCCTTGCTTGTTGTAGGTTTTTGATTTATACCCTGAATAATGCCTTTCAGTTTGCATAATTACTTTCCATATGTTTAAGTATTTATATGAGATTTTCCCAATTAGTTTGGGGAGGTTGTTGATGGTATTACATGAGTTAATTTATGTCTTGGTTCTTTTCTATTCAGTGGATCTATCATGCATTTTTTAAAGCGATTGGAGATATTTTGTACGGTTTTATCCAATATCAGTTGATATGGAGCAAAAAGTGTGTGCTTCTGTTTAGCTGCTTCAGTTGGTGCGTGTTAATTAATCTTGCTAATTCCATGTTAGGGCTGTTAATTTGCCGGGCCTTCCTTTAGGGGAGTCAGAAATAATTTATAGAAGGTGAAAATAAGGATGAAAACTTTTTGAATATTACCTTCCCATTTTTGGTCAATCTTGCTTTTCAGATGTCATTAAACCAACGATCATGCTTATGTTCGTGCTCTGTTTGCCATTTTAAAAATGGCTGAAGTCTTATGTACTATTACCGTCCTATTATCCAGGTTTGGCTGTAAAATGATCGAATCATTATCATGATGCAAGTTGAATGTGTGCATATTCTTCTCTTCTTTTTCATTTTTTCTCCTGTCAATTTAGTAATGTGCTAAATATTGTTCTCCTTCTTGCAACAGCTGAGTGTGCCTGGATGTACAAGACTCAGTATTGAGGGTATTGTGAACAGCTTAAAGGCTTTTAAGTCTATGGGTGCACAAGGTGTGAAGCATCTGAGGATTGGTGGGTTGTATGGAGTTACACAGAAGCATTTTGAAGAATTGAAGTTCTTGTTGGGTACAGATAGCTTCATGCAGCAGAATACTCACAAGCCGCATTTCTACCATAGAGGAAAATTGTATCTGTCCTGTGAGGATGACCGTGCCATTGACATTGAAATGTGCCCAAAATGTCAGAATCTGAGGTTAGTTTATGACTGCCCTGCTGAGGGTTGTCTAGGAAAAGAACGTCCCTACCCATTATGCAGGGCATGCACACTTTGCATTGCACGGTGTGCTCATTGTGGACGATGCATTAATGACAGTGAATATGAGGAAACATTTAGCTTGGATTTGCTTTGTTCAGATTGTGGGAAGTGCCAAGAGAGGCAGGTTAGAAGGGATCCTACTACATCTGCTGTTCTCAATGAACCGATTAGTGGCCTGTGTCTTCAGGGCTAGATATTGGTAATTGCTTGTCTTCTGGTTTCACGTTTGGCCACCATCTTCATGGGTAGATATTGATAATTGCTTGTCTCTTCTGGTTTCACATTATGTTTGAGAAATTGTACGAGTGGTTAGCTGGGTAGGCAGCTAACAGATTGCTCTCTAACTAACTTTTATGGCCTTTTTGGTCTGCTGAATGAGTCTGGTTCTACCAATTGGTAGACAGTCCTGGGGCTGCAATTAGTCATCTGCTGGGTTTAATGTTCTGTGTAGTGAGGGGGGAGAAAAGAAAGAAAAAGAAGTAGATGAAAAAACAAATGAAATAACATTCCAAAGAATATGGAGGCAAAGGTTGATAAAGTGCTGCCATATATGTCCAGGACACAGGATTTCACCGTGTCCCAGCAGTTCAGTTGCAACAGCACTTGATACAGTGCATGCTCTAGCACATAATAATGTCCAATAAGGAATAGATCGGTTTGCTTATGGATGCTTGAAATAGGAAAGTGTGTTACCATTGACCTGGGTTTGTGGTGTTTTTGGAAAGTTCATTGGAACTGACTGTTGTGCGATGACATCAGCCATACCGCGTGAAGTCAAATTCTCCTTTGTTGAAACAAGCTCCTACTAATTGGTCAACCAGGAGGCTAGATTTCTCCATTGCCTGATAGATCTGCATTGATTAATCTTCTTGCCATGCAGTAGCTTGTTGTGTGTTCTGTTTGGGGATGCAGTACTTGGGTTCACTTGTTTTATTGGACCTCTGAACTTGGGCTAGTGGATGTTTTATTGCGCTTGTTTCTTCCATGAGGAAGATTTTATCAGTCTCTTTTATGAATTTCTACTTGTATGCATTACATGTCATTCAGAAAAAGGACGAATAAAAGTACTGACAGAAAAGGTGAGGATTTTATTGTTGATCAATAATCGTGCATTCTATTATATTAAAGATTGAATAGCAATGCAATAAACTTTCTTCAGCATCTTCTTAGTGTTCAATGTTAGGGTACAGAGTGTACTAATGCTCTTGCTCTGCGCCAGATATTATTAGTGGATGTCTGTTATTCTTGAATGATTGCACTGATCACTTCTTTCTAAATCGCAAAAATAACAATTTCAACCAAAAAGAAAATTGCAAAAATAAGAGGTGACTGACTACAATAAAGAAAGTAAAGTGAACGGTAGATTATTATCACTGATCTTGAACAGCAATAAAGAAAGTAAAGTGAGTTGAATCTCTCGGTGGAAGTAATATTCATCAGTTTCCATTCTTTTTTGCTATTAGAGGTTGATATCTGGTTAACAAGAATGAATGTATCATGCCCGTTGAAACCTGAAACTGTAATTTATAGATTAGATGAAATGGTGATAATTCTGCAGTTTTGTTGGCTGTAGGGTGAAATATCACGCCTCTTAATCAGGAAGACGGTAGGATGTTGAATTGTTGATAGATACAACTTTTCATTCTTACAAACTTCACCGTCTTTTTACTTTTTTCCATTTGTAGTTGAACTTTGAGAGTTTAATCCATCAATGAAGATGGAGTTGTCAACTGAAAATCAGTAACCATTGCGTTTTGGAGAACCAAACACTAGTTTATTCAAGTGGTTCTTCCGTGCCAGTCTGTTCTATGTATATATATTGAGGCAAACAAAAGTTTAATTCTACCTGGTGGTTTTAACATTGCATCAACAACTTTGTTATCTCTTGCAGACCTATGTTACAGGAGTATGCTGCAGCAAAATGAACAATATAGACTCAGAATTTTCCATCAAGGTTACCTGCGGCAATCCCTCTTGAACATTCCACAGAATGCAAACTTTTCTCTTGCACACCATGCATTGAACTTCACCCTTGAGGGTATCGGTCTAGATCAATAACCCTTTGCTAATAATCTATCAACAATAATTGGGAAGAAAAGAAATGAAATTTTATTATATTTCTTCCAAACTAGGAAAGCTTATAACAAACAACAGAAGGCAAAAAGAAATTGCGAGTGGAAAGTAAAAGAGAACAAAACCATTGACACCAACAATATATGATTATAGCACTCCGTAGAATCCGATTATTCAAATGGAAGTATATTTCCTATTTGATATCATTTGTAATCTTGAATAGTAAATACAGCTTCTAAATGAACAAAACAAAATGACAATAAACATTTGTTTCACGCATAAGAAGTTTTGGTAATGCTATTGTTGAAGATGGATGAGGGCAAAAGTGAATTCTTAGCAGTAGACTTTCATTATTTCTCAGGCTTCTTGCGACGATCTTTCATCCAACTGAATAATTTCCCAAACTTACTCTTAGATTCATCCTTCTTCTTCTTATCTTTATCTGATGCTGGCAGAGGGTCAGGGTTTTGGTAATCCCATTGGTCAGCCCAGGACAATCCATCATCCATCCTCCTCCTGTTTCCTGATCTCTCCAACTTTTGCTTGAATAAACAGCAGCTGCTAGAAAATCAGCTTTTAGTAATCTCCGTTAACTGCCATTTGCCATTTACTCATTTGTTAATCGTCATTACCTTCCATTCATTTCAGCTTGAAAGGTGGGTAAAAAAAGTTAGTTATGTTGAATTACCGGCTTTAGATTATTATTATTTTTTTCTTAGCGGTCATTTCCTAAATTTAACTAAGTTTATGATCTGCCAACATGAATAGATTGGTAATGGTTGGTCATATTCAACAGCAGATTGAAGAATCTGTCTTTCAACCAACCCCAATTCTTAACTTAGATATATCCTTTTATTCGACTTAAGTATAAACTTTGCTTGAAAATAGATGATTTTGAGAATGAGGGCTGTCCCTTCCTTGACAAAATTTTGACTTGGTCTGCCATTGCAATAACAAAACCAGCTGAAATATATACACGCACGCTGAACCTACACATTTGAGAGAATCATGAATTGGAAGCCGTTCAAGTTTTGATGGGTGTTTAATCTTTTTAAATATTACCTCTCTTTCTAAGGCAAAGAATCATAAAGTAAAAGCTCTCCTAAAGCTTTTCAGCCTATTCATCCACCTGTAACTCATCCTCCAGCACATAATTGAACATAAGTATGTAATGGAATGATACATCTTTGTGATTATTGAATTCAAAAAATTTTAGATATACAAGATATAACGGTCAATCAACGAGAACATGGCGAACCCATGGTTCACAAATCAAAATTAAAGATCACAATGGCAGTCAGTTGCTCGAACTTTCCATTAACGTATCATCATCTGAAAAATTCAACATGACCCGCAATCTCCTTGCACAACAATTTTGATTCACTGGCTAACTTCATGCTCTTTACAATTGCAAGCCCTGTAAGTCTATGAGTGGGTGTTGGATCATATGACTTGGCCACATCTTCCCTGCCCAATGACAGAGCTTCCTTAGCAGGAACAACATTCTCCCACCAAAATTCCTGTAAAATCCCATGCATTAGCTCCCAATAATCGCGTCGTCTAATGACACGAAAAATTGTGCTTCCATTTGGTGTCCAGCAATACAAATCAACCCACTCTCTGTCCAGTATTTCCATTTGACCCTGCACTTGAGGCATGTAATAGAAAGGCACAGTTGACCAGGGCAGAGCAATCTCGGGCTTTCCCCTGTTATATGGACACTTCACTTCCAGGATGCCACCTCCTGGAAAGCAACCAAGAAGACCATCTGGAGAAGCCCCAAGCCAATCTAATTGCTCCTCTGCATGGACTGCAAATCCTAATGAGCTCACATCATGACCAGTGATACTTTTGTACCTATCTATAGCTGCCGCTTCATTCAGCACACCCCACTCCATAGCACACCTTTTAGAATTTTCAATAACTTGTGTCTCCAAGGAAAATACTTTCTCACGCCAGAGCTCAGAGCGACGTTTCCCCTTCCAAAAACCCAAGGCAGTACTGAAGGTGCTTGTGGTCAGCTTATCCCTTCTAAAGGCAAACCATTCATCAGATCGCTGGAGCATATCATTCTGTGTTAGGCAGGCAACCACCACTAGTGATGAGGGGGGGCGAACGATAAGAGAAGCCACAGGAGAGATCAGCGAGGCCGTGCAGGTGGAAAAGTTTCTGTAAATTGCACTTCCACACCTTCTCTTTTGAGACAGTGGTCCTCCTGCTTGATGGTGAATGCTGCTGCATCTTGTTAAATAGTCATTGCTCATTGCTGAGAGGATCAGGCAGTTGATGAAAAGTTTATTTGGTTGAAGGATCCTACAAAAGCTGCAGACTGCTGGAATGATTATTTAGTAATTCAGGATCAAATTCACGATGATAAGAAAAATTCCATGACAAACCATTCTCTGGAAAAGTCATATTATACAATCAAGTATGCGCACTGGATCCTTCTGACTACAAAGAGAATTCAAATTTTCCTCAATACGGATATATAACATCATAAAAGAAATATCTTTATCATGCCAAATGAAAATAAAAAAAGATTCCCATGCAAAAGGTTAGACAGTTAATTTAAGTTTCTTATCCCAAAAACACAGCAAAAGCAAAAATATTTTACCCACCGCAAGTTATAGCCAAAGTCAGAATTTTCACAAACAATGACACGCAGAGCGAAAGTAACTCAAATGAATCAAATTTCCCTCCAAATAAACAACAAAAGAGAAACCTCACGACTCTCAAAACTCAAATAAGCATAGCCATACCGCAATTCAGTTGAAAAACAATTAAATGAGAAAGCTAAATACACTAATGCAAGGTGTTTGATAAAATACCTGAAAGAGACCTTGAGTTGCTAAAACCGATGATTGTGGGTGCTGAAAGTGCAATACTTGAAAAGGGTCTTGCGCTTGGATTGTTTAAAACAATGGAATCTCTTGATTGAAAGTAAGAGACTTGAATCAGATTCAACATAGTTTGTTGCTTACAGTTGCGGACTTACAGGCATTACTTCTTCCATGAATTTTGGCTAAATGTTTAATTGTCGTTTTGGTTTTGAATGGATTTAAGATATTTTTCCAAGCGTTTTAGGGTTTGTCTTGTCGTTATGACCTTATCGTAGAGACGACATCTCATACTGTTCAAAGAATATTTATGGCGTCGTTTAGAGTTACTAAATATAGATGACATGTAAATTCAATTCATCACATATATGACATGGTATTATTTAGAGCTAAAAAACAAATGGGCATCGGCCGTATTCGTGTCGTACTCGTATCAGCTTCACGTGGTGTTAAATAAATCAACTCAAACATGATTTATTTAATAATTATATTAAAATTTTAAAATTTTAATCCAATATAAAAAAATAAATAAATTACTTAATAATTTAATTAATATTTATATATTTAACAAAATTTATCTCAACTATTTATATAACATATATATATATATATATATATATATATTATAAAATTACGGACCTACCAATATTTTTCTTTTAGCATCACCAAAAAAGGGCATCATACAAGATTTATGCATTTTACTAATTTTACAAATATGCCCCATTAATTTTTTTTTTCAAACCAAAGCAGGGCTGGGGTCTGAAATAATATCAATTAGATCCCCGACTTTGAATAGAATAACAAATAACTATAAATTTGCAAAAAAAAAAAAAATCCTGTAGTTTCGAAAGTTTTGAAGGGTGCCGACACCGTCACCGTCACCGTCACCGTCACCGTTAACTTATTATACCATCATCATTCTCCTGCATATCACAACAACATATGCATCCACTAAAATTTGAAAATGATGGTTTTTTTTACCTTCTGATAACCCTGCCAACAAGTTTAATGCAAATTATTGATTTGAGTATGTTTTATTTTTGTTTTTTGGATGAGTGAAGATAAATTTTCTAATTAACAGATAAATTTTTTATAAATAAATAAATAATAATAATAAATAAAAAAAAGGACAAGTCCACTTAAACTCATCCCCGTTTCTTCGCTAATCATTAACTCAAAGGCCAAAGCTTTTACTTGACGCTCTCTCTCATTTTCTGTTCTGCAAATAAAATAAAACCCATCAAAATTCTTCTAAAAAAACTATGATGTCTTTTTTCAACTAACTCCCCCCCTTCATTTCAAATCACACGACAGCAGCAATACCAATAACAACGCCATGTACTTGTCCGAGAAGCCCCGCCCTTACTTGACGGAAAAGCCTCGCCCCATTGATTATTACAAGGATGAAGCAGTTGCTGCTGCTGCGGCGGCGGCGGCAGTGGCCTCCTCGCGTGACATGATCATGGAGGTGGCGGCGGCTTCCAATGGGGACCTGCAACCTCAGCAGATGATCCTCGCCGACAGCAGCGGCGGGGAGGACCATGAAGTCAGGGCCCCAAAGAAACGCGCCGAGACTTGGGTACAAGACGAAACGCGGATCTTGATTGCGTTCCGGAGGGAAATGGATGGGCTTTTTAACACATCCAAGTCGAACAAGCACTTGTGGGAACAGATATCGGCGAAGATGAGGGAGAAGGGTTTTGATAGGTCGCCCACTATGTGTACCGACAAGTGGAGGAATCTGCTAAAGGAGTTCAAAAAGACTAAGCATCAAGATAGAGGAAGCGGGTCTGCTAAGATGTCCTATTATAAGGAGATTGACGAGATTTTGAAGGAGAGAAGTAAGAATGCTCAGTATAAAGCTACTTCTGTCCCCAATTCTGCTAATAAGGTCGATACTTTCATGCAGTTCTCTGATAAAGGTATCAATTTCTTTTTCCTAAATTGTTATTAATTATTAGTTTTTTTCTGTTGGGTCGGCACTTTTAGGATGATTTCCTGATGTCTTTCAGTGGATTTGAGGCAAAAGTTTTGGTTTCTGTATTGGGTTTGTTTGAGTTTTAATGCTTGATTGCTACAGTTTAGTGGGGAATTTAAGGTTATAGGCTTTTCCTAAGTAAGGACAGTTATGAATATTGTTTGCTAATTCTGGATGAAAGATGGGTATGAAAGGGATATATGCCAAAGGCTAATTTTTAGTAAAAATTTGATAAAGGCTAATTTTTAGTAAAAATTTGAGATGTCTGTGGTTTTTGTGCTCTGTAATTTAAAATCATGTTTGTGGGAAATGTGTTTGATTGACTGGAGTTTGTTGGATGCCTTCTGACCAGCTGTGATTAGTGCTTTTTAATAGGTTTGTGTTTCTTTTAATCTTTATAAAACTCCATGCTCTTTTCACGGCTATATTATGGTGCTTCCATTTTTTTATTTTTTTTAATGGATATGGATAAGTTATAGAGAATAAGTCAGTATGCAAAGTCAAGTGCGACATCTTGAAAAATATATGAGGAATGAAAAATGTTTATGTGTTCTAATTCATTAAACATGGATATTGATGGTAATTATCACACAAATGAATATTTAGTGTTTACTGCTTAAAGATGTGGCATGATGGTTGTGGTAGATTTTATGCTCTGTTTAGGTAAACATTTTATTAACAAATTTTAAGGGGAAGGTGATTGTTTTATCAATCAATTAGTACTTTAGTATTGTGTGAGTGCTGAAATCTGGATTATTCAAGATTTAAACTATTGGCTTCATGTTTATTTCGGTCACACAATAAGTTAGGTCTCTCAACCATTCCATGCAGTAGTAAATTTCGGTTACGTCCGGTCCTTTTTCTTCTATTACTTTATTAGAGTCGAGAAAATTAGAGAGGAAAGAAAGTTTTCAGATAGTTTATTAATTATCAAAAAGATGGACAGGTAGCACTCTATGGTAAGTTGCTAATCTAGTACTTGAATCCTCTAACTTGTTGGTTATGGTGATTTTCTTCTGCTGTAATTTGAAGTGTCAAAACTGCATTGAGGATCATGGAGCTGTTCAGTTTACATTTCTAAAGATTCTTGATAATTCATTATCGAATATACAAAGTTGTATATTGAAGATGCAGCTTTCTAATAGATGTTGCTTCTGGATGAGGAATATATTCATATCTGTATCCAACTCGTATACACTCTAATAAATGTCCATGGTATGTAGAGAATGCATTATCAAGTAGGATGCTTATGACAGTTATTAGATCGTATGAAGTTGTAGCTATACTGTTTGCATATTTGTCCTAGAGATGGAGAGGCCCTTCTTTTTGCCTAAATCTGGATGCCAATTTTCTCACAAAGCTAGCAACCAGTCCACATAGCCCTTAATGGGATAGGCATGCATCTCAAATCTGATTCCGTTTCAGGGGACAGTTTGAAGTCTTTCTGCTCTGTCACGTACATATTGGTGTCTATATGCTGATTATACCTATAACGAATTTTCCAGTTTATCCTACATTTTTATAGCCCTAATAAATTCTTAGCCCTAGTCATCTGTCTCCTCTCTCTCTAGTGAATTACTCCATTTTCTCTCTCTCTTATCTCTCTCACTGAAACACACAGACCAACATCTCATGTGAATCGGTGGCTTTTACTCTTCATCTTCTTGGTTTATCACTTCAAAATCTGTCTGTTGAGCCTAATTCAGGCTTTTAAGCTGGGCCGGGTTGATCAAGTATGGAGTTTTTTAGATCTTTCAATTCTCTAAAGATTGGCTGGGATGGAGATGGCTTGGTTGGAGCTGTTCTGCTGTTGGGTTTTTGTTAGAGTATGAGTTTTGTGGACTCAATGAGCTGATTGATGTCTCGGTCTAGTCAGTAGATGCTTGTTTTAGCTGAGGGGAAGCTCAATGAATTAATCGAGCCAGTCACTTCATTGCAAAATCGTGTGTAAAATATCTCTTATCGTTTTTGTCATTAGGCTAATGTTAACTTGATAAAAGTTAGAAAATGATTGAAGATGATTGTTTATATATCACATACTTTCAAGGAGCTTACCATGAGAAACACTTTTCTGAAAGCACATTGAGCGGTGAGATGTGCTATGAGTTTTTGTTAGTTGAGATTTAGGAGCCACAGGTATACCAAGTTTTGCCTTTCAAAGACACTATGGTTGATATCATCTTAAAAACATCTGAAAACTAGTATAACTCTGTCAAATTAGACCATTATGGTGTTCTCTATGTTGTCAAACAAGTTGGGGTTTTTGCACTCAAGCTTCATGTAAATAAGTTTACTTGAGTATCCTCTTACACTTTAGTAACATTTACAAAATCTTTCTGTATATAAGTGTGGTTTTTTTGGAATTATGCAGGGTTTGATGATACCAGTATATCATTTGGCCCCGTTGAAGGTACTGTGTTCTATTCTTACCATTCTAAATTTATATATACTGTGATTGTGTCCCTTAGTTTGGATGAATGAATGAATTTATTCCCTTCAACTATAGGAAGCTTTCACTTATGCTTTGCCATGTGCTGCTTACGATAGAAAAGTTCATTTTCCCTTTAGGAATCCTGATAATTTTATTAACACTGACCCCATAGAGCATACCCCATTGGAGGATTTGCCTTGTCTTTTGACTTTAAAACCCTCCATCCCACAGCAATCGGTAGTAAGTAGGTCTAAGCCATTAAAAATAACCTGCAATCACTAAAGATTTTGGCTTCAATTCTTATGTTTTTTAGCTTCACTTAATGTAGCTAATGTGTTAATTCATGAACAGTGTAAGCTGTACGTAATCCAGCTTAAAGTTTTGGTTTATCGGCTATCTTGTTATCTAGATAATGTTCGACTTCCGCAGTCATCGCAATTTATATCCTATACTTTTTACTATAAAAAATAAGTTCATAGATGCAACTGTGATTATTAACTTTATGCTAGCAGAAGTGCAGAGCTCCTGAGAGTTGAATCTTTATCTATTAGCTTCGGGGGGTGGGGGGGGTGTGAAATGTCCGTGTTGAAGGAGATATGGACCTTCATTAATATTAGTTGTGCTTAGTGATCCAAAATACTAAAAAAGAAAAGAAAGAAAATGGCAAGCTTTAGCCAAATTGGGGGAGAATTTATTAATAATCTTCTTTAGGAGGATCCTCAAAGTGTCTAGACATGGTAGACTAAGCAGTTCCTAATACTCCTCATGGACAAAGGTTCTGGTATCAAAAATTAGTTTCATTAGTATGTCATTCTTAATTTTTGTGCACTTTTTCTCGTTATTTATCTTAAATGAGATATCATCCCTCATGTTTAAGTTTGAGTGTGCAGCTAGTGGCAGGCCAACACTCAATCTTGAGAGGCGTCTAGATCATGATGGACACCCTCTTGCAATCACAACAGCTGATGCAGTTGCAGCCGCTGGAGTACCTCCTTGGAATTGGAGGGAGCCCCCACCTGGAAATGGTAATCTTTGTAAGTTCTAAGCAGACCTATTTGCTTGAAGTTAACACCGATGTGCTTCACCATCTAAAGAAATAGTATGCATTATGTGGATATGGCCTTTCTGTTAATTTTTCCTTGTGAATCTGATCATTGCCACTTGTGTGATCTCAAATTCAATTGTTGTCAGAGGTTAGAATATAATGCTTGTGGGGATCTTCGTATTGACATTTTTTCCCTTCTGTTTTGGCAGGTGGGGAGGGCCAGTCTTTTGGTGGGAAGGTTATATCAGTCAAATGTGGTGATTATACAAGGAGGATTGGTATTGATGGTACTCCAGATGCCATCAAGGAGGCTATCAAGTCTGCTTTTGGGATAAGAACTAAACGTGCATTTTGGTTAGAGGATGAAGACCAGATAGTTCGATGTATCGACAGGGACATGCCTCTGGGAAATTATACTCTTCACCTTGATGAAGGTAAATTATTGCATATGTGATTTCTGTAATGAACATTTTGTGAAATTCTCAAACAATAGACTACTGAGACTGAAAAATATTCTGACTGAAAGTATTCCCGGAATGGTGGTACTAATGGTTTCTATCACACCATCAAAGAGCTAACGTGTGGAATATGCCACATTATTATCAAATGATTGCTTATGGCAAACATTAAAGCAACCCTTAGGCATTCTACAGTTCAAATTTCTGTAGGCTTTAATGTGTGTGTTATGTGCAGGATTGACCATTAAAGTGTGCCTCTATGATGAATCAGATCACATTCCGGTCCATACAGAAGATAAGACCTTTTACACGGAAGAGGATTACCGGGAGTTTCTGGCCCGTCGTGGTTGGTCATGTCTGAGGGAGTTTGATGGTTACAGAAACGTCGACAACATGGATGATCTGCGACCTGGTGCAATTTACCGAGGTGTTACTTGAAGGGAGCCGGTAGGCACATAATTGTCTAATATTCATATGTGCTTGCAGTGTTCACGGTATCATAGCCTGTGTAATTTTCATACATGCTCACAGTGCTCAAGGGATTTTAATGTGATAAGATAATCTAGATATAAATGGCTCGTTGTACAGCCTGCCGTCGTATGTTCCTTTTTGGTAGGACGAGGACCAAGCTTTTGGCTTTGGCAAAGTTTCTATTAGATTAGACTGTGTCATGAACATTTCAGTGTCTGTAAATATGTACTTCAAGAGTTAAAAAGAGAAACAATTGTTCATCCTTTACTATTCAGAATTATTTAATGCTGAATTTATTTACTGAATTTGGGAATCGAAATTCGGAATCAGAATTATTGACAGCGTCTATTTTTCAAAACTTTTCAAAATGAATGAGGGAATCGGAATTGGAATCGAAATTATGGGGTTCACCATAATTTGGGAATGGGGAATAGTGAATGCGAATTTCATTTCCATAGAGAGTTGGGAATGAGTCTCTCATTCCCTGAACTTTCAATTCTACCTCATTCATATTTTAATATTTTTAAAATATTTTCATTAAAGTTTTGATATTTTTGCATTTTTATCCCTGTAAAATTATGAAAATAACTTAAAATTTTATATTATTTGTAAATAAATCATCTGATAATAATAATAACAATAATAATAATAATATTAACATTATTATTTTAATAGTTATTATTATCATTAATTTCATTATTAATTATTATTAATTATATTTTTTTAATTAATATCATTTTATAATAATAATAATAATCACAAATAATATTAAAATAATAATATTATAAAATAGTATTATTATTATAAAATAGTATTAATTAAATAATAATAATAATAATAATAATAGTAGCAGTAGTAACAGCTCGAGCCTTGATAATTTGGAAGCTGCTTGATAATTGCATACAATTGAAATGTTATGTTAGGTCTGGAAACATGTACTCCCCATTTTATGAGTCAATAAAAAATTGCGTTGCTTAAAAAAAACGCAAAATTAATTTATTTGAATAAAAAGTGTTCAACGTATAACAATTTAAGTACTCATATTATTACAAAGCATCATTTTTTTATATTAAACAAAGGATTTTATATGATCGAATCCTACTTAATAGAATCTCTAAACACGTTCAATTATTAGATATTTTCATTTTCTGTAGTGAATTTTTTAATATTTATTTAATTAGCAAGTAATAATAATTACACTTAGTAGAGCTTTAAATATTAATAATAATTGACATTTTAAATTGCGTTGTATTGTATCTACAAAATCCCAAATTTGAAAATTAAAGAAAGTCCACTTTGTTTGTTACCGTTAAAGGCGCAATCGAAAATGTTACCGTTGCCCACTTGGCCTGGCCTTATGACGAAACCCAGAAACTATCCGTTAGCCTGCTTTGTATTTTCAATTGCCTCAAACCCTAATCAAAATTTCTTCAAAACTCATCTACATTCTCTTAACACAATCAAAGCCCTAATATTTCACACACCAAAATACAATTTCAATTTCAATTTCCATTTCCTTGCAATAAAATAAAACTCCATCCGGTTGTTTCAGTTCTGTTTCTTTGATTCTTTCTTGGAATCAAACCCTATAATTTCCTTTCACAACCATGGCATCAAGGACAGTCGCTAAAGACATCATAACTCTCCGCGGTTCTGCAGCAATTGTCAGCGAGTTTTTTGGTATGTTTTTTTTCCCTTATTTGAAGCTTTAAGCCCTTTTCTTCAGTTGCATTTCTTTATTGTTATTTGATAAAATTTTGTGGGGCTTAGGGGAGTTCTTTTTTTTCCCTTATTTGAAGCTTTAAGCCCTTTTCTTCAGTTGCATTTCTTTATTGTTATTTGATAAAATTTTGTGGGGCTTAGGGGAGTTCTTTTTTTTGATGTTTGTGTTTTTCTTGAAACCCATTTTCAGGTTATGCAGCAAACAGGTAACAAAATTGGGTCTTGCTTTCTGTTTTCTTGATTTTTGTTATGCAATTCACGGCCTTGACATTCAATTTTTGAGTGATGAATTTGTTCAGTATACTTTACAATCGTGGAGTTTATCCAGAAGAAAGTTTCGTGAAGGTGAAGAAATATGGGCTCCCAATGTTGCTTACTCAAGATGAGGGTGTTAAGTCCTTCATCGCCAATCTTACGGCTCAGCTTTCAGGTTCTTTTTATGCCTTTCTGTCACCGTGTGAAAAGTTAAACCCTTCATTATTTGTAACCTGGATTAATATGAAGCTGAAAACTTTCATCTGTGTTGTTTTGTTTATCAAAATTTGTAAATTCTTTTGAAATACTAAGATTTTAGAAAAAAAAAATGTTGGATTTTAATTCTTGTGTCCTTGATAAATAGTTGATCACAATTTTGTAGAGTGGCTGGAAGCTGGGAAGTTACAGAGGGTTGTATTGGTTATTATGAGCAAGGCCACGAATGAGGTTTTAGAGAGGTGGAATTTCGGCATTGAGACTGATAATGAAGTCGTTGAGAAGGGGTACTTTGATTTAAGTCTTTGCTTTTAAGCACTTCGGTTCTTCAAGCTTGAAATTTCTGATTTGTTTTCTAAATATGCCTCTGATTTGTTTGTTGCCCCATGTGGTATCATCTTATTTAGTGTGTCGAGGGAAAAGAGTGACAAAGAAATTATGAGAGAGATACAAGCAATCATGAGACAAATTGCCTCTAGCATTACTTACTTGCCTTGCCTTGATGAAACTTGTAAGCAATTATGTACACCAATGAACCCGTGTCTTTTACATATATGGATTTTTTTTTTCTTTGGCTTCTTTCTCCTTCCAATTGAACGACGTATTCTTTGTTTGTTGTTTGTGCAGGTGTGTTTGATGTCTTAGCATACACTGATAAAGATGTTGCAGTCCCATTCACTTGGATTGAGAGCGACCCAAAGCTGATTGCAAATCCGCAAATGGTGAAATTGCATTCTTTTGATACCAAGGTAAATCAAGTCTTAAGGGTTATTAGTTCTGATTGGATTCAGATGAGAAACTGTGTTTAACTATGATTTACCTTGCAGATACACAAGGTTGACACACTTGTATCATACAAGAATGATGAATGGGATGAGCAGTGAGAGCCCATGTTTTAAATCCTGTTGCACGTTTCGTTTTCTCCTTGATCTGTGAATCTTTCTATTCACATCAGGAGCTATCAATGTTAGAGTCAAATTTTAGTTTGTAAGTTTGAATTAATACGCAGGAATTTTTGTTCGTGGTATTGGTATAACTAATAAAAGCTTGATAGTTGCTCTATGTAACAGAAAAAGCAGTCCGTCCAATAGTTAAAGAATTCAATCAATTCTCAATCTTTGATTAGAAAGAAAGATTACATAATATATGTAATGATAATAAACATCAATCTTTAAAATAGTCAGGGATCCTGATTGGAACATTTCTCGTGATAGATATCATCAACAAATATATATTTACGTAAAGTTGTAGAGTATGACTGTCCAAGGCGGATTACTTGAGGATTCTTCATTCTCAAAGTTAGTGGCAGCAGAATGCTTGAGAAGATCATCCAAAAGTAACCCGAAAACAACACAGTGACCTGACCGCCCACTAAAAATAAAGACCACCGGGTTTTTCCTTATTATTTATTAACACAACAATAGTTCATTTATATATAGACTGTGTGAAAAGCAAATGACGATTGCACTTGAAAATTGTTGATTCTCAATATCAATAGTACAAGCTCCCCCAATTCTTGAAAGAAATCTTCTCTTGCAAATTGTGAACACTTGCTATTTTGTAAACATATATGAGCGTTATTATCTAAAAGTGGGGATAAAATCAGATCAGACATCAACAGCCTGGCTGTCTGCTGCTGAGGCACTATCTAAAAGGGGGCAGCAGCTTTTGATGCGGGGATTTTGCTTTTGTTTGTAGCACAGCGAGCCTATATAATTCTCTTTGAAGCCCAGTCCCAGTAAATGAAATAGCTTAGCCGTGCAGTGTATGTTAATAATTTGTGCTGATGCTGATGCTGATGTAGACACACCCACCTCAGCTTTCTCCGCATTCATCATGAGCGAAGATTCTCAAAATTTCTGAATTCCGCAGTAATTGGAATTGGAATTGGAACAGCACAACATTTGAATTTTGAAGCATGCGTCTTGATGACGACGGCCTAATATTATGACATTCTTTTTCAGAGGAAATTATCATTATGCTACTCTAAAATTGAAGGGTCGTTGAATAAATTCAAAACACGTTTGATATGAGATGCACTAAGGTACAATCATTACAATTTTGATAGAATTTGTCACGGTAAAGATAACAACGTTAATATATAAGATTTGGCCTACTCATCCATACCATCCCAATAAAAATACTTAAAAATGAATAACTAGCATGTGGGATCAGAATCTTGTTTGGGCTTTTTATTTTTAGTGAGCCGTAAGTTAACTTACGAGAAAAAAATATATATTTATACATACATAGGAATTAGGATCATAACCCTTTCTTCTGGCAAAAAGACGTGGTCCATTAATTTCTCTGCCGTTTGAAACTTGGGAATAGAATTAGAATGGATGAAGATTCTCAAAGATGACGACATGATGTGTACATCCATTTCCTCATTTTGTTAACATTAATTTTGTTTTTTTAAAGCATATGTTGTCAAATACTTCTCGCTTCATCTTGTTCTCGTAATTGAAGCTCTAATATCGTTGTACATCAGTCGTTTTCTTCGACCAAGCAATCAGCATATATACGTATAATCCCAACATTTGCTGCATAATTTGAATTTTGGTTTATAAAATTAAAAAAAAAAACTGGCCCGTCACAATTCACAAATGAAAAACCTAGCTGGCTATTACTGTAGCACACGCATCTGTTGTCTCCACTTTTGCGGTCCAACAAACAAAGTACGGAGGATTCCTTTAAAATACTTATAAAATCACTTCTTTTTTTTTTTTTTTGTGGTCATAGTTTTATTTCTAGAAAATTTTACATTAAAGGATAATTATGAATTTAATTAAATTAAAATATCATTATTTATACCTGTCAATTATATAGTCTCCAGTATTTAAATCTTAATTTATGGTATAATTAATTTTTATATAAAAAATGCGTTTAAAATTTAATTAACTCTATTGTAATATTTTATCTTTTTCTGGTCATTTTTATAAAAATAAGTGCTACGAATATACAGATGGGATTTGGTAAGTAAAGTGAAAATTTATATAATGATACGTAGGACTGTAGGAGTCAACTCAAAGATTCGTCTGCTTGAAAGCTTTTGGGTTTCGGAGCATTATTATTATTATTTTTAATTATATAATTAATTAAAGTCCTTTAATTAATTGATGCTTCCTTGTTATTTCATGAAATGGAGCCAAATTTAATAATGTTAAATATTGACTCGATGACAACAAAATCAAAATCAAAATCAAATATGGCCAGTTCAAACGATGCACTCTCTCTTTAGATTAGATACATGGAGAATTCGGATTTGGTCATTTCATCATGCACATTAATTTACATTCATTTTTTTTTTGTTTTATTGTCACACCTACTTTTGGCTTTTTTGGGTACATTTCTGTTGAGTGGGGTTGGATGGGATGGAAGCTTGAGATAGAATTGTAGTGCTTTTATAAGTTTGTGATTTTAAGGACAAAAACACTAATCAAAGAAATGGACATTTTTCATTAAAATAGCAATTTAATATTGCCTTTTTGCCTTGGTACTTGGTAGGAAGCCTTTGCTTTCTCTGGATTTCGGATTCTGTCAATGGTTGGATCCAATAAAATCTTGCAATTTGTGGTATGGCATGCAAATCTCACCTTATCTTATCTAAACTAAATTCAGCGACCCTTTTATTTTCTTAATTCATCAGTCGATGTTTATCTATATCGTCAATCCAATGGTTTCTGTTTGATATTTTATCAATTTGGATTTTTATTTTTTAAATCTGAGTTCTGGCCTCACTCACTTTCATTTCCATCTACATCACTGAACGGGTAACTAAAATTAGTTTCATGTATAGTATTTACTTATTGTGCATGGTAGAATCCTAATTATTTAAACACGTGTTTTCTTCTTAGATGGGAAAATTTCATGCTTATTATCATCAATAACTTATTAAAAAATTATTACTCTCCTTAATCTTTGACAAAATAAGTAAAAAAGTTTAAAAACCATAAGCAATAGCCTCACTGCCACTGCTTTTTGGTAGGTGGCCCTCGCCGGCGGCATTGTTTCTCCCCTCCTCTGTTATCCAAGTAGAAGTTTTTGGGTAATAACTATATTAGAAATGCTTCCGTACGATCAAAGTGAGAAATAGTAAAAAAATATATATTATAACTTTAATCGTGTGATTATAAAAGAATGTTATATTGTATAATATTTTTAAATTTATATATGTATAATGTGAGAATGGGTAAAATTTAGAATAATATTTAAAAAAAAATTATCAGTTTATTACTTTTATTATCATTGTTGTAACTTTCATTTGATAGGGTGCGGTGGTTGGTCAGAGGCCAAGTTGGAGCAGTGAATCCAAGGAATTATGGCCCCAGGTATTATAATCATTAAACAAACGATCATGTGACGCGTTGGATTGATTATTATTGATGAAATGAAAACAAAGGGGGACAAGAGTTTATGCAACTAAACAAAAGATAACGTTAGTACAGGAAAATGAACAATGCCAATGTTATTATGTTTGGCACAAGTATTGGTGATATTACTCACACCGACGACAATGTTTTATAATCACACGATTAAATTAATAAATAATATAAAATAAATTATTTTTATAATTTTATAATTATTATCTACTATTAAAGACCAGCACAATACAGAAGTTTCAGCACAAGTGACAAGACATTAATAAATAATTTTATAAAATCCGCAAATGCTCTTTTTTCTGTCCTATTGGCCTCCAATTCTACCTAACATATAAATTAAAAATGAAAGAACATGCGGCCAGCCAGCCTGACTTGACTCCTATTTTTGAAAAATCGTTCAAACATCAGATAAAATTGCATCATTTTTCCACACCTTTGGTCTTCTATTGTTATCTATTTAGCCAAATTTAGAATCACGACCACGTCTGGCCATTGCAAATTTGAATTAGGCAAACTCCTTATAAAGTTGTGACAATATAACAAAGGAATCAAAAGGCAAACAGTTAGGAATGGCAAAAAAATCATGCAGGTAAGGGGTCCGTGGGGACCCATTACGTTAGGGTCGGATATTGAATTTAATTTTTTTTATTTTATATAAAAAAATTGGGTACGAATATAATTATTTTTATCCGTTGATTGAACAGGTAGGGTACGGGTATTGAACATTAAAACCCATACCCGCTCATACACATGTTTGATTATTTAATTTTTATTAATTTTTAAAAATTAAAATTATTAAGTTACAGCAAAATCTAAATATTAAAACCTTAAAAGACTCAAATATGAATATTCCGACTGCTGACAATTAATAGAGAATGTTGCAAATCATCTCAATTGATTTTTATCGTTAGAGGCTTTGTCACAACATTATTATAATGTTGCCATGTGGATTATTCATTTTTTTCCCCATTGCATTAACTTCTCTAAATTCTCGCCCCATCTTTCACCATCTTCCACCCCCACTAGTTTTACTTTTTAATGTTACATTATTTTTTATATAATTAAATATTTATTTTTTAAAAATAGAATATAATTAATTAAATATTTATTTTTAACTAAATGACAATATTACCTTTATGATGGCATGCTGACGTCATGTTTCTGTTAACGGAGTTAACGGAAAGGTGGGTGGGAGATGTTTCTTTGAAAAGTATGTGGTTTATAGATACAATCTTAAAATTTGGTGGTTTACAAAAGTTCCACTTAATAAGTAGTGGCCACTTGATAATTACTCTTAATATAACTTACAGCATCATCAAAAGACTCTTTAAATGAGATTATTCAAATAAGATTGTCCTCAAAGAGAGGGAAACGTACTATATAATTAGACGAATCTTATTTAAACATTCTTTTAGAGCATTTAATTTAGTATTATATTATTTTTTACAGTAATGTTACATATTCTAAATTTTTATCCTCAATAACTATCCCAAATGAATTGACATTCATTAATTAGTTACAATTAATTCACTTAAATTTTATAAAAAACTATCAACCAATTAATAAATACCAAATTATTTAGGATAATTATTAACATAAAAAATCTGAGATATATAGCATTACTCTATTTTTTACCTCATTATTTTGATAGAGGAAAAAAATTATTTTTACTTCGAAAGTGTTTTAGGAAATAACTTTTTTTATTATTATTCTATTCACCGCACAAATAAGCGAATAAGCATTAAAAAAAATTAAATTAAACGAGTTTTTTTTGTGATGCTTTTACAGCCTACTTAAAACAATGTAAAGTTTAAATAAATCCCACTATCATATTTACTCATTTATAAATTATGCAATGGTTGCGGTAAATTGTAATTCCATTTTATTGAAACCATGTAAAAATTATTGTAAAATTTTATACATATCCACTACGACAACAGAATAAACGAAGTGACAGGTCAACTAGAGTGTACGCGTGGTGATGTGACGTGTCCTTGGAATATACCATGCCACGAGATGTGCCAATTTCTACGGTGTGTTTGCTTTTATCTTCCACACGCCGCCACGTGTTCTTTAAAAAAAAAAAAAAAAAAACAAAGGGATCTCATCTCAGCTCATCTTCTCAAGAAAATATGAAATAAAATAATAAATAAAGCCTGAAGAAACGACGGTCCGGGTCCTCTTTTTTCTTTTTCTTAATTTTTTTTAACACAAAAAAACAAAATACAAAAAAGGGAAAACACAAAGCAATTCCTTCACGTGCATTCAATATATATATATACATAGATATAATACAGAAGCAGACATATTAGCCATTAGCCATTTCATTAAAAGTTAATTTAATGATGGTTGATTTAACAAATAACAAACCCCCATCAATTTGTTCTCTTTGGTACCCTTGGAATTATCGGTAGGTTAAGGTTTGAATCAAGTCGTCTGCAAATTGAGTTATATGCAATGGTATTATCATTTAGAAATTTCAAAATATGCATGTGTATAGTGCAGTCTAGTTTTGAGTTAGCTCCATTACCATTACTTGTGGAATTAATTAACCGTGTGAAGTCGACTAGTCAAGTTCCCAATTGTGGTCTTCAATTAGAGATTTGTACAAAGGAAATAGGACAAAGCCAAGTACTTTGGCCTTCACTAGTACTACTGGCTGTTGAGCAAAAGCCAAGTGTTATTAGCATATTAAACAAAGGTGGCATGAAATTCAAATATCGAATTTCGAATAGAAGCATAATCATTGTTTGTAGTTCTCCTAATTCAAGAGAGAGAGAGGAAAAAACATAAACGAGACACAATGTGTTTGGAATGACGACATAATTGAAGAATCATTAGTCTACAACTACAAACAAAAAATTGACAACTACGAACAAGATGCAGAGAAAATAAATACGTTTATATAAAACACAGAGGCTATATATTAAGATTCTGGTCCCATAATTTAATATTTCATATGGAATTTCGACCTTATTGTAAATGAAGGCGATAGGGATGACAAAGATGCTGCGATCGAATGTGATTGTTTTTTCTGTGTTTATTTATACGTTTGGATTCCATTAGTCCCACCACAAACTCTGCAAATGTGTAACCCACTGGCCCTTTAAAGAACAACCACGTGCAGCCTCTTACATAACATTTTTAACAGGTTTTTTTTTTTATTTAATAAAATTAATGTTAAATTTTTCGTGCAGTTTATCATAATGGGTGCTTTGTTTTTGATTCTTTATAATCTTATCTGAATTGGGTTCTCATTGTTTATTTTTCTGGCAGGTGTTGTTCATTGGGAATTCTCTCTGCCGTAGTTAACTAGTTATGGGATATTTTCAAATTTTGGAGTTAGTTTCAGTGGATAAGGTCCTGGAGAGTGTCAATGTGGCGTTTTTCATTGGGCTATTTACGTGGCTCTTGATAGAGATTTTGAAACGTAGGAGATATGACGGTGATATACTAATGGCACGTAGAGCAGTTGGTGTAGTTATTGTTCTTTGCAATGTTTTAATCTTTATTTTGTATCTGGGTTTTGGATTTTATGAGTATTGGAATCTTAGAATTGTTTCTTTTAAATCTGTCTCCTTGGTCGTGACTTGGGCTCTGGCGACTGTAGTTGCATTCTGTTCAAGAAATTACAGAACTCTTGGAGAGCACAAAAGGTGGCCTTTTGTGCTCGTTCTTTGGTGGGTAGTTCATTTGATTACTGATTTGGTTTGTGTTTCTGTTTATCTTTTAACCCATTTGAGATCCATAGAATTGCCTCATATTTTGCCAGAACCCAAAGCTGTTGATTTTGTGTCATTGCCCTTGTTGGTTCTGCTTTGTTTCAATGCTACGTATGCATCTCGTTGTGCTAGAGATCCCAGCGACCTTGAACATCCATTACTTAGAGAAGAGGACGATGAGTTTTTATGTAAAAATGTTAGTACCTTTGCAAGTGCTGGAGTTTCGAGCAGAATCACATTTCAGTGGCTAAACCAACTTTTTCAGAGGGGCAGGATCCAAAAACTTGAATTGCATCATATTCCTCCTATTCCTCAATCTGAGACAGCAAAAGATGCTTCATCATTGCTGGAAGAATCGCTTCGCAAACAGAAAACGGAAGCAACTTCATTGCCTAAAGTCATAATTTATGCTGTATGGAAATCTCTGGCTCTGAATGCTGCTTTTGCAGGTACCTATTTTCAGTTTTGTGTTACTCAGCAGATTTTGTACGACAAATTCTGTATGCTTACTTTGATGGTTTTGTAATATGTAGGAGCTAACACAATCGCGTCCTATATTGGTCCATTTTTAATCACAAACTTTGTGAGTTTTCTGTCGGGAAAGCATGACGACTCAAGTTACCACTACGGATTAGTTTTGGCATCCGTTTTTCTCCTTGCAAAGACAGTAGAGTCACTAACTCAAAGACTATGGTATTTTGGTGCTAATCGAATCGGAATACGAGTAAGGTCAGCTCTCACAGTGCTGATTTACAAGAGATCTATAGCAATTAAGTTTGCAGGTCCTAGTAGTGGTATAATAATAAATATGATCAATGTGGACGTTGAGAGGATTGGAGACTTCTTCTTGTACATTCATGGAATTTGGTTGCTCCCAGTCCAGGTCTTTTTGGCTCTTGTTATCCTGTATAAGAATCTGGGTGCTGCTCCCGCCTTCGCTGCTCTCTTTTCTACAATTTTTGTCATGGTGAGCAACACACCATTGGCGAATAGGCAAGAAAGGTTTCATTCCATGATCATGGAAGCTAAGGATGCAAGAATTAAAGCAACCTCAGAGACTCTAAAAAGCATGAGAGTGTTAAAATTGCTTTCTTGGGAGCAGAAATTTTTGAAGAAGCTTCTGCGACTTAGAGAAATTGAGAGAGACTCACTGAAGAAGTACCTGTACACATGTTCAGCAATTGCCTTTCTCTTTTGGGCTTCACCAACCTTAGTTTCAGTAATCACTTTTGGAGTTTGCATTTTGTTGAAAACACCATTGACATCAGGTGCAGTTCTCTCTGCTTTAGCAACTTTCAGAATCCTTCAAGAACCAATATACAACTTGCCAGAGCTAATCTCCATGATTGCTCAGACTAAGGTCTCCCTTGATCGTATCCAGGAGTTCATCAAAGAAGACAACCAAAAGAAGCCAATAGCAGAGCCTACATCAAAGGCATCTGATGTTGCAATTGAGATTGAAGCAGGGGAATATGCTTGGGATGCAAGCGAAGAAAACTTTAAGAAGGCTACAATCAAACTTGCAGATAAAATCAAAATATTGAAAGGTTCCAAGGTTGCAGTTTGTGGATCTGTTGGGTCAGGCAAATCAAGCCTACTCAGCAGTATACTTGGTGAGATTCCCAGGATTTCTGGGGCTGCAATTAAGGTTTATGGAAAAAAGGCATATGTACCCCAGAGCTCTTGGATTCAAACGGGCACCATTAGAGAGAATATTCTTTTTGGCAAGGATATGAACAAATCTTTCTATGAGGAGGTCTTAGAGGGATGTGCTTTGAACCAAGACATTGAGATGTGGGTTGATGGAGATCTCAGTGTAGTTGGAGAGAGAGGGATAAACCTAAGCGGTGGACAGAAGCAAAGGATTCAACTAGCTCGAGCAGTTTATAGCAATTCAGATGTTTACATATTGGATGACCCTTTTAGTGCCGTTGATGCACATACTGGAGCACATTTGTTCAAGGCAAGAATGTTTTCATTGTTTCCTCAAACTTCTTTTTTCCATCCATAACTGTTAAAAGTTTCTTTTGATAGTTTTAGATAAATTTTCTAAAATTTTGGAATTCGTTGCAGCAATGTCTCATGGGGATCTTGTCTCAGAAGACCGTCTTCTACACTACCCATCAATTGGAATTCTTAGATGCTGCAGATCTTGTTTTGGTATGTAGAATTCTATGCTGTATCTCTAAGGAACATTCACCCAAGCCTTTTATATCTTACTCAAAATGCATATTTATAGGTGATGAAAGACGGCAAGATTGAGCAATCAGGAAAATATGAAGATTTGATGGCTGATCAAAATAGTGAACTTGTTAGACAAATGAAGGCCCACAGAAAATCATTAGATCAAGTTAATCCACCCCAAGAGGATAAATGTTTATCCAGGGTACCTTGTCAGATGAGTCAAATCACTGAGGAGAGATTTGCACGGCCCATCAGCTATGGCGAGTTCTCTGGGAGAAGTCAAGATGAAGATACAGAATTGGGTCGAGTAAAATGGACTGTTTACTCAACCTTTATAACCTTAGTGTATAAAGGGGCTCTTGTTCCAGTAATTCTTCTTTGTCAAGTTCTTTTCCAGGGACTGCAGATGGGCAGCAATTACTGGATTGCTTGGGCAACAGATGAGAAGCGCAAGGTCAGTAGAGAGCAGTTGATAGGAGTATTTATCTTCTTGTCTGGTGGAAGCTCTTTCTTCATATTGGGAAGGGCAGTTTTGTTGGCAACTATTGCTATTACGACAGCTCAACGTCTCTTCCTTAACATGATCACATCAGTTTTCCGAGCACCCATTTCATTCTTTGACTCCACACCTTCAAGCAGAATCCTCAACAGGGTCAGTTCAGTTGTTTATTACCAAGTTAAATTATGTTTTACTTCTTATTTTTTACGCCGATCACCAGAAATAAAGGATCTCTTTTCTTTTATGTCATTACAGTGTTCTACAGATCAAAGCACAGTGGACACAGACATTCCCTACAGATTAGCTGGACTAGCATTTGCACTAATTCAGCTATTAAGCATAATCATCCTTATGTCACAGGTTGCTTGGCAGGTCTTCCCTCTGTTCCTTGTCATTCTTGGGATCTCCATATGGTATCAGGCAAGAAAGTTAATCTAATTCTAGAATCATTCTTTTTCTTTCATGTTTGTCACATTACAGTTAGCTTATAGATGACAATAGATGAAGAAAAAAGGCCCATGATAATCATATATGCTTCATTCAAAATTCTTTTCAGTTATTATCATTGTTCTCTTTTCTATGATTGTTATTCTATACAAATATTCAGGTGCTAAATACAACAAGGTTTCACTATCTTTTGCAGGCGTATTATATTACCACTGCTAGAGAACTGGCAAGAATGGTTGGAACTAGAAAGGCTCCAATCCTTCATCACTTCTCAGAATCCATCACAGGAGCCGCAACAATTCGTTGTTTTAATCAGGAAAATCGTTTCTTGCTGAGGAGTCACAGCTTGATTGATGATTACTCCCGCGTCACCTTCCACAACTGCGGAACAATGGAATGGCTATGTCTTCGAATTAACTTTCTTTTCAACTTTGCTTTCTTTCTTGTTCTGATCATTTTGGTGACCTTGCCTAGGTCAGCCATTGATCCCAGTAAGCTCCTCAGCTCTTCATTTTTGTTAGTCCAACAGCTGTGATGAAATAAGAACACTTTGCAATCAAGCAATGCATTGTTATTCATGTAAACATTTAAATGTCAATTTCAACTGATGTCGTTGTTGATCTGCTATCAGGCTTGGCAGGATTGGCGGCAACCTATGGTTTGAACCTGAACGTACTTCAGGCTTGGGTGATATGGAACTTGTGCAATGTTGAGAACAAAATGATATCGGTTGAGAGAATTCTTCAGTTCACAAACATACCAAGTGAAGCTCCCCTGGTGATTAAGAATAACAGGCCATCTCCTGAATGGCCAAGCAGTGGAAAAATTGAACTTGAAAACCTTCTTGTCCAATATAATCCTACACTCCCAATGGTCCTGAAAGGAATAACTTGCACCTTTCCTGGAGAAAAAAAAATTGGAGTTGTGGGAAGAACGGGGAGTGGGAAGTCCACTCTAATTCAAGCTCTCTTCAGGGTAGTTGAGCCTTCCGGAGGACGTATTCTGATTGATGGAGTAGATATTTCGAAGATAGGTTTGCAGGACTTGAGATCTAGGTTGAGTATAATTCCACAAGATCCAATGTTGTTTCAAGGAACTGTAAGGACTAATCTGGATCCTTTGGAACAGCATTCTGATCAAGAAATCTGGGAGGTAAAATTTTCAAAACACTTGTCACATAAAAATTACCAATGTGAATATACTTAATTTTTCAATAAACAAACATATTACACAGGTTGTTAACAAGTGTCATCTAGCGGAGATAGTAAGGCAGGATCAGAGGCTTCTCGATGCACCAGTGGCTGAAGATGGGGAAAATTGGAGTGTAGGACAGAGGCAACTTGTATGCTTGGCAAGGGTGCTCCTGAAGAAGAGGAGAATTTTGGTATTGGACGAGGCCACAGCATCTATCGATACAGCAACAGACAATGTGATACAACAGACAATAAGAGAAGAAACAAGCAGATGCACTGTCATCACTGTGGCACATCGGATACCCACCGTTATTGACAATGACTTGGTTCTTGTTCTTGATGAAGGTAAGCCGAAATTAAATCAAGTTTTTTGCTCTTGAAAACACATGAACAACTTATACTTTTAGGCTTAAATTATTTACATAAATGCCAGTTGTGCAAAAAATGCACATCACTATATATTTTGGTTAATGCTATGCAGGTAAAGTTGTAGAGTATGACTCGCCAAGGCAGTTACTTGAGGATAATTCTTCTTCATTCTCAAAGTTAGTGGCAGAATTCTTGAGAAGAACATCCAAAAGTAACCGAAACAGGGATTTATCTTGACGGAGTGATGAAAAACAGAAGCTACCTCTCAGGTCAGATCCAATAGAAGTAACAGTGGCCTCCCGTTAAAGCTGACAAAATACAAGATCCATGACAAAACATTTTAACACACTAGATTCTGAAGCAACTATGTACAGACCAGGGTAAATTTTTAACAATAGTCGATAGATTGTAAGAGCAAATGAGCATTGCAATTCAAAATTTTTTGGCTTCAATATTACAGGCTCCTAATTCCTGAAATACCTCTTCTGTTGGAAATTGTGGTTACCAATTTATAAAGAAACAAACAGAAAAGAATGAGATAGACGTTCAGTAAATTGTGGTTAGCAATTTATTAGTGAAAATGTAGATCATACATCAACATTCAGGCACTGATACATTTAAATTTTTTTGGGAAAAAAAGAATGTATTTATCCTAATCTCTTCAATGAATCAATTGTCTTTGGAGAAGAATTTGTTGACTGATGGCATGACCTGGGGAGGTTTGTCGCGGACAAACCTCCTCAAGGCATTTTCCCTGTATCTATATCCTTCATCAAAGTTCTCAAGCACTCCTGCAGTCCGGTTCTCTTTTGTTAGCCTCACTTCAGGGTTGGTCCATGCGTTCCTCACAAGTTGTGCAACACAAATGCCAACTGCTACGCCTACGGCTCCAAACAACGGGTACACCTATACACCAACCCCACAACACAAACAAATACTTACTGATTAATCAACCCATATCTCGTACCGCATCACATCAAAATATATATATATATATATATATTCAAGGTTCATAAACTAAGATGAAAAAACAGAAAAAAAGAAATACCTCAGGTCTAACCCATTTGAAAGATGAACCCCCCATGCTATTAAAGAAGCTGCTGCTGCAAGATAGAGAGATTGAAATTAAGGAGAGAAAGAGATCACCCTAGCAAGAAATTAAGATGACCCCTTCTCCAAGCAACAGAGCAAAAACAAGAAGGATAGAGTACAATCTATGATCAAGCCCTTACTATTTATTATGCTAATACCCAAGTTCTTGAGCTTTCAAACTCCTCCAAATAAGGAAGCTTAGCTTCTGTTTGCGGATGTAAATGAAAGACAGAGTCATCCATTAGCTACGGCCAGGCATTCATTCAAAAGACTCTAAACAAAGAATGTACAATGTGGGGGGTGGTTGTTATTCATTATTAGCAATATAATTGCATAAATAAATGGAGAATGGAGAAAAACTTGTAGGTTGAACTTAAAATAAACGTTATTTCAATAAGATCCATGAGATTTAGCAGCTAAATTTAGTTGGGTTACAAGCTTTCAATTCTTTTTAAAGCTAAAATGCTTTGCTGACCACTCCTGTCCAGCAAACTATTCTTTTGTATGCAAAATTATTCATAAAATTTGATACTAACAATGAATCTAAACTCCAAATTAGACCAAATAGGAAGCCTGTAGACAATTCTTTTGTCTTAAATATAAGTAACAATGTCATTAAACTAACCATAAATAATTCGCTTATGTTAAACTTCTAGACGAATAAGGGAAAGGAATGAATTAGCCAATGCACCTGTGGTTGAACTCGAACACATGATAAGAAATTCAAATTTGAAATGGCAACTGACAAGACAAGGTGAGATGAGATCACTGTCTCCTAATACCGACAATGACGCGTTAGGTTTATGTATACCATAATATCAATATCGAGATTAGATCACAAAATTCACATTACTTATAAGGGTTATTTTTAAACACCTCCCTTGAGGTTTGACATAATTTCAGTTAGATGGTAAGATTGAATATATTCTCACTCATCACCACTGCTGTTAGTATAAATACGCATATAACCTTAGTATATAAGGGTAAAATTGTAAAAGACATTTTGCAGTTCTAAAATTTCAAAACTTAAAACAAAAAATTCTATGAATTTAGTTAAATACTCGTTGGATAATTGTTTTAACTTATTTCACTTCAATATCCATCGTGTTAAAGAATATTTTTTATCTTTCCTAACACAAAAAGCACCCATGGCTCACTTTCAGTACAAGATCTACCCATTTTTCACTTTACTCCCTACTCAAAGCTACTTGAACTAGAGCAAATCATCACAAAGAGCATATATACCCATGGACGAGTCAAGCTTGGGTAGTCAGAGATGATCGCCGACCAGTGATCATCGACGGTAGCCTAGTCCTGCCATTGGTATTAGAGCTCGAAAGAGGTCAGCATAAAAAAAAAACTTTGAATTCTTTGTTTATCTCGATTTCTTGTTTTTGTTGCATGAAATTGAAGAAATTTATCTTCATTTGAGCTGCAGTTATTGAAATGAGAATGTGCTTGAACATATTTTGTTGTTGAGTGATGAATTTTTTTAGATTATTTTGAGATCTTGTGTTGAGAGCATGAATGAAATATATCAATGTGCCTTGTAAAAAGTGAGCATAAATGAAATAACATGCGACATACGCCTGTCGCTCTCGCACACGCAGGCGACATGCGCCTGTTGCTTGCGTGGAAGTAACAATGTTACTGGAAAAGACAGCAACATTATTTCTGTGTTTTTGAATTCGAGTCCTCTTTTTTTCAGTTACTGCTCTCTCTTCTTTGTTGCTACTATATATATATAACAATTCATCTACTATATGACTTAGAAAACTTAAAAGTAGAGTCTAAGATTGGTAAACTTCAGTCTAATTGATATAACAATTCATCCTGCTTGGCTACTTCTTTGTTTACTTATTTTCATTTTCAAAGTTGCTTGTCCAATAAAATACACTTAGTCCAGTACCTCTAATTTGTTATTTCACTTTAAAAAAACCTACAATATAATTTTGTCCTCGTTGCTTGTATGAGCATAGGCATAAGATAACAAATTGGTTTAAATTTTTTAGATTTTGATTGTAAACAAATGCTTTTGTGTAATTGCAGTTATTGTTACATGGATATACAGGCTGTTTTCGTGGGCAACATGCTTTCTATAATATTGCATTAGTGATATCAAAATAATAACAGCTTGAAGAAGTTATGGGAGGATATCAAAGATTTGTGCTTCGATCAGCCAATTAGGCATGCCACTAAAGTGAGATTTGATGTCATGTTACCTTGGGAAACATCAATTGCTACTATGAAGAGTGAGTGTGATTTGCAAGATGCATTCAACAAGTAAAGGGATAATGCCAATGTGATACTAACAAACTCATGTTATGATGACAATGCCATGTATGAATTATAACTTATCTATCTTGGCATGTTGTTATTACAATTGTTCTTTTTGTAAATATGGGCTACTGCTGAATGTAAAGGCTGATGAAATTTAGCCAATTGCGACTGTCACCAACTGTGTAAGCTGCGGAAATGCATATAATAAATTATTATCTTTCAAATTATGGTGCCACTCTAAGTGTTATTGAGATTTATTTTTTGAAGAAGTAAGCTATATCTACTAAGTGTTATTGCTGCTAGTTCGTTGTTCGGTTATTTTGCAGAGGTTGCTTCATTACTAGTTTACTTTTAATTCAATTATTGTTACACCTTTAATTTGAATGGGTGTTACTTTTGCTTGCTGAACTTGTTTGTGTAAGGAAGGTTAGAGACAATTACGATTAAGTAAAAACACAACAACAACGTTGTTGGAAATTTGAGCGACCGACACCTGTCTTTCGGTAGATAGGCGCCCATCTCTCAAAACCACAGCTACAATGTTGCTAAAAATTTGAGCGACGGGCGCCTGTCGCTTAAATTTCCAACAACCATATTGCTGCGTTTTTGAGTGACGGGGGCCTGTAGCTCAAATTTCCAACAACCATGTTGCTGTGTTTTTTGAACGACGGGCGCCTGTCGCCCGGGAGATAAAAGCCTGTCGCTCAAATTTACACGACTATGCCATTTGTGCGACCCCAAGGCACCATCAACCCATAACACCGTAATCTAACAAAAATGAGACAAATAAACTCTAAGAGACATTTTATCGAACACGTAATATACCATTTGTAATATAGAAACTTTACACAAAATAACACTCACCAAATGCTCATCTATCATTATATACACAACTACACTCAATTGACGACTCAATGATATAGAAAGGAACAAAAATACCTTGCTTTGCCAATCAAAATCTCGAGAATATCACTGTCTAATCACCAGAAATACAGTCGCGTCTTGCATTAATTCATGTTGCCGTCAAAGCCTGTTGTGTCGCTATCAATTTTGCCTGTGAAATATAACTACCGACTTCACGCTTTCAAGCTGCCGCCGGTTTTAAGAGAGGAGAATGTGGATAACCGTAAAACTCAGGTGGATAATTTTGAAAGTTTTCAAAATTTTTAGGTTATTTTTGTAAATTTGCACAAAAGGACATTTTAGCCATTTTACAGGTCAACGAACGATCAACGTATATTTATACTAATGGTAGGGGTGGTAAGTGAGAGTACATTCAAACTTACCATCTAACTGAAATTATGCCAAACCTCAGGAGAGGTATTTAAAAATTACCCTTATATATAAGCTAAGGGTAAGGGATGACCTAAAGCTTCATGCACAAATTTCAGATTCTCTTTTGCCTTAGCTACTAGAAAATTGAATGCAACTTTTATATTTATATTCAATCATATCACCGGCGTCGTAAGTGTTGACTATTTATCTATGCCCACCATCTGTGACTACTGACTTCATGTTGCATGCAAAGATGGCATATCATATGATTTTTACTAATTTGTCGGCGATCGATTAGAAAATGAAATTGACTCAATAAGTCCCTGTATTATCGGCCGGCGAGATTTGAAAACATTGTCTACTCTTACCTCTTAAGCCTGAGGCCCGACCACAGTTGTGGAAATGATATCATGCTTCATGCTTCAAAATGTTTAATTGCTTTTTTTTTTTGGGTGTGAAACAAGCCTTAGAATAATATGGCACAACCACAATATGAGCTGTAGGAAGATGGACTTCAAAATCGGAAGCAATATGTATGTTCAGATAACATATAGTTGAAAAATATTATCTCTTTTAAAATTTAAACCAAAAAAAAACCACTCAAATTCTAAAACATAAACATCAATGTTTTATGTCTGATATTAAAGAAAAAACAAAGGGGTCAATTTTTGGGAATTTTTTTAAAAAAAGTGATAATAGTTCACAGCTAAAAATCTATAAATGTAACATTAAAAAAAAAATCATTTGGATTATTCTTCAAGAACATACTTTTAATTAAACAATGATAATTTTAACTTGTTCACAAAGCAATGTAGAATAATTCTAGAAGCGTAGAATAATAATTCTAGAAAATTGCATGGAACATTTCTTCAAGTTTTCATTTGTTGCTACACAAACACAATAGCAAGCGCCTTTCTATTCATTGTTGTCAAGCTCTGATTGGCCAATCGCCAAAACTTTCAAACTTTGACCTTTACCATCGAACCGTCGAAAGCCAAAGCCCAAAGTCTAGTATGATTCTAGACAGCCCTGGGCCTTTTTGGTTCGGTCCACGGACTGATTTTTAAGCTCATTGGGAGGATCATGCCTCTAGAAAACTCGAATATTCTGCCAAAAGGAAATCCTGATTCACACGCTCAATTTCTCGCGCGTACAAACACCTGCTTCAAAATCTGACTCACAGGTCAGAACTAACTGGCGCATGATATTCATACGCTATACGATCGCGTGAACCTAATTAACACCAAAAACTAAATCAGCGGCTGGCAAACAGGGATTAATATAATCAGCGGCTTTGATCTAACTTTCGTTTTGTCCAAGTTAAAAAAAAAAAAAAAAGGGCCCACCCCCGCCCACTTTAAATAACCCTGTAACTAATCCTCGCTTCCTCACAAACAACGCACCCCAACCAAAATCGCAGTCTTAAACAACCCTTTAATACTTTCTCATTTTCGATACTATCAATGGGTAATTATGATATTACATTTTGTAATACTTTTTATCTATTTTATTATTGTTTTTTTTTAAAATATATTTTTGAAAATTTAATTGATTTTTCCATTTCGTTTGTTTTGGTTTAAACAGCCGGAGACAAGAAGATTAAGATCGGAATCAACGGTAACCGTTTGTGCTTTGATCTGAAAATAATTTTTTTTAATAAAGCAAGATCTGATAAAATGGAGAAAATGTGTTAGGTTTCGGAAGGATCGGCCGTTTGGTTGCGAGAGTCGCACTCCAGAGGGATGATGTGGAGCTGGTCGCTGTCAACGATCCTTTCATCAGCACTGATTACATGGTGAGTTATTGATGATTAGTACTTTCTTTCAAATCTGATACTAACAGTAGTGATTAATGCATATACTTTGAAATAAATATGCAGACATACATGTTTAAGTACGACAGCGTTCACGGTCAGTGGAAGCACAACGAGTTGAAGGTCAAGGACGAGAAGACCCTCCTCTTCGGTGAGAAGCCAGTCGCTGTTTACGGAGTCAGGTATGCTTTAGTACTCTCATTAAATGTGGATTTAGATGCAATAGAAAGTTCTAATCAGCTAGATGATTTTTTTTTTAAATATCATAATGCAGATATTTTATATGGACAAGGAATGTATATTGAGATTGCATATAAAAAAGGATATTGTTGCTGATACATTTGTTTTTGTGATTTGAAGGAACCCGGAGGAGATTCCATGGGGCCAGACGGGAGCCGAGTTTGTTGTGGAATCAACTGGAGTGTTCACTGACAAGGACAAGGCTGCTGCTCACTTGAAGGTGTGTTTTTTGTGTTATTTCTGTTTTTGCCTGCTAATGTCTCCTTGTATAAGTCAGTTGATCGTCCTAAAGAAAAGAGAATACAGTGATGAAGCTTTATAAACATGGGTGGATTTTTCTGAATCTAATCACTAATCATTATATTTGTAGTGGTTTAGGGGTGGTAAATTATGATGATTGAATTGTGTCCAGGACACTTGTGAAATCAATTTTTTGAACAGATCACCTGCTGTGTTTATTGCCAATTATCTGATTAGATATTGGTTAATTTTTTTGTGTTATGGAATGAGAATCCTCATGGTTGTGTGTAGACTGGTGATGATATTTGACCTTTGTCATTTCACGGCACAAAATATGATTTTTATGTGTGATAGAATGAGAAATTTCTTAGTTGTTCTTAGAGTGGTGTTGATCTTTAATGCTGTGGTTGGTATTGACTCTGACTCTGATTTTGTTTTTCTTCAGGGCGGTGCCAAGAAGGTCGTTATCTCTGCCCCTAGCAAGGATGCTCCCATGTTTGTTGTAGGTGTTAACGAGAAAGAATACAAGCCAGAGCTTAACATTGTCTCAAATGCTAGCTGCACTACCAACTGCCTTGCTCCTCTTGCTAAGGTTATTAATGATAAGTTTGGCATTGTTGAGGGTCTTATGACCACTGTCCATTCCATCACTGCCACTCAGAAGACTGTTGATGGACCATCAATGAAGGACTGGAGAGGTGGCAGAGCCGCTTCCTTCAACATCATTCCCAGCAGCACTGGTGCTGCCAAGGTATGCTCAATTGGTTGGGTGATTATTTATTACTTTCTAGGTTTGACTGTTTCTAAAATTTCAATTATATGTTACCTTGCAGGCAGTTGGAAAGGTTTTGCCTGCCCTTAATGGTAAATTGACTGGAATGTCCTTCCGTGTTCCTACTGTTGATGTCTCAGTCGTTGACCTCACTGTCAGACTTGAGAAGGAGGCAACTTATGAGGAAATTAAGAATGCTATCAAGTAAGTGTTAGGATAGATTGTTTTATTTTGTTTTTCTGAGTTGTTTGTTTTATTTTGTTTTTCTGAGTTGTTATCTTGTTTCAAATGTGAACCATTGTGGTCTTGCCTAGGAGTGGTGCATGCTTTTCTTTGTTTCTAATTTTTGTTTCTGAACCGTACTCTGATAACCAGGGAGGAGTCTGAGGGCAAGCTCAAGGGTATTTTGGGTTACACTGAAGACGATGTTGTATCCACAGATTTTGTTGGTGACAGCAGGTAAATTGAAATTCTTCCCTCTCTAGTAGTCTTGATTTTTAAATTTATTTTTTTAAACATAGAAGATATATTAATAATATGAGTATCTGTGGTGTATTCTTTGCAGGTCCAGCATTTTTGATGCCAAGGCTGGTATTGCTTTGAATAAGAACTTTGTGAAACTCGTCTCTTGGTATGACAATGAATGGGGTTACAGGTAAATATAAATCTTCTCTTTTTGATTGCTCTAATCCCTTTTTTTTTTTTTAACATCCCCCCATATGCTTTGATCTATGATAACTCTTCACATCCTTGACTTGTTCCTTTCATTTGGTTTTGCAGTTCCCGTGTGATTGATTTGATCGTCCACATGGCAAAGACTCAAGCATAAAACTAAACTTGTTGATGGTCCAAGGCCTTTGTTTTTCATGTTTCAGTTGGGTCTTATGATTTGAATGTTTGGAATAAACAACGAGTCATGGGTCTTGGTTTTGGTTTATTATATGTTTAGTTGTGAGGTTTATGGTTTTCCCTTTTGTGGGATTTCGATGGCACAAAGTCGAACAATTTCATTAGTTTTTAACTTTTTGATATGAGAAGTAGACTATTCTTCTCATATTAGTTGTTGAATTCTGATGCTTGTGAAATCCAGTTCATTATTATACCGGACGGCGGGTGTTACTTTGAAAGTATAATAATTGATGCAGGTATTATTCATTTCTCCACTCCGTCACTGCCAAATCTTTGAACCCTCAAACGAGCATTGTAACTCGTGAAAAAACATCCAGTTCTTGCAATTAATTTTTACAGTTTGGGGGATTTAGAATGATTTAAGATAAATGGAGCCTCTGAAATTCTCAAATTGGCATCTATTCCAAAAATATGGAAAATTACATATTTTTCAAGACCGGTACTAAAAATAGCAATAAAAAATTTTCATGATTAGCGAACAAAATTATGCTAAAATCATGAATTCTTTGAAAAATTGGGGTCTTCCTCAATTACCATTTATTTTCTGATATCAAATTATAAGATTTACTTGGAACTTGATTAAATAAAATAAGTTGATGACCTCTATTATGGCCTCATTTGGGATTGTGGGTGAAATTCAATAAGTTGTTTATTTTATAATTTTTTATAAAAATAACGTTTGGTAAATTTTGTAAAAATAGCTTAATTCATAATTTTTTTTATTTTGTCAGCAGTTTTTAAAAACAACTTTTAATAAACTGCTTATTAAATAAGCTATCACATTTTTTTAAAATTCATATTATAATCTTAATATTTTAAAAAAAAGATAATTATATCTTATTTATCCATAAACCCTAATATATAAATTATTAGATATCATATTACCCATAATCTAGTATAATTTTTTATCATATTTTATGTAACAAATTATGAAGTTCTTTATATTTTATTTAATTAAGTTTTTTTTACTTTATGTAATTTTATGTATTTAGAAAAAAGTATGTCTAAATAATTTATTAAACATATTCTAAAAGTAAAAAATAATTTAAACTTATGTCTATTTTTTGTCATTATATAATAAAATAGCACTTTCGTAATAAAATTTATCAAACGTATGCACACTGCTTTTTAAACTTACAGCAACCACAACAGCACAGTTTATCAAACACCAAACTATTTTTTTAATCAGCAGCTTATTTCATTCGCACAATATAAATAATTTATTTCATCAGCCTCCGCAATCCCAAACTAACCTTATAAAATATTGATAACATTTCAAAATAATAATAATTATAAAACACTGATAACATTTCAAAATAATAATAATAATAATATTAGGGTTCTTAAAATTTTAGTCTCAACTGCATTGATCAAACACAATCATTTAAAGATGGTAAAACAATAATTTTAGAAATTATCAAAATTTATCGTCCAATAATAATAATTGCAAGTCTGATGACTGATGTGGCATTTAGTAATTTTGCATTAATGTTTCCAAAATATTGGGAGGAGTATGATGACATTTCTGGAAGAGTCCGATAATTATTTTAAATTATAAAAAAGCTGGGTGTCCAATTGCCAATGAATTAAAACCCAATTCAATTTAAAACCTCTAAAATTGTTTCAATCAAGCTCAGGCTCGACTTTTGTACTCATCAGTCCTTCTCTGGCATCTCTATCGCCCGCTCTTTCTGAACCTCTCCAAGGTAACTCATCTCTCTCCCTTGATTTTGTTGTGAATTTATATTTCCCACAAAAATGATAATCACTAGCTTTCTTTTCTACTTGTTTTCTTGGTTCTTTGGAAAGATATGGTCAGTATTTCAGAGTGAGCTACAGTTTAGTATTTTAGGGTCAACATAGAATTGATTCATTTGATTGTTACTTCGAAATAGTAGAATTCTATTGAAGTTCGTTTTGATAACATCCCCAAATTAGCTCCTTAGGTATTTTATGAGTTGAAAACAGTACAATGTGATGTGATAATATAAGTTTTTAAATGCTTTTGTAAAAGCAACCACTAAATAGGGTTTGTAAATTTGACCTAAACATGAAATCTTTTGAATTCTAGGTTTTCATATCCTAGGTTTGTAAATTTTAAATAATTAATTTCACGCCCTTTTTTGGAAAATTCTAGGTTTTTCCTTCTCTTTTTTCTCAAATTATGCTTTTTATTTTTAAACTCAAGTTACAATTTTTTTTTTTGGGGGGAAATGCAGGAGTGATAATAATCCATCTCAAAAATTCATATCCTTGTTTATTATACATGATCTGCCATCTCCAGAAATACCTTAAGCAGACACGGATTCCCCTAAATCCATTAACATCTCGTATCCTTTTCCATTCTTCCTCCGGGAATTGCTGTCTTGCAGCTTCTTCTTCCCCACTTGAATCTTATTGCGCTGATGGCGCAAGATTAGATCACCACCAAGTCCTATGTGTAGACTCAACAAGGCTGTCTGACATTGATGTTATTATTTCCAAAGTTCATGTTGAAAGCAGTGAAGATGAGGTTTTTCAGTCTCTGAAGCAAGATCATGCGTGTAATGCTATACAGCCTTCTCACTACCTTGTTAATAAGTTGATCCACCAGTTCAAGGATAATTGGAAATCTGCGTTGGGCATTTTTAGATGGGCCAGGTCATGCTCGGGATATGAACATTCATCGGAGATATATGAAATGATGGTGGACATACTGGGGAAAACGAGACAAATGGATCAGATGAGAGCATTGTTGGATGAAATGAGCAAGGGTCATATTGTCACATTAAACACGGTTGCTAAGGTTATGAGAAGGTTTTCTGGCGCAGGTCAATGGGAGGATGCTGTAAGAACATTTGATGATTTAGGAACTTTTGGGTTGGAGAAGAACACCGAAACCATGAATTTGCTGCTCGACACTCTTTGCAAAGAGGGCAGAGTTGAGCTGGCCCGTTCAGTTTTCTTGGAGTTAAAATCATGCATTCCACCAAATGCTCACACATTTAACATTTTGATCCATGGTTGGTGCAAAATCAATCGGGTTGATGAGGCTCAATGGACAATTCAGGAGATGAAAGGACATGGTTGTCATCCTTGTGTAATTAGCTACTCCACAATCATCCAGTCTTATTGTCGCCAATACAACTTCAGGAAGGTCTATGAGCTCCTTGATGAAATGCAGGCTCAAGGTTGCCCTCCAAATGTTGTTACTTACACCACTGTCATGTCTTATCTGGCAAAGTCGGGGGAGTTTGAAGAAGCTATACAAATAACTGAGAAACTGAAAATTGTTGGATCTAAACTTGATTCACGTTTTTTTAATTGCTTGATTCATACCCTAGGGCGAGCTAGCAGAGTCCAAGAGGCAGTTTATGTTTATCAGGTGGAGATGCCAGAGAATGGTGTTGCCCCTGATACCTCAACCTTTAATACGATGATCACAATGTTTTGTCATCATGGTCACCATGAGAAGGCCTTTCATGTCCTTGAGGAGATGGAGAAGTCAGAACACTGTAAGCCTGATGTTCAAACATTTCACCCATTGCTCAAATCGTGCTTTAAAACCGGAAAAACAGATGATCGCTTGATTCAATTATTGGATGACATGGTTAATAAGTATCATCTGAGTCTTGATATCTCAACATACACACTTTTGATTCACGGGCTTTGTAGAGCAAACAAATGTGAGTGGGCCTACCTCCTGTTTAAGGAAATGATTGGTCATGACATAACACCTAAGTACCAGACATGCCGTGTGATATTGGATGAAGTCAAGCAGAAACATATGTATGATGCTGCTGAGGAAATTGAAGGTGTAATGAAGAAATTGTAAATGCCCAAGTGACTAGGTCCAGGTGAACATATTGATGCTTAATTGCAATGTGATTTTTTTATTTCAACCTCCCTTTTTTTTTTTTTTATTGTACCGCAACAAACATATTTATAATCCAATTTGGCATTTGTTTTATGCTTAAGGCTTCAATAGTCCTGATGTTTAAAATTATTTCAATGTGTGGTTGACGCATATAATTGACTACAGTTGGAACTGAAAAACATAATTTCATATAATATTCCATGAAAATAACATGTCTAGTGAAACATGTCAATTTAACATGAACATTCTTCTGATGCTGCAGGTGTATCAATCATGAAGTTGTAACATCTCAGTGAACGAGTCAATTTTACCAAAGCAGTGATCTTGATGTGGGCTGAAGAACACTTGCAGCAGTTAGTGGTAAAGCAACATGGGTTATGAATGTAGACTTTCTAGTTTCTATGCTATCTAAATAACATGCCACTTTAACATGAGCGCATCTGCTATTACAGGTGTTAAACATGATGCATCATTTTGACATAAACATGTTAGTAGATGCATCAGTTTTACCAAACTGGAAGTTGGGGCACCGGCAAAAAAAAAAGGGCCGAGGAAGGAGAAGAATATCTGATTTCTACAGGCATTATCAGTTTATTACTCTGAACAGCATTTGGTACTATGATCAGTATCCTACTTCGTAACAGTGCCACCATTTGGTGAGTTCTTCACCCCTGAGTGAACTGAAAACAACATAAACACACTTGCCCTTGGATTCGGGCTCTCCCCTATAACATTTTATTTGCCCTTGGATCCCCTGTGACATTTTACCATCTTTCTTATTAAAGTTTGATTAGAAATTATGCTTATTGGTTATATGTATATAATCATCCAACTTAGCCTTGGGCTTCTCTTCGGCTATAAATTGTGCAGGAAAAGTTTACTACCTTGACATGTTATAACTGGTGATTATATTTGTGCATATATGTTGTGATGTTTTCTTCTCCAGCACGCCAACATAGCCTCAGTAACAAAATAGTTAACAAATGGCAATGACATTGGAATTAGAAGGTTGTGTAAGTTGGCCCATATGGGATTCTTTTGATGCGGATATGTTATCAATTTAAAGCCCTAGTTAGGCTTATCATTTTGCATTAAAAATGAGTCCAATTTCTGAATGTCTTATTTGTGTGTATGTTTCTTCTCTTCCACCCCCCACCCCAACCCGAAAACATTAATTTGACTATTTTTAGGGTGTGTTTACTTGCTAGAGTAGGAGTGAGAAGTACGGATTTCTTCCACTCCAGTGTTTACTTGCACCTTTTAGGGGGGGTGGGAATTCCGCTCCATGGGTCCTTTTAATTTTTGGAGTGAAGAGTGAGATTCTCACTCCCATGAGGGGAGGTGGGAGTGGAAATCCACTCCTCCCTCTTCCTTTTTTGGCTTTTTTTAAATTTAAATTTAATAAAATAAAATAAATAATATCATATTTATTTAAATAATATTATTATATTATTTTATAAAATTACATTTATTAACAATAATAATATAAAACTTATTTAAATATAATATTATTATGTTTAGTTAAAAATAATAATTTACATTGATGATAATAATAATAATAATAATAGGATATTCATAGAAATAGATTTATTAAAAATAATAGTATTATATTTATTTAATATTAACAATTAATAATAATAAATAGTTTATTCTAAGAAAATATTAATTTTGTACTATATTATTAATAATAATGTTTCATTTATGTTGCTCTTATCAATAATTTTTAATTTACAGAAATAAAATTAAAATTAATAAAAAATTATGATTTGCATAATTAAGAATATTAATAATTTACAAATATAATAAAATAAATAGTTTATTTTTAAAATATATTTTTTTATTAATTTTATAATTAAAAATTTCAATTCTTTAAATAAGGGTAAAATTATAATTTGAAACTATTTACTCTCAATCCAAGACAAAGTAAACATATTATTGGATTCTGATTCTGATTTCACACTCCCATTCTAATGTAAGGGCCAGTTTGGTAATGCTGTAGCTTTTAAAATAATTGTTGTTAGCTGTGTTATAGAAATAATCAGTTGTGAAGAGAATCAGTTAAGTGTTTGGTAAATTTTGTTTTCAGAAGTACTGTGAATTTTGAAAGTAGTTGTAGGTGTTTGGTAAATCTTACTGTTAAATTACTGTAAAAAAATTAATGACTAAAATGAACATAACTTAGGATAAAATTTACTTACAGTAGGGTGAAAGTTACTTACACATATAAAAATATGTACATACAAAAGTTTTTAATAGTGTATAATAATTTAATTAAAAATAAAATTTATACTATATTGATTTTATTATTTTTATTTTTTTATAATAAAAAATTATTGAAATATTGATTTTGTTTCCAATTTGAATAAAGATAGTTTTGGGTTTAGGTAATAATTGTAAGGATATATATAGAATTGTATTAAAGGATAAAATTGATTCTCAAAATCAGAATTTAAAAATTATTCCTTCCCTGCTTTTCAAAATCAGCTGTAGGAGGAGTTGATTTTAACAAAAGTAATTTTAAAATTTTTTTACCAAACACTAAAATTAACTTTTAGATTCTCAAAATCACTTTTAAACTTTTCAAAAACAATATAAAATTAATACTAAGTAAATAATTTACTCTCACTCTCACTACATACTTCCAATCCTAAAATTTCACTACTTATAATTTCTATTGTAATAAAAAAAATAAATACAATCATAGTAATCTTCAGAATTCTCATTCTAATAAAAAAAAAAGTAAATGCTACTTTAGTGTAAATTGCATCGGATGCAGTACGGGTATCACGTGATCTTGTCCTTTGGATGCAGTAAATAACAATCAGAATCAGACATCTCGTGATCCAGTGACTCTTTTGATATATCTATCACATGGAAGTTAAATGGACCCAAACTCTATAACCATGTGATAGATGGCCCACCTCATTCTATTTTAGACCAAATGTGCAAACTGTGCTAAATTCCCTACCCTATAGATCTTTTCTTTTTGTATCTTTTGGGGCTGAGTGATCAGACAGATCAAGCTTAATGACCCTTGTCTCCGGTGCTGTGCTTGTTTTTTAATATTGAAGATTCCCCGTTTGCAAGCTTTTTCTGCTTTTCGTTTATAGAACTAAATTGGTGAGTTCTGCGTTTAGAACGATATATATATATATTCATATAGAATTTAAGGAGGATTACTTTCGGAAAGTCGGCAACGGAATACACATGGGTGCCAAGAAATAGGTACAAGAAGAAAAGCACAGCAAATCATATACAATTCAGTTGCACTCAGAAACTGCCAAGCGGCAGTGCTTGAAAATTATCGTGGCCGGTGATAAGACTAAAGAACTATCATACATTTAAAGATTATTGCAAAGCCACATTAACGAGTCATTGTCATTGATTCTTTTGGAGGTAGTTGTAATTGAAACCCAGGAAAGAATCAGCGGCGGCATGAACTTAAAAGCTTTGCACGTGCGTCGGATTCAAATGGTTTCGTCCTTCGCAACGGAGAAAAGGGTCTCCATCATGGATTGTTTCCTAACCACTAGCCAACTTGTCCATCCATGTAGCTGGGTCAGCAATGAGTGAAATCAAGCGTTCTTCAACTGCACCAATAACAAGTTGACAAGTCGCAACAACAAATTAGCCTAATAATGATATCGAATGATATGTCTATTATAATCACGTTCGGTTTGGTGGGGGTTCATACAGCAAGCTCAATTCCATTTTCACGAAAGAAGTAAAGGTACCACACGTTTTTTTTCCATTAACTCACCTTTTATTTCGATGGATTAATGAGACACAAGTTCACGATTCATGCAATTCCCTCTTTTTAACATCTAATACAAAAGACTCTTTGGATAGGTTCAGGTATTTTTTTTTTTTTAATTAAAAAAAAAACTTATGAATAGCATATAGAGCCGCAAACAGACAATTTGAAATTATGGGGCACGTGAAAATAGTATAAATTACACAGAAAGAAAAGAAGATTTCGTGAAAGAATCCAATGAAACCAATAATTTGCCTACCCCTCTCTCCTGTTTCTTGTTTTCTTCTCATTTTTCATTCTAACATATTAATTAATTGAATCAGTTTCAGTGAAAGTTTCTTGTTCACACAAATAAGTCACCTAGATAATTATTATTTGTCTCTTCATTGGCCTAAGCCTTTCACGGGCAAAGGAATCTAACTATATTATCTGCTCACTTTGTTCAACCTTTTTCTCAACCTTGAATAAAAGAAAAGGCAACTAAAATTTTTCAATCAAGTAATCGTTATCTTTTTGTTATGGTCCGCAAACAGTTAAAGTAGGTACTTTCTTGATTATCTCTAGATTCTTTGTGAACCATAATGCCCTTCTTTACTTCAACTGCTCATTGAACAAGCATCAATGGATTCAATGTCACACAGTCATCTTCCTACTGTTAAATAAAAGCTCTCTACTTTTTCTATTTCTTTCTCCTGGATTCCAAGATTCCTTATCATCATAAAATTTAGCGTATAAAGAATCATTTTTCCCAAGCTCTCAGATAAAATCTCAATTGGGATTCACGTAATTTGTATCAAAAGTTTGTTTAGATCTTTGTTTCTTTGATGCCTTCTTCATACTTCCCTCTTCGTTGGGAAAGCACAGGTGATCAATGGTGGTATGCATCACCTATTGACTTTGCAGCTGCAAATGGTCATTATGAACTTGTAAAGGAGCTTCTCCATCTTGACACCAATCTCCTTATCAAACTCACTTCACTTCGCAGAATTCGCCGCCTTGAAACTGTGTGGGATGACGAGGAACAGTTTTATGACGTTGCAAAATGCCGTTCTTGTGTTGCAAGAAAACTGCTCCATGACTGTGAAACCAAGAAGGGTTACAATTCTTTGATTCGAGCTGGCTATGGTGGGTGGCTTTTGTACACTGCTGCCTCAGCTGGGGATGTCAGGTTTGTTAAGGAGTTGTTACAGAGAGATCGTCTTCTTGTTTTTGGTGAAGGAGAGTATGGTGTCACTGATATTTTATATGCTGCGGCTAGGAGCAAGAATTCTGAGGTGTTTAGGCTGCTTCTTGATAATACTGTGGCCCCAAGGTGTTGCCTTAGCAGTGGAGGAGAATTGGAGGAAAAATTGAGTGAGAGTTATTCGGTTTTTAAGTGGGAGATGATGAATAGAGCTGTTCATGCTGCTGCTAGAGGTGGGAATTTGGAGATTTTGAGGGAGTTGCTTGGCGATGGTGCAAATGTTTTGGTTTATAGAGATGTGCAGGGATCTACCATCCTGCATTCAGCATCTGGAAGAGGACAGGTTGAGGTAAGGGACCATCTGCTTTCTAATTGTTAGATGCTTAATTAGTCATTTGTTCACATTACAGTCTCTTTGTTCTTTTGATCAGCAGATACCTAATTAGCTAGCAAGTTTTTCCCTCTTTCTTGTCTACTGGTACCTTTTTATAGTTAAGTTTGTGTGGTGGTTTTGCAATGCATCGGATTTTTAACATGAAAAAGTCTGAGGAATACTTAGACAGCTGGGTTTTTCTAAGTAAAGGTTGCCGGTGGTCCTTGAAAGAGATAATTTTGCTCTTGTGTTCGCATTTGAGCAAAATTTTAAATGAATGCTCATGTCTTTTGGGTGTATGTAAGTGCAAAACTATGACATTCTATTTGAGTTGGGAGAGATTCAGAATTCAATTCATTCATTGAGACCAAGAAATTACATGTTGCAATTCAAGTGCATGTAACTTGTGTGTTCCAAAGAGTTAGAATTCACTCTGTTGATAGATGATGCCATCCTCATCTGCCTGGTTGAACTTGCTAGGTCATATAATGGTAAGCCTGAAGTGGTGAAGCTGCAAAATGTGATTTTCATCAATGCATGTCTTGGATATACTCGAAAACCAATGTAATGTCCCATTTGTTTTGGCTTCAAAAAGTCTCCCTTGAAGAAAGAAAATTTTGACCTCCGCATAACCAAGATTGAAATACAAAACAGACAAGACTTCTTAAATTTGGATTGGAGAATTTAAGATAATGTTTTTGAGATGTGGCTTTCCATAACAAGATTCAGTTTGTTGTTTCTTGCCTACAGAAACAACACTCTTCTTTTGGACCACCGACCACATGAGAATTGCTACTTACATTTCTGTTCATCTGTTAATGCAGGTAGTGAAGAATCTTGTAGAATCCTATGACATCATCAACTCTGCAGATAGTCCAGGGAACACAGCCTTACATGTTGCTGCTTACAAAGGTTACTTGGCTGTGGTGAAGGTTCTGATTGCCAAATCACCCTCTTTAATCTTTGTAAGGAATAGCTATGGCGACACTTTTCTTCACATGGCAGTGGCCAGCTTTCGGTCCCCTGGTTTCCGAAGAGTGGACCGCCAGGTTCAGCTCATGGAGCAGCTGGTGAGTGGTAAGATTGTAGACGTGAAAGATATCATCAATGTCACAAACAATAATGGCAGAACCGCTCTTCACTTGGCTGTAAGTGAGAACATTCAATGTAATCTGGTGGAACTTCTAATGACAGTGCCATCAATTAATTTAAACATCTGGGATGGTGATGGCATGACCCCGTTAGATCTTCTCAAGCAACATCCAAGATCAGCATCTTCCGAAATTTTAATCAAACAGTTGATTTCAGCTGGGGGAATCTCCAACTGTCAGGATAATGTTGCAAGGAACGCCATTGTTTCTCATCTGAAAGGGCAGGGCATAGGTGTCAGTCCTGGATCTTCATTTAGAGTCCCTGATGCAGAGATATTCTTGTATACCGGTATTGAAATTGCATCTGATGCAATTTGTGATGCAGCAAGTGTGGAATACAGTACTTGCCTCAGTGAACAAAGTGACTTTGACTCAAGTAACATGCCGGATGATAAGAAATCAAGTCCTATAGATTATGCTACAAGGCGCCTCAAGTTTCTTCTTCAATGGACAAAGAGGAAGGAAAGAAAAGCTACTAGCTCAGATTTGGGAGATGGTGATACCTCGGAGACATCCAGTGTATCTACAAATTGGGGAAACAGACCCATTTCACTCAGGCAGAAGTATCAGAAGTCTATATCCCTTCCAAACAGCAAAAGAATCCTTTCTCTAAGGAGTGATTTTCCAAGTCCACACACCAAAAACAAATTTACTGCGGGGCTAATGCATGGTGTGATCCAATCATTACCACATTTAGCTTCTCCAACTCAATCATTGCTGAGTCCTTTATCTGGATCATCCATTTCTTCACCTACATCAATGGAGAAACAAAAGGGTGTGGATATTCCAGAACCCTCTTGCATGGACGGAACTCCTGAAATAAACCGAAAACAGACTTCCTTCAATAAGAAGTTGATGAATCAGTATCTCTGTTTTGGTGCACAAGGCCTGGCTGTGGAAGATTCAATAAAATACTTAAGGCCAGGTGGGAGGTTTAAGCATGGTGGTTCTTTAGTTACTTGACCCTTATGTTAGGCTTTGTGCTTCATAACTGTTCTCTTCATCCATTCCCACTTTTCCAGCTTTCACTTTAAGATGACATGCTTGTGTTGCGGGTAAATTATGTACACAATTTCAAACACTTTTTTTACTGAAGTAAGAACAAAAGAAGACCAAATGGTGATCCTCTTATATTTTACCATCAAGGAAAATGCATTTTTATAAATTTAATAACAAGTTTTTTCAATAGCGATGGCAATTAGATTTGTCCATATTAGATATCCAGGAAATCCATTCATATTGGATTGAATAATACCCACCCAAAATTATATGGATATAGATATGGATATTGGAAAATAATATCCAACTGGATATGGATAGATTTGGATAATTTTTTTTATCCAATGGATATCCATATACTCATATTTAAGTTTAAAAAATATTTAATTTTATAAAATTAAAACAGAAAAGTTTAAATAAATAAATATTTTATTAATTTATCGGAACATGAATACTTATTAATTTAAGAAGAGTTTTTATATTTTAATTACTTGTGTCATCTTCATATGTGTACTATTTTTTTTTTTTATCAAGATTCATGTATGAATTTCAAAAGTTGTCATTTGTATATCGAAAATATTAACAAATATTATGAGCATATACATAAAAGCCCATAAATTAATGTAAGTACATAAATATTGTACATAGACATGAAATTAGTGTACATATTTTTAAAAATAATTTCTTGGATAATAAAATATTTTAAATGCTTAAATTACATTGAATATAAACTTTATAAATATATCGGTCATTAGTTTTATTTTTAGTCTTAAATCATTTTATGCATATTTTGAAAAAAAAGTTGAATTGAGAAAATTGAAATTGTCAAGATGAACGTTCCTAAGTATGATGAATTTCATGTGTTATCTGTTATTAATTTTTTTTACATTTAATTAATTATTAATTTATATTTTCATTGAACTTTAAAGATTTAATTATTATATTTTGTATTTAATAAGAAAATATAAGTAAAAACAAAAATGTTCTGCGTCAGTTTTTTTTTTTTTTTGAGCTAGGTTCGTGAAAAAAATAAAAAACTAGTGACTTTAGAAAATTGACGCATTACGAACCTAGGTCAAAAAAAAATTCTCAAAAGTTATTTCTAATGACTTTAGAAAATTCGAATGCGAACCAGAAAATAACGTAATTTGGCAAATTTGACGAAAATAATAATAGTAGATGTGCATCTCCATTTTAGAATTATGTTTTTAAATAGAATAATTTTGATTACTTTTTAAAATTAATGATTTTAGAAAATATAAATAAAAATGAGAAGAATTTCTTAATGTAATATATTATTAATTAGCTTTTATTATATTTCTGTGTTACACAATTCTTGAATTTAAAAATATAAATTTAATGTCCATGGATATCCATATCCATGTAAGTAAAATTCATATTCATATCTAACATCTAAAATTAGATATGGATATTGACAAATCCATTATGAATAATTATGAATTTGCTCATAGATGGATAATATCCATATAGGGCTGGGTATTTGCCATCCCTATTCTTCATATTATAAAATGCCTTTCAAATTTATTTTGTTCCATGGCGATATTCTCTAGTCAAATTTAACTTGCAAACAACTACAACTCCAAAGGCACGCAACATAGTTTAATTCTAATTTTGGGCTTAGAGTATATTCGGGATTACTTTAGGGTTTATATTGTCTACCGCTTAAAAAATGCTTGGTAAATCAACTTCAAAAGTGATTATTAAATAATTAATTATTGTATTGATCCTTAAAAATAAGAAATTGTCACTTTTCGGAAGTTGATTATCTGATAATTTTGGGAGTTTTGATTTCTAGTTAGCCCGGAATTTGGGATTAAGGTATCAAAATCCCTCAATTTAATGGAATTTAAAATTCAATGGAAATACCAAACAATGGAAAGGGAAAAGGATTTCAGATTCCTTTCCCCTCCTCCCTCTCTGGTCTCTACCTCCAACTAAACATCACCTAGGGTCTAATTGAAGGACTAAGAGGTTGTTTGTTTTTTTTATTGAATGCTTAAAAGAATTTAGTTTCAGCATTCAGCTGTTTTATAGGTATTTATTTTTTAACTGAACACTCAAAATTAAGCAATTATCACTTAATTTAATTAAGTAAAAAATTCTAACTTAACGCTGAATTAAAAAAAAAACGCTGAAAAAATTAATTTTTATTTTTTCAGTAATACCCTAACAATATCCAATTATTTCCAACAAATAAAAGTAAGAAAGACGTACGAAAATTAAAAAATACCAAACGGTTAATGGCGATTTCCAGCACCTGCGATAAATGATTATTATTATAAAGACCCAAAGCTCACTGCAATTGCCCTAACAAGAAAAAATAATCACTGTTCAATAATCAAAAGTTTTTATTGAAATATTTAACGGTTTCTTCTTCTCCAATCATGGGTTCAGGTCCCAAAAAATTTACAAAAATCTTTTGCGTTTTATTGTTGTTCAATGAATCTGTATACTTGCAATTACATAATTCGTTTCGGAATTTTGCAAATGCGGATATGGAGGATTATGGGTTTGAATACTCAGATGAGGGGCCTGAAGAATAGGATGTCAACATCGAGAATCAATATTACAACTCCAATTTTTTTTTAATGTCTAAAATTTCATATTAATTTTCCTATTGGGTTATTGCTTTTATACTTTTAAAAGTATTTTTTAATCAAATAAAATTGATGATTGCATGTTAGGGTTTGACTGTTTGCTGAATATGTTTTTATTCACCGAAGAATGTTCGATTGGTCGTTGGATTATCTTGTATATCTATGTGTAAAGTATAATTTTTGTTAATTGTTTTTTAGCTTTAAGTTAAGGTCTTGACATTGTGTAAGGAATTCTCCATGATATACTAATTTTACAATTTTCACTTGCATTAGTAGATTTTGCAATTCTAATTCCAAAAGTTTTAGGCTTACGAATATGGTCGGTGTTTTTCGTTGATATTCTTTTTTTTCAATTTGCTATCCATATAATTACAGGTGTTTGACCTGTCATACACTCCCTTGTTTTCAACTTTTTAATGGATTTAATTGATTTTTTTATTTATTAATGTTTCAATTTATTTTTGTTATTACATAATAACTTTAGTTTCTTTTTTATTAAATATAATAACTTATTTATTTTATCTTTAATTTTTTTATTGAATTATTAATATATAAGTGTAATAATATACATAATATGTAATAAGGGTATATATGTAAAATAATAGTTTTAAGATATTTCTATTATAAAAAAAATAACTTAATACATTCATTCAGACATTCAAAAATAAAAAACAAACATGCTACTCAGCATTCAGCATTCAGCTTTATTCAGACTTAATTAAATCTAGCGCTATTCAGCATTCAGTTAAAAAAAATAAATGCCACCTAAGACTCCAATAATGATGGCTGTGTATTGTAAAGAAGACTCCGTCCTCGTCTCTAGTGGTGATCGATCTTTAATTTCTTAATAAATATTTTTTCAATTTTAAATAAGATTATAAACACAATTTTATTCATTAGCATTTAAATTTATATAAATAACTTTTTTAACGATGAGTACAAAGTTTAATGCTAATGATTTATGGAAAATATAAATAGAAAGTTGAAAGAAATAAAAAAAAATTATTGAATAATTTACTTTTGAAATAAATTTTAATTGCTTTTAGTAAAACCAAATAAAATCATTAGTTCATTTTGGTCATTTCATTGTACATGTTTTCTTTTTATGATTAATTTACAAAACAAAAATGTAAAATTATGAAATAAGTGATTGTGTTACAATCCGAATTTACCAAACATGTAACTAAATTACTTACAAAAATGATTGTTTCAAAATCTATCATAAGATGATTATTTAGGAAGTTAATGCAATCCCAAACATACCCTTCGGTCGCCAAATGAATTGATAACATAAATCGACATATTCACATTGTACAACAGCATCTTGTGGGTAAATACGCTGGGGCATAGGTAAATCCTACATTGACAAAGCACACGAGAGATATTGAGTTTGTAAGAAATGATCCACACTTTAATTAGTAAGATGCTCCCAGGAGAATCACAGAATCATGAATCATATTTAAAAATCCACACTAATAATAAGTAAGAAACTTACCGAAAAAAGTAAATAAATAAAAAATAATAAATGCAAGCGTTAAATTGTGAGGGCCATTTTAATCATTCAACAAATGACAGAATGGCTCTCTGAATGAACGGTTATCCAAGATTCAAAAGACGGTTAAAAAATAAAAAAAACGCAGCTAATTAAGGCCACCAATTTTAACGACATAATTGCTTGTTAGTAGGAGTAGCATGCTATTATTAGACATTAAAATTCACGGTACTTAAGCAGTCTCTAGTCTCCATATTTAAACTTGCCTTCGTTTCCATAACCTACTTAACAGGATACACAAGATTGTCCCGCGTATTTTATAAATATATATATATATATATTTACAAAAAATAATCAGGTCTGCCATAGTTGAATCTTGTTTGAAGATCACACTATGGCGGCTAATAGCAACATGTCACCGGAAGAAGAAGCAAGGCAAAAGGCCATTGATGATTGGCTTCCAATCACTTCTTCCAGGAATGCTAAATGGTGGTACTCAGCATTTCACAATGTCACCGCCATGGTTGGCGCCGGTGTCCTCAGCCTTCCTTATGCCATGTCTCATCTTGGATGGTACCACAAATATATGTTTTATGTAACGTTCCTGTGTTGATTGATGCAGCTACTAATTATTAATACAAGTGTTTATAATCCATTTTAGGGGTCCTGGAATTGCTGTGCTGATCATATCATGGGTTGTCACCTTATACACCCTATGGCAAATGGTTGAAATGCACGAAATGGTGCCGGGAAAGAGGTTTGATAGGTACCATGAGCTAGGGCAAGGAGCGTTTGGTGATAAGCTTGGACTATGGATTGTTGTGCCCCAACAAATTATCGTGGAAGTGAGCACTAATATCATCTACATGGTCACCGGAGGAAAATCGTTCAAGAAAGCACATGAAGTGATTTGCCCCAGCTGCAAAGAGATTAAGACCTCTTATTGGATCATGATCTTTGCTGCCATCCACTTTGTTCTCTCCCATCTCCCCAACTTCAATTCCATCTCTGTTGTCTCTCTGGCCGCTGCAGTCATGTCTTTGAGGTAAGCCTAACCAAATTAAATCGACATGGGATAGTAATATGTATAGGCTGCAAAATTAGTGATCAGTGCTGGAATATGTATCATTGGTATGCTAATTAAATAGTTTGACAGCTACTCGACCATTGCTTGGGTGGTGCCACTTGAGAAGGGGGTTGAGCCTGATGTGGACTATTCATACAATGCTAAATCAACGTCTGATGCCGTGTTTAATTTCTTTACTGCCCTGGGAGATGTTGCATTTGCCTATGCTGGTCACAATGTTGTGCTGGAGATTCAAGCAACAATTCCATCAACCCCTGAGAAACCATCAAAGGGTCCAATGTGGAAAGGAGTTGTTGTTGCATACATCATTGTTGCCATCTGCTATTTCCCTGTGGCTTTCGTTGGATACTACATTTTTGGAAACACTGTTGAGGATAACGTCCTCCTCGCACTTGAGAAGCCCATTTGGCTTGTTGCAGTAGCTAACTTGTTTGTTGTTGTCCATGTCATTGGAAGCTACCAGGTAATCAAATCGTTAAATTAACAATTCGTATGCATGACCGCAACAACTTTTCTGACCTTATTGCTTTCTTGATCTTGGGACAAATGCATGCAGATTTTTGCAATGCCAGTGTTTGATATGATTGAAACCTTCCTGGTGAAGCAGTTGAAATTCACACCTTCTTTTATGCTTCGTCTTGTCACCCGCTCTGTATATGTTGGTAAGCTAGCTAGCTAGCTGTGACTCCAACATTAATTTCGATATATTCTTCTACAATTCATTTAGCTACTTAGTTGCATACATACTAATTTAATCGTTTGTTCTAATATTCATTTTCAGCATTTACAATGATTGTTGCTATATCCGTTCCTTTCTTTGGTTCCCTGATGGGATTCTTCGGAGGATTTGCTTTGGCCCCAACAAGTTACTATGTAAGAAGAACTACACTAATTATTAACCTTATTACCAATTAACATTTTTGTTTATGTAAATATATAATAAAAAAAAACACACTATATATATATATATATATATATATATATATATGCTTGAATTAATGTTGCGCTCTCTTCGTACAGCTGCCATGCATCATCTGGCTTTGCATCTACAAGCCAAGGAGATTCAGCTTATCTTGGTTCACAAACTGGGTATGTTTTTATTAACTCTTTAAGAGAAATTGAGAACTCAATTTGCGGCTAGCTTGGGACACTAATGTTAATTTAAATATGTTTTAAATTTCCAGTTCTGCATCGTTCTTGGTGTTCTGTTGATGATTTTGGCACCCATTGGCGGGCTAAGATCAATCATCAAGTCAGCCAAGAGCTACGAATTCTTCTCGTAAATTCCTTGCTGCTGCTGTGATCAAGATTCAACAAGCAAGCAGCTGCTACTTGTGCTAACAATATTGATTGGTTTCTACTTCGCAAGCCCCCACCTGGTTGGATTCAATACTCAAATTAAAGCTTGATTTGATAGAATTTATTTTGGCTTGTGAAAATGTTTGATTTTATCATTTCAAAATTCAAATGATCAGAAAATCGATCAGTCAACAAGAAAAGGAAGATCCTCTGTACTTCAAGTCCTAGTAAAGCTTAATTTATTCATCAATTGTAATCAACATTTATTGTGAAATTGTGTACAATTAAAAGCTCCTTTCAAAGTTAAAAAATGGTTCACATGTGTATTCTTTTAATCTTATTTTACCAATTACTATGCTCTTAATAAGATTGTAGATGTTTACAAAAAAATTTATAATAATTTATCCAATTCATAAGTTTCAACCACAAGCTTCCATCAATATTTTTTTAGAGTTATGCTATTTGGCTAGAAGCCGTTTCACTCAATATTCTCTCGGCTTTGTAGCCAAATGAAAAAAATATAGCATAACTCTATTAAAAAATAAAAATGAAGCTTTCTTCTTTCTCTCACCATAGCAAAACTCTGCTTTCTCCTTTCTCTCCGTCTCTCCATCTCTCCTCCTTCTGCTGCAAGCTCTCAAACTCCTCGACTGAAATAGTGCAAACAAAATTTAGAATTTGCAAACATTAGACTCTCACAATAAAATAGAGTGTTGCAATATATCAAGAATTAATTCTGCTTATAATACATCAAACTCTTCCCATAGGTTCAATGTTTCCGTAACTGCAACTCACACAATCAATACTCCAAATGCAAAATCCAGCCATATCATCAAATAATTACCACCACAATTTTCAAATTTTATCCATAAACGCCAATATAGTAACTTATAAAATTAATTTCCAAAAAAAATTAAAAATTATGCACACAACAACAACCCCTGAAAAATCCATCCATTTTCCACAGCGTTCTCTCCCAATAGCAACTCCAAATGCAAAATCCAGCCATATAATCAAATTGGCACAGCCAAATCAATGCTAAATGATATAATAAAATTCGCACAGCCAAATTTCGAAAAAAAATTAAGAATACACTCAAAATCCATACAACAAAACAACCAAATCCAGCCACTATCGCAAAAATTCATTTCATATCCAAAAAAATAATAAATTTAGATCAGGCTCTTGGATGAGGAACTGAGAGAGCAAAATGCAGTTCTGAATAGCAAAAAATGCAGCTCTGTGATGATGAGGAACTATGTGAGTAAGTGAAGGAAGTAAAGAAACCAAGCTACTTTACAAAGCTTTCACGTGATGATAAAATAAAAAAAAATAAATAAATGAACCAAGCTACTTTACAAAGTTTTCACGTGATGCCTGTTATCTCTCTGCTCCTCATGTTTTACGTCTTTTGCATTTCGTTTCTCTCACTGCTTTTTAAATTTTTTAACATTAAAAAAAATACACGAATTTACTGAGGAGAAATGGCTCGAAACGACACTAGCTCCAGTCGTTTCTCTCGCCATTCTCTCAGCAAATTCGTGCTGAGTAGCATTTCTTATTTTTTTAATCTTATCACATGTACATCCCAATTAATGATACAATGGTAAATATACGCGTGGTAAAGTTCAACGAATAAAAACCTATATATCGAGATTCGAGAGTGTAGTAAGGGGTATTCTGCCATTGCAGCACCCTTCACTCACTTGAATGATATTAATGCAAACATTGGGGTTTCGAAGTGTTTTTACTCTATTTGGGAAGTTGAAAAAGGGTATTTCCGTCACAAAAACAAAGGATAGGGGTATTGTGTAAATACGTACAACCTCGCCGTGTCCTTGTGACCTTATTTATTTTCCCGCCATTTCCCAGCGTAGCTCTGAGAGTAAAACTAAAATCAGTGAAACCCTAGACTAGAGTAGAGCGAGTGAGAGTGACAGACAATATTCGCCATGGAAGAAGAAATTAAAGCAGAATTCCAGAGGAGCGGATTCGATTTTGATGACGAGGGACAAGTTCTAAAGAAATGTAACTGCTTTACCACTTTTACCCTTGAATTCCACTCGAATTTTCAAAAGCTGATACTTCCGATTTTAATTCTTTGTTGATTTAGGTCTCACTTTCTGTATCAATTATAATCTTAAGCCCTCGGATCTCGTCTCAAGCTGGGAGGTTTATTATCTTAATCGGTAATTTTTTATTTAGTTTCTTTATTAGCTAAAAGTTGCCTCTTTTGAGTTTATCCTTTAAAAAAAATTAAAATTAAAATAAAAATGAACTCTGTATTTGGTTAATGAGACGATCATTTATCTGTTTTAGAGATTAGAAATCAATTAGGTTTTGTGTTTTATTTCTTATTTTGTTTTAGTTGGATGGTGTAATGAATAGCTTTTTTGAAATTTCTAATTGTTTAATGGATGATTCTGGGCAGGCAATTGGATGGGTCGACGGTTAAAGATGATGAAATGGATGGGTTTATGCTGCACTTGCAAAATGAGCAGAAAGAAGCAATTATTAAAGCGGAACCCAGTTTGCATATCTACTCAAGTAAAGATGTGGACATGTGAGCAGTTTTGATAATTGTTCTTATGCATTTTGTTTGCTTGCTTGTTTATTTCACTTGATAAATGGATGCTTGAGGAGTTGAATTAGATGATATTTGGTAGACAAGATTGTGGCCTTTTAAGATTTAGGATATAATTTAGGCATAAGATGCCCAGTAGAATGAATCTGGAATCATTTATTAGTCATTTTTTCTCCATGGGTAAATTATTGTTACTTTGTTGTCCTGATTTTTAATTACTATTTTAGCAATCATACTAGTTGGTAATTGTAGTCAGCTCCTTCTTGTTTGGCAACTGAATTTGGATAGAACTTCGAGTAAAACTTTGTAAGTGAAAGAATTCTGTCCTCTTTATGATAAAAGTTTGATGTCATAACAAAGCTACAATTTTTTTATTATTGAGCTCCATATTGTTAATTTGCAGATTCAAGTTAGAATACCTCGTAGTTATTAATTCCTAATGATGTGAATGAATGATTATGAACCTGTTGCGTAGGATTTTGAATGATGAAGATGAAAATATAGCAGAAGATATTTTGGGCACGCCAACAGACAAGTCTCTGAAGTTATATTCAGACACATCAGATTCAACTTATATAGCAAATGAGAATGGTTATTCTTCAGATAGACCATCAAAACTTGTGACACCCTTTGGGCGACGAACAGAAAAGTTTGTGGTGAAATTCAACATCAATAATCTGCCCAATACAGAGAATGGATGTATTGAACATGATGACGAGAATACTGAAGATGATATCATTAAAAGGGCTAAAACAGGCAAGAAATGCTACTTGATAGTACATGGATCTGGACCAAAACCAGGCTGCAGGTTCATGTACGACAGGATTGAAGACAGGGTATCTGATGTTCTTTATGGTAAAACAGTTCTTTTTCTTTTGCTCCGTTATGTGTTCCGCTAATGCAATTTCTTGGTTATGTAGTTTAATGCACTTGAAAATCGCATTAGAAAGCATGCAAATGCACTTGTTTCATCTGGGCTTTATGAGGAACCAACAGACCCCACAGTTGCTTCACAGGTAATACTTTTGCTGCCTTGTTGGTTAACTATATCTCCATTACCATGTTATATGTTATATAAAGCTAAAAATCCATGGATCTAATGGAATCTACTGCTTCAGAGAACTTTATTTGCAGTTGGAATGATCTGTTGTGATGGGGAGGGTCATTTGAATGATAAATCCGTCTTGCTACAAAGTAGGTAAAATAACTTTTCCTTTTCATGTGCATCAAAACGGAAGCAGAAACTAAGGGGTGGCTTACTTTTCCTGATGCACTGAGTGAACGAGAAAAACAACCAAATGGAAACCCACTTAACAATGACGCCTTAGGTATATAGCTGTAGGCGTCCAGGCCAAGCAGGGCATCAATGCGCCTGGTTTCTAGGTGTATTGATTTGTATAATACCAGATGATAAGCTTCATCTTATTGGATATTTTTATTCATTGGCAGAGAACTTCTTGATAAGCACCTGATAAATGCAAAACTTGACCATTTCTTGTTTGACATCTTTCATGAGTCAGAGAGGCATTACTAATCATAATATGGCATCTATCTCTTAGTGTCTTCTCGAATTTGAGTTTCATTCTGATCACCTTTGACAGTGTTGAACATTCTGGAGGGCAACGTGTTCGTCTAGACTTGCATAAACTGGGCCAGTTTTCCCTTTTCCCAGGCCAGGTAAAGACATCAGCTAAATACATTGAAGATTTTGATCCATTTATTGAAATTTTAAATACGGCATTGCTACAGGTAGTAGGCATTGAGGGGAACAATCCAAGTGGTCATTGTTTGATTGCATCCAAACTAGTAGACCAAATTCCTTTGCCTGTTGATGCTGATGTGGGTTTGCATCCTTCAAAGAAGCAAGCTTTGGATCAGGAGATCCATTCAACTGATGTGATCTCTAGGCCAGAAGAGATATCAATGGTGAGCAAACTTGTCTCCTACATGATTTCAAGACATTAAAATAACAGCATGTTTTCTGCTTAACTGTCTATGTCAACTGTGTCTCCAATTGCATGTGTAACGTATGAGGCACATCCTAGACAAATAAGATTAAAAGTGTAAGAATTTGAAGAATTTATGTTGGACCACAAAGTGATGCACTGGAAGTATTGTAGAAATATTCTAGGGATAACGATGCATCATTAAGAAATCAGTGAGTTGAAGACCTTTTGAAGGGAAAGGGTGGTTTAAAAAACCTAGAGTTAGCAAAATATATGAATTTAATTGTCTGACTGGAGATTGATTTTTTCCAACTTCAAAAGGCAGAGGGTTCTGATTGGCTGTCTTATATGGTTGAAAAATTTGCAATAATAAAGAAACCAAAACTCAAGCATGATTCCTCTTTGATGTCCTATGATTTGTGTAGCTCCCTGTGGATACTTACATACTTTGATTTTGAAATAGATTATTGCATCAGGCCCTTTTTCCACAACGGACAACTTATATTTTGAGCCTTTGACGGAGCTTATATCATATGCAAAACGAAAGCAGCCTCAGTTGCTGATTTTGGTATAAATCCATTACTCTTTAATTGAATGATCGTATGAAGTAGATTGCAGTTTTTACTATGGAACCATGGAAATTTTACATCATGAATCTTTGACTTTTCTTCAGCTGGGCCCGTTTGTCGATTCTGAACATCCACAGATTAAGAAAGGAACTACAGACTCAAGCTTTGATGAAATATTTCATCTAGAAATTATCAGAAGGGTATTGCCTTTTTTTGTTAAGGGTAAAGCCTGGTTGTGTTTCTTTAATCATTGCAATTTTTTTTTTTTCAGTTGGAAGATTATGTAGAGTATATGGGTTCTGAAGTTCGCGTGATTATTGTGCCTTCCGTATGGGATGCTAACCATGACTTCGTTTTGCCTCAGGTAACCTTAGTGCTTAATGAAGGATAAAATACTATTTTCTGGGCTTATTTTTGTGATTTTATATGTGGCATATAGTAATGACAGTGAAATGGTAAATTGTGCAGCCTCCATTTGATATTCAGCCACCTGATATCATAGATCAGGTACATGATTTCATGCATACTTCACGTGAACTTGTCAGAGCTTGATAATTTCGATTATTTATGGTCTCAAAACTTGTGTTTTGTGTTCAGATAACCAGTCTTACAAATCCAGGGATGTTTGAGGCAAATCAGGTAATAGCAGCTACCTTGTTCCAAGAAACTTCAGTTCTGTCATGCTTTTATCCATTATTTAGTTTTGTCCTCGCTGCATTTTGAAATTGTAATGTTGATAATAAAATCCTTGATTTCACTATTCTAAAATCTCATGGGAAGACAAAGACCTCGAGACCATGGCTATGGAAGAACCACTAAGCTTCTTCGGGAAATAGCTAGCCAAAGCTGCTACTACACATACACCAAGATGAAATACCCCATATTGAACAAATATACCGTAGCAATATCTGTTATGAGTCTCATGCATCAAGTTCTTTTAGTGGCTGTCGCAGACCTTGAAATTTCCACACGCTTCACACTGCAGTTTTATCAGTTTACATTATAACTCAGATTTATGCATGATTACACCTTGCTTTATTTCTCGGTCATGTGATCTTACAATTTGCTAATTGGAGATACAAGTGTGTGATTATTTTCCGTTAATGGCTTGGGTTTTCAGGTCAAAGTAGGCTGCTGCACTGTGGATGTCCTTAAACAGCTTAGTGGGGAGGAGATGTCAAGATGTTCCAAAGATGGACCATCTAATGATCGCATGGGTAGACTTGCAAACCACATACTCAACCAGCGCAGGCATGTATAAATAGAGATCTATTCACTTGATATATCACTAATGGGTCCAGCGCTTTTGTAAGTTTTTAACTCTTCTTAATGATTTGGAGCAGCTTTTATCCTCTATATCCACCTGCAGAAGGCATTCCATTGGATTTTTCACTTGCTCGAGAAGCTCTTAATATCTCTACAATTCCAGATATAATCATCCTACCTTCAGACATGAAGTACTTCATAAAGGTTGGTAATTGAGTCAAGTATCTCTACTTTTGAGCTCCAGTGTCGTTTTTGCGTAAGTAAAATAGGGCAACACATATCAGATTCTAGTATTACAATGATGAAAGATGGCTTTCAAATTCCTAAAATCTCAATTTGATATCTCCAACTAAAAAAAAGGAGGCCCAACATAATGCATCCTATGTAATTTCTCTTTGGGTAAAGGTGTTGTCCCTTGGTGGAAGAAATGAAGGGGAAGAGCAAAAGAAGTGTGTCTGCGTGAATCCAGGAAGACTAGCTAAGGGAGAAGGAAGCGGCACCTTCGCGGAGATTTACTACCATGGGAGTCCTGAGATGATGAATGCTTCAATTATCGGCATATAATTTCCGGAATGAAGTCAAAATGTGTCTACTATCTTGCAGACTTCTTGCAGTGATTCAAAGATGGGCCAGCAATATTCAACATTAAAGATTCAGAAAGCTGGTAAGTCAACCTTCGGGTTCAAACTGCCCCAGAGGCTGCAATTGACAGAACCAGCAGAAGCAATCGGGTTTGTTTTGTTGAGAGAAGAGGTACCTGTCATTGCCGCATCTGCTAACAATTAATACTTTATAAATTCTACAATACAATGTAATTTTTCCCAGCTAGTAAAAGTGGCCTTATAATCGTTTATTTTATTTCCTTCTTACGTCTATTGATTCTACTTTTGGCAGAGCCATCTAAGAAGATGTCCAAATCGGAAGCCAATTAGAGATTTCAGACAACATAATTACTGAAAATAGAAACCCCATTTACAATTCTACTTCATGTATTAACAACTAATGCTGAGTAAGAATACAAAAGAACAATACGCAGATAGATCCTAAAATGAGTAGTCCTAATAAGACGATGTTGTAGCAGCTAAATTGAAATACACCCATAAGTTCTAGCTCACTTTCTTTCGGGCACTGTAACCCAGTTTTCCATACCAGCCAATCCAATTACTGAGAACCCACAACATGCTAAGCAAGATTGCACTTGTATTCACGACCATCCAAGAAAGCCACGCCCACGTAGGAATCAAATTGTCAGCAGCCCCAGAGATATAAAAGAGCCACAGCTTGTACACAAAGAGAGGTCCCAGAATTCCTCTGACAACAGAATAGAAGGTATAAAAAGGAGCAGACAAGAGTTCATGCAATCTGGCAGAAGCCGGTACGTCAGCTTTCCGGAAACTGGAAAGAGACCACACATTCTGGCAAGGACTCGTAATTTCAGCAAGAACCAGAAGTATAAGAACTTCAAATGCTCCGTGATGAACCACGTAACGACAAGACACGAACACGTAAAGGGTTGCTAAATGGTGGAGTATGAAGAGGATATCACGAGGGATGAATATTATGTAGTGAAGCAAGTCCATTAAGAAGTAAGCCATGCTGAATTCAAGAACAACGTCTTGCAAAATAGTGTTTGAGGAGGCGAAAGTAGTTTGGGTGCTTGTAATTGCTGCATAGCTAGAAAGGAGAGCTGCAGGTGTTCCATGAGCTAAGGAGATGAAGCAACTCGAAGCTTCAGCTCGATGTTTCGGCCAATTTCGGAAAACTACAAAGTAAGCAAATACGTAGAGTGCATAAAACATGAGAAAGAACGTTGAGAAGTTTAAACTATTACTAGGGAAGGCTTCCATGGAAACCCAGTTGCAATAAGAACAGCTGAGGTTCGAGAGTTTACAGAAATTCGTGAATAATCTATTAGAGAAGAAAATTCACACGGCTAAGGGCTAACTACCCAACTTGTAACTTATCAGTCTTCAGAAAGAACTGATTTGAATTTTGATTACGCCATTACGGGAGCCGAGAAGCGTTGGTGCTTAATGCACTTTGGCTGTCACGGAATGTTATTATTGGAGTTCGTTGGCTTGTGGGCTGTGGCTGTCCCGGTTCCTGTCCCTGTCCGTCCACTTGATAAATCTTAGCGGCTTGGCCATTAAATCGAGTACACGTATAATAAACCTTAATTTTGGATAACTTTTATTACACGAACACGCTATGCTTTATGCTCGGAGGATATTCGAATATTTTTATTGTTCGGGATGTAACTATTCGCCTCCTCATTATTCATTACCAAAAAAAAAAGAAAAAAAAAACTTAAATACTACAAATAAAAAAGATATTTTTCGTACTATTAACCGGTATCCATTTGAATTTTCACAACCAATAGTTGGTTTAAGATATTGTTGATGAAATGCTTTTATCCTGAATTATAAATTATCTACAATACTAGCAAATAGCAAATTCATGGCATGTCCCCTGCTTCCACAGGAAATAAGAATTTGCATGCATTCTCAATTTCTCATGATTCTAAAATTGGCGTTACCAAATTACTACTATACGCTTGATGAGATTTAAATAAACAAACAACTAGCCGTTCACTTATTTGAACAGCAGGCGGTGTCCAACACCAAAAAAAAAAAATCAATTTTATAATCTCTATTATAAGCAAATGAAGGCACGTTATCCGATATGCTCAACTACGACTACCTAAACAAACTTAATTTTTTTTTCTCCACTTAAATTAGTTTTGAAAGCAATTTGAAGACAATATATAGCAGCATGAATCTCCCAAAAACTTACATTCCTTAATGCCAATTTGAAGCTACAACCAATGTTACACGCCTCATGTTTGGTTTTTGCGACATGTTTAGCTTAAATTCTACCAAAACTTACCTGAATTTTTATTTCATACAACACTTTGACAACATTTCCTCATAGGATCATAAAGCAAACAAAGTATCAACCCAGTCGATCTTATATTTGAGAGCTACAGGTCAGAACTGAAACTAAACCAGGCAGAATAGGTCACTGACCTACATAACCATTCCTCCGTCAATGGTAAGCACCTGCAAGATAATAACATCAAACTGAGAAATCAAACTCATAAAACGGCAAAAGGGAGACTGGTAAGGAAAATAAAATAACAAAGTAGGATTTGGCCATGACACGGCTATGGCAAAGCATGGAAATGCAAGATATTGCATTGTCAAGTCAAAGACAAAACCAAGCAAGGATGTTGGGGCCAGAAAAGGAATTGCTGACAATTATAGTGGACGGTGCTCCATGTGAGCTCGTTTCTCTGTACTCAATCAATTAAATTACTAAATTGAGTAGTCAGATTCAAGAAATGAATTGCAAATTTAATGCCAAATCAAGCTATCTCTTGTTCAATAATAAGCTATTCCATGCCAGCCACTGCATGTCCAGAGCCAAGCCAAGACAAGGCGAGAAATTGATTAATGGTGGAAGTCATCCCGTGCGACTCATCGCCTTCAAAAAATAGCTGAAGATCCAACACCAAATAGAATTTATAGTAAGAAAAGACATTGTAATGAAATCGATTCAAAACCTGTCCAGTAATGTAACTGGCAGCAGGATTGAGGGCCAAGAATTCCACCAGTCCAGCAACTTCTTCTGGTTGGCCATACCTACCTGAAAACATAATAAATGTTGTTAATATCTTCAAGCACTCGATTTCATTTGTTAAACATATTTTCTGAAATGTGAACTGTTTTCTAAGTGTGTGTTAAGCTTAACAAACTCTTGATTGAAGCAGTGAAAACAAAGGAGTGATAGAAGGGTTCACCACAAATTCTTTTCAAGCGCCATCAAAGATTTGATGCCTTTGGTGTATTGCAAGATAGACATCCTCTATGTATAATAAATGAGGACACAAAAATATTCACATGAAAATTGCAAGTTTAAATCCGCTACTCATGATGAATGCTAAGAACTATTTAGTAATATTTTCCAAAGAAAACTTCAAATCCAGCAAAGACTCAGGCTCGAGAAGATTGCGCTTGACAAAAGATAAGGTAGTGAAATCAGAAATTTGAAGATACAGAAATAGAAAATAAGAAGAAACTAATAGCTTGTAAAATCATCTCTCACCTAAGGGGATTGACCCCAAGATCTTCTTTTCTAGGTCTTCCCCAAGCTTGGCAGTCATATCAGACGCGATGAATCCCGGTGCAACAGCATTGACCTGAAAGAACATACATAGACAAGAGAGGATTTCATATGCAGCATCAGCTGCATGAATTTTTGAAAGATGTGATCACTAGAACCAAAAAAATAAATAAATAAGAACTCTGGAAACCCACATTAATATTTCTGCTCGCATATTCCTTTGCAACAGCTTTTGTCAGGCCAATAACACCTGCTTTTGCAGCACTGTAATTGGCTTGGCCAACATTTCCAACCAGACCAACGACTGATGCTATATTGATTATTCTTCCCTGCAAAATCAAAAGTTGACTGAGAACGGATATTTTAATGTTAAACAACAAACGTAAAGCAAAACCACTCCTGTATTAATACTCTTTTTTGTTTGTGATTCTTAATATACGAAAACATTATATTCAGAGGCAAGAAAACCAGTTGCCATTTAAAAGAAAGAAAGTAAAAGCCTTCAATTGTATAACAATGGTTCTAGTCCTAAATTTGTTGAGCTTGTTTAGAAAACAACACCATGTCATATTGACAAATTACAGTGGAAAGCCCCATAGTTCAATCACATTAAAGCAACTCCACTGTGATTGTATTTCTGCACAAAAGAAGAAAAAGGAGCTCCAACGAAGGAAAGATACAAAAGAATGCATAAATCACAAACATGGAAATTCAGAAGGGAAAAAAGCCTCAAGCCTGTGGACTGTAGCTCAATTGGTTGATCTAACTGATCTATAAAATAACCCCAAGATGGACACATCAGCATACCTTTTTCTTCTTCATCATGATTTTGGCTGCTGCCTGCAAAGATAAATGGCCTCAGTTCCAATATACTTTGGCATCCATTAGCATAACTAGTAAGATCATAGGAATGTTAACCTGTGTACACAGGAATACACCTGTGAGATTCAGATCAATAACCTCCTGCCATTGCGATTTCTTCATTCTCATGAGCAATGTATCTCTAGTGATTCCTGAAACCATGGTAGATATTTAGGGCACTGGATTGAAATCTAAAACTAACGAGACATGAAGTGAGATCGTTGTATAACCTGCGTTGTTAATCAATATATCAACGGTTCCCCATGCATCAACAGCCTGCAGATTTCACAATCATCATTCATGAGCATACCATGGGTAATAGATGGCAATCAGAAAAACTTAAATAAGCCAAGTGAACAGCTGCTCACAGTTTTGATCATTGATTCCACATCAGCTTCTTTTGAAACATCTCCACCAAAAGTAAGAGCCTGACCACCAGATGCCTCAATCTACAAAAATATTGTCCAAGCAACTCCACCAGTCATTTTAAATCAAGCAGGATGACCACCAAACATCAATAAAGCCTGAAGAACATGAGAGATGACAATAGCAGGTGCAGGAAATGCAACAATCTTTTGGGTATAAAACATAAAACAGTGTGAATGAAATCTTATGGATAGAGAAAACAAATGTGATAAGAAGAATTGCCAGTTTTAACTTAAAAAAGCGAGGCACATTTGTCTTTCCTTACTTTTCAGGTTACACTTGACTAGTTTATAATACATGACATGCAGCCAAGAAGATGTAAAAAGCAACAGTAGAAAGTAACAACTAACAAAGATCCTGCTATCAAAGAGCCAACTGAGTATCAACTCTTTAAAATACATAGCATCATATATTTCGATGACTTTATCAGTATTCTTCTACTTGTATAGGCAAAAGGATACTGCTGCTTCTTTAAATTCTAAATAATGCATTAGCAAATGAAACGTGCGAAAATATGGCCTTGAATAGTTCAGAATTTACTAAACAAATTGCTGAATCTTGGATTCAGGAAATAATATATTAGACACGTGGAATATCTCTTACAGTAGATTCGAAAACAGAGATACATATGTTTTTAAGCATACTCATCTATTTTTCTTTCAAAGACAATTTTCGCAAGTACTTACCTATATTTCTTTCAGTACAATTTCATTTACCTCTTTGCAAACTTCTTCGGCTTCCTTTGATGACCTAGCATAATTTACCAGGACCTGTAATGATGCAAAAGTAACCACATTCAGTATCAAAAGGTAACAATACTAAAACAATCATTAACATGATCTTCAACAGAAGGCTTCAAGATACTGAATACTTGTCTTCAGCCATCCAAGGTTAGCTGGCTACGTTATCACAGAGCTATTTATTTTAGTTCTTGGGTCAGACCCCTGCCAACTACAGAGCACCTGCATGTGTGTTCATGAGATGGGCCTGATCTAGTTAACAACTCACTAACCTTGCAACCTGCTTTTCCCAAGGACGTTGCTACCGCTCTGCCAATACCTCTAGAGGCTCCAGTCACCACAGCCACAGGAGCGTCCACATTTTGTTCTGCTTCATTGGTGGCTTGTTCGATGGTGGCAACCTGAGCTCTGATTCCTGCGTGAACCATTACGATCAATGAGATCTAGATTTAAAGATAATTGATTTTATCTATACAAAACAAAATTGCCAAAAGTGGAAGGATTTGGGACGTGTTTTGATGCTTATCTGTACAAAAAGCCTATATTGCAAACAGATATAGAAGCAATAGCATGCTCTGGATTAATTTCCCTAAATATTTTGCTAAAGTGTTAGATGGGTCAAATCACTAAACCCATTTTCTTTAGGAATGGAGTCAATCAATTGAACCTTTTTTTTTCTATCTCATATAGTGGCAGAAGTAGTGAACCTGTAAGCAGCATCTCAATCAGATGAAACTTTTTGCAACTATAGTGGCTAAGTAGCGAATCCAAATTTTCTGTTTTCCGGGCTGCTCCCTTTAAGTTAAGGGAAATCGGATTGAGGACAAAAGGACAGGGTGACAGAACTTGATCGATTATCGGCCCCACTCCGTACAATGTATAATTTTACTATTCTATAAGATGAAATGGATTCAAAGCAGTTAGATACTGTAGATTAGTTGTATGTTTCAGAGTTGTTTTTGCACTGTCAAAAGCACTTTCAAATAGCCAAATTTGCTTGGCTTTATTTCATATTGTTTGGGTAATATAAACAAAATGAAAAAAAAAAAATTGGAATTCTTCTTGAAGAAGCACTTGAAACATGGTCATTTAGAGAACCTCTGGACCATGAAATTACTCCGAATGCCTTCCAGAAAAGTACTTGACAGGTGTTTTTAAGAAAAGCGCTTTCATGCACTTCAGTAAATTAATAATTTTTTTAATTAGAAAAAGAAGAAGCACTTTTAACTCCCAAAAGCTCTACATATCAACAGCAGAGTACTTTCCACACTCTGAAAACCAGCTAATTTTTGTGCCAAAACTGTAACTCCACAACATGACTACACAAATAAACTCATAATCACAAAATTGAAAATTTAAAAACTTCATCAAAAATAAAAACCTCATCATGTAATTCGGTAATTCTCAAATTAACTTTAAAAAATTGGTCCGAACATTTTCGGTGTCAATAAGATCCAAAAATCTCCAAGATATCAAAAAGATCCACATATATATACCTTAAACGAATGCAAAATTAATGCAAAATTTTGCATCAAATAACACAGCAAAACAAAAAATTGAAATCATAGAAAACATGAAGAAGAAGAAACAGTACCAGAAGAAGCGATGGAGCTGTTCCATCTACGCTTGAGCTCAACGGAAGGGCGAGGCAGAGGCTTAACCTGAACCGGAGACCATTGACGAAACCGAGGGGTTTTTCGGTCACCGAATTTCGCGGAAGTAGCCGCCGATTTGAACGCGACAATGTTGGATCCGGCTACGGCAGCCATGAGAGGTTTTCCGCGAAACGAAGTAATCCAAGACAAGAGGGTAGCCAGAAATGAAGTTTTGGGGTAATGGCTTTGAGAGACGCTCCCTCGCTCACTCACTCCCTTTTATAAAAGCCAAAAAAAAATGTTTTTGCTTTGGAAAATCCGGAGACTGTTTTGGAGTGGCGATGTGAACGAAGTACGTGTGACTTTTATGTGATGCGAGTGAGTAGCTGGTGTGCTTGCGTGTTCTTCTGTATACTTACTTACTTAGTCCTGGTGGACGGTTTCAGGCCTGGTTTTTTGTTTATTTACCATGCACCCAATGGATCTTATACAAGTCAGCCGTCTGTTACTTGTGTATGTGGCAAGATTGCAATTAGAAGATATTATTATGACTTATTCTGCCATTTCAGTAATTAGCAACCAAAATTAGTTGATCTGCTCATCTAATGCTTTTCTCTCGGGCCTCCTCTCCTCAATATATATATATATTTTTTTTCAAATTCAGAATTTATGGTAAAAGATGATTTGAGAGCACCGACCTATTATCTCAATTTATAAATGATTAATATGAGTTATCTATTAATAAATGATTAATTTTATAATTATTAAAATTATTATTATTGTTCGGATTGAATTTTTCTAATAGCACCAACGACTACCGTCGACCTTAACCTGTCCGGAATCTACTGCTGTCAAGCCGACCTCATGAGTACAACCTGAAGCTTGAGTGCGTCCTAAAGTTTTATGTTAACGATCTAATTTTATGAGCACGACCTAGAGTTTATGTTGGCGACCTAGTTTTACAAGCACGACATTGAGCCTAAGTTGGTGACTTGATTTTATAAGTGCGACCTGAAGTAGTTCAACTTGGGAGTCAACTTGATAAACGTGGCCTATTTTATAGGAAAGTTACGAGTCACTGCTCCCTCAACCACCCTTAAGTGGCATATAACTGCTGGTAACCTACCCACAACCTAGAGGGTTGGCTAAAAGCGAGGTAACCGCCCACAACATGAAGAGTTGGCTGAAATTGAGGTAACGCCCACAACTTGAAACCTATTTAAACTGAAGAGAGCATTAGATGAGAAGGTTAGCAAAATTAACTAAAAGGCTACAAGTTATCAATCTCAAAGCTTTTCTACCTTCTACAAGATCTACAATACCATCACTAGAGAATTTCTTGATTTTAACTTATTTCCAGTTCCTTATTTTCATTTTCTTTTCTATATATCCAAAATATCTGACTTAAGTATCGGAGGATCTACGCCGGAACCTCCACCGGCGTGTTCTAACCATGTTTTGTGGTTGGCAGGTGTAGAAAGTTGGGTCAAATCGGTATTTGTGCTTGAATTCGTACTGTTATCCCTAAAAAATAAATTCAGATGTTGAGATCGTTTTTGGGCATCAACAATTATATTATCCAATAGATAAATACCATCACATCACATCACAAATTAAAATTTAAATGTCAATATTCCTAGCATTCATTCACCCACCACAAACAACTCTCCCTATAGTTAACAAGTTAGCTTTTGTTTCCCAATTTATTTGAGTCAAATTTCAGCAAACGTTTAAAATATTTTCATTTCAACTTAAAAATAAAGAATTATTCATTCAACGATATAAAGAATACATCAATAAAGATATTAAAACTAATAAAACTTTAATAGCTATGTGAAAAAGAAATTCCAGAATTTTGAGATGTCTACTTTCAGAACCAATTCTAGGATTTCGAAGAATATATGTAATAAAATCCTAAGAAGACCACTGTTTACTGCGGGATGAAGATATAAGCAAATCACAAAAGAAATTAACTTCAGTAACACACAACACAAGCAAGATTCACAAGAACCAATAAATTTATCAAATCCATCATTCCACCCTCTCATCCTTGCCCGCAAACAGTTGCAGGTTTTGGCAGTGTACCCCCACGTTGATCAACTGTAGCATTACGTATCCGCAAGCTCTTAATAACTCCAACGTTTATCTTTGTTCGGCATTCTCTAATCCCGCTCGAAACCCTGTTTCTTGAACTGACTCCCACAACACAAAAGCATAATAATACTGTACACATAGGTCGCCTCCGGGTGTTTCTTGTCAGCAGCTCGTTTCAATAGCTTGAAGCCTGAATTTGTAAGGCCAAGACTAAAGTAGTCGTGCATGCCTTTTCTGTAAAGGGCTTCAGGGTTTCCGCTCTTCTTGCAGCGCATCAGAAACAAGTTAGCGTATCTGTTTGTCATAGGCCAGACTACGTAGAACTTGTCCAGGGATGCGTGCTCGAAGACGTAGTCGTCGTTAGCAGCTTGAAGAAAGTATTTGCAACTCAATTTAAGGTACGACAGATCGACCAATGAAGTAGAGGCGACTCGAGCGATAACCTCTGTTAGAAAAGCGTGCGGAAGAGACTCAATGGAGGTTCCAACTTTGTTTCATTTTTTTCTGCTTCTCTTCGTTATTGAGAGAAAGCTACTCATCCAGCTGCTTTCGACTTTGTTTCTTTTCTTTCTGGTTCCCTTCATTATTGAGAGAAAGCCAAACATCCAGCCGCGCGCCATAACTAGAGCAGCTGGTCAGGTTTGGGAAGCAAACAAGAGAAGCGAACTTAAATTCAAAATAAATATCCAGGATACTTTTGAGCCAGCTTGAGCCCTTTCCTCGTCCCTGACACGAGAGCGATTATATATATATATATATTTTTTTTTTTTCCTTGTGCCAAACCAAACCGAATTGCTGTCGATTTCCTCTTTTGTTTTGGATTTAGATTTATTATAAATTAAGGAAGTAATTACAAATTAGAGTCAGCTACCTGTTAATTCACTTAAAAAAAAAAAAACAGAGCTTTTTAGGAGAATTTTTTAAGATAATCTATCAATGATTCAAATAATTTGATGATTCCAAAACTCACATGAAACGTCAGTTTTCAATACCCTGTGCTTAACCAATTTCACCGGAAGAGTCGAATAACTTAAGAATTTAGGGGAGAAAAGAGAATAACTGACGGGGAGAAACTTTTTAAGAGAGGGAAGTAGCTCAACGCAATCCTAATTCTAGTCTAACCAAAACCATAAATTAAAATAGCTAACACAGAAAGAAATTAAAATAAACTAGGTTCCTAACATATTACAGCACAACGAAAAAAAAAACCGGAGGTCAAATTCAATATCAACAATGAAGAACATGGCTCGTGTGTGAAGAGGTTGATAGTGCCTTAATTCAATATCAACAATAAAGAACATGGCTTGTGTGTGAAGAGGTTGATAGTGCCTTAATTCGCAAAATTACGCACGCCAAACCCATACCCAATCAAACGTGTTATTTGCAAATAAATTTTTTTAAAAAATGAAAAAAGTTATTCAATCATTGAGGTCGGTTTATTTTTAACAGCAAATGCTGGTCAAAATATGAGCTTCAGCCTTCAAAAAAAAAAATGCAAAATCATTTCACAAAGTATGTAAACAAACGCAAAGTTGGTCTACGGCTTAAAATGACAAGCTCCAATTTACCAAATATAATAAACCGACAATTGAAAGTCACCGATATATACAAACTCTAGGAAGAGGCTATCAATCAGCAGATACATATCAAACATTGAACTTTATAATGTAAGAAGCTATAATTGCAAAGACAAAAACTCAAATGACGCTCTCATATATACCAAACTGAGCACTTCTTTTCAGTGGCTTTTTGGAATCATTCTTGTGACTACACACTTTCTTTCACTGGCTTTTTGGAATTATTCTTGCGACGAACCTTAACAAATGCTTTTTGCAAATCCTGAACATGCCAATCAAAAGGAAGAATGTTACTGAAGGAAACCAAACAACACAGGTATCTGACATCTACATGAAATGATTTTCAACAGGAAACTAATTGCGGTTGGGGGAATGGTATCAAATTGCAGTCTACACAATCTTTAAAAAAGAGAGTGATAATAATATTTGAGTTTCAATTATATATACTCAACTGACTCGAAATTGGTTACGAATTAAGCCAGAAACTGTTTAAAACTTTCCTTAAGAGTCATTTGCATTAATTTATGCTCAATATTTCAGAAGCAGATTGTATTCAGTTAGCCTAACATAAATATCAACCAATTCCTTGAAATAGATACAGAGAATATTTCTCAATTCCGTTGCTCATACTTCGGTCAACCAAAATTTCACATTTATGTAATCATCCAGCTTCTGCTGTGAACTAAGACCATAATAGAAATGAATCTAACAAAAAGGATCGGCGCATGCTTTCTACACAATCCAAAATCCATTTAGATTTCTGTGATCCATTACTATCTAAGTTGATGCTCAAATGAACAAAAAAAATTATTTAGTCTTTTAAGATTTTGGCAAGTATATTGACATCATCATAATAATGGCTGATCAAAAGGAGAAGATGTACGGAATACTGACAATTACATTTTGATAGCTCAGTTCAAAGTTATCTGATGTTAACATTATTATTATTCTATGGTAATTGAGCCAGCTTCCCAAGATCAGACAATGAGTCAACAACAAAATTAAAGGTCCGTGTACATTCCGAATCACAAACCCTCTGTTCACATTGACAAGCTCTTAAGATGATAACTAATACTTTTAAGTAATTATTCTCAGTTTATCTTTTAAACCACATTGACAAACTCATAAGATGCTAACTAATACTTTCAAGTAATTTTTCTCAGTTTATCTTTTATGCTGACATGATTAATGATAGTTCAAAATATAAGGGATTCAACTTCCTCATGATTGAGTAAACAGATCAAAAGGCGAGAGAGGGAGAGAGATCGAAACAGAGTGGCTTTTTGTAGTAAATATTTACTTACTTGAACTGTTGCCGATTTAGATGGCTCTGAGGTCCAAAGATCTTCCAAATTGTAATAGGCTCTAGCATTCTCATCAAGTGCGTGAACAATCACTTTGCCTAATACAAAAGGGTATCGACAACAACGATACATATGCATCATTATTACCACCAATTAGCTAGATAATGTCAAGAATTAGCAGTTATGACAAAATATTACAAATTTCTAGATAAGGTTACAATCATTAAGTTATGTTAGTCAATTTAATATTTCTATACAAAATTTAAATATATCATGAAGTAGCACGATTGAATTGATTTCACATAATAGCAAGCACATCACTTCAAAGCATCTACATATATGGTTATAAAGAGTTGAGAATCCGGCACAAACCAGAGTCAATGATAACCCATTTTCCTGTATCCTGCCCTTGAACACTAGGTAGCATCATCTGCTTAGCTCCTATCTCTCTCTGCTTCTGCTTAGCCTATTCATGCCAACAAAATAAACCAGTAACAATAACCAATACCTACTGCCCTAATCGCACAATTAATCACCGACAAAATATTAAAATATAAAAAAAAATAAGAATTTTCATCAACATTTTAAAAGAGCAATACTCAAACAGACTATAGGGTTTTAAATTTAATTTTTAAAAGGAAAAACGAGGGAATAAATGAACCTGCCTGGTAAATAATGGCTTGGGCGATATTCTTGACGTGCCACGTGGACCTACCGGTGGCAATCACCATATAATCCGTCCAATCACATTTCTCTCCGACCGGTATCACCTTAACGTCGTCTGCTCTCACATCAGTCAGTATCTTCTCCACATCTTGTAAATTCAGCAGCCCGTCGTTAGTTCCCGAAACGGTGGACAAAGACAATAACCTCAGACTCAGCTCTTGCTGATTCCATGATGAAAGTGATTTCGAAAGATTGAGAGATCGGTTTCTTAGTGCCGCCCACATCTGATCAAAACCCACACAGCCACACCTCCACTGCGCGGGTTTTGTTATTTTTTTTTTTTAATCCTAAACCCCTAGTCTCCCACGAACTCAACGACGTCGTTCTTGTTTTCGAGCAGCGTCCAACAAACGACGCAGTTTTCTCTTTTGACATTTAAAAAGATAGTCAGCAATGATATTTACACTTTACCTTTGGCTTGGGCTAATTGGCTTTTAGGGAAACGAAGTAAAAGTTAATGTAGTTTTTCTACCGTTGGATCCATAATTAAAAGTACGATTTTTGACTTTATAATGAACCGTCGGATTGACGACACTTGTAATTGAAGCACACTTTCGAGCCAAAGTTTCACTTTCTTTATCGAACTTCCGTCATTTCATCATCATTGCCTTGTAGGCTTTGTAGTAACTTGTAGCTAGCTATCCAAGCCCACGGGCCTCACGTGTGTTTCGAAAAAGATAGTTGAAAAAGAAGTTGAACCTGTGTTCATTGAATCATTGTCAAGGACTTCTCATGAACCAAAAGCATCATCTCCTGTAGATTATTTTAATTTTATTTTCTTCTCAAATTTGACCATAATTACGAATACAATTATTATTAAAAAATAAATTAATTTAACAGTTCTAGATTATTAGTGTCCAATGAATCTCTTAAACATTAAATAAAATTTATAATCTTGATTTGATAAACCATCTAATGGTCTATCAGCAAATAGTTAATTATGATGTAAAATTATAAACTACAAGAAAATACAGTATCTTATCAAAGTTGATGTCGCAAAAAAAATGGCTAATTGGCAGATCTCATGTCAATTTCTAGCCAAGATTTATCTTTATCCAAGTGACGTGACAATAGAAAGCTTAATAAAATAATTTAATTAGAATAAAGTGCAGCTGCCTAAAGCAAGTTGGTGCCAAGTGATAAAGATACGGATGTCTTAATTAAATATATGCTTATTGCTTTGTCTTTCTAACTTTTATTTCTCTCTCTCTCTTTTTAAATTTGGTTGATGATCAAATCTTTGGATCTCATTGGAGCTACTATACAAGAGTGGTTTTAAGTTTAGACGAATAAGACGGTTGCCTAAAATTTTAAATTTTAAAAAAATTTTATTTTTTAAGTATTTCATTAATAATTTTGTAATTAATAAAAATCTTTTTTAATTAATAACATTGGTTAACCATAAATTTATTCATTATTAGTCTTTCTATGGAAAAAAATTAAATTATTTACCTTTTAAGTTTTCTAAAAAAACTTAATTATTTAACGTTATAATCTTTAATTTTTAGTATTCCTTTATAATTTTTATTAAAAACTTTATAATTCCAAAATTCAGTAGATGAAAAATTATTTACTCTCTTCTTTACGAAGAAAATTATTACATTCATTAGTTCATTTAAAAAAAAAAGTTTATTAAAATACAAAGTTTATATCTATTATCTTATTAGCAATTCATCATATCAACCTTTAATGTGCTACCATTTTAAATATTCTATTTGAAAATAATATTTTTCTTATTTATTTGTTTGTTTAATTTTGTAATAATTCTAATAGAAGAGGTCAAAAATATATATTTTTAACTTTTTTTAGGTTTGTTTTTAAAAATTTTTAGGATCTTTTTATTATTATTGAAATTCAAAAATTAAAGATGGAATAACTTTTGAGTCCTTTTATATTTATTTTAATATTAAAATTACAAAATAAACAAAAACCTCGTAAAAAATAATTCGCCCAATACTCTAGATACAGATTCCAAATACTCTAAAGCCGGGGTTGGTGTTATCATTACTATCAAGCATTTTTTTGTTTTTCTCCACCCACCAATTAAAACGACATCATTCTAATCTTTCCCTTATTTGGAATATTGCTAATGATCACATAATACCTTAATTACTTTACTGCTAATGCTACATCTTCATGTTTTTTTTTCTCGTAATTTGAGACCAAAACATCCGACCGTTATCGTTATATTATAAATTCATCCATAGACTTATATGCAATATTATATTTTAGAATAACAGATTATACGTTTTATATATTAATTTTTATTTTCCATCTAACAAGTTACAAGCTTCACAAAATTCCCGTCGTGTGGCGTGTCACTGATGCTAATCAAATTAAATCATCATCACCAAAGACTGTTCGAGAGTTTTGGAGGGCACATAATAAATAGGTTAGAATTAAAATCATCAATACGGCAAATCGGAAAATACTTTAAAATCATCAAAGCCTTTTAATATAGTTGAACATTTATTAATCCAAGCTTTGATTTTATGTTTTTTTGCTTCTTAAATAAAGTATTTATTTACCACATTTTATATAACTAAATATAAATTAAGGAAAAAAAAAAGAGGCTGAAAAGCAAAAAAGAAAAGAAAAATCACAGAGAGAAAACGAAAGCTTGGTAACGGAGGAAAGGAAAGAAGCAAATCTGAAGAAAGACAACAGCGGCAACAACTAAAACGAAAAAAAAAAATGAAAATGCTTCCGGTTCATTGAAACAGATGATGGATCTCTACAGAGAGTCAAGTAGTAATCGATCTGGGCGCGCATGACAACGCATTAAATGCGTTGGATCCAAGTGGTTCGGTGCGACATTCGTGGCAACTGTAATTGAGCATTTAAAGTTTAATTTTGTTTTCTCTCCAAAAGAAAAAAATTTTGAGATCTTAACTTTACTCCCGCCGCTGAACGAGCTTTCACATTATCCGTTTTGACTTCAATTTATGGTAAGCCGACTCGACGACGACCCCAGCCTCTCTTAAGCTAAGTGAGTAGAGTATTTTAGTTGTGTATTTATTTCACTTGTTTGTTTTGGAGCTTAGCTGGAGGTAAATTATACAAGTTGAAATTTCAGTTAATTTAGGGTTTGGTTTTTAGTGACTGTCAGTTATCGGGATCTTCTGTTTGAGGATAATTTAGGGTTTCAAGATTCAGGGAATTAGCATTGGGGTTGACTAACGAGTGATTTGCGTTTGAATTTGATGGCTAAACTTGGAATTTAACTAGTTTTGTTGAAGCTTGTGTGTTGCAGCAATTTGTGGAAATAAACTATTTCATTTGTAAATTATATCTTGATGTGAAATTGTGATTGTGAACGATGAGCTGTTGGGTTTGGTGCGGTGGTTGTTTGATTACGGATTGTGAGGGGAGGAGGAGGAGTAGGTTGGAGAGGTGATTTTTGGAACTGGTGGGTTTGGTTTGGTTTGGTTTACAGAGATGCCTCCTTCTCCGGCATTGAAGTGCTCTCCTGGGAGAGAGCTGAGAGGGGAGAATCACAGGCGAGGGCGAAGTTTTGAGAGCGGAATACTGTTCAGAGAGAAAGATGACGACCTTGCTTTGTTCAATGAAATGCAGACCAAAGAAAAGGAGAGCTTTTTGCTTCAGTCTTCTGATGACTTTGAAGACACTTTCTGTAATTTTCTAAACTGAGTTGATTTCTATATTTGGATTTATGTTGCTCCAAGTGGAACAATTTCTATTTTTGTCGGTTTCCCCGGGCTAATGGTGCTGAATTCTTCTGTTTTGTTGTGGATTGTTTATTGCAGCTACAAAACTGAGACACTTTTCGGATATCAAGCTTGGAATCTCAATTCCTGTTCGAGGAGAGAGTAGTGAACTGCTAAATGCAGATGGGGAGAAGAATGACTATGATTGGTGGGTCATTTTTTATTTTCTTCTGTTACTTTTATTTTGAGTAATTTTATTCTCGTGTTTATTCTCCGGTTCTCTGACACTCAACAAACTTATTAAGTTCGCAAGTGACTGGCCATTGGCCAAGGGATAAAGATTGCAGCTAAGTGAGTGTTGTGTATGCTACACGTGTAACTCAATTTTAATGCAATTTCTGGCTGATAATTTATTTTATTTTTTTTCTCAAGAAGATAAACATATGCCTCTAAGCAATTTTCAATTCTCAGCTTTAAAGTGAATGCTTATTATTTTATTGCTATCACCCGGAAGTTATCTCCCCTTTTCTGTTATTATGCTAGTTATTATTATTCTTGGCATTGGTCGGATACCTAACATCATTGATTTTGAAGGCTGTTGACTCCTCCTGAGACCCCTCTTTTTCCTTCATTGGACGATGAGCCGGCACCAGTTAATGTTGCACGGAAGGGCAGGCCTCGGAGCCAACCGATTTCTATATCAAGATCATCAACAGTATGTCATCAGATTCTATGTCCTTCTCAAAATTCCATAAAAGTTGCTTAAAGTACTCAGTACATACATCTATGTTTCATGTCTTTTACATCAGACGTACATTTTTATGTAGATGGAGAAAAGTTACAGAAGCAGTAGGGGTAGTCCAAGTCCAAATCGCTTAAGCCCATCGCCTCGGTCTGGGAATAGTTCATTCCAGTCAACGAGAGGAAGGCCATCTTCAGCGCCTCAATCTAGTCCAACTCCTGCTCTGCGGTCTGTTACTCCAACACGGAGGCCATCTCCTCCCCCAAGTAAATCCTCTACATCTGCACCAAGGTCTTCTACTCCAACTCCGCAGAGGATGAGTGCAGGTTCTAGAGGTACTGCAGTCTCGTCAAGTTTGAGGGGAACTTCTCCCATAAGGACAAGTCGAGGTAATTCTGCCTCTCCAAAAATTAGGGCATGGCAGTCAAATATCCCTGGCTTCTCTTTGGAAGCACCACCCAATCTTCGGACATCCTTGGCTGATCGACCGGCTTCTTACGTGAGGGGTTCCTCACCAGCATCCAGAAATGGTAAGGATTCAACTTCAAAGTTCAGCAGGCAATCAATGTCTCCTACTACTAGAAGTATCAGTTCTTCACATAGTCATGATCGAGATCGATTTAGCTCTCATAGTAAAGGTTCTTTCGCATCTTCTGGTGATGATGACATGGACTCTCTACAGTCTATTCCTATTGGTGGCCCCGACTACTCAGTGTTAAAGAGAACTGGTGCATATCCAAATAACAGAGCTCCAGCCTTTTCTAAGAAATCAACAAGAATTCTGTCCTCAAGTTCTGCTCCAAAGAGATCGTCCTTTGATTCTGCCCTTCGCCAAATGGTATTTTTATTGCTTGCGTCATTTGGTCAATGTGCTTGACTGCTGACAATGTAAATTTAGTCCTTTGTTTAATTGTTAAATTTAAGATCTAACTGGTTTATGTGTTTCCTTTGGGCAATGGTTAAATTCATAATTCTACCCATGAGCTGTTAGTTTCTTTAGCTTGTCTTCTGAGTCTAGATGTGGATGTGTGAGTGGGTTCTTGCCTTTTGTCTCAAGTAAATACTGATTAAAGTTGGCTTTGCATTATTGATGGCAAAAACAAATAGAGAAAGGTAACGTAAGTGGCCGGTTTCTTTGCAAGGTTTCTAATGTATACTTTGCAACTAAATCACATGTAGATTAACATACTCTACTATGAATAGCTCAATCTAAATGGCACATGGGAAGTCCTTTGCATGTGTGCATGTAAAGCTTGACAAGCTCTTTGTGGTATAAATCGATTCTAACTAATAAGCGCTGAAAGCTGACAATAGTAATCATTGGCAGGGAAATGAAACAAGATTTGTATAATATCGGAAATTTAATGGCTTTAATGAGTTTTAACATTTTATATAATTCACTTAAATACTTGATATGGTACGTGGGCCATCTTCATGTATTAAGGGAAACAATTAGTTTGGCCTTTGTGGCCAAATCTGTAAAGAATCTCATCATTTACTTTATTCTCGTGTTATTGTTGCACCCCTCAGAAAATGTTCATGTATAGGTTTTGCCGTTTTGATATGAATGTTCTTGTGCAGGATAATCGAAGAAGTCCTCAGAATATGTTTAGGCCCCTCTTATCTAGTGTCCCCAGCTCCACTTTCTTTGCTGGAAAGAGCAGTTCTAACCATCGCTCCATGATATCCCGGAATTCTTCAGTTACAACCAGCAGTAATGCAAGTTCTGATCAAGGTGCAAGTGTTGCACATGACACTGAAGGAAATGAACACTACCAGGATGATGTGACAAGTGGTTGTGGGAAAGTACTGTATCGTGATGTTCAAGAAGAAGTGTTTTCCTTTGATAAGGTGGATTCACTAGATGAAGAAGTTAGGCATGAAAGACATGATAAGTCATCTAACCGTCAGCTCAGTGGCTTGGACATGGATCCTTCTACTAAATGCAATTCTGATGCCTTTGAAGAGTTCAGTCATCATGGCACTGATATCGATATAGATCCAACTTCTAAAGCTTTGTCTCTTACGGCTGATTCTTCTGAAGTCTGTAGTTCTGGAACTACTAGGCTGTGTTCTCGATGTGGTCTTCGGTATCGTGTCATTGAAACAGTAGAAAGGGACATTAGTCTTTGTCCAGATTGCAGAAAGCAAAATAATCTTGTGACAGTCACTAATCCAGAGAGAGCTGTAATAGCTGCAGAAAATTCCACAGTGTCGTCCATGAAGATTTCTGAAGATAATAAACCATTTGATGAATTAAACCCCCCATTGATCGTATCTGAATTGCAGTTACAAATTTCTGATACAGTTGAACCAAGGGTTTCTGAGGCAGAAGAGAATGTTGCAAAAAGCCAAACTCCCAACTCTGAGCGAAACCAAATATACTCGCGTGAAAATTCGATAGCAGGGTCTCCTTTGGATGGAGGTGAAGAGAGGCTTAATTATCTGCAAGATATGGGACAACCTGATGTTGGTTATGATCTGTCTGATAGGGACACTGAAGATCAGCAATTGCAGCTCTCTAATGACCATTTAGATATGAAAGTTTTCACTTCAGAAGGTGCTGGCATTTCCTTATTGCTGAAGAGGTCAACCAGTATCAAAGGGCCTGTTGTTCAAGGCAGGACTTTCACTGCTACTAATATACCTTATGAAGATCTGTCTTATGCAAGGGATGGTTCAAACAGTTTGAGAAGCTCCATTGGACATGGAAGTGTCTCTGCTTCATCTTCTATTGATTTCAGCTCATCTAGACAATCAGACACTCGTGTACAGCGGCAGTTAAGTGGCAGGAAATTGGACATGGAGAATTACAGATATGATTTGAACACAAAACCTCAAAGTATTGGGTCATCATTATCTGGGAGCTCAATCTATACTCATCAAGTTTTTGGTCTCGCAAGAAGCACACATGAAAATTCTGAGGCCTCTGTTGGTGATATGAAACATGATGTAGAAAGGATGCCAATTACTTCTCAATCTGAAGTGCTTGCTTCAGAAAATAAAGAACCAGGCACTAACAGTATAGCTTTTACTGACGCAGCAGTTCTTGAGGAAGGTATTTTTGGACGTAATGAGAGCAGTAGAACAATGGATGCTTCTACCTCAGAGTTTTCAAGCCATATGGCTAGCATTCAGTCAGATCAAAATTCAGTGGCATCATTTCCAAATTATGAAGACCGTACTTCATGTGAAAATGGAGAAGACATTCCAAAGATTGCAAGGAGTGCCTCTGATGTGGAAGCATCTGTTATCACTCGTGAGTCTTCTTATGAGGAGGAACATTCCATGCTGGACAATGGTCCTGATGGGGTGGATGATGCAGAAGTTCCTACTCATAGCGCTTTGGCTACAATATCAGAAATAGAAACGGAGAACAGCTGTCAGAGTCCCCTAAGTTCACAGATGGGAGAGGTCTCTCCTAGGTCTACAAGCATCACGAATGAATTTCAGGAGCCTTCTGTTCCTACATCTTCAGATAAGGATATAACAGCTGTTCCAAACCTCAATACCTCAGATCATGCACATGGCATTTTAGGTATGCTTTGTCTTGCTGTATTTTCCTTCAGAATCTTACTAGATTGGATTAATCTCCTCCTGATACCTGCGCGATTTAATGTTCATTTTCCATTAATTTAGAACTGATTATAATGTAGCACAGGAAATTTATTTGCTGAATATGTATGCTGTTAAGAGTTATTGGGATTTTTTTTGTTCTTTTTTGGTTGGTTTTCATCATTATAGAGTCCAGGACCGGTGTGGTCCTAGGGAGTTCTATTGCTAGTTTCAGAGGACTGCTTGTTTTTCTGTGTATTTATGTTGCTTTGTTTCTCCGGGATAAAAACTGGCACAAATACACGATTCATCTTGTTGGTGCATTGAGAAGAACAACGTGTCATTTTTTTTTTAATTGATAAATTTTCACAAATGAGGACATTTTTATTTATCATCTCAACATACTTTTATCTGTTAAAGCTTTGTTTTGATATGGGAGCTGTAAGTTTCAGCATTGTCTTGATAAGATTTCTTTCATGCTTGGTAGAGGAGTCAACTGTATTGGTTGAGTCTCGTGGAGGAAGTAAGGCAAGAAGCTTGACACTAGAAGAAGCAGCAGATGCAATACTTTTCTGCAGCTCCATTGTCCATGATATAGCCTATCAGGCTGCAACGATAGCAATGGAGAGAGAAAGTTCGGTGCCATTGGAAGATTCCCGGCCAACAGTTACAATACTGGGAAAATCCAATTCGGATAGAAAGAACCTCCGTGGCAGAGCTGTGGGTAAACAAACTTCGAAAGCCCAAAAAGCCAGGCAGAGGCGAGTAGAAACAAATGAAAAACCTCCCCTTATCGAGACTGAGAATGATGAAAATGCTGATGAATCTATGATTCAAAATGTGGGGCTCCCTAATCAGGGAGATAATCTGAAGCCCCCGAAGCTGGAATCCAAGTGCAATTGCACAATAATGTGAAATCTTTCACCCAGACCATGCTAGCGGTTTCCACCATTGTTGCTCTGTTTGTCCTTCCAGAAGGGAGGATGCTGAAATGAATGCTTGTATTTTACTGGTTTTGTGTTTGAAGGGCTGTTTGGATTATAGCCAATTGGTTTTTGTTGGATCCAATTTATTTGTAAAAAAGGGGGGAAAAAAAACAAAAACACCGCGAGCTGTTGGTGGCATAATTGTAAAGCTCCTATTATTAGGCTGATGATATTAGTGAGAGGCATTGGAGGATTGTGTTTGTTCCAGTAGCCCCATTTCGTTTTGGTTCAAGCCGTCTGTTACAGGTATAACTGGTAAGTGCCAATTAAATCCTCATTTTCATCTTCTAATAAACCAAGTCATCCTCATTTGGATTTGGGTCACCGCTAGATTTTTTTATTTTGGTGTGGGGGGAAGGGGGAGGTGGGGAATGCGAAAGTGAGAGAGAGAGACCGAAAGAAAAATCATCGGGGAGGAGTAATGATATTTTGATGCCTTCATTTTATATCACCAGCTCTTACTATCATCTTTTAATCAGATACTTATTTCATCCTCGTACGAAATTATTTGTAATTGCATCCATATGATAATTTCAGAGAAATTTACGGCTTTGTTCTATTATCCGCAAGCAAGTCTATGCTTTCCTGGCCCCACGAATTCCATCACTGTATCGTCCAAGTCAGCAAAGCAATTATTAATGTTTTAAGTAAAATTAGCTAATATAAATGAAAATTGAAGACGGTCAAAATGATGACACTACGCAGTCCCATTGCTTTTTAACATTGGGCAGCAACACAAAACCAATAGAAGATAAAGAAGTCATTTGGAAGCGATCAGAGAGTTGTACTCAAGTTTATTTTTACGTATTTTTAAGGTGGGCTGCATGAAAAAAAAAAAAGAATAAATTTACAATAAAGTAAAGTAAGGATTAAATAGGGTATAATAGGAGATAATTTTTTTTTAAATTATAAGTGGGGTTAATTGAGAAATGGGAGCTAATAAGATAAAATGTAGAGGTCAAATATCACCGCTCATCGTTAAATATTAAAAATTGACGTGAACTCTTCCACGATATTATAGATATTATAGCCCAAGCTTTTTATTTAAAGTGCTCCCACTCCATTGTCGAGCACTTTATTGCATAATTATTACCAAAACAATTTTAGAAAAAAAAACATTATATATCACCTTCCTTCTTAATATGATTTAAAATGTGATTTATTAATTTTCTTATTCAATGTTTTATTGAAACAAGTAATTTTTGTAATTGATGAAATAATTTATTTCTTTTAAGATAAAGGAAAATTTCAACCAGGGAGTGGTGGGGTATGTGAAGTAATTAAGGCTCTTTTGGCATAAATTTTTAAATAAATTTATTTAAACAAATTTTTTATTAAAAAAAGTTAAGTTATTTAGTTGTTAATGAGAAATTTTATTAAAAATTATAACATTACATTAATAAATAAATCTTTAAAAATTATGTTATGAAATGAATGAAATAAGAATGAAAAAAGATTATAAAATAAATTAAGGTTATCTTAGATAATTTAATTATTTGAAAAAGGCTCTACATCCTCTGATCTCAAAAGTTTAAAAAATTTAGTTTTAAAGACAAAATAATTTATTTAATGTCTAAACACTCCGTTCAAAATGCCATCAAGTAATACTAAAATTTAAAAAAGAACTAATAAAATTAAATAAACACACAGTACCAAACACGTACGAAGTAAACTTCAGAGTTTAGAGTTTAGACCTTGCATTGCATTGCGAATGGCCCGCGTGCACTTGCACAGTTGCACAGGCACAGGTCATGTCAAAAATTAAGAAATAAATAAATTAAAAAAAAAAAAAGATTTGGCGGGAAGAGTAAAGCGAAAATGCTACATCTAAAAATTTCCCACGCATTTGCTCCAAACCTCTGAAATGGAAACCGATTCAGACTCCGGCGGCTCTCACATCTCGGCCACTCCTCCCAGATGCCGAAATCCTCCGTCACCACCGCCGCCGCCGCAGACGAATACTCTCAATTCCAGAAAATCTAAAGTTCGAGTGAATCCATCCCCTCTCTCGGAAACTAAAAAACCAACCAAATCTAAGCCCTCTCGACCGGCCCCACCCACACCACCACCACCACCATCCGACCCCGCTCCTCTTCCAACTCTACCCTTCCAGATCCGCCGTTCATTTTCTCAAAACCCCTCAATCTCTGCCGTTAATTCCCTCGAAACCCTCCCCGCTGGATTCTGCTCCAGACTCGCTTCCTTCACAAAAATCCAAAAACCCTCGCTCCATTTCGAGAACGACCAATCTCTCCCTACAGCGCCAAATCCCCAGAGTATTAGCGAAATCAAAAGTGGTGCATTGGCTAAGAAGAAGAAGCAAATTAATCTAGTAACCGTTGACGTTCCCTTGCCGCCGGCAAAATTGCGAAAATATAACGGTGAAGGTAACTTCGTGAGGTTGAATCTGAATACCAATAGGTGTAAATTCGCTTACAAAGGTAAAAGGAATAAGTCATTTAGAGGTAAACAATCCTATGGGAGAAGCAAGAAAAAGTTGAATAAAAATGAAACAGAGAGTAAAGGGGACGAAGATGAAGACGGTTTGATTTTTGAAAATCTCGAGCACAATCAGAAGAATAGAAGAGCTGCTAGTGAGTTTGAGTTGGTTGAAGAGGCGGTGAGAGCTGTCAGAGACGAGGCTTCGGATGAGAATCTAGGAAGGTTGTTGAGGCTTGTGTACGGTTATGATTCGTTTCGTGATGGACAGCTAGAGGCCGTCAAGATGGTGCTTGATAAGAAATCAACGATGCTGGTTTTGCCAACTGGTGCAGGAAAATCGTTGTGTTATCAGATACCGGCAATGATTTTGCCTGGGCTGACTCTGGTTGTTAGTCCCTTAGTGGCGTTAATGGTTGATCAATTGAGGCATCTGCCTCCTGTGATTCATGGCGGCTTTTTGAGTAGCAGTCAGGTGGTTTATTAATCTTTATCCTTCATATGTATATGTGTTAATTGATTGAACGCTTGATGCTATTTTTTGTGTCGTATTAGAGACCTGAAGAGGTTGCTGAGACCCTAAGGCTGATTCAAGTAAGGGCAATAAAGGTGAGTTCTTCTACAATTTGACTAACATGTACACACACACACACACACACTGATTTGTTTTAGTTAATTCTTTACTTCTTTCTCTGTTGTCAGAAGCTAAATATCTTCTTTTGGCTGATTTGTTCATCAGGTGCTTTTTGTTTCTCCGGAAAGATTTTTAAATGCAGATTTTTTGTCAATATTTACTGCTGCTTCATTTATATCACTTGTTGTAGTGGATGAAGCTCACTGTATATCTGAGTGGTAAGTGGTTGTGCCTTTTCTTGTTGAATTTTTTTGGATATTAATAGGCGAAACTTTCCATACGAATTCAGTAAGAGTGAATATATCAACAGGTCACATAATTTTCGTCCCTCATACATGAGGCTTAGAGCGTCTTTGCTTCGAGCAAAGCTAAACGTTGAGTGCATTCTTGCAATGACTGCAACTGCCACCACCACCACTTTGCATGACGTTATGTCTGCTCTAGAGATTCCATTAAGCAATCTCATTCAAAGAGCTCAATTAAGGGACAATTTACAATTATTGGTTTCTTTGAGTGGTAATAATAGGCAAGTGCAGATGCTTCTTTTCTCTTTATCTTTTATCTTATATGGGTGATTAAATGTGTTTTTTTCGAATTTACTGATTAATACCTTTACTTTTCTAGAATGAAAGATCTGCTTATGTTGATGAAGTCTTCTCCTTTCACAGAAGTTCAAAGCATTATTATATATTGCAAATTTCAGGTAAGCATGTGCATAAATGCTTTTAACACTTTCTACCTTGTTCCTGATGCTCTTTGAGAGACCCCATAACCCTTTTGAGTTGGTTATTCTCAAGGTGCTTTGGTTCCCTATAATGCCATTTAGGTACTCCTGTATATTTGCTTCCAATATCCAGATTTATGGAATCTGCACCTAAATTCTGGTAGGGAGGAAACACTATATTGTTCGTAACACTCAGTGGCCACATGTATATATATATTGTAACAATGTTTTCTGGATTGGGTAGCCGAGCTTTGTATATATATATTGTAACACATTTATTGGTAATTGATAGTTGTGTATGAATTTTTGCAGTTTGAAACTGATCTGATAAGCAGATATTTATGTGATAACAGTATCTCTGTAAAGGCGAGTACTCTTGCTTTTTTTTTTCCCCTCCCAAGTTGGAATATCTCCATTTCTTCATCTAATTGTATTTCTAATATTAAGTGGACCTGACAAGGTATTGGTTATTGTTTTAGAGTTATCACAGTGGAATCCCTGCAAAGGATCGAAGTCGTATACAGGAGTTGTTTTGCTCTAACAAGATTAGAGTGGTGAGTCAAATTTTCTTGTAGTCTCTAAAGCATGAGTGTCCATCCTAGTTGAATAATATCATGGACATGTAACTCCTTTCTTTATTCTAGAGTTTACATAACACTAGCAACGACAAAATAACTGCCTTTATTTTTTGATGAAAGGTTGTTGCAACTGTGGCATTTGGCATGGGACTTGACAAGAGGGATGTTGGAGCTGTAAGAAGAAAACTATACCCATGAGTACTATTTGGCTTCTGCATTACATTCACATGCAACATTCAGGGCATCTAAGAAGTAGACATCGGGGCTGCATGCTGATTTCATTTTAAATCTTGTGGTTCACATAAGGGCAGGCCAATGTGGGACGCTTCTATGCTCCTGCTTTGTGATGGTCATCTTATACAAGTTTGATTCTAACAAGAGTAAAGTTTCCTGAAAATAAAATATAATAAAATAATTGGCCTAGTCACATAATGGAGATAGTTTAGTGTAGAACTCCCCCACCCCCTTTCCCCTCCCTCAGTATCTACTGTCCTGTCTGTGCCCATGCTTTGGTGATTATCCTTGTGGAATTACTAGTACCCTGGATTTTATTCAGCTGACATTTTTACTCAAAATGCCTGCTAACATGTTTATCAGTCCATGGAGATATCCTTGCATCAAAAGATGTGCTGATCATACATTCTCTTAGATATTGGCTGAAATACCTTGTTTTTTATCAGATAATTCATTACAGCTTGCCAGAAAGCTTGGAAGAGTATGTACAGGTTCATATTTACTTCCAAAGTAAAATCTATTTGATTGGATTTTCTGTATATCACATCTTAACAAAATGAATGATGACATTGTGTAGGAGATAGGGCGTGCTGGACGGGATGGGAGGTTGTCCTATTGCCATCTGTTTTTCGATGATATCACATATTTCAGGCTCCGTAGTCTTATGCACAGGTTGATAACTCTTAGTTGTATCCTACATTGATTGTATTAGGATTTAAAAACTCCGGAAATTGATTTTAGATCTTCTCCCAGCGACGGAGTGGATGAATATGCAATAAACAAGTTCCTCTGTCAAGTTTTCACCAATGGCATGAATTCACATGGGAAACTTTGTTCATTAGTCAAAGAATCAGCCTCCCGCAAATTTGATATAAAAGAAGAGGTTCTCTCCTTTTATCACTGCTGCATCAACATTCTGAATGTGTACAATTTGCCAACAGGAAACTTTATGTTACAAAAGTTATTGGTTTGCTTCATATAGCTTGTGTTAATAATGCTCTGAGCAAGTTTTTTATTGTCACACATTATGTTTATAGATTATCAAAAGACCTCTCTTTTACTGTGAAAAATTTGACCGTCAATAATGTGTGTTTCCTTATTTTATTTGCTTTACTATCTAGAGCTGCATCTGTTCACTGTTTGGCACCACAACCACTACATTTCCATTTATAATTCATTGATAGACATGTTTGCGCACACACACAACACAAGGCAAAATCATATTGGTGCCTGAAATTTGCTTTCAGTAGTAAGGGAACTTATGTTGACTTGCCTTTGACATGTTCAGTAATAAGGTGTATTACTGTGTTTTGATCCTGCCAGGTGATGCTTACTCTTTTGACATGCTTGGAGTTGGGTGAAATACAATATTTGCAATTACTCCCACAGCTGAATGTAACATGCATATTAAATTTCCATAAGGTATTGTCTTCAGAATTTTGTTCCGTGTCTTGTAACTTTATCATCTTGCTTGTATGCAATATCTATCTGGCTTAACAATTTTGATATATCATGTTCAGTTTCATAGATTATGCTAACAAAAACACAGATATTTTTACTCACTTCAAGTCTTAGCCTTGGAAATTTGTTATTAAATGTTGGCAAAGAGAAAATAGTTTGATAAATTCCTCATTTGAACTTTTCATTGTATGCTATGATGTTGTATTTCATCTTGCAACACCTGACAGAAATTTGTAATAGTGCAGACCACTCCGATATTGCTAGCTGACAAGGATAAGATGGTTGCAGCAATTCTAAAGAAGTGAGAGTTCTTTTTACTTCTGATCATTTAAAGATGTCAAATCTACTTAAGATTGTAAAACTCTTGATAAATTCAGTAATAATTCATAAATTTTCAGGTCTGAGACTAAACAAGGGCAGTATGTGTTTGACATACCTACTTTGGCAAATAGCATCGGAGCCACAACTATTGATGTATCAAACCAGTTGCTGAATCTCAAGGTTGGGATTATTCGAGAGTGTTTGTCTTTTTGGGAGTTGCACAACTTATTTTAGCAGAAGCTTCTTTTTTCTCACCAACTTCATTTTGAAATTTAATATTTATGAAACTCTCCCTTTTGTTGGATATCTTAGATGACAGGAGAAATAACATACGAGCTGAAGGATCCAGCCTATTGTTATACAATTGTGGAAGTTCCTAGTGATTTTTGTGCTCTATCAGCACATCTTACCAAATGGTTGTCAGAGGTCGAAAATTGCAAGGTGATTATTCTAGCATAGTCGGTTTCAAGTTGGTTTTCAGTTGCATTATGCTGCTATATGGGACTGAAATATCAGGTTGTCTGTAGGAATTATCCATGCTGGCTTTTAGGACTTATGCTGTAGACTCAACTTTTTTCACTAAATGCTCTCTTCTTGATAATAAAATGATATGGTCAGTTCTGTTGGCCACTTTTGTCCCAGGATTTGTATGCCAGACGAAGTATCAGGTTATCAACCACCCAATATATACACCTGTCAGTTGTAAAGTGCTTTTCTCTTCTTTTGGCTATCCTTGTAAAGCTTATGAATTGAAATAGTAGCAAGGACAGTTGGGGCTGGTCATTAATTAGGCATGATCACATAAACAAACACATATCAATAAATATGTGCTCTTCATGAATGCTACAGACTAGGTGATTGGCTTGTATTGAGTTTTCTCTAGTTTTGTGCTTGTTTCTGTTCCTTTTTAGTTATTTTCCTCAACCTGATACCCTCTCTTTGAGTTAGGTACGCAAATTGGATAGAATGTTCCATGCAGCAGTCTTTGCAGTGGATTTTTGTGAGAAGACGCACGGTTGCAATGGTTCACTGCATACCCCTTGCTTGCAAAAGAATATTTTGGATTACTTCAAGGGTGATGATAATTGCGATGTTCCTAGTAATATTGGCCAGAGCAGGTAAATACATATTCTCCTAGCTATATTTAGCATGCACAGATAGCTGAGAAGAAACTATTGATCAGCACTTGTTATTTTATTCTTTATGATATTCAATGGTGCTCAGTTCTCGATATAAATCAAGTGATCACTCCATGTGTACACTGAATTTTTGACATTCTTCTTTCACTTGTGGATGTTATTGATCTTACTGATTGAAATTTCATATACATTTGCAGCCCATTTTTACGAGCAGATATTAAGGTGGTGATTTGCCCTGCATTTATTTTCCATTCCCAAGGCATCTCATGCTTGGTAGTGTTAAGATATTTGTTCTTTTTCTGGCATACCAGGTTTTTTTGCAGAGCAACTCAAATGCCAAATTTACCCCTAGAGCGGTTGCGAGGATATTTCATGGCATTGCAAGCCCAGCCTATCCATCTACAATTTGGTCTAAAACGCATTTCTGGTATCTTAAAAAAGAAAACCATTAATTTTTAAAGCACTTTTTTTCCCCCTTTCATCTAACTGAGAAGTCTAGAATGCTGAATAATTTGTCTAATTATTAATATGTCAGCAATTGTTGATATATCTAGTTAAAAACCAAACAGAAGTCATATCGTATGAGAAGTTTATTGATGTTGTTTTCTCATTAGACTTCTAACATAAGAAATGATGTCATCTCTTAGAAATGTAAAAATTTGAACCACTAACTTGGACTGTGTACTGTTGTGATTTGCTGAAAATTCATCATAATAATTTCATGTTTCATCAATTGAAAGCTGAACTAGTTATGCTGATAATGGGTTACAGGGGAAGGTATATGCAAATAAACTTCCAAGTGGTAATGGAAGCAGCAAAGGCGGAGCTCCTGAATTTTGCGGGGAACAATGTGTTCTAGCTGCTATCAGTAGTAACATTGTGTAGCAGTTGCATTGGAGACCATTTGAAGGTAACACCAAATTAGCAGTGTGAATTATTGTTATCCGGTTGGAAATAATAGCTTTTTTCCATCTGATTTTTACTTTCAGATGTTCCTGAACTTGTCAGAGCCCTGGTAATTCAGAATTGGATGCACAGTATAACATGAAGGATCCTTCAACCAGATCATATTTTAACAATGACTTGACTAATCAACTTGCTGGAATGTTAATATATAGGGTTGGTAAGATGCTTAACCCCTCCCTTTTTAATTCTCTTCTCTGTTTTGTACTTGTTGAGCCTAAAAGAAATATATAATCCACATAACATTTACAGTGAATGAGTGGCAACACTTAAAAGTGTTGATGATGTAAATACATTGACAAGATCTACTGCAGAATAATAATTCTATTGACTAGAAAGTGGTAACTCCTGTACCATTCATAACTGTAACGACTAAGAGCGAGAAAAGCACGATTGGATCATTAATTTTTTTTTTTTTTTTTAAAAAAAATCCATGTATATTGGACTTACACATTAGAAGTGAATTTTCACAATTTGATAATATTGTCATTTCCCCAGAAGATTTTGTGACATTTTAAGAGTAAAATTATAGTCAACAGCAATATAATACAAATCACTGTGGAACCAATTATGTTAAAATCTATTGGATAATGATATGGCAACGCTTTTCCAAAGTTATTCATGGCTTCAGTGAGTATTATGTAAGTAAGTGTACGAGCATCAAACACAGCTAGTGATGGTAACAAAGGAATCTATCTGGGTTATATTTATACCAGAGAACAATAAAAACTTTATACTAAGAATCTGTGTATATTTTATTTGGGTTGGAAACAAGTAGTAAACAATTTTACCAACCAGTCAAACAAAATGATATTGTCAGTTCAATTGTGTACGCAAAATGATATTTGGCGCAGAAGAGAATGCCTGCAAGTTAAACAAAATCAGAAGCGAATTCTTTTTAGCAAAATCATATAATAGTTTAGTTTTTATTTTTAAATGAAAATAAAATTCATATTACTTTGATGAGAGTAATTTACTATTTGGAAAATTGAGATTCCAAATGTAGTGTGGTCAATCGACAGCTATCACATGGTAAATGTTTGTTTACTTATAACTGAACTGATTATTGTATTTATTTTTATTACCAAAATCACAAGTGACCGAAGAGCACGTCATGAAAATAAAAAAAATAAAAAAAAAAAGTTTACAAGTTAGGGGGGGAGGGGGGCTTGGTATCTTCGAGCAAGATTTGAAGTAGCAAGCATATTCAGTGAGTCGGGTGAATTGAAAGAAGGCAAAGACCGTTAGTGTGTTTTTTCAAGAAAAAGTTTCCCCCTACGCCAAGCCTCAACAACAGGCGCAGGCAGCGACAATAACAAAACAAAAGAAGAAAGAAGAAGGAACCAGACTTATTATTATTACTCTTATTAACTAAATATTTATTCTTCTTCTTATTATTAATTCTAGAACAGTCAAGCTCTCTCTCTCTCTCTCTCTGTATCTTCTTCCGAAGAATCAAACTAAACACCCACCTTAAAGAAAGATATATCCAATTTTAACCCTTTTTTTTTATTTTTTTATAATTCATTCGTTCGTTCATTGCAACAATTTCTTGATTGAGATGGATGATTTTTCTGACTCTGTTTCAACGACGTCCGCTACTTCTTCGTCATCGTCGTCTATAATTACGAATTTTCCTCTCATTTCGGCTTTTGTCGCCTTTACCATCGCCCAATCCACCAAATTCTTTACTGCCTGGTATTGCTTTTTTCTTCCCTTTCTCTTCCTCTCAATCAATTGGGTTGTTTAATTTCGATTAACCTTGAAATCCGGATCTGGGTATGATCTGTTTTTTTGGTTTTGGAATTGTTTGTTTTCGAGATTTGTAATTAGTGCCTTGATTGCATGTGTATTAAATTGTTTGAGAATTTTGTTAGCAATTTTTATATTATATTTGAAAGGTGGTCTTTATTTTCTCGATTTAATTTGTTTATATGATTCTTGTAGGTGGGGATCAGTTAAAACATTGTCCAAATTTATTTATTTTTTCGGAATTATGGCTTTGCTGAGATCTTGAAATGTATGAGAAGTAGTAATTATTTTGATTAGTCAAGGAATCAAACTCATGGGTTTCTGGATAAACCCGAGTTCTTGGGGTGAACACCGTAATTCTTTTTTGACTTCAGAATACTATACGGTCATAGTTTGTGGGGTACCTCAAGTCTTTTCTTGTTACTTTGAACAATTTTTATCATAATTGGAATCAATAATGTAGAGAATTTGTTGGTTATCAATTGTCTTTTGCAAGTGAGACTTTTCTTTATTTTGCTGTTTCTCATTTTGGTGCTGTCTAATTATTGCTAAAAGCACTTTTTTTTCTTTTTTTTGGGGAGTTCCAACTGTCTGTTTCTTATGAAATGTTATGCAGAAGAGAATCCTGGCCTAGGAAACTTTACCGGTTAATTATGCAAATGTGGAATTTCTTTGGTAAATTTTCCGCTATGATCTTAGTAACTCTTAGATGGCTACTTTCCTATGTGTATATGCTTACAGTTATACTCATGTTGGTGGATCTTGCTTTTTGTAATTTAAATTATCCTGAGAAGCTTAAGCTTTGCTAGATTTGCAGGTACAAGGAAAGACGATGGGATCTCAAGCAACTTATTGGATCTGGAGGAATGCCGTCTTCCCATTCTGCAACTGTTACAGCTCTAGCAATGGCAGTTGGGTTTCAAGAAGGTTTCGGTGGGCCGCTGTTTGCAACTGCACTGATTTTGGCGTGTGTGGTACAATCCCTTTCTCCATCTTGTTTTACTTGGCATATAAGTCAACCACCGCTAATCAAAGTAATAATCCCGATATGACAGGGTCTACCATGATTGACATATAGGTGATATGTATGTAATTCTTATAGAACAACTCTCAATGTTTTAAAGTAGTATTGTTTTAAGATCTCATTATAACTAGCGTGAGTTGTTGTTATTTATATGTACTGCTGTCTCATTGTCAGCTGTGTGATTGACATATTTCTTACTTAGGATGATTTTATTTTATTTGCTACAATCATGATGATGTGAAAGATGTCATTCTTATTGATGAATATTGCTATTCTAATGTTGAATAATCATGGTAGGTGATGTATGATGCGACCGGTGTAAGATTACAAGCTGGGCGCCAGGCAGAGGTTTGATGCTCTTGCTACTTTTAGTTTCTTCCCCTGCTTCCCCATTCTCACCCCTATCCTGAGTCTTTTTGTAACCATGTTAGAGAAATGGCATGTCATAGAAGCTTTTATTGATTGATTGCATGTCTTGTCCAAGACTTATTATTTTATTAATATTATGAAATTCTTGTTTGAATTTTGCTTGATTTTTATTTTTCATGTATTTGAACTGGATATTCTTCAGGTCTTAAATCAAATTGTATATGAACTTCCTGCTGAACATCCCCTGGCTGAAAGCAGACCATTGCGTGAACTTCTTGGTCACACCCCTTCTCAGGTATTGTAAATTGCAACGAATTTTTTACCCATATGTTACTGATGACTACACATTATATATCTACTGCCATTGGGTGTCTTTAAATCTGTATTTTTCCCATCCATTCTGGTTTAATTAACCCCAACCTTGTAGGCAATACCTTCAATACCTATGAGTACTTTAATTGATCTTCAATACCTATATATACTGATGGAAGTAGTAGGTTGAGAAATCTTTAGACATTCATATATAAATTCATATGCGGAATGTGTGAGCCTTGTATGAATCAAGTCTTTTTTTCCTTATTGTTTATATTTTCTCCTTTGATTGCAGGTCATTGCTGGTGGGTTACTTGGAATTGTCACTGCAGTTATAGGCCACGTGATCATCCTAGTTTGTAGCCAAATTTAAGCTCAAATAGATCCTTTATGTCCATCTTAAGACATCTGTGATATTTGATCATGCCATATAAAAGGATTGCGCTTGTTAGATCTATGACCAGAATCATTTTCCAATTCTAATGCTAAATCTCTGGTCGTTATCTTGGCATGTTCTTCCAATGAAATACATTCAAATGATAACATTTCTCACATGTAATTTGATTGATTGTACGAGTTAATGTGATGGCAACGTCTCTTAAATATCAGCAATAAAATGGCAAAAATACCAAGTTTTAATCAGTATATACATTTGTAGGAATGATATGCACTCGACTTTGACCACAATGTCTCACCTTAATAATAATAATACCATTATAATCTTTTAGAAATGCTCTATAACATTGGCTGTCTGAGTGGGGAAGGGAGAAGGAAAAAAAAAAAAAGAAAAAAAAGAAAAAGGAACGTATATATTTTGACCCCAATATTCTATTCTATGTGACTTTATTCCTCCACACTCAATAAATACATCATATGTGCAGCATTGCGTCGGATAATAAACATATGGGGAACAACTCCTTCCATCCAATTCAAAATCCGAATCACTAAACATGTCTTCAAAGAATCATGGTTCATGGATGTGTTGTTCCTTCCACATCAACTGGCTTTACTCCCAGAACAGCGGAAAAAACCATTTCCATCTCCAATTTGGGATTTCCAGTAACACCTGATTTTGTACGCCAGGCAATGTGGTCATCGGGTCGGACCAAGATGGCTCCCTTGTCAGTCATCTTACAGATCCTCCACCATGACAATGAATCTGATGACCTTTTAACTTCTACAACATCTATGTAGTTCTTCCAAGGTGCCAATTCTGCCACACTTCTGAATTCAACTTCATTTGCAGTAGCAGCAGGCCATAATACACATACCTTAGTAGAAACTTTGAAATCCTCAGCCACCTTCAATGCAGCACGAGCAAGACGGTAGGACTCTTCTACTGGTGCTATTATGAGGAGGAATTCAACCTTATCTCCAGACACAAGATCCAGTGTAGAGATAATCTCCTACAACATGACGAAACATGAATCGGTTATGCTGCCATCTTTAATGGGCTTGAATATTGCAATTGGGCCTCTTAAAAAATGATTAATTCCAGCTAATCAGTTGCTGAGTAAATGGATCTGGAAACTCCTGATTTCAAAAACTGTAAACTATCCACGGATGAGAAAAATGCAAGGCCAGAAATATATATAGACCAATAAATAGTATAGAAAAGACTAGTTACATTACCCGACTTCTTACTGTTGACAACACCCTGACATTCATATGCGGCAGCCTTGACCCTGGATTCCCAGAAGGGACAAAGTCCCTCCGACGACCCATAGGTGCCTCTGGAGCACCCACCTCACGATCACTATCAGGAACAAGTGCTCCTTTAAGGTACCTTAAAAATTGATAAATTAAGACAGTAGTTCAGAAACTCCAGAATTGAACGGGCTTGTCTGAAGGGAATGGCTGAAGACTAATTCTGTTTCACTTGAAATGGAAATAAAACCACAGAATAGGGAGTTCAAAGAGTGAAATAATAGAGTTAATCTTTTGTTTAGAGGAACTTTGCATCACATAGCCATGTTAAGGGACAACAAATAAGCTGATGATCAAAAACTCCAGAGTTTGTGATACCGAATATATATTTTTTCAGAATTAGATTGATGAGAAAGGAATTTGAGATTGAAGTAGCTGTAACATGTGTAGAGCTGAAAGGTTATTACAAAAGTGAAGGTGAAACCTGAAACCAAGATCTTCAGCAGGAAACTGGAGTTGAAGACTCTTTCCTTCCTCAAATATATGCCTCAATTTAGCAAGCCTTGAAGATCCAAGAGGGTTGCTTTCATTCAGAAGAGATTCTGATAGCTGTGCACGACCTACCTTAAAAATTCCTTCCAGCAATGCCCTCTGTAGTACAGATGGTAGGATAGAACCAGCCACTCTATTAATTATTTGATGCACTACAAAAGCAGAAAATGATAACATTTCACTAACATGTGTCCACACAAAAGCCTGTGGTCTGAAAGGTTGGATAAATGGTTGATGAGAAAAAGCGGCTAGAAAGAAATAAAGATGACTAAGAGGAAAGAATTAAAGCATTAGTTGTATTGGTTTACTGGAGTTTGCAATAGTTGGGTCAAGACCAAGAGCAGAAGGAACTTCCATGGCTGCTCTAAAGTTCTGAACACTAAGTGCAGTGTTGAATTCAGCAATCTGAAAACAGCATATCATGAAGGTCAAGTATCCATCTATGTCAGAATAGAGAGAGAAGGAAGAAGGCACGAAGACAAAACCAATACCGGCTTACGTTCTGTTTCATAAGTATTAAGTATTGAAGGTAGTGCAATATCCTGAAGCACGGAAGCTATCTTCCAGGCAAGATTATGAGCATCCTGAATGCCAGTATTCATTCCTGCACAAAATTTTTTCACAAACTTTTTATTGTTATACCAACCTATGTAATTAAGAACTTTTTTTTTCTCTTTCTTATTTGGTAATTCCCTTTAGTAGAGAATATGAAGCAGGATCTGGACTCTTCATTTCAATTTGCACCGAGGAGGCTTTCTACGCCAAACACCATATGGCATATGATTCTGAGGATCCATTGCAAATATATTTTTATTATCTATAATTACTTCCCAACCATCAAGAGTTAAAAAAAATGCAATGACTCAGTTGCTATCAGTTAACAGAATAGGGGGCACTTTACAGTGGGCACAAAATTTAACTACTAACCAAAACCACCAGCAGGAGGGAACCTATGAGCAGCATCGCCAGCAAGTATAATCTGATTGTCACAGCATAGAAACTTCTCAGCAACTTCAGCATGCATCACCCATGGCTTTATATCAATTACATCTACGTCTGAAAGTTCCCGACCAACTAATTTGAATATTAACTTCTCGCATATCTACAACAAGTTGTATCCTTCAAAGAATTACCAACAGAGGAGAGAACTTACTTATTTGCATAACGAATCTAATAACTACATCTTACAATAGCCCCGCATGCTTGCGACATGTATTAATTGAGTTAATGAATTTCTGTCATTCACTTCATCTAACTCTTAACATTTGTTATCCTTCGTACTTTCCCACACTTTCCCACACAAAAGGAACTGTGAAGGATGGCATACAAGTATTCAGTCTCAAAAGAATATCAACAATGAAAGAAAATCACCTCAGGGCTGAAATCTTCAAGGTTTTGCTGAGGAGGGTAGAAAGGCACCTGAGATTATTAGCAACAAGTTACAGATAGTATATCACATTAAAGAAGTATCAAATCAACACAACAATATTCTAAACAGTTTCTACAGCCTACAATACCTGCAATATAAATTCTCCTTCCTTAAGATCATGGGCTACTAGGACTCCAATAGCTTCAGTGTTGAAAATGAAAAATAGCATTCCAGGTCGCTCATTGAGTAGGTAGTCTCCAAGGTCTTTGCTAAGAAAGTGAACACTGACAAGCTTTTGCAAGTCTTTTTCACCTACTAGATCTATTCCTACAAGCTTCCTCACGGTACTTCCAGCACCATCGGCACCAATAAGAATATTGCACTGGATATTTCTCTCTGTACATTTCCCTTCCTTGAGAAATGAAGCAATCACATTTATACATTGATCAGTAGCACTGACAGATACACACTCATGCCCCATTAATATTTCCCTTCCCTGGAGGGAGTGGTTGTGAAGGCCCCCTATACCTTCTGATGTACAAATTTTAAAGTTGAGCTTTTCCAACTGCTTAAGTAAGAATTTGTTTAATTTGTACTGTGAGAAGTGTGCAACAGAGACTGGGCTGACAACTTTCTCAAAATCTAGTCAGAAATAACAACATAATCAATCAGTAAATTTACATTATTTCGAAAATTATAATCAGAAAATAAACCATGTCATACGACCATAAAATGTGACGAATTTCCTAAAGATGATAAATATGCTTTGTAGTCTTATAATCATGGTCCGATGATGCCAAGAGATGTATCATACCTTGAGGTTGCATGTGGTCCACTGACCCAAGAATTGAACCCGTTAGCGATGTACAATATATGAACTTTCTCCACAAATCAACTGGCGGTTGTGACCTTTCAATTTCCTCTGCCAAGCCATCCAATTTCCGAAACACCTAATCAATAAACGCACCTCAATGAAGCCTGAAATCTTTTAAAACAATCCAATGCATATCCTGCATACAAGAAAATCAACCTCCATAGATCGGTTATTGATAAAATGAGCCTGCGGGTGCGTAGAAAAGGCCTTGTTTTTCTCCAAAACCGAGCATTTTATCCCTACAAAATGTCATTAATCACAAAAAAAAAATTGAACAAAACTTCCAGTTTTCCCTCTTTCCATAGTAATAACATGATCTTTTAAGTCTGTAACTACCAATTTCTCTCCTAGAGAGACCAAATTTAAATGAAATCAGATTGAAAAAATTATTTCAATCAGTAAATCCCATCCACTCGTGAGAGAAAAACTTAGAAGAAACAGAGCAATCGCAAAATGGATCACAAGTCACCCCAGAAGAAGTGAAAATGGAAAATGAAGAGCGTTGACTAACATTCTCACAGACCACAAGTCAAACATTTTGCCGACAAAATGTTATACTGCTTTCCTTCATTTCCACTTACTTTTCTCAGCAACCAACCACTGAAACACGATTTGATGAAAACGGAAACTAAAGAGTTTTAAAATATACCTAATCTTGTGAGAAGTATAGAGAGAACGAGACCGACGGGTCCTGCGCCAACGATCAAAACCGGAACCACGGCTTCATTGCTGATGATAGTTTTGGAATCTGATAAAGCTCTGCATTGAATGTTACCATATGGATATGGGTATGTTTTGATTCTGGAGAAACAGTTAAGCCTTCTGGTAAACCCTAAAATCCTCATTGCAGAATTCAGAAAATGGTTTGTCGAAGTAAATGGACGTTGAAATTTGAAGGAAGTGAAGCTAAGTGTCGCATGGCTTTAGTTCGTCGGTTGATTTTGTATGATGCTCTCATTTCTTTTTTTATTTTTATTTTTTGTTTTTGTTTAGTTGGGCTTGGGCTTGGGCTTGGGCTTGGGCTCGCTATCTTAAATGTCGGGCTCTCCTGCCTCTCATCACTTGTGAAGCTTGTAGCCCACTTAAATGCTATAACTGTTGAAAGAAAATAAAATAAAAATACTAATTGTAAATTAAAAATTGATGGTGTTTGATAAATTTTTCTCTTAAAATAATACATTTTTTTTTCCCATCAAATAACTATTAAATAAATTATCTTAGCTTAAAAATCAAAACCGCAAATATTTATTAAATAAAACCTGAACTTTCCTATTGTAATATCTTCAATTCTTTTAAGGTATTTTAGTGAAATTGTTCAAGGTCGTCTTAGTCATTTCATTAAAATAAGGGTCGCCTTAAATTTATGTTTCCTAACAATAAATTACAAAGTTAAAAGTTCCTTACAACATCATTTCTAAACAATGTGGTTAAATAGCAAGTGCAGAGTTCGGGGCTGCTCAAACTTGTATTCACATTTCACTTGCGTTAAAGGAAGACGAACACATCCCGGCATCACTCAGTATCACGTCCAATAAAATTTGTCACGTTTGTATCATTTAAAATATGTGGTGAAGGTTGTATTGCAGTGTACTGGAAATTACAAAAAGGCTGAAAAAGACTCAACACACTGTTGGATTCTATATAACCCAAAAAGAAAAAAAAGTGTTATTTAGTGGGATATTATCACATACAAAAGAGTGCACGAATCTGGGACCCACGCAGTCCTACTACCTTGACATTGCTGCACTGCGGCGAACGTGGTGGTCCCCATCTCATGCAATGCCGATATCACCACTCCAACATGTGATTTAATGCCGATGCATAAATTAGTGTCCGATAGTACGCAAAGTCCGGTCAAATCGACGACACACAACCCCACTGGGTCCACATTGCCTCCCATCACGCCCACGTGAAAACGTCAGAAATGCACATCCTCGTCAATAAACAACTCCATTAATATCTGATCAATCTGACAGACACCAATCTTTCACCGTCCACGTGTCGCCCATCGAGTTACACACGATCACAAATGCCAGTTACCGTTAAAAGGACAACCGTATTTTAAAAAATAACTCCTTCTCTCCCCCAGATTCCGTTGTGAGTGAAGGCAAGTTCACTGAGTAATAAAATAAAAGGTCGCTGCTTTCTACACAAACGGTTACTTCATGGATTTTTTTTTACTATTACTGCCATATATGTTGGCAGGTTCAAGTTTCCACGAGGGAAGGTTAATTTTTAAGTATAGTTTAGTGTAGAATAGATCTGAACTTTATTACTATTTTGCTTTTTTATTCTGCAAATCTCAAAAATCTATGGTTTTAAAGTATGATTCTCTGTAGATCAGCATTTTCCTGCAAAACCGTTCTGGCTTTTCTGTTTTTGGGTCTGAATCTTTCAGTGTGTTTGACTGAAACCGAACATAGTTATGAAGCTTTGATTACTACTTGTTTAGTGTTAGATATTAGTAATGCACAACACAGATTCTAAGTATTTTAGCTTTTACCTTTTTTCTTTAATGGGTGTTTAGTTTCACTTCTAATTTTTGGAGATTAGTTATCTCAATGACGGGTCCGCTGGTGCAGTGAAAGAAATTTCAGATATTTTTGGTGGTGTTGCTGTGGATATTTTAGTATTTATTGCCTTTTGTTTGACGTAACATATTTGCCAATTTATGTTCGAATAAATTGTAAAGGTAAATGACAATTTTCCCTTTTTTTGCTATCTAGTGTATGAGGAAAATTGTTTGATTCCTACAGTCAGGTTTCAAGGTAATTAATTTCTCTTGTAGTTATTTCCTTAAAAAAAGTTTATAATTTGTGTAGGAGTAAAAGTGTTTTCCCGGTTTCTGCCTTTTCCTGGGGCATGATTCCGGGGCCTATATGATTCTGAAGTCACAAACATCTTATACCAAGATGGGATCTCAACCTTGTTTGATTTTCTTCTTAGGATAAACTCTTTTCTTAATTATGTTAAGAGTTGAGCGGAAACTTGGTTTGGGGATCACTCTTGTTGTGCTGGTGTGAGAGAGGGATAAGTAGGTGGATAAGTGAGTGAAGTGAGTGATTGAGGAAGTTTTGTGGAGACAAAATGAGATCTATAGACGATAAGGAGATGTCAAGTAGCAGTACTATTAGTTTCGAGTTTCATAAAGGGAATGGAGCTAACCGCAGCTCTCATAGAACAGCCTTAGGCAAACCAACACCTTCAAAATGGGATGATGCGCAAAAATGGTTAGTGGGGTTGTCAAGAGGGGGAGATAAAAGCCAATCTAAAAGCAAGCCTCGAAACTCAAATGCCGATGACAGGAGACTAATAGCTCCTGTTCCGCAAAAGGAACAAGACTACTCCACTGATGAGGATGAAGGTGAGGAGGGACAAAATGGATTTGTGGATGCGATGGCAAACAAATATGAACTGGAAACAAAGAATGTTGACTGTGATGAGTCAATATGGCGAATCAATAAGCCTGCGGAAAATTCTACTATTGCTATTAAATCAATATGTGTGAGGGACATGGGAACTGAGATGACCCCTATTGCAAGCCAGGAGCCTTCAAGAACAGCTACGCCTATTAGAGCCACAACACCGGCTGTAAGGAGCCCCATAACTTCAGGATCCTCAACTCCAGTTAGGTGTCAACATGGAGTGCAGGGCACTGAGGGTTATCAAACAGGTTTAACATTGACGGAAAACAGAGATGAGGCTAACTCCGCCGCTACAAGGGGTGGCGGCGCCAGACGGTATGGAGATGATTGGAGCGGTTGCAAAATACCTGAGAAAACTAGTTCTGATCGAGCTCAGAAGCTGAACAATTTAGAGACACAGGCAGGGGCTTGGGACGAGGCAGAACGTGCTAAATACATGGCAAGGTAAGCTAATAATATTTTAGCTAGATTTGACTAATTAAGCGGCAGGTAAGAGTCTTTTTATTCAACTAGCTGGAATTAAATGCGCAACAACGTTGAGTAATATATACGTCCCCAGATTGTCAGTTGGGCACCATAAGCCTCATGAGTGTTTATTAACACAGCTGCTAATATGATACGCTTGTAATTTTGAGTTGTAGGTACAAGAGGGAAGAGGTGAAAATACAAGCATGGGAAAATCATCAGAAGCGGAAAGCAGAAATGGAAATGAAGAAAATGGAGGTACTTTATTCCAAGTACATGGATGTTGTTATAGCGATCCTTCTATATAGAATACCGGTTTTCAGCATATAAGAATCTAAAAAATGATGCTACATACTCCTTAAAACCTTGCTTGCAACATAAGCATGTCATAATCTATTGCAAACAACTTTGCACTTCCTCATTCGGTAAGGAAATGTCCCACTTTTTATATATTTGGATTTCACTTTGAATGGCCTTATCTTAGTTTGTAAAAGAAAGTACAGTAGAACTTAGTTCCACAGGATTATGTCTCTCTCTAATTCTGTTGGGATCCTAATGTGTAAAATAAGAGAAGAAGAGAAAACCAGCAGTAGCATTATATCTTAAAACTGTTCTGTTGGCTCAATTAGTGATACAACCTTACTAATCAAATCAGAACTGCATCTTTAACTACCCCTGAGTTGACTTAGAACTACCAAATGGCGTGCACAGCCTGGAGAGGTCCCAGAGTTTCAGCTTGAAAAATAGATGATCAGAGAAGCACAGGCTGAAGGCAGAGCTAAATAAAAGCAGAAAATTTCTCACTTTATTGCGTGTGTGAATGTGACCATGCTTGTTACAAAAGTGGGTTGTGGCGCCTCAAACCTCAGCATCTTCCATTTGTATTTGCTTTTATAGTGACATGTGTTTTCTTTAAACTTTGAAAAGTCTGTATTTATATGTATACGTACTGCTTCAAACATCAGCTTTCTGAATAATTGTTATGTACTTCTAGGTGAAGGCTGGGAGACTGAAAGCTCGAGCACAAGAGCGGTTAACAAACAAACTTGCAGCTACAAGGAGAATAGCTGAAGAAAAACGTGCAAATGCGGAAGCCAAATTGAATGAGAAAGCTGTAAAGACTTCCGAGAAAGCTGACTACATAAGAAGGACCGGTCACTTACCCTCTTCATTCTCTTTCAAATTACCTACACTTTGCTGGTAATTGTCTACAGAAGCACATCAAAATGTAAAATCTGCCAGTAATTGTTGTTCCATCTCTTGTTTTTTACATAAATATGAACTTGTGGATTCATTTTGGGTATGAAAAAATGCATCTCCTTGGGGTCAGTGCCTAGAATAAATATTGGAAAACGGAAACCCCATTTCAGGTTAGGCTTTCTACTTGATGCAAGAGCCTAAATCCTAATGCAAATGATTTACAACTTTTTATTTTTTATTTTTACTGGATACATATGCCTTCATAAGCGTTCCAGCTATTACTTAAGCAAAGCTGACTCTCAAGGGCAGCGGCGGCTGAGCAGTGATGAGGAATCTGTTGAGAGTCATGTTTACAGCTAATTTACACAACAAACTCTATGCATTAACTAGCACATGCACATTTATTAATAGAAAAGAAAAAAGGGGAATATGGGATCAGGGATAAAGATAAGGGAACCAAGTCCAGAATTGTGCAGAATGATTAATGACTTGGACTGTGAGGGATAAAGTATTCACAATTTCTTCATGCTTATAGTCCACGAGTCCATGAAAACCAGTCAACAAAAATGAACGACCTATCTTACATGGTGGAGATCATAGAACGACAATTTGCAGTTTTCCTCTCAGGCATACCTAAAAGCTTTGATACTGGTTACCTTAGGTAATTTTGTGAGTTTGTGTCTGTTCAGCTCTGAGAAATAGAATTTTTTTTCTATATATACATATATAAACTAAAATTTCATTCCACCAAACATAAGTACGAGTACAGCAGCCATCTCGTAGAAGCATACTACTAGTACAAACGATTAGTTTATATGGCAGTTTTGCGATAACTGCAAAAAAAGGTGCTTAATATTATTAGTTTACGTGGCAATTTATTCAATTCAGATTCAGTGACCACCACAAATATAAGGTTTTATCCAAATTCTCATAAATATTATCAACCCTTGACCCATTTTCATTTACTAATCCTCTTGTAGATCTTGCTTATTATTCTATACTTTTCACATTTTCATATTCTCATATTCTCATTCTTAAATAACGTTTTTAAAACAAGCAACCAACAGTTTTTAATTTATAAAATTATTGCATAAAAAAGCATCATTTTCTTTGTTTAAACAAATTTAAAAAACAAACGACATACCAAATGCACCTTTTAGGGTTTGTTTACCACATTTTACCATGTATAAGTTATAGGCACTAATATTTAATATATAAAGGCAAAAAACAAAGGAAATTATCGCCCAACCACCTCAAGATGTTAAAAGTACAAATAGTCACCATGAGTTTTTGATAAAATTTTATAATCACCTCATGCTTTAGTTTTATATCAACTTGTTACTTTAACTCCATTAACTGCAGTTAAAGAATTTAAGATAAAAGATTATTTTGCCCTTGAATTATTTGAGAAGATAAAACAATATTTTAGAAGGCTCAAGGAGCAAAATAGTCTTTTACTTTAAATTATTAACAATAACTAATATAATTAACTGAAAAAAAGTTGTTTGATACAAAATTATAACTTGAGATATTTATGAGATATAGGTTCCGTTTGGGATTGAGGTTGAAATTTAATAAGCTGCTTATTTCACAATTTTTATCAAAAATTGTGTTTGGTAAATTTTATAAAAGCAGTTTATTTCATAATTTTCTCTATTTTGTCAGCAGCTTTTAAAAGTGAAAAGCAACTTATTAAATAAACTACCACACATTTTTAAAGTTCTTATTATAACCTTATTATTTAAAAAAAAGATAATTATATCTTACTTATTCATAAACCCTAATATATAAATCATTAAATATCATATTACCGCCATAATTACATATGTTATCTCTAGTATCAAATTTTTAATCCAGTAAATTGATATTATAATTTCATAATTATGGCTTTTAAAGTTTAATCTATATATATTAACATTTTTTCTATATCCATGTTTTTATGAGAATGATATACATTTAAAATTTTGACTATTAATATGTTATTGCCCATTGATTTGCATTGTATGCCATATTTGTAAAGATCTTCATTTTGACAGCGTTGAAAATTATCCTACTTCAATCTTTGATGAAGGAATAGAAAGAGACAATGACACTCAAGAAGAGTATCACAATACTAATGGCTATGGATCATAAGAAATGAAAAATTTGAGAAATTTTATTACAACAAAATAAATGTGAATGTAATACATATTAGTATTTATTTTATTTGGATTAATATAAGTAAGAATTTTTATTTTATTTGATGTAACAGATTATGAAATTCTTTATATTTTATTTAATTGAGTTTTTTTATTTTATATAATTTTACGTATTTAAAAAAAGATAAATCTAAATAATTTATTAAGCATACTCTGAAATAAAAAGCTATTTAAATTTATATTTATTTTGATCATTATATAATAAAACAACACTTTCGTAATAAAAATTTACCAAACGCATGTACACTATTTTTCAAACTCACAGTAACCGCAACAATATAATATAATAAATACCAAATTACTTTTTTAATTAACAATTTATTTTATCTATATAGTACGAATAACTTATTTCATCACCCTTCGCAAGCTTAAATTGACCCATATTCATAAATGTATGATTACTACTTATACTTTTTACATTCTTCGTAGGGATGGGGCATAATTTCCCAAAAAGATATATGAAAAATTGAAAATTAATTAAGGCCTAAAATTGTAATTGTGATTGAAGAATGGAGTGGCCCAATGATATCACGCCAGCACAATTGTGTCCTAATAATATTTCCCATATCCCATAATAATTCAAAAAACTAAAATAAAATAAAAATCGCGACCCATCATCGTATCGCGATCACAAACGCGACCTAAAGTAAGTATATCTTTATCTCGTTGCCTCTCTATCAATTTCTCTCTCTCTCGAAGCTGCAGTTAGCCGCTTTCTCCCAATCTCTCCCTCGCCCGATTGGTAAGCGCAATCCAGTGTTATCTTCGTATGAGGGATAAAAAAGATTGTATCTTTCATTTTCCCTAATCTCTAGGGAAGCGTTTTTTATTTGCTCTTCAAATTCTAGGGTTTCACTTTCCATTTCGCATTATAAAGCCGATAATCGAGTGATTTTCTATTTATACTTCCTTTTTTGTTATCCTTTCTGTATTGATAAAGTGCTTGATTAGTTGATTTTGTGCAATCTGTAGATCTAAATTTGGGTTTGACTTAGGGTTTCGTTTTGCCTTTCCTTGAATTCTTGAAAAATTGAAAAAAAAAATTATTTATTTGATTGTTCTCTAGAATTGGGGTTTTACTGGAGGGATTTGAATTGAAGTAAGGGTCTCCTACACAAAGTTAGTTATTGATAAGCATATATGGCGGCTGGGAGACATGGGGTTTATAGAGATAATGAGGTCAGGGACCGAGAGTCCGAGCTTGATGTGTCAAGGCGTGCGTATTCCAAGGATGAATTTGCTTATGAGAGGATTAGGAACAGTAATCATGAAAGTAATGGGCGGGATCATTTTCCTTATGCAAGAGATAGGGTAAGGGTCAGACAAAAGGATGTTAAGGAGAGGGAAGTGATAATAAATGGTGGGTTCCGCTCCTCATCTAGTAGGAGTGATTCAGGTAGTAGCGGAGGTGGAGGTCGTGGTAGTTGTGGACTTCAGGAACCTGAGTTGTCATTGAAGGCTGTTGATAAGGAGCCTGGTGAGTTGTCAAGTGAAAGTGGGTCTGATGATGCAGCTGAAATTGAGTCTGTTTCAAAGGTTAAAGATAATGAGGTTTTCAAGGTGGTAGAAAATGGGAATCAGTCTCCTTTGGAGAGGAAAAGGAAGTTTTCTCCGATTGTGTGGGACAGAGATGATAGTGATATGGGTAAGAGTAGGCTGGTTGTGACCGCTCCTCCTCCTCCATCTTTGCCTAAGGCATATTGGAAATCACCTACTGTTGTCCCGGAAGGGGGTGTGCATATATCCCCCGTAAAGAGTAGGTTAAACAATAATTTGCAGTCTGTTTCACCAGTCATTCCTCCTGTGGCTTCCAGGTCCTTTGAATATGTTGCATCTGAATCTCCTGTGGGGTCGGCTTTTTCCCCGCCAAGGGAGCAATGGGGTAATGAGCAGGAAGTGGAGCATGTAGATGATGAAGATTATGCACCAACCCGGAATATATCATCTTCAAGATGGGCAGCTGGAAATAGTTCTCCTGTTGATGAAGGTGAAATTTCAGAAGATGAGGAATTGCCAAAAAGGAGGAAAAAAATGCCTGTTTCAGAGTCCTTGCAAAGCAGAGCACGTTATAGATCTCTCAGTCCAGAGCTCGGTGAAGTTAAGAGAATAGGGTCTGAAAGATCTAAATCAAGGTCATCTGAATCTGACGAACGAGGCAACGGTGCTAGGTCATTCAGTGGTGATGAGTATCATGATCAGGAATCTGAGAAGGGTGACTACATGGAGATTGATGAGGAGCATAATAACACTGATAGTGTTAGTGGGTCTGATACGGATTCCAAGGATGAAAATGATTCTTGTGGGACACCAGAACCTGCTGGACCTCCTCAAAGAAGTATAAATATGCTTCAGGGATGTAGAAGTGTTGATGAGTTTGAAAGACTAAATAAGATAGATGAAGGCACTTATGGTGTTGTATATAGAGCTAGAGATAAGAAGACTGGGGAAATAGTAGCACTGAAGAAAGTTAAGATGGAAAAAGAAAGAGAAGGTTTTCCGTTGACTTCTCTGAGGGAAATAAACATACTTCTTTCCTTTCATCATCCTTCGATCGTGGATGTTAAAGAAGTTGTTGTTGGTAGTAACCTAGATAGCATTTTTATGGTAATGGAATACATGGAACATGATCTGAAGGGACTGATGGAGACAATGAAGCAACCATTTAGTCAGAGTGAAGTAAAATGCTTAATGCTCCAGCTATTGGAGGGTATTAAGTATCTTCATGATAATTGGGTGCTTCATAGAGATTTGAAGACATCCAACCTGCTTTTGAATAACCGAGGTGAGTTGAAGATCTGTGATTTTGGGCTGGCTCGTCAATATGGGAGCCCACTGAAACCTTATACTCATTTGGTGGTTACCCTTTGGTACAGGTAAGCTGCATTTGCCCATTCCCTCCTTTCAAGCTACATTTTGTGAAATATGCTTTAGAATATTTTTTTCATATCCTATTTTGCTTGTAAGCGGACACTTTTGACATAAACGCTAAAAATACACATCTACCATTGCAGGGCACCTGAACTTCTATTGGGATCGAAACAGTATTCAACGGCAATTGACATGTGGTCGTTGGGTTGTATCATGGCTGAGCTATTATCAAAGGAGCCACTGTTCAATGGGAAAACTGAATTTGATCAACTTGACAAGGTAAATTTAGTTCTTCAATGCCTCGAATGTAAGGTAAAACACCTTGATAATTTTCCTTTGGTCTAATTCTGTTGTATGGGTTTTGCTATTGGTTTAGATCTTTAAAACTCTTGGCACTCCTAATGAGAAAATTTGGCCCGGGTTTTCTAAGCTTCCTGGAGTTAAGGTCAACTTTGTTAAGCATCAGTAAGTATTGACTTTTAATTATTTCTATTCAGAACAAAGTTGAAAACGACACTGAGTTTTCTTATTGTTGCCACTGTTTTCCCAGGCGTCCAGCTTTGGGTGATTCTGATCTGGCTATCTGGCCTCCATTGGTGACACTTTCAGTTACAGTGTTTTCCATGTTTGTATTAACCACTGACGTTTACCTTTCAGGTATAATCTATTGCGCAAGAAATTCCCAGCAACATCTTTCACTGGATCACCAGTTTTATCTGATGCTGGTTTTGATTTATTGAACTCACTCCTAACATACGATCCTGAGAAGGTAATCATTGGTCCTCTGTAGTTTTTCTTTATGATCATCATGATTGTTTGATTGTATTTATACCCATATTGTTATTTGCAGCGGATAACAGCTGAAGCTGCTCTTAATCATGATTGGTTCCGTGAAGTTCCTCTTCCGAAGTCCAAAGATTTTATGCCTACTTTTCCTGCTCAACATGCTCAAGACAGGTATCTTGACCTTTTGAATTCTGAAGTCAAAATGTCAGGAGCGCTAATTTTTTCTAGCTATTTTTGTCTTGATTCTTTGTATATTCAAGTTCTTTTTGTGTTATGTTAGGCGTATGCGAAGAATGATGAAGAGTCCGGATCCTTTAGAAGAGCAGCGTAGAAAGGAGCTGCAACAAGGGGAACTAGGTACTGGTGGTTTATTTGGTTAGGAGAAATTAATTGATTGAGCAACAATGGCAAAGATCCCTGTGCTTTAGATTTCTGTAGTCGTTTGCTATGACCATGGTTGAGGTGAGGGATATGGATTCAACAGAAAGTTCCGAACATTGCTTGTCAGACGATCATTCATGCTGTTTTTTAGCAGGCACCTATGGTGATTTGTGTGGAGAAATTGTTTGCACCATCCTGTCAACCAGATTTCTTGCAGGTTAACTTTGTTCGGTGCTGGGGATCATGTAGAAATGCATCTGTGACATTGCTTGCATCGCAAGGTGTGGCATAACAGCTTTTCTTCTTTAATAGATCAATTTCAGCTGGAACTTGTGTAACATATCTTCATTGGCACATTGTAAACAATTATCTCGAAATTTGGTATTGAATTTGAAATATCATGGATTTTACTGGCGGCTATCTTCTATCTGTTTTAATATTCACATTGTGTTTGCAAGAGACGATTGGTGTGAAGTTGGAGGGGACGTTGTTAGCTTTTCATTGACGAAGAAATTGACTGTAACCCTTGTGCTTTGAAGGTAATTTATAATTTAATGTCTGTGGAAATGTTAGGTGGGACTAGGATTTTGCTTTCCATCCATGAGGAGTTGTATCTTCATTTTGAAAATGGTTGTTCTGGCATCCTTTGGAATTCAGGAGTAGCTTTTCAATAGCTCAACTCTAAACAAATTCTCAACATTGCAGAAAAGATATTTTACATTTTCCTTGAACTTCTAGACTAGGAGTTGTCTTGAGATTAGTTCGTGAACCTGTGATAAAATCTTGTTCATTGAACAAATTCATTGCATTCTATTTGATTAATAATGTTAGATTAGGAAAGAGAAAAAGAGGAGTAACTTGTGGTTGACAAATTTGTCACAAGGTGATGAAAACTATGGAAATACTGGAAAACTGGAAACCACGTTTTTTCAATGATTTGTGAACTTTCTTCACTGAGGTGCATTTTCAATTCTTTACTTCTTGTATGATTTAACTGTATTTTATGAATGAAGATCTATTGATTGCTTATGATATCTAAAGTTCTAATTGAAAGGATTGGAAAATGAAGGAAACAATTAGTGCTAACTAACATAATGGATTTTCAATTTCTAACCAAGAAAGGGTCAAAGTATTTTTTAAAAGGGAAGAGGGGGGGGGGAGAGGAGAGAGTGATACTAATGTATTTCTGGAGACCAATAACGTCATGATTCTTATTTATTAATCTGGTCCGATATTCAAATAAAGAAGTGACCTTTTGCTATTATTAGATGAGTTTGTTATCAAATTGTGTATTCTGCTTGTTTTTATCTGATTTTCCCTGATACTGTTTTGAAGTCCAAATTCACCAATGGACTCCATTACTCAAATGAAGGAAGAATGTCATTTTGCAAACTTATTGTCTTGGTAGAGTTTAAATCACGTGTTTCTAGTTATAGTTCTCTGCTTAATAATGTTTTTTTTTATCCCTTTCTATTCTTTTTCTCTTTGATGGTATGAGAAGAGTCAAACTTTTATTAGCTGCAGAATTTTTTGTGACATTGTCTGCAAATGCCACTGCAGTCTCAAAGCAAGCAGGTTGAGGAGGTTACCTGTAATCCCTGGATTTTATAGAACTTCCAATTAGTTGTTCCCTCAGGCTCGCCAGAGGTACCATACAATTCTTGGTTTGTTTTTCATGTGTAATATCAATATATTTGGTTTATTCTTATTCGATTTTTTGTAAATTTGTTTCTTGGCTATGTTTCTTGGCTATCTTTTGCTAGTATATTTCTTTGGCTACTAGTAATCCTATGATGCGTTTGGTTCTTGTCATCATCATAATGAGAATTTTTAGTTTAAATACCTTATGGAGAAGACACGAAGATAAATTCTGCATTTTTTTTTTGGCTGAATGCTCTGAACTTTTTTTAATGCAAAATGTTACTGCCTAAATGTGTTTCTGTTACCAGTACTTTGAAACTGGGAAGTACACAGATTTGTTATTCAAGTTTTGTCTAGGAAATTTCCATATTCTTGATTGGGAACATATGATGCCTTTGTATAGTTACTAATACCTGAAAATACTTCAATACTAAATTCACGGTAAATAGCCATAATTAGACTCGATTCGTGAGCTGAACAGTTCACTGTTGATACATCTCGTCATTAAGTTTATATAATTACATTCATAAACTTCAAATGTGAATTTAGTACGCAAACTGAAGTCATTAGTATTAAACATATATTTGTCTTGGTATATGCCTTGGCCTTCCCTGATATACATTAGAAGATAAATGTCCAATTGCATGCTAGAGAAGGTGAAACTTTGGGGTGAGATGGTGGGAAAAAATTTGTAACTCAGAGAGTAAATTTAGCTTGAATTGACAAGGTGGAAGTTGTACTTCTGTATTTTTGCGTTTTAGGTTTGCATTTGTAACATAAATCTATTTAGAAGATACTTTTGTGATGAGTCCAATTCATAACAAAGTGGTAGTTCATTATTGACCAGACCGGTGAAAGTACTAAAAACTGTTTGGACTTAATAGTTTGATAAAGGTGTAATTATTGTTCAATGATAATTACCAGGTTTTTATTCATGGCATCCTTTCAGCTTGTTGAGTCCTTGAGATTAAGGAAAAAATGGTGACCTAGACTTGTCCAAGTGATTTGGTTTTCAGTTTCATACCTTCTTAAAGTTGTGTGATGGGCTCGCTGTCTTTGTTTCAATAGTATCAATTTGCTTGAAGTGCTATCACATAAATTTATTATTATTATTAATTTCAGCTTGTTGAGTCCTTGAGAGTAAGGCAAAATGGTGACCTAGACTTGTACAAGTGATTTGGTTTTCAGTTTCATACCTTCTTAAAGTTGTGTGATGGGCTCACTGTCTTTGTTTCAATAGTATCAATTTGCTTGAAGTGCTATCACATAAATTTATTATTATTATTATTATTATTTTGCTATTCATGTTCTTGTCTTCGTTCATGAAGACTGACATGAAGAAATAGAGTGAAAGGGAAGGCATACTTTATGTCATAGTTGAGTCAGTAGCAATGCATATTTGTCAGATAAGATAGTGTGTGTATCTATCTGGGACTAGGCAAGGGGACCTTTTTTGTGAGGTTTATGTTTTGTCTATTCTGATCTTGTTTTGTTCAATTCTATAAGCAGTGAGATTAATGTTATGTCTATTGTAGTCTTGTTATGTTCAATTCTGTAAGCAATTTGAATAAGTATCTACTTTTTGATTGGGGCACTTCAATGTATTTCATCTTTCTGATGTGGTTAGTTTTTGCGAAGGTGGTAACTAACTTCTGTTTCAGAGTACATGGTTCTTTTTCAGGAATTGCTCAATGATTTGATTTCTATTTTGAAAGTAAAATTTTTCTTTGAAGATGATTTATGTGGCTACTTTGGTTCATATGATTTATGTCATTTTATTTTAGGCGTGGCTGGAAGAATGGGTTGCTTGGGGATTGAAAACCATGAAAGCTTCCATTTCCCGTTCACAAATTTTAGGATCTGAGGGAATGAGTAACTTTGTGATGCGAATCGAACAGAAGTAGACGGGTATGTCAACATATATTATGGCCATAATTTCCCCACAGATTAAAATCTGGCAATATGATTAAGCAGTTTGTTTCTTGGCCCCTTCAAACCCCAATCGAATCACTTTTTACATGGATGGATGTTCACAGTTTTTATCTTGTAGAGTCTGAAAAATACATAAATCTCATACACTGAAAGCGGTAAAAGTGCAAGTTTTCAAAATTTCTCATTAGACCACCTATGTTCTGGGTTACATCCCAATTTCTCAAGTTTTGTGGTAGAATATGAAGGTATGATCCAGAATTTTATTAGTAATTGAAAACCAACGTATATGGAAATTTAAGTAGAGGGAGCACTGAAATAATTTTTTAACATCATGGTGGTGGTGTTCCCAACTCATTTTGTAATGTTATAGCGGCTACTTTAAAAAGGAAAAAGGAAATGACAGTGGAACTGGTACGGTCATGGAAATATTCTGAAGGACAGATATTTTACAGAGATTTGAGATTTGAGATTTTGGTTTTCCTGTAATTAGCAAATAATAAAAATGAGAAATAGAACACATACCATGAGCATCATGACAAGCACTTGCATCAGGTAGCTTGGTACAAGTGGCTTACAGCAGTGGCTTAATCAACTCCACCTTTATCAGAGAGGCCCGCCTCATGTGTTACTTGCCGATTCAATAGTTGCAGCAAGCCTTAGGGCTGATATCTGTTTTGGTGCACTACTACAGTGAATGTTACTCTCTATATTGAGTGGCTTGTTCGATAAAATGTCTCGTTGACAAGATTCTATACTTGTAAGCAAATGAAAACAAGGCAAAGGAGACCAAAATAAAAAGCAATACGTATATAAAACATAAAAATACGTTGGATAGATTATATTGGCTATCCACAGCGGCGAGACAAGCCCACTGTTTTTGTTACATCTGTTTGATTAAAGGTGAAGTGGGGAGTTTTTTTTTGTGCTTTTAACACTCCACAAAAATCCTTATATGATATCTTTAGGTGGGTCACTAACTGACATGCTGCAAAAATAGTTTAATGGTGCACCCGAAAAACTTTGGGCGGACCATTAATAATTTTAAAATTTTTATAATGTATTTTTAAACTTTCACAAAAAAATTAGGTGGATCACTAATAATATTTCTATTTTAAATTTTTTAAAACCGTTCTTTTATCGATGAATATATGGTTTAAGTTAAGACTTGAGATTGAAAAAAAAAATCGATTTTATAAAATTATTTGATTATAAATTTAGTTTTTTGAAGTGTGAAAAGTTATCCTCTAGCGGGAGGGAAGCATTTTGGATGGAAAAATAAATAACATTTTATTAAAATTACATTAACAGAAAATATTAAAGAAAATACAAAAATAGCTAAAGACGCTACTGATCGTGGCGACGCTGGTGCATGATGCATCCCATGATCGTGATTACATTTTTAAGTTATATTATCCAATAAGTCTCTGTATTCTACACGCAAATCATATTGACTTTTCAAACATAACTAAGTTTCAGTCCCAGCACAATCAAACCAAATTGTCACCATTAAACCTATTGGTAATCAGTCAAATTCCCATTATCATGCTTTTTAAGGTAAAAAAAAATATATATATATATATACTGAACATAAGCCTTAATTTGAAATTAATAACCTCAATCCTTTATCCAGAGTTGCTTAAAAGTGAACAACTTTCCACTTAAAGCGTAAAATCCTTACCAACTGTTAACCAAGCTTAAGTTAAATTTCAACTGTGCCAAAATCCATTTCTTTACGAGTATTAGCATATTAGTATCACTTTTAAGTTTTAACATACATACATTACAGAAAGATCAAACAAATTGACAAAAGACTGGATTAATTAAGCTGACCATTAAGAGGAGAAAATGGGAGCTTTGGAAGAGTTCTGAATAGGATAGTTTGTCTTCCTTGAACCAACAAAGGTGGAGGCAAGTATGCAGTGATGGAAGCCATGAATACCTGAAAAGACAACAACAAATTAAACCCACAAATTTGACAGAAAACAATTTGAAATAATAAATCAAAAAAATCAAATTTTCAGTAATGGGTTATTATTTCCAAGCTCCAAAGAGGTATCAAATGATACTATTAAAGAAAAATAAAGTTACTCAACTTGTAGTTTTTTTTTTTTTTATTATTACTGATATTTTATCCTCTTTAATATTTGAGGAATGTCTACTCCACTCCCATTTTGAAAGAGAGTAGACAGCCTTCACTCAATTATATAATTGAGGAAGAAAATTAAGTCTCTATATTGCGATATGAGAGACTCAAACTCATACTCTCAGTTATTTTATGAGAGTGGATTCTACGAGTTGGACAAATACCAATTGATTACTCAACTTGTAGTTGCAGAGGGGAAAGAGTGTGTGTTTTCTATATACAGCAAAAATGTTTATAGCTTATTGGGCTTTTTGTGTTGGATGTGTCAACGAGACACTAAAAATAAGCCCTGAGCTAATGAATTATGGCACTCTATCTTTTTTAATTCTTTTTTTTTTAAATGAAATATTATATTACAATCTATTTAACATATTTCACTTTCTTTCTTAACTTCATGAGAAGCGTTTCTAATCCCTCTCTGATCACAAGTTGATAGATGCTTCTATAATTTATTGAAATAGATTTCTTCCCCCCCTCCTAATAAGATTGAGGACCAATTTAGTATCGAAATTGACTAGCTGTAATTTAGAGACTTCAACATTCAAATATTTGGTAAATATTAATAATTGTGACAAAAATCTATTATTTATATATTTAAAAATTATATTTACTATTAGTTATTAATTTTTATTTTATAATTATAATTTTTTTTAAAAATTAAGCTACATGGTGTCAATCTTTTCATTACATTTATAGAAACAACTTGGTGTGCATTTAAAATTCACTTTAAAAGTAGTACTACTAGTTTTGTTAGTATGGGAATGTCGACCTTTTGTATGGACCTAAATTTTTTTTTTGTTATCTTAATTACGTTATGGGGCTTCGATTCGTTATTGATTGATTAGACCCAGTACACATAAATCTGGCCAGTTATTGATTTGGCCCATTACCCCAAAGTGAGTTAATGTACTACCGACAACTGCACCAGTCCTCCGAGGTCTCAGGAGATGATTTCTTAATCCTACATTCTTACTATCTTGTTTAATCAGGTGATCTAAAAGAGGTTTTAAAAGAATTTGGATTCGATGGGTTTGTACCTTTTTTTCTTTTCTTTTTCTTTTTTGTTTTAAAAACTGTAATTCGTGCTTATTGGATAATAAACTGATAATTAATGCTATTGTAACCATTGAGTTTACATCTGTCTTAATTTGTTTGAGAAATTTAACAAACTATTGATTTAATAATCCTAAATTAACTCTGCTAGTTTTTAACTTCATTGACGTCATTTTCTCAATCAGTATGATTAATAATTAAGATTCAAGACATATGATACGTAAATTAAATTTAAATCCCATATTAAGTTAGATTATATCATAACTAGTAATTAATCTTTATTAAACCCGTTCCCAATTTTGACATTTTCTTTCATATAATTAAATCCAAATTATCTTTTCTTATTTATCCTTGAAACTTAATTGCACCTTACATTTGCGCCATCCCAGGTCAATTATAAAATACAGGATTTCGTAATATTATACAATATATCATACTATTAATAAGTTAATACGCATTGTGTTAGTCATTTCAAGATAATACGCGCTGCGTTAGTCAGAAAGTTCAGACTTATCTTCAATATTATTATTGAATAAAATCGCTCTGATTTAACAAGGAATAAGATGGTGCTTGTTTTCTATTACTTTAAAAGTATCTGTATGTGTATTTACGTACAAAATACAATGCATGACCTGTGATTTTCATTCTCATAATTCCTTTTGCCTCTGGAATAATTTTTATATCCACTTCCAAATTGCCTGTATAAGAAATATATGGTAAATTTTTAAAGTACAGCCTTTTCATTTCTTCATAAAAATTGACCCTATTGAATATTGATCACTTCTTCTTTCACTGAACAAAATTGCCCGTACGAAAGAAGTAGCTGCAGCTTATTTATTGCAATTTAATTAATTTATGAACTGAAGGCAAAACCAACAGCAGGTGTAAAATGGAACAGATGACTTGAGCCCAAAAGCAGGATAATCCAAATCCTCACCGTCTTGATTTTTGATTCTTCTAAATTAAAATTATCTTGGAGTCAGAACAGAACAGAAGCCAAATAATTAAACAGTCAAAATCTCAGCTTAGTAAAGGCGCTGGAACTTGAAGCGATCAAAACGACAATATTTTATGCTGTTTTGATTTCACTTAAGTTGACGCATGCGTGGCAAATGGTGGTTTGGTTGTTGTTGCAGCTGATTTTGGTGGGAAATGCAGTTAGTGACTAACAAACCCAGAAACAGGATATTTAAGCTGCTTCTGGTGCATTCTCATAGATTCCATTCGAGAAAGATCAGAGCGAAAGAGAAAAGGAAAGATTGTTTCTTGTGTTCTTTGTAATCACTAAAGCCTAAACTGGACGCAGCCGAACCACTATAATCTCTGGGCTCTCTGATTGTTTGTTCCTGTTTGTTTGGTTCTATGATGAGATCAAATCTGAGTTTATTTTTGTGCCATTTGATCAATTCATAACACCATGGAAACTCCCCTTGCAACTAAGCTTATGCATTATTTGAAGGTGCTTAGCTTATGCATTGAGAGGATATACAAGAATTTCAACAGTTTGATCAAGAATTGTGATGAAGCAGATCTTGGTGAAAGATTGCAGGCGCTGGGAATTAACGAATGGATTTCTGAAACAAGCCAGCAAATGGATATTCTGAAAAATGAACCCGATCATTTTGAGCATGAACCGACCGCGCGAGCATTGAAGTTCAACAGACAAGATCGCATGGATGCAGTTATTGTTGGGATTATGTGTTCTTTAAAAGCATATTGATTTATTTATTTATAATAAATATATTTTCAGATTAATAAAATATTTAAGATATTTTTTAATTACATAAATATTTTGAATAAAGTACGTTTAATTATATTATATATATTTATGTGATCATCACATGAATTTACAGACGACATAAATACAAGTTATCTTATGATTAAATAAATTGAGTTCGCAGTTAATAAATAGAAGCGTTCTATTTATGTTTAGATTGTAGTAAATTCTTTGAACGATTTGTCTTAATCATGTATGAATGTACTGATGTTGTTTGACTACATTGAATTGGATCACATATGAGATTTAATTAACTTTGAAACAACTACCAGACTTATTAAATTTCATAGGCATTGATTTTATTGCAATCTCAAGCGTGTCAACGGGCGCGATATACATTTATAGTCAAGATTACTTGGTATCTTAGTGAGAGCAATTATGAGCAGTGAGATTACAGATTAATAAAATAGAATTTGTACAACACATCTCTTGACGGATTTTCAGTACTTGATCATAAATTTTTCTGGCAAGAGCGTGTCAATATAATTAGTATGTTGAAAATGATCATTAGGGAAAGCCAGTAAGTGTCAAGGAACAAGATATAATTAAATTGATTCGACAGTTGAAATATCAATTTAATTAGCGATGTGGTACAAAGGATTGTTTAGTAAAGAAATCAATGTGGCATGGGTTGAATTATTATTCGAGAACACTATCCTAGATAGCATACAATTATGGAGATCAATTCCAATCTTTTAGTGGAGCAGATTTGAAATTAAATAATCGGGTTAGTTTAATTACAGGCCTAATTAATGTAGTCACTATTGTATGTACCCATACGATCCCCAGGTTAGCTCATTTAATTGACTGCACCACTCCTAGATTGATAAGCAAGATAACTAACTATTTGGGTTAAAAACTTAAATATATTATTTGATGGGAGAATTTATTTTATAAATTCTAAATATATATTTGCACCAACATTTATAATCTCTTGTCTCTCTTGAGACATAGACTAGATTTTTTCATACATATATATCTAATCTATTTTCCCATCCTAAATGCATACCATCAATGCTTTCACATAGATTTTATAATCAAAATTCAGCATATTGAATTATAAGGGATATTATATATCATAAATATTTTATGAATTTAATGAATTATTGAAAGATGGTACAATGAATAAATTATCAGAATCTCTAATAATTTCACAAAACTTATAAATCAATAAGTTACCACTTTCTAGCTATAGGCAAAGAGGATTTTCTTATCGAAGATTTCAACACTTTGATCTGATCAATTATTTAGACATATGGGAAAATAATTAATTAAATTGAATTTTACTATATTTATTAAATAAATTAAGAATCCCAAATTTATCTATAAATGATATAGAAAGTGTAAACAAAATATTAGAAATTAATAATTTCAATGAAGAAAATATAAAAAAAATTAAAAAATTAGGAGATCAAATGAGTAAAGAATTAATTAATAGAGTAAACAATTAATAAAAGACTTCAATATTAAATATCAGGATGTATTAAAGCAAGAGATTATTAATATAATGAATAAAAATTCAATAGATAAAAGATTAAACAAGTTAGAGTTTTAATTAAATAAAATAGAAAAAATGATTGAGGAACTTGGTACTAAAATTGTTATAAATAAAAATAGAAAACTTCAAGGAAAAAAATTTTTTTTGAAAGATTAATCAACTTTGTTACATTGCCAATGGGATAGTGAAGACGTTCACACATGCCACATTTTAAGATAAAAGATTCAATTAAATAAACTTCAATTTTGTTAAGGAGAACCCAACACATCCTCCAAGATAAAAGTATATTACATGATGCAAATAAAATTATCTTCCATTATCCAACCGATTAAGAAATTGTTTGCCTCAACTTCAAAGGTCCCTAAAGCATCTGTCAGCAAAGGTTCCAACCTCAACCTGAGGCCTCATTTCTCATTACCGCCGAACAGGTAATCCAAGGAAGATCCTCCACCAGAGGCCGCATGCACCTTAGTTGTAGGGCTATCAGTGAGGAAGTTGCCACAGTTCTGGCCATCAGCGTGAAAATAGTTGTTCGCTTTGTTCCCAGGAACTCTAGCTGGAATCTGCTTATTGACTTCTGCGGGTGGTGCTGCCGCTGCTGGTGCAGCTGTGTGGCATTTTGAGGAGCTCCAGTGTTTGCACGCTCAACTTGGTTCTGAGGGACTTCAGTAGTTTTCAGAGTGGGTTTAGCTGGAGGAGCCTCTCCGCTTCCAAAAAGGTACCCCAGAGAACTTTGTCCTCCACCACTGCTGACTCCATGACCCATAATTTCTCTTTTGAACTTTTATCTAACAAATCCTAGATCCCGATTCTTTCTCTGCTTGAGTGTTGTGTGTTGCTTGGATCAAATCTAAAGTAAAATGAGGGAAGGAGGAAGAAAATTGAAGTATAGCAATGTTGTTTGTTGCCTGATTGCAGCCAGCGGTTTAAAATAAATTTTAAAATTTATTGACATTTGTTATAATTATTTTCTTTTTGAAGGATTTCAAAATTTATAGCTGTAATGTACAGCTAATGTAACATAAGCTTTGCCATGGAAGAGTTCATGGGAAAACAGTGTTGATGATTTCCAAGACAAGTTCATGATTGAAAATGGGAATGAAAAATTTTTAATTGTTTAAGCTACTGCCAATTGATTGTTGAACATGAATTCATGCTAGTTTTTACCTCGTGCTGCAATATTAATATGTTGAGGATACTTGATTTTTTTTTTCTTATTATCATGATATGTACATGTCTTGGGTTGAAAAACATGTCATGTTTGCTGCATACGCTCGCACTAGAGCAATGATTCTTTTCTTCTCTTTGACCACTTGCTCTTTCTCTCTTTACACTTTTCTAGGGCTCCTCTCTTTGTTCACATTTCTCTCCAATTCCCCTCAATCCATTTATAGTCTCTTGACATCTTATTCTGTCATAAGATCAATTTCCTGTAAAAGCTTTTTCAGTTATGCAGTGAAATAATAGTCAGCTTGAGTGGAAGTCCGAATGATTTCTGCCCACTCATATAAGCTGATCTGCAGTCCTTTTTCCCCATTTGTTGTTATGTAAATGTACTTTCGAAAAGCTTGATTGTTATCTTCTTCTTTTCACAAGTGGATTTATCGTAATATCTTTTTGCTTAGAAAGCTCTTGCTTCCATTGCACAAGTTTTTGTAATTACACATACATTTCATAGATTTCCATTATTTATATTTATGTTTCATATTATACAATGGGCCATTTTTTTTTTCAGAGTTTTCTTCAGACTGTCACTACTTGATAGTCCAAGGGTGTCAAACCTTTCTGAGATATTCTCCTTCTCAAAGTCTATAAAATCAAAATGGTCTGCTACTTCAATCTGGTAGATTTTTTGCAACTTGGTTCCATTTGGAATTGGTATTTTATATGTTTCAACTTGTCAATCTGACTTGCGTTTTTTTTTTTTAACGGATACAAGAATGTCTCAGTTAAGAAACTAAGCAAAGAAGTTCAGCTAAGATGAGTGGAAGAATTGCTGGAGTTGCAAAAATGATTAAATGCCTAGATCTTGCCTCCAAGCGAACTGGAATCTCTGCACCATCTTTTGTTAACACGCAGGGGGGCTGTCTAGTGCCTTATTTGGTATTTTCAATGTAATCACAGCTCTTGGCGCCAAAACACGCATGCTATTACTAGCCAACAATTCTTTAATTTGTTTAAAGAAAGTATTTTTTTTCAACTCAGGGATATTTTGGTCATTTTATCAAGTAACAAATGGCCAACTAAACGATATACTATAGTCAGGGGAGGTGACTGAGAATAAGCGAATACAATCTATCACATTGAGAATATGCCAAACCTTAGGGGAGGTTTTTGATAATTACCCTTTTAAACTGCCCAAGCGTGTGGGTTGGCTGTATTTGAAAATTTTTGACAAAACTTTTAGCAGATAGCAAGTTCTCATCTTGTAACTCACAACTGTCGAGAACCTCCTCGCTGTCTCTCCACTTTCCGTGTCTGTCTTCTCTCTTCTCTACCTCTGCATGCAGTAGGCTAATATCGTCACGTCTAAGAACTGCATCATCAGTTACTCCTGAAACTCACAACCAATGCGATGGAAATTGCCTCAAAAGTGGTGATGGTTTCACCTCATAAATCTTAAATTGCAAAAGATTTTTTGTTGAGTTACACAGAGAAGGAATCGTTGAGCAATCACCATGATGTAGATGGTCAGTTGGAATTAACTATAGTCTTCCCAAGTACAAAGGTAACCAGAGAGAGTTCAATAAAGAAGATTGTGTTGATAAGAGCTCGATCAACTGTCCATCCAAATATGGTAATGCCCCCAGGATTTGCCTGCAAATACATAACTGCACAGAAGAAAAGTGAATTAAACATGAGTTACCTGCTTTTGTATGTTTGCCCAAGCATATGCGACAGCCAATGAAATATATTTTGTTCTTTTCCTAATATCAGACTGCAGTAGATATTTAACAATATAAACAATTATCGTTTAGTCCATTCAATCTTTTACTCATGTTGCCATGGTAATATTGAGACCCATATGCATAACCGCAAAGTAGACTGAAAATGACTAAATTTGATCATAGCGTAAGTTCTTAATTTTTCAATTGAGAGATAGTATAATAGGAATAGTAGGAATGTTATAGGACAAGATTTGAAACCGTACCATAAGCTTGTCTCCTGTGGTATGAGGACATATACGAAGCCAATTGTGTATTTGTTGGCATTGCAACATAATCTAAAGACTCCAAATCACTTTCAGAATAATTCATATGCACTGAGTTCAATGGACTGGAAGCTTCCAAGTTTCCGAAACTGTTTGAGACTCTAAGTTGAGATGAATCAGCAGAATTGCATGTTGCCAATGCATGCCATCTACTTGCTATGGACGCAATGTTTTGGGCCCTGTGGGAAATTTTTGTGGCTGCATGTAAGCAAAGAATTATGCCAACAACCTGCACAACTGAGGACGCCTGGAAAGTTGTCCAGATATGAGGGTAATGAGAATTGAATTATGAAGCAGCTAGAACATAAAAGAGTGCAAGATTAAGAAAACAATTGCAAAGGATCCAATTTGGATGCTATCAGAGTAAATTTTTCTTTTTTCTTAAATCTCCAATCAATAGAGCTTTCAGACAGCTTTTGCAAATCCAAGAGCATAGAAGCTAAAACCACTAAGATATACACACATGGTTATTTGGCTAATATATAAATAAAAAAGAGTAACTTACTGCAAAATCACCACCGTTTATGAAAGTGATTTTTCCGCCATACCCAGTCGTCTGGAAAAGAGTCACAATTTGACTGGCTGTGACAACCAAGAACTCTAAGACAAGATAAATTCGGAATCTGTGGCTTATCTTAGACAGATGATAGCGTAGTCGCATATGCTCTTCTATCAGTACCACAACATCAGATTCCCTTGCCAAGAGCTTCGCATAATCATCAAAGTGCATAACTTGCAAGTTGCAGACTACATGAAACAAGATGCTGGCCGATAGAGATATTGTACTCAAGTAAGTCCAGGATAGAATGAAAGCAAATAAAATAGCAGTAGATTGCCACCATGATTCATGATGTACATATAAAATGCGGATGATCTCTCGTGCAGTCTTCAGAATGAAACATGGCAGTGACCAGAATATAAGCAAGCGTAAAGAATCCTGTATACATGGTAGAAAACCAAATATCTTATTAAATACTGATTGCCATTTCCTTTAAGGTATAGAAATGACAAGAAGTGCAAATCGAAAAAAGAGACCATGAAATTGAATAGTTGAAAAAAACAAAAAAACAAAAAAATTCCCATTTTGTAAGGAAGTGAACTTAGCAATCGTGTGTCCATATTTACTAGGACACCACTGTACTAAAATTCTAAAATCCTCAACTCAATTAAGCCTTAATCATAAATCAGTCGGGGTCATCTACATGCATCCCTTTCTCAATCTGCATTATCCTAGGCTGGCCTAAATTCTGTAATCATTTACAATTTATGTATTTTTTCACAAGTAGATTCCCGGATACATTAATTTTTGTGGATTCAATAGTGAGATTTACAAAACTATGAAATATGCAATGAAAAAATGAGAGTGGTTGCCAGACTCAGCTTCAGGTCTGTTATGTAAGGTTAACATTATAATCTTGATAAGCTTATCATAGACAGGGGAATCATACAACCTTTACTACTAGATTCTTATCTACTACACATTCAATTCTACCATCGATTTGAAGGGAAAACTAAAGTTGGCAATTCAAACCCCAATATGCACACCATAAATCAGGATTCTCATATTTCATGTCTACTGTGAACAGATCAGTAACAATATATATATTTCATTTGGATGCAATTATTTTTTTCTGCAACCCAAAGAACCTAAACCCTTGTAACTTACAGTCAACACCTACCTCTCCAGTCTCCACCTTAACACGCGATGGTCAAATCATAACTCAAAACACACCATTTGAATAAAACTACTTGAGAAAGCTGCAAAATCTATCAATAATCTTTTCTCAATTCTCAATTAAGCGAAACAGACAATAAATACAATCAAACTTAAAAATGCTCACCTTTATTTGCTGAATATACTGGTAACGAAACCATGCTCACCTTTATTTGCTGAATATACTGGTAATGAAACCTCTCCATGTGGCCACTATGGCGATCAACAAAAAGGAACTTCCTGATACCATATTTACGCAGATTATGGGACATACAAATCAAAGAAATAGCAGCTAAACAAGCTTGGGAGGCCACAATAGACAACTCAAAATCCTGAATTTGACCCTTCTCACATCCGGGACAATTGGACAATTCAAGTATCACAACTGGGACCAACACTCCTATTACTACAAAAGCTGTCCAAGACAAGACAAAGCTCAAAACTGAAGAGTGGTTGAAGCCCAGAAACGTCAAAAAATATTCAAGCATTTGTAGTGTCCGATCGAGATCAGTTTCTGGGATTTGGTTTTCCTGCTGCCGCTGTTGTTGTGGATGTTGAGTGTGATTTTGGTTTGCATTATTAAGAAGAGGTGTTTGAGCGGGAGGTGGGTCTGTTTGTATTTGTATATGAGGATCAGCCATGGTCACGAACTTGTTTCAGCTAAAGTTCAGTTTTTTACCTCATCAATAATAAAAATTTATGAGATCTTGTCAAGAAAAGTTTGATTGTCTAATTTAATTTTGTTTTTCTTTTTTGGGTTTCAGTTGCTGAGAGACATATAATAGATCAAAAGTAAAGTTGTGATCTTGTCTCCAGATCAATGATGGATGAGGGAAAGAATTAAAATATTACATTGAATCTTGACAGGCACACAGCAGGGGGGCAATGGGCAAAATTTAAAATTTTAATTTTTGATCGATATGGTATTAAGGTGTTTGGTTTTGGTGGACTCTCAACAACTAATATGTTGTATTGTGTGGAGAGATCATTCCAATGGTCCAAATGGTGCTTTCTGGTAGGTGAAGGTACATGTAATATGATAGTAGGCGAGGTATAGGATTAAAGATTCTAGATTGTGCTGACGTGTGTTTCAAAAAGCTGTAACCTGGGAATTTGGAGGATTTTTCTTTTTATAAAGAAGAAACAGACAAAAAGACAAATATTACCAGGCCACCCATTTACCAGCTACACAGTACGCTGTACACACAACACATTGGCAAGCAATATTCCGTGAAGATGCCTGACACTGACAGTTCACTGTTGGTCTTGGAACTTCTCAAACAAATATTCAATTGGGAAACCTATCCCAGCTTCTAGCAAAATGTTTCAAAATACACAAAATATTTGTCACCGGATCCATTTAAGTTTTTTAGAATTGTATTAGAGAATCACTTTTTCGTTAATCCTAGAAGTAAATTATTAGGTAAAGAAAATCTTGGTGTTTACTTGAATTTTTGCTAAAATTTAATAAGTGGGTAGGTGATAATTTTTCAATAAGGGAAAACAATTTTGGCAGCTGGTAAATGGCTATTTTATCATTGCGACGGCAGCATACACTACCTGAGCTAACAGAAAAATGGTTTAATAGTACACTTGACGAGCTTTAGGTGGGCCATTAATAATTAAAAAAAGCTGTATGTGTTTTTAAACTTTCACAAAAAAAAAAAAAGGTGGATCACTAATAATATTTTTATTTTAATTTTTTTTAACTGTTCGTTTATCGATGAATATATGGTTAAGTTTAGACTTGAGATTGAAAAAAAAAATTGATTTTATATAATTATTTGATTATAAGATTAATATAAATTTATGCTGTTGAAGTATGAAAAGTTAATCTCTAGTGAGAGGGAAGGGTTTTGGATTGTAAAAACTAATGGGAAAGTTGTGACAAATAGGTTAATTATTGTAATTGGTAATGGTGTATACATGTAATTTAATGTGTCGATTCAGTGTTATTGTTTCATTTTATTTCGATTGACTCGAGATCGAAGCTTGTAGTATCACACACATCATGCTGATAAATTTTTATGCTAGTTTATAGGTTATAACTTGATAAATGCATTTTGAGTTACGAAGCACAATACAATTGTGAATGTACATGTATTTCCAATAAGTAGTAGTAGTTAAAAATAAGGACAATTATCTACCGACCATCTGTTTTTTTACACATTTTAAAAAATACATAAAAATTTTTTTGGGACTAAATTCCACTTGAAATTGGCATTTATTTCACTCATCCACCGCCGTCTAAACTATGTTAGAAATTTACTGATGTCAGAAGGGTAAAATTATCATTTAATTTTAACAAATAAAAACAACCCCAAATCAAATAAAAAAATTATACACCACAAATTATTAAAATGAAAATCCTTTGATTCAATTGAAAGAAAAATGCTCAGCCCTAACCTTAACTCAACAGCCACACACAACAAAAATCAAAATTAATTTTTATTTAATTTATAATCAAATAATAACAAAAAGATGCATGGTTGGTGAACAGAAGCCGATGGCGCTGGCGTGTTGAAGTCGGTAATGAGTGAGAGGTAAGATAAGAGGCTGCAATTTTTATTTGACTGATAAGAGAAGATGCTAAAATATTTTTTTTTCCCTAAAAGAAGAGATGAGACTATAAAAAATATGAGGCTGATAAAAAAAAAAAAGAGGCTAAATTTGATGCAGGTGTCATACGATAGCTAGTCAATCATGAGCCTGTGGGTAATGTCAAATATCCGGCTGCCACCGTACACCTCTGTACCCGCTTGATCAGGAGTTCATCGGACAACGAGCAATCAGGTGTAGTTGTGGGATAAGCTTCATCATTTGTTGCAATAGTGAGTATAAGTAAAGTGAAGATTACGAGTGGCAACAAAAACTGAAAGTTGATTGTAATAGCTTTGGCCATGCTTATGGATATTATTTATTTTTAATTAAGGCTGGTTTTGTTTTGAATGAGATTGAAGATAAGTTTTGTGTTTAGCCGCTGCTGATGCTTTTTTTTTTTCTCCTTTATTGCTTTGCCTAAATTCTTTTAATTTTTTGGTTTAATGTTTGGTTTTAATTTGGTTATTAGATTGAGTTTGGGATTAGGTTTGGACTTTAATTCTTTTAATTATTTTCACTTTAATTTTGGCTATTTTGTTTCATTTTTTTAATATCTACATTGCAAAGAATAACAAGTCATGTAATTTTTTTGTCATTGAGCTAGGGTGAAATAGTAATTTTACATTAAAGACGTAAAATAGTCATTTTATTAATATTTTGTTAATTTCTCTCGCAGAATTTAGATGGCAGTAGAATAGTGATAATTTTTATAAATTTTAGGTGAAACTAAAAAAAAAAAAGAAGAGAATTTGTGTATTTTTTAAAATGTGCAAAAAAAAAAAAAGAAAAAAAAGGGGAATGTCGGTAGATAATTTTCCTAAAAATAATAATAATAGAGTTTCGAGATGAAAGCGCGGAAGCTAACGACGCTACTGAATACTGATGCATGATGCATCATGAGGGAGAAACACTATTGTGAGACTGTGTTGTCCCACGGCTTAATGGTGCTGGTAACGTACAGGGTTTAATTATTTAATTTTTTTTTTGAGAAGGTTTAATTATTTATTTATTAGCAGATAATTTCAAATTAGCTAGCCGTGTATAATAATGTGCTCTCTTAAAAAGAATCGGACAAAATTAAAGTTAAAATTAAAATTCCAACTGCAATTTCAACAACTCCTCCAAATCCAATGGCGAACAAAAACATCAACTCATCATCAGTGGATCCCAAAAACGGATTCTGCTCCGAAACCAAGATATTCCACAGCCTCCGTCCCTCCATCGCATTCCCGCCCGAAACGACATCAGTCACCTCCTACGTCTTCTCTCTCCTCGAAGCCCACCCTCCGCCGCCCGACACCACAGCCCTCATCGACGCTGCCACTCGCCGCGGCATTCTCTATCCCGACCTCATCCTCCGCATCAAGAATCTTGCTTTCTCCCTCAAAACCAAGTACAAGCTCTCCAAATACGACGTCGCTTTCCTCCTCTCCCAAAACTCCATTCACATCCCCGTTCTTTACCTCTCCCTCTTCTCCCTCGGCGTCGTCGTTTCACCTTCCAACCCTTCCTGCACCATACCTGAAATCCTCCGCCAAATCCATCTCTCCAAACCGGTCATCGCGTTCGCCACTCACGACACCGCTCACAAGATCCCCCAGCTTAAATACGGCACCGTTCTGCTCGACTCCCCCGAGTTTGAATCGCTCTCCTCCACCGATTCACTAGATTATGATGGCGAGGAGAGAGTTGGGTTTTCAGTATCACTATCCGATCCAGCGGCGATCTTGTACTCTTCAGGGACGACGGGGATGGTTAAAGGAGTGCTGCTGACTCAGCGGAACTTGGTTGCCGCCGTGGCCGGAGGTCACGCGGTTCGTGCGGCGAGGAGCGAGCCGGCGGTTGTGCTGTGTACGGTTCCGTACTTCCATTCGTACGGTTTTGCATGCTGTTTGAGGTCGTTGGGGATGGGTGAGAGTTTGGTGTGCATGGGGAAGTTTGAATTCGGTGGGATGTTGACAGCTGTTGAGGGGTTTAGGGTTAGCCACGTGGTCTTGGCTCCACCTGTTGTTTTGAAGATGGCACGAGATGGTGGCCTGATGGACGGCTATGATTTGAGCTCGATTGAAGTCGTGGCGTCTGGTGGGGCTCATTTGACATTGAGTGTGGTTCGGCAGTTTAAAGAGAGGTTGCCTAAAGTGAACCTGGCCCAGGTTAGTTTAGTAAAGGGGATGGCCTCAGTGGCTCAGTCATCAGTCTGCTCCACTACAATACTCTTTCTTCTATTTATGCGTCCTTATCAGAAATCTGCTACAAAAAAAGATTATTTGATATTTTACACGTCATTCATAAACACGCAAAATTCTGAACTTGCATTTTGCATTGCATTATGTGAGCAGTTGGCATCTTCAGATTGGAATGTGTTGAGTCCGTTGGCGTAGGTTTTGTCTTTCTTCGTCCATCTTACTCAGCCTTAATTTCTCTCTCTCTCTCTTTTATTTATTTATTTTTAAATTTTAAATTTAAATTTAGTAGGTTTGCATTATTTTATGTGAGCAGTTGGCATCTTTATATATTGGAAAATAGTTGCAGTGTACTGTCAAGTGCCAACTGTGCTTGGAATTCGATGCAGCAGCTATCATTTCTCTTTCCAAACAAAAAATTTAAAATACAAGAAAAGGGGGAAAAAAGAAAGATGTTTTACTTTTAATGTTGCAATAATTAGTGATAAAAATAAAATGTGATGAAGGGATATGGGCTGACAGAAACAACGGCGAGAATATTTGGAACAGTGGGTCCAAAAGAATGCCAAGTCGTAGGCGCCACAGGAAAGCTTTTATCAAATTGCCAAGCTAAAATTGTTGATCCCGAATCAGGAATTCCTCAGCCTCCTTCCACGCCTGGAGAGCTTTGGGTTAGAGGACCTTTCATTATGAAAGGTAACTTCTTTTGCACTTCACTTCCATTTGGACTTGGACCATTGCTCTTTATATTTTCAGTTTCATTATTAACGTTTTGTTCATATATATACATATATATATAGGCTATGTTGGTGATGAGGAAGCAACTGCAGGTATTCTGGATTCTGATGGATGGCTAAGAACTGGAGACCTTTGTTATATCGACAATGAAGGATTTCTGTTTTTCGTGGATAGGATTAAGGAAATGATCAAGTACAAAGGCTACCAGGTTCGATTCTTTTTTCCCCCCTTAAATGTTATTTGATTTGTTGTCAGTTTTATCATATCAATGTAGTATTAACAATCAAGTTTTATATGCTGATGTTTGTACTGCTTTAGATTGCCCCAGCAGAACTAGAGCATCTGCTTCAATCCCATCCAGATATAGTTGATGCAGCTGTGGTTCCGTATGTCATTATTTATTTCCCTTATTCTTCTGTTTCATTATCATTTTTTTTCAATGAATATTGGTTCTTTTCGGAACTACAATTTAAAGTCTCATTTGATGGATTGGCAGGTTTCCGCACGAGCAAGCAGGTCAGGTACCAATAGCCTTTGTGGTGAGAAAACGTGGGAGCATCATTGATGAATCACAAATTCAGGATTTCATTGCCAAACAGGCATGCACGCGATACTTATTCTCTCATCTTGTGAACAAAGAACATATTTTCTTTGACCAATTTTTACCATCTACTTCATTTTTTTTTTTTCGTTTTTCTTCTACTTGTAGGTTGCTCCTTATAAGAGAATAAGACAAGTGACCTTCATTGATTCCCTACCCAAGAATTCCCCTGGTAAGGTGTTGAGGAAGGAGTTAATCAAACTTGCACGCTCAAAGGCTAACTCCAAGTTGTAAACTTATATTTCTTCGCCAAAAACACGGTTGCTAAGGCAGAAATACCAGGTAATAAGACCTTCTGAACAACTGTACTTCATTTCTTTCTCCTTTATGCAAAAGATGCACCGTTTCACTTTTCTTAGCCAGAGAGTGAGAAAACGATATGTTCAATATAAGTTGCAGAACATTATCTGTTGCTTTACAAAGTTTGGATCAGATCCAATATCATGATAGTCCAAGTTTTCTGTGTCCTATAATATCTTTTACCTACAAATTACAGAGCTTTAATATCAAATACTGAACTCCAAAAGATTTATTGAAGGTCCAGACAACCGCACGGCACAGAAATAAAATGGTATGCACTAAACGATAGTGACAAAAAGGCATCTACCAGTGTCTCAATTCAGCTAAGTCCATCAGATAGAAATACTATTAGGGATTCCTCGACCAGTTACTCCTGGACCAGATGAAGGAAGGAGCAGTTCATATGGCGGAATGCCAGCACCACATCTGCCTTTAAGACGGAAATCCTTATTTCTTGCATTTATTATCTTTTCTATCTCCTCCAGATTAGCAGAGAACTTATCAAACATATTCAAAACTTCATTGTCATTGATCCAGTGGCTGTGTAACTGGTTCACCTGACCCAGATACTCTTCATCAGGAGAGTGAGTGGACAGAGTGTCTTGAACAGCCATCACTTTAGTTGCTTGAAGCTGAGTGGGCAGTGAAGACAAAAAAGTACGCTGAGGGTTTAAGAGGAATTTCTCATAACCAGGCTCGTTTTCTTGTGGGATGAGTTTTCTCACAAGAGTAGGACGGTTAGGGACATATCCTCCAAAAGGATACTGTCCAAAGTTTATGGCAGCATGCTGACCCGATGCAATCCAGATCATTATCGTAATTATCCCAGACAAGTCCTCTTGGGTTTCAAGTTTGGGCCACCATGGTTCGTTCCTTTTGTCATAGTGCCCTTTGTTCTTAATCTCACTCCACCATGCTTGGAGCTCAACATCAGACGTGACAGAATTTGGTTCCACGTAGAAGTGTGCGATATATGATTCTACCCACTCTTTTATAGCACACCAGATAAGAAGCCCATCTGCTGCATACGGATAGTCTTCAATCACAAGTCTTACACCGCTAGGCATTGAAGGATCCTCCACAGCCATACCCCTGACAATTTTATCGTTAGTATCGGTTACTCAGTATGTTTGCTCTACCAGAAGGTAACATTGACCTTAAGGTAGAAGAGTTGAAAATGGTGATAATGCCACTGGAACAAGCAAACAAAAAGGAAAATTGGGTGCATGGAATTCAAGTTTTAGAGGCTTGAGAGTGATTAGATCCCAACCTGCGCAGAAGATCTGCAGGCAATGCCTCCATGTCAAACCTCCAAAAACTCTTGTAGGCTGCAGAGCTTAGCTCCATGGCATACCTTCCTGGGCTGAAAGAAGCCTCAATTATACCCCCTCCATTTATTAAACTTTGCCGTGCAAGGGCATTAATTTCTAGAGTGTAGCGCATGTGAGGATGAAGCAACTTATAAATGGGGTGCATTGAACTAAGCTGTCTGTGTGTTGCAATTATGTAAGGCTCCATAGAAGCATGAGTCCTCAACCTGGGAAATTCAGATCAACAACATGTTGGAATGATAACCAATGTTTCATATTTTTGTTTTAACATCACTTGCTGTAGAAATATAGACACTGACTGAACCAATTTCAAATATAAATAAGGAAAAAAAATTACATATATAGATATTAAAAAAAATTACTTGATTATGAAAGCAAGGCTTGAAATTAATTCAAAGAAATTAAATTATTATTAGTTACCAGTGAATTACTAGTTGATGGACTCCAGCATCATTTGAACAAACATGAGCTTTGGCCAGCTTCCAAATCCAATGTGTTGTAGCATCATGCCCATGAGTGTAAACGTGTTTATTCTGAGGTGAAGAAGGTGTTGGAGGAAGGGATAGCTCTATAGCTAGTGGCCTCAGCATGCCAGCCTTGCCATAGAAGAAAACTGTCCTAGAGGCATATGTTTTTCTATCTGGCAAGGAGTTTATTTTCTTGATAAATGGCAACAGCAAGTCATGATAATCAAGTATAAACAATCTCTTCTCCTCAATAGCCTGTATCATCAGATGGTAGAGTTAAAATAGGAAAAACAGGAATTCCCTTCTTGAACAAGAGCCATACATATATTTTCCTTGGAAATATGCATTGTGTTTGGTAGTGTCTCAAGTAGACCAATAACATGATGAGAATCAAAGGAAGATGCTAAATGTGGGCTCTGCTATTGCCAGAAACTAATACGGCAGATATGATTAAGAGCATTTCTGAATAATTTGGTGCAATGCATGATGTTTTGTTTCTAACCTACAACTAGACTTGGTAGCCCACAGCCAAGTTAAAATTTAGGGTGACAACTACCGGATACCAATAGGAACAACACTGGAAAGTAAGCCAATATATCACAGGCACAGTTTACCCTGACCACAAATTTGCACCTAATTCATCTCACATTTTATGTGTCCATGAAATGAAGCACTGGATTAGAAAGAAACAGGATATGAAGCTGTTAACATAGTGCATGTGCCTATCAATACCTTTTCCATGCTCAGTCCATGAAGTTCTTCCTCTATTAATTCCTTGGTGATTGCTGATTCTGGAGGTCCATAAATAGCAGGGTCTAGTTTGCTGAGAATTGGAAATTCCTGTAGGAAAAATTTAACTTGAGACTTCCCAAGAGAGAAAATAACGCATGATATAAAAAGTAACAGACAGCAGATTTACCTATATCTTACCTTCAAAAGCTCAATGTTCACTGGGTTGACACCAGCCAATGTCTGGCGTGCAAATTCGTTGTCTCGCAACCATGCAAATCTGTCCCCTGGAGACAATAATGATAAAAGGGCAGAATGAAAATACTATTCCAGGAATTTTGTATTCTTTTTCTTTTTACTTTTAGACTGAGTTATGAATGCTATTTGTTCAAGGAATTGAGCTGCTAAGAAAAGGAATGTCCCGAGAATATAAACCCTGAATCAGGAAATGATCGTAACAGACATTTGGTCCGAGACTGTGATGTAATTGTATTCAGTCAGCCTCGCTTTCAACTGTTTTAACATATCTAGGAAGAATGATAGAAGGTGAAAAACTTACTTTTTATAACTGCTGGAGTTTCATATTTAAATAATCTATCGCCAACACTCAGAAACTGTTTCATCACACTGGCAAGAAACAGCTTGCTCCTCCCATTTTGTTCATCATCTTTCAAGAGAAAACCACTATTATATAAGTTATCAATATCGGAGAAGCATGTGAAGGGGATATCCGAACTTGACAATGAAGCAGCAATTGATGGTATAAGATTATGGAGCACAGCTTTCAATCTCCCAGAAGAGAACGTGTTCTGCTTGATCTCCTCAAAAGTTTCATCCCGAGGTACATAGACTGGATGGGGCTTTTCAATTCTACTCTCACAAAGAGGATCTGGAAAAAGTCATGGCATTAAAGAAATACCCAATTACATGATGCTTACTTAAAAAAAGAAGTGTAACACACATGGATTGCACTACAATTATCTTGCGATACCTGTCTTGGTTGGTGGTCGGCCAGTTCTACAGCGCCTAGGATAAGGCCTTTCCTCACCACTCAGAACTGGCCTAGCAAGATCTTTGTCTTTATCGGGATTACCCAAATCATTATAGACGGCATAATCATATATTCTCTCATGATGCTTTCTCTCGCCCTTTCCATTACCGCGAACACTCAGCAAGTCTTCACGCCTCAGATCTTTTATGCCAGCAGGTGTTTGTGATGGCAAATATGCCTGTTTACAATAATGAAGGGATTAAATGATTAGGCAAAACCATTCATCATAGATTTAGTGGAGGCCAGACAAAAGGGGATAATGCTCGCAATGCTCTTACAAAATTCTTACCTGATTTTTGAAGATTATTCTACTTTCAGCATTATCTTTCCGTGAATGGATCCATGTATTGGCTGGGAAGAAGACAGGGCCTCCATCAAAACCATGAATGACAATCTCCAACAAGTAAAACTCCTTGCCATGAAGATTAGTAATGAGAATAGCCCCCGGGTTACCAAAATCAGATGGGACACTGAAATTAGCCTCATATTGAAAAATGTTGACATTGCTTGAAGTTGCCGGCTTTGGCAACCAGCCCCTCACTGCAGATTCCACACTCTTCCCTGAGTTGGTAACTGCAAGAACAAATCTATTAATTAGTTTAAAGCAAAAGACCTGGCAACAGAGGAAGGTGCAGAATCATTTATGAAAATTTTATTACTGTTATCCTATAAAAAAAAAAAAAGAAAATTAAGAAAAAAATTTAAGCAAGTGACCAAAAAAAAATCTATTAATTAGTTTAAAGCAAAAGACCTGGCAACAGAGGAAGATGCAGAATCATTTATGAAAATTTTATTACTGTTGTCCTATAAAAAAAAAAAAAGAAAATTAAGAAAAAAATTTAAGCAAGTGACCAAAAAAAAAAAGAAAGAAAAGAAAAAAAAAATCCCACCATAAACGCAAGAAACACAAGATATAAAGGGTTAAAAAATAGGAAAACAGAGGAAGCTAACCAGGATCAATATCTTCACTTATAAGCTGAATCATGATTCCTTGTCCAATCCCATTTACAAAAAGCTCCCATTGATCCTCAATCTTTTCAGTGAGCTTTTCTTTCAACTTCTTCCTTATCGTGACCACTGCTTTCACATCAACCAACCCTTCTTTTGAACTCGAGCTACTAACCAATAACGACCCATTAACGTCTTTTACGTCCACTGACTTGGTAGCAGCCTCTGTAGCTTTGTTTTGATCACTATTTACAACAGCCCGAATCGGGCAGAACTTGGACCGGGCCACTCGGGCCTGCCGGAGATTCCCATTACTACTTACAGCGCCGGGTATAAGCGGAACCCGCCGGAGGCCAGGGCCGGTCAAGAGCTGTGTTTTTAGAGCTGAAGACATTGGATTCACTGCATACAATTTTCTTTGAAGTCTTTTCTAAGTCAACACTTTGTAGAGAACAAGGACCGAGAGGAAGCAAGCTACTGCTAAAAGATATCGTTGTCTTTCACTGAAGAGCCAGAGCCAGAGCCGGGCTTTGAGAAAGACACTCACCGCAAAATGAAACACTCTCGGCACGAAACGCGTGTGCGTAACGAACCAATGAATTATCAGAAAAGCGATACGCAGATGCGCACAAAGCTGTGCGAAGGTCACCGCACCGGGTGAGTGGCAGGTGTTGTAACTTTAACGGCACAGTCACCGTTAGTTAGAAAATTACTGTTATGAATACCATGCGAATGTGATGTTTTCGATAAAATTATAATTATTTTTTTTCTCAATTATTTAGTTCAAATTGAATCAATTTGAAGATCCTTTTATTACAGCAATATGAGCTGTCTAGAGCAGCCAATTTGATTGTTTGAAGTATTTTTTTAAAATAATAATAATAATACTTTAAACAAAAGATTGGTATGGCCCAAAGCAATTGGTTGAATACTTTGAAAAACGTGGTTCAATAAAAAATAGAGAAATTTTTTTTTTTATATGCCCTGTTTTCCCACTCCCCTTTTGTTGTATGCATTTTTAACTGTGTCTTCCAGAAGGCTCAACATGTACTAAACTTAAATTAAACAAGTATTTAAACATAACTATGTTGAAAATACTTCATTTCATGTTTATTTTACAATATTTTATTTGTATAGTTATTTTTTTAAAAATATAATTTTATAAAGCTGAGATTATTATATAGATGATTTTGATATTTATGTCACGTTCAGATAAGAAATATCTAGCTGCACTTGAAAATATTTAATTAAATTAAATTTCCCTCACCAATCACATAACGTATTATCCTAAATTACTAACAGAAATTTTACATAAGGAAATTTTTATTCGATCATTCAATAATATTGCGATGCGAATTTTTAGCTCCTAAATATATATATATATATATATATATGTATATATATAGATTGGACAATGGCAAAAAGAGCAGACGAAAAGCTTTCTCGAATTTATTTGTTAATGCTACCAAAAGATCACGATTCACGTGATGAATAATTCTAAGGGCGGTAGACTTGCAATTGGGTCCCATTTATCCATCCTACAAAACTCGGCAATTAAAATAAGCAACACGAGGCACATACAATCAAATTAAACAATAAATCATTGCTACTCTGCGAGTTGTTTAATTGTTTGTACCGAAGAGAGAATCATTTAATTATTGAAACATCACATGGTATGCGCAGAAATGTAGATTTTAAAACACGTAAAATATTTCTAGGTCAAATCATGATCATATATTTTGCAGTGATCTAATATTAAAACATATAGATGGATTTTCCCTTGTACATAAAGTTAACACGTATGTATGGGATGGGATTATAAAAATAGATCTATGAAGACTTCGAATCATAGTTCTGTGTCGTCTTTTTCACGAGTGGAGATTTGATCCGATTTATCGAGATTCATCGGTTGTACGCACATTAATTAATCAGGGTTGATCTGCCTTATCTTTTAATTAAAAATCAAACATGTATTATATACAGATGGTGTAGATGAATCAACCGAATGAAGAAACTAACTGGAATTCATCTATTAAAGTCATAGATGATGTGAAAAACCGAAGTCACCCGCAATGGTTAAATTGAAATTGAATCCTTTTCTCTCCGAAAATGCTCCAAAGACAAACGCACCACAACAGGTACCGCCTGGTCCCGCAGCTTCTTTCAATTAGGAATCAATAGCCATCAAACGACATCGATGATCAATGGTCGCAGTTGTCTTGTGTGTTTGTGGGGGCGGGTCACCAGCACTGATACTTCTCTATCATTTGGTAAAGTTGAGGGGAAACAAACAGACAGCGTGAATCACATGCACTGTGAGTCTGGACACCATTATCACTTTGCTTACATATGTACCACTCATATCATATGTAAACTAAAGCACCACTTCATTAACTCTGTGACGATGATTGATTGATTGATTGATTGATTTTCTTTGTCTGTTACCCACTCCCAAAAAAAAATCTTTCAAATAAATAAGGTCAAAGACTACAAGTTGGGAAAAATAATAGTTGATGCCTAAAAGAGGAAGTAATTTCTGGAAAGGGGAACAGTGGTGGCAGCAGGGCAAGTGAGAACTTCATTGTTTGCTGCAACTGTGTATGTCTCGGGGTCTACCGTGATATTTGGGAGGCAATCATTGAGCTTCATGTCCAGTTTTGTGAGTTTCCTCACGTTGCTTACGGCTTCTATCCTCTTGTTCAGTCCATATGAGCTTTTTATTCCACATTCTGCAGCTGCCTGCTTGTGACAAAAATTGAAATTTGCTCAAATGTTATCAACGGATGGAGTTTACGAGAGTGAGTTAATGCCAGAAAGAGAGACGTACCTTGCTGACAAATGCAATGGAGTTGGCACTTCCAGCTTTGCCAAATGCTCCAAACATAGGCCTTGATAGAACCTGAAATAATTCATCTCTTTTGTACATAAGGAACCAAACATCATGCCATAGAATTTAGAAAATCTGGTCTAAGTTATAGCTAGCAAGCATACACAACACTCAGTACATTCCATTATACTCCAGCATTGTGACGAATTTATGGTTTATGATCCTCTTAAGTATAACAGCCATATGTTCTTTTTATTTAAAACTAGTTTGATAACTCAAATGTGAGCAACAAGAGCCTCAAACTTGAACCCATCATCAATGGGCAGATTCTGATAACAGACAATTTTGCAGCATCAGATACCCATTAATAATTAAAGTGGTCGAAAGAAGTCAGTACCAGTGCTGGAGGTCTTAATAACAGGGCAAGCAGGTTAAACTGAAATGTAATACACATGCTTAAAAGGAATATAATCATTACTTACCGGCTCAGGGGTGGGGATGCTTGCATTTGGATCACCCATATTAGCCCATGCAATTGCACCACCTTTAATAACCATCTCTGGTTTTGCCCCAAAGAAAGTCGGTTTCCATAGAACAAGATCAGCCAACTTTCCCACCTGCAGAATCATAATTATAAATTACATAAGATTCTTAACATCAAACGTTAAATGCAGTGCCTGAAACTTGTGAAATAGCTGACAATTTATGGTTATTATCTAAATATAGAACACTTCGATTAACTTGTGCTAAATGCCCGGTTAATTATATGATTTATAAATATAGGCTGATATTCTATTTTGGATGACTATGTTGTAATCATATCAAATATTTTAACACATATCACCTCCACTGAGCCAACAAATTGGGAAAACCCATTAGCTATTGCTGGATTTATTGTGTATTTTGCAATGTATCTTCTGATCCTAAGGTTGTCATTGTCAGCAGCACTCGGACCAAATGATCCTCTTTGTGACTTCATCTTGTGTGCAGTTTGCCAAGTTCTGCTTATCACCTGGTAGAAAGAGATTTTAACTCATCTAAGACTTGGATCATTGAAAAATCTTAGCTGTTAAAAGCACTACTGACAAAAATGTGTATTCAATAAAATAATGTAGATAATATTAAGCCGGACGCAATGTCAATAACCTCTCCAATTCGACCCATAGCCTGGGAATCAGAAGATATGATGCTAATTGCCCCCATATCATGCAATATGTCTTCTGCAGCAATTGTTTCAGCTCTAATTCTTGATTCAGCAAAAGCTACATCTTCTGGAATGTCCTTATCCAGGTGATGGCAGACCATCTGCAATTATTCAAAGCAACTAAGAATGACACATTCATAGAACACCCTGTATCATTTCTGGCATTTTCTTTTCATACCAGCATGTCAAGATGTTCATCAATAGTATTGGAGGTATATGGCCGTGTGGGGTTTGTTGACGAGGGAAGGACATTTTTGACACCACATACTTTGATAATATCTGGAGCATGACCACCACCTGCACCTTCACTGTCCAAGAAGTTATCAAATGTTAGAAACATAAAAAATCAGTACAAGTAATGGGATTTTCCAAAAAAGAGAATATAACTTTTTATTTACAAGTTTAAACACAGATATAAAATAACAAATATATCCTTTCTTAACAAGCCGTAGTGCTGATTCCCTATGGAAGTTATATAATAAAATGTTCATCATATTCACAAGCCATATATCTTAAAGCTTACTGAGGATGGGCAGCAAAAAGTAGAAAACCTAAAGCATGAACTGTACACATTATGCACACAATCAAATGCATCAACAAAGAGGATGGCAACTAAGAACTTTCTCTTTACATGCGAAATCGATATCACCAGGCATCTTGAAAGAAGGAATTTTGCTCTTGTGAGAACAATATTGATGGTCTAGTGGTCTAATGATGCGTTAGAACTCAAAGAACATCAAGAAACAAATTGCAGAGTATGCATGAAAATAGTACCTGTGGTAAGTATGAATGGTTCTTCCTTTAAAGGCAGCAATTGTATGTTCCACAAATCCAGATTCATTCAAAGTGTCAGTGTGGATATTAACCTGCCAAATCATCATGTGTAGAAAACGATGACTACCAACGTAAAACTTAAAACAGAAAAAATTTCTTTTTGTAAGATTCAGGAGAGCAAAAAGAAACCTGGATGTCATATTCTTCTGCAACAGTCAAACAATTATCTATTGCAGCCGGTGTACTTCCCCAATCCTCATGCAACTTTAATCCCATAGCTCCAGCTTTAATAATTTCATGTAGCTCATCAGGTTTGGCACTGTTCCCCTAAAGTAGGCATTGCATAATAAAGGAGAAGGAAGAAGGTGAAAGGTCATCCAGTTATATTATAGATTAACAGAGGAGAGCTCTGCCTCAAATTGGTCTGGAGAATAAATGAGCAGGAGAAAGTTCGCAAGTACACAAACTATAAGTTTACTTTTCCTGTGAAGCCAAAATTTAGAGGCAGGTCATCAGTTGATTGCAGCATTAACTTCATCTGTGATGGAGCTGGTGTGCAAGTAGTTGCTCGTGTCCCATCAGCAGGTCCTGTTCCACCTCCCACTAATGTTGTAATGCCTACAAAAGGGTAAAAGTATTTGGAGCAAGTCTTGTTTAAAATTTTGCAAAGATATTTGGTTAACATGTTTCTATTTCTCTCACTCTTTTCTCCTAAAATGAGTTTAATAGAGTTTTGAAAAACGCTGAGTCAAAAATAACAGAATCTAAAATGCAACTCCATGTCCCATTATTAATGGAACAATCTGCATAATGGTCACTACCATATACAGGAGTTTTTTCATGTGTTTCGGATACTACTAGAGCACATGTGACTATTCTTTCACATCTTCAATTACAAGTTTAATATGTTCATGATCCTACATACTGTCTTTGTTAAAACTTAAAATATCCAGGGCACAATCACTCTACTCCCAACTCTAATCATTAAAAAGGAAAGACATGAAATGCAACAATTCAATAAACTCACAGATATCTTCGACAGTTCAGATATTAAGGTAATGCAATTTTATGTGTACATGTAAATTGTGTATAAGAAAGACAGCAGCTAAAGTATTTCTAACAATATTGCTCACCACTTGCGATTGCGTCATGTGCCAATTGAGGGCATATGAAGTGCACATGACAGTCTATGGCTCCTGCAGTTACTATAAATCCTTCTCCAGCAATAACCTCAGTGTTAGCCTGAGAAAGAACGAGCAGGTGTAAGTATGTCACTAGAGACACAGTGGGGCCTTCTACACTACTTTCACATTCCAGGATGAAACTTACCCCAATTATCATATTAGGATAGACATCGTTCATAACATCTGGATTGCCAGCTTTACCAAGGGCAACAATAAGACCATTTTTAATACCAATATCTGCCTTGAAAATTCCAGTATGATCAATAATCACAGCATTTGTTATTACAGTATCCAGAGACTCAGCATACTGATGGCCACATGCCTGGCCCATGCCCTCTCGTATGACTTTTCCACCTCCAAATACACATTCATCGCCATAAACAGAAAAATCTCTTTCAATTTCAGCATACAAGTCAGTATCTCCAAGCTGAATTTTGTCACCTGTAGTGGGGCCATACATGTTAGCATAAGCCTCCCGAGAAATAACAGTAGTGAGATAATGATCTTCTCCAGTTACGCCTACACTGCAAAATCACTACTAAGGTCAGTCAACTTTGTTCAATTCTTCAGTTAGACTAGCCTATCTAAATTATGAATCTTATTGATAACTAGAATAGAAGTAAACAAGGTAGAAGAAATTTGCTCAGAAGAAATTCCAACCTAGTGTTTGCTTCTTCTTGATTGCCAAATTGTCTCCTTTTTACAGCTTCCATAGCTGCTGAGCATCCAGCATCATCAGCCGGACCATCAACAATTCCATTTCCACCTCTGATCACTTTCCTACCTCCAATGCTTACAAGTTTAACAATTTTACTTTCCCCTGGCTGTCAAAGTAAAAAAATTCCTGTAAAAGACTTAAAATGCACAGAATGCATTGATTAAAGAGGACGAGGTCAAGCCCATGAATAAACCTAGGAAACACCAAAGCTTCAATGACATATTCAATGAACTACTAGTGAACTCTTCTCTGAATAAAAGATTAAGTAATATTATTCAATATTAACTAATATTAGTCAACCTTAACATAAAATCTTAAAATCACACTTAAATTTTTCTCACGACTATCAAACCAAATCCTCATAGTAATCTGGGCACATCACTAAGGCTTTCACAACTATCAAACCAAATCCTCAGAGTTAGTTGTGTCAGATATTTTCTCGCATAATATCTCTTTAGCAGCTCTCTTAAATTGTGTGTATTGATCACACAGCACAGCTCATTTAAAAAATTGAGAAGTTTGCCAGCAGGCAGCAGCCAAAATTATTTGCCACGCAAAGGAATCAACAAGGCATGTTACTTTTAGTAAATAAACCACTTTTGAACAGATAAGATGAATCTCTTAACATGAAATCATAAAAAAGAATTATAACTTTTGTAAAAGATAAAGACTACAAGATTGGACCTCAAATCGTGTAGCTGTTCCTGCTGCTATATTCAAGCGCATCCCAAATGCTTTTCTTCGATCAAAAACCAAGTAGGGGTTCACCTCAATGAAGTGATAGTGGCTACCAACCTAGAAAAAAAGAATGCTTAATGATTTACATACAGAGAAGGTTTTCAAAGCAAAACAGCAAATCAGATGTTATCAATTGTTAAAATATGATGCTTCTAGTATGCATCTTCACAGATTGCTGAATAAAACTAAGCCGATACTACAAAAATATATGTTAGTCTAAATAAACAAACAAATCATACAACTGGTTCTGGCCAAATCTTGCCCAACAGATAAATAAAAAGTATTTGATGTACTTTTTTAACTGAAATATAATTAACCTTAACATTTAAACAGGTAAACTGTACAAGTTTCATGTAACTACAAAATAATGAAAACTTAATTTTGATAAGTAACTTCAAAATAATGTAAAAATAGTTGGAACGTATAATCCAACAAGGAAAAAGTACATAAAAAGAATAGAGGAATTCAGCTAAAGGCAAACACCTGAACAGGCCTGTCTCCAGTGTTAACAACTTTGAGGATTACAGCTTTCCTTCCATGATTAAGTGTAATACTCCCTCCTCCAGGGATAATCCTACCAGGAACATTTTTATCTTCTATTCCAGGAAATTTGTCCAGTGCAGGCACTACAAAATTAACGCTCTTCTATCAATGTTATTCAGACTCTAAATGCAGCACAAATATACATATTTATTACTAATTGTGGAAAACTCCAGTGTATGATCGATAATATTATTTTAAATATCAACTGTGTTACAGAAGTTTAAAGAATGCTCATTACGTGGATGGGTAAACAAGGCTGCCAAGGTTCAATTGTATTTTGGCACATGAAAGGGAGTTGCTTACATTGAATTTCAATCAATTAAGCAGTCCTAGATGATGAGTCATCACAATATTCTTTTGTCCAACTATCCAGACATTTTCTAGATGATTGACCAAAGTCTCACAAGTCTTCCAGGAAATGACTTGTGGCTATAAAATTGGTTAAACATACCCTAGGTATTTACAAGTTAGTTTCAAGCCATTCAAAATTACAAAAATAGAATGGGAGCAGTAAAGAGTGGGGGTAAAAGAAAACAACAATATGCAGAAAGTGTCTGCTGAGTGCAGATCATTGTGAAAAGGGGGGAAAAAAAACTTAATGCCTAGCAGAATTGGATTACAAACTGCATAAACCAACCCTTGATTTCAAGGTAACTAGGTAAGGACACACAAAACACCTTTAGTGAACATAAGATGATTAGCTGACAAAGAGAGTTCAAAAGTACCAATTGAAGAGCCTAAACAAGAGGTCATTGAGGAATTCCCCAATCACCAACCAAGAAGACCTCACCTGGCAGAAAAGAACCATGCAGAGCTAGCTCCAGATTTCCATTTTCACTTGCTATTGGATCATGTATGGTGATTAACTTTGTACCATCAGGAAATGTGCCTTCAACCTGTATCCAGAGTTCCTTAATAACTGAAACTCAAAGCTGATTTTTTCTATAAGACTACATGATCATCCATTCTAGCTATTCTGTGCTATCAAATTGTTATTCAACCTACATTGTTATCACCCATGCATTCATAAAGAAGCTTTATTGTTAACTAATAACTAGGAGACCCTTAATACCTGGACGGTATCCAAAAGATGTGGCACAGCTGGGAGAACTTGTCTTCTGTTAACAGAACGAGATACAGAACTTTAGATTTTTAATTGCAGACTAAAGCTGCATATGAGAATGTTTCACAAAAACACTTTTAATTCCTTTTCAAGATCCGTTCAAAAAAGGGAAAAAAAAAAGTCCTTTTTAAGATTGTACTTACCAATGGTGTCTTCATAAAGTGCTCAAAGTGCTTTCTTTAATTCAAATAGTGTTCACTAAACAAGCACTTACAAAGTATCATTCAGGCCATTTGGATCTCTGAAAAAAACTTTTTATCTATTTTAACTAAACAATACAAGATAGAACCAAAACTTTGTTAATTTGTTTTCAAAAAGAAAAAAAAAAATTAAAAAAATCGAATGACATATTACCTTCCTAAAATTTGCTTTCCAACATCCATCAACTCAGCAACAGTCTTATCACCATCACGAACAAACTCCAAAATCTGTTGAGTGATTAAAAATCATAGAAAATATGATCATATAAAAAGGAGAAATTAAAAATTACTGAAATTGATTTGGCGGGAGAAATTACCTGAGTAGCTATGAGTGCAACAGCTTCAGTGTAGTTAAGTCTTAAGCCACGCGCCAATCGTTTCTGAGCAAGGTATCCTGCATTGTGGAGTCCCAACTTCTCCGCTTCTCTCGGAGTCAACTTCATTTTTCAAATTTTCAAATTTTTTTTACGTCCGGAACAATCACCTCCTAATCAAAAACTAAAATGAAGATTCATATTTCAATACATTCAGAATCAAATAATTTATTAAGCAAATTTAGTAAACGGAGGCTCAGCTGACGGTTAATTTCAGAAATTAATAAAAAATTGCATTTTATTAATTTGAAATAACAATGACAGTAAATCAGATCGGAGATTTTAATCTGACCTCAACTGGTGGCCGTTCATCGGATAACAACGAAAGACTTACAGAGTCGCAGCGGCGAGTTTTTCGAGTTTAAGCAAGGCGCCGCTTAAAATGCCTGTACTTTTGGATTGCAGTCTGCACTGCAGGTGTGTGTGCATAGACATATAGGATAAAAACAGATGTTTGAACTTTTTAATTCACGTAGCTTTCTGTTTACCACGAGTCATGATCTCGTACGCATCAGAAAGGCTCGTGGAGTTCGATGACGTCAGCAAAATGTCCTAATCAGCCGCATTACTACCAATCATAACGTGCGATTAGAAAACGGCTCTCTCCAAAACTAAAGAAAAGGATTTTCGTGAGTTTTTGTAATTTACAATTAGATTTTTTTTTTTTTTTTTTTTTTTTTAAAGCGAATTAGAAATAATTTTAATAAAGTGACCCAATCATAAATTAGCACTTAAAATTGAAAATTGAGTTAATATAGAATTGAAGGTGGATCAGTAAGTAATTTTTATTTGGTTGAAAGTAATTGACAAAATCATCAAGAACGATTGCAACCATAAATTAGAAAGTTTAATTTGTCATAAGAAGTTGAATTTTAATTAGGTGGATCAGTAAGTAAATTTTATTTGGTTGAAAGATTCGACAAAATCCATAAACTGAACAAAAGAATTTTGTTCTTTTAATTAATCCGAAGTTGTGATTTAACATAAATTTATTATGCCATAACCCTGAAGTTGTACGAACATAAATTTATTAAGATGCACAAAACAGACTAAATTTCAAGTCTCAAAGGAAGATTTCTGGGTGTAAGAAGGATAAACAAGACGGTTTGATTGCTAGAATACATTAACATTATAATGAGGCTGCACTCCCAAGCATAATAGTTTTAAACAACAAAAATAAATTGATAAAAAAAATATGAGATAGAAGTAGAGAGCAATAATTAGAATAATTAGATTGTTTCCTTCTCTTTTTATTATCGTAATAGCCATCCTTAAAGGATTTGTAGATCTTTCTTATTCAGAGAAACCTTTATAGATTTTTTCTTAATTCAATTTGAATTAACTACTCACTCTTTTTTATTTTATTTGAATTAATCATCCATACATCTCACAATTTAATTTAAATCACATTTAAATTTGACTTATTGAACTCTAATTTATTATTAAAAAAATAATTACCCTCCTCCAATGCGAGACGTTAGTATTTTAAAATACCCATATAATTCCATCACCATTAAATTTGCTTTGTTTTCTTGGAATCTGGCTCCACAATCTCTATAAAAAGGTTTAAATTTGTTGCCCTAATTTAGATTGAATTTTTTTTATCTTTTAATAATAATAATGTACTTTTTTTTTTTTATCATGTAATTAAATATTTTGGCCTTTTAGTAATAGTTTTCTATCTTTTGTGCATATATATTATAGTTGATTTAAATTAGGATTAATTATTGATTCAAACAAATCTTACATTAAAAGCAGAAGACGTCAAAAAATCGTTAATTTCTTTTTCTTATTCTTCTTCTTCTTCTTCATCCTGACAATCTTTTTCTCCTGAGCATCTTCCTCAGTTGTCAGGCTTTCGTTTTCTTCTTCATTGCCTTGTTTTCCTTCATCAACCTTGGTTTCCTCACATTTCGTGCTCTGCTCTTTCTTCCTCAGAAGGAAATCAACAAGTCCATCAAGAGCCACGTCAGCATCCTCACTCTTCATAAGCTCCTCAGCAACCTCAGCCGGCGTCACCTCCACCTCCTTAATCAACTCTTCAATTTCATCAAACATAGAATGAGACTCAATTTCCAGATAATTGAAAGCAAGTATTTTGAACCCGCTAGGCGTCAAATACGACATATGAATGTGCATGTCCATTCGGCCTGGCCTCAGCAATGCAGGGTCTAGTCTCTCCTTATAGTTAGTTGTGAACACAATAATCCTCTCATCCCCGCAGCTTGACCACAACCCATCAACAAAATTAAGTAAACCAGATAGTGTTACCTGCCATTGCCATTAACAGAAAACAAACAATTAGACTTAGTAATTGCAAATTGCAAGCCTAGTAGCTTCACTAATACTTGTACATACTTGACTTGTATTTTCGTCATTTCCTCCTCCATACTGCCGATTCTCCAATTCAATGCTGCAATCAATATCTTCTATTACAAGAATTGATCGGTTTCCTGTAGAGACTAAGAGTCCTCTGAGATCTGAGTTGCTTCTCAAACATGCAAGCTCCATGTCATAAATGTCAAACTTGAGATAGTTAGCCATGGCTGCAATCAAGCTTGATTTCCCAGTACCGGGAGGGCCATACAGCAAGTACCCACGTTTCCATGCCTTGCCAACTCTCCTATAGAACTCTTTTCTCTTCACAAATCTGTCCAAATCATCAATCAATGCCCGCTTGAGCACCGGGTCCATTGCCAATGTGTCAAACGTTGATGGATGCTCAAGGTTGATTGCCTCTGCTCTGCCAAGTGAATATAATTTGATCACCTTTCTAGTGTCTTTAATGGCCCTTGATCTTTCTTCTACATATGGGAGGTACTTGTTCAACACCTTGTCCTTGTATCTCTTGCAGAAACTGAGGTGAATTGATTTGTGTTCGGCTGTTTCCGAAGCATAGAAACCGCTGTCGTAGTCAAATGACGTCTTCTGCTTTTCAGAAGTGACAAGCTCCCAAGTGAGCTGCATTCCTTCAAATGTGTCCATGACTTTCTGGCCTTTGTTGATGGTGACTGAGAGGCTCTTCTCTCGCGGTGCTTGAGAAACCTTGAGCTGCTGAATTGATGGGGTGATTCTTGTGCTCAAGTACAATTCAGCAGCCTGGTAGATTTCATTGACACAGAATCCTTCAGATTGTTCAATGATGAGCGTCAGTTGATCGGAAAACTTCCCAAAGAGACCCTCGACTTTGGATGATAAAATCTCTTGAAGTTTTTGGGGAATGAACTGGCTGGTTATCGTCTGGACTTCGTTAAGGATAGTTCGGACAAGCATTGCTGATGCGGCGAAGGTGGTGTAGGTTGATAAAACTGATGATGTTGAAGGCATGCTTGAGAGAGAGAACATGTTTGATCAGTGGGAAAGTGATTGTTGTGGAATAAAGGAAGTAAGTTTGAATTTGTTTGTGTATTTGCTGGCTTGGATTGTAGCATGCATATGTCAAATGGGTTTTATAGAGGGAGAGTAGCTTCCCCATGAAGCCGTCGGATGAGAAAAAAAGTCACATAACCCAAATGGACTGGTAGACAATTACAAGGCTTCCACAACAATTTTCAAGCCTTAGTCAAGTGTGCCTACCGCGCAGCGGGCAGCTCATAACAAATAAGAAATTGGCAATAATATCTCACCCACCATCACTTAGTCAATCTTCTTGAGCAATTCTCAGCAAAGAAAGATATAGCTGGGACATTCCAGCTCTGCAGCAATTAAATCTCTTTTTAAAATCTCAATTCGACACTCTTCACTCTTTTAGTTTCAGGCTTGACCCGCTGCTTGCAGTTCTTTTTACTTGGTCGTGTTATTTTTCCAACGTTTGTGTCCTCTGTTTTGTCATTAGTCAATCGACAAGTAAGGTTGAGATCCAATTTTATACAGCTGGTGGAGACAGACACCAAGCTTGGGATACAATTTTTAATGAAAATACCCCATGCTTGATTGGCTTAGTTGTTTGAATAATAAAATGATCTTACAGAACCAGGGTTAAGGAACAAACACAAGTAAACGTTTTGCATAAATTAAGTAAACAAGGATTGTAAACTGGCTTTCAATACAGTTTCATCTCGGTGAAGATAGGGTTTGATGAAGGAACAAGTGTTTGATAGGCACGATTTCATTTTCATACTAGGAAGTGATTTTTCAGAAAATTATTTTAATGTAAATAAAAAGATGCTGCCACAATGACACGCTAAAGATTGTGAAAAATAATCACTTTGGTATTATCACAATTTCCTCACATCCACAGAAACTATTATTTTGTAATGAAGGAAAGCCTCAAGAATTCGAAAATAAAAGCTCAACAGCATGAAGTACGTGGTTAACAACCACTGATCAGCCAATCCAACAATGTGTCGGAATGAATACCGGCATGTAACCAAAAAAGGGAGAAAATAAAATAGATGGTTCACTTCTATGAAGATAGAACATTCTGAACCTCAACAGTGACTTCTTTTGGGGGTTTTTCCGCACGAAGTTGGGCAAGAACACCTTTCTTGGCATAATAATCAATTACCTGCAATTCAAATTTAGTCCTATAAGAGGGATGCTTAAATGAATAAGATCAACTGAAAGTAGCTAATTGTTAACTCAAAAAAATGCTCAAGGTAGGGCATACTTTTATAGAAATGCACTTAAACAATTAGAAAACATTTTGCAGACAACCTGGAAAAAGAACTGCAATTTTTGACCGTTCTGACATACAAGTCAATATATTTACCAAGAATTGAGACACCACTGCATAGAATGGACACATGCTATGCAAACAACCAGAAAGTTTTTTAGTTAAAAATGTATATTCCTTATTTGATAGGAGCAAGCAAAAATCTTTCCATAGCAAGCAAAAATCTTTCCATTCAAAGAACAATGAGAGTATAAGAACAAAAAACCCCAAGCCTAAATAATCATAAGTAGAAATAACAGTCAAATTAATGCTGAAACATGATTATGAAGAAAGTACAAGGATATCATGTTGTTGGAAGAAAGTAGAAAGATGTCATGTTGTCGATTGCTGAATATCAATCAAACATTTCCACTGACCCAAAACTTCAGAGGTGCACAAAGGTAGAAGTCAAAGTATTAGATGTCAAATACAGGTGACACTAAAAGAAAATTAGAGTATCTCCAATTATCCTTTACCCCTCTAAGTGACATCAACTAGTCGGAGACAACTTCAATCTATTAAAATGCTGCTTCTACTATAATAGACAGAGTTGCTTCTATTTTATCTTGTGCGTTCATTTTCAGCATAACTTAGCCACAATGAATTAACCCATTTCAGGGGGGTAAAAAAATAAAGTCCTACCGGTTCAGTCTGCTTGTGAAATGCCTCCAGCCGTGACTTGAGAACTTGTGCAGTATCATCTTTTCGCTGTATTAGAGGCTCTCCTGTGACCTACAGGTTATATAAAAAGTGGATTATTATTCATGAGAGTGGAAACCCCACTTCGTTAGTCTGGTTACAGGCGTAAAAATATAAATGGAAAAATAAGGATAAATCCAACTTATAAGAAGTATTGTGTTCATGCGCATTTGTGACTAATTTTCAGAATTTTCACAGGTATATTCAAAAGGTTGATACTGACATCTTCATCAGCCATGATATAGAATTAGGTTAACTGCCTCCATTCAACAACAGATCAAGCTTTGGCCTCAGCTTATTGATGCAGCACAAGTCAAAAGTGTAAATCGGTTAATTGCCTTCACACATAATTGTCATAGATCATGCTTTGGCTGAGCATATTAATCTACCACAAGTCCAAAAAATGTAAAGTGATAGCCTGGAAGGCACATTTTTACTTCAAATACAACACAGATGGTCAGAAAGGCAACATATTGTGAAGCTAATAATTGTCTGATAACAGACAATTTTGCAGCATCAGATACCCATTAATAATTAAAGTGGTCGAAAGAAGTCAGTACCAGTGCTGGAGGTCTTAATAACAGGGCAAGCAGGTTAAACTGAAATGTAATACACATGCTTAAAAGGAATATAATCATTACTTACCGGCTCAGGGGTGGGGATGCTTGCATTTGGATCACCCATATTAGCCCATGCAATTGCACCACCTTTAATAACCATCTCTGGTTTTGCCCCAAAGAAAGACGGTTTCCATAGAACAAGATCAGCCAACTTTCCCACCTGCAGAATCATAATTATAAATTACATAAGATTCTTAACATCAAACGTTAAACGCAGTGCCTGAAACTTGTGAAATAGCTGACAATTTATGGTTATTATCTAAATATAGAACACTTCAATTAACTTGTGCTAAATGCCCGGTTAATTATATGATTTATAAATATAGGCTGATATTCTATTTTGGATGACTATGTTGTAATCATATCAAATATTTTAACACATATCACCTCCACTGAGCCAACAAATTGGGAAAACCCATTAGCTATTGCTGGATTTATTGTGTATTTTGCAATGTATCTTCTGATCCTAAGGTTGTCATTGTCAGCAGCACTCGGACCAAATGATCCTCTTTGTGACTTCATCTTGTGTGCAGTTTGCCAAGTTCTGCTTATCACCTGGTAGAAAGAGATTTTAACTCATCTAAGACTTGGATCATTGAAAAATCTTAGCTGTTAAAAGCACTACTGACAAAAATGTGTATTCAATAAAATAATGTAGATAATTCTAAGCCGGACGCAATGTCAATAACCTCTCCAATTCGACCCATAGCCTGGGAATCAGAAGATATGATGCTAATTGCCCCCATATCATGCAATATGTCTTCTGCAGCAATTGTTTCAGCTCTAATTCTTGATTCAGCAAAAGCTACATCTTCTGGAATGTCCTTATCCAGGTGATGGCAGACCATCTGCAATTATTCAAAGCAACTAAGAATGACACATTCATAGAACACTCTGTATCATTTCTGGCATTTTCTTTTCATACCAGCATGTCAAGATGTTCATCAATAGTATTGGAGGTATATGGCCGTGTGGGGTTTGTTGACGAGGGAAGGACATTTTTGACACCACATACTTTGATAATATCTGGAGCATGACCACCACCTGCACCTTCACTGTCCAAGAAGTTATCAAATGTTAGAAACATAAAAAATCAGTACAAGTAATGGGATTTTCCAAAAAAGAGAATATAACTTTTTATTTACAAGTTTAAACACAGATATAAAATAACAAATATATCCTTTCTTAACAAGCCGTAGTGCTGATTCCCTATGGAAGTTATATAATAAAATGTTCATCATATTCACAAGCCATATATCTTAAAGCTTACTGAGGATGGGCAGCAAAAAGTAGAAAACCTAAAGCATGAACTGTACACATTATGCACACAATCAAATGCATCAACAAAGAGGATGGCAACTAAGAACTTTCTCTTTACATGCGAAATCGATATCACCAGGCATCTTGAAAGAAGGAATTTTGCTATTGTGAGAACAATATTGATGGTCTAGTGGTCTAATGATGCGTTAGAACTCAAAGAACATCAAGAAACAAATTGCAGAGTATGCATGAAAATAGTACCTGTGGTAAGTATGAATGGTTCTTCCTTTAAAGGCAGCAATTGTATGTTCCACAAATCCAGATTCATTCAAAGTGTCAGTGTGGATATTAACCTGCCAAATCATCATGTGTAGAAAACGATGATTACCAATGTAAAACTTAAAACAGAAAAAATTTCTTTTTGTAAGATTCAGGAGGGGAAAAAGAAACCTGGATGTCATATTCTTCTGCAACAGTCAAACAATTGTCTATTGCAGCTGGTGTACTTCCCCAATCCTCATGCAACTTTAATCCCATAGCTCCAGCTTTAATAATTTCATGTAGCTCATCAGGTTTGGCACTGTTCCCCTAAAGTAGGCATTGCATAATAAAGGAGAAGGAAGAAGGTGAAAGGTCATCCAGTTATATTATAGATTAACAGAGGAGAGCTCTGCCTCAAATTGGTCTGGAGAATAAATGAGCAGGAGAAAGTTCGCAAGTACACAAACTATAAGTTTACTTTTCCTGTGAAGCCAAAATTTAGAGGCAGGTCATCAGTTGATTGCAGCATTAACTTCATCTGTGATGGAGCTGGTGTGCAAGTAGTTGCTCGTGTCCCATCAGCAGGTCCTGTTCCACCTCCCACTAATGTTGTAATGCCTACAAAAGGGTAAAAGTATTTGGAGCAAGTCTTGTTTAAAATTTTGCAAAGATATTTGGTTAACATGTTTCTATTTCTCTCACTCTTTTCTCCTAAAATGAGTTTAATAGAGTTTTGAAAAACGCTGAGTCAAAAATAACAGAATCTAAAATGCAACTCCATGTCCCATTATTAATGGAACAATCTGCATAATGGTCACTACCATATACAGGAGTTTTTTCATGTGTTTCGGATACTACTAGAGCACATGTGACTATTCTTTCACATCTTCAATTACAAGTTTAATATGTTCATGATCCTACATACTGTCTTTGTTAAAACTTAAAATATCCAGGGCACAATCACTCTACTCCCAACTCTAATCATTAAAAAGGAAAGACATGAAATGCAACAATTCAATAAACTCACAGATATCTTCGACAGTTCAGATATTAAGGTAATGCAATTTTATGTGTACATGTAAATTGTGTATAAGAAAGACAGCAGCTAAAGTATTTCTAACAATATTGCTCACCACTTGCGATTGCGTCATGTGCCAATTGAGGGCATATGAAGTGCACATGACAGTCTATGGCTCCTGCAGTTACTATAAATCCTTCTCCAGCAATAACCTCAGTGTTAGCCTGAGAAAGAACGAGCAGGTGTAAGTATGTCACTAGAGACACAGTGGGGCCTTCTACACTACTTTCACATTCCAGGATGAAACTTACCCCAATTATCATATTAGGATAGACATCGTTCATAACATCTGGATTGCCAGCTTTACCAAGGGCAACAATAAGACCATTTTTAATACCAATATCTGCCTTGAAAATTCCAGTATGATCAATAATCACAGCATTTGTTATTACAGTATCCAGAGACTCAGCATACTGATGGCCACATGCCTGGCCCATGCCCTCTCGTATGACTTTTCCACCTCCAAATACACATTCATCGCCATAAACAGAAAAATCTCTTTCAATTTCAGCATACAAGTCAGTATCTCCAAGCTGAATTTTGTCACCTGTAGTGGGGCCATACATGTTAGCATAAGCCTCCCGAGAAATAACAGTAGTGAGATAATGATCTTCTCCAGTTACGCCTACACTGCAAAATCACTACTAAGGTCAGTCAACTTTGTTCAATTCTTCAGTTAGACTAGCCTATCTAAATTATGAATCTTATTGATAACTAGAATAGAAGTAAACAAGGTAGAAGAAATTTGCTCAGAAGAAATTCCAACCTAGTGTTTGCTTCTTCTTGATTGCCAAATTGTCTCCTTTTTACAGCTTCCATAGCTGCTGAGCATCCAGCATCATCAGCCGGACCATCAACAATTCCATTTCCACCTCTGATCACTTTCCTACCTCCAATGCTTACAAGTTTAACAATTTTACTTTCCCCTGGCTGTCAAAGTAAAAAAATTCCTGTAAAAGACTTAAAATGCACAGAATGCATTGATTAAAGAGGACGAGGTCAAGCCCATGAATAAACCTAGGAAACACCAAAGCTTCAATGACATATTCAATGAACTACTAGTGAACTCTTCTCTGAATAAAAGATTAAGTAATATTATTCAATATTAACTAATATTAGTCAACCTTAACATAAAATCTTAAAATCACACTTAAATTTTTCTCACGACTATCAAACCAAATCCTCATAGTAATCTGGGCACATCACTAAGGCTTTCACAACTATCAAACCAAATCCTCAGAGTTAGTTGTGTCAGATATTTTCTCGCATAATATCTCTTTAGCAGCTCTCTTAAATTGTGTGTATTGATCACACAGCACAGCTCATTTAAAAAATTGAGAAGTTTGCCAGCAGGCAGCAGCCAAAATTATTTGCCACGCAAAGGAATCAACAAGGCATGTTACTTTTAGTAAATAAACCACTTTTGAACAGATAAGATGAATCTCTTAACATGAAATCATAAAAAAGAATTATAACTTTTGTAAAAGATAAAGACTACAAGATTGGACCTCAAATCGTGTAGCTGTTCCTGCTGCTATATTCAAGCGCATCCCAAATGCTTTTCTTCGATCAAAAACCAAGTAGGGGTTCACCTCAATGAAGTGATAGTGGCTACCAACCTAGAAAAAAAGAATGCTTAATGATTTACATACAGAGAAGGTTTTCAAAGCAAAACAGCAAATCAGATGTTATCAATTGTTAAAATATGATGCTTCTAGTATGCATCTTCACAGATTGCTGAATAAAACTAAGCCGATACTACAAAAATATATGTTAGTCTAAATAAACAAACAAATCATACAACTGGTTCTGACCAAATCTTGCCCAACAGATAAATAAAAAGTATTTGATGTACTTTTTTAACTGAAATATAATTAACCTTAACATTTAAACAGGTAAACTGTACAAGTTTCATGTAACTACAAAATAATGAAAACTTAATTTTGATAAGTAACTTCAAAATAATGTAAAAATAGTTGGAACGTATAATCCAACAAGGAAAAAGTACATAAAAAGAATAGAGGAATTCAGCTAAAGGCAAACACCTGAACAGGCCTGTCTCCAGTGTTAACAACTTTGAGGATTACAGCTTTCCTTCCATGATTAAGTGTAATACTCCCTCCTCCAGGGATAATCCTACCAGGAACATTTTTATCTTCTATTCCAGGAAATTTGTCCAGTGCAGGCACTACAAAATTAACGCTCTTCTATCAATGTTATTCAGGCTCTAAATGCAGCACAAATATACATATTTATTACTAATTGTGGAAAACTCCGGTGTATGATCGATAATATTATTTTAAATATCAACTGTGTTACAGAAGTTTAAAGAATGTTCATTACGTGGATGGGTAAACAAGGCTGCCAAGGTTCAATTGTATTTTGGCACATGAAAGGGAGTTGCTTACATTGAATTTCAATCAATTAAGCAGTCCTAGATGATGAGTCATCACAATATTCTTTTGTCCAACTATCCACACATTTTCTAGATGATTGACCAAAGTCTCACAAGTCTTCCAGGAAATGACTTGTGGCTATAAAATTGGTTAAACATACCCTAGGTATTTACAAGTTAGTTTCAAGCCATTCAAAATTACAAAAATAGAATGGGAGCAGTAAAGAGTGGGGGTAAAAGAAAACAACAATATGCAGAAAGTGTCTGCTGAGTGCAGATCATTGTGAAAAGGGGGGAAAAAAAAATTAATGCCTAGCAGAATTGGATTACAAACTGCATAAACCAACCCTTGATTTCAAGGTAACTAGGTAAGGACACACAAAACACCTTTAGTGAACATAAGATGATTAGCTGACAAATAGAGTTCAAAAGTACCAATTGAAGAGCCTAAACAAGAGGTCATTGAGGAATTCCCCAATCACCAACCAAGAAGACCTCACCTGGCAGAAAAGAACCATGCAGAGCTAGCTCCAGATTTCCATTTTCACTTGCTATTGGATCATGTATGGTGATTAACTTTGTACCATCAGGAAATGTGCCTTCAACCTGTATCCATAGTTCCTTAATAACTGAAACTCAAAGCTGATTTTTTCTATAAGACTACATGATCATCCATTCTAGCTATTCTGTGCTATCAAATTGTTATTCAACCTACATTGTTATCACCCATGCATTCATAAAGAAGCTTTATTGTTAACTAATAACTAGGAGACCCTTAATACCTGGACGGTATCCAAAAGATGTGGCACAGCTGGGAGAACTTGTCTTCTGTTAACAGAACGAGATACAGAACTTTAGATTTTTAATTGCAGACTAAAGCTGCATTTGAGAATGTTTCATAAAAACACTTTTAATTCCTTTTCAAGATCCGTTCAAAAAAGGCAAAAAAAAAAAAAGTCCTTTTTAAGATTGTACTTACCAATGGTGTCTTCATAAAGTGCTCAAAGTGCTTTCTTTAATTCAAATAGTGTTCACTAAACAAGCACTTACAAAGTATCATTCAGGCCTTTTGGATCTCTGAAAAAAACTTTTTATCTATTTTAACTAAACAATACAAGATAGAACCAAAACTTTGTTAATTTGTTTTCAAAAAGAAAAAAAAAATTAAAAAAATCGAACGACATATTACCTTCCTAAAATTTGCTTTCCAACATCCATCAACTCAGCAACAGTCTTATCACCATCACGAACAAACTCCAAAATCTGTTGAGTGATTAAATATCATAGAAAATATGATCATATAAAAAGGAGAAATTAAAAATTACTGAAATTGATTTGGCGGGAGAAATTACCTGAGTAGCTATGAGTGCAACAGCTTCAGTGTAGTTAAGTCTTAAGCCACGCGCCAATCGTTTCTGAGCAAGGTATCCTGCATTGTGGAGTCCCAACTTCTCCGCTTCTCTCGGAGTCAACTTCATTTTTCAAATTTTCAAATTTTTTTTACGTCCGGAACAATCACCTCCTAATCAAAAACTAAAATGAAGATTCATATTTCAATACATTCAGAATCAAATAATTTATGAAGCAAATTTAGTAAACGGAGGCTCAGCTGACGGTTAATTTCAGAAATTAATAAAAAATTGCATTTTATTAATTTGAAATAACAATGACAGTAAATCAGATCGGAGATTTTAATCTGACCTCAACTGGTGGCCGTTCATCGGATAACAACGAAAGACTTACAGAGTCGCAGCGGCGAGTTTTTCGAGTTTAAGCAAGGCGCCGCTTAAAATGCTTGTACTTTTGGATTGCAGTCTGCACTGCAGGTGTGTGTGCATAGACATATAGGATAAAAACAGATGTTTAATTCACGTAGCTTTCTGTTTACCACGAGTCATGATCTCGTACGCATCAGAAAGGCTCGTGGAGTTCGATGACGTCAGCAAAATGTCCTAATCAGCCGCATTACTACCAATCATGACACGTGCGATTAGAAAACGGCTCTCTCCAAAACTAAAGAAAAGGATTTTCGTGAGTTTTTGTAATTTACAATTAGATTTTTTTTTTTTTTTAAATAAGTAATAAAGTCCTAGAATTAGAATTTAATTTTATTTGGTTGAAAGTGCTGACAAATTTTAATCCAATCATAAACTATTTTGGCACTTAAACTTGTTGAAAATATGAGTTAATATAGAGCTTCGAACTCCAAAATATGCGAGAACAATGAACAACGACTTGAATTTAGCATTCTTTTAATTAATCCAGAGTTCTATGCAGTAACAGGTTGCAACCATAAATTAGAAAGTTGTATGTCATAACCCTGAAGTTGAATTAGAATTAGGTGGATCAGTAAGTAAATTTTATTTGGTTGAAAGTGCTGACAAAATCTGCGGGAACAATGAACAACGACATGAATTTAGCATTCTTTTAATTAATCCAGAGTTCTATGCAGTAACAGATTGCAACCATAAACTACAAAGTTGTATGCCATAACCCTGAAGTTGTACGAACATAAATTTATTAAGATGCACAAAACAGACTAAATTTCAAGTCTCAAAGGAAGATTTCTGGGTGTAAGAAGGATAAACAAGACGGTTTGATTGCTAGAATACATTAACATTATAATGAGGCTGCACTCCCAAGCATAATAGTTTTAAACAACAAAAATAAATTGATAAAAAAAATATGAGATAGAAGTAGAGAGCAATAATTAGAATAATTAGATTGTTTCCTTCTCTTTTTATTATCGTAATAGCCATCCTTAAAGGATTTGTAGATCTTTCTTATTCAGAGAAACCTTTATAGATTTTTTCTTAATTCAATTTGAATTAACTACTCACTCTTTTTTATTTTATTTGAATTAATCATCCATACATCTCACAATTTAATTTAAATCACATTTAAATTTGACTTATTGAACTCTAATTTATTATTAAAAAAATAATTACCCTCCTCCAATGCGAGACGTTAGTATTTTAAAATACCCATATAATTCCATCACCATTAAATTTGCTTTGTTTTCTTGGAATCTGGCTCCACAATCTCTATAAAAAGGTTTAAATTTGTTGCCCTAATTTAGATTGAATTTTTTTTATCTTTTAATAATAATAATGCACTTTTTTTTTTAATCATGTAATTAAATATTTTTGCCTTTTAGTAATAATTTTCTATCTTTTGTGCATATATATTATAGTTGATTTAAATTAGGATTAATTATTGATTCAAACAAATCTTACATTAAAAGCAGAAGACGTCAAAAAATCGTTAATTTCTTTTTCTTATTCTTCTTCTTCTTCTTCATCCTGACAATCTTTTTCTCCTGAGCATCTTCCTCAGTTGTCAGGCTTTCGTTTTCTTCTTCATTGCCTTGTTTTCCTTCATCAACCTTGGTTTCCTCACATTTCGTGCTCTGCTCTTTCTTCCTCAGAAGGAAATCAACAAGTCCATCAAGAGCCACGTCAGCATCGTCACTCTTCATAAGCTCCTCAGCAACCTCAGCCGGCGTCACCTCCACCTCCTTAATCAACTCTTCAATTTCATCAAACATAGAATGAGACTCAATTTCCAGATAATTGAAAGCAAGTATTTTGAACCCGCTAGGCGTCAAATACGACATATGAATGTGCATGTCCATTCGGCCTGGCCTCAGCAATGCAGGGTCTAGTCTCTCCTTATAGTTAGTTGTGAACACAATAATCCTCTCATCCCCGCAGCTTGACCACAACCCATCAACAAAATTAAGTAAACCAGATAGTGTTACCTGCCATTGCCATTAACAGAAAACAAACAATTAGACTTAGTAATTGCAAATTGCAAGCCTAGTAGCTTCACTAATACTTGTACATACTTGACTTGTATTTTCGTCATTTCCTCCTCCATACTGCCGATTCTCCAATTCAATGCTGCAATCAATATCTTCTATTACAAGAATTGATCGGTTTCCTGTAGAGACTAAGAGACTTCTGAGATCTGAGTTGCTTCTCAAACATGCAAGCTCCATGTCATAAATGTCAAACTTGAGATAGTTAGCCATGGCTGCAATCAAGCTTGATTTCCCAGTACCGGGAGGGCCATACAGCAAGTACCCACGTTTCCATGCCTTGCCAACTCTCCTATAGAACTCTTTTCTCTTCACAAATCTGTCCAAATCATCAATCAATGCCCGCTTGAGCACCGGGTCCATTGCCAATGTGTCAAACGTTGATGGATGCTCAAGGTTGATTGCCTCTGCTCTGCCAAGTGAATATAATTTGATCACCTTTCTAGTGTCTTTAATGGCCCTTGATCTTTCTTCTACATATGGGAGGTACTTGTTCAACACCTTGTCCTTGTATCTCTTGCAGAAACTGAGGTGAATTGATTTGTGTTCGGCTGTTTCCGAAGCATAGAAACCGCTGTCGTAGTCAAATGACGTCTTCTGCTTTTCAGAAGTGACAAGCTCCCAAGTGAGCTGCATTCCTTCAAATGTGTCCATGACTTTCTGGCCTTTGTTGATGGTGACTGAGAGGCTCTTCTCTCGCGGTGCTTGAGAAACCTTGAGCTGCTGAATTGATGGGGTGATTCTTGTGCTCAAGTACAATTCAGCAGCCTGGTAGATTTCATTGACACAGAATCTTTCAGATTGTTCAATGATGAGCGTCAGTTGATCGGAAAACTTCCCAAAGAGACCCTCGACTTTGGATGATAAAATCTCTTGAAGTTTTTGGGGAATGAACTGGCTGGTTATCGTCTGGACTTCGTTAAGGATAGTTCGGACAAGCATTGCTGATGCGGCGAAGGTGGTGTAGGTTGATAAAACTGATGATGTTGAAGGCATGCTTGAGAGAGAGAACATGTTTGATCAGTGGGAAAGTGATTGTTGTGGAATAAAGGAAGTAAGTTTGAATTTGTTTGTGTATTTGCTGGCTTGGATTGTAGCATGCATATGTCAAATGGGTTTTATAGAGGGAGAGTAGCTTCCCCATGAAGCCGTCGGATGAGAAAAAAAGTCACATAACCCAAATGGACTGGTAGACAATTACAAGGCTTCCACAACAATTTTCAAGCCTAGTCAATTGTGCCTACTGCGCAGCGGGCAGCTCATAACAAATAAGAAATTGGCAAGAATATCTCACCCACCATCACTTAGTCAAATCTTCTTGAGCAATTCTCAGCAAAGAAAGATATAGCTGGGACATTCCAGCTCTGTAGCAATTAAATCTCTTTTTAAAATCTCAATTCGACACTCTTCACTCTTTTAGTTTCAGGCTTGACCCGCTGCTTGCAGTTCTTTTTACTTGGTCGTGTTATTTTTCCAACGTTTGTGTCCTCTGTTTTGTCATTAGTCAATCGACAAGTAAGGTTGAGATCCAATTTTATACAGCTGGTGGAGACAGACGCCAAGCTTGGGATACAATTTTTAATGAAAATACCCCATGCTTGATTGGCTTGGTTGTTTGAATAATAAAATGATCTTACAGAACCAGGGTTAAGGAACAAACACAAGTAAACGTTTTGCATAAATTAAGTAAACAAGGATTGTAAACTGGCTTTCAATACAGTTTCATCTCGGTGAAGATAGGGTTTGATGAAGGAACAAGTGTTTGATAGGCACGATTTCATTTTCATACTAGGAAGTGATTTTTCAGAAAATTATTTTCATGTAAATTAAAAGATGCTGCCACAATGACACGCTAAAGATTGTGAAAAATAATCACTTTGGTATTATCACAATTTCCTCACATCCACAGAAACTATTATTTTGTAGTGAAGGAAAGCCTCAAGAATTCGAAAAAAAAAGCTCAACAGCATGAAGTACGTGGTTAACAACCACTGATCAGCCAATCCAACAATGTGTCGGAATGAATACCGGCATGTAACCAAAAAAGGGAGAAAATAAAATAGATGGTTCACTTCTATGAAGATAGAACCTTCTGAACCTCAACAGTGACTTCTTTTGGGGGTTTTTCCGCACGAAGTTGGGCAAGAACCCCTTTCTTGGCATAATAATCAATTACCTGCAATTCAAATTTAGTCCTATAAGAGGGATGCTTAAATAAATAAGATCAACTGAAAGTAGCTAATTGTTAACTCAAAAAAATGCTCAAGGTAGGGCATAAACTGAAAGTAGCTAATTGTTAACTCAAAAAAATGCTCAAGGTAGGGCATACTTTTATAGAAATGCACTTAAACAATTAGAAAACATTTTGCAGACAACCTGGAAAAAGAACTGCAATTTTTGACAGTTCTGACATACAAGTCAATATATTTACCAAGAGTTGAGACACCACTGCATAGAATGGACACATGCTATGCAAACAACCAGAAAGTTTTTTAGTTAAAAATGTATATTCCTTATTTGATAGGAGCAAGCAAAAATCTTTCCATAGCAAGCAAAAATCTTTCCATTCAAAGAACAATGAGAGTATAAGAACAAAAAACCCCAAGCCTAAATAATCATAAGTAGAAATAACAGTCAAATTAATGCTGAAACATGATTATGAAGAAAGTACAAGGATATCATGTTGTTGGAAGAAAGTAGAAAGATGTCATGTTGTCGATTGCTGAATATCAATCAAACATTTCCACTGACCCAAAACTTCAGAGGTGCACAAAGGTAGAAGTCAAAGTATTAGATGTCAAATACAGGTGACACTAAAAGAAAATTAGAGTATCTCCAATTATCCTTTACCCCTCTAAGTGACATCAACTAGTCGGAGACAACTTCAATCTATTAAAATGCGGCTTCTACTATAATAGACAGAGTTGCTTCTATTTTATCTTGTGCGTTCATTTTCAGCATAACTTAGCCACAATGAATTAACCCATTTCAGGGGGGTAAAAAAATAAAGTCCTACCGGTTCAGTCTGCTTGTGAAATGCCTCCAGCCGTGACTTGAGAACTTGTGCAGTATCATCTTTTCGCTGTATTAGAGGCTCTCCTGTGACCTACAGGTTACATAAAAAGTGGATTATTATTCATGAGAGTGGAAACCCCACTTCGTTAGTCTGGTTACAGGCGTAAAAATATAAATGGAAAAATAAGGATAAATCCAACTTATAAGAAGTATTGTGTTCATGCGCATTTGTGACTAATTTTCAGAATTTTCACAGGTATATTCAAAAGGTTGATACTGACATCTTCATCAGCCATGATATAGAATTAGGTTAACTGCCTCCATTCAACAACAGATCAAGCTTTGGCCTCAGCTTATTGATGCAGCACAAGTCAAAAGTGTAAATCGGTTAATTGCCTTCACACATAATTGTCATAGATCATGCTTTGGCTGAGCATATTAATCTACCACAAGTCCAAAAAATGTAAAGTGATAGCCTGGAAGGCACATTTTTACTTCAAATACAACACAGATGGTCAGAAAGGCAACATATTGTGAAGCTAATAATATGACTGCTAATTACCTACTCTGACAAGAGAACTAAATTATTGTTAGTTCTCTCACCAATTTCAATCATCAATTTTTAAGTGAAACAAGAGATCTAAAAAAGATGGGACCAATGCCAACTTACATCATCAAAACCGTGGACTTTGGGGGGCGCAAATTTAGTGTGGTAAGATCGACCACTGGCAGGATGTATCCAACGACCTGTGATCCTCTCCTCCAATATGGAATCATCAATTGCAAAGTTGAGAACTTTATCAATTTTGGTTCCTTGCTTTTCAAGCATCTCATCCAGCTGTATCAATTTTTTTTCCCCAATAAACATATCATTAGAAGTCAATGAGGAAACCTGAAGAAAAAATCAGAGACATAACGGGAAAGGGAGCAACCTTTTCTGCTTGTACCACAGTCCTCGGGAACCCATCCAGAATAAATCCTTTTTCACATGAAGGTTTCTTCATCGCCTCATCGATAATTCCCACAACCAAATCATCAGAGACAAGCTCTCCCTACATGATTAAAACAAATTTAACCACACAAACAACTTACCAACTAAATATGCTACAGAAAATGCAGGCACATGATTCTAACTGGATGTGTATGAATGAAATTAAAGAGAAAATTACCTTATCCATTGCTTCCTTTGCCTTAATCCCAAGTGGGGTTTTTGCCGCAACAGCGGATCTAAGCATATCACCAGTGGCCAAATGGCACAAGCAATACTCATCCTTAATCATTGGTGACTGTGTACCCTTGCCAGATCCAGGTGGACCTACAAGTATCCATTTCATCATAATTTAAGTACATTCCTAGATGTCAACTCACTTACAATAAAACTAACTGTTTAGTCATATGAAAGAAAGCATTTGTACCACTAGGGCTTCAATGCAAGTAAAATCCAATGCTTTTTTTCTATAAAATTAACTGGGAAAATTTCCGCCATGTGATAACATCATACAGTTTCATAATTCATAAGCATCGTCACGTTTTTAACTCTACATTTGGAGCACAGAGTAATAAAAGATCGAAAACCAAACACCAGAACCATAAACTTAAAAGTGTAGCAAAATATATCAACAAAGAGCTACTACTTCTCAAAAGTAACCAAACGAAACAAATTTGTAAAACCTAAACCTCATAAAGAACCAAACATTCCCTCACAATTAACAAATACCGAACAGGCCCCAGATTAAAGAAATAGAATACTACCAATGAGAACGAGACGCTTGTCGGGCTTAGAAGAACATTTGAAGCGACGGAGTAGCTCCGTCATCATATCAACTGAAGGCACATCCTCCAATGCTACTGAAGAGCTCGCCATTTTGCTCTCTCTGTTTTGTTTAAACTTTTAACGTCTGTTGTGTTGTTGGCCTATACATGGTCATATATCATTATATATATGGAAATAGAACAACTGAGATCTTTAATACAAAATTAAACAAAGAGATAATTACACAGCAGAGATGATATAACTAATATATCGGTTGTGGCCTTGGGGTAGGTGAAATATATTTATAATTTATCTAAGTTTGGTGAGGTTCTAGCGTTGGTGAAATTTTGGTGGGTTGGTTTTGGTCTGAATGTCTGATGATGTTTTGGCCTTTTGATTAGACTTCCCTGATCTCACATTGCCGTTTGAGAATCAGCTTTAACTCTTTTAATTGTAGGCAGCAATGCAATGGATTGTGTGTCCAGTGGGTCAAAAGGGTTTAGCCAAGATGAAACGAAGCATGGAATGGATCGAGATTCCAGTTCGCTCAAGCGCCAGCAGGTCGTTAGGTCAACCCAATTTTATAAATTTACAATTTTTTACCTGAAGGAAATGCAATATACATAACAAGTACACTCTTTTTTCTTTTTTTCACTAGTTTCTTAAAGGTATGTTGTTCATTCTTGACCATGGACTATTATAATTATGTACCAATATAGCCACTTTGTCTTTTTTTATTTTTTAGTTTAAACCATTTAGTATTCAGTAACCACGTTAAATCTTGATTAATCCAGATTCGAATCGGATAGAACTATTAAGACGGCAAAAGTTAAAAAAGAATTAGCACCGTCGTACAAGCTACAGAGCCAAAAGACTATTATATAGTACAGTTATATTGCACATTTCATACACGAAGATGTGTTTTTTTTTCCCCTTTCATTGAAGGTGTATCAGCGTACGAGACTTTCATGACTAGATGCCATCCTACTGTTGGCATTTGTAAACAGTTGATACAAAATAAGCCAGTCTTGGAACCCGGGGATTACTGCTTGGAGCTGCAAATAATGAATCACAACAAAGAGGTTGCCTTACATCAAAGGCACATTAACTGGCTGCTTCAAGGCCTGCAGATCACCAATGTAGAAAGGAACATAAAAACTCAGGGGCAAAGGAAGGATTAGCAATCAAAAACAGAGTTACTCAATCCAGGTCTCACCAATTTGATTAGGCCGGCTAATGCCTTCCTGAAAGGGAGCACCAATGCAGCAGCTACATGCCATCACTGGTTTCGTATCATAAAACAACTTCTAATTTACTTCATTTTGATTTTCGAGCAAGAAAACGCTCCCTGGCTGCCTGAATTCTACTTTCACGATCATTAGCCACCACAGCAGCATTGACCTCTGTTTTTGGCATCTCTACGAGTTTTTTCTCAGATGCCTCTTCAATCTGACCAGCTCCGCTGTTTCACAAAAGCAAAAAAATAAAGCTCAACTTGGTTCACATGTGATTTTTTAAGGGAAAAAAGGGGCCATGTTCATGTGTAAAGTCAAATGATCCACATTCTCGTTAAATATAACTCAAAATAATTTCTAAGATTAACAATTTACCTCAGTTTGTTAATATCTATTTTTTCAAGCTTCTTTAAAATGGGCATGACCCATTGCATCTCCACAGCACACACATTGCGCATATATGGACGAGAGGTAGCAATGAGTTCATGGTAAACAACATAATTCGGGAGCAGTCCTTCTTCATCTGTTTTAAGCACAGATGACGGGTGTACCTAAAAAAAGGAACAATCAATTTACTTTCAATTGTATTTGCAACAACATTTGACTTGATTATTCTAAACATACAAGCAGCTAGTGCTAGGATACTCCCAATGTTAAATGATTATTCTAATTTAAATCAACACAGTTCTAGCATTCACTTTCTTGATCAAATACAAGGATTTTGAATGTCATGTGGAGGTAAACGTCAGTCATTGATAATGTGGCATCTACTTGTCTAACTGTATATTGATGGTCTCATAATTTGTAAACACAATACTAAATCTGGTGGATGATAAGATCAAACAAATACCTGAACCAGTTGAGGCTTAAAACCCAGAGTTCGATAGCCATTGTGATGAATCATTCTCTCAGCAAGCTGGTTTGCATAGCCTACACATAAAGCCTTCCTCAATTTCCTATAATCCTGTCGGCTTTCTTTCCATCTATGATTAGCTCGTACATCTAATGATCCTGGTTTCCCCATACCAAAAAAAACTATTAAGGAAGTGAAGAAAGGAGAAAGCAGCAAAGGTAATAGCATGACAAGACATAAATAAACTTCTATGCACACGGTACATAAATGGTATGAGTGCATAAACTCCTCATAGGTAATTTATTCTCCAAGTTGGAAAAGTGCCTCCAATGTTATACTGAATGCAGTGATTTCCGAAACAGAAAAGCACTATTTATAAGATATCATTTACAATTTCCATATCCATTACTGTTACAATTCCCAAACGTGCTGAGGCCTTGTGTAGCTGGTCTCAAGACTCCTCACCAAAACCACTGAGCACTATTTATAAGATATCATTTACAATTTCCATATCCATTACTGTTACAATTCCCAAACATGCTGAGGCCTTGTGTAGCTGGTCTCAAGACTCCTCACCAAAACCACTGAGCCAATTTTAAATTAAAGGACTTTTCTGGAACATGTTCAAATTAAAAAAGGACTTTTTTTATTACCACTTATAAAAATTGAACAGGGAGTTGACTCATGTCTAAAAGGGAATCTTATCCAAAATAAACAAAATGGAGAAAAGATTGTGAATGATGGACAGCCATTCCTCCCACAAAGTTAAAAAGTTATGCGCTTGTTTAGCAGATATAGAAAAGAAACGTTAGCAGCAGCAGCCTCCTATATGGAACATGAGTCCCAATACTTGAACAAATGCCCTTTTAGGAACCAAAACACTGTTAAAACATCTAAATACATGTAGCAAGTTTTATGCAAGCAGGCCCCTCAATAACAAAGTACACTGACCCTTAGCTATTTTCTGCATTATCTGACATAGCTGTTTCCGAACGTCTTTGACAAACATCATTCCTCGCACCTACAGTTGTATGCTCAAAATGTTAAACAGCTTTAAATACTAGACCAGAAAAACAAAAAAAATAATGTAAGCAATAATTTGGTGCATTCCCTTAGCTTCATCGCCCAAAGGCTGAGGTTGCTGGAAAGATACTCAACCATTCACAATCATCATGTATTCTCAACAGATTCTGCTACCTTGTCAACCAAAAGGCAACTAACATCTATACCGAGTATAAATTACAGTCTCATATGATAGTCCCTACATAATTTCAACCTCTCGTGCTAACAAGATCACTACTCTACTGAGAATCTGAGGTTATTATGCTCATGGCTTGCAGTTTTTTTTATTTTCCACAGTTATTGTTCCTTTTCAGATTATTTGAGGCATCGCTTTTGGGAGTTGATTTTTTATGCCTCGGTTCTCTTAGCTTTCCACATTCTAGTTTAGCTCAAGCACACTCCCTTTGAATCAACGTACATAGGTTGTGCCCGCTTGGACCATTTTTTGCTTTCAGTTATATAAAACTTATGGGGTGTGTATTTCAGATATATAGCAAACCTTCATAAGCATAAAAAAAAGTAGGTACCTGCAGGCCATTATCTTTGATCCAATTGATATCATAATCATATTCATCCCAACACTCGTAAATCTGTAGCAACTGAATGTGATCACCCCAACCAGAACCATCAGGAAGTTCCAAGGGAGTGTGCTTCCGCTTTTTCTCAGTACTCTTGCTGCAGTTAAAGATAAAACTATCACTAATTCACTATTTCAAAACAGAATGTTCTTTGGATTATACTGAGTTCAAATTTTGTCATTGTGATAGTCAATGATATCTTTCTTCCAATTATCCTGCCAACCAAGTGGTATGCAACACTTTAGGCCAAACATACATAAACACAGGACAGTGTTTTAATTAATTCCTTTTTTTAGTTTTTAACTGCAAAAAAGGTACGAAATATCCAATCAATTGACATTTGATAACTTTTATAAATTCAGTGTACACTAATCTAAAAGGTTCACAATATTTCCTAATAATCATTTTACAGAGAGGCTGAAACTATCAATAGCATCTAAAACAAAGGCCTACGATAAAAGGATTCCAGATGAACTGACCTTTGACCAGGAAGCAATGTGGTCTCTGCTGATAACATGGCAGCTACAGTCAAAGCCTGAGATAAGCAACCATAATCATTTGCCTCCATTAACGTCCGTGAAAGTGAAGGTTCTAATGGAAGCTCTGAGCACAACCATAGAAAATACCCAATAAGCTCATATATTGAATTAATTGCAAGGCGAACTAAATCTAATAACTATAATTATTATTTCAACGATAGAAAAATTTGCATCTCCTAGACACAGAAAATTAGAAGTAAAGATAAACACTCAAAAATATGAATTTCTATCAAGAAGTAGACTGCATAAAAATTTAGACAGGTATTTTTTTCCAAGGGCTATAAGTTAGAAAGTCATATAGTTAAGAACGATCTCTGCAATCAAAATAAACATGCAATGTGGAGATATTTGGCTTTATGAGGCTGACAGGAAAGATAAATTCTCATTATCGAACATCCAACATCACTGGGAAAACTAATCAGCATAACCGACTAGTAAATTCATAACCATTCCATTTTGCAAGGTTAAAGATGTTGCAATAGTCAAAAGAAGTTAGCAAGAAAATTTGTGCAAAGTCTCAAATGAAAAAACCCTAACCAAGGAAGTGAGTGAAAAGCTTCTTGATCAAAGGACAATTATGGAAGGGCAGAAAATCAAGTACCAGCCATTGTTCTTCCAACACTTGTAATGGATCCATTTTCATCAATAGCATCAATCAGATATAATTGCTTTAGTGCATCTTCTAACGACTCAGCTGCAGCAAAACATACAGATTTTAGTCCATATATTCAAGTTCACCAGGAATGTGATGCCATCCAACAACTTCCAAGACTGATTACAAAAGGATTCCAAAACATGTGCCTTACCCTAAAGGCTACAGTTCATGTGAACAATAGTTATATATAGTACACATGGACGGTGATAAATTTGGTCACATGTTTAACAATTTCGATCATGAAATATGTAAAAGTCAAATACACCCTCCCTCTTCTCTTTTGCCAGTGCTTTCAACGAATGGTCGAAGATATATTGAACAAAGTATGTATACCAAGTGAACAATGAAATTAGCATGCATGTGTGCATAAACAATGAAAAACCGCAGAAATAATGCTTCCTTACAGGAAGGGGGATCGAGAAAATCAAACTTGAGAACGTTAATATCAGAGAGGTCCAATGATTTCAAATAAAGAACGCTGCCGGCGAGAGAAGATCGCTGTATTTCAGGCACTGTTACATCAAGGAATTCATCATGGTAAACAGTGGATGGGTACAACCGGTAGCACTTCCCAGGGCGTGTCCTTCCAGCTCGTCCAGCACGCTGATTAGCTTGTACTCTGAAATATCACAAAGTCAGTGAGTCATTATAATTATAATCACAACAAATGACATAAATCTGATAGCTAGATTATCTGAAACATGATACCAAAAGCATAAGTGGAACTATCCAACTTACTTGCTAATTTGAACTATATCAAGGGAATACATGCCCGATGATGGGTTGTATTGCCGCTGCTTCACATAACCACCATCAATAACATACCTGTTTAGTACACATAAGGTCCAAGCATAAGAAACCCAAATTTGACATAAATAAATAATTTGGACCTAATAACCCTGTGAAATGTAGTGCCAGAAGGAATTTAAAAAAAAAAAATAGTTGGATTTCATAAATGCAGAAAATAGTCGGCGAGCCTAACAGGAAAGGAAACGAGGAACTCTTTCATAGAGACAAGACTTCTATAAAACTATAAGAGCAACTAAAAAATTTTTTGAGGCAATTCTAAATGCCCATCCCATAATTCTCTTAACACTGACAAGTAAAACAACTTCCTAATGGATTCAGACTTCTGTTTTCATTTCTCTTTCCATCAGCCTTACTTTTCTTCTAACTACAACCTTCATATGTACAAAGCTATTTATTTAACTAAGGAAAAAACAACTACCCCCACCACAGTTGCTTCCATGTATTTTGTATCATCCAGAAGAATCTTCATCAACAACATTTCAACCCATACTATAAGATCAATAACTAATGTAAAGTTTCCAAAAATTTCCAAATATGTCTAACCAAATTTTGACTCCAACGAAAGAGTAATTAACACATCTATAAGCTCAACTAAAAAGCATAAGGCATACATGAATGAGAAAATGTGAAAAAAGAATTGAATAATATAGTATAACATAGATATGGTGGCATGAATGCAATCATCAAATCAAATCTTCATGCAAGTATCAAGTCTCCTTACACTACACCATCAACGGTCAAGGAAGTTTCAGCAATGTTTGTGGAAACAATAAATCGCCTACAATTTGGAGGTGGAGGACTAAATACACGCACCTGTTGGGTCATACCAAACATGAAACATCAACCACATAGAAAATTTATCTAGATTTACATATTCAAAAAATTAAACAAGATTATTTCTAAAATGGCAATAATTTTAATTACTAGTTGGTCAGAGCAGTGAAGTTGTTTTATCCATACGCTATCTACATTTCTGCAATCACTCATAAATAAATATTATTATTGGGCCTGGAGTCTCAGAAAGTGTACAAGCAATAAGTTTTCATATTGGACACTGCAGTTTTGGTTTGACATTTACTACCAGTAACAATTTTAGTATTATTATTATTATTATTTTAGAAAAAAGAAGAATTAGTTCATTATAAATTAGTTTCATTTCTTTTAAACAAAACCTAGCCAATTATATACTACTCCACAGAAGTACTTGGAGAAATGATTTGCTATTGACAAGGTAGTTAAGAACTAGAATCTTTTACATTTGTTACATATCTCACCCAAGGTTACACCACCAAATCATCATTGATCTGGTTTGAAATGGAAAAGGCTTGTGATTTGAAGAATTAGTACATCATCTTCTATTTCTGCAAACTAGAACTTGACTCCTATAAGAATATGCAACCCCAATGAGTTATTGTACAAAGTAACAAAATTGAATTAACATGCAGCAACACAGTTCCAGTTAGATAAGGATGAAGTTTATATTCCACTGGATCCAATTCCTGTAGGTCTTTCTCCAGCTCTACCCATTTCAAATAACAAACATGCTACCAAGAAACAGCCAACAATGTCCAGTCATAAAGAGTTTTTTATGCCGTCAGTACCGATACACAATGCCAATGTAATTGATAAAGGTGATACATATCGCATGCATAAAAATAAACCAAAAGCACACATTTCTAGAAGAAACTGAAATTACAAAGCGAAAAAAAAAAATCAAATGTGAAAGGAGTCCCTTATTAAAAAAAAAATCAGATGATACCTTGGGTGTACAACTTAACAAAGTTTCATCAAGAGATTTTTTTTTTAAAAAAAGGCCAAAATTGACAAACTTGCCTGCATTTCAGGTGGCAAGGAACCATGAAGGGGAAGGATTATGGCATCCATGCAGGAACCTTCATCCAGGCTTCGAACTTTATCTTCTAACTTTGAAACTAGCTTCTCTATATCATCCTATAAAAGACTACACATTACAACCAATATAAACATGCACAACAGATATTAACTGCAGGGAGTACTTACTATGTAGAACTCATTCCTAAAACTGAAAATAATCAAATCTTACCTGTCCAGTCATGAATATCAACACGTCACCTTCTGGTTCCTGAACATGTATATCTGTAAGCACCATTTGATTAACAAAAATTGTAAAAAAAGCGATTGGAACATTAGAAACTACTGCAAAATTTTAGCAGCAGCAGTAACATAACGACCCCGAGATTTATCTAGAGGTTGAGATTAACATGACAAAATTTTCATTCCTTTCTCTTTTTGGTAAAAAGGTACTCCACTTTCTGTTCCCCTACCAATTCTCTTTCGAGCGGTGAGCTAAGAAATATTATAAGTGACAGAGGATGAATTTCAACACTGAATACACCATAAAGTGTCGCGTTCTGTGCACATACATGCACAAACATTTCCAAAATTCTAAAAACTAGCAGTAATACTACACAACAATCCAAACCAGGTTTGACCAAGTTTAAATTAAAAAAAAAAAGTAGTATCTTCTTCTGGGCATTATATTTTCAAAGTCTTTGCTCTATCAAGACCACACAAAACCAATACTGTAAACAACAGAAACAAACTGCTTAGCTTCTATACACAAGGACTTGACAAAGATATCGATCGTACCAATTGCTGTTTTCAAAGCAGACTCAAGATAGCTTGTAGGACGCTCCTTGCTGTGCAATATCTCCACAGGATACAACTTTCCAGGGACATTCAATGTGGGGCAATTTGAAAAGAACTTGGAAACTTTTTCACCATCAAGAGTTGCTGATGTGATCAAAATCTTTAACTTTGATGCTCGCAAATTAACCAAGCGTTTCACAAGACCCAGCAATATGTCCCTGACAATGGATGCGCTCATTAATATTGTGGATATAAAAAATGCAGTAAGTTCAAAAAATATAAGGTTACATTTTTTTAAATCTACTTTGACAAGGAATGGAATAAATAAAGCCCCACAGTGGCTAAAACCCAAACCCACTCATTTAAATGAGATATCACTCACCAGTGAACTAAAGACCTTCAATATACATGTAGTGATAAAAAATGGCATAGACATTTAAATGATGATACAAACTGAACACAAAAAACTAAGTCTTACGTGTTGAGACTCCTCTCATGGGCTTCATCTAATATGATAACTGAATACTGATTAAGGTCTGGATTAGACAGACTTTCTCGAAGAAGAACTCCATCAGTAAGGTATCTACAGAGTCAAAAACCTAATGTTAAAACACATTAAACGACACAAAATATTAGAGATAACCATATCAAAACCAAATCCAATAAAAAGCAGTGGACTTCATTACTTAATAAATGTTCTTTCCGATGTTCTATCCTCAAATCGTATCGCATAACCTACTTCCTCTCCAAGCCGAACACCAAGCTCCTGTGCAACTCGTCTTCATACAACAACATAATAGGTCAAGCAAAATCTTCCAATTAAGAGAAATAAATAATTCGAACGTGATGAAAAAAATTCGGTCCACTAATTAGCAATGCAACATTTCATATGCACTTCTGCAATCAATTAAAATTGCAAGGTTTCAAAAAGTAACAAAGTCAACTAAACTAACCTAAATATTCAAAAAAGAACTTGTTACTCAACAAAAAAACCAGTTAAATTAATGTGATTTAATTTATGCATAGACGAATTAACATTTTCAGAGTATAACCTGGCAACGGATACGGCAGCGACTCGGCGAGGCTGAGTAACGCCGATAATTCCGGATTTGGTGTAGCCATGTCGGTGGAGTATCTGAGAGAGCTGCGTGCTCTTGCCGGACCCCGTCTCTCCGATAACCACCACCACTGGATTCTGGTCCACCGTTTCTACTATCTTTTCTTCAAATTGGAGAATCGGAAGATTTGCCATCGATCAATTAACTCAAAGATTTGGAGCTTTCGAGCAAGATTAGGGTTTTAGGATTTTATCGAGGAGGTTTTGATTTTTTTGAATTCTTTTCGCTCTATTTGATTGCACGCTATTTTTTTCCCGGTTCGCGCTGCCGGTGCCCCTGTATGGTCAATCAGTATAGTCAATGAATCACGGTACAAATTTTACCGTTACTTTTTGTTGGATTTTTTTTTTATTTAGGAGAAGAATGAGAAATAAATTTTTCCTATTTATAAATAATTTTTTATTTAGAAAATAGAAAAAAAATCTCTTGGATTTCAAAATATATATTTATATACTGTGATTTGTATAATTTTAAATATGGTTTCATATATTTTCAAACGAAAAAGTTTCACATAAATACTGATTTTGATTAATTTTAAGACAGTTTTATTCTTGGAGTTCAAAAAAAATTGAAGATAAATTTTCAGTAGTGAAAATAAAAAAAAAATTTGCCGCAAACATTTTTTCGATGACCAACAACAGCGTTATAGTTTAAAAAACACCACTCACTAAAGCTTTAAGTTTTGCAACCGTTATTTTCTGTTAAATTATCACTAAATAACAACGCCCATCACATAGAAAAAGTTTGTACTGAGAACCTAATTTTTTTTTTTTTTTTTAACATGCATAGAAAGAAGTAGCTACAAAAATACAATGAGATGAAGTAATTCTTCATATTGCTCGACAGAAATTAGACAAAACCACTTACGTTATGATTGACTCTTAATTGCATCTTGCCAAAAACGGCTTGCCCGGTCACAAGCCTAATCCCTCTAACCCACAATTCAGCCATTTCAAGCCCACCCTGGCACACAAAATGCACCTCCTTATTCTTTGTAGTCACAACATGAAACATTCCCGGTTCTTCAATGTCAAATTTCCTCCGGCGGTTCCATCGGAATATGTCGCTGGGACCAACTTCAGCCGCTCTGCATACCACATTTCTCTTACTTGACTTTCCCCACCGCAAAACGCCAGCAGACTCCACCATTTTAAGTAGTTTGACATGGGGTGATCCTTTGCCACACTTTGTGTGCTTCTTTATATAAGTGCCGTGTAACACAAGAGTTAGAGCAAGCTCATCTAATATAACATTCTCAGCTTCATTTCCACTACCATTTTTCCTTGCAAGTGCAAGTGCCGTCTCATTTCTTGCATTCTCAATGTCACATTTTGCCCCACTTGAAATTAAGAGTTCACACACTCTGCCATGGCCTCTCTTGGCTGCTAACATGAGTGGGGTGTATCCGTCAGCATCTGAGGCATTTACATCATAACCTCTACTAACCAGTGTATGAACTAAGTCAAAGTCTCCACGTTTAGCTGCTCGATGTAGAGCATAAAACCCAGCAGAACCCTTTTGACCCTCTTCCAGTGCATACTCGAGAATTACTCGTTCGAGAACTTCGCCATTCTGGTTTAATTCTGCTAAGGTGATTGCTGTCTCACCATACATATTCTGCAGCTTTATATTAGCACCAGCATGAAGGAGCAACCTGAAGGCCTCTACATGGCCAGCTGCTGCAGCTATCATGGCAGCTGAAAATCCATCGCCATCCTGTTCATCAAGGTCAATGTCTGCCTGCTCAATGAGTTTTTTCAAGGCATCCACATCATTTGCTTGGGTCACAAACATCAAAGGAGAAAATCTCAAGGCATTACTTGATTGAATAATCTTCCCTGATCGAATTGAATCAACTACTGCTTGCTGAAAGCCAAGAGTCCACCTACTTGACTTTGCAATTGAATTTGCACAATGACCAGCATAATTGATCAATCCTAAATCAGCCCCTTCTGAGGCTAGAAATTTAAGGCACTCCTCATGCTTATATCTTGCAGAAATCATTGCTGCAGTTTCTCCATCTGCTGTTCGGGCATTGATATTGCAGCCAGCACTGATAAGCCTTTGAAGAATTTTAGCGAATCCAAGCCTTGCAGCTAAATGAATGGGTTGGAGCTCTGTTTTTGAAGATGTTTGCACCGGAAATTCTTTGTCAACAGCACAATTTAGCAGTAGCTCTACAGCTCTTGCGTTATTACAAAGGATCGCATGGTGGATGAGAGTCCTCCCATTGTGAAGGGTGTTAGGGGAAATGTGTTGGAAGAGCATACGCAATATAGCACCACTGGATTCAAAATACTCCACAGCACACCAGGTGATGCAGTAATCCTCAGCTAGTCCAGCACCCACCCGAAGTTCTTCTCCTGTATCCATGTCCCACGACCAGGCTCCCATTCTCACCTTGATGTCTGTCTTGACACCAGCCTGTCTTCCAACATCAAAGATAACAAAAATAATATACATTCTGCCATGAAAGTTAGGCTCCCAATAATGGGGATTGATTTCCAAAATGCTTACCTGCAAGAGCAATCTAACAACAGAGATCTGTCTGCTAACAACAGCCCCAGCAAGTGCATTACAGTCAAAATTGGCATGAAGAGCTGGCTTGGAAGACCGAAGCAGCACCCTATCAATTGCATTGGCATCTACTCCACGCTGCCAGCAATCAAATGCATCAACAGTGATTTCAATGCATCAACTCCAGACAGAAATATCTGACTTATTATTGATTTTGAATTTTAGTATCCTATCTTCAAGAGTTACCTTAATGAGTGTGTCAACTACATTGACAAATCCTCTGCAGCAAGCAGAAACAAGAGCATGCACGGCAACTTGTGGCCCGATTAAGTCAGTAGCCATCAGCAAATCGGCAGGCCTGGCCTGCCCCAAGTAGCTGGTCTCCAACAAAGCCTCCTCGCATGCCTCCTGGCCAGCACCTGCTTTGATAAGAACATCCAAAACCTCCAAATGATCCTCCCTCACTGCTGCAGTGGTTGCATAGCCTCGGAATAGCTTCCGATTCACATTGGCACCAACACTCTGTCACATTAACATAATAAACAAACGTTAATAATATCAAGAGGACATTGAAACTACAGGTCTCCTTCTAGAATTCTTACAAGGCGTGAGGCACGTCATAATCAAGCAATGATCTATTGGTACAAATACTAGGGCATCTTCGATGACTGGAATTAAGGGACGATTTAAATTTACGTTGATTCAAAAGAATACTGTGAACTTGGGGGATTAAGACTCGTTGATTTCACGTAATGTCGAGAATTAACCAAACTCAAAAACTCACACAGAGCTTTGAAAACTGAAAATATTATAGAATTCAAATCTAGAATTTATTCCAAGAAATAAATCAATAACAAATAATCAAGACTTGCTTGTAAAAGGTAAAAAAGACACTTATTTATAATAATTACTACATCATAAAGTACATCACAATTTTTTCTATTAAAAAAAATTATTGTTGTTTTCCTAACTCAAGGATCGTTAAATAACAAATGAGTGTAAGAAATATGGAGATGCAACAATTTACTACTATATTTTTACAATACCTTCCATTTTATATTACATTTATGTTAACACCGTCATTGAAAAGATGAGATCATGCTTACATCAATGGGGTGAAAATAACTTTGCACTTAAATTTACCTAAAACTTAAATATATCGTAAATTTGAAGGACAATTCTATCTTTTTTTCAAAACCGAGTATTAATTCGCTACTTTTTTTAACCCATTATATATTCATTTTTACCCATTAAAACTAGTGAAATTTACCATGTAATTTCTTTTTTGTTCATTGAAGGTTAAGTTCTTTTTTAAAAAAAAAAAAAGGAATTGAGCAAATCTGAAATTAATTTCTTAATCTCCTATTTCATTTAGTAAGATTACTTGAAAATCACTCGACACAAAATTTTATTTTTTCTTTAAGTCAGTAAAAGTGTAAAACTATAGGAAGTCGTTTCTAATCTTTATTGTTGTTGTTTTAGCAAACACATTTTGTACGTGTGGTCCTTTTCTTTCTTGAGAGAGTGACCTCATCAATTGCAACACGTGTAAGAATCAATTAGGTGAAAATAAAGCCAAAAAAAAAAAGTTCTGGAAACAAATCATCCCAGCTTTGATAGTCAGTAATAGTGAGATACGAAAATCTGCAGCGTCAAGTAACTCCTCAGGTGGTCAGCTTATCTGTCAGGAATACACATACACTGTCGTACAAACTTGCATAAAAGATAACAAAATCAATAATAATAATAACCATTTATTCATAAAATATACAACAATATTGCAAAAAAAAAAAATTCCAAATATTGTTTCAGATGTGATATATCACATATAAATGAATAAATGATCATTAAATAATAAGATCAAACCGTAGATATCGAGCATTAACTCCTTGATTTATCAGAATGTTGAATCAGAAGTAAAAATCTTGAACGGTTAGTGGATGATCCAAAAATGGATGGATATCTAAAAATTAAAACCTTTTTTCTTTATACGACATTTTTGTTTAAAAGGAAAAATAAATGACGTACCAATAGGTTCCTGACAAGTGTAAGGTTTCCGGCGTGCGCAGCTAGGAACAAAGCGGTGACTTCGGTCTTGAACTCCTCGTACTCGACACGAACTTCATGAGCCGCTTCGTCGTGCAAGACAAGCTCCGTCTTCTTAGCTCTCAAGCTCACCGTTCCGATGAAGTTCACATCGACAAAAGGATCACCTATACATTCGTTAGCTCGCTTAACGTCGTTAACATGCGCGGCGTCAACGAGACGTTGCGAGACCTCCGCTTCGTAATCCACTGGAAACACCTGCTGCTTTCCCGCCAGAAACCCCGTGCCGGCAGGGTTTCCAAACATCATCATTATTTTTATTATTATAATTATTTTTGAAGAAGAAGAAGAAAAAGAGTGCAGACCGGACACACGACTCACACGAGTTCCGTTGTGTGCGTCTTTGAAAGTGTTTAGTTATGTTGTATTTGACGAATGAGAAAATGAGAAGTGAGAGAAATTGAGTCGTGAGAGGGAAGCGACTCAGGGTCAGGGAGAAGGACAAGGAGGGAAGCCAAAGGCACGCGTTTTATTGGGGGTTAATTTTTTAAAGTTTAAATCTTTAAAGTTTGTTTGACCCAGTCATATTTACGTTAACATTTAGCGCCGGAAAAAGACATTTGGGTCCCTAATATTTTGTTTTTCTCAAATAAGATCGTATTTTGTTCATCTGTATTGAATAGGTCTCTCCCCTGCAGATTATTATTTTTTTTAACAATCTTTTTATAATCCACTGAAAATTGATACAACAACACGGGTCTACCGAAACCAGATTTTAACACAAAAATATATTATGCCTGATAAACATAAAATCAATCCTATAATTATAAATATTTATTAAAGTTATATGAATTTGAGAGTTTTTATAAGAATTCGAAAATCTTGTTCATTATTATTATTAGTATCGATAATATTAGTGGACCACAGCTTACACTAATATTGAATGAGACAAGTGCACAAATAATGTGAACCTCTATTCAATAATATTTTGACACACATATATATCAATGAGTTAATCTATCGTAATACAATAAAAAAATCATGTATAACTTATGATATATATGTTCTAGATGATCTTATTCGGACCGTTTTATATAAGGTTTTCATTGCTCTTATGACTAAATTAGGAAGTCTGAGTCACTCTTATTACAAAGGTTACCGAGCTGGGGACCTACTTAACATAAACTGAAAACTTATGTCATTGTTTGAGAAATCATAATAAATCAGGAATCCAAACTCTATGGTATGGTATAGCGTGTAGACAGTGGATGATCAGATTGAGTGGGCTTTGGTACAGAATATCTTCTATCTCAATAAATTCCTACAATCACTTGTCGGTATTTCTAAAAAGAAAACAATCAGTTATCACTGGCAAGATTTTGCCACTCGACCACACCATTAAAGAGATTTTACGTGGATATATTTCTATTTTCTATAAAATTATTTTACATAGATATATTTATTTTACATGGAATTTTAAATTGACTTAAATATAGGATAAGTTTCTTCATGATGAGGTGAATAAAATTGTCGAAGAAAAGCAACATTTAATATTATAAATGTTAAATTAATAACAATACCATATGCTCGTAAGCTGATAAATATTTGGTTTCTTTGTGTAAATTTAAAGTAACTAAATGGATGGAGAGACAATTACATACATTTGGCCATTCCTATAGACCAATTTACTTTGACATCGTCTATATTTGAAAAAATACATGTATCCAAAGCAAGAAACTTGTATCTATATTTAGCCGGATTCGGCCTGCATTTTTTAAATAAGCTAATCGCTCTCCTGGGCAATTAATACCAATACAATTGACCCCCAACCAAAAAAAAAAAAAATTGATATTTTGAGAACTCATTTTGATTTTATACAAGAAGTAGATAGACGTTGGATGGCCAGCAATTTCTATGTTTCTTACGTTAGGTTTGTCCTGAGGTTCAATTGTCTTTGTTGCATAAAGAGTTTAAGACAAAGATTTAAGAATTCCTCAGTTGATCAACCAACAAAATCTCATATATAATAGTAGTTGCTATTATGTACTTTAATACGAAAATGCCGAAATAATGATTATCGGCCTATTAGTATTTAATTTAACAATTTTCATTAATTCTCTGTATTTTAGAGGTTTAATCCTTCACGACGATCCCTTGTCCAAATTTTCATTATTGATCTCTGTTTTTTTTATTACATGAGACTATTACACATACTTACAACTCATATTACATGAGATTATAATTGATATTTACAAATCAGACTATGACTGAGACTAGTTTACATTAATTTTTATTAAGCACTGCTCAGATTTTAACCCTCACTAATATTCGAAGGATGTCCACTCCTCACATTTTGCGAGGGCATTCACTCAATCATAATTGAAGAATAAATTACTCCCACAATGCGTTTGGAGAACAACAGCCCTGACCAATTAGTGAAAGGTGGAGTGGCTCATTATTGATCTCTTTTTGCATTAGTTTTAATAATGTTTTTTTAAATGATAGAAATACAAGAAAAGTGGATTTTACATTTTGGACCCACGACCCATTTTTTACACATGTAAGAAAGAGCATGTAGGTAGGGAGGGAGGGCTCCATCTATTAAGAAATATATGCACTCACAAAGTATGAAACTGATCAATTGAGCCCTTGGCCTAATATGGAGTCGACATCAATTAATTTCAATCCCCATTGTCTTATACAACTGGAACATCGAAGCCACTTGGTGATCATTTTTTTATCAGTTGATTGCAACATTGGACCCCTCATCCGTGGAAGCTATCTGCAGGCAGAGCAAACACAATGAAGGTGGCCAAAACACCAGCAATAGTTTGTCAATGAACTCTCATAAACATGGCCAAGACATTTCATGTACTTCGATTATTATCGGTGCCATTTGTGATTTGTCTGATAAGACGCATCATACGTGTACTATCTTCAAGGAACAGAAATTGCTATTCATGGTATTCAACTATTCATTGCCTCATATATATATATAAGAAGTAGCAAAAGCTTTTTATGCTGTGCCATGTTCTTGATATACCCCACATTGTCTTCAACATCATCAAATATTAAATGAGTACTCATGATGATTTTGTCCCGAGAGAGACATATATATATATATATATGAAGTTTGAGTACCTATAAGTAAGTACCGCTCCTTCGCTGAGAAAATTTCATTGTATTTATAGGTGTAATTGTAATTTGTAAATATGACTTGAATGGACTTAGACTTGCTCAATATGAGTTTAGACATCGAAATATATATAATTATGATATAATGAGATCATTTCCTGTTATTACTTGTAAATATCTGAGTAAATGCCATTCATTAAAGAAAGACCCAAAAATGATTATTAAAATTATTTAAACCCTCAAACAGATTGAATTACTTAATTACAGAGGGTTAAAAACAACATAAATCTACAAACCCAATCAACATCTCTTTTTTTTTTTTTTATTGTCTCTATCAAAAAAATTGGTTTTCCCTAGAAACAATTAAAATCCAATTCATTCTATAATTTCAGATCGTCAAGCAAACACAATTGATTAGTTTTGGGTTCAAATCCAATTGTAACAACGACCCGAATACAATTCGGCTCGATCCAATTTTCAATATACGCCCAGCCCAACAAACGTGGTCCACATGTCATAACTCAACAAACGGGCAAATACGTATCACCCAAAATCATCACAAGACTCACCGACTGATATATCCACCGGCCGATTCACTGCGGGTAAATTGATGTTCGTGATCAATACCGTCCATCTAACGACTTCAGTGCTGTCGAGAGTAGGAAACAATTACCGCCTTCAAACCTTCACTCCATTTCTTCTTCATTTCTCGATTTTCAGCTAGAGCGAAATCGACGACTCTTCTTCGACGTTTCATGCTATGGTACGCCATTAATTTTATCTCTCTTTATCTTACATTTTTTGTTTATTTTATTTGGAATATATATCTTTTACTGTATTTGGGTTTCGATGAAATTTTTGTCAAAATTACGATATTATCTACTCTAGGATACCGAATGATCGTGAAGATTATGTTGGTATGAGATCTAATGTAGCTTTATTATCATTTTTCCGTTTTTCCTTCGCTCGATTGCCGAGAAACACGATGAATTTAGAGCTAATAGTGAAAAGGAAATTTGATTTTGACTGTACTTTTAATTTCGTTTCCTAATTGAGATACTTAGGTTAACTAAATTATTATTTTTTTGTTTTGTGCTCAATCTGCGAGTTTTCATATTCATTTTTGGCTAAGTTTATTTTAATGGCAGTCGAAATGAATGGCCAACGCACACAGCTTTGCAGCATTTTCTAGCTGTACAGGAATCATAAAATTTAAACAAGAGAGGGTGTTGAGAAAGAAAGTTTCAACTTAGGAAGTCATGAACAGACTCTTAAATTGTCTCTAAAATGATTTTTCTTATTTATGAAATGGAATTTCTGCCCTTTTTTTTAAAAAAAAAACTCTGGTTATTAGATTTGATCGTGCTCCACGGGTGTTACTGCTGCAGTTATGTTTGCAGTAATCTAGTGATTGTAAAATGGAACTGTTGAGCTTGTTTAGTTATTATGGAATTGACAACGCACATCTGGGAGTTTTTATGTTCCTACCAGATACGTCTCACTTGTCTTCTGCAATCTACTTTGTTTACTGTTCTTCAATGTCGTACCCTCATTGTCTTTCTTATTCTTGAAATTTTGTGCTTCTTATGGTGAGGGATTTCAGTTCATCTAACTCTTCCTCTTTGTGGCACAATGTATATATATATATTTTTTTTTTGACAAGTTTTTGTAATAAAATAGTAATTTGTCCTATTATGGAAATAGGCACCCATGAAGGGCCTTTTATCCCTGCAAAGGGCATCATTGGTTAGATGCTACAGTGAGAGGCTGAGTGTGGGCTTAAGATCATTTAGCACTCAAGGTGCATCAACTGCTAGTACTCCACAACCTCCGCCACCTCCTCCACCTCCAGAAAAAACCCATTTTGGTGGCCTGAAAGATGAAGACAGGATTTTCACCAACTTATATGGGTTGCATGACCCTTTTCTCAAAGGTGCCATGAAACGGGGTGATTGGCACAGAACTAAAGACTTGGTACTCAAGGGTACAGATTGGATTGTCAATGAAGTCAAGAAGTCTGGTCTCCGTGGACGTGGTGGTGCTGGTTTTCCCTCTGGCCTTAAGTGGTCCTTCATGCCAAAGGTGTCTGATGGCCGTCCTTCGTATCTTGTTGTCAATGCTGATGAAAGTGAACCTGGAACCTGCAAAGACAGGGAAATTATGCGGCATGATCCACATAAGTTGTTGGAGGGTTGCTTGATTGCTGGTGTAGGAATGAGGGCTTCTGCTGCTTACATTTACATAAGGGGTGAATATGTAAATGAACGTAGAAACCTTGAAAGAGCAAGGCAAGAAGCTTATGCGGGTGGATTGTTGGGCAAGAATGCCTGCGGATCTGGTTATGATTTTGATGTCCACATCCACTATGGCGCTGGTGCTTATATTTGTGGTGAAGAGACAGCTCTTTTGGAAAGCCTTGAAGGTAAACAGGGGAAACCAAGATTGAAGCCTCCTTTCCCTGCTAATGCAGGTTTATATGGTTGCCCCACCACTGTTACTAACGTGGAAACTGTGGCTGTTTCTCCCACCATTTTAAGGCGTGGACCAGATTGGTTTGCCAGTTTTGGCAGGAAGAACAATTCTGGTACAAAATTGTTTTGTGTCTCGGGGCATGTGAACAAGCCTTGCACAGTTGAAGAGGAGATGAGTATTCCCCTCAAGGAGTTGATAGATAGGCACTGTGGTGGTGTTCGAGGTGGATGGGATAATTTACTTGCAGTAATACCAGGGGGTTCTTCAGTTCCTTTGATTCCCAAACACACATGTGATGATGTGCTGATGGATTATGATGCTTTGAAGGCTGTTCAGTCAGGATTGGGAACTGCTGCTGTGATTGTCATGGACAAATCAACTGATGTTGTTGATGCAATTGCTAGGCTCTCATACTTCTATAAACATGAAAGCTGTGGGCAGTGCACTCCATGCAGGGAGGGAACAGGATGGCTTTGGATGATCATGGAAAGATTGAAGGTTGGAAATGCAAAGTTGGAGGAGATTGATATGCTTCAGGAGGTGACCAAGCAGATTGAAGGGCACACAATCTGTGCACTGGGTGATGCAGCTGCTTGGCCTGTTCAGGGTCTCATACGACATTTCAGGCCTGAGCTTGAGAGACGGATCAAAGAGCATGCTGAGAGGGAGTTGCTGGAGGCCACAGCTTAAGTTTTTCTTCTCAGGTTGCTTCTTGGATCTTTTTTGCTAACATTACTTGAGTGGACAATTGGACATTTTCCCCCAAGAATAAAGTACCATGAACTTGTGTGATTTGGATAATTAGTTATTACAAACATGCAATGTGTTTGGAAATATTATCTGGTTATGTATGCAATTGGATGTTTGAGGCTATTCTTTTCGTTGCATTTATCTCTCTGATAATGGTTCTGCTTTTCTTTGGCTGTAAGATGCCTGTCCACAATCCCAGAATGGTATAAGGTTTTAAATGATGTATGGATGAATTGTCAAAGAATTACCTTATTTGTTCAAATAATTTGACAGTAATTTCAGAAATGTAATCTGTTTTCTTTTGCCCTAGGATGTCAGGCATCTGGAATGGTGCATTTGTGAACAAATTGCGGGCAAATCTTATGTTTTGTACTTTCATGTAGTTAAACATCATGTTCTATGTTGGTCTCCTTTTGGAAAGGATAGTATATCAGATATAACATATTGAGTAAATGTTTCACATATTGTCTTAAATATTCTCACCTCCACTTTGGCGGATAAGTGATACAATAATGAATTTTTGTGCTACGTAGGTAATTTTTTTCTTCAAATGGTGGATATTGTGGAATAAAACTGAGGAAAGCATCCCAGATATTGGGAGTGATTCAAGGATCTGGAGATTTTGTTAGAATTTGGTTTGTTTTAAGCTGTATGAATTATGAATTCTTCATTTGCTCTCCTGGAGAAATGATGGTGTGCTCTGTATCTGGGCATGGATACCTTTTTTATGTGTTTTTTTGATAAGCTGGTCGCGGATACTTAAAATAGTTGTTTAATGTATTTCTTGAACATGACATTTTGGCTCATCTGAGGAACTTCGTTAATAATATCTGTTTATGTTTTTTTATTTCGGAAGCCGATCATATTTTCTGTCGTCAATAAAGATGAAGCTGCAATTGAAACGTCACTGAATAGAATTAAAAGAGTCACACTTGAGCACATTTGAGTGCATAACATGGGTAAAGATCAAGCAGAGTAAATACTTGGTTTCTGTGAAGCAGAGTACTATTATTGGCCCAATATTGCATTCAGCCGTAACTCATTCGATTTTGGCTCATCAACTTTGAAGGGTACTTTCAAAAAGCTAAATAAACAAATAGAACTTAGGCAGCGTAATTTGATTTGTTATTTGTGGAGAAAGTCTAAAACGAAGATTAAACAGTAGACAAAGCAGCAGAAGGTAAAAAGACAAAAAAGGGCACATAATCAATCCCGTGGTTGAGGAATTCAATCAATTCTCATGTCTGGTAATTCGTCACATCATAAAATAAGAAAGAAAAAGTTGCATACATTTTGATTCCGCGTGATATATAAAGCATCAATCTTTGATAATTTTCAAATAAAATAAATATTAATCTTTGAGGTGTAAACCGATCTTCTCCAAGGGATTCCAGAATCGGGATCCTTGAAAGGCACCCATCATCACTTTAGCAGCATCATCGTCATCTAAACTTGGATCAATCATAAAGCCTAAGGAACACCCAGCAAGCTCTTGAAGTTGTTTGAAACTCTTAAAGTTGTCTTGGATATCCGCACTGTTTTCAATCTTGTGCAGTTCCAAACGAGCAGCTTGTCTTTGGGATTGAAGTTGAAGCAGCCTCCTAGTCCTAGTCCTGCTACGAGCTTTGTATTCTTCTTCTTCTCTTTCATGATGATGATGTGGATTCTCTTGCAACTTCTTCATCACCTGAACCTCTCCTTCCAGTTTATCCTGATGATCTTTGATAGTTAGGCCCAGAATCTTCTCCAGTGGATTCCAGTATTGACTTCCTTGAAAGGCACACATTGTCACCCTACCATCACCACCACCACCCTCACTTATTTTCGGATCAATCACAAAACTAAAGGAACAACCAGTAAGGTCTTCAAGTTGCTTAATAGCCAGAATGTTGTCTTCAACTTGAAGAATGGCATTCTTCTCAATATTCTCCAGTTCCAAACGAGCAGCTTTTCTCTGGGCTTCAATTTGAACCTTTTTCCTCCTAGCCACTGCTTCTTCATCTTCATGATCATGAATGGACTTTTGGGCTTTAGATATAATATTAGAAAATCTGAGTTTGAGCATGGCAGCGCGATCAACAACATCGCTGCCACAGCTAGTAGGAGTCAAACTTGTCGCCTTGAGATTCTTCTTCTTTATGGTTTCTTGATCATGATGATGTATAGAACAACTACGCTTACCAAGAGTAGTAGGCTGCAAAAGGCAAAGGTGGGAGGGTTTGGGCTAGCATTATGATGATTAACTTAGCGTTGCGTAACTTAATTTGGTGATAAGATAACACTATGAACGAGGGAGTGAGATAAGGAAATAACATTCCCTAATTTATGATGGATATATATAGTGTATTTAGTTTCCTAGTTGATATAGGTTATCCTTCACAGTTTAGGATTTGTTTAGTTTCCTATTCCATTTGGGTAATTAGGTTTATAGGATCCGTATCCTTGCCAATTTAGGAAACATGTATATCTCGAGCCGAGGAGTTGTTTTGGTGATGTATCTCTGTGTTTTTCTTGAAACACACTTTCATGTTATGCAGTAAACAGGTGGCCAAATTGGATTGATTCCTCCGGTGTTGCTTTTATTTGGTTGAATAATGTAATATGGTAACTTGTGGGTCAAGAAACTGAGTTTATGGGTGACGATTTGTTTTCGCATATGCTGCCAATCTCACGGTTGACACTTGAGAAGTACAGCACATATGATGCACTTCATATAAGTTTTATGTTTGGATTGATAATATGTAGTGATATTATTAGATCGATAATATCTCTCAATTAATTCTTCTTGATAAAATTTTCAACACAAAGATATTCATATATATCAACATTCGCATTGAACAGAACCGCTAGCGTCACAATGAATTAATACAGGTTTCGAGACTAAACAAACAAAGTCAATAATAATAACAAAAATTTTTTAAAAAAAATTGTTCAGTTTTGGTAGGCTGTGGCCTCATCAGTTGCGAGGAGGAAAGTGTGATTGATCTTCAAGGTTGAGAGTAAAATGAGGCTTGAAGAATTTGCATTTGTGTTAATCACCTGGGCACCACGAGTAGCATTTGCATTAGCAGCAGCTAACTCTTCAAGATTCGCCATAGGCTTTTGAGTAGCAGCTGTTATAGTGTTTGCTGATTTAGGACGGCATTGAATATCAATTTATATAGTATTGGTTTGATCGAAAATCCGTTCGTCTAAGAATAAGAATAAGATTAATCCTTTCTTTATTCTTCTTCTTCTTCCCTTTTTTATAATATTTGGGGTTTTATTATATTAATAAAAAAAATTGAAACATGCATAACGGCGACAATGTAATAGAGAAAGGAATCAATCGATCAAAAGGGCACATAATCAATCCAATAATTAAAGAATTCAAACAATATTTCTCATGTCTGGTAATTCATCGAAACGTATGATAAGAAATAAAAATTACATACATTTGGGTTCCGTGTGATATATAAAACATCAATCTTTTATAATTTTCAAAAAATAAAAAGATAAAATAAACATCAATCTTTGATGTATAAACCGATTTTCTCCAGGGGATTCCAGAATTGGGTTCCTCGAAAGGCGCCCATTGTCACTTTTGCAGCAGCATCGTCATCTAAACTTGGATCAATCATAAAGCTCAAGCAACAACCAGCAAGCTCTTGAAGTTTTTTGAAACTCTTGAAGTTGTCTTGGATATCAGCAATGTTTTCAATCCTGTGCAGTTCCAAACGAGCAGCTTGTCTTTGGGATTGAAGTTGAAGCAGCCTTCTAGTCCTAGTCCTGCTGTGAGCTTTGTATTCTTCTACATCTTCTTCTCTTTCATGATGATGATGTGGATTCTCTTGAAACTTCTTCATCACCTGAACCTCTCCTTCCAGTTTATCCTGATGATCTTTGATAGTTAGGCCAAGAATCTTCTCCAGTGGATTCCAGTATTGACTTCGTTGAAAGGCACACATTGTCACCCTACTTTCATCACCATCCTCACTTATTTTCGGATCAATCACAAAACCAAAGGAACAACCAGCAAGGTCTTCAAGTTGCTTAATAGTCAGAATGTTATCTTCAACTTGAAGAATGGCATTCTTCTCAATATTCTCCAGTTCCAACAGTGCAGCTTTCCTCTGGGCTTCGACTTGAATCCTTTTCCTCCTAGCCGCTGCTTCTTCATCTTCATGAAGGTAGTTTTGGGCTTTAGAAATTATGTCAGAATATTTGAGTTTGAGCATGGCCGCGCGATCAACAACAACATCGCTGCCGCTACCGCTGCCACTGGTCTTGAGTTTCTTGTTGTTTATGGTGGTTTCTTGATGATGATGGTGAAGTAGAGAACAAGTAGTGGTGGTTTCTTTACGCTTACCAAGAGAGGTAAGCTGCAAAGGTAGGCGGGTTTCGGCAACGATCATGATTATAGGCTACTGGCTTTAACTTGGAAATTAGGGTTTCGCTGGTTTCCCTTCAATATCTGAGACAAGAAAGAGACTTACAAAACTTTCCTTCTATTTTTGGTTTTGCGATGTACGATGTACGAAGTTTATATATAACGAGCATTTCCTTTATCAGTATCCCAAAGGGATTCAAGCAGTTTCCAAATAAGTATAAGATTCTGGTTGTTACTATATTTGCGTATTCTTCGTAGAAGAGAAGCTAATTATTATTATTATTATTATATTTCAGAAGAGCTATTTAATTACTTGGACGAAAAGTTTAAAAACAAAATGGAATTTTCCCTTTAAGTTTCCTAATTTAAGTTAAGAGTTGGGTATCCTATATATTCCTATACGCATGGAGAGCTACTCCATAAGTAAAATGGAAAACTATTAATTATTTCATTGTCAATTTGTCATGTACGAATTAGGAAACCGTAATTTAGTTTGCTATCTTTTTTTGTTCATCCCCTTTAATTTGGATTTAACAAATCTACTGCATGTTAACAATGAATTGCGTGACTAATGATTGAGTTACCAGTTTGTGCTATCTACCAAAAAAAAATGTACCTTTAATTTTATATTTTGTTTATTTTTAATTGTTTTAGCTTTTTAAAACACAGTTTTTTACTAAGCAAATTGAGGTTAAATTTGATAATATTTGCAACACAATGATATTGAAGAGACTACATAGAACTTTGATAAAATTATTTTTTAAAAAAAACGAAAGAAAGAAAGAAAGAAAAGAAAAGGGAGACAAAAAATAAATTGTAAAATATTTTTTCAATTAATTTTTGTAGAGAGCAGGAAAGTGAGATTGATATTCAAGGTTGAGAGGAAAGCAGCAGATGTAAGTGCAATAGCTAGTGTGCTGATTTTGCATTTGCATGTGCATGGCATATTATTAATATTGTCATCATCAAAGCAATTATTCAGTTTCTATTTAATATTGTCATCTCCATTTGTTTGCGACTGTGACTGTACATGAGTTTGACCCACAATAAGCTTATTATTAGTTTCTTGTTTCTTCTTGGCTGCTTCTTATTCTTTTTCCGGCTTTCCTTTTGGAGGCGATGGAGATGCCGATTATGTACATGTCATTGGCGCCGAGCTCTTGATCATCGGCAGGCAGCAGCAGCAGCAGCCAACCGCCAAGACATCGAAGTAGTTCACTACAACAAAATTAGCCAGCGAAGATTTCAATTTTCAAACCTCTTCTTTTAATTTCTTTTACATGATTTTTAGTTTTTTAGTTTTTGTTACATATATATATATGTACGATCGAGGAGTGTATTGCCTCTCTCTGTGTGCAGGTACTGGTAGCTTGTCCTTTTCCAAGTAATTAAGAATATTTGAAGGATTACCCGTTTAATTATAAGTACTAATTAATTGTTCATATTGGTTTTTATTATGATCTAATTAATGAAATTGTAATTTGGCATCCTCTTCTTTACTAGTTATTACAGGTGATCAAAACGAACTATATACTATACACATATAGTATGCATCCTGGCCTCGTTGAATTTAATTGGAGACATTACAACATAGATAATATTTTTAGCATATTTGCATACAACTCTCCATTTGTACTGTACTTTCTAAACTCAGCGTGCTGGTCTCCGCTCATCATGGCACTTTTTCTGTGAGAAGAAAAAAGAAGGCATTGAGAGGCCCACGCCAACCCAGGTGATGTGATGCGTAATTGTAATTTGTTGATTGGTATTATCAATTTAGTAATAAAAAATATAATCAACCAACACGATAGGTATAATATAATATTAATTATTATAAATAGGTTTTTTTTTTCATTTTTTATTATTTTGCATCGCCGCAAGTTCTGACTCAAATGTCTATGAAAATATTACTAATTAGTTATTTGGATTCGGTTCTGATCCAACGAAACAAAGAATTTGGTTTCACTGATTAAAACTCGTACCATTCTACGATGACCGTAACCATTTAACTGTAATTCTAAGGTGGTAATATGACATCATACAAGAAAATCCATGCAGATACGGGCTTTAACCTAAACACATTTATCTCCTGTGAAGATTTATCAACACCTAACATATGATAAAGAACTTTTCCTAACTCAACGTGGACACTTAGCTATTTCGCTCGACTTGCATGTTTCACTGTCTCTACAAAATTTTCTGTCCAATAAGATTACTAAATGGTTTAATTAGTCATGTCCTTAGTAAACCGAGATGAAATAAACTGAACCCACATGTTAATTTCATTTTTAAAACATAAATGCAAGCCTTTTCTGTCCACAACTAAGAGAATAATATTCTTTTCCTGTTAAATTAACGTTAAAATTATATTTAAAAAAAGTGAACTCAATGTGTATATTAATCATCTTAAAATTAATAAGAGTGTGTTTACTTGATAGATTAACGAATGAAAAATTGTTCATGCGTTTACTTTACAAAATTGAATTCAGAAATTAAATTGAAGAGGGTGGGATCCACAAAAATAGGGAATGGGAAATGGGTTGGCCGAACTAATGAAGTAAAAAATTATTGGTTTGTCCCTATATAAATTTTTTTTAAAAATAAAATATTAAAATCAAAATTGATCACTAATTTATGTCATATAGCATAGGGATGGCAATTTCTGGGCCTGGGTTTGAACTTTCCGGTTTCGGACCAGAATGATAATTTTCTGTACTAGACCAGGATTTAAGTCCTGATTTCTCAATCCGATCCAGACCGGGTTCAACCCGAAAAAATCTAGGTTCCTGGATTCCGGGTTTTAAACCCGAATTGCTTATAAATTTTTTGGTCTAAAGTTAAAAATAAAAAAAAAACATGTTCAGTTTAAAAAGTAAACGAACTAAATCCAAATCAAATAGAAATCACATCCATCCATCCAGGTAAGGTTCTAACAAAAAAATCAAATACAAATTACATCCAAGTTCTCAAAAAAAAAAAATACAAATACAGAATCCAAAATTCAAAGTTTCAAACTAATAAAACATTCACAAAGACAAATTCATAACATAAATCTACAATTCAAAGTTCAAACTTCAAACCACTAAAGTCTAAATCATCTACTTCATTTTACTCTTGTTCGCTCATCAAACTTTCATCAATCAAATGCTCTGCAGAAACTATTGCTTACTTTGGAATTCCATCTAAAACACAAGGAACAAGACAGTTAGTGGTAAATTGATAATAGAATTCTATTACAACATAATTAATTTTATAATTAACAACTAATCCAGAAAATTCTTCCATTTTACATGCTATTTTTAGAGAATTTTGAATTCCACCCAAGATCTTGCAAGCAAAAATATCAAACAAATAATAAACAGAAAATAGATGAAGAATAAAACCAATCATACAACACAAGAATTTACGTGAAAAACTCTTATAATGGAGAAAAACCACGGCAGCCAAGGACGACGAGAGAAAAATCCACTATGTGAAAAATTGTTACAATCACTCTAGTAATTTTCTCACACCCAAATCCCCAATAACACCCAATCTCTCAATAGACCTACCGTTTCTCACACACTAGAAACTGTCTACTTATAGAGAGCCTCATTGTTGTGTTATTCTGTTTTTTTGTGTGTAAATATGTGAACCCAACCTCCCTATAAAGTGCTTATTACTTGTAAGAGAAGTATTCCTTTTCTTGTACTAATAGTATTCCTCCTTGAATAAGAAGCCAAATCCTAAAAAGGAAAGTACTTATTCCTTAAATAGGAATCCTACTAAATAAGAAAAAAAAATCTTAAGAAATCCTTATTAAAAAAGGAGACATATTTCCTAACAGCTATTTTTAACTGTAACAACTTATATACATTTTGAAGATGCAATTTCTAATCTATTAACATAAACAATAAAAAATAATTCAAAATTAAAAAAATTATAAGTGATAAAATGGAAGCATAATAAAGCATAAATCACAAAATCATGAAATGGAAGACATCAATAAAAAAAATTTAAAATCCAAACACAAATACAAATATCTTAAAACCACAATAATCTTTTTTATTTTTGAAGAAACCAACTCTAAAAAGGAAACAAAATTAGAAATTAATTTGTGTCTTAAAGGGAAGCTGAAACTCACTTCAATGATTGGATTCCCACGAAGCAACGACGGTGAGGTCGTGAAGGCAAGTTGGTTCAACGAGTATCGGATTTGGACATCTAGTTAATGGTCGCAACGGCGATTGAAATGGCGACTGGTGATGATGATGAGATGAACAGCCGCGACAGAGAAGAAGAACGGTGTTGTTGATGACGATGAGATAAACAGCCATGACAGAGAAGAAGAAACAGTAGCTGGTGATGATGATGAGATGAACAGCCGCGAAGGTGGTGAACGGTGACTGGTGAGTGGTGAGGTGATGTCACGAATCTCGTGATGAGAAGATGAAGTGCTGAACTGCTAAGTTGAAATGATAGAGAGGTGCAATTGCTGGAAATGTTTGGCGGCTGAGAGGATATGTCAACTACGATTTTTTTTTATGTTTACATTTATATTAAATAATTCGGGTCTGGGTTCTAGATCTCTGTAACCATCCAAACTCGAACCTGGACCCGAACATATCCGGGTTCCCATTTTTACATCCGGATTCCGCATAAATATTAATCCGGTGTGGGTTGGACTCAGTCCGAAAAATTTTCGTTCATCCGGGTCCGGGTTTAATTGCCATCCCTAATGTCATATCCTAACATATTCGAACACTCAATTTGTTGTGCACGTTCCTAGCCACAGCCACTTGTCTCATCACTTCCAGTCGTCTCGCAACTTCCATTGCTGAGTGGTGGTTTTGTTGTGACTTGCTGGCAGCACTGGTGAGGATGAACGGATGTCAGCGTTTTGGGTACTCAACGAGAAATTTTGGAATAATTCTAAGATACTATATCAATCATACAATTAGTAAATGAAGTTATGACATGTGTGCATTTATTTTAAAAAATTAGCATGTAATTAGTGGTTATATAAAATTCAACTACACATATCATATATGTATTAATTGGTATTACCTATGATGTATTCTAGAATTTCCCGTATTTTTTGCTATTTTGATTTTTAGGTTTTAGGAATTAGGTTTTATTATTTAGTTTTTTATCATTTCTTCGATTATATTAAATTTTAAAAAAAATGAAGCCAGAGTCAAAAGTGAATTAGGATTTGGGCTGCGAGAACGGTGGCTGGGCTTGTGTTCAGTTTTAGGTGTCTTTTTTTTTTTTTTTTTTTTTTTTTTAAATAAACGAAATTAACATAATTCAAACAACAATAATATACAGAAGCTTTTTATTCAAAAAATCATAATATTAAGCTTAACATTATAATAAACATGGATATATTTTATTTAAAAATGTTTACTTATTATTTTGTTAGTGAATAAATACAAAATTTTAACTAAAAATATTTTTAATTTAAAATAATTTATTTAATCTATTTCAATTATAAGACGAAATAAATATATTAATAAAAAAAACTCATTTTAATTCCGATTTTAATTCTGAACGTAATTCTTATAGCCCAAATAAATAATTTATTTTAATTTTTATTCTTTACTTCATTTATTATAACAAATTTTGATTTGGGAGGGAGTTAAGTTACAGCATCTGTACTTGACACACTTACATAAACAGTGCCCCAGTCGTGGGTATGATGCTGTAACTTAGCATGGTCCATTTGATTTGAGCTCATTTCAATTATTGCAAAGTAATCGTACATGTAATTATGATGTTCAAAAAAAAATTACTTTTAATTTAAATAATTCTACGCTTTGCATCCACCCCACCGCCAGCCACCAGCCAAAACGACAAAAAGTAAAAGACAGGCACCTCTCAACTTTTGACGCCAAGGCACCAACAACATTCTTATTCTTACTCTCTTAATTTCTCTCAGTTATAGTTACTCTTCCAAAACTGTAATGTAAGTACAAAGTAATGTACATTTTCTTTCTTTAAAGCTTTGATCTTTCACTTTGTAGTTGATTCTGCAGCTTCTGGAGCTTTGCTTGTTTGTTTGATTTCTAGTCGCTTTTGTCTGGATGCGATGCTATAAAGTCATCAACTTGTTTGATTGCATCTGAGCTTAAATTTAACTTTTTTTTTCTTTTTTTTCCTTTTGTGGGAACTTGGATTATATATTTGCTTATATTATTCATTTGGCTACTCATTTGTGGACGTCTTCTCGGGTTCACATAATGATATAATATCATTAGTCTCGGATTCGGCTTACTTTATTTAATGAAAATGCATGAACTGATTGTATATTAATATTTTTTGTTTCTGATACCGACCCACGTTCTGATATAATTTCATTTTTCATTATTTTTATAGTCTAAACTTGTCATTACTTTTTTTTGTTGTCAAATGAACTTGATCACGGTTCTTTATGTGCATATTCATTTTCTGCATTTGAAGTTATGCTCTTTCGCTTTATTTGATTATCTATTGTGAAACATGCAATTTCGATTGCTTATGGGGGCTTTGTATCTGCTTTAGCATATAAGGGTTCATGAATTGAAGGATTTGTAAATTGAACCTACCCACTTAGAGCAAGATCATTATTTTTTGCGACAATGGTTCTTGGACTAAGAACAAAGAACAAAAAGCGAGGTTCAGTTCAAGTTGATTATTTGATCAATCTGCAAGAGATAAGACCTTGGCCCCCATCACAATCGTTAAGATATGTTCAGTCTGTATTGCTTCAATGGGAAAATGGGGATCTAAATTCTGGGTCCTTCACATCTGGTGTTGGTGATGGAAAAGTTGAGTTTAATGAGTCTGTCAGAATTCCAGTTACTTTATATGGGGAAGCATCAAAAAAAGGCACTGCCAATGATAGTTTTCAGAAGAATTACTTAGAGTTGTACTTGTATGAAACTGGAAAGGAGAAGCAGGTTAAAGGTCAACTCTTGGGATCATCTGTTATAAATCTTGCAGATTATGGAATTATCAAGGAAGGCATAGCCATAACTGCTCCAATTAACTTTAAGAAGAGTTCCAGGAACATGGCTCAACCCATTTTTTATCTTGTTATTGAGCCATTTTATAAAGATAATTCCTGCTCGTCATCAAAGAGCAGCTTGTTGAAAGAAGTGTCTTTGGACAAGGATGGGAGTGAAACATTTTCAGAGCTGACTAATGAAGGAAATGATGAGGAATGTGAGATTGCCTCTTTTACGGATGATGAGGAGGAGGATGTTTCCTCACATTCATCACAGACAATTTCGTCTTCCACCTTTGAGACTACTGGGGGTTCACCTGCTCAAAATTACAAGGTACTCAAATTTATTACGTTGATGTATTTTCTGATTCCTTTACACCAACTCTCTATGCTCAGTAGCACTGAAGTTTTTGGTAATTTGACCTGAAAAACAAGTAGACTATCATACTGGAATACATTGTCTGTGGTCCAACTCTATCCAATCAAAGAAAGAATTAATATTTTCAAGTTTGATTGTAGCCATATAAATTTAGCTCTGCACATTTAGTGTTCTGTTTTAGTTTCTGGAAACTTTTATTAGGATTTTCTTTCGGATGAGTAAACCAGCTGTACATGTGACTCATCCATATGACATTCTACTCCACCTTAACCATAATTGTGAAGCATATTCGGGTTTTGTGCTGATAGTGGACATTAACTTCAAATCTGCATGAATGACATTATAGTATCATGGATTTGACTGTTGTTATGGTTTGTCTGATGGCGTTTTCCTTCTGTTTTGGAATCTGTAGTTTTGTAGCTTTATATAATAGCAATTTTAAATAACATTCTTCATTAAAATTGTAGAATAAAACATATTCAGTGAAGGATGGCACGGGAAGGGATAAGGGGGGCCCTGCTCTACCTTCACTTCTAGCGCCAGCAAAGGAAGAGGTGAATCAAGTGGTTGGACAACATAAAACTAGTAATGTTGGTTCATCCTCTTTGTCATCAACTAACTTATCCTCAGACATGCATATTCAGGTGGGTACGAACACAGACCAAGTAAGCTTAGAGGACTCCCTGATCATTATTGAGGATGCCAGAATAACTCGAAGGTGCGGAAAAAATGTTTTAGATGTAGTTGGAGCTGGTAGCTCAAATACTGGTCTTTTGGAGTTCAAAGACAAAAAGGAGCAGCATGGAAATGGACAGGACAACCAGATCTTTGAAGTAAAGAAAACTTCTTTAGATGACAAACTAGTTAGTAAATTTCCCGAAAGTACTTCAGAAAGGGAAATTAAACTAAGGAGTAATACTCTTGCAAATAGCAGGACATCACTTGAGGCGCAGAGAGGTATTGTTACGAGTGATAAACTAAAGCATGTGAAGTCTCAGTTGCACTTTGAGTCTGCTAAGAGCAATAGGCTGCTCAGTAGTAGTGAATTCATGGGGAAGGAGAAGAAAAATGATATTTCTAAAGATGGTTATAAAGCTGGTATGACTAATGCTCATAATGCAAGGAAAGAAACAACCAAAGGATTTTCCAACAGCAATGTTGGATTGGAATTTAAAATTGAAATGCTTCAAGAAGAATTGAGGGAAGCTGCTGCTCTTGAGATTGGCCTTTATTCAGTTGTTGCTGAGCATGGGAGTTCTACAAATAAGGTACACACTCCAGCACGGCGCCTTTCTAGATTCTATTTTCATGCTTGCAGAGCAATGTCCAAAGCTAAGAGAGCAAGTGCAGCGAGGACTGCTATTTCAGGATTAGTTTTGGTTGCTAAAGCATGTGGGAATGATGTTCCAAGGTACATATTCAATGCTTAGTGAGAAACTCTTCAATCTCTAGCAGGTTGAGTTCCGTTCACTTAGCCTATATAAGACTTTCATTAATTTTACATATTGTAGAACAAGAAGTCCCAGTATTTGTGGTATAAAGGCATTTAGTTGCCAATTCGTGATATAAGTTCGATCATGGAACACATACTTGTTGATGTATCTGTTTTATATGCATAACCTGTATGTAAATAGATAATGGATATCTGTTTTCAGATCTGTTCTGTGGAGATTGATTATTCTGTTTTCTTCTTACAGGCTGACTTTCTGGTTGTCAAATTCAGTTCTGCTTAGAGCTATTGTCAGCCAGGCTATTGGAAGAATGCAATTTTCCGATGGACCAAGCACTAACAATGGAGATAAAAAGGGATTGGGGAAGACTTATACACCAAAAAGGCAAGAGTCTATCAGTGAGAATGAAAAAAATAATGTGATAGGTGAGTCTGATGATTGGGAGAATCTGCAAACATTTATAGTTGCATTGGAAAAGTTGGAAGCTTGGATCTTCTCCCGAATCGTTGAGTCTGTGTGGTGGCAGGTCAAAATTTTCTCTTTCCCTGTCTGCTGCCACTGCTAAATTTTCCTACTTATAGCTTGAATGAAAATTCTTGTCATGCCTAATGTGGTTTCCTTTTTCAAACTCCCCAGACTTTGACTCCCCACATGCAGTCGGCAGCTGCAAAAGGCTCAACCTCAAGGAAAGCCTCTGGAAGAAGAAATGGATTGGGTGATCAAGAGCAAGGAAATTTTTCTATCGAACTCTGGAAGAAGGCTTTCAAAGACGCATGTGAAAGACTTTGCCCAGTTCGAGCTGGAGGACATGAGTGTGGCTGCTTGCCTGTGCTGGCTAAATTGGTATGATTGCTTCTTGTATTTCCTTCTTTGACGTGCAGAATGAATGAGTTTAATTTCAAGATTAACTAAACTGTCTGCGAACAAATGTGTTCCTTTTTGCTTTTTATTTCTTGAAAGTATACTGTGGTAGGATGCAGCTCATCCTACGTGAGCTCTTTATGAGTTATTTTATATCTTCAAGAGTTTTGTCTATGAATGTGAGAGTCTCTTCAAGGCAATCTTAGCATTGCGATTTGATTATATTCTAGTAGCATTGTAGGTTATGGATGTAATTCTTGGTGACTAAGTGATCTTCTATCACATGGCAAAAATGAGATATTTGGCCATATACCTAAAGAACTCCAAACTCCACCTGAAAGTAATTCTGTTACTTCTCTGTTATGATTGGGGTTATTAAAAGATAGCAAAAAAGGAACTTCTATCCTACAGTTGGTTCTACATTTTTCATAGTCTGAACAGGTTGGGCTCCGGACGGCATTGACCCTAAGCATATATATATATATATATATATATTTGAAGAGGATTCTAAGCATATATAAATTATCTGCATTATGCTATTTTGCATGATAGAGGTTGCAGAGAGCAACTTAGCAACCTACTATTTCTGGTCATTCCTAAAGAATGCTTTCTTCTGATGGTTTATGCATATGATCTTTGGTATAATTCCAGTATCATAGAACAATCGGTCTTGTGCTATGAGCCATTTCACCAGTTTGTACCCTGTACTTTCCTAGGAGGCCTTCTCAAAGAGCTTTCTGGTGTATCTGCTGGTTTATGTTGTATTAAAGCAATATAATATGCTAGCATGGTTGGATCTTCAGCAGCATGATTGACTCTGTTGTTGAAAAGCATTTGACAGAAATGTGCCTTTTGCTGTTGTTTTTCCTAGGTAATGGAGCAGTTGGTGGGTAGATTAGATGTGGCAATGTTCAACGCTATTCTTCGCGAATCAGCTGAAGAGATGCCGACAGATCCTATATCTGATCCTATTAGTGATCCGAAAGTTCTTCCTATTCCAGCAGGAAAATCAAGCTTTGGGGCTGGTGCACAACTAAAAAATGCTGTGAGTAACAGAGACTTTGTCTATGAGTCTAGTTTGGTGTTTGTCAAAAGACAGCATTTCATATTTACGAGTAAAACATGCATCCATTTCCCAATTTTACAAGGATTGTCTTATTTGGCATTCTCTTTTCTCCTTTGTTGAGTTGCATGTTTAACCCTCCCTGCAATATGACAACAAAAGATAGTCACAACTTGTATTTATTTAGTTTGTTTTTATTTATTGATTTAAGGACTTTTCTCTTGTGTTTTATTTTTAGATTGGGAACTGGTCCAGATGGCTTACAGATTTATTTGGTATTGACGATAATGACCCTCTTAGAGACATGGATGAAGTTTGTGATGACAAGGGCATTGAATGCGATACATCTTTCAAGCCTTTTCAGCTCCTTAATGCATTGAGTGATCTCATGATGCTTCCATGTGAAATGCTTGGTGATAATTACACAAGGAAAGAGGTGAAATCCTTGACCTTAATCGGTGATATATTCATTAATGCTCCAATTTTTGGGTGTGCAAATCTGATGGTTTCTTCTTGTTCCCTTAATAATCTCATTTTCCTTAAATTTGGTCTTTGAAGGTATGCCCTACATTTGGTGCACCGTTGATTAAGAGAGTTCTTAACAATTTTGTTCCTGACGAGTTTAACCCAGACCCAATTTCACCCACAGTTTTTGAAGCCTTGGATTCTGAGGTCAGCTGATTTACAAGAAGCCAGTGTTATTTTTCGCAAAATGTGTTTATTCACTAGTTAGCATTCTGCAGACTTTCGAATACATGGTATGTCCATTATATTTGACAGAGCGAACCATTGGCTGATCATTTTGGTTTTGGTCTTGATTTAGGGCCCCTGTGAGGCTGAGGAAGGGTCTCTTACAAGCTTCCCATGCACAGCTGCTCCTACAGTCTATTCACCACCTCCTGCAGCTTCATTGTCTGGTATTGTAGGAGAGGTCGGAAATCAAGCTCTGCAGAGGAGTGGATCAGCAGTACTTAGAAAATCATACACTAGCGATGACGAGCTTGATGAGTTGGATTCATCCCTTACTTCAATTGTCACTGACAACTCCCACCCTTCTCCTTTATCAGCAGCTCCCGTCTGGATGCCCAAGGGAAAAGGTGGTCGAAAAGTTGTCAGATATCAACTCCTTCGAGAAGTATGGAGGGATGGGGAACAGTGAATTTTTTATTTTTTTTTTAAATACCTCTCTGTTACATGCTTTGTATATATGTGTGTGTGTCTCTCCGTGTGTGTATTTGTTCTAAACTTCTAATTTATATGATTCTATACATTAAAATTTTCACTCCTTTTATTTTTTATTTTTTTTGAGTCCTCCTATGTTCACTCCTATTACAGTTTAGCGGAAACAAATTTCTTTCTTCTGTAAGTAGTGTTGCCATTTCAACTTAATGTACATAAATTATTAGCTTTCTTTCATGATTTTTAACAGAGAGCTGTATTTGGCTTGTCATTGCTTAAATTCCTTTTCTTTATTGGGTTTCCACTGCTCCCAAAGGAAACTATGATTACATACTTTCATCAAATATGCACTTTAGTGATTACCATCAAATATTCATTGTATACACGAAAGGAATCCATCAACTAATTGATAATCTCATCCATGAATGATGAAATGAAATTAAACAGCTTAGGAATAAGAGTGCTATTGTGACCGAATATAATCATCTTCATCCTCTTTTCTTGCACCTGCCAATACAATTAAAACAAAATTTTAAGACGAAAAACAACATTATGCCTTATTTGATGTACGGATGTAGCTAAATAGAAAGATAAGATTCTATGATATGCAGTCAGTCATCTTACAGCTTGGATTGCTTAGTACCACCATGACTCCGCAACAAGTCGTAGTGTCCATAACCATGATACAGAACACGGATAGGGTTTTCTTTACCATACTCTTGACCATATTCAGATATAATTTTGAGGCTGCCGGAAGTTTTATCCTGCATATAAACTGTGATTGGCATCCTAAAAGTAGAAGTCATAAGTACTCAGTAGGCATGAAACTTTGGTATGTTTACAACTAAAAGAGTCTCTAGGAGCATTTAATCTAATAGCAAGCAAGCTCTATATGACTTCAAGATTGTGACTTACTTGAGTACATGAGAGGACATTAGCAGCTCAGGCTCTCCTCCCCAAATGTGTGGCTGTCGCATCTGTTTAACATATGCGTCGAAATCGCCTTCAACGAACCTGCCAACCCAAGAAGTTCTTCAACTTATATCTTCCATCATATATGACAACATAATCTAAGCTTTCTCAAGAAATTTTACCATTCAGTGTCTGCCCGTCTCAACACAAATTCATCGGCAACCTGTCCCAACAACATGACGTTCTCAGTAAGATAGGTGAAAATGAAATATATGCATTTACGAAGGTGAAACAGAAGCACAAGTGAATTCATATGGATGAATGTAAACAAAGGAAAATCAACTAATCAAAGAAGGGCTAAACCGAACGCATGACAGAAACAGAAAAGAAACAACACGGCATGATCAAAATACAACATCAATAGTACTCAGGCAGAAGATTGAAACCTGGAAAATTTAAAGTATAATTTAGTCTCGTTAAAAATCAGGGAAAGAAGAAAAAGAGTCAATTCTGTACTTTAGCTCTAAGCTCATCGGCAAGTTCTCTTTGGAGGCTGTCGCTTGGAGATTGCTTTCCAGCTCTCAGCCAAGCACCATGGATGACAGACCGGAACAAGCATCTTCCGTCACCAGGTATGCCTGAATAAAGCTAACAAAAATCCATTCATTAAGTGATCAAGACGACAATTAAACGTTTAGCTATTCAATATATACATCCATTCAACCATATAGCCTAATATCTATGCATTGGCTCCAATGATTTTAACTCTGCTCTAAGCAATTTCAAAACTCTTTGTGACATGCACATACTTTTCGAACACTCTGTTCCCGTTTTGTATCTCAAAAAAAATATGCAAACAAACCAGTGCCAAGAATACAAAGACATGCGAAAGATGAGCAAACCTTCGGCATTATCCATAATTAACTATCAGGGTCTTACAAAAAGGTAAGAATAATTTAAAAATCACCTATTCCGACAACAATTAGATAACTTGAATACTACCACAAGAAAAAAGAAAACAGGAAATGCAAGCAAAGAATAAATTTGGTATCAAGTTCAAGAAGAAAAGCATATGAAAGCTTAAAAGAGGAAGATAAAAATCCCTTCTTTACTAAAGAACGCATGCACATTACAATTCTCAGTTAAGTGGGTGGGAAAAAAGCACCAATAAAAAACTTTTAAGTTAAAAATCAAACACACAGATAGTTTGAAACTGGGAAGAGTTGTTACCAACGGAAGCTTGTGGTTTCAGCATTTTGAGTTGCAAAGTTGGAAATGGGCTTCATTTTTTAGCCCTGATTGGTTCTATAGTGGAATTTGAGCTGTGAATGAATTTGACAGTTCAGCTGGCAAGTGTAAATAAGAGGACACTAGTGCATGAATTTGCCTTTTGGAGTTGTGGTGTGAGAGTGAGAATCAGAGAATAGAATAAGATGCTTCGGCTCCTTTTCACATCCGTTGATGGAAAATTCTTGGAATCTCTACTGACCGATTGAAAGTGCTTCTGTGCAGAAGCATTTTCAGTTTGTGCTTTCTATAGAAATGCTCCAAAGTTACTTAAGACAAGCCTACTTGAAAATTGTAAACAGTTTCAGCAAAACACTTATCTAGTATTTCTTTTTTTCTTTTTCTTTTTTAATTATTAAAAAAACAAAAAAGCATTTTAAGTACTTTTATTACCCAGGCACTCACTTCTGAAAAATAGTCATCAATTAAGTGAAAAAAAAATGTGAAAGAACTAAGAATGTGTACTTGAAAATTGAAAGTGCCTTGACCTGCTCCACGACTCCATCAACATCTATATATTACTAAAAATCTAATTATCTTGCTTTTGTTAAAGTTGACTTTACACGTGTCATATTCTCACGTAACCAACGGTGCAGGACCATCGGCGAATCAAACCTTCCAGAATCTGTTATAAAACCGTTTTGACAACCATAAATTCCCGCTAAATTTTATAACAGCCGTTTATTTTCCCGCCTTTATCGTGATGGAAAATCAGAAAAGAACACAAGTCTTACACAGGAATCCAATTAGGCCACCTTTTTTAAAATGTTTTCATCTCACTTAATGATTAGTTCATTTCAAAATATTTGTAAAGGTGTCATAATTTTCCTCTTTACATTTTCTATTATGTATTTGCACCAATAGTTAAGTTTATGGACTTCTCTTCATTTACGCCAAAGGAACAAAAATAAACCATTCATTTTTTTTTTCAGGGAGTTTTTCGAGCTCTGCTACAATTTTCTTTCTTTAAGGTAGGAGTTTTATTCATTGCTCCAATAGCTAGGAAAAAGAATATTCAATATCTAAGTTTTTTGTATGGAGCAACAATGTCCTCAGCTAAAACTTAAGATTGTTTAGCTGAAACTGAATGATGCTGATTAGCTAAAGAACAGAACTGCATGTATAAAAATTCTGTTAGTATGTGTGTAGCTAGAACTCAGCATCAACAAAAAAAAAAATTATGTGATTAAAAGTTATATCTCAAGGTGATGATGATACATGCTTTGTGAATTTTTTGACAAATTTGAATTGAATTTCTCAGAGTTCATTATTCAACACTAGGCCTCAGAATGAGCTCTAGACGCCGCCCATTGCATACAAGTGGAGTTGCTATATTATCAATTGTTCATATTGCCCACACAAGGTCCCAAGATTTCAGCGGACCAATAGGTTCACTGGCTAGAAAATTAACAAGATTAGTCGAATTCGCCAGCCCGGTAGTCTATGCCCTGCAATATCAATTGTTAGTAACTCTCTCCTTTGGCGATGATCTTATCCTAGCAGTTGAGAAAAGAGTTGAGACCATTTTCCCACCTTCAAAACATGTGTTTAACACAACAGACAAGCTCATTGAGATCACAGAAACTTTGCCTGAAAAATTTGATGATGCTATAAAAGAATTCCCCATGATTATTCACCAATATTCATTGCTAGATTGGGCAGTGAATCAGGTCATTTCATGGCTAAATTATTGGATCTCTATGTTGATGCATTGGGAGTGTGAACATGCAAAAGAGAAGGAGATTAGAGTTGATACACACAGCAATGAGTGCAACAATGAATCACCATCAGCAAACCAACCTGTAGAATCAGCTCGTCCTATTACGGCTCAATCATCGAAATCTGATATTGACAATGTTAATGTCACAGATAAGCAGGAAGTGACATACAAGGAAGCACTTCTAGAGAAGAAGGAAAAAGAAAGCATGGAAAAGAACGAAAATGGCTTGGAAAATGGGGTTCTGAAAAGCAGTGGCATCAAAGACAGAGAGGAGGAGACAAATGAAAACATAGCAAACAAAGATGATGGCAAAATGCAAGAGACTCAGAAACAGGATGTTTGCAAGGATGAAGATAGAAATGCGGAAGAGGTGAGTTCAAGTAAGACCGATGAAGGCATAAGTAAACGCGATCAAATTTTGGAATTGTTTGAGTCACGATGGTTGATGACACCACAAAAAGAATGTAAGAAATCGGGTTGGATGTCACGTTCTTTTTCATACACCAAATGAACGAAAACGTTGTAAAGGTCAAGCAAAAGTGATTCTTCAATCTTAATCAATTCAGTACAAATTTTTCTAATAAAGGGAAAGCATAAACTGACTGTTTTGCCAGTATATTTTGCATTGACCATTGTGAGAATACAAAGAATATGAAATTATAGAAGTTGGTGCATATGTAGTAGTGTTTGTGTTCATTATATGTACAATTCTCTTAGGGATCGCAAAATCCTACTCTGGTCTTGGGAATGGCAATATCTGGACTCGTTTGATTATGTTTTTTTAACACCCGGGCGGGGCTTAAAAAGTCTGGCACTGGACCGGGTTTTTTTATTCGGGTTTTTTAAGCCCGGATTTTATATATTAGAATATTATACATGTATGTATTTTTAATTTATTTTATAATTTTTAAGTTTATTTTAATGAAATTGGATATGAAAATATAAACTTTAAATATTTAAAATTTTAAATATATTGAATAGATAAGTCAAATAAATATAAATATTTAAAATAAAATATATTTTATAACATTTTTTTATAAAATCCAGGTTTCGGGCATGATTCCGGGCTTTTCAAGTGATGTTCAGGACTAGACCGATCTCATCTCCGAACAAGGTATTACCCGGCCAGCATTGCCCGAGTCAAAGCCAGCTCCTGGCCGGGCGAGTATTTTTAACGCCTCTAAATTCTGTCAATCACACAATCACACTTTCAGAATACTGGTTTAAAACACATAGCAAAGAACCAAGTTTGATTAAAAAAGAAAACAATAAATGCAGTGACGTGAGTAAATGATATAAATCAAAACTGGAAATTAAAGAATGTTCTATTGAAATTTTAAATATAAGCTTAATTTGGCTTTTCTTATCATTTGTGCAGAAGATTGTCAATGTTTATTTTATTTTATTTTATTTTTTATTTCTTCTAAGAGAGAGTCAACTAAACTCATTGCAAGAATTCCTTGAGAAGATTGTTCCCAACGTGCTTGATTCTGATTGGTTGAGTTGACTTGGATTGCACTGACTCTTCTATGCAATAGAATCTCCTAATCATTAATCAGCTTCCAATGGAAGCTTATGAAATGAAAATAATGTGACTTGGTTACTGTATCATCAAAGAGCTTCCAATGGAAGCCTGTCTTCTATAAAATCATCCAGAAGCCAAGCAAGCAAAAACAACACAAAGCACAATTTTCCACCCAATTCTTCATATCAAGAGCAAAAATGTTTTCTCTTAAAGGCATGCCCTCAACAACATCAGTTCTGTCAGCATACACTGCCTTCACAGCATCAGCAATGCTGGTTCGGACAGTGATCAATGAAATTCAGACTTTGACCAACCAGATCATACCCAAGCAACTCCAAACCATGATCTTATCGAAACTCGGAGGCCTTTGCACAAACCATCCTTCTCAAATGACTCTCATCATTGATGAGTACAATGACTACTCCATCAATCAATTGTATGAAGCTTCTGAACTCTACTTGCGCACGAAAATCACTGCATCTCTGGAGAAACTCAAGGTCTCCAAAACTACAAAAGAGAAGAACCTGTCATTGACAATCAACAAAGGTGAGAAGATCAGTGACATATTTGAAGGAATCTTTGTAAGGAAACCAAAGAGCCATCATCTCAAAGTGGAAAGGCCGAAAGAGTAATTGAGCTCAGTTTTCATAAGAAGTACATGGAGAAAATATTGAATATATTCTTGCCATATGTAATCGAGAAATCAAATGCCATCAAAGAACAAAACAAAGTGGTGAAGCTCTATGCACTAGGATATTTTGGAGGAGACAGCGATGGAGGAGGAGCTTGGGGTTCAACAAATCTTGATCCTCCAGCAACATTTGACACAATTGCAATGGACCCGTCACTGAAGCAGGCTTTGATAGATGACTTGGGACAGATTTCTGAAGAGAAGGAACTTCTACAGAAGAGTTGGAAAGGCCTGGAAGCGTGGGTACTTGTTGTATGGCCCTCCTGGTACCGGAAAGTCAAGCTTGATTGCTGCCATGGCCAACTACTTAAAATTCAACATCTATGATATGGAGCTTACTAGTGTTTACAGCAACTCAGAGCTAAGAAGACTGTTAGTGTCCACTTCAAACCGTTCAATACTTGTGATTGAGGATATTGATTGCAGTATTAAGTTGCAAGATAGACAAAATGAAGAATATGAGGAGCACAATGAGTACAGCAAGGTAAGCTTTGCTAGCTAATTCTCGAATGAAGCCCCCAGTATCCTTGCTTTAATTACCACTATCTTTTGATATATTTTGACAGTTAACTCTATCTGGCTTGCTTAATTTCATTGATGGATTATGGTCAAGCTGTGGCGACGAGAGAATTATTGTCTTCACAACCAATCACAAAAACGGGCTGGACCCTGCGTTGCTAAGGCCAGGCAGAATGGACATGCACATTCACATGTCTTATTGCAATCCAAGTGGGTTCAGGATTCTTGTTTCTAACTACTGGGGCATCAATGATCACAACCTGTTTCCTGAAATCGATGAACTGTTAGCAGAAGTGGAGGTAACGCCGGCAGAGATAGCGGAAGAGCTCATGAAAAGTGAAGTTGCTGATGTTGCTCTTGAAGGATTAGTGGAGTTTCTCAAGAAGAAGAAGACGGAAATTGCTGAAGTTAGTAACAAACGGAAGACAAGTGGGGAAGCAGATGGAGATGAGAAGATTGGCGAATTTTTCGGAAAGGCGAAGAAGATGAGAAGCAATATGAAACGGAATCGAAAAGGTCGAAGCCAAACATGTCCGGTAATGTGGTCGTGACTCGTGTGGAGGGACAACCAGCTATGTACCTGTCTAAAGTTGTATTGTATCATGTGCTCGCAGACTTGTTGAATCCTAATTATTATATGGTATGATTTAAATGATGAGCCGACCTTTTCATACAAGAATTTTAGAACCTTAACGTTTGTCTCGTTATAATGTTTATGTATTAGCCAAATTTGAAACCCCCATAATAAAACGGGAGCACATGGGCATATTCCGGGAGAAAGAGAACTGTTTTTCTCATGATCTTAGTTTGGGATCTCTCATCAATTCAAAAGTCAAAAACCCAACGCCCACCGTGGGGTTCGAACCCACGACCACAAGGTTAAGAGCCTTGCGCTCTACCGACTGAGCTAGACGGGCTTGTTAAGTCCGAAAATCATAATTTAGCTTAAATGAACGTAGAAGAATTTTTTTAAGTCAATCATCACCCTTCCGGAGACAACCTACTTGTTCAAACAGGCAAAATTTAGAGCACCAAATCATCATTTGTATATGTCTTCCTACCCAAATGTTGAAGATGAGGGAGTGACATCAAAATCCATTGATTACAAGGGCTGTACATCTCTTCTTCTCTACGAATAAAATAAAAAAATTATGCCCGTTGTAGTGGCACAAAAAAAGAAATAGAAAAGAAGATACAATGAAAATTTACAAGGGCAAGGCAAGGGCGACTACTTTAATACTGGGAAACTGAGTAGCTCTTGCTCTTCCACAATAAGCTAAAAGCTTTCCCCATCTTTCTTCTTGATATAGATTTACATAATGGTTTTGATTCTGGAGCAGGGTCGGGAGAGGGAGTAAATGTTGGTTTCGGCTTCTCACTACTATCATCATCTTGTTGTCTAATATCAACAGGTGGATGATCCCGTTGCCTCTGCTCCCGAAATAGCATCAAAAGTCTCTGTGCCTTGTCTCTCCCTCTTGTAGTCCCGTTCACTGAAATCGACACAAGTGCAGGAATGACCCCTTCTTGTAGGACCATTTGACAACACTTCTCATTCCCATTACACAAAATTAAAAGACATGAAACAGCTTGCTCCTGCTCAATGAGTTCACCAGTGTCCAACACTGTTGCCAACCCCGAAACTAAGCCTGGGGTTGAATTCATTTCTTCTTTTCCTGCTGCACTTGCAGCTAAATTTAGCAAAACTGCTAAGGATTTTTCTGTCCACGTGTGGTCACCGGGTAACGCAAGAGATTGTAGGCCACTGATAATGCCAGCTGAAAGGAGGTTTGGAATATTGGAGGGGATGGTGGAGAGGTTATAAAGAGCATGAAGGGCATCAAGCTTGCATTGAGGTTCAGTTTTGCCTTTACAAAGCTCAACTAAAAATGGGACAGCGTGACTTGAGCCAATGATAGGCTTGGCATCGCCAAGGAATGAGAGGTTCAGATATAGCGCTGTTGCTGCGCCATGAGAGTTGGAGTTCGAGATCATTTTCTCCACCAATGGAATTACTCCAGCAGCTAACATCAATTCCTTGTTTCTGTAATTTAAGGTGGAAAAAAGGAGAAGAAATTAACATCTATGTGGCTCACAAATAAATGAAGAATAGGAACAGAAACAAAAGATTCTGTAAAAAGGTAATTTCTATTTAACCACGTGCTAAAATGGCTCCATACTAATTTGTTGATTCTTATGCACTGTAAACTTCATCATTGTTCAATGTATTAAATTGCTAAGTACCATACCTATGGTTAAAATACCATCATAACCAATACCAATACTGAAGCCAACAGATTTATATGGTGCTTTAAGAAAACATTGAACAAGAGCACAAACCTGTTGTTGTTAACCGCAAGGTTAAATAGAGCCATAGCCCCAATTTCTTGAGCATATGAATTCTTTTCACGCACAGCTGACTCTAGGAACCTCAACAATGCTGCAACAAATCCATTTGCCCCCATGAAAACCCGGGTCTCCTCATCATCCTTCAGCAGGAGCCTTATTTGTTCTACAATATTGCATTTTTGCCTCAAGTTTTCCTCATCATTCAGGACATTCAGGAAATCCTGATATCTTTCAAACACACTGGTTTCAGACTCATCCTCCTGTGCATAAATATTTTCAATATCATTGTATTCTGACTCCTCAATTGTTCCACTCACCTCCAAAGGAACAACCTTCGTCTCTTTCAATTTGCAAGAGCGGACAATTTCATTTGATTTTGAATTAGTGGACTCCTCAGACAAAGCCAGCCTCCAATAGTTAAGGTCAAGAGAATCAGGAGGACTGTCGGGAACAGAAACTCCATTCATTTCGCACCAGCTAGCAATGAGACCCTTAACACAGTAATTTGGTGTTAAACAAAGATGAGGCAGCTTCTGCTGAGCTTTTGGGCAGGTATTGTGCCCATCACTGAACCATTTTTCAATGCAGATCCTTTCATAAGTTTGTCCAGAAGCAATTATGACTGGATCATACATAAGCTGCAATGATATCGGACACCTCAATTCTTCTGGTGGAAGGGGCATCTGCCCTGATCTCCTATTGTTTGGCCTAAAATTGAAAGAACACAGTTTTGACAGCTGGCGGTCAAAGGCATGCTCATTGCCATTGTGCACCCCATCCTCGAAAGAACATTGAACAGTCGGCGAACAAGGAGTTGAACCTTGTGAGTCATTGTCATCTATCATCTCACTTCTAAATAACTTGGAGTATTTTCTCATGAGGTGTAAAAGATAGGCCACAATGGATTCTTTTCGCTTATCTTCCTCCACACGAGCTCTCTCAATAAGTTTTTTGAGAGCCCTTCTCTCTGTAAGAGCTGCTCTGGAAGAAGTGATACCAAGCCTAGTTGCGGCCTGGTGAAATGATTCAAGCTCATTATTTTCATTAGAGTCATTAAATTTTCTACCCTGCTGGAGTAATGCAATTATATCATCACCAACTTGTTTCTCAGAAGGATCAAGTGAAAAAGCAGTTGTCTCGAGCTCATTTACAATCTCCAAAATCTGAAAGTGACCCAATAAAAAAAGAGTAAGGCCAAAAAAAAAATGGAGCTATTAAAAATCACTAAACAGTAAATCAAGAAACGCCAGTACAGCGTTTGGCAACCAATTCATTAGAAACTATAATATCAAATAGAAGAAGAATCACCCATTACATAAAGCAAGACCTTCAGTGGAAAGCATGGCAACCCACTGGCAGATATAAAAAAATACTTTAATTATTTAGAAAATCACCTAGCACGAAAAGCAATACTAATCATCTTAGACAAGCTTACAAAACAATTCCACACACCAAAGTTTCAAATTTTCATTTCACATTTTTAAGAATATCTCTCTGTTTGAACTACCTGTTGCAATAATACAAGAAATTTTGTTCAATGCCAGACACAAAATTGAACTGGAAAAATGTTTACCTGACATCCAATCGATTGAGGAACAATATCTTCAACTCGCCTAAGACTCTCAACAAGAGCACTGCGTGCTTTCTCAAATTTTAAAAGCACAGAATCCCCAGTTATAGCCTACATGTTAATAGTTGTTCCATTAGTACATTCTCCCCCAAAACCTCAAACTTCGCCAGACATAAATATAGTAGAAAAAATATGACCAAAGAATTGAGGCCCCGAACCTAACATTAAGTATTGTAACAAAATGTTCATACCAAGTAAAGTTTACTACATTCTGAGCAGTGATGAAGAATATTCTTGGCCTTCTCAAGTGCTATGTGTAATGAACATAATGCCTGAATGCCAGATTTGCTCCTAGGCCGTGAAGCTTCCAAGGAAGGAAAAACTGACAATATTTTGCAGTAAATTGCAGAGAGTTTCTTGCACATGTCTCCATGTAACTGCATTAGAATTGATATTCAGTAAAGAGAACTGTCAAATTGAGGAGGTGATGGCTTCTTCAGCCATGAAATTAATGTATTGTAAAAATAAGCCAAACTGTATGTTTGAAAGACCAATTTGATAAATGTAACTATATATTGTACTATAACATCTTAATTTAAAAATCACATTAGCGTAAAAATCTAGAAAGTCTTTGTCAAGCTGAGTTAAAACATTTGTTGATCTGATTGGGCATGCATAATGCGTTAAGGCATAAAGACACAACAACCAAACATGTAAACAAAAATGCCCCTTGTCATTAAAAAGTAAAATAGTACTATTTAATTAGATAAACAATAAGCTATCCAACATCCAGTGAAAAAATTCAATAAAATTGCCAAACCCACCATTCAAATTCAATCAATTGGTATAAACCGTTCATACCTTGGCATCACTAGCCGCAAACAGATTTTCTTCAACTTCGGCAATATCCATAATTCCCGTTCACAGTGGAAAACCAAATTGCAAATCTATATCGTCTGAAATGATATAGGAAAAGAAATCACAATCAGCAAATGACAAAGGAAAATGTTTTGAATATCTCAAGCAGACCTATACTTGTCCAAACAAACCACAGTTTCTACTTTTCTGCAATGACTGAAAATACCAAGCCAATAAACCTAGTCTCGTTTAAAATTTCTTCTGGATGAATATTCGATTTTTAATAGAAAGACAGCTCAGCTACACTAACTAATGGCTTTTGGCTTGATTGATTGATGTTGTAGTTTCCCAGTTTCCAATTTTCTTGGAAACCAAACGGGGAATTTCAAAATAAAATTACGAAGTACTATTTCATTTTACCATTATCATAATCAAAGTTGATCTGGACATAATTAAAATATAAGGAACACAAAATTTAAAAACGAACATGATACTAGCATTTGACAAGAAGCAAACAATTAAGAACTATGCAAAAACAGAAACATTAAATCTGATTTAGACATTTCATCAAGCAGCAAATATTCGAGATTCAGAAAATGATTTATTCATTAAAAAAAAATCTTACAGCCCAAAAAAGAAAGGAAAATGATCGTTCGAAAATGACCCTCTGAGATGAGATCTTAACCGAGACCAGACACAAGAATCTCTATCAGCTAATCGAGACTCACAAAAACAGAATAAAACACGAGTCGCCGAACTTATAGGTAACTATAAAAACAAATAAGGCACTTTGCCAACGCGAATTGCCAACGTAAGAACTGAAACTCCCCGAAAAATAGATATATCAAAAATTAAAAAAAAAACGGATGGAAATTTTATTCATTTACTTTAAAGTTAAAGTTTTGAAAAAAAAAAAAAAAAGCTGAGGTTTGGAGCCAAGACGTACCGGGAAAATCGGTATGAGCCAAGGAGGCTTCATAAAAAAGCATTTACAAAAACTTGAGGAACCAAACAGGGACTTTGGGTTAATACGATCCGTGCATTAAAGTTAGGTTATTTTGTTTCAAATTTAGAAGTTTTAAAGAGAGAATTTTTGGCGAGACTGAGAGGATGGATAGATGCGAGTCGAGTTGATGTTCGGTTTGGTATTATTGAGCGAAGGTGTAAATAGAAAGGAATAATGGAAATAGTTTATTATATATACCGTATGTATATAAAAAACTTGTTTTGAGTGGGGAAATAAAATAAATAAATAAACAGTGAGTCGGAGTGTGTTATTTTTTAATGATTGATTAATTAATGGATTAATTATTGATTATTGGGGAATAGATTAATGTTTTTGAATTTGAAGGGTTTGGAATTTTCGCCGCTAATGTCTCCCCAGATCACCGGCCGACATTTGCCGACCTCCTCCTTTGTCGGTACACAGCTCTGTCATAAATTTAGTACAATGACCGAAATGTCCTTTTCAGTTTTCTCTTTTACAGGTTTGTCCTCGTAAGTTGGAAATGAAAATTTGCAATGACTTTTTTTTTATTACGAAAATTTGCATTGACTTAAAATCATATGATGCGAAGTAAAAAATCATTTTAACATTAAGTGTTTGTTTAATATGATTTATCTAATATTTATAAGTACTTATTTAATCTTATAAGTTCTTATCAAAATTTTTGTTGCTGTTTGGTTATTTCTTCAGTAAAATTTTTAAAGATTAAATAAGTTATTTTCTATCTATTATCAAAAATTTAAATTTTGGACTTTTGAGAGGAGTTAAAAAACTTTTAAATGTTAAAATATTTAAAATATCTTTTATTTATTTGATAATCTTATTTCATTCTTTTTATAGTATAACTTTAAAAAACTACATATTAAAGTAATTTTATAAGTTTTAATAAAAGCTCTTATGACAACTTAACAACTAAAATTTTTTTGGGTAAAATCCTTACTTATAAAATCTCTGCTTAAATAAGTTTTATTTGAAAAACTATATCAAACGGAGCCTAAATGACAACATTAAATAAGATCCTATTTGGAATTGATGTTGAAACTGTATAAGCTACTTATTTTAAAAGTTTTGAAAAAAATAGTGTTTGATAATTTTTTTAAAAGGTACTTATTTTATAAGTTTCTTCAATTTAATTGCAATTTTTAAAAGTATGTAAGAGGTTGGTTTTTATAAGCAGCTTATTAGATAAGTCACTACACCTCTACAAAATTTCTATTATAACCTTAGTAGTTGAATAAAAGTATAATTATGTATTATTTTTCCATAAATCTTAATATATAAATGAAAGGCAACACTTTCTTTAATTTATGTAAGGCAACACTTTCTTTAATTTATGTATATTTTAATCATTATATATAAAACGGCATTTTTGTAATAAATTTTACCAAACTTATTACTTATATACTACTTTTCAAACTCACAGATACTACTCCAAGTTATTATTTTAATCAGTAACTTATTTTATCCGCAAAACACAAGTAACTTATTTCATTGGCTAAGCAATCTTAAGCAAATGGTACTATAGTGAAACATATATATTTACTACATGTTATGAAATTTAAAACACTATCAATTTTAGTTGAATATACTAATTGATAACACGTATTAATTTAATAATATGTGTTTACAAACCAACATTAGTTTAGTTATATTCCAAAAAAAATTATTTTTGGTTGGCATTTTCACTTTTAAATAATATAAAAAATTAACGAAACTAATTACAAAAATGCACAATAAAAAGTATTTTTTAGCTGTTAAAATTAGTTGATTATTATTATTATTATTATTATTATTATTATTATTATATGTGTGTGTGTGTGTGTTTAAAAAAAAAGAGATGTTATACTATACATGATAGTATATATTTAATTCAAACTTTACCATTATTCATGAAGTATTACATAATTGTATTGAGTGTATAATATATATATATATACAACTCTTTTCTAGTAAGGGCATATATACTAAAATATAAAAAATATATATATTTCATTATATTAGAAATTATATTTTTGTTTGGTAGTGACATCTTCACTTTGTTAAAATGATAATATCCTCACTAGAGAATTATTATTATTATTATTATTAGTCTAGTGAGGGCATCATATTTTAATACATTGGATATAGTATTTTTTTTTTTTTTGTTAGTGAAATTTACATTTTAACAAAATAGAACGTCCTCACTAGATAATAATAATAATAATTATTATTATTATTATTATTATATACGGTGGGGCTCCTTTAACTTAAAAAATGACTTAATTTTTTATATCAATTATATTCAGTCAATCCGATAGCAATAATTTAAAGTTAAAAAGTAGTATTTATGTCTCCACTCATCTACCATTTGATTGAGTGGATTCAATAGGTAAAAATTAATAAAAAATTTAGGGTAAGAGAGCTCTCCCCATAGATATTAATGTATATATTATTCAAAAAATTGAAAATATTAATTAGCACTCAGCAGAATGAACAAATGAATTGTAAATACCGATTTAAAATAAATAAATAAATAAAGGGCATTTTAGTCAGAGTGGAAGTAAGCAGATTTCATTGGAAGCGGATGTCCTCGTGCAGGGAGTACGGAGGTCGGAATTCGGAATTTCCCTCTACAGTTTGATTAAAATAATGTGGCTTCACCACCCTTCCACGTGGTCATGTATTTCACCACCGATTTTAACTGACCCTACTCTTTTCCAATTATTACCCGCCACCCAGATCCGCTTTTCACGGAATATTTGTGTGGCTTTCCCCCCAATCAACGGTTTAAAAACACTCCAAGTTTCATCACACACCCAAAACACGAAACCCCCAACGCGCAATAAACAACAAAATAACCTAATCGATTCCGGTGGCGCAACAAATTACACCGCGCGTGTGTCAAACGTTCTCAGTTTCAGCGTCAGTAATTTTCACCAAAATTTAATCCTTTATTTTAACATTTTGGTCGTCAGACCTGCACTGCAGTACATACACAGGGTACACGTGTCAACAAAATGCTGGATTATTCTGCTTGCTTTATTTAAAAGGAGGATTTTTTGGGCTGCAATAAATACAGCGCGCGAGGATTTTTACTAAATGCAGCGTGGTTCAGATGAATCTGAGCGAGTGATGTAACAATTTGTCTACACGTCGCGGTCCAACAATAAAAATCTTTTAGAACTTGCCCCCGTTGTTTTGTCGAATTTGAGATGCTTTTGCCTTGAAATTCCAAAATGAGGATGAAACGATATTTCAATTTGCTGACTTCGACACTGCGTGGCTTAAGAAGAGGAAAGTGGGGGAGTTTTGTTGAAATATTGCAGAAAGTCGATTTCGTTTAAAGTGATAAGAATTGGACTTTTTCGCTTGGATGAATCTTGGGTTTTTTTTTTTTTTTTTCTGGGTCAATGTAAGATGATATGGAAGTCAAATTCTTCGATCTATATATATATATATATATCCATAGGATTTTCAAAGATGACAATTTGATTATAACAAACTAACAAACAGGAAATGATCGCAACAAAATAAGATTATGTTCGGTTATCTTGAATGTCTAATTTTATATTAATTACCTCATGCAAGTATTAATTAATAAAAAAAAATCTAGTGGTTATTGTGTATACTTCCTCTCTAGTTGTATATTTACTTTTATACACTTGTTGTGAAGTTTAATTTAACAGTTATTTCCTCAAATGTCATAAAAAAATTAAACAAACAGCACAAAAAATATTGAAAAATCTCTTGAAAGGATTTCCTATCATTTGATCTTATATATATATTAAAATAATTACATTATAATCTTCTAAGGTTATATAATCAAAGTTAAATGGGTCTAAGTCAATACTATGATATGATATTTATAACCAAAGATATATATATATATATATATCTCACTTTGCTCGAGTATATACGCCAATAAAAATGAAATTTACATCCAGTGTATTAAGAGAAAATACTCGCATATATTTTGGCTATTAAAGCGATAAATCAACTCACACTATAGCATTTTCCTTAAAATAATAGTCCACATCTATCGATGTAACATGACTTAAAAATAGCAGCACCCAAATTCTCGATACCAGAAATAAGCACAAATTTTAAATAGAAACCTCAACTTCTTGACGTGGCATTAATTGATGATTCCCGTAAAAAAGTTGATAATTGTGTGTATTATAGAGTTCATCGAACCAGCAAAATTTGTTTGGATAAGTTCCCACTTCCCAGTAAGCTCTATTAACATCGATTGGTACATGTCACGTGGGTGAAAACGTGTAGTCATAATTGGCCGTCCATCTCGTTGGAAAAGTCTGGTATCTCGTTAAACTACAGCTTTACATGCTCATTTAAAACAAAAAAATGAAAAAACGAAAAATCTTTACCTCCACGACAAGATACACATACAAAGATGTCAACGAGGATGAACGACACTTCGCTTTCACTCCACTACATATATATATATTTGGCAACCCTATGGTTTCAAGCTGCTTGGTCCTACCTAAGTTGTAATGGTTCAATTAATACACGGAGGCACGGGTAGTTTTAGGTATCGGCAAGTAAAGAAATTGGCTAAGTTTTATATTTTAGGAAGGTCTCATTTTTTATATTTTTATTTTAATTATATATTGTAGGAAATAAAAAAGCCTATTAGATATAAGTTTAATTAATAATTATCCTATAATTAGGAATTATAGAGGTATAATATTGGAAATACAAGCGCTACAAATTTTTCGGTTCGATTATCTTCTCAAATGTAATTAGCAACTTGATTATTGGGCGAGAATCCTTCGTTTTATCATTCATCGTTAAATTCTTGAAGTTTTGATTATCGGTTTAATCCAATTATAAAATACACTTCAATACTCAAATTAGTATTTTAATTGATAGGAAAAAAATCAAAGAAAATCAATTAGAATATATATATATACAAACAACCATTCTCACTCCTTCCTAAATCTCTCCCTCTCTCTATAGATGAGAGAATATCTAGCCCCCACTTCACTCGGGGTGGGGGAAATAACTCACTTTCCCTTCATATATTGGGTGTAATTATTATTATTATTATTTTTTAACACGTGGCACAATAGATTTTGATGGTGAAAATTCACGTGGGTCCAATGAAATTAAGGCGAAAATGATTCAACAAAACTTGCCAAAATCAGAGCATATGTGAATTGGAGCGGCCGAACAAAATTGAAATCAATGACTTGGTGAAAAAAAATACATTTGTTCTTATATTATATTAAAAAAAAATCATTTGACCCAAGAGTATTAAGACAGATTTTGACATTAAAATTTAAGAAATATGAGTTATTTAAGTATATATGGTTCCATATATCCAAATTCACCTAATGAAATGCTCCATTTGATTCATTAATTTAGTTTTCATGTGAAAATTGTTAGAAATACGAGTCGATATTGCTTCCTTGAATAGTTGCTGTTAGCATTGTTCACTTTGGCACTATTCATAGATATTGTTCATCAGACACTATTCACGACAGTTTGAAAAGAAAAACAATAAAGAGTCAAACGTGCAATGACATTATCTTTAAGATCAAATTCCGCGCCTCAAGATAATATCTCGGTACAAGAGAGACTAACTAAGGCGGTTTGACCTCCAGGATACAATGACTTACTATCGCGTCGTTGCTCTTTAATACGAGAGTCTAGAACAGCAAACGCACAAAGATGAAGTAAAGAAAAAAGCCGTCAGTGAAGAACAGAAAGCAATATTATTTTTCAGATGCCATTATGTGAAATAATTGGCTACCATTGTGTGAAATAATTGGCTCTTTAAATAGATAAAAGCCCTAGCCCCTTTTTTTCTCTTTTAATTCGAATTATAATTATACAAGGATTTTGAATAAATCCCAATTCGATTAGGAATCGAATTCTCAATACAATTCGAATTAAAATAAAAATAAAATAAAGGACTTGTTACCACACTATATCTAGTTTCTACAAATAAACCAACTTGTGCTCTATTGTCTAAGCAATGTGGGGAAATTGTTATTTAGAAATACCAATAAAACTCCAACAAAACATGCTTGTAAGAGCACTCACAATAGAGTTGTTTAAGCATGAATAAATTCGAAGGAGATTATGCTTAAAATTTAAAGAAAGCAGGCGGGGTTTATATGCTTTGATGGTTGGTGACCATTACTTCGAACATCAAAAGCAAAGCAACATGCTCCAATTGGATTAATGATAACGTTGTTGGCTGGAGCAATAAAGCACGTTCAATCCCCACCCACCATCGATCGTTAATGCTGTTCACTTTTTCTAAGTGCGCACATTATATAATATTTACACTGCCTGTTTTTGTACTCTGAACGTCCACTTAATTAGTCTAATGTTTAACTTTTAGCATTATTTTTAAAAGTACTATAATATTATAGTTTATCATACTATATTGTGTATTTTAATATTATCTATCTATCTATCTATAAATCTATAAATCTATCTATCTATTATATATATATATAATTTGTATATAAATGTTTCAGTGGGAATGGATTATAGTAATATGGTTGCCCGTCTTAGTGAACAACGTCACACGAACACGCTACTGTTGATTCAATATCCATTATTTGAATACATAATCTTTTGTAATATCCATTATTTGAATACATAATCTTTTGTAGTCACATCACATATGCAATCCATTATTTGATTCCATAATCTTTTGTAGTCATATCACATAAATAATTATAGGTTCAAAGGCAGTTAAAAATAGTGATATTGGTACTCTCACATAATACCAGAGAGATATTTATTATATTTATACCTCTACCCAATTTTATTACAAGGGGAATTGAGTTCTAACTATTATTGAAACTCATACCCTTACGCTCAAGGTACCATTGTAAGTATCTCCTTTTTATAATTATGGCGTAATTTCTTGATCATTGGGTAGCTATACTTCAACTACGGTTAATATGGGTACTTTTAATAAAATCTGTTTGTGCCAATGGAAAATTAGCAACAGTTGAGTGTGTTGAAAAACTTTTAATTAATTAATTAATTTTTAATATTACAATTAGGTTTTGAGGATGTTGTAAATGGCGTGCGGGTTTGTCTTTGGCCTGAAAAGTTAAACTTATTTGTGCTTTATTCTACGTTTTTATTGTACCTAATTCTTCGTAGGTTAATGGACTTTAGGTTTGTTATTAAATAATAATAATAATAATTAACATGACAAAAATATATAATAATTTTGCTATTGCACCATTATTATATAAAGGACATTTTTCTAAATAATAATAATTATTCACGTATTTTTGAAACCCCTTGCATATTTGTCCTATGAATATCGTAAATCTAAATGTGAGCTTGATGTGTGTCTACACGGCTCTTGTGCATAGCCATAGCCTTGGCACCCACAGGCCACAGCACCATTCGCGATCGGCTCGTGTGGCACTGTTGAAAATGTGGAAGAAAGGTGAGGGCACACAAGTAATTTTAAAGTTGGTGGTTGGATTTGAATTTTGACCAAAGAATCCAGCAGTTGAAAACGTGGGGTCAAGAACCTTGAACAAAATCAAGTGCCGAAATCGTGGTCTTCGTTATAGGGAGCATAAGAAACAAACGTGTCACGTCTTTGAGCCAACAGCATGTTAAAAGCAAAATTAAACTTGAATTTATTTGCTAGCTCTTTGACCTAAAACAACCAAATTATTATGTTCCAAAAATAATAGAACTTAATTACCATTAACATGTGACAATTAGATGGCTCTTTGTAATCCAACACCACATTTCTGATGGTTTATTCATTATTCCAACTGATATTGACTCTTCAATAGTATTATATTTACATATAGTTATTAAATTGCATGACCAAGAGAACTAGACCACATGAAGAAGTCTTTAAGAAGTGATCGATGATTATACCATGATTATGTTCAAAATGTTGTCTCTCAATCGTGAAGATTCCTAAAGCTTTTTTACAAACATAAATAGATTACTAGTAGAAGAAATAAATTTGTCTATTTCAATATTTATTGCTCTCAAAATAATCTATTGCATGTGAGTATATACATTTCCCATGAGGAACTCTTTATTTTAAAAAAATAGGGTCAAATTAAAAGACATTAAAAAATATAGAATTTAATGTAATATTTTCAAATTTTTAACATACTGATTTTTTTTTTATATATCTTTTAGATTGATCTCCATTTTAATAAAATGAGGGTTTTCACATTAGAAATATATATACAGATACATATATATAGTCTTGATCTGGTATGGAATTTTAAAGTGCAGAAAAATTCTGGAAAGTTTTAAAACCGCATGACTTTAAAAGTTTAAAACTTAAAGCACTCAAACTGTGCGGTTTTAAAATTTTCTCAAACTTTTTTGCACTTTAAAATTTCGGATGGGTACATTTCTCTCTCTCTCTCTCTCTCTCTCTCTCTCTCTCTCTCTCTATATATATATATATATATATATATATATATATATTATTGTGAAAAAATCTTTTTAAAATATAAATGTATAATTCATTAAAAAAAAAAAAAAGAATCTCCTTTCAATTAATTTGATCGGAAGATGCTTACTTTTAGGAAAGATGTTGCATGTATTGTCAATAGTACAAAAAGTCGAAAACCGTTGTTTCTCCAAAGCTTGAAAGTAGATAGGACCGTCTTTTGACATAAGGATCCTAACTCTCTTGTAGGGATGGCAATTTTCGGATGCGGATCCGGATTTAGGTACATCTGGATCCGGATTCGGATTAATAATTTAATATTCGGATCCGCATTTGAATCCGTAAAATAATATACGGATTCGGATGCGGATAATATCCGCCTGGATTGTTGGTAAATATTTTGAATATCCGCATCTGTAATTTTAAAATTTTAATTTAAAAAATTCAACATTTTAACTAATAATAATAAATAAAATTCAATCATAAATTTATAATTCAACAATTAACAATTAACAATTCAACATAACAGACAACATCATAAATCTATAATTAAAAATACTACAACATAAATTAAAAATAAAAAAATAATAACATAAATTTAACAATTTACCTAATAATATTAAATAAAATTCAAATATAAATTCATAATTCAAGAATTAACAATTTAATATGAATAACATACAACAATATCATAAATTCATAATACCACAATATAAGTAATATATTTTTTTAATTTAATATATATATTATATAATTTATGGTAATATATATTTTTTAATTTAATATATATATTATATAATTTATCTGGATCCGGACGGATCTATTAATTTGACATCCGGATGCGGGCCGGATCCGGATTATATTGAAAATTAAAAAGAAATGGCCGTCTAATGATGTTAGTTTATTGAAAATTAAAAAGAAATTAATTTACTGTCAAATGGAGTAACAGAATATCGTAAAAAGCATTGTTTAAAATGAACCAATTATAGTATCATCATTTGTGATTAATTTTTACCACAAGGTAAACTAAATGGTCAAAATGTAATTACATATGATGGTGAATGGTGATATTATGCACTTCTAATTGTGCCATGTCAGTCATAACCCATTAATTTGAAAAATTAAGGTCTGCACGAAGGAATCAATTAATTAAAACGGGTATATTATTGTTATTAGGATAAACCATCATTACTTAGCTTTTATGACTTGAGAATAATTTTGAAATGCCGACATCTTCAACCACACTCATAAGTTTCGAACCGTATTTTGTCACGCAGTGGGATTTAAAAGCGAAGAAAACGATAGTCAAAGCAGGTGAATGTCAAGTGAAAATGCTTTCACTCCAGTAATTACAAAACGTCATCTCATGACAAGATCTTGGCAGCTAGCTGCTGCCAGCATCAAACAAGGGTGGCAATCATCACAATTTCGAGTAAGTACGATCCCCACCTATGATTTTGATCTTTAATTTACCAACCTTTACTATTATTTCCAAAGGCCAAGGCATAGCGGTTAGATTTTATTATCCCATAGACATCCCGAATAAATTGTCCGGGCGGCACCGTAATAAGATTGGGGTTATTTATTTATTTTTAATTGAATATTTAAAAGAATTTAATTTTAATATTTAATTATTTTATAGGTATTTATTTTTTAACTAAACACTCAAAATTAAGTAATTACCGTTTAATTTAATTAAGTAAAAAATTATAATTTAATGCTGAATTAAAAAAGCGCTGAAGAAATTAATTTTTATTTTTCCAACAATATCCTAATAATATTCAATTATTTCTCATAAATAATTCCTATATAAATCCATTTGACCATCTAAAAAGTACTACAAAATAAAAAAAAAAAATCGATTATGTAAGAATAAAAACATAAGAAAAAAAATAGAAGAGAATTGAATTCTCAATTCTAAATTCTCCACCAACTTGACCTTTTTCGGTTCTTGTTTAGTAAGCAAATAGTAGAGTTTCACTCTCACTCTCTCAGTCTCACCTATATTTCCCAAGCACTCGCAAAATATTATTTACTTATAAATTAGTTACTCTAAAAGTGGAAATTTTCCTTTAGTTAGAGAAAAGCTTCTTATCGCTTTCTTCTCTCACCATCGCAAGTTTCAATCACCGACTGATAATCTAAACTGTTGCGTTTTTGTTTTACTAGTTTCGTTTCGGTGGTGTTAAATAATTATTATTCAATTTATTTTTGTTATTAAATAATAACTTTAGTTTTTTTTATTAAATATAATAGTTTATTTGCTTTATCTTTAATTTTTTTCATTGAATTATTAATATAAGTGTAATAATATTCATAATATTTAATAAGGTTATATATGTAAAATAATAGTTTTCAGACATTTTTATTATAAAAAAACAAACAACTTAATACATTTATTCAGACATTTAAAAATAAAAAACAAACATGTTATTCAGCAATCAGCATTCAGCTCTATTCAGACTTAATTAAATTAAGTGCTAGTCAGCATTCAGTTAAAAAAAACAAACGCCACCTAAATTTAGACACCTAACTTAAAATTGATTTTGAAAGGTTAATTACAAAATTTGCAAGCTTATATCGAAGAAAATTGCAATTTTTTTAACTAAGGTCTAGCCAAATAACTGTATATATCGGGACCTACCATAAAAGGGGGAAAAAGGGGGGGATCTATGAAGGCATGACCTAAATTTAATCTTATTATAACAGGGTTTGAATATCTTAGAGATACATGCAGAGATTCAATCATTCAAACCCTAAATTTATAAAATATACTATATAGGACCAGCACTCAGTCGACAAACAGGTCATTGGCAAAGCGACCCGAATTGTAAAGTTAAATGACAATAACGTATAATTGTAGCAAGCGATCAAGTTGTGGGTCTAAGAAATTGCTGTGCATTCCTATGGCTATGGTATGGGAAGTAATGTGAAAGTCACTTAATGCATGTGATCTTTTAATTGTTGGTTGAGTCCACGTTCTCTGCATGAATACACACTACTGCTCAAGCAATTGAAATGATATGATACATGGCACGGTTTGACTCCAAAAGCCTAAAGGTGATGGTTCTTTACTTCTGTGTTAACTGTTCTGGCGGGCTACTTGGGGGACCATTATGTATCCTATTTTGGGCCACCTTTACAATGGAACGATTGGATATTTCTTCTTGTTTTATTTGTTTCAATAGTTTTTAGTTCAATTCAGGAACTGAAATGAAACCTGCTTGTGCTTGGGACAATGTGATATAATTCCGCATGAACAGATGCTGTGTTCATTTAAACTGGTTAATGTTGCCATCATCAGCTGGTTTGCCCGAGAGGTTAAGGGGGAAGACTTAAGATCTTCTGCACATAAGTGCGCATGGGTTCGAACCCCATAGCCAGCAAATCGTCAGCAAATCGTAATAGATTCTCAATTTTATTTCTTAAATAAATAAATAAGAAGGATATCTACTTTTATATATATTGAACGTGACGGCTTGATGTGGGTACGAGGAGTGTGGATTCTTCCTACTTTACTATTTATTTGTATTATTAAAGGTGGGATTAGAAATTCACTCCCCCACTTTCTTTTTCATCCTTATTTTTTTACATTGATTATAAGTTAAATAATAATAATAATAGGATATTTATAGAAATATATTATTTAAAAATAATAGTATTATATTTATTTAATATCAATAATTAATAATAATAAATATTTATTTTAAGAAAATATTAATTTTGTACTATATTATTAATAATAATATTTCATTTGTGCTGTTCTTATCAATAATTTTTAATTTATATAAATAAAATTAAAATTAATAAAAAAATTATGATTTACATAATTAAGAATATTAATAATTATTATTAATTTACAAATATATTAAAATAAATATTTTAGTTTTTAAATATATTTTTTATTAATTTTATAATTAAAAACTACAATTCTTTAAATAAGGATAAAACTGTAATTTAAAACTATTTAATCCCAATCCAAGATAAAGTAAGCATTTTATTGGATTCTGATTCTAATTATAATTCCATACTCCCATTCTAGTGTGAGTAAACAACCTACTCTCACTCTTACTCTACACTCATAATCTCAAAATTTTCTACTCCTCAAAATTCCTACCCCAATCCAAAAAATAAACGCTACCTATATAATATATCATCATTCTGATTCATGCATCTAGGGACAAGGGCTGGCCGGTGTAATTCTAATTAACCACCGTCATTTTAGCTTCTGTTAGACCGCATCCATCAAGTGAAGAGTACAAGTAGGGCCCAATCATTTCACTTATTACACCCCGATTCTTTGTGTAATTAGCAGGGTTTTTTTATTACTCCGGACCCAGCCTCGCTCGGCCCATGTTCATCCAAACTTGCCCGTGGCACAAGAAAACTCTCTTCGGCTTTCCTAGATCATTATTTATCAAAGCATTCCCTCCAATTTATTCTCACTACAGCTTTTATGCTCGATTTCTGCTCGCAACTCTCAGTTACATTGTCGTTTAATTTTAAATTCAGGTACCTTTCTAATCTCTAATTTGATTACTGCAATCAGTGAAATCAGTCTCTATAAGTGACCTAGGGCTTATAGTAAAGGTGATTTTAGGTTAAAATCGTTTTTCAACCTTCGTTTGATAATTTTAGTTATTAGCGATACTCTTTGTGGTTTTAAACAAAGAATTAAAGAAAATAAATTTTGTTTTTTTTGACTCTTAGGGTTTCACTACCACCGATCTGAGTTAATTTCGGGAGTTAATATTCCTAATGTTAATATAAATCGTTTTCGTTGTCAAATTGGTATATTATACCGATTTTGCTTCTACCTTTTAGTAATATTGATTTTTTTTCCTCCCAAATTAAAGTGCTTAGACATGAAGCTTGATACTAGCGGTCTCGAGTCCACTGCTCCATTTTTTGGGTCAGGCGAAGAGCTGTGTGATGGGTTTTCAGCTGCACCATCATTTGCACTACCTCTTGCTACTGATGTGAGTATGCTCAGGTTACATTATGATGATATTCTTTCTGAACAGCGGTAGAAACATTTAATTTTTTTTAATTTTTTTTTTTTGGGTTTCAGTTTGATGAATTTCAAAAGGACACTAAAGCTACACTGAAGCATGCCAAGGGGACAACCACGCTTGCTTTTATCTTTAAGGAGGGTGTTATGGTGGCTGCTGATTCTCGAGCTAGCATGGGAGGCTATATCTGTATGTTTCTTTTTCCTTAGTGCTTGTATTTTGTTAATTTAGTTGAAGTTATGAGTGGACTTTAGGATTAATTTCAGCTATTGGCTAGTTTGGACTTCTTGTTGCATGTTTCATATGTGCGTACAAACAAACGCATCTTTTCTGTGCGTTTTGTTAAACAGAAATTGATTTGCATGAAGAATTTTTGTAATGGGACGTTGTAAGTTGAATTCTCTACACATTGCTATTTGAGCGAGCGCATAAATATGTTGAAAATGATCTGCATTAGCTTAAGTGGATTGAGATGTTGCTTCTATCCTATTTATCCCTGCAACTCATATACTGTAACATTTGACCTCCTACTTTGGACCTTTTAATATAAATGATGTTAATAAATAAAGAGTTTTGTTATTTTGTTTTCAGCATCACAGTCTGTGAAGAAAATTATAGAAATCAATCCTTACATGCTTGGCACAATGGCTGGCGGAGCAGCTGACTGCCAGTTTTGGCACAGAAATCTGGGCATAAAGGTAACATACTTAAGTTTTGTCTCTAAAATGTAATGTTATGTTATGCTTTTATGGTCACATCATAGCTCTAGCTTCTAGGTTATGATTGATTTCTCTGACCAGTTCTCTTTTCATCTTATTGAATGGATTGAAAAATGGTCTCTTCTGGTTGAACTCTGAATAATTGCAATTCGATATTTTGAGGGTAAACCTTTACTAAATTTATGTTATGCATATTCTTTAGAGTGCATAAGAAGGGCTAGTTACACCTGTTTCTTAGTTTCTACCGTTCGAGTTTGAGGACTTTGATATATTTTTAACAATAACATTTTAGTACTCTTTGTACTAATCACTTGCTGCTAATTTACAATATGATTATAAATAATTAAAATTGCGTTGTTTCAAATAATTGAGCTTTTGTATACTTGGAGATATTCTAGAGGTAACTAGCAAATGCAATTTACTTTCTTTTCAACAAGCATGAAAAATGCATTGAGAACTGGATGTCACTCTAGGTTCTTGTTCCTTCTTAGGTGCTAATATAACTAGGAAACCGGTAAGGCTGAGTGTGTTGTATTTTTGTTTCACATGTAAGGTGCTAAACTGTTACTTGTTTGCATAATATAGTGCCGACTACATGAATTGGCCAACAAGCGTAGAATTTCAGTTACAGGGGCATCAAAGCTGCTGGCCAACATTCTCTACTCTTATCGTGGAATGGGGTTGTCTGTTGGGACTATGATTGCTGGATGGGATGAGACTGTAAGGGAATTCATGTTACCGTTTTTTCTTTTGCTTTTGCATCTCTGATTGCGTCTCTTTTAAGCTGTTTGTCCATGGGTTGCAGGGTCCTGGGCTGTATTATGTGGACAGTGAAGGAGGGAGGCTCAAAGGAACACGGTTCTCTGTGGGATCAGGTTCACCATATGCTTATGGTGTATTGGATAGCGGGTGTGTGTCTATATCCCATGTTTTTATGCTCTTGCTTAATTGATGTTAAAGCTTCTGTTTCATAATATGAATTTTTTTGTGTATCTTCTGAAATTTCTTTCCTTGGAATCATAATCTTTGTGAATTATTGATACATCCTTGGAGAATTATCAGACATAAAAGTCAAATATAATGGTAGATAACAAACATGAACTAAGCGGGGAAGAAGGGAAAGGGTGTACCAGATGCTCACAAGAATGCTTGTGTTTGTTAAGTGACTCCATTTACTTCTGATAACAATTGACCCTCTCCCTGGGCAGCTCGTGTTCTTATGAAATTATTATTAAAATTGTTTTGTACTTGCATTTTCTTGTCTGTGAAATATTATTTGGCATTCTGTTCATTATTGTGTATAATTATTGTTCTATCCAAACTCATGCTAGGTACAAGTTTGACATGTCTGTTGAAGAAGCTGCGGAGTTGGCTAGAAGAGCTATTTATCATGCGACATTCAGAGATGCAGCCAGTGGTGGTGTTGCAAGCGGTACATTCTCTCTCTCTCGTTCTCTATCTATCTCTGTGCACCACCTGTATTTTTGAGCCTTATTTGGATTACAATCTGTTATTTCATGCAGTTTATTATGTGGGACCAAATGGATGGAAGAAGCTGTCTGGTGATGATGTTGGAGAGCTTCACTACCATTACTATCCAGTTACGCCCAGTACAGTGGAGCAGGAAATGGCTGAAGTCTCAGGGGCATAATTGAGTCTTGCTCAATTTGGACCAGGTTTGAGATATTCCTCATATTCATAGATCCAGTGGAGGACTTTAAAGAAATGCTTCTGAACCCGAACTTTGTCAATGTACCTCGGGTTGATCCCAGAGATGACTCGTGAATTCAACCTAGTTAAGTTGATGCTTTAAGAACCCTGCATTTTGTTTTGGTATTTTCATTATGACAAGTACAGTTCTATTAAGCAGTTTGTTATAGTAATTTGGTTCCTGAGATTGCAATTACTTAATCTTCACATAGAATGCGTTGGACTTAACATATTTGCTCTTAAATTACGTGTGATAGACGCGGTCGTAAGGACTTGATCCCCCGTGATTTGAGAGTGGGTATAGGGGGTTACTGTAACTCTAAGAGAGTGGTGAGGTCTCACCAAATAAGGACAGGGCAATAGGGCATCTACCATGTCACAAGCAAGCTACTTGTTTTATATATATATATGTACACCCGAAAGAGACCCATCATCTTTTGGCATATTTAATGACAGTTTTTCACCTCGTAAAAAGGGATAAGTTAGAAAATGAAAGTGGGAAAACTGAACTAGAGATTGGAGCAGTGATCTGCTAACACTGCCAAATGCTACAATAGCGTATTAGGATCTATCCTTTCCTCAAAATGATTTGATAATTGTGGTAGATGGGACCCATATTCCTCAAAGAGCAAGTTGAATAACTAGAGTATAATATTATGGTTAGAAAAATCCAATCCATGCCTATTCCCTTGGTTGCCAAGCAAAGGATTCTTTACTGCTGCCAACTTCTTCCCATTCTTTTAGGCTTAGAGTGTTGCCTTGGAAAGAACTTTTATAATAATAATAAGGATCCTTTTAGTTTTAGGAGCGAAGAATGAAGCCATCACGATAACGGCCTATATGAATTTTTGGCCTGTATCTTTTGTGATAGAATGATTTTGGTGGATGTCAACATTTGAGATGCTTGCTAGTCATTACAACTTGCCCATGTGTGAAAAATGATAATAATTATAATAACAAAAATTGTGCTCACAGATAGAAGTAATTAGTACACAGTGTATATATTCCTAACTTTGAACTGCTTTTAAGAGAGAAAAGGGAAGCAAACAATAATACAGACTGGAATTAAGAAAGCTTTCTCTCTCTAAACTCTTATACTTTTGGTTGCTTCTAAGCATGTTTTCATGATGGAAAGTAGACATAAAAGCATCATTAACAATTCCCACTAAAACAATATAATTAGTTGTGTTTTGAAATCAATTGTAAAATAATGGACGACGACGATGAAGAAGAACTCATTGTCTCTGCTGGAAATTAACAGACTGCACAAATTTAGAATCAATGATACGTCGAAGTGGAACATAATTGACAATACAGAGTCTCAGCATTTTATCAAGTGTGAGAATTAAGCAAAACGGCATCAAAACTATTGCCTACCTTCATTGAATCATCGAGGATAATTATTAATAAATAATAATGAATTACTGAACTGATTGGAACTCTACTGTAGTAGTTGTATTGCTCTAAAAATTCCTCATCCGCGAGGGCCCGACTCCGATAGTGAGAATGATTATGAAACGTATAATTGACGATATGAGATGTTAGGTTGATTACACAGTAACTGTTGATATAATACGTTAAAGACTTATAATAATACATTAATAATCATACCTGTGGTAATATTGACAAAACAAGTGATCCTTTTTTTTTTTTGTGGGGTATGGACCTTACAGAGAGGTCCCAATAAAACTATATTTCATTTTCATTTGATCGTACCATAATTTTAACATCATTTTAAATGTCAATCGATCCAACGGGGCAGCCTAAAATTTGTTTTGATTGATTTATCAACAGCAAAATCCCGCATAATTTTTAGTTGCCAGGCTTCTATCATAAAATTATAAAAAGCTGAGAAAGCTATCAACTACTGATATCGTGAATTGACATTTAACTATAATTTGAGGTATTTAAAAAAAAAAAGAAAGATATATATCTCATTTAAGAACAAGCAAAATAAGAGCAAAATTGCAAGCCTGAATAGAGAGCGACGAATGATGCATCATACATGTGTGGCACACAATTTGATAACATTTTCACAAGTAAAATTGTAGCCACGAATTAATCAGATCAGACAACCCCATGTGTTAATCTAACTTCACGGCTTCACCCACTAAATTATTATTGACAAATATATATGTATATGGTCATGATTATTTTAGAGTTATTTTAAAATAAAACACAAATTATAATTAAACACATAAAATAATAAATAATAAAAAAATATATTATAATTTTTATCTTTAAAAAAATGTTTTACGGCCCAGCAACTCTAACGTAGCGACGGACCACGCACGCACGTACGTACATATATACGACGCATGATAAAACTCATGGTTTAGTTCCCGAAGCAGATTAAAGAAGAAAAGATTAAAAAACAGGACAGAGCACACGACATTCAAACATCAACATCACGTATGAAGGCAACATAGAAAAGCACTTGTTTGTTATTGCTTTTCTTCTACTCCCCCTATTTTCTGAGGAAGCCTAAACAACTGAAAACTGAAACAAAAAGGCCAAAGCCTCCTCACTCTCTATCTCTAATCTCTATCTTTTGGCGGGAATGGACCCCACTCCCCAATCAAAATCTCGTCTTTCTCAAGTCTCTTTCTCATAAATCCTCCCCCCACTGCCTCCAACCACCACCCTCTCTTCTCTTCTCTTCTCTTCTCTGTAAATATTTACTTAAACGCACACTCCGCCCCCCATTTCCCATTTCATTTCATTTCTTTTCTTTTTTCTACAACAAACAAACCCAAATACGCAAATGAAAAACAGTTTCTTCTTTACGTTCTTTTTATATTTTCTTCACTTATGTTTCGCTCTTTCACCCGATGGCCTCACTTTGCTCTCACTAAAATCAGCCATCGATCAAACTGATACTTCAGTTTTCGCCGACTGGAACGAGAACGACCCCACGCCCTGCCGCTGGTCCGGCATTTCCTGCATGAACATAACCGGATTCCCGGACCCACGTGTGGTCGGAGTCGCCATCTCCGGGAAGAATATTCGCGGGTATATTCCTTCCGAGCTCGGCTCTTTAATCTACCTCCGAAGGCTCAACCTTCACAACAATAACTTGTTTGGATCGCTCCCTGATCAGCTATTCAACGCCACTTCACTTCACAGTATCTTTCTCTACGGTAACAATCTCTCCGGTTCGCTTCCTCCTTCCATCTGTAACCTCCCCAGATTGCAAAACCTCGATCTTTCTAACAACTCTTTATCGGGTTCGCTTCCTGATAGCTTAAAGAATTGCAAGCAGTTGCAAAGATTGATACTTGCTAGGAACGAGTTTAGCGGCAAAATTCCTGCTGGGATTTGGCCTGAGTTGGAGAACTTAGTGCAGCTTGATCTTTCTGCCAATGATTTCAAAGGGCCGATACCGAATGATCTCGGCGAGCTCCAGTCTTTATCCGGTACCTTGAACTTGTCTTACAATCATTTATCGGGTAAAATTCCGAAATCTCTCGGGAATTTGCCTGTAACGGTCAGTTTTGATCTGAGGGGTAACAATTTAAGCGGGGAAATTCCTCAAACAGGGTCGTTTGCTAACCAAGGGCCAACGGCTTTTCTTAATAATCCGTTGTTATGTGGGTTTCCTTTACAAAAATCTTGCAAAGATTCGGCAGAGAGTCAGCAAGAGACTCAGAATCCAGCTCCGGATTCTGATAAGAATAAAAAGAAAGGCTTGAGTCCCGGTTTGATAGTTTTAATATCAGCGGCTGATGCGGCTGCTGTTGCGGTTATTGGTTTAGTGATTGTTTATGTTTACTGGAAAAAGAAAGATTCAAATGGCGGCTGCAGCTGCACTGGGAAGAGCAAATTTGGTGGAAATGAAAATGGCAACTTCTGTCCTTGCGTTTGCATCAACGGCTTTCGAAATGAAGATTCTGAAGTTGAGGATCAAGCGAAAGCGGAGAGCGGCAGGGGGGAAGGAGAGCTGGTGGCAATTGATAAGGGGTTCACGTTTGAGCTTGATGAGTTGCTTCGAGCTTCTGCTTATGTGTTGGGCAAAAGTGGGCTGGGGATTGTGTATAAAGTTGTGCTTGGTAATGGCATTCCGGTGGCCGTGCGGCGGCTCGGCGAAGGGGGAGAGCAGAGGCACAGGGAATTTGTTACTGAAGTTCAGGCAATTGCCAAAGTTAAGCATCCGAATATTGTCAAATTGAGGGCTTATTATTGGGCTCCGGACGAGAAGCTGCTCATTAGTGACTTCATTTCTAATGGCAACCTGGCTAATGCTCTTCGAGGTTAGTTCTCTATTTCTTTGAGTTTTTTGGTCAGATTCTGAAATTTTACCTTTAGTTTCTAAATTTGTGGTTGGTTTTACGTCAAATGATGTATGTGTGCATTAGATAGTTGTGGACTTCCGTGTTTTAGTGTGAGTGATGTTGGGGGATTAAGTTGCGTAGTTGAGCCCTGATTGGTCCACGTGGCTTACAGAATGATGGATATTGCGTCAAATGGTCCATGTGGTGTAGCTGTTATCATTTAAGATGCGCACCCATGATAACCCATTAAACTTGTAGTAGGTCATGGCCATTCCTTTATTATTGTGCCCTAGAACTGCCCAATCTTTTACCCTTCCATTAGCATTTATGGGAAATCCTTTGCCAGTAATCTGCAGCTTTCAATATGCTGGCAATGCAATTTTCTCTTTTAACCTATGATCTTGACTTTTGATAAAGTCTATATCAGAATCGCTGCCTCTGGTGACTCAATTAGAAATAATTGAATATTTATAATAGTACAAGCATAATCAGGGAAAATTTTGTCTGAGTAGTTGCTCTATTACTTGTAAATGAGAGATCTAGAGAATGATATAAAGGTTCCTCATTATTGGCCTTTTGGCTGGCTACCTAAACTGCTAAACAAGTGTATCCATGGAGAGTTGACAGAGAGAGGCCGTTACTGCAGGGCTTCTGCGTTTCCAGATCTCTCTGTTAGAGAGTAATTGGTCATGATTCTCAATTCTCCTTGCTTTTTTGGTTGAGCCTTTACTCAATTAATGGCCGCAGCCCCACATTCCACCCTCTTGGTTCCAGACTAAGGTTAATTTATGCTTTCCCATATTATTTATATATATTACAGGATTGCACACCTAAATTTGGAGATAGTGGTTAAACTTAAACTGTTAAAGCAGCTTTCTGATGGTTCCTTCCTCTGTTGTTTTTTCTCTTCAAACTTTTAGAAAGAGTTACTTTAAGCAAAAAAAGATAGGCATTCTTTTCTAGTTTTTACTTTTCAAATGGAGACTTTCTTAGTTTCTTTCCTTGGAAGTAATGTCTGTGTCCCCCCACTCAGCGAGTATTCAGTTACAAGTTTCAATTAGAAAATTCATTCAACGTGATCAATTGTGACATGCTAGCTCTTTAGCAATTTCTTACTACAGACTTCAAGTTAATATTTATTACAATGTAAGTACCCGCAATAATCTGTATTTATTCCTGATTTAAAAAGAGATTAATTCTACAGGTAGAAATGGTCAGCCACCAACAAGCCTCTCATGGTCAACAAGGCTTAGAATCGCTAAGGGCACAGCCCGGGGATTGGCCTATCTCCACGAATGCAGTCCAAGAAAATTTGTCCATGGAGACATCAAACCATCTAACATCCTCCTTGACAATGACTTCCAGCCTTACATATCTGATTTTGGCCTCAGTAGACTCATTAACATTACTGGCAATAACCCCTCCTCTTCCGGTGGCTTCATGGGCGGTGCCCTTCCATACATGAAGACTGTCCAGACTGAAAAAACTAACAACTACCGAGCACCAGAGGCTCGAGTCCCCAGTAGTCGCCCCACGCAGAAATGGGATGTCTATTCATTTGGAGTTGTTGTGCTTGAGTTGCTTACAGGAAAATCTCCTGAGCTCTCACCAACAACATCAACTTCCATCGAAGTTCCGGACCTGGTTAGGTGGGTGAAGAAAGGTTTTGAAGAGGAAAATCCATTATCAGATATGGTGGATGCAATGTTGCTGCAAGAAGTGCATGCCAAAAAAGAAGTGCTAGCAGTTTTTCATGTGGCTCTTGCTTGCACTGAGGCAGATCCTGAGGTTAGGCCAAGAATGAAAAATGTATCAGAAAATTTTGAGAGGATTGGCACATAGCAGATATTGGTTTTATTTACTGCTACGTGGATCATGCAAGAAGCTGAAATTTTCTTGAGTTTGCAATGGCTTGACACCCATTTCATGGTCGATCAAGAAGTCTGCGATAATAGATGAAATTTTGATTCCAACATCTTTCAAAATATCCTTAAGTTTTGCTGAAAATTTGAGGAATTTTTCGTAGAATCACCGGAGCATTCATGTTTATCCTATTGTGGCAAGTATGTAGGTAATCACATTTGTAATTTAAAATTTTATCCAATTTTTTCTTTTAGGATGCGCTTGTAATAAAATGGTAATTTTATTATTTACTTGCAGCTTTGATTTTCGTTCGTATCATACATTTGTTCAATCTAATGGAATTGATCTTACGGGGCCTGATTTTTGTGTTGCTGATTCGGTTTAAGTTTGAAAGCCCAAAATGATCATCTTGTTAGTGATGGTGGATGCCCCAATAATCCCAAAATAGCCCCATTTCTAAGTACACCCAACAAGTAAATATTCCACAACCACCATTTTCCCCTGCGAAGTCACCACTTATTGGTTAATCCTCCACGAGGAAAAGTGCAAGATATCCCATCATATAAGTTGTGAAATTATGAAGTCATGGATCTTACTTGATTTTTGTTATGAGTCTTAATTTTTTGACTAATTTTTATTGTTATTAAATTTTTTATTACGTTAAAAATATTAAAATACTCATTAAAAAGATTAAAATGTCTATATTTGTGAAATACAATACAGTATAATTTCGTACAATACATTACTATATAATATAGTACAAGATATAATCATAAAATATATGACAGAATTGTATAATACATGATACTATAGTATAGCGCAATATATGATAATTTTGTACAATACATGACATTATATTGTAGTACAAGATATGATCATAAAATACATGATAATATTGTATAATACATAACTATATAATGCAATACATGACTTCGTCGTGCATGACGAGTTAGAGTTTGTAGAATTGAAAATGAATGATTACAACAAAAAAGATATTATGAACATTTTACTGACTTTGAGGTCTAAATTTTATCATGTGATCCAAATCTCATGATAGAGGGGTCCTCTTAAAAATATTTCTCATATAAGTTTCAATTTGTGTCCCAACTGATGTGATATTTATTTATGAAATGATAATTAAATACTTTTACTAGTTATAAAATTCATCATCCAATAAATGAGTGACACAACATTATTGCGATGAAAATAGTGAAACATAATTTTTTTTAAATCTTAAATAATGTAATATTTATTAATTGAATAATCATTTTAGCGATTTTTTAATAAGTTATTTCATATATGTATGTCATGTTATTTTGAAATGAAACTTTATATTTATTTATAATTTGAGATATTTTTAAATGTACAATTTTATTGATTAAAATTAATTATATTATTTTAATGAATTTATCTCGAACTAAATATCTTTTTTTTTAATAAAACTCGAACTAATATTGGGGAACTTTTTTCACAACTATTCTTTAAGGAAAAAGTTAAAAAAAAAACTAAAATTATAATAATAATAATAAAAAAAGAGTCGGTTAACCGCAACAAATAAAGGGGCCAATGACCCAAAGCGAAAGTCGGTTGACGGTCCAAAAATTAAAATATGTTTTGTAAAACTCAGCAGCCTTTTTCGTTTCTCTCTGCAATTCTTCAATTTCTTTATTAAAAAAAAAAATTCTTGAATTTCTTGTTTAGTGAGAGCAAATCCCTCCAACGTTCATTACACCGTGACCTTTTCACTCTGCACTTCAACAGGTATGCTATAAACAAATTTCTTTTTAGAGTTCTCGATTTCACTGTGATGCGCTTCGCATTGAATCAAAGCAAGATTCTTGGTTTTTTTTTGGTTTTAATTAGGGTTTTGTGATGATTTCTTAATTGGTTAGGATTTCAAATAAATTTTACTCTGTTTCTTCACGTATTAAGCATTGGTGATATAGTTTTAATTTGGTTATTTGAAAGTTTTGCAGGCGACCCGACATTGTGGGAGAAGTTTCAGATTCTTAGAATTTTAGTTAATTGGCATGGAGGTTAGTCAGAGTAGTGATTTCAGTAGTTTGTAGATGTTTTGTATTATTGGCGAATTTTATTTATTTTATTGTTTAATTTTTTAGAAAGGAGAAGGAGCAGCTAAGCTCATTGACCTGGATAAAACAACTGAGTTATTGAAACCTGAGATAACTAATGGTGGGGGATTATTTGTACCCAATAAGGAACGGCCAATATTTAGAGCTCCTGAGGCGAAAGCACGGTCAGGTATTATCTTTTATTGGTATAATTGTATTAGCTGGTTCCTATGTGTAAATATAAGTCATTTATTGCTTCAAAATATTAGATGTTTTTCTTTGCTTGATGAACTTAAATGCCATTGTGCTAAAATCGGGAATGATTTACGGAACAAAATTGAAATCTCTAAGGAGGCAGCTTGGTTGCTTCCTTTGTTTCATAAACTAAAGTCATACCGTAGACTGATCCGAGCTAGAACAAATTGAAATGTGGCCAGATTAACCAGGTTGTTGGATTTGATTTGATTTAATTTTCCTTAGCAAGCTTGCTTTGTAACTATTTAGAAATCAGACTCCTATCTCTGTTGCCTGAGTTGTGCTCTTAGTTTTGTTCTTTTTTTTTTATTTTGGGCCTAGTTATGCAAGTCCCTCCTCAGTGATTGTTTTAGGGCTTTGTAACACTGTAAAGGACTGATTCTTCTTGAGAACAGAACCCATTAACCTAGAAGAAGGTGGAGAGGCAGGTTTGTTTAGATCTTGGGTGCCACTTGATTTTACTTCATGATTTTTTTTTTCTTTCGCATTCTTATCTATGCTATATGTGCTATAGTCCAACTTTAGTTGTTGTCTGCTTGCTTGGATTCCTTTGTCAGGTTTTTTTAGTTTTGTTGCCACATGGCTGTCCTTAAAATGGAATTCAACTTTGTCTTTTGGTGTAATTGTCCCATTTAGCTGTTTTTAAAAATTTTTGGGATCACCTTCTTACTTTTCGTAAATGTGCTTGTAAGAATTATTCTTTTATTATGAAAGTACAAACTTTGGTGCTTTTTATTGATCAAACATATGTAACAGGGCTAGGTGTCCGTGCTGTTGAAAAAGGGGTAGGTTCTCATATTGATGATGGATTCAAGGTCCCAAGAGTGGCTCCCGTTGCAGCATCAATTGACGATGACGAGAAGTCTGAATCTTCTGGAATAGACGAGGTAGTGAGTAATGCTATAAATGGAAAGCGAAGCCATGCTAGTAGACGGTATCGTGAAACTTCTGCAAGCGAAATAACTGATGCAGGTAAACCTTTTTCATTTTAAGTCTTGTGGGCTAAATAAATGCATTTAATGATTAACCTGTATATTACTTTATCTATTTATCCAAGGAAATTATCTGCAGTTTTAGCAAAACTTGGAATTCCAATATCTCGACCAAGAGAACCAATAAGTTTCTTATGCCAACTTATAGTTGAAGGTTTCTAGATTGGTGCTATTTTCCTGTCCCCATATTTTACTGATATTGAGCATAATAATCTGTAAATCTCTCTCTTTGGAGTGCAGTGCTAAAGGCACTTAGAACCAACTGAGAATTGAATCTGTTAGAGCTGTTACACTTTACCTAAGTTCACGGTGGAGTCAGGTCTTGCATATTACAGTTGTGGAGTTTTTAAGTTACATTGCTAATGACATGTTTCAGTCCTTGTTTTGTGGTTACCATACATGTTGTAGGAGGGTGTGGAATGGATTTCTATCTTCTCAAGATATATTCGATGTTTGTTTATAACTTCAAATAGTAGTTGCACCCATAGTTTGTGTGCTGCTGAACATCTCAGTAGTAAGGTGAAGTGCTCTTACAGGAAGAGAAACACGACTCACTTGTTTTTAATTAGAGGGAGGCGATGTTTGGTAGATGTAGTCAAAGAGTAGTTGCACCCATTGGTTGTGTGCTGCTGAACATCTCAGCAGTAAGGTGAAGTGCTCTTACAGCAAGAGAAACAGGACTCACATGTTTTGAATTAGAGGGAGTTCATGTTTGGGAGATGTAGTCAGAGTGGGCACTGTTGGAACTCATATTGCTCGTACCTTCTTACATATTATTGTTTTTATGGGTGGGGTGGGGGTGGGTTCTCTGACGGTGTTAAACAGTGTGTTTCACTTGTGAGCATCATTTTAGGATGCTCTCCTAATTTAGTTTTATTTTAATTTTTGTTCCTTCTTTGTCTACCTCTGATTATTATTTTTGTTATTTTGAGATAAAACTTATCATATAACAATTGTAATTTGTTATTTCTTGTTTTGTAGAATATCCCATGGCTGTTGGATGGGCTGGAGATAAATATGGGACTCGTCGCTCAAACGAACATGCATATGTAGAAGTAAGTGTTTAATTCATATCCTTACTTTGTTGTTGTTGTTGTCAATATTTAGCTTATCTCTTAATTCTTGATACTTCATTAGGTGGGGCCGCCTTTCGTTTGTGAAAATGGAGGGGATCTGTTCGTTTTGTTGAAATTACTGATTCATGAGATTAGAAATAATTGGCCTTGCATGTTTTGTTAATTTAAGTTGGAACTGCACTTTGTTCTGATTTAGCTTATGAATTGAAGGTTTCATCTTCTACTGGGAGTTCCCAAAGTGTTTCGTCTACAAGTTCCAGGCATGACAGGGATGACCGTGGTAGTGAGAGAAAGTATTTGAAGGATGACACTAGAAGTGAAAGTAGGGGGCCAAGCAGGAGAGACAATTATGATAGCAGGGGGCGGTATCATGGAAGGGAAGTAAGAGGCCGAGATGAACCAGAGTATGGTGGAGAATATGGAAGGAAGCGTAGTAAATATGAAGGCACAAGGAGGACACCAGGTATGTGATACTTCATCTTCAGAGTGTGTTTATTTTTGTTTCTTGAATGCTTTCCATTTGTCCAAATATAGGGAAATGGCATCAGTTGGGACTTGGTGTGCTGTTGGTGTGTGTTTTAAAACTTCTTTAGTATAATTGTATTATATCCTTACCTATTGAAAGACATAACTCATTTGTTCCTCACTATATGTTCTATAAACATCAGGAATTTTTTTCATTCACTTAGTAAACAGAAGTTCTTTTATATTTATATTTGTAGCAGTATGTATACTTTGTCAAATTCTTTGTTTCATTCCCATCATTTTTGGTTTTGAGAAGTCACAAAAGTTATAGAAACTTTATTGTGAACATGTAACATAGGAAATCTCAGATATGCATTACACAAATCCAGATATGTGCATATGTATATATATATCTGATATCTATTCTTTATTTTTTGGTTCACTTCGGAAACTATTTTCCATTACGAGGAATAAACCTTTTATTTTTTCTTTGGAAGGAATTTTAGAGGTATGTCACCCAGTGAATAATATATATACCTGGCTGAACTTGTCTAAATTAATAAGCATATTGCTCTGCCTAATTTTGTCTTTTGGAAATCTTGCAGGCAGGTCTGATTGGGATGATGGAAGATGGGAATGGGAAGATACGCCACGCCGGGAAAGCTACTCTAATTCCAGTAAACGCCATCAGCCTTCGCCATCCCCGATGTTCGTTGGGGCCTCACCTGATGCTCGATTAGTTTCTCCCTTGTCAACACCTCGTTCCAGTGGTATACTTTGAGTACATGGGATTTTTTTTAAATTTGAAATTGCATGTTTAGGGTGACATAGATGTCTATAATAGCAACTCTTTTATTAATTTTGGCTTTTACTTTTACTCGACAGGTTATGCTGCATCTCCCTGGGACCACATCTCTCCTTCTCCGGTTCCAATACGTGCTTCTGGATCCTCAGTTAAATCTTCAAGTTCTGGATACAGTAGGAGGTCCCATCAACTTACATTTTCCAATGAAAGTTCACAATCATTTGAGGTATTGTGTGCTTACCTTCTCCTTGAGATTGTTTCCTTTTTACTTCTTTCTTTTGGTTGTTGTTTGGTGGGAAAGTGGGCTAGTTCCACATATGAAATTTCTTCTGGAGAAGCTTTATCAGATTTCATTTTCAATGCTGGTTATGTTTGTTTATTTTCAGGATCAAACGCTATGTTTCTGATTGCATATATATATTTGCAGGACGGAGAAGCAGATGAGACCTATTCTGATAAAGAACGCAATTATGAGATTACTGAAAGTATGCGTCTGGAGATGGAATACAATTCTGACCGAGCATGGTAATATACATACATATATATATATATATATTTGATAAAATTAAATTTGATAATTTATAATCTGCTCATTGGAATTTATTCTTTCATTGATGGATTAAAATTTGTGATTTTATTTGATGAAACTCTTGGGGTTGTTACTTAAGTTTTCAGACATATGAATTTTTGGTCATTGTTTTGATGAACTTACATAGTAAACAATTTTCTTGTGTGGAGAGAAGATATTAATGTGTTCTTAAATGGGTGGAATCTTCTAGATTGTAATTCAGGTTTACTGTGTACACTCTGTTTAGGAGTTCTTTTTAGTGGCCAATGCATTATTCCCATTTCACATTTTTTTCTTCTTCTTTTGGTCATGATATTCGTATATGCTGCCTCGAAGTTGACAAATTTTTGACAGATATAAATTTTCGTTACGCAGGTATGACAGAGAAGAAGGGAACACAATGTTTGACACAGACAGCTCATCATTTTTTCTTGGGGATGATGCTTCATTCCAAAAGAAGGAGGTGGAGTTGGCTAAAAGACTGGTATGTTTATGCTTGTGAATTTCATTTTATGCTTCCGACATGCATTTCTGACAACACATTATGCCATTTATTGTTTGATGTATATAAAAAACTCATGACAATGTTATGTTTTGAAGTTGAGTATCTGCACATTTCTGCTGCCACTCAAATTTTTTTTTCACGTCAAGGTTGGATTGCTGCGTGTCTAGAAATCAGGAAACTACATCTATGTTACTATCTGCACAGTTTTCTATGTTACTATGTACCAGAGTAGTTTGAAACCTATTAATACTTTTTTGAAATTTTCAGTTAGTTAACATAATTTTAGGGTTCCTTCAGTTTTTTATGCAGCTTGATTTTGATGGAAATTAAATTATACTGCTTATTTTTTTTATAAAAAAAAAAGTTCTGAGAAAGTCCGAACTAGAAAGTTTTGTTTGAAGTTTTGAGAAACATGATTACTTGGAAGTTCTGAGAAACTTTAGTTTCAGAAAGAAAAAAAGTTGTTTCTTATTAGTAACTGTGTTTGACACTTGTAGTGTCTGTTTGTGTTCCATCTCATCAATTTTTTTAGTACTTGGACATCTTAATAGATTTTTATTCTCCTTAATCAATCACTTGGAGAGTGCTTAACCGCACGGGGCTCTATATGAATTTTTTTTTGGTGCCGTTCTGTCCTATTTGGGGTTAAACTTGTATGTAACATTAATCAAACTTGAGAATACATGAACATTGCCAATGACATAAGTAGTCTTCTTCCAATGCATGTGAAGGATTGGGAGATATTCCATGGATGACCACTAATCTGCCGATTTTTTACTTTAAGTAATGCTTCTTGCTATTAGATTGGGTTCGATATGCTCACAGGAATCAGGAAATGCTCATAACCTTTTCAAATCTGAATGCCCTTGAAGAGTTAAACATTTTTTGATTTATGAGACGTGAAGTTTTAATGACCTTACATTGGAGGAGGTTAGCACAAATATGTTATTGTTCGCTTGCAACTCTTCCAGATTCCCAACAAAACAAAATAAGTATATTAGATTTAGGAAATGTACATATTTGTGCATTGAGATTGATTAGGTGGCTGAGAAAAAGTTGTCTGTGTCTTGGTACCTTTCGGTGGGAGCAGAGGTTGATGAGTAGTGCATGAAACATGCATCATATTTTGGTTTGCATGTATTTTCATACCTATTACTTCTCTGAAGTATGTTCTTTTCCCTTTTTCTTTTTGGTTGGAATCGATTTGGATGGGATATACCAATTGTCTGAGTTTATCACATATTTATGTGCTATTTTGGATGTGGTTAGAATGTTCAGTGAATATTCTTGTTTAGTAACTTGTCGCACATCTGATGCAGGTTCGAAAGGACGGATCAAGGATGTCGCTGGCTCAGAGCAAAAAGTTGTCTCAGATTACAGCTGATAATCACCAGTGGGAAGAGAGACAACTTTTGAGATCCGGAGCTGTAAGAGGTACTGAATTGTCGACTGAGTTTGATGATGAGGAAGATCACAAGGTTATTCTGCTTGTACACGGTAAGGAAATGTTATGATAGGCATTTTTTAATCCACTAATGGAAGTGCATCTGACTTATAGTTTGTGCACAGATGACTGCTATATCATTTAGCTAATTTTCTATTCCTTGTCCAGATACAAAACCTCCTTTCCTGGATGGCAGAATTGTTTTCACCAAACAAGCAGAGCCAGTAATGCCCATAAAGGATCCCACTTCTGACATGGCTATAATTTCACGCAAAGGATCTGCTCTAGTTAGAGAAATTCGTGAGAAACAAACTCAGAATAAATCACGCCAGCGTTTTTGGGAACTTGCTGGCTCACAGATGGGTAATATTCTTGGTGTGAAGAAAACAGCAGAACAGGTATTTTCCATTATAAATGCAAATTTTAAATCTTTTTTTCTGACAATATGGTTCATTCTGGCTTAATCTATTTGTGTTCTATGCTAGGTTGATGCAGACACAGCTGTAGTAGGTGAAGACGGTGAAATTGATTTCAGGGAGGATGCAAAATTTTCTCAACATATGAAGAAGGGGGAGGCTGTGAGTGACTTTGCGAAGTCCAAAACCATGGCAGAACAGCGGCAGTATCTACCAATATATTCTGTGCGTGATGAGCTACTGCAGGTCTGTCTCACCATTCATTTAGTCTCATCTAGGAGAGATTTCAAGAATTTGGAAGGACTAATGATACTATAGTATAGTTTTGTGACTCTTAGTTTAGAAGGTCAACATTCCATGAGTTCAGAAAAGAAAAAGATTATAGTTTGGAGTCTTTTTTATTATCTATTCTATTCGTCTTCTCTTTTGTATCACATGGGGAGTAACATATTACTGTCAAAAGTAGACTTAATAGTATGTCATTGCTCTTCTTTTGCCCATCCTATGCCTGAAATGCAACGAGAAGTTGTTTTAAATTCTGTTCAATGATTATCATTTGCCCTTTGAATCAAACATTATAATGGCTTTGTTTCCCTAATCTGTTTTGCATGTCAATTGGGCAGGTAATTCGCGAAAATCAAGTGGTGGTGGTAGTTGGAGAAACTGGCTCGGGAAAGACTACTCAACTGACACAGGTAACTCCTTGCATTGCAATAACCTTTACTTTACTTGTTTGAAGATTTTCGGGATTGTGGCAAATTAACTGGATCTGACTTGTGGATTTTGGTGCCAGTACTTGCATGAAGATGGATACACTACAAATGGTATAGTGGGCTGTACCCAACCTAGGCGTGTGGCAGCCATGAGTGTTGCAAAGAGAGTCAGCGAAGAGATGGATACTGAGCTAGGAGATGAAGTTGGATATGCCATACGTTTTGAGGACGTGACTGGGCCGAACACCATAATTAAGGTAAGTAGTTTGTTCATCTACAAAAGCTAGCATTTTGAAACCCGTCTTGCTTTTCATATAGGTAGTTTTTTATTGATCATTATTGTCACCATTGCTACATGTCATGCTTTTACTTTTATTTGAGCACAAAATCTCTTGGCATAAACCGCTGTAACTGGTGATGGGCTCAGCCTTGATATTAATAATAACTGTATAATTGGTTGTTTGCATTTTACGTTTCTTCAATCATTCCAAGTGGTTTAGTTGTGATATCTTTTTACTTGCTAAACGTTTGCATCTTCAATTTTACAGTACATGACTGATGGAGTACTTCTACGTGAAACTTTGAAAGATTCTGATCTTGATAAGTATCGGTATGGGAATTTATTTTTTATTAATTTATTTTAATATCTTTTCTGTGTTATGTTCAATCTGTGATCAAAACAAAATCATTCATTGTCAATGGTGTTACTGCTGCAGAGTTATTGTGATGGATGAAGCACATGAAAGATCACTAAGCACAGATGTACTCTTTGGAATACTGAAAAAGGTGGTTGCCCGGCGTCGTGATTTCAAGCTTATTGTAACATCTGCAACTCTGAATGCACAGAAATTTTCTAATTTCTTTGGAAGGTATTTTCTTTTTCACATTTTACGATAAAATTTTGGTATCTCCTGCTTACATAATAACATTAATTCTGAATTTGTTTTGCAGTGTACCAATATTCCACATCCCTGGAAGAACCTTTCCTGTGAATACTTTGTACGGTAAAACCCCATGTGAGGACTATGTTGAAGCTGCAGTAAAGCAGGCCATGACTATCCACATCACCAGCCCTCCAGGCGATATCCTTATCTTCATGACTGGCCAAGATGAAATTGAGGCAGCCTGTTTTGCCCTTAAGGAGCGCATGGAACAGCTCATCTCTTCCACCAAGAGAGAGGTTCCTGAACTCTTAATACTGCCAATATACTCTCAGTTGCCAGCTGACTTGCAAGCAAAGATATTCCAGAAAGCTGAAGAGGGTACTCGCAAATGCATTGTTGCCACCAACATCGCTGAGACATCGCTGACTGTAGATGGAATTTTTTTTGTCATTGACACCGGTTATGGTAAAATGAAAGTTTACAACCCTAAGATGGGTATGGATGCTCTTCAAGTGTTCCCCGTCAGCCGTGCTGCTGCTGACCAGCGAGCTGGACGTGCCGGTAGAACTGGGCCTGGTACGTGTTATAGACTGTATACCGAGAGTGCATACCTGAATGAAATGCTGCCCAGTCCTGTGCCAGAGATCCAGAGGACCAACCTTGGCAATGTGGTGTTGTTGCTCAAGTCTCTTAAAATTGATAACCTGCTGGATTTTGATTTCATGGACCCTCCACCGCAAGAAAACATCTTGAATTCTATGTACCAGTTGTGGGTCTTGGGGGCACTTAACAATGTGGGGGCTTTGACTGACCTTGGCTGGAAAATGGTGGAGTTCCCGCTGGACCCCCCACTTGCTAAGATGCTTTTGATGGGTGAACAACTAGGATGTCTAGATGAGGTTTTGACAATTGTATCAATGCTTTCAGTGCCATCAGTATTCTTCCGGCCTAAAGACAGAGCAGAGGAGAGTGATGCAGCGAGAGAAAAATTTTTTGTACAGGAATCTGACCACTTGACTCTGCTTTATGTTTACCAGCAGTGGAAAGAGCACCAGTATCGGGGAGATTGGTGTGAGGAACATTACTTGCATGTTAAATCATTGCGAAAGGCCAGAGAGGTGAGATCCCAGCTGCTGGATATTCTCAAGACACTGAAAATTCCACTAACATCCAGTGGGCATGATTTTGACATTGTCAGAAAAGCCATTTGTTCTGCATACTTCCACAATGCCGCAAGATTAAAGGGTGTTGGGGAGTACGTTAATTGCCGGAATGGGATGCCTTGTCATCTGCACCCGAGCAGTGCTATTTATGGTTTGGGTTACACTCCGGAGTATGTGGTTTATCATGAATTGATCTTGACGACAAAGGAGTACATGCAGTGTGCAACAGCTGTGGAGCCCCAGTGGCTGTCAGAGCTGGGACCTATGTTTTTCTCAATAAAGGACTCGGACACTTCAATGTTAGAGCATAAGAAGAAACAGAAGGAATCGAAAACAGCAATGGAAGAGGAGATGGAAACCTTGAGGAAGATACAAGCAGATGAAGAGAGAGAAAACAAGGCAAAAGAAAGAGAGAAGAGGGTGAAGGCGCGGCAACAAGTGTCAATGCCGGGTTGGCGGCAAGGCTCTACCACTTATCTGAGACCAAAGAAGTTTGGTTTGTAAATGTAAATTTTTGCTTTTATCAAATTGTTGGACGTTATTTTTATTTCAGGAAGAAAAATAGTATGATGGAGATAGGAAGAGAAAGTCTCCCATTTGTAACACTGAGAGAATTTATACTAAAAGAAAAAATTAAAAAAAAAATGTGACAAGTTTCTTTCTTTTCTTCGATTTTCAGCCTTCTCATCGTACTTTTCTACTTTCTTCCCTTGTTGATGGGAGGAGAGAGGCAGTATTTAGATTTTACTAGAGTTAAACCAAAAAGGTCTTTGCGGTGGTATTTAGATTTTACTAGTGTTAAACCAAAAAGGTCTTGCAACCGCCGTTTCCTGTCCGTGGCCTACTCAATTCAATTCTACAATAATGGTGTTAATTTGGGAATCGAGATTTGGAATTGAAATGATTGAGAGTGTATGGTAATTAAATTAGGAGGAATGGGAATCAAGTAAATGGTGGGATCTATACGTAAGATCTTGATTTCTAAGGGAATCAAGTTGTCATCATGGGAATTACTCGTTTTATTGTATTGAATTTTCATAATTTTTAAAGGGTTTTGCAAAGTTATAATTTACACCTCATTGTAAAATATACAAAACTAGTAACATTGCTGTGTAAGTTACATAAATTATAATTTAGTGAGACCCATTTTTAAATTGTCTTCAATTATTTTTATATTTTGATTCCCATAAAATTTCACTTTGATCCCCGCAAAATTTATAAAAATACTTAAAAATTTTATAATATTTGCAAATATGTCATTCATTATTTATTATTATTAATAATAATTATAACAATAATAATATTTAATAATGTCCTTATTATATTACTATTATTTTTTCAGTTTTATTATTGTTATTACTATAATAGTTACAAATAATACTAAGTATAATAATTAACAAAAGGTATTTTAATAATTTATAATAGTTCATTCTCACTGTAAGATAAAGTAAATATATCAATGAGAATGCAATCCATTTTTATTCTAACTAAGTAAATAACTTATTCTAATTTCTATTCCTCATTTTAATTCCAGTTCATTTCAATTACTAATTAGTAAACGCATCATGAGAGCATGCATGCTAAAATTCAAATTTAAATGCTATCCGATGAATCGTAATGTTTCTTTTTCTTCAAAATCAAATTATTTAAAAAAAAATCCTTCAAATTAAAATTTCTTCGAGAAAGAAATTCAAAATCTAAACTAAATAGATTTTTTTCCCTCTTGTGTATATACGAAAATTTGGAATATACTATACTTAATTTAAAATTATCGTTTTCTATTTTCTCATGAGTGACGTGGCGTCCAACTTTGAGCTTATTTTCTTTTCTCGCTTCATATGAACTCTCTACTTGCTCAACACGCGAAAAGGAAAAAATTATTCTCGCCGTTGGACACTCGGAGAGCACTTTGGAATTCGTTATCATTCATTCTAAGGCAATCTCTACGGTATCCCAAATCTCGTCTTTGTTTCACTGTAGCTTCGATTGAGATGATTATTATTATTATTATTATTATTTTTTGTGGTTAAATATTTGTCAGCAATTTGTGTTATTTTATAGATCTGAAGGAGAAGTAATCAAATTAAGGAGATCGTAGTCATGGTAAAGTAATTTTTGGTGTTTCAGTTTAGAGAGAGTAACGATTAACTTGGTTTCATAAAATGAAATTGCTGAAATTATTTGTTATTAATTTTGCAGTCGGCACTATTCAATTTCCATTCCTTTCTGACGGTTGTCCTGTTGGGGATTTGTACGTGCACTTATATAAAGATGCAATTTCCAGCGATTCTTGAACACAGAACTGGGTATCTCTTATGCCAATTTAATTTCTTATATCCAATTCGAGTATCTATCATTTGGTATTTCATATGAGATGTTGCTTTGGATTTTCTTGCATTCCTTTACTCCATTAGATTAATGAATGCTGAACATATATTTGCATAACTGTGGACATACATAGATCGTTATTTGGGAACTTACTTCTAGCGTCCCTTTGGAAGGCCCGCCACTTTTTGCCCTGAGTTCCTCTCTGGCATTTTTTCTGCCAAGCTTTTTATCACTTGGGGGGCAATATGGTCCCTTCAATTCGTGTAAATAATAGAGGGTAAGCGTTGGTGTTTAGTGGCTAAGGCAGTATCAAGCCTTTGGTCCTTTGACTTACCTATACACACACACACACACACACACATATATTTTCAAAAAGAAAAATAAAGTTTTTTTTGCTTTCTTTAAGTGAACTTGGTAATGAGTTGTCAATCAAAGATTTCATGTAGCTATGTTTAGAAGGCGTTAATGCTTTTATGAGATATTTACTTATTTTGCTTTAGTACCTTTGATTTCTTGATCTCCCCATTGATTTGCTGAAATTTGGTGGCAATAGGACTAACAACTATGAAATGCTAATCTGACAGGTTTCGCGGTTTCTTCTGGAAAGCAGCTAGGATTGGTATGCTTCCTTGACTAGAGGCTTTACCATTATATTATGCCTTTTTCTTTTCTTTTCCCCAGTGAAGAACTTTTTCTTTTCATTTCCTTAAGTTATATTAAGTCGTACAGATAATTTTCTTTGTGAACGTGGACTATTTGTATAATAGTTAGTGGAAAGAATAATAGGACTAGTGGGGGGAAGCTCTGAACATTGTTTGTTTTAGGATTGGTTTGCGTTTACATTCAATTACTGTTAAGAAGGTCCATCCATGAAGAAAAGGAGGGCTGCTGGCCTGTGGATTAGATGGTGATGGATTGGGGTGGGATGAAGTTAATGATCAAGTCTTACAAATAATAAAAAAGAATGTAAAATAATTAATAAATTTGAAGATGAGGAGGATGTACCACATCTAAAAATTCCATCAGATATGGGGACTTGATGTAGCACTCTGAAAGCTAATCTATGTGTAGGGTTGTCAGTAGGTATAATGTGGGTGCACCAGGTGATTAGTGGACTCTTCTGATGTTTGAAAAGTCCATGATTTCAGCTATCATTTGGGTTCAAGTAAAGCAGGCTTGCACATTAAATTTTTTAAATATGAGATCGTCTTGTGTGTGTAAACATAATCTAGTAATGGAGGGCCTTCTATTTCTTAGTCTTTCTGGAGTTTAAAATGTCTTAATAAGTGTTTATTGCAAACCATTGGGTATCTAATGATCCTGGCCCCGAGAGTACATCTGGGTTTGGAGGCTGTTATCGAAGTTGGACTTGTTCTTTTTTTGTACCATTTATTGCCTTGATATGCATGCTTTATAATCTACCAGGCTGAAACTAACCTGTGTGGATGCTGGAACAGGTGAGCGTTTGAGCCCTTGGGTCGCTGTTGGATGCTTTTCGATGGGGCTGTCGATAATCTTTTTCTAACAATGAAACATCTTGTCTATTTAGAAGTAAGGTCCATCTTCTTTCCATTTCTGGTATTTTATGTGTATGTCAGCAAATATGTACTTCCTTGAAATTCAATATTATTGAATAATTTGTCTGATATACGAGTATTTGTCAGACACTAGTTTGTGACTCATTTCTTGTTTTCGAGCCATACTAGCATTCTTTAGAAACTTTGTTTACTGATGTGTAAGTGTCGTGCAAAGAGCCATCTGTTTTAGAATGTCTATGACTATGAGAAATGGTATTTGGAGGTTCTGTATGGAGTGCATTTTACTAATTCTTGATTCATTTAATCTGATTTTAATTTTAACCAGAACATATAATACTTGCTCCCGTTTTACTTTTGCGAGGTTGGGTGATGAGAATATGTCATCTGCCAACTTGGGTCAAGAGTATTGTGGATGTCATTTTTATTAACATTTTCTATTTGTTGGTTGAATTACTGATTCTGATTGATAAGCTTCATCAGCGGAAAAATATAACTTTTTTTACCCCTTCAAGGGTCTCCCTGGTTTTATGATTTTCATATAGGTCTGATTTTATGTGGATATAGTGTTGTCTGTGTTAGGAGAGGGGAAAGAGAGAGGAAATGGTTTTAATGAGTCTTTGTTCTAAGTAAGCACACTTGTTATTTACATAAACATCGTATGAGTTTATGCAAACTCTTACATGGGAGAAGATGAGGATGAAAAAACACAAGATCAAGCAGAAATTAGTGCAGTAGGGGATTTCAAGCGTGCAGGAAGACAAGCAATGATGTAAATTGTGAACTTATGCTTGAATCTTCTCAAGACCAAAACCTTCCCTCCTCCCCAGTGAAATATAGATAAGAGTATCTTCTTGACCGGTTTCTTCTTAGTGTTCTTGTTACTGATCATCATTTCTTCATTGTTTTCTTCTTCTCCTCCTCCTCCCCAGTGAAGAGGATAGCTCCTCAAGAAGACCCTTCTGTTATTGTAGTCTTCGTTACGAAAGCTCCTTGTTCTCATCCCATTTTCCTCCATGCCTTTCCTATCCATAATTTGATAGTTAGTGTCATGGTGGAACGAGGAATGGCTCTTATATAAGAGAGAGAGAGAGAGAGAGAGAGAGAGAGAGAGAGAGAGAGAGAGGGAGGGAGCTCTAGCTATTTGCTGAAGGACATGATGCATGCGGAAGAAAGGACAAAAGACTGATGATAATAAACTTTATTAATTGATTAATGATGGTGAACCCTTGTATTTGGCATTTCCTTTTGTTTGAAGATTAACAGAATATCTTAAATTGCATATTTAAAATACTTACTATTTTATGAACGCTTAGTGGATCAGATGGTTTAAGAGGGCATTGTATCTGTAGTTTTGCGGATCTGATGCTGTTGAATTTTCATTCTATTGATCATATCATAAACTCTGAATGCGGTCACTTTATCTTCAAGTTTCCTAGTATCTAGTGGAGTAACTAGTGTATTTGTGAAAAAATATTCTTACTGAATTCTCTTTCCATAACTGTATAGTTTGTCCTTGCTGAATATGCTCCTCTTGTTCTCCTCACAAGAGCTAACAAGAGAAGCAACATTGATTGTATCGAATCTGATAATCCGATTGGTTTATAGTTTCCTTTCTTCTTTTATTGTGGTGAATTAGTGATATATTATTATTTAATACGTGCTTCCATTTTGCATACTTGAGCCAGATGATGGTGGATTGAAGTCTTTCGTTAGGGATCTGTGGACCAACCATACAAAGACAAACGTGCAGGGTGAAAACATAAACAAATAAAAAGGTTTAAATAACAATTTCAACGTTGTTGTTTGTTTGCAATAATCTGTATACAGCTAGGGGACAACTTCCATGGCTTGCCGTTTGGGGACTTCGATCCAAAGTTTCCAGATGGTTACTTATTGATTTCTTTGTTTATCTCCCCTTGGAAGGAAAAAAACATAAAAAGTGGGGGGCAAGGCACGTTGAAAACGATAACCATGCTTCAGCATCTCAAATTCTACACTAATTTGTTTGATAAGATAAATATGATTTGAGGGGTTTAGCAGTTGTATAGAGTTGTGTAGTTGGATTTTCTCTCATTTTAAATTGGCAAGTTTTGCGGACAACTGCTTTGGAATATGTGATCATTATGGCTCGCAGAAATTTAAGGAAGAAAATTGTATACCATATTATGGGCTTTATTTTAATATTTAATCGTGAATTTTAGACAAGAAGGGTGTAACAAAATGAGCAGCTGAAGAAAGAACTCTTAAAGACCAAAAGAAAGCTAGTTGGCATTTGGCAAGCAAAGCAGAAGCAGTGGTGGAGAAAAATAAGCGGAGGGAAATATGAAAGTTAATTATGGTTGGCATTTCGATATCTTATGCATTTGTGTACGGAAATTCTACAGTAATAGTGTTTCTAAATTTAATAATGTTATTAATTTCATTAATAATAATAATAACAGTTTTTTTAATAATTAAAGCATGGTGTGGCTGGCTCCCTCACAAAGTAATATAAGATCTTGGTTACTTGTTTGCACAGAAGTGGTGGTTGTGGAGTGGTCAATTCATATTTCAATGAGCCATGATTTGAATAACCCTGTTCAATACAAATCTCATATTGAACCAAACAATTGGGAAAGAAAGTTAGGCAAACCTTTAGCCAGGACATGATTATTTTGTTGCTTCATTCTAAACTTGATACCCACCAGGCACTAGTTATTCATTTCCTTCAAGTTATTCTTAATCATTTTACGAAATTTTGTAAAGGGCAAAAAGCTCCAAGGTCCAAATATGGTTAATTGTTTTTTTTATATCCCATGTAATACAAAATGAGGATTCGTCAAAGAAAGTTGATTAAATCTATGCCACTTTTGTAATGATAATCGTGATTAATTATTCTTGCTCATTTGCCTTTTAGTATACCCGATCATAACAATAAGCAGCAACCAATAATTAATATGTGGAAGCATGACTGTGAAGTGTAACCACTAGATAGAGATATATAATTTTTATATGTAGGTGCTTAAATGCTCTACGGCCAATGCAGCACAGCAGGTGGTTAAGATATGGACCTCTTTTGACTTTGTGCTGGCAGGATTTGGGTTAGAAAAATCATATCACTTTAATAGTTTAGTTTGCAGAGGTGGTATAACCAGCAGTTAGACTCTGGCTTTGGTAGGGTAAGTTGTCTTATCGTGGGATTAATTATCTTTAATTAAATTTTAATGGATAGAATTAAGAACGAACCACTTGAAATTCACCATGAGACCCGCTTATTCTATCAAATGACAGAGGTTAAGAGACTGGTCCTATTACCTCAGCACTCACTTATACATGTTTTTCATCAAAAATACACACACTGTATAAATGGATTGAAGGCTATTGTTGAAAGCCACTTTCCTGTGCAACTTCGGCCCCTTGAATAGACGTGATGCAAATTTGAAACTTACTAAAAAAGGATTGAAATTGGTGGATTAATTAGATTGTCCAATATGAGGTGAATAATATCACTCACTAAAATATTAATATGTGCAATTCTGTTATTTTTTTAATATGAGTAACATCACTCGATCATTACTCTAAATATATATTTATATTGCTTTTCTTCTTTCCTTTTCCACCTTTATAGAAAAAGATATACAATCGGAACACTCATTTATTTGTTTATTTTTGGGATAGAAAAGATTTTATTGGGAAATGATAAAGAACTAAAGAAGAGAAGCACATATTTTGTTTCCAGTTCCACAGATTTCTTGGGCGGTAGTAACAATTAACACTGTAGCTGCACCAGCCAGAATGCTATTATTAGCTCAATAATGACGACTTTCTAAAGATAAATAATAGTGGAACCAACCAAAAAGCTACTTTCGTTACTGTCGCGTTGCAGAGAGCCATCGAAATTTTCCCATAACACTTTATCAAACATAAATAAATAAGATAGTGAAATGAAAGGGGTCCCATGTCTGTAAATGCCATTACTTGGCTTTCAAGACCAGTCAGCTTTCAACTCCCTCCTTCCCCATAGACTTTAGTTGTTTTAACAACTTATGTCTTATCTCCTTCTTCAAGCATAAAGCCAACCAACAGTATCAGTGCCTCTCATTTGTTTTCTTTCTCCTCTTTCTTGCAGTTAGAAAAGAACAGAGTTTTTTAGTTGTTGTGATGAATGCATAGCATATAGCCATACACTTAAGACTTTTAGAGTTTGGTTCAAGAAATGGGTAACTGTGTTTCAAGTCATAAAAGCACAGACATGAAACTCACTGTCCAAATTCAATCACCCATTAAGGAGAACAATACCGTCAAGACTGACCAACACATTGCTGCTGGTGCTGGACAAAGCTTTCTGCCTCAAACGTCAGCAATGGGACACGTGGATAGTTTCCGAAACTTGAGTATGATTCCATCATTCCTTTTTTACTTCTCATAACTCATAGATGCGTTGTTGGTCATGATTGTAAGTATTTTGTATGCTTAGATCTTATGTATTGGTTTTATACTTCTTTGTCCTTCTTGATTTTGAATCAACAACTTTTGTTTCCCCTAGCATATTTGTGTATTTCTTTTATAATGACTTATGTATTGGGTGTCTTAGTAGGAATGAGTATGTGCCTGAGCTTCCTTGGTTATGATCTACGGCAGCAAAAGTAGCCAGCTTTCTGAGAGACACATTCTCATTGATAATATTGTCAATTATATGTAGGGAATTTATTTAAGAAGTATCACTATAGAAATGACTTTTAGATTTTAGAATATCTGCTGCCGAATGTTGCAAGTACTTGATAGTTCTCTGATTGTTGAAATGTTATGCTATTGAATTTATATGTTTTATCTTCCTTTGATAATCTCATAAAGGTAAAATTCTTATGGCAGTTGAATTAGCAAGCATTATAGATGTATAAATCAAATGCGCAATACATGATAAAGAATAATGGATTTTGTGTCGTTGGTATTTTTGTCAGAGAATATTTGCAAAATGTAGTCCATAACTTCAATGGATTGTCTTCTCTTAAGCAATATGTTTGGGTCACAGAATAATTTCCATGTTCTTTTATGGTAGAAATATTTGGCAACTTAATTTTCTTTATTTTAATAAATTGTTTTACCAATGGTTTATGCTTGCTACTGATCTGGAATATGCATATTTTCTTTACAGGTAGTAAAAAGGAAGCCTTTTTTGATTCCTATCCCTGGTTGGACTCTGATTGTGAAGATTACTTCAGTGTCCATGGAGGTGAGATTAAGTTTGTAGCAGGAATTTTTTTTCTTTACTGGTTAAATTTCAAAGTGGAGCATTTTATTTTAATTGGATCCTCATCCTCTATTGATAAATATTCTTAAGATTAAGCTTTCATCTTGTGTTTTCTAACTAGTCTTTATTTGTGCAGATCTTACCCCATCTCATGGTAACACTCCAATCCATGAGAAAAGCTTCATAGAAGATCCAGCTCCTCAACCTCAACTTGATAAAATTCCTCATACGGACAGTGTACCTGATTCTATATCTAAACCCTCTCCTACGCTATTTGAGCTCTTTAGTCAGAGTTTTGGTGATAACCCTGCCAACAATGGGAATCAAAATTTACATGGCCATAGTGAAGCAATGCCAACCATTTCTCCACCAAAATCTACTAGGAAAAGTCCATTCACTCACGGCATTGAAACAACTCCATACAGAGTTTCCCGTGACAGGAAAGAGAACTCAATCCAGTCTGCTCAGTGCTGCATTCCAAGTTTTATGGGGAGCCGGAGCTTTTCTGAGAGGAAAAAGAGACTTAGCCCAGCAAACGCCAATGGATAAGTCAAGTTTGTACACTTTTTTTTTTTAAAAAAAAAAAACTTTGGAAGATAATTAAAGTTCCTAACCAGTATATCCGCATGAAGCAAAATTCTGAAATCCCATTTCAATTTTTCTTCATCAGAAAAGATGTAGCGTGATCTATGAACCGTGTTTTGTGTTTCAATATATTCTTGCAGGTAATTGGAGGTTTGTCTTTGGAAATTTGTATTCAGTTTTTAAATTATCGTAAGCCATCTTTGAGTTTCTTTTTGGAGTTCTTAAATCATCCACAATCATCAATAGAGGTAAGGCAGCATCTTGTCCATAGATAATTCAATGACCTGATTCTACATATTTATTTTCAGAATTTATAAAGTGGACTTTCAACTTTTAAAGGTTGGCTGCTGTCCCGCCCCCGAAACCATTTTGCTTCATATATATGGTTCAATTTTGAAGTTTTAAACTTGACAAATAAAAAAGGAATTGAAGTTTTAAAGTTGAGTGTTACGGTGACAATTAAAAATTGTCCCTGCCTGGTACTATTTTAAGCTTAGATCCCATGAGAAAGCCCCGTTTTTTATATGTGCATCGAGGAGGGCAGCCAAAAAAGAATATTTCGGGTGCATCTGTGAAGGTATCCGTAAAATTACAAAAATTGATGGGAAAATAATTTTATCCTTGTTTGGTGCAGAGCCTGACCTTCCGTGACAGAGAAAAGAAACAAAGCCCCGCCAACGCTTGTGGATTCAGTTAAAGTTTCTATTCTGTCTGTAGTTTTTAGTATTTACTCTACTAAACTGCATATCTGTGATTCAGTGAACGTGAGAAGCAGAAACTCCGAATCCTATTCAAATTGACTCTATTTTCTTTATTGGGGAATTTAGTTTTAGGACATTTATTGAGTTTTCATTATTCATCTTTAGATTTCTTTCCAGAGGGTATATGATTTAATAAATTTATCTAGTATTACAATTATAATGTTTCTAGCTTGTGTATCAATTTATCTTAGTCAAGAAAAATGAGACAGAAGCCAGTGTCATGATTCATAAGGTAGGAAATTTGTTCAGAAATACAAATTTACAGGATACATTGCAAAGCTTTTGTAGTTTTTACGATAGAGATGCTGACTATAACTAGTGATCACAACCATAAGAAAAAAAAAATGTCAACCACCAGTAGCTCCTTTATTCTTCAGCTCTGCTTTTGCTTAAGATTGCTAGTCCATTGTTGACGACTTATATTCACCGTGTTCCTGCAGTGACCACACAACAAATGACATAAGAAATAAAAGAAGTGAATTGAAAACAAAATACTGTAAGAAGATCGAAGATGGATCTTACCCCGTTACTGCAATCTTTACGTTCACCTTCCCCTTCTTTTATTTAAACGAGCAACTAAAATTGCAATGACCACAAAGAGCTTATCTTTCATTTCATCTATGAACCTGAAATAGGCACGTCTCCAAGAGGTTTTTATCATCAAGGTACCACAAACAGCTCAGAATCCTACTATGAATCCGAATCCCATGCTCACATACAACCATAACTTTTCAGACCCATCTTCATCATCTTTCTCTTCTCCGTCCTTGTCATCTTCATCCCAAAGGCCTGGCGAGCAATCAGTGATCAATGGAGGACCACAAAGGCCAGGGTTGCCCTCGTAAGAACCATTATTGAAGCTTCCAAACTGGTTGGTCGAAGGAATTGGGCCTGACAAGTTATTATAAGACAAGTCCAAATGGGACAAAGAAGTCAGAGAAGTCATGCTTGGAGGAATTCGGCCTGAAAGATGGTTATGTGAAATATCAAGTGATTCCAGCTGTTTCAAGGTCCCAATATTCTCTGGTGTTGATATACTTATATTTTATATATATATTTTTAATATATTTTAATTTAATTTTATTTTTAATTTTTATTTTATTAATTATTATCTTAATTTATATTTTTATTTATGTAGGTAATAATTAAATAAAGAAAGTTAAAAGAGGAGTTGAATCAAAATATTTAGGAAAAAAATTGTATGAAAAGAGGAGAAAGAAGAAATAAATTAGAGTTTGATGGAATTAAATACTGACAAAAAAAATGAAAGAATAATTTGTGCTGTTATACATGGCTTTATTGATGGGGAAATAATTACAGAATTACGGAAAGGAATTAATGTTGAATTACTTTGTTGAATTAATGTTGCACATGGAGACAAAAATAAACGAGAGAAATTGGAAAGGAAATTTAATTCAAGACGTGGCCGGCATTTGAAGTTAAAGCCAAGGCTTGGCATGGGCTTTGAAGTGGGCTGCACGTGTTTGCATGCTTAAACGTGGCGGTTTGGCAAATTAAATGGCTTCTGTGCATGGCTTCACGTGAAAGTCGGTTTGGCTTGTGATTGCCTTTTCAATCCTTTTAAGCTAAGGATTCCACGATCAGCAGCTATATAAAGGAGTCAAGTGACGAATAGAGAGTGGAGGGAGAGAAAACCGAAAGAAGCCGAACGAAATTGGAGAAAAGAAGCAGCAACCGCATATCTTCTTTTTCACAAGAATTTTTTTTTTAATCTTCTCTTCTCTTGTTTTAATTAGATATTATTTTTTTTATTATGAACTAAATATTTTTATTTAGGTTTGTAATAGAACCTAGTATGAACTTTAATTGATTGATGTTATCTAGTTCTTCATAATTACTTTCTATTGATTATTTATCATATTTTATATTTGACGCTTGATCATCAATTTGAAAGTATATTGATCACCAATTATATAAGATATGTATATGACCTACATATGATACCATATGTTAATTTGATATAGGAATATACTTAAATTACATATGCACTTATTAAGGAACTTGAACTTAATGAATTGTTTATAATTGATTCTCATAGGAATATAGTGGGTTGATTTTGAGTAATATATCTACGTGACCATCGGAAGAGGCTTGTAGAGAATTTATTGTTCTAAGTGATAATTGAATTAGATTAATTAGAAGAACTGGACTAAGATTAATAAGGGGATTACTAGGGAAAATTACAAACTTAGGTTCAATCATCCATTAATTATCTTCTTGCTTGCTTATTTTGTATTTAATTTACCGTTATAATTTTAGTTAAGACTTTTTATTCAATTGTTTGGATTAGACTTAGAAGATACAAATTGATAGATAGTGATAGGATAATATTAGTCCCTGTGGGTTCGACACTCTAATTCATCACTTTATTACTTGTTCGATATTACTTTATTACTTGTTCGATATGTACACTTGCGTGATTAGATTTTTGGACAACATGTATCCTTATACTCAGTTGGTTAGATGATAAATTCAAAGCAACCAAGGTTGAGAGATTTGTTATCCCTTCCGGTATCTCTCCAATTAAGTTGTTTCCCGAGAGATCTATGACCCTCAGAAGTGATATTATCTTCTTGTATTCATTTAGTTTTCCCTTTGCAACCACCTCCACATGCTCAAAGAAATCTATGTGATACGTTGAGGGATCTGATTCAAAGTAAACGCCAGAGAACTTGAAACTTCGCAAATTGCCGATACATCTAGGGATGGACCCAGATATGTTGTTATATGAAAGATCTAAGACATGGACATTGGGGAAGCCACAGAGCTGTTCAGGAATGTTTCCAGTTAACATGTTGCCTCGAAGTACAAGATATGACAGAAGGAAAACATTTCTTCCAGTTGGTATGGGCCCAAAGAATCTATTCCCTCCAAGATCAAGGGCTGTTAAGCGACTGCAATCTGGCAAAGAGGTAGAGAGCTCCCCTGAAAGATTGTTACCTCCCAGATTCAACCAATAAAGTAAAAGAGGTAAGCAAATAGAACTTGGAATTCCTCCAAAAAAATTGTTGTTTGACAGGTCAATGACACTCAGTTTTTCCAGAACCTGCCAGTCGTTTGAAGGTATTTCTCCAGAGAGATAATTGTTTGACAAGTCGAGAAAGGTCAAATCCCTCATTTCACGCATGGATGGTGGAATGGTACCATTTAGGAGGTTTCTGGAAAGGTCTATGTCTTCCAATGTTGACATTTCATGGCCTATGTTCAAGGGGATTGCTTCAGAGAGAAAATTGCTCCCCAATGACAGCTTTCTCAAATTTGACCAGAGTGGGAGTGGACCTTCAAAATGGTTGAATCCCAAATCAATACTTCCACTACCAGCAAAAACACCGGAACTGATATTTATTGACTTGGGAAGCACTCCTCTTAGTTGATTATCTGAAAGGTCCAACCAGTAAACCTGTGATAATAATCCCCAAAACCAATCGGGTACGGTGACTGAGATGGCAGCATTTGATAATGTTAGTTTAAAAACACTTGCTTGAGTTTTAAGCCAAGAAGGAAATGCAGGACCCAATTGGCAATTATTAATTGCCATCTCTTGTAGACTGAAGGGAGGAATCCAATCGGGTCTCATTGTGAAAACCAAAGATTTGTTTGAAGATGACAAGTAAAGATAATTCAAATTTGTGAGATTCTGAAAATGATTTTCTGTGATAATACCTTTCCATGAATTCTCATACAGATTCAATATGACTAACTCTGCAAGTTGTCCAATATTTTCTGAGATCGTTCCATTCATTCTGTTAAAAGATAGGTCGATTGCTCTCAAAGACGACAAATTTCCTATTGATGTTGGAAGTGGACCAGAGAGAGAGTTTCGTGAGAGTTCAAGATCTCTCAAATACTTGAGGTTCCCCAACGATTCAGGTAAATCACCACTGAGCTGATTGAAATTCAAGTCTAAGGCCTCCAAGGTACTGTTATTGCATCCTGACAAAGTCTCTATGAACTCTTCTATTTCACCGCTAATCCCATTGATTGCAAGATCTAAACTGCGCAAGTTACACATTCTACCATGTGGAAACTTGGGAATAGATCCTGAAAGTTGACTGCTCTGAAGGTTGAGGGTCACCAGAGTACTTATATTGAATAAGCATTGAGGGATTTGAGAGTTGAAATTGTTAGAAGAGAGTTCAAGGATGGAAAGTGAAGTAAAATTAAGAAATGGTAGAGACTGGGGGAAACTTTGAAGTTGGCAGTTGCTCAGATGCAACTGCACGAGTGATGGAAGCTCGTTGACAACCTGCAGCCAGTTTGTCACCCTACTAAGGTTCATGCCTTCTAAATGCAGATACTGCAACGAAGAAAGAGCAGGGAGCCAATTTAAATCTGAGACCCACAGCTCCTTGGTAATTTGATAATCTTTCAAATTTTGAAAAGAGAGATCGAGGTACTGCAAGTTTGACAGATTCGCAATGTTAGGGGGCACCATTCCACTGAAGGATGATTCAGAGGGGTCAAGGCGCTTCAGTTTCTTGAGCGAATATACAAGTTTCGGGATTGGACTTTTCTGGAAGTGGTTACGAGAGAGATCAAGGGTGGAAAGTAGAGTAAAATTAACAAATGAAAGAGAATGAGGGATATTGTGAAGTTCACAGTCCCTCGTACGCAACTCCAAAAGGCCGGGAAGTGTATTTACAATTTGCAGCCAACTGGTTGTTGCTTTACTTAGGTCAATGCCTCCAAGACGGAGGTGTTGCAAAGAAGAGAGACCAGAGAGCCAGTTTAAATCTGAGACCCATAGCTTCTGAGGATATGGAAATGAGAGATCAAGGTACAATAAATTTGACAGATTCCCAAGACTAGAGGGAACCACTCCGTTGAAGGATGTTACGAAGAGGTCAAGATACCTCAGGTTCTTGAGTGAACCTATAAATTCTGGGATGGGAGCTCCTCGAAAATTTATACGACTAAGGTTCAGATAAATTAGGTCTGTCAAGTTAAGCAAAGAAGGATTTAACTCACCACCATAGAGGCATGATGCGTTTGGAAACAAACAGTCTAAGGAATTTCCGAGGTCAAGCGATAAAACATGGCCTGTCTGGTTGCTGCAGCCCACACCAAACCAATAACAGTAATCGTCGCCAACCCAAGATGAAAGCAGAACCGAAGGATCTATAAGACCTTCTTTGAATTTAAGTAAAGCTTCCCTCTCCCTCTCAATGCATCTGATACTGAAGTTCCCACTATCATAATTGGACCCTCTCCCTATTGCTGCAAGAAACAGAGGTTTAGTTAAGAGAACGAGCAACAGAACAAGAAGTTGAAAGGTGGAATTCCTGCCAGCCATTTCTGTCTTTTGGATGGCACAGACATCAAACAGATGCTACTAATTAACATAAAGGATTGACTGTTTCTTGGTCATTTTTTATATTAACTACATCCTTCCATTCTATTTTCTTCCATGTTCATGTCATATTAGTCGGTCAGTCAGAATCAAATTTGTCAAAATTTGTTGTTTATTTAATTATATATAAATTTTTTTCCTCTGAAGTGAATTTAATAGAAGTGTACTTATTATTTAACAAACATTCTGTTCTAGTTATATATTAGTAAACTCAATCTGCTAAGGAGCCATGATTCATTTTGCTTCAGATTGGTGTTTCAAGGAGCCAAATTTTAATTGATCCCAAACACCTCAACCCGTCAATACAAACTTTTTCAAGGGCTTACTGGGTCCTTGTAATTTATCTTTTAATTAAATATGGAATGAGATTTCAAATTCTCTACACCAACCAACAATAAAAAACATCGTTAGAAGGCTTTAAAAGAAAACAAAAACATCATGTCAAGTCATCAGCATTCGAAAACTTTAAAATAAAAAAATTCAACAAGTCATCTAGTGGCAGCGACTTTCTTAAAGTTACCGGCTGAAACTAATAACGTGTTTCCTTAATAGAAATGAGAACGAGAATTAAGGAATAAGAATGAATGATATATATATTTATTTAAATGAGAGGTAGAATGAAAATTAAAATAATGGATCTCATTTAAAATTTGGAATAATTATTAGAGTTTTTATTTCTATGGAGAGGTAAGAATGAGAATCACATTCCTCCTTAAAGTGATTATTTTACCACACTTAAATTTTAAAATTATCATTTTATCTATCCTTATTATTATTATTATTATTATTATTATATTAATTACAATTATTATAATAAATAATGACAATTATCAACTATAGTCAGTTTAGTAACTTGTAGCAATTCATTACGATTCTAAGATAAAAGTAAACACATCAGTGGCAATACTATTCATTCTGATTACAATTTTTACAAATAATTTATTCTGATTTTCTTTTCCTATTTCGATTTCAGTCCATTCTGATTATAGATTAGTAAACGCACCATAAGAGTATATTTGAAATTGAGATCAGGCAGCTGCAGCTTAAAAATTACAGTACTAAAGTGTTTAGTAAACACTAACTGCGTAGATTGGAAGTTATATTAATATGATTTTTTATTTGTCTGATGAAAAATATATTATAGTTTTAATAATTTTTTCACAATTATTGGTTAAAAATTATATTTACTACATACTATTAACTTTTGTTTTATAGTTACAGTGTTTTTTCTAAAATAGTTATAGCTTAAAAACTACAACACCTCAACTCTAAACAAAGACTAAATCTTGACTGCGCAGCACTTCATTTTCATCACAACCTGTTGGAATTAGAGACAGATTTCGTGCAGCAGAGATTAATGAGTTTTGATTTTATTGGAGAGTCACTTATATTGAAAGAAACTGGACAAGTGTTCATAAATCTATATGTCAAATAAACTTGCTCTAAAAAAGAATAAATAAATAAATAAATCACGCATTAAGGGACTAAAAATTTACAACGTACATGGCAAGTTCAATTTTAGCGGCGGCCCCCCGGCGGGGCTGATCTACACTTGGCGTAAGAGAACTAAGACGAAAGGTGATGCAGAGGAGGTGATAGGTTATGGCTTCATTTGGCCATCCGGTGTTGTGGCATTTACGCCACGATTACTATATGGAATTGAAGCTCTAAACTATCAAGAGAAATTCGATTGAAGTTTGAAAAATATTGCAAATTTTCAAGATAAAGTTGTTTGTATTTAGTAAAAACTATTAACAATTATGGACAAATCTGCAATAATGAGCCTCGGAAAATTTTCATGCTCATGCACTGATGTTTAATACTCATTTTTTTTTATACATTGAAGCCTAGTAAAAATTAGGACAAAACAGAACAGGGAAGAGTGGTCCCATACATATCATCACATAACCAATAACCAAGCCCCTTAGGAGATTTTCAAATATATAAAAACCAAGAGGTAAGGAACTAGCAAGTTTCGCCATGGAATCTACAGCAAAATTGGCTTCACGATACATATGCTTTATGGTAATGAGCCATTGTTTGTTCATCAGTTCTTTGATGGCAATTATGAGAGAAAAATGTGCATTAGGCATCAAACTAGTGGAGGAAATAAGTTGGGAGACACATTGGCTATCCACCTTTTGCAATCAAATTACGAATGCCACGGTCCCAAGCAAGACTAAGACCTTGAAAGAGACCCCAAAGCTCTGCAATAGTCACTGATCCAAAACTAATGTTTATGCCAAAGCCAAACTGCCACTTGCCAGAGCAATCCCTCACCTAGTCTCCAGCGCTAGCTAAACCATTCTTTAACCGTGATCCATAAGAATTTAATTTGAAAAAAGGTTCAAAGGCAGCCTGCCAACCAATATCTTTGATGATCCTATTGCTCTGACTGAAATTAAGAGTTGATCGTGCATTTTGGATATTCTAGACCCAATATTTAATTTCAGTAACAATCTGAGTGCAGCAAGGGGAATTATGTGAGAAAAGAAAATGACTGCACCAAAACTAAATTTTTCAGATAGCCACTCCAAATAAACAGGCCCACTCATCCACAACTTCGTTGATACCACTCTTTTCCAAAATGAAATAGAGCCAATCACGAAGATTAAGGGCGAAAAAATGATGTCTGAAGCTTACTAGAATTAAACAATTCCATATTCTCTTTGCAACAAAACAGTCCCTAAGTGCATGCATGACGTCCTCTCTCTCATGGCCACATCTTTCACAATTCATTTTGTCCAGAATATGCCTTTTAAAAAGCTCCTCTTTAGTTTTAATTTTTCCATGCATCACCAATTATAAAAAAATTCTAACTTGTTGGGGCCCTTTCCATCGCCAGATTAATTTCAAAAAACGAGCATCTTTGTTGCAATTGGAATTATTCAGAAAAAGATAAGCTGATTTAGATGTGAACTTGCCTGTTTTAGAGTGAGCCCAATAAATAAGGTCCTCGCATTTGCCATCAGAGGGGGGCTTGATCGCTGCAATTTGGAGAAGAATTTATTAGGGAGAAAAGTATTAATCATGTTCCAGTTCCACTGTCCTTCAGTATCCACGAAATTTTTAATTCATCTGGTATTGGCTTTGTAATATGATCTGCAATAATTATTTCATTTGAAACGCAACACTGATGCCAGAAGTTGATTTTATTTCCATCTCCAATCGACCATCTCATGATTCTGCTTATGCTTTTCCAAAGATAAGAACTGCATTTGTTGTCAAAAGTTGTAGGAATAGAGTCTAAAGAAAGCCCATATGTGATTTCAGAACCTGAATCCATAAACTGTGAGGAGAGACCAGTATATTCCATCCAATTTTTATTAGCAGAGTGTTGTCTAAAAAATCTAATCACGTAAGTGTACGTATCGAACAAGTGATAAAGTGATGAATGAGAGTGTCGAACCCATAGGGACTAATATTATCCTATCACTATCTATCAATTTATACCTCCAAGTCTAATCCAAACAATTGAATAAAAAGCATGAACTAAGATTATAACGGTAAATCAAATGCAAAATAAATAAGAAGAGAATCAATGGATTATGAAACCTAGGTTTGTAATTTCTCCTAGCAATTCCCTTATTAATTTTAGTCCAGTTCTTCTAATTAACCTAATTCAATTATCACTCAGAACATTAAAGTCTCTACAAGCCTCTTTCGATGGTCAAATAGATATATTACTCAAAATCAACCTACTATATTTCTATGAGGATCAATTATAAGCAATTCATTAAGTTTAAGTTCCTTAATAAGTGCATATGTAATCTAAGTATATTCCTATCTCAGATTAAGCATATGCAATCTAAGTATATTTCTATTTCAGATTAACACATGTTATCATATTTAGGTCTATAGATGCATGACTCTTCCAATATCTATGCAACTATACATGAGCTATTCAATTGGTGATCAAGCAATTAAATAGATTAAGCATAAAATATGATAAATAATTAATAGAAGGCAATTTTGAAGAACTAAAAACATCAATCAATTAATGTTCATACGAGGTTCCATTACAAACCTAAATGAAAATATTTAGTTCATAATAAAGAAGAAAATAACATCTATAATAAAATAAAGCATCCTCATAATTAAAACAAGAGAAGAGGGGTTTAGTAGAAAAAACTCTTGAAAAAGATCTTCAATTTGTTTTCCTCTTTCTCCTTATTCGACTGCTTCTTCTTTATTTTTCTATCTTCTTTTGTTCTATGGTTTACGTGTCGCTTTTTTCTTCAAAAGCTAACGTTTTCCCTTTTATAATGCTTGGCAAATCCTTGTATAATTAGGTTGCTTGGCCGAATCCCAAGCCCACTTAAAAAGCAACACCCGAATTCAATCATTGGTCAACTTCTTAATCCTTGTCTTCAAAGGATTCCAGCAAAAGCCAAAACCGTCTCTTTCATTCATGCATGCAAAGAATTCTTTTTAAATCCGAAAGCCCATCACGTGAAGCCCACAATCCAAGCTTATGTCAAATTCTTCCAATTCCACAATTCATGCATGTGACTTGTACAATTAATTATTCAATAAATCCAATAACTCCTTTGAAAACATTATCCTTCCCTTTTTCCTTTCATCATCGGCATTTATTTCCATTAAACTCCAATCTGTCTCTTCATTTCAGCTCCGCTTTTCTCGATCAAATTCGCACCACATGCTTCCAATCATCAATGCCAACACAAACAAACAAATAACAAGTAAAACAACTCTAAAATAATTAAACATGATGCAAATCTCATGCTAAATTTAATTATTAAAGTGGTGTAAAATCATCTTATCACATAGCATTGTTCATGTCAGAAAGATTCTGCAAACCAAGACCACCTCTAGATTTCGGTGTACGAATCATTGTCCAATTAACCAGATTAAGTTTACGGCTTTCATTATTTCCTCCCCAGATGAATCTCCAAGAAATTCGATCAATTTTGTCCAACACTCCCTAGGGAATCCTTGTGATTTGCATTGCAAAAATGGGAACCGCTTGAATAATTGATTGAGCGAGAGTAATTCTTTTAGCTAAAGAGAGGTGTATTAAGTTCCACCCTGATAGCTTTTTATCAACATTGTCCACAATCCCTTAATAAGTAGCTTTGGTAACTCTGTTGTGAAGCAGCGGCATTCCGAGATATTTGCCAAGATTGTTCGTAGCAGAGAAACCTAATGACTCACTTATTTTTCTTGCCTTAGCCTTTTCAACATTCTTGGAGAAAAAAAAACACGGGTCTTCTGTTTGCTCACCATCTCCCCTGAACAGTTACAGAAACTGTCAAGCACAATATTTATGACTTGGGCTTGATTGTAAAAAGCCTCGGCAAGAAGGAGCAAATCGTTTGCAAAAAAGAGATGTGTTAGAGGAACACTATTATGCGAAAGGCGTATGGGACACCATCTTCCATCAGCCACTGCCTGATTAATTCCATGACTAAGGCGTTCAATACAGAGAATATAGGGAGAAAGAGGGTCTCCCTGACGAATGCCTCTAGAAGGAGTGAATTCATCAGTGAGCTCCCATTCTCATAAAATTTGCATTCTAGCCGTAGTGATGCATTCCATTGTGATTCGAATAAAATCCTAAGGCAGCCCAACATTTTTAAGATTATCATTAATAAAATCCCACAGAAGCCTGTCATAAGCCTTCTCAAGGTCTACTTTGATAGCCATATGCCCAGTTTTACCCCTTTTAGTTTTCATTGTGTGGATGATTTCCTGCGCCATGACAATATTTTCTGTGATGTCTTATAGGGGCGAAACTAGTCTGAGTTAGACCAATCAAGTCAGGTAAAATCTCCTTTAGCCGGTTTGCCAAAATTTTTGTAACTATTTTTTATAGAACCGGACAAAGGCTGATGGAACGGAACAGCTTCATGTTGGTGGGGTTACTGGTTTTTGGAATAAGAATAATAAGAGTTCTGCTCAGTTCTGGAGGACAGGGATTGCCTTTAAAAATATTACTCACAAGATCACAAACCGAAACACAACCACTTTCCATTGTGTCTGATAGAAAAGAGCATGGAGTCCATCAATTCCCTGGAGCCTTTAATGTTTTCATTTCGAAAATAGTAGCTTTTATTTCCTCACTCTGAACAGCTCTGCAAAGATCGGCTAGTTTGTCTTCATCAATCTTTGGGAAGGCATTTGCAATGAAGTAAATTCAGACCTCTTCATCATCACTGGTGAAAAGTCTAGAGAAAAAATCAATGGCGTGAGTCTTGATTTCTTCCTAATCATAAATCCACGTTCCCTAACTATTTTGAATAGCATCCACTCGATTCCTCTTTCTTATAGTAATTGTTTTACTATGGAAATAGGCCGTGTTTCTATCCCCACAAGCAATCCATTCACACCTTGACTTTTGGTACCATAATAATTCCTCTTGGGATAAAATATTTTCAAGTTCCATCTTCAATTTGGACTCTAGTTTAAGAAGCCGTTTTGAGTCAAAACTTTCGAGGGCTCTCTGAATATCATTCAATCTGCAAGAATTCTACTTTTTCTTTTAAAAATATTCCCAAAATAAACACATGAAAATATTGTATAATTAATATGATACCTTTGATATGTTTTAAAATTTTTCCTTTGATCGAGTTCATATTCCAAATAAACACGGGGGAGAAAATATCATGGGTCTTAAAATATTTAAAAAAAAAAAAAGGCCGGGCCTGGGGCAGATTAAGGCCGCAGCTCTAAGTCCACCCACCAAGTCCAGCCTACGATACGATGCCCATGCATTTCCGCCAATTCCACATCTCGTCAGAATTGATTATTCGTCAACTCCATTCCATGTATACTCTGCAAAACACTGAAAACCCACTCAAGTCACTCGCTCATCTTGACCTTGAGCTAAATTAATGAACTAAAAAACTTGAATCTCAAAAGATGACTGGAAATGGCCGAAGAAGTAGTGCCCGAAGCAGAATCAAATCCACAACAGACGCCAATGAAGACGGGCCTCCCCGTAGCGCAAGGACTCACCGTAGCAATAGGAGTAGAGAGCACACTTCACTCCGACTTCCCAACGTTAACATCAAAACGCTGCTAGGTTTCACCGTTTTTGCATTCTTTATCATTTGGTTCCTGATTAATCGTCTCGTAAATCCCGATCGAGAACCTGAGATACCTAGAGTCATCACGCCGTTTCCTGCTCCCAAACTCATGGACCTTGCTATGGTAATTTCATTTTTATGTTAATTCGTGTTTACACTTTTCTTTTTTTGACTAATACGTTAATCTGTTTTAATAGTTTCAAGGTGAGCATAAAGAGAGCTTGTACTGGGGTACTTACCGCCCTCATGTTTATCTTGGCATTCGCGCCAGGTACTTCGTTTTATCGACGATCAAATTTTTCTTGAAAAACTTTTATTATTTTTCAGATTGTAGCGTTCTATATGTATTGAAAGGTAGCCATTCAAGCGAAATGATGATCAGAGTTTAATATATATTTTAAAAAGCTAAGCTATTATTTGCCGACATGTCCTTCAGATTAATGCTGTTTTTTATTGACTTTTTTATTGTCAGAATAATGACTACATATGTAATGGAAATTGTTGTGGTCACTGGCAGGACGCCTCGCTCTTTAGTAGCTGGGTTGATGTGGCTTGGTGTAAAGGATGGGAGATATCACATGCGGCATGTCTGCCAAGACTCTGATGAGCTGAGCAAATATGGTTGGACACATCATAATGGCCGTGATTTTGGACATCAACTTCTGGTTGACCAAGACATGACCTTGGAAACAAGTTTCCTGAAATCTAAGGGAGATGGCAGCGGCTATGGAGGAGATTGGGCTGTTCGACTTGACTTGCAAAATGAGGAGTAAGTAGAATGATCTGCAGGTCTATTATCCAGTCACTTGTATGTGTACACATTGTGTTTGGTACTTAATATGCTTATTCATTAGATTATTTCATGATTTGTGACACAATTAATGTGGCCACGGTCAATTCACAGATCTAGGTGGAATAACGATATGCAGAGAAGCGGATATCTATTTTTCTATGTAGCTGATGAAGATGGAAATGCTCTAAGCTTGGGTAGAGATATGTTCGATATTCATGAGAGTTCTCTCCTGGCAATAGGTTCTCGAGCGGACATTGGAGGTTGGCAGCTACACTTAAAAGGAATGGTAATTTCAGCCAATGGAGCGCAATAATTTTTCATTCTAGGCAATTATGAACTGTGAAGTGACTGATTTTCCCCATTTCAAAATCATATTTTTTATTTCTACCCTGTATTTGTTCAATACCTTGGTTCTTTCTAAGTCATGGTCAAGGTTTCAAGAGTACACTGAATATTTAGGTAAAACATTAGCTGTAGGAGGCATTTAGAATGTATTTAGTAATTTTTCTGTGAAAATAAAATATCAATGTATTTGTCTTTCACTTTGCCTCACCTTGTAATGTGCACCAATTTTCTTTACTAGCCAATTATGTGATAACTATCATCATAATATTGTTAATAATGTGCAATCATGTTTTTGCCTCTTCTCTTGGATGTTGATTTCGATCCAACTTCTGTTTTATATCCTTTTTGCAGGAAAGTTTGGAAGTCCATTATTCTGGTTTCAGGACTCCTCACATTCATAACTTATCTGATCTTGTCCTGGAAAATCTTGCAGCTCAAGTATGTTAATTGTCATCAGCACCTTAGTTTTTGAATACCATAGTCAGTTATAGTGTTAGAAGGACTGAGTTCTTGTCTTTATTTCTATGTTTCTGTGTATGTGTGTGCCAGGCTACAATGTTCAATCGACTGCAGCTAAGTGACACATCTGTTAATTTTCCAAATATTTTAGTTTTTCAGGTATGTGGTCTGTTAATGGATGGTCTGAGTGACTTTGAAGTTCATCAAAGTATCTTAAGAATTTCAAAGTCTTGATTTTTATCTCTGGTTTCAGTTCTTGCCTAAATTTGGACTGGGGTTTTTAATTCTTATGCAGATTTCTGCCAGGATTCCATTCAAAGCAGATATTGCTTTTGTATCTGGAACTGGCATCAAAACTTCAAGGGTAGAGGAACGTCTAAGCAGCCTAACAGGTTTCTTTACAGTTCTATGTTTATAGTCTTTCCTGAATTCACGGAAGGTTTTCATGTTGGTTTCCATGAACAGAAGTTTTTTTCTCCTGCATTGTTTCATATTGGTTTTCTGCTTTTTAGGTACCTCGTTAACCAGTCTACTAAAAGAGAAGCAAAGTGAATTTGATGCCAAATTTGAGAATTGCTTCAAAATGGCTGCCAAGGTAATGTTAATATCAGGGAGTATATCTGTGATTATTTGAAACTTGAACATTATGAAATGAGCTTATTACCTTTTGTAGGGTAAATTTAGGGGATGTTGAAATGGGAGGTGTAGTATGTTGATAATTTGAGGAAATCCAATTTTGTCTTTTCCTTTTGATAAACACTGAAAGACATTTGCTTCAGTAGGAATTTTGCTATCATTCCAATGACAGTGAAAAAATTTGCTTCAGTAGGAATTTCACTTTGATTCAATTCAATCTTCGTTATTCTTAATACAGAAGATCCTAAGATGACGACATTTGTTTCAGCTTGATTCTGAATCAATGGTTGTCGGGAAGGCTGCTATTGGGAACATGTTGGGCGGCATTGGCTACTTCTATGGCCAGTCAAAAATTTCATTACCAAAAAATACTAAAGTGAGTGAATTATATTTGTTTTGTGTGTTTATTGATGGTGATGTATGAATTTCTGAATTGATGAATTTGTCAGTTCATAGTCATCTAACAGATTTAATTCTTTATAACATATTGCAGATTTATGTTACTAATTTGTCCCAAATTGAACACGTCTTAGGTTGTAATCAATTATTAATGTTTTAGTCCGTCAAGTTACTTTCTCGGTTTCCAATAATAATCTTGTGAGAACATAAATCTGGATTGGTATGTAAGAATGATAAAATATTTTTCTTTGATCTACATTTTTTTTTCCTGAAAAGAAAAGAAAATGTCAAGATGCTTTCAGTAGTCATATATCCCCTATATGGCTCTTTCTTGGCATCAAATAACTGAATACTATTGTGTTACTGGATAATGATCTATCAGCCATTCAGTTTATTTATGGATTCCCCTTTGGTATTGGTTTTCAGTGTTCAGAAAAGTAGTAAATATAAAGAAAATAAGAAATAGGTAGTGAGAAAATGATTTGTAAGTGGTCAGAGACTTGGCTGTTCCTTTTTTCCAATCTGTTGATATTTGATCGGCTTGTGTACGAAACGGAATAGTATACTGTATCTTTGGTGATCTGTTTCCAGAATTGACTGTAGAAGATGTGAGAGGTGTTAGTAAAAGGATAACAGATGGAATATACACTCTATTGCCTTTTTGACTTAGCATCTTCACCAATAAAGAATTATTTATATATTCAACTTCCTCAATTTTTATATCTGACAATGTCATAAGGTGGGCCATTTTGTCTTGCAGCTTAAAAATCATGATAATTTTCTTCTATATTGGCCAGCCGAGCTTTATACTGCTGTCCCAAGCCGACCTTTCTTTCCTAGGGGATTTCTCTGGGATGAAGGGTTTCATCAATTATTGATCTGGTTGGTTGACTAGTTTTTTGTCCCATATATTGTTCCATTTCTTTTTATATCAACCTTATAGCAATAAGGTTGGTTGCTGCATGTTTTGGAAATGATTGTAAAAATTTCGGCCAAAATGCACATACACTAAGTTATTCAAGGTCTGTGTATCTAATGTTGATCAGGCATTGGGATGTCCATATATGTTTGGATATTCTTGGACACTGGTTAGATCTGATGAATACTGATGGTTGGATTCCGCGAGAGCAGATTTTGGGTGCTGAAGCTCTAAGGTATCTCAAGCATCCTGTTCAGTTATGTGCAAAACCTTACTGGAACATTATCCAGCACAGTAATCTGAAAGGTCAATTCTGGTGTAATTGCAGTAAAGTCCCAGAGGAATTTGTTCTTCAGCATCCAACTAATGGAAATCCGCCAACTTTGTTTTTGGTTTTGCGCGGTAAGCTTTTCTTCCAATTAAACTTTGCAATGATTGACCTTGAATGTTATAAATTTCATCATGAACTTCATGAATTTGCTCTTACTCTCATGTTATAGAGATGCTTCTATTGATGATAATCATTTGGACATTTTGGGGCAAGCCAGAATTTCTTGGCGGTACCCACTATACAAATCATTTTTGGGTGGAGGAATCCTCTATATTTCCTAGCCTCCTTGTAGTCTAGCAGAATCATGACCTTATTAGACCGTTATGACAATTAACTATTAATTGTGAATGTTATAAAAGTCAGATTTTACTTTCTGTGCCGATAATACTTCCACTGAAAATTGGATTGAAACTTTTGGTACATCATTTGGGATTTTAGGAATCTGTTGTTTAATTTGGGAGGCCTATTGCTGTGCTTGGAACGCAATTTGAAACTAAGTTATTGGATTTGATCCATTTCAAAATGTTAATTTTAGAGTCACACCTGATTTTACTTTCAAGCTATAAAGGCAATCATTTGGGGGATGTGGAAACCTGCTTAACATATTATTGATTTTTGGCATAGATCTCATAACCTGTATCAATCATATGAACTTTAGATATTGCGATAATTTGAAAGGACTATTTGTGATCATATGAGCTAGGTATCCTTGAAAGTCAGTATGTATAAATTATTGATTCTCTTCTGTTCTCTTAAAATGCTGCAATGCATGAAGAAGTTATTCATTTTAAAATGTATTTAGTTTGTCTGCTCAGTTACAATGACCACCAGAGAATAGAGATTAGATAATTTTACATTTTATCTTTTCTCTAGAATCTTCATACTCCCATATTGTCTAATTGACATTTACGGTCATACTTTGTAAGTTATCTGATTGGAAGTATGGAACTTTGCTTCTTTTAGAACTCATATATGGCATAAAGAAAAACAAATTTACTGCCACTGAAAGCAATGAGATTTCTTCTTTCCTTGAGCGGGCTCTTGTTCGGCTTGAAGCATGGTTCCAGTGGTTCAACACTACTCAGTCAGGTATGCCAGGATTTCTATTTAATCTTTTATAGCTTCATTTGGAGGGACTAGCGTTGGCTGAATACATGAGTTGTTTGCACGTGTGTGTATATATTTTTTCAAAAGGACAGTGTGTATAGATCTTCACATTTGTATGTCTAATGCTGCTTTTCTTCTTTAAATATGATAGTAACTGTCTTATAATTTGAGATGAAATTTGCCAAAAGTGAAATACCGCACTGGGAAATGCTTGTACTTACTTCTTTCTCTCATATTTAAAATTGTAACTTCTGCTTAACTATTCTGTGTTCCGTGGAATGAGTAGGTTGAGTCAAGTGTAGCAGATTTGTTCATATTTAATATATAACATTTCAAGTTCTTGAAACTCATGTATTTATTAATCTCAACTAACACATTTCTCATAGAATAGTGATCTAGGATTCTTGTTAACCTCCCAAGCTGTCAGGTATTTGGCTTTTTTGAGTTTTTAACTATTACCTAAATAATGGTTGGAGGTTCTTTGAGGTGTTCAATCAAACTTTTGATCATGAGGTCAGAAGAAGACATTTTCAATTGTTAATTCGCTAACATTTAGTTTTTCTGAGATCTCATTGATTTTGGTTATCAACTTCACAAAACAGGAAAGGAGATGAGCAGTTACTTTTGGCATGGAAGAGATAGCACAACAATCCATGAGCTAAACCCCAAGGTCCTATTCTTCAGCATTCTTTTTCTTTTTAAAAGATTTTACAGAATATTGTTTTGTTTTGGACATCTATCTTTTCTAGAGTCGTCATAAACTTCATGTTTTCTCTGTGCTACTTGAAGTCAAATCACCAAAATTTAATTTATAATAGGTCAATCTTGGATTAAAGAGAGTGTGCATGTATTTTTTCTTAACAGAACTTGGTTAGATAAAACATGAAATATCTAGGGATGGCAAAATGTGGGCTTGGGTCTAGATTTTCCAAGCCTAGGCCCAAGCCCATTAGAGGGGAACTATAAGGGCCGGGCCTGGGCTTTCACTTATTTTTTCATTTTTTTAATTATTGTAAACTTGAAATGAGTTAATAATCAACAAGTTGTTATAATCAACAATGAATTAAAGAAAATGAATATTTCAAAATAAAATAATAAATAAAGAAAATGAAGCAAATAAAAGTTTGGAGATTTAATTTTTTAATACTAGATTCTTTAATTCAAGCGCCCTCTTAATTAATTAACACTTAAGAGAGAGTTTAGTATTATAATTTTAGGTTTTTTGAATCATTATTGATATATGAATTAGAGATTTAAGCTTTTTTTTATTTTTCATTATTTTTTAATTTTTAATTTATTATTCTAACTTATAAATTTATTTTTTAAAAAATATAGAGGGCCGGGCCAAAAGCCCGTGGGAATGAGCTGGGCGGCCCGGGTTTTTTACCATCTCTAGAAATATTTGCATTTCACCTTTTATAACCAATAAACAATTGCCTTGTAAATTCTATCACTCTGTCGAAAATCTTTACAAAGGCCCTCCAACTTTAGAAATGAAACCTTTGATAATCCTAGAAAAACTTCATTTGCATCGTCATAGTATTGGCTCAACCTAGAATGTTTAATTGTATCAACTCTTCAGAGCATCTTGGAAGCAATTATTTCACCATCATTTTATCCAGGCACACGGATGATGTTTTTCCTAACTAATGTAGGCTTGGTTAAATTTCAATTGTTGAGACATGGGTGGTTAACTGGTTTCTGGTATCTGCAGACTCTATCCTCTGGGTTGGATGACTATCCTCGTGCTTCACATCCAAGTGAAGAAGAACGCCACTTGGATCTTAGATGTTGGATGCTACTTGCAGTAGGTTCCTTGCATTCCATTACAGAGTTGTTTGAGAGCAGTAGTGAACATAAGAAGGTATAAAGAGCAAACATAATTGAATCACTGGAATTCTTTTCTTACTTGACAGACCTTGGAATGAAATGATGTAGGAATATGGTTCAACAGCTAAGCTGCTTTCAGATTTCAAACTTCTTAATCAGGTTTCTTCATCTCTGTCATTCTGTCTTAAACAATTTCACATTCTTTCACATGTTAGAAGTTCTTAATTGGTTATATGTAATACTGATGTATTATGTTGCAATACGACCAATTTTATCCAGTCAATGATGTTTTGATTTTCTAGAGAAATAATTTCTTTTTAAGCACTACTTTGATGGTTCTGATGTTGGGGACTGATAACTGTCATTTGTCTTTTTATCTTTTACCAGCTTCATTTTGATTCTGCATATGGAGCTTATTTTGATTTTGGAAATCATACAGAAAAGGTACGCTGCTTGTTTGTTGCTATTTCTCTCATAATATCACGCCTTATATTGCTAACTACTTTTGGTTGCTAATTGTGTTGCACATGTTTATTTCTACAGGAGTTGTAAAACAATATTTCACTGATATACAGATTTTTAAGATAAAATTCTTCCATTGCCTTTAATGATTGTGTATCTAACGCTTGCGACCTTGCTCGAGTCTGGAAGCTATTTACTATAATTTGAAAAAAAAAAAAAAGGAAAAAAAAAGGAAAACATTTTCTATTTGTTCATTTAAAATGTACGAAGGCTCCTTCATTTCTATGCATGCAGTGAATATCAGTCTTTAAGTGAACAGCAATCGATGTACTAAAATTTGCTAGAAAATTCTTGTTGTTCTACCATTAGGGATTAGATGACTATTTGCAGTTAAATAGATTATAGTGCCTTGAAATGTTTGATTTCTAAACTTACAGTACCATTCAGCTTATTAACTTTGCTCTCAAATATTGATTATTGGTCAATCATTCTAGGTTCGCTTAAGTTGGAAAGAAATAAAGGTTTTAAATAATTATCCAGCTAGAGAGCTTGTTCGGGAAGTACTAGAAAGACCGGAGTTGAGATTGGTTCCTCACGTTGGTTATGTCAGCCTTTTTCCATTTATGGAGAAGATCATTCCGCCTGTAAGTTGCATACGGAGACTAATGCTGAAATTAGTTTTTGTCAGTTTGATCTTTGATGGGACTCTTGCCTTAGTTACCTTTTGTACATGGTTACAAACCTCTCATGTTTATTATTGATACAGGATTCGTGGATTCTGGACAAACAGCTTGATCTCATTTCTAACAGGAGCATCTTATGGACTGATTATGGACTCCGCTCACTTGCCAAAACAAGGTGTTTGTTTATGCATTTGTTGTATTCTATTTTTACAATTAAGACCCTATGATCAATTTAATTGTTGCTGATTCTAGAGTTAATGTAAAATGTTATCTTGAATGCCACAGCTCCTTGTACATGAAACACAACACAGAGCATGATCCACCGTATTGGAGAGGTCCAATTTGGATGAACGTGAACTATAGGATTGTTGCTGCACTCTACTATTACTCACAAGGTACTAACCTCTACATCTGTTAAGAAGAAAACAAACACTAAAACACAAAACTTGTATGTTTCTGCCTTCATTGACATTTCTTTTCCTGAGTTAAATGGTTAAATTCCTGCAGTGAATGGACCATACAGAGAGAGAGCAAAAGTCATCTATGATGAATTAAGGGGCAATCTGATTAGGTATTCACAATGTCTGCATTGTATATGTAGTGGCTAACCCTTATCTGAAATTGTCAATTAGTTTAAATTTTTTTCACTTCTATGCTGCAGGAATGTGGTTCACAACTACCATCAGACTGGGTTTCTGTGGGAACAGTATGATCAGGTGAAGGGTAAGGGAAAAGGCGCACGTCTATTCACTGGTTGGACAGCACTTGTGCTATTGATTATGGGTGAGGTTTATGGTGAAACTTAATGTCCAAGTCAATATAGAAGATTTTTCTAACTGAAAGGGAACACGTTAAATACTTCAGACCTCTGAGAAATCATGTACCAATATTCATAAAAGTGGGTAATTTTATAGCAGCAGCTGTGTCTAGTCTTGGCAGTGGCACATATTTTGAGTATGATAAGAATCTTATAGGAGATAATTGAAAGGATGGTGGATCTTTTGAAATTCATGTTTTGTAACAGATGGCTATCTGATGAGAAAATTTCAAGCATTCGTAATTTTGAGAACGTTTTCTGACTTGAACAGAACAAGTAATTTGGAAAATCAAATGCCAAATCCTGATACATTTCTAGTTGGAACATATGAAAAATTAGGATTCGTGATCTTACCATACAAATTCAGAATTTCCCATGTAATGCCCATAGACGATGTACTACCGTGCCAATAGTACATCCCTGAACTGAGAATATAGCACTCAGAATCTGTTAACAACCCAGCATGACCTGCGGACCCTATTATCCTTTAGTCCTGTTTTGGTATTGAAGTCCTGTAGTTTTTAAACTACAACTATTGTGAAAAAAAATTATAACTATAAAAATAAAAATTAATGATATATAATAAATATAATTTTTAAATAAAAATTTTGATAAAATTAATAAAGATATAATAAAATTTTCATTATATAAGTATAAAATCAAATTAACTTAAATCAAATTAACTTAATTTCTAAACTACAATAATTAGAATTTACTAAATACTTTAGTACTGTAACTTAAAAATTACAATTGCCCAATTTCAATTCCGATCAAGACCACCATCAGAAGAGAGAGAGAGAGAGAGAGGAAAACGGCCTTTGTATTTTGCGGAGTATATAATGCCCAAGTTGCCAAAACTTGAGGTTAATCAAATTCAACTAGTTGACTGGTTCCCACTAAAACTTTAGCTTGGGGTCAGGAATTCTAGGCTAGCAGTAGAAGTTGATATCCCAAATTGATCCAACTGGAAAATACAGCAGCACGACAAAGAATCATGGTAGATGAGGCATTAATTACTCCCCCATATATTCCACTTTTTTAGCTCACATTTTCCGTCATCTCTGAGTCCTCAGCCATTATTATTTCCATATCCCTAATATCTCGCTTCAACACATTGCCAAGCCTTGCAATGGCCTCTGTCTGCTGTTGTAATACCTGTACGCAGAAGAAGGAACCTTAATTTCACTTGAATGGATTGTGACATTGCTAACACACAAGAAGGCTACACCATGTCCAGCTATCCCAAAACCCATAGTTTCCATAAAGATTACAAATTGCAAACATAATTGCAGTCTTACCAAATGTAACAAATCGAATAATATGGTGGTTTGAAGAAATTTAAACTATGAACCATTCGAATAATTTTTGAGAAAATAACACCTTTTAAGTCAAATTTGCAAAATCTATTGTAACCAGTGGTAAAGGAACATATCAACCTTGTTTGTTCTTACCTCCTGCATATCAGCAAGACTCTGTTCGTGTATGTTGGTTGATCCTGGAAGACAAACAGAACCACCAGCACCAATGGAATTTGCTTGAACACAAGATACAGTGAGTAAGTTTTGAACCCTCCTAGAGAGTTCTGCACCAGATCCTTTCAGCTGGCATCATTTCTAGTCATCAGCACCATATCCTGGAAATAACCCAGAAAGGAAGCATAGAAAGAAGATCATGGATGCATAAGACCAACCTGTCTTGTTATTGAAGCTAACTTCTCAGCCAATTCAACTTCCCCTTTCATTAAGGGCAATCGGCATCCCTTGCTCTCCAATGCTTCAACAATTCTCATCACCTACATGCATATCCACACAATTAACGTCGTACTGACTAGGCTAGAACTAAGTTCATAACCCATAACACAAAAATGAATGAGTGTCCTAGCAGATGCTGCTATGTCCACATTGATAGCAGGAAGCTGGACAGATCAACTCAATCAGGGAAAAGAAAAAGGGAAGAGACATGAAGGAGGGAGGGAAGTGGAAGGATATTACATGCTTAACAAGTAATAAAGACACTCAGCGAATTATTAAGATTTGTAACAGCTTACAGATGGACTGTTCCTACCCTTAAAAGACGCCTTTGAAGACTTTGCTCCTTTAGTCTCATTCTTTCAATCCAAGGCAGAGTTTCAGCTTGAAAATGCCTTTGAAGCTGCGAAAGGTTATTAAATATGAAGCATATTTCAAACTTATGATCCATGAAGAGAGACAGAAAGAAGAATAGAATACCATTTTCACATTGCCCTGAGTAATTCTTAATCTCTCAGCATCTGAAAGAATGACTTCATCTTGGAGCTGCATTAATCCCAGCATTACAATGTCAGAATCAACAACTTACGGCCATAAACAAAGTATAATCATTAAAAGGAACAAGCACATAATCCTCAAACAATGAAGCCTCGAGTTACATGCACGCAACTATGTTGGACACCCTGTTTTCCTTAGAGAGGACAAATCATAGAAACAACACAATAGCCAAACATGTTTAGAGGTACACTACCGCAGGGTTGTGTTCACCTCATAATTATCTTTTCTTCTGAGCAAACCCATAGGACTATAGGAGGCAGGAGGCAATTGCTATGCTTGAGCCACAACATTGAATTGCCATCAATGTTGACCACACTTTCACTTGAACCTTTAATCTAAACAAAGCTAATGAATCATATTACCCTGTAGTTTATAAAACTGTTTTCTCAAACTTAACCAATAGATCTCTACACATCGATTACCCAACAACAAAAGCATCTCTCAGCAGCATATCTCAACTTCAATATGCTCTTCAGCAATGGCATGGAACCTCCACTAATGAAAAAGGTGATTGCATTAAACCTTCAAGTTTCTAGATTTAGTTGATGGGATGATGGCCTCCTTCTCAATCAAGCTATATGTCAATTATCCCACAAGTTGATCTATTTGACACTTCTTTATATTTAAAATCAAGAAATTATCCCATAAGACCCTGTTATTTACTTTAATCTCATCTCTCGGATTCAATTTCTTTACCACTAATGATATTTGAAGGGAATTTTTTTTTTTTTGTAAGTTTTTCAATAATTTGTTACGCCAAAGAAATATCATCAAAGTCAATCTCCAGATCAATAATTCAACTAAAATTCCTCATTTTGTTTTTCATTAATTTGTCAGACTAATGAAATATCTCCATAGCCAATCTCCTGATCAATAATTTAACTAAAGTTCCTCATTTTGCTTTTCAATATGTCAGACTAATGAATTAACTCAATAATCAATCTCCTCATCAATAATTCAACTACAGGTCCTCATTTTTCTCTGATACACAGAATCATGCCAGTCACTCTCTCAAGCTTCCATGTTATTGTTTGAAATCTACAATGTTTTGGCATTTTCAAATGTGCAAAACTGCATACAAGTGTTGCCCCTGGTAAGGCCAGTCAGAATAAATCAGATCCGTTTTTCTCTAGGAAAATCATATTAACCACTTCTCGTTAGTGTAATGAACAGAAAACCAAATGACGAACAATCAAGTTCTCAATATGACATAATTTCTAGTACAGCTCCAATAATTTATCCGTCGGCATGAAAACAACACGCAAAAGAATGCATAAGTATTTCTAACCAAAATGCTCCATGCCTGAAATAGACAACAAATACCTTTAGGCGATTCGAAAGATCTTTGAAACCCTGAACAAGCTGAGGCCACAAGCGTTCCCGGTCAGTACTATCCATCCCCTCCAACTTCCCCATAGCCTCTGCCCACATAATCTACCAATGCAAACTAACCTCCATGCTTAGCAAACTCAAAATAATAATAATTACAATTATAATTGAAAATAACACCACAGGCTTCAAAGTGAAATAACAGCACTCACACAAACAAGAATCAAAAAAGAAATTCCCAATGAAGGAAAGAACAAACTCACATCTGAAACACCAGGTGGCTTGACCCTAAACTGTGGTTCAGTAACACTGAACAACAAATGCTGCAAAATTAACACGTTAAGTGAACACACAAAACCCAATTTCTCTAATGAATAAAATTCTCACTGCTAGAAAACATTGACAAAAAAAGCATACAGAAACGGACCTTAAAAGCGTACTTAGGGTTTGTAGGCTCTTCCTTGTAAGCATCAACAATCGCCTAAAATAAATTACATCACAATAAAGCATTTTAAAAAACTAAAATCGCAAACCTAAGGTCAGGTTTTAAGTTCTAGCAAACATATTAACAAAAAGTAGAATCAACGAACTTGAATGTCGCGCTCGGCGAGAGAGAATTGCAGCGGGGCCACGGGAGCCATCTGAGTGGTCAATTGAGCATTGGGAAAAGGACTCGGCTGCGGCGCGGCCGCCGGAGTCTGAAATCCGAATCCAGTGAATCCAGTTGCTGGCTGCTGAAACGGCGTCACCTGTTGTTGTTGCTGTTGCTGTTGCTGTTGAGGTTGAGAAGAGAACGGAGTGGAGAAAAGAGAGGAGCCAAACGACGACGTCGAAGGAGTGCCGAACGCCGGCGAGGAAGACGGCGTGCCGAACGCCGGCGCGGAAGACGGCGTGCCGAACGCCGGCGCGGAAGACGGCGTGCCGAACGCCGGCGTTGCGGACGGAGTGCCGAAGGCTGGAGCTGAAGCTTGAGCTCCAAACATTGTCTGTTATGTGTTTGATGAAAGGCTCAGAGCGGGGAGTTTTAGCTTTTTTAGGCAGGAGCTGCCATTTTATTTTGACAGGGTCACTTAATCTTTTCGCCACCAGTGACACTAACGCCGGTTTATTAAACTTGGAATGGGCTGCAATCACAGTGAGTTAAATTCCTGTTTACTAAACTTGGGCTGCAATTGAGTTAGAATCGGATGAGTAATTGAAATCGGAATAAATCGTTTAATTGAGTTATTTTTTTTTTTTAGAATCGAAATGAGAGTAAGTTATTTAATTGAATTATTTATTTTTCTTGAACTTATAATGAACTATTATAAGTTACTAAAATATATTTTGTTAATTGTTGTTCGTAATATTATTTATATATATTATAATAATAACAACAATAAGAATAAAAATAAAAAAAATAATAATGACAATAATATTAATTAAAATAATAAAATTAATAATTAATAATAATGAAAATAATAAAGTTAATATATTTTAATATTAATAGTAATATTATTAATATTATTAATAATGACATCAATTACAATAATGACAACAACAACAATAATAATAATAATAATTTAATATTAAAATTAATTTTAAGGACATTAGTAATAACAATTACAATAATAAAATTAATAAATTTTGATGATGATGATGATAAAAATTAATAGATTTTAATAATGATAATATGACAATAATTAAAATAAAAAAGTTAATATATTTTAATAATAATAATAATTAATAAATTTTAATTCATTAATATAATAATAATGACATTAATAAATAATAATAATAATAATAATCATCATCATCATCATTGTTAAATAATAAAGGACCCGTTTACAAAAAAATATAAAACTTATGGGTATTTACATAAATTCTATATGTAAAAATGACAAAACTTGATTGAGGGCAATTTAGAAATTATAAAAATTCAATGAGAGTAAAATGAGTAGTTCTGGGAATAAGGAATTTGATTCTCAACCCCCAAGAATGAAATCAATAGGAATGATTCCCAAATTTGTGGGTCCCACATAATTCATATTCTGATTCATATTTTTATTTTGTAAAGTAAACACTGTCAATGATTTTGATTCTGGATTTCGATTCTCCAATCCGGAAAGTAAACACACCTTAAATCTCGAGTCAGTAGACAGAGAACATTTAATTGTGATAAATATTATTAAGAATTGGATTAAATATTATGTGACAAAAAATTTGTGATCGCTCCAATTTAAATTCAATCTTGAATTGGACTGTACTTCTAGCATCTTTAATAGTTAAAAATGTTAAGAATATGCTGATATTATAGTAAAAGAAAATTAATTGTGTTTGTGGTACTAAATTGTGAAAATGTACATCTAGTAGGCATTTTGAAAACAGCTTTGATTAAGTTTTCACATGCAAATTTACTAGAGACGGTGAAATCAACTTTTTTATATACATTCGTAATCTCATAGCTTGAAGATTCAACCTCCTATATCCAGGTCACTTCTTCAACACAACCTAAAATTATACAATTTGTATGGGTTTCACACTAAAGCTGCTTCTTAAAGCAAACCTCCAGATTTAAGGTAATCTAAGCACCCAATCTAAACCCAAAATGTTTCAACTTATATAAAAAGTGCAAATTTGAACTCCATCCGTTGCCGTTTCCTTTTCACTGAGGATTTCCCGCAACTCCTTTTAAAGCTAAACAGAATTATACACGCTTACTGATACATAATGCAATGATGACGATGTATCATCAAGCTTTGTTACATTGCCATCTGTCTACAGCACCAAGGAAGAAATGCAGGTGAGCACCGCCAATCAAAATACAAAAGAAAATTAATGTCAAATGCAGAGATTAAGTTGAGTTCTAAAAGATCATCAAACAGAGTGGTCAATCAATAATATTAATTCAAAGAAGAGAAGGTTCTTCAACTGGCTGGCAGGCAATGCAACTTTTTGTTCATGCTTTGATTGTCACACTGCACAAGCACAAGCCCGACGGCTTTATCTTGGAGGTCTGCCATTCTGAGCCAGAGGCTGCATTTGGATCATACAACAGTGTGCTATAGCTTGGTTCTTCTTCTAGTGAGAAAAGTAAAAGTTTTCCATCCAATATCCCAAATCGAAATCCAATGGACGAGCTACCAGTCAAGGGAACTGGCACCATCTTCCATGAATTGTCCTCTGGATTGAATATCGTCAGTTTCCTCTGGTTTTTCCATTCCATACAGAAGAGCTTCTTCCCAACCACGGCATGAGCAGTGACCATTACACAACCATTCTTCACCTGACACCAGGTGTGCCTCTCGGGATTGTACACATCAACAAATTTTGAGTTTCCAATGGTGAAGCTTGACCTCCCACCCATGACGTAAAGTTTTCCATCAAAGCTGCAAGCAAAACAACCCCACCGAGGTCGACGAAGACTCTCAATCAAGTTCCACTTATCAGTATCAGGATCATAAACCTCAGCACTGGAGAGACTCTCTCCATCTATTCCATAGCCTCCAACAGCATAGACTTTGCCATTCACCTCCGCACAAGCAAAGTCATAACGGGCTACGTTCATGTTTGCCAATTTGCTCCAACTGAAGTTACATATTGCATGTTGTAATGCAAACAAGAAAAACAAAGCAATTCAACATTGAAGAATAACAAGGTCGGAAGCTTAGAACAACCGGGAAACACACAAAACAAGCCATAAACACAATTTCTTTTTGATTTACTTCTAACATTATTTTTTGTTGGCTTGTTTGGCGTCTACAATCAAGGAAGTGAATACTATAGAATTTTTCAAATAATTAAATGTTCATTAAACTGATTTTGTGACTGACAGAGTATATAGGTATTGGACAACCGGTCAAGGTTGATTAAATGTAAAGTTTAAGTTTTATACGCTTTCAGATAAACTGTATGATAAATCTTAGATAGTAACAACTGTAACTACTGAAACACATCATAAGTTTCCATTGCCTAAAGCATCACTGTGATCAAACAGATTACATTTCCTAGCATCTACTAGCCTTAGTTATCAAACACGAGGCTACAAATAATTTGATAGTTGATCAACATTTCTAGTCCTGAATACTAGAGATCAAAAAAAAAAAAACTATGGCCAAAAACTATGTTAAAATTCAAAAGCTAGTTAAAAAAATGCAACAGAACCAAACCTGTTTAGGCAAGAGTCATATTGATAAACATCTGCTGAGGCAGAGCCAGTCCCGTCAATCACTGAATAGCCAGCCATGACAAGAAGTTTTCCATTATTCACAACCACCCCAAACCCAGTCTTCACGGGACCAGGCATAAGTGGAAGAAGTCGATGTTGGTTTCCAAAAGAATCCAAAACCTCCCACTGGCTTTGCTTTCCTTCAGGATCCATAGTTAAGATACAAAGCCATTCCTCTAACAAACCAAGTAATTTTCGGACAGTGATGAATTCCTCGCTTCGTATAAATGACCTCCATTTCTTGCAGACAGCGCCCATAGCTGGGAACTTGGAATGGGGAACAAGTGCAAGGATACATTTAGCCACATCATCTGGTAGCCCCGGTAACAGGGGGCTGTCAAGATCAAAAGCAACCTGAGAGGTTAAAAGTGGATTGCTTTTCGAATGAGTTAATTTATCTAGCTCACTCAATGTTGAGAAACACATATTTGCTTCTGTAATTCTCTTCTTCACACTTACAACACCAGGCATTTCCAATTTTTTCAGACAAGCAAACAAGAAAATGCTGATGATTCTTAAAATTGTTTATATCTTCCAAAAAATCTATGTCTTTGTAACGGCAAACAATTGACTAAAGAAATTCATGAAACCCATCACCTATAATAATTTCACAAGACCAAGGCATCGAAGATGTAGCAGAACGAATCACGTGTGCAGTAAAAGCCAAGGAATTTCTGTGTTTTGTCCAGTCTGATTCATACTCCATACCAGAAATTTTGCTCTTGACGTAGTTTCTTCCTATCGTTCTATGCAGAGTATTTTCTAGTCCCTTAACACTGCCTCTCGTGCCACACATTTGCCAGATACCTGTAGAAATCATCACATGTAGTAACCAAAATCAGAATCCACAAAAGCCAGTAGGTATAAAAAATATCCGGTGGTAAATAGGAAATATAAAAACCGTATTCATACCAGTCAAGGCCATAGAACTTTAGCAAGTACTAGCCTCCTTTGACCTCCATTTCAATGAGGCCCTGAATTAACTGCATAACAGGAAGAAACGACAATTCAATTTCTACCCAAAAAAAATTGATTTTCAAAGCAATAGAAAACAAAACAATCATCTTGGTCTCAACATAAAAGCAATTCTACCAACAGATTCAAATTTCCTCGAAGAAATAAATTTGACCATAGTTTTCATATGCCGGCACCTTAAAACACCAGCTACGTACTAAACACTAAAATGATATAAACACATACAAAAACAATGAAACAAACTTATGTTTTTTATTCCTATATAAGCTATATAAATTCAGCATCGATAAACGAAGAAAGCAAGAGAATAAAACAAAAAAGCCATAAACACAGACACAGTATCTCGTAGAAATTCAATGAACGGATCTGAAATCAATACATGATTCAATAAACGGATCTAAACCTCCTACTTATGCATTGAAAGTACGAAGTTTAACAAATTTTTGTTGACGTAACAATTAACAAAGCATAAGGGTATCTTAAATTTAAGAACTATGCAAATAATGACTGTAACCGACGAAACGTAAAATCTAAAGCAGACACCTATCGAGCTCTCCATTGAGAGATCCGGATATAAGAAAAACAAAAATGAAGGATAACGATTCGAGAATTACCAGAATATAAGAGGTGGAGGCGAAAAAGGCGAAGGGGTTATAAATGGAGGTGGGTGGATGAGATACTGAGAAATGATGAGAGAAAGAAAGCTGTGTTTAGATTTTATAAAGAAGAGAAGACCGAATAAAATGGGAGCGAAATAAAGCAAAGCAAAGCAAATTCAGGATAGAGTCAATCTTTAGATTAGATTTTCCTGAAAGAGAAGCGACGAGTTTCTGTGTGTTCGTTGCTGTAATTCTGTTCCCGTAATAAAAGGGCGTCGCGACAGTGCCATGCCATGGCATTATCTTTTTTTAAATTCTTTATTGCTTTGTCTAAATTGGACTTGCGGGAGATCTTATCGTGTATTTGCTCGGACAATATTTCGTATTCATGATGTTCGTTTGATAACCGCTGATTATTTAAATAACATGCGGGACCCCCAAGAGATGGGCCCGGTGTTGGTGTTCGATGTGTGGGGAGAAGATGAGATGACTGGTTTCCACGGAGTCATTTTCGTTGTTTATTCTTTCTTTTGTTACTGGCTACGATTTCAAGACGTTGCGTCTAGTCTAATTCTATCCTATTACCTTTGGTTGGTGTGATTAGCAAGATCAAACTGATGTCAATTCTATCATGCCATACATCCTGTTTTTGGGTTTTAAGTCAGGGTTACCCAATAAATGATCCCCGCAGCTTAATAATGCAAAATGGATATTTAGTTTTAATTAAAGTTTGATTTATCCCCATTAATTGAAGAAAAAATTATTTTAAATAGATTTTTTTTTATTTGAATCAAGGGATAGTCCGGAGTGGGCCTCAATTATGAAAAGTACCTTTAAACTCGTACCACAACCCAGACTAAGCTCCGCTCGCACCTTTAAGCACTTTACCCCTTAAATAGATTTTATATTCAAAGTGAACTTATGATTATAATAAAGAATCTTTTATTGTTAAAACTTAACTTATGTGTGAGTTGCTATGTATTTGAAGTGAGTGAGTTCTTTATTGTGAAATTACATTTTATGTAATAGAAATTAGAAATTTTACAATTTTATTTATTTTTTCTTGTAAAGGTTTATAGTTTTAATTTCGATGCATCACTTGTTAATACAACAATATTATTATAGGACAGTTTGGACTTCTCCTTTATACTTTTATTACAAAATTTTAGCATTTTGTGAGTATTCTTGTCTTTTTATTTAATCTACCATTGACAGTTTTTTGTCTTTAACTTCGAAATTAAGATCCACTCAATTTATGTCTACTCTCAAATATTTTGTGAAATTTCCAATCCATCATTTATGAGTTATTTCATTTTCATAACATTAGCACAGCTGGTTATTGACAACAGGGAAATTATCACTCCACCACCTTTTTTTTGTCATATATACATAGGAACTCAATCTCATTTAGAAAGTTTATCTCTATCTTTCAGCAACTGAACGGGAAGTGGTTTAGGAAAGCACTTTCGAATCGGATGCGCTCGTCCAGCGAGAAAGGCCCTGACCCCTGCCAACCAAGTAAAAATAAAAAAGAAAGAAGAGAACGAAAGGTCGCTTGCGCGCTTTATTTTACAAGGAGAAGAGAACTTCGTATTTTGGTAATTCTCCAACTACCACAAAATTTTAACATGTACTTTGTACCACCTTTATTTTTAAACTTGTATCAAGTAACCACTTTGATACTAAAAATAACCATTTTACCCTTAAATGAATTAAAAGACTATTTTAATCTACAAAATTTTAAAAAATAAAAATTTATAATTACAAGAATACTCTTAAATTTAATAAAACAAATAAATCACAAATCTAAGATGTAAATTTTTTATAATTATAATTTATTTAAAAATTATCATATTATTTTTTTTAATTTTTTTGTAATTATAATTTCATTTAATTATTGTAATTAAATTAAGTATCGGGAAGTTTATAAAAAATTAACATGAAGAGAAAAGCTCCCTATAATTATTATAAACTTTTCTATAATTAAAATTAAGAAACTTTCTTATACAAATTAAATGAAAATTATAATTACAAAAAATTAACATAATATTTTTAAAAAAAATTATAATTATAAAAAGTTAACATCTTTGGATTTTGAGATTTATTTATTTTATTAAATTTAAAGGTAATCTTGAAATTATAATTATTTTATTTTTTAAAATTTTGTAGAATAAATATCTTTTAATTTATTTAGGGGTAAAATAGTTATTTTATAGTGTGAAAGTGGTTGATTGATATAAATTTAGAAACAAGGGTGGTGTAAAGAATATGTCAAAATTTTATGGTGGTTAGATATATATATATATATGAAGAAAGAAAAGTGATTAAATGATAATTTTTGAAAAAAAAGAAATCTAAATGAACAAAATTTGACATGGAATTGATGCGGTAAACAAATTAGCTCTCTATATAACAAAAATGGCAAGAAGACGCTAAAAGATTATCGAGTTAAATGACATGGACAAGTGATCTGAATAAGCTCCACGAAGATTGAATAAGCATCATTCGCCAGAAGAAAATCAAAAGAGTCAAATTCAAGCGACTGATTGGAGGTAAATTCTAGCGGAGGCTGCATTTATACACGTCAAACACCTATCAACATCATCCACTTGTCTGGTTAAGGGTCGATCCTCCGATATGGGACGTTGGATTTGTTCGATTGCAGGACTTGGATGCGTACGCGTGGCTACCTGCCATAACAAGATCAATAAACGTTAGCTTTTGCAAAAACATGGCTATGAATTGCGACGAAATAAGCAACAATTCTTGAACTGAATTCAATAAATGTTGCAGTATGGATAATCGACGTGGCATTAACGTAAATGCTGTTGAGATTTGGGGGCACTTTTTGAAGATGATAAGCTCTGGTCTTTCATCTTTCGCACTAAGATGTTATGTTTTCTTTTGAGCTTTGATGGTGGGGGCATTGTATTGGGTCAATTGTGGTGCGTGGAGTCGGGTCGAAGATGACGGCGGATGTGGGACATTGGATCTTTGTGGGTCCCACACGGAGGAATGGACAGTTGGATATATTTATATATGAGTAGTTTTATAAGCAGGTCCTAATTATATTAAAATTAAAGATGAGTTAAAAGATAAAAGGACGTTAATTTTAATATATTATAAAATATTTATTAAAATATATATATATATATATATAATACACTATATTAATTTTTATATTTTTTTATTTATTAATTTAGTTCTGATTATAATATAATAAAAATATTTTCTTTATATACTATATCAATGTTTATATTTTTTTATTTATTAATTTAGTCCTGATTATAATATAATAAAAAAATATTTAATAAAAATATTTTTATAATATATATATATATATAAAAAAGATTAGACTGCCCGTTTGGGCAGCTTTTCCTTTGTTTTTCTTTGGTTGGGCTAGATTGCGTCTGCATTCGAAGAAAAAGAAGCACGTGCATGGGCTGAATCACGGGTCCCCGCGCTCGATTTTATAAACCAGTTGATAGCAGAGCCTGTGAACTGATGAGTTGTCCTCATTTTAATTACGATGGACTAGCCTTTTCAAAAAAAAAAAAAAATTATCTGTTAGCTATTATTTATCAAGTAAAATATTTATAAATCACTAAATTTTAAAATTGTATATGTGAACCACTTACTTTTTAAAGAAATATCTCCCACCTACCTTTTCGTTAACGAAAACATGACGTGAGCATGCCATCATAAGAGTAATATTACCGTTTGGTTAAAAATTAAATATTTAATTAATTATATTATATTTTTAAAAAATAAATATTTAATTATATAAACAACACCGTTTATTGTAAACAATATTTTCGTAATTATTGTATTATATGGATAAAATAGTCTTTACACAGAAAACCGCTAACGACAGTTAACTTTTTTAACCGAAAAGTGGTTGGGGGATATTTTTTTGAAAAGTAGTTGGTTTATAGATACAATATTAAAATATAGTGGTTTACAGAAGTTTCACTTAATAAGTGGTGGCCACCAGATAATTACCCTAAAAAAAATTACGATGGCCTAGCTATTTTCCTCCACGCACGTCATAAACAAGATAAAGAGTGAGATAAAACAAATATTATGTTGGATCCATGAAAATGATCATCTTACAATAGAATTTACGTTCATCAACCGACGAAAATCCAGAATTCCTCATTGATAAAATTAACTTGACATTTGAGAAACTTGGACTAGTGATTAGAGTTGTTATCACGTACTACTCTTGTCTCTATGCTATGACACAAACACAATAATATGGTACATAGCGAACCTAAAATTGCTAGCCTAGGACTCGTTAAAATCTATCAATTTGATTACAGACCAATTAGGTGTTTGGTATAATTTGATGCCTGTGTCGTTTGAGGGGAAGGAAGAATATATGAAAATAGAAAAAGGGAGAGCTAGCGCCCGGCCTATTCACCTACCATTTTCAATGATTTTGTAGGTGACCTAATTGCGTTTTGAGAGGGAGAAAATATTATATGCGCCACTCGGTTCTCTCTACGGCTAATATTAGCAGGCAGCAGCTGTTCGACCTCGAAATGATCAGGAAAGTGGCATACAATGTCTTGTAATAAAATCATTGGAGAACTAAATGATAATCTGTTGATTAATTTAATCGGTAATCCACATGCACCTGCGTCAAAGTTTTGTAAGAACATCATTTTTTCATATTTAAATACTTAATTATTTTCAAGGTCACTGCGATGTAGCTTCCTACTGGTTACATTCAGAGGCTTTCCAGATGATTGTATTCTGTCTTATCACCTTCAAAAAGGGCCAAAAAAAAAAAAAACACCGTCCTTATTTTTCTTTATGTATGAACCCCAAACAATGAAGAGTAGTTGAAAAATTAATTCAAGAAGCGTGTATATGCTTGACGCTTGGAGATTCGGAAGATTAAAAATTAAAAAATTACGAAGTCAACCAATTATACTACTTTTATCTTATAGACGTTAACTTACCTCTATTCCATTTCCTTGTAAAAATTAATGATCTAATCAAATAGTCAAACCAATTTGATTAACGAGGAGAAATTGAAAGATATGAAAGTCAGCTACTGCGCTTCTAGGCTAGTGGCAACAGCGCGCACCCTCATTTAATTCGGGTAAAAATATATTTATCTCTTCCGTAAATATAGGTAGAGCAGAATTATATATCTTATATAAAGATAGAAATTATATTATAGCAGGGAAGTCGCCTTTGTTGGGAAAATCTGCGCCTCTCAGTTCGAGCGGAAATTCTAATCTGGGTTATGGTACAGGCTTAAAGGTGCTTCTCACAATTAGGACCTACCTATAATAGCTCGTGGCAAAGACAAAAGAAAAATATAAAAATTTAGGCTGTGACATATCAGGATTGATATAAATTAGTACCAATATATTCTCATTCATAAATATTAATAGACCTGATTGGATTATAAAGATGTATAAGTTTTTTAAAAAAAAAAAAAGAAAGAAAGAAAGAAAGAAATGAAAGACCAATTTTTTTTTATCTAAGATCTTGGTATTGATAACCATGAAACAAATACTGGTATTTTATTGCCGTCTGCCGACCGTGCCTTATTTCAAGCGAAGAATTTTCTGATGTGTGCTTTCAGTTTATCATAAAGGTTGCCATCTATAACATCTCATTAATTTGATATTCCATTTAGATTTAATAATTATAACAACAATATCATCTCAATTATATCATGATGATATGTCAGTGAGATATTAAAATTGGTTGGTCAAAAATCTATTTTTGTTTGCTAAAGATTGTTGTGGCCATTGGCTAAATTATATGGTTTAACGACCCTTGGTGTTGGAGAAGGTACCAAAGCTGTATTATTTATCTGCTGCATTATTGCTTAATATTGAAGCAACTATATATACAGGTTTTTAATAAAACTGATGGAGTTTACGGTTGCCTAAGAAAAACAAGTCAACGTGATTAATGATTTTCTTAGGTAACGTGCCGACGATATCCATAGTCCATCCATTAGTCCCACTCACCAATGTGATCTCGAGTCATCCTTCTTGCTAATTAAGGTTTCCACTCCATCATCCTCAGAGAGGGGAGTATCGAGCAGGATTAGAAATATTAGTATCGATCGGATAGGTCTTGAGTCAGTCAGCATGCATGGTGAATGGGGCATGCTTATCCTCCTCAATGCCAAGTAGAATTATTCAACGAGTGCTCGAGACTACGAGAGTTTTCCTACCATGCCTGAAAGTTAAATGCATATCCTTGAAAATTTTAAATTTTATTTATATTCCAAGTAACAAAACTCGATCGAATTAATGCACTCTTCTTATCTCATGATATATAATTTTATTTAAAAAAAAAAAAAGAAATAAGTTTATCAAAAACCAGTCAGTGCTTCTCATAATATATTGATCTTAATAGGGTGGGCATGGATTGGTTTGGGTTGGGTTTTAAGTCAACTCAAACCAAACCATAAAAATTTGGACCCAACCCATTTAAGCTTGGTTTAGGTTTGGGTTGGATTTGATGATCAAAATACTTTTTATTTTGATAAATTTAATTTATCAAAATTATAATAATTATTAATTGTTATTAATTATTAAATTAATATTAAAATATGAAAAAAGATTGTGGATAAAAAATTATGAATAATAAACTTTACAATAACTTTATCCTTAAATTAAAGAATAATAGAAAATTAAAATAAAGTTTAATTACCAAAATCATTATTTCTCAATAAATGAGAACGTAAACTCTAAACTTTCACAGACATGACATCAATAAGTAAATTGAAAAAAAAAGAAAATAAAAAACTAGTAGTATTAAAATTATTACAGCACAAACTCTAACAATATCCATACAAATCAAAACAAGATTAGACATCGCAACTCAAGTATCAATTAATCCATCCATCATCATCATTCACATCCGCAATACTTTAATCAATTGTTCAAATTCTTATCATTTTAGCATAGTATAAAATTTATCAAATATATTTAATTTGCATTAAATAAAGACAAAATGTACATAGTTTGTTATATTAACTTTTCTCGATGGTAGGGAAAAAATGAGTCTTTTACAACTTTCAAGTAGCCTTAGTGGTAAACTCCAATATATGTATTTGAATTACATGCATATTTGCATAAAGTGAAAAAAAATGTTTATAATAATATGTTAATAACATAGAGAATTTATAATAATAAATTAAAAATATATCTTATATAAATTAGTCATTGGCCATTGGTCGAGTGGTGGGCTGTTACTCTCATATTTTCTAGTCCCCATTCAAAAATATATAATCAAATTTTCTCCTTCAATTAAAAATAATTGAGCGGAACATATATTCCTCGAAATGAAGATAGAAAATTTGAGCTGTGCTTCTTAAATTTAATGTAAAATAGTCTTAATAATTATATGTAATATCAGTAATTAAAAAAAATTATAACAACTGGAGGATAGAAATGACAAAAATAACCAAAGAAGAGAGAAAAAGAGACAAAAGGCCGCCCACCAAAGCCACTGGCAATTCATCTTGAGATTTGAAAATTAGCCCATGGGTAAAATATACCCAAACCACAATAAAATGGTTTTCTACTTAAAACCCAAATACTACCCATTTTCATGATTTACCCAACCCAAACCATTTAATTTGGTTTTGGTTTGGGTAAACCCATGGGTTGTGGGTTTATGCCCACCCCTACTTATTATTGCATGTTAGGAGAATCAAGCATAATTTCTGTTGATGTTGAAATCTGGTCGTGTTGAGTCGCAACCAGATGCCAACGCCAACACTTAAAATTGTAATGGTGGGGTGGACGATCTCGACCAAAAACTTCCTACTCAAGCAGACACTTGCAACCACGAGTAATTCCAAAAAAAAATAAAAAATATACCTGCATTTACAATAAACAATTGAAGGGACTCCGGAGATTTTCCCATCATTAACCTTTCCTTGGGTTTACTGAAAAAAATTGCATTAAGTTATTGAGCATTGATTACGTCTAGTTTAATGGAAAGGCTTTAAGAATGAAAAGAAGAAGAAGAAAACGAAAAAAAAGAAAGAAAGAACTAACTCCCAACGTTGTTTTATTAGAGATAATTTTTAGATAGAAAGAGAGAGATTACTTACTTGGTTCAAATTTCTCTAGACTTTTATAAAGGTTGGAGTCCCACACCCCTTGAATTGTAGGATTATTGTTAGTGGATTAGGTTCATGTCTTGATTCTTTGAAGTAGATCTATGGTTAACTTATGACCAAGTCTTTGGGTTGACCTGGTTTAAGTCTCTCCTCCCAAGAACCCTGCTCAAACATCCTCGATAAGTTGTCTGCTTGTGTCTTTATAACTTAAGGAAGTCACCCTACGAGTACGAGCTAGACTTACTTCGAGGAGACTTCCTGCTACTTTCCCACGTTTAATATCAAGGGGAGCACGATTTTACATGGAAGAAACATTTAATCGTGAAATTCTAAGTATGCAACTCAAGAGGGAGGTGAATTGGGTATTAAAAAAGATATGCAATCAATTAACCAAATCAATGATAAATATATTTCCAAACAATAAATAAATAAAGAGATTAGGAAAAGAGAAGACAAACACGCGGATTTTTTACGTGGTTCGGCAAACCCTACCTACGTCTACGCCTCTAAGCACACAAAGCTTGAGGATTTCACTATACAAGCCTTACAACCCAAGGCTTCAACAATTTACAATTGACTTCAAGGTGTCAATTAACCTCTTACAAACTTGAGATGATCCTCTCACCTCTCACCCCAAGTGTTGTAAAAGTAATGATTACAATGATATTCCCTCACACAATGTGTATGATTACAAATGTTAGCTCAAAGTGTGATTAAATGAAAGAGATGAACAAGTTTAAGCTTAAAATGTAGAAGATTGCTCAATGATTACTGTAGTGATCGTTCTTAGATTTGAATATGATTAAGTCTTTTTATAGTTGGAGAGAAAAATTAGCCATTAGAGACTGTCTAGGCACTATCGAAAAGCCGTTATCCTCTATCGGATGGCTGTTATGCCTTTGAACAAGTGACGGTTATGCAGAATTTCAAAATGTCATATCACAGTTATTTAGATGTCAGATCGCCGTTATTTTTCACTGACCTTCAAAACATTATCGACTGGCTGTTTGCACTTAACGGTTCATTATCTGCAAAACAATCTTTTCTCTGGAAATTATCGGTTAGCCATTATCTAATTGACGATTCACCGTTATTTTCTAGAATAAAAAACACATCTCAAACTCTATGAAAACGGTTTGCCATTAATTATTAACGGTTACCCGATTATTTCCATAACCTTAAACACATTTAAAACAATGTATGGCTTAAGAATTTTATCCAATTTTAGAGACTCCAACATTTTTAACTAATGACACACATCGTTTGTTATCATCAAAATTAATATTATTAATGTAATTATGTCAACAAATCGTGCACCCACTTTTCATTCACCAAACAATTTCAAAGTAAATTTTCAGCAGTGATTATTTGGCGAATAATGATATTTGTACAAAAAATAGCACAACAACACCAAGATAAAAATATTTTATCTTATAAATTTTTTAATCCATTAGGACATGGCCTTGTTTTCATTTTCATTTCAAGAGTACGGATATAATACATGTTCGGTGGGCTGGATTCAAAAAATAAATTATAAAACAAGAAATTTAGATTCACTTTAATAGTTATAAAACAAAGAACATGTTTAACATGTCCTCAGTGAATTACGAACTAAATTCTAAAATAAATTACAAAAAAAAAAAATCTAAAAGCAATCCTTCCCTCTCCGAAAATCTTATCCCGATTTAAACTGCACACATCTCTCTCTCTCTCTCTCTCCCCTCTCGCTCCCTCCCCGTGGCTATTACTCGTTCTTCAACCGCAATCCACTGTCACAACTCTCTCTCTCTCTCTCTCTATACCCAAAATCGACTGCTGCTCTGTCTTTGTTGTGTTGCTGCTCCAGTCTACTCCATCTTGACTACTGCTGCTGCTCTCTCTGTTTCATCTCTGCTATTGTGGCTCACTGGTATTATTCTTCTATTTGGGTAAATTTTGAGTAATTATTATTTATTTTGTCCATATGATTTCGTTGTTCTTAGTTGGAATTAGATCTTAACTTATTGTTTGTTGGATTTTAAAATCACATCGCATCTCTATTTTTGTCTTAATAAACTGTCATTTGTTTGGGTTCTGGAATTAGGTCTTAACTTATTGTTTGTTGGATTTTAAAATCACATCGCATCTCTATTTCTGTCTTATATTCATGGCAATTTTTATGGCACTACTTTCAGTCTCATCCATCTATTTATTGCACAAGAAACACTTCCTATTAGATCGTTTTTTATGGATGATTCTTGTCATCACTTTTTTCACTAGGACATGTGTTTGTCTAGTGTCCGTCCCCCCCCCCCCCCCCCCCCGCGTACCACGTTGTTTAATTGGGTTGATACCATTATGTTAATTAGTTTTGTAAATCATTGATTATCGCTGTATTCGCCATTGATTAAATGTGAATATTGTAAATTAAACTATTGTTTTATTTTAATTCCTTTCTATGAAATGATTGGATATGAAATATGAATTGCAGAGATGAATGCCTTTAGAGATAGAATTACAACTTCTATGTGGCATAATTACATACCTAATGCATGAGGTCTATTATGTAATTTTTATAATTATTTTGTTTAAATCATGTGTTGTAATATATATCTTAATTAGAGTGCAAAAATAATGACAACATAATTTTTTTTTATTAATGTGGATACTAAAACTTTATTATCATGTAATTTTTTATAATTATTTTGTTTAAATTATTTATGATATTTTTGTATATGTATTAGGTAAACAATTACTTTTTAACTATAAGTATGACTTAAATGTTTAGTAAAAATTATTTTTGAAAATGGTACTACCAAACATATATTCACAGTTTTTATCCTTCTCACTTGTGTCTAACGAACACATATTACTGTTTTCAGTTTTAAAATACGAGATACATAAAATGATACTAGATGCATACTTAAATTTAAAATACAACAACTGCATAATATTATTTTCATTTTCATTTTTATTTTTGTTTTCAGAAAATACTAATTTAGAAACAATACCAAACATGCCTTTAATGATTATGTGCTATTTTTTATGTTACTTTTATTCTCGTATCACCGCTCTTATTAGGCAATCAACTACGGTCTCAAAACTCACTTGGACAACGATAGAGACCTTTTTTTTTTTCTTTCAACGATAGAATTAGAAATGAGATCAAATCTTTATAAAACAAATATGGAGGGGGGCGATACGTTGAAAAAAGAGTTGCAGCATCTTTAGAAGTGAAACCAATGGAGCAAGTTCTACCCCAGCCCCAGTTTTGGATTTAAGACAGCAAGCAGATTCAAGCCTATAAATAAAAGCCCAGTATACCCCATAAAGTGTTGATGGGCTTGGAACTAGTCAGTTTCTATTAGGACCTACCATACATTAAAAACATCACGTGCAGTAAGAATTCAAAGAAAAGTACTGAGATAGACGTCCTGAACTTTTGAAAGGCCGAAAAGACCGAAACGACAACACAGATGGCGTTTGGAAATTTTAAGCTGGGAATGAGAAATGCTTCGTTAGGCGCGACAATCGGATGTGATAATCGATATAGTAAATATAATTTTTAAATAATAATTTTAATAAAATTATTAAAAATTTAATAAATTTATCATCATATGAATAAAAAATTATATCAACATAACTTTTAAACTACAACCGCTAATGTTTATCAAACACTTTTATACTATAATTTTGTCCAATCTTAATCTAAAACGCACCCTCAATCACTTTGTTGTTTCGGTATTTTCGAACTTTTAAAAGAAGTATGTCTTTCAATTTTCCAGAAAAAAAAAGGCTAATAGATTCATCGTAAATTTCGTTTGACTGTAAAAGATAATTTTATTAAATTAAAAAATAAAAGATACACCAATCAAGGGATATAATGAGCTTTACCACTCATTTTTATGAGTAAAAAACAAATGCAATACTGGAATACACAAATGTAAAAAAACAAAAAAAAGATTATGCTCCGGTTGACGTCCCCAAATTATGTGTGTAATTACACACATCGGGATGGCAATTTTCAAGTAGAAATTAATATCTAGCTGCATACTCCGCTCATGCTATTTCAGATGGCTGCTGGGAGTAACTGATGGGAACAAGGAGGAGAGGTGTCTTTTTACAGTTCGTAAGACTCTGACCAGTTGATTCCTCCATGTTCAAATCTCCTTCCTTCATTCCGTTGGGCAATTTCCAGTTGAAATGATACAGGAGATTTGCAAGTGCAAGCTCCACTGTTAATGTTCCCATTTGAATCCCAGGACAAATTCTACGACCACCTCCAAATGGTAAAAACTCAAAATGTTGCCCCTTAAAATCAACCGAGTTATCAATGAACCTTTCCGGAAAGAATTCTTCCGGTTTGTTCCAATACTTGGAATCTCTTCCAATTGCCCAAACGTTAACTTGCAACAATGTTTTAGGATTAATGTCGTAACCCATTATATTACAGTGCGAGATAGTTTGCCTTGGAAGTAGCAGTGGGCCAGGTGGGTGCAATCTCAGAGTCTCTTTGATTACGAACTTGAGGTATTGAAGTTGATTCATATCGCTTTCTGTAATGCTTCCTTTATTCCCAATGCATTTTCTGACTTCATCTTGTGCTTTATTCATCACTCTTGGATTCCTAGCCATCTCTGTCATTGCCCAGGTCACAGTAACTGCACTGGTGTCTACTCCAGCCAAGAATAAATCCTGATTTAATTTGCAAAAATAAATTAAAGAAGATCAATTAGGAGCTGCAGGCAGTCTAGTAATTAATGACTTGCAAACAATGATGAGGAATTGAAATTAACTGAACGTGCAGTGGTTACCATGAGTACGGCCTTAATATGATCTTTTGTGATTTGGTGAGCTCCGAGGGTAGAATTAGCTTGATCCCTCTCGATTCGCAGCATGACATCGATGATATCTTCATGATCTTGTTTGGACTCAGCTTTGACAAGATGATCTTTGATTATCTCTTCGAAGAAAGAATCCAATTCCTGCCAAATGCTCTGAATCTTTCCATGGTAACTAGTAAACCAGTCAATGATCCAACCAATATACGGAAAACATTCCTCTGCAGTGAAGCCTCCTCCCACAGACATAGCTGCTGCGATCAATTCATGAAATTTATGATTATCAAAATGACTCCCTTGAAATCTCTTTCCAAAAGCCACTCTAAATAGTATACTTCCAGATAGAGCAAACATCTTCTGAGAAAGATCAACAGGACTAGCAGAAGATGATGCTTGATAGATGGAATTCACAAGTGAGGCAACCTCTTCTTCCCTAATGAACTGAAACGACTGCACCCTCTTATGGCTGAAGAGCTCCATAACACACAACTTGCGCATCTGTCTCCAATGATCACCATACGGGGCAAAAGCAACGTCCAAATAGTTATATGAAAGCTTCCCGACGCCGGTTAATTGTGCTTTGCCGCAACACTCAAGATCATGAACTTTCAAGACCTCTCTTGCTGCCTCTGCGGAGGAGACTACAACATAGGGTACACGACCAAGTTTGAGGTGCATAACTGGGCCGTACTTTTTGGACAGTTTCAATAGAGATTGGTGAGGCAGTTTTCCAAGTTGAAGTAAATTGCCAAATATTGGAAGCTTAGGAGGCCCTGGTGGAAGCTGATGCTGCTGCTGCTGCTTGTTTTGGCTTTTCTTCATGTTTTTCAGGATAAGCAGTAGAGGAATCAGGAGAAGAGGGAGCCACATGGTGGTTACAATTGTGCAGAGAGCCATAATCTATTATTAATCTGAGATTCTGAGTTGCTCATAAAACGAGCTAGCTTTTCAGTATTTATAACCCAAGCAGCTGGCCAGCTATAGATTCAGAGTCAACTTCATTTTCAGTTCTGACTTGGTCAATCAGTCAATGTCTTGACAATTTAGTTAAACACTTTTTTTCTTTTGATAGGAAAATTTAGTTAAATACTTGACATACGTAGTTTCCACGCACCTGCATCAAATTTGGACACTTGCCCTTTTAAATACTCACCAATCAGTCAATCATCATGCACCTGCACCATTAAGGTTACTGCGGGGTCGCTTCCTTAATCCTATTGGTTCACCTACCTGCATCAAATTTTGGACACTTGTCCTATTAAATAATTTCTAGGGAAAAGGACTCGGGCAGCTTCCTAATTCCTATTGGTTCAATTGCCTGCATCAAATTTAAGACACTTGCCCTATTAAATAATTTATTGGAAAAATGATCGGTACGTTACAACGGGGGAAAGATATAAAAATCTCTAATGTTTTAAAAAAAAAAATATATATATATATATATAATTATTTTTTTATTAATAATTTTATTTATTTTAACGAAAAAAAAGTAATATTATATATTTACAATAAAATAGATGTAAAATGACTGTTGACACCTTATATTTAGGAAAAAAGATATAAAATTTCCTAATACTTTTAAAAAAGACATATAACCCTCTTTTAATTAATAGACTTTACTTATTTTAATTAAGAAAAGGGTAATATTATCATTATTATAATAATAATCATCATTATTGTTATTTATTAATGTCATTATTATTTATTTTAATAATAATATTATTAAATATTATTATTATTAATGCCGTTATTGTTGATATTATTATTATTATTATTATTATTATTATTGTCACTAATGTCGTCATTATTATTATTATTATTATTCTTATTAACTTTATTATTATAATTATTTATTATTATTATTACTATTACTACTACTACTACTATCGTTATTATTCCTACTACTATTATTGCCCTCTTCTCAATTAAAATAAACACAATTTATTAATGAAAAATGGGTTATAAGTTTTTTTAAAAATATTATGGAGTTTTATGTCTTTTTCCCCAAACGTTAGAGACTAACAGTTATTTTTCGTGTATTTTATTATAAATGTGCAATATTATCCTTTTTCTATTAAAATAAATAAAATTATTAACGAAAAAAAGACTCATATATCTTTTTTAAAATGTTATGCATTTTTTATGTCCCTTTGGGACCTAGCATATACGGAACAGGACTGAAATTGGCAAATCATGTCCCATCCCGTCCATTGCCATCTCTAGTTTAGAGCCACACAAAACAGTGAGTTTTAGTGATTTATAACATTATAAGATTAAATATAAATGAAAAGAATCTTTGACACTAGAATATCTCTTTTGCCAATTGTCAATAGATCTTCTAGAGATTACGAAAAATTAGATTAAGAGAGGATTCTAATCATTTTTCACCATGCACGTTGTTCCGATTGGGATGGAAAAAAATTATATATAATTACTGATTCGATTCAACTAGAGTGAGATAAAAAATTATTTTAGATATAAAAAGCTGATCATTTCTAATCAAAATATAAAAATTTTATTAATAGATTAATTGAGACACAAACTAAAAATTCCAACTAAATAAACATAACATCACTCTTTTATAATAAAATATAAATACTTTGATTAGCCAACCATATTTCAAAATTAAAAATTCGACGTAGATAGACCAAACCAACTTGAAATATAGGCTGTTTGAATAGACTGGTTACATACTAGTCTTATCTTAACCCTACGAGTCTGCGGCAGATAATAAGAAAACCAAAATTTCTGGGACTTGTTAAAAATCCATTAATTTGATTCCAATTCCGAACCAATGTGCGTTCGATATAATCAATTAGATGGCCGTTGTTTAAGGGAAAAGAACATAAAAAAATAGAAAATGAGCGAGCGCCCCCATTCACACCTACTGCCACCATTTTCAATAAATTTTGCAGGAAACGTTTTTGTGACCAAAATATATACATACATATATATATATATATACATATATATATATATTTATTTATTTATTTATATTATAATCACCCTCGGTTCTCTCGGCAGCCCAGCGGCTATATTTTTTAACAACAACTGGTTGATCAAAGAAAGTACAAGAATATGTAATAAAATAAGTACCGGAGAATCTATTGTGATTAATTTAATCGGAGATAAAGAATTGTGACACCTGCCCTATTATATATTTTGTTAAGGTCACTGCGATGTGGCTTCCTAGCTACTATTGGTTACAAGGCGGCTCTCCAATTTTGATTGTATATAAACTATTCAATATTATCTATTAAAAAAGGAAACTAATCACACCATTGTTATTTCTTTACATAAGATGAACACTAAACAATGAGAATCTTTGAAAGAAATTCAAGATGCGTACGCTTGAAGATAATTGGAAGATTAAAAAATATACATGCATGTTGTATCTTTACTGCTGAGCTTGGAAGTCGTCTATTCTGGCTTTGAAAAAATGATTTGACTCTATACAACAATTAGGGGTGGACAGAACCGAACCGAACCTGAAAATTTATTGGTTCAGTTCGGTCTTTTAAATAAAAAAATTTAAAAATTTTGGTTCGGTTTTCGATTTTTTTTTTAAATCCGAAAATCAAAAAGTAATTTTTAAAAATAAAAAATGAGAAATTGGTGATTTTTTTGTTTCAGTCCGATTTTTTAAACTAAAAAAATCGAATTTATTAAAACCGAACCGAACCAAATAAAAAATTTTTAAATCGGTTTTTTTAAATTCACAAACTGAACCGATGCCCACCCCTAACAACAATGGCAGGGAAATTGAAAGATATAGAAGACCAATTTTTATCTACTTGGTATGTATTGATAATTATGCCGCAAATACTCGTATTTTAGAGCCGACCATGCCTTATTTCAAGCAAAGAATATTTTGATGCCTGCCATCATCATTTTATCATTAAAGGTTGCAATGTATAACATCTCATTTGATATTCCAGTTAGATTTAGTAATTATATCAACTATCTCAATTATATTATGACGATATATTAAGTGAAATATTACAATTGATTGGTCAAAACTCTGTTTACACCCATATTTTAACTAACCTTACCCAATGATAAAAACGAATGTGCCTCTAAACTCAATGACTTACATCTAATAACATGTCATAATCTAAACAAAATAAAACAACATAATACATAATCCTTGCTAAACTCTAATCGTACAAAATAGAAAATAAGTTTTCCTACCTTAATTATACCTCTGATTATTTTTATTATGTAAAAAGACCACCACTCAAAGGTATATGGGAGGAGAAATAGGTATATTGGAATAGGGGTATAATAGCATCCAAGACTTTTCTTTTCTTCTCTCTTTTACTATTATTTTGTTATCGGGCCACTTTTGATTTCTGACTGAAGCATCAGAGGGTTTGTGCTGGTAACACCATCAGCAACCCCTGATGGTTATTATTTTGTAGGATTCTGACCACTGAGCTCTTCACTCTCAACAATAGCAATCCCGATGACATCAAGCTCTCTCATAACTCATTCCCCAAGTAAAATAACTTTCCTCAACTCTTATTATTGGGCTAAATTTTTTGTATCAACAAAATCTTTTTTATTCATTTGCAAGTTTGTTAGGGCCTTTTACTAAATAATTTATTTTCTTAGAAAATACTTAATCAAGCAACTATTAAGGCCCATTTGAAATTGCTTTTGAGAGAGTAAAAAGTAATTTTAAAAAGTTAAAAGTTAATTTTTGTATTTGGTTAATTTATTTTAAAAATTACTTTTGGTAAATTCAACCTATCCTATAGCAGATTTTAAAAAGCAAGGAATGAGTAACTTTTCAAAATTTGATTTTGAGAATTAGTTTTATATTTAATACAATTCCTTATATATCTTCACATATACTCTAAAATTTCTAAATGATCATTTTTCAATTATGAAATAAAATTATTAAATATAAAGAGATTATTATTGCTAGATATCAATTATATTGAGATAACAAAATAAAAAATAAAATGAATAAAAATAAAAATATTTTAATTCTCAATTATTAACATATACCATAAAAAATTTTACATACATGTTATGAATGTGTAAATAAATTGTATTCGATATTATGTTTATTTTGGTCATTTGCATTCTTCCAATAGTTCATCAGAAAGATTTATCAAACGTATACAACTGTTATTAAAACTCGCAACACTTTTATCAAATATTTAATTAATTTTTTTTATAATTAATTATTTCTATAACACAATAAATAATAATTATTTTAAAATCTATAACATTACTAAACTGACATTAATCAATTAAACTGCCTGTACGTAGGGAGGAAGGCTTTAAAATTGATGGAGTTTTTTTCAGTAAGGGGGTTGCGCATTGACTAAAGACAGCATTGCATCCTTGTGGAAGTGAAAGTAAGGCCGGTAAGCCCATAAATTAAAAGCCCAATACGGCCTATAAGAGCTTGAAGTTTGGATCGGCTTCTTTCAACCTTTAGTCGTCAGTTGTCAGTTGTCACTTGTCACTTGTCAAGTAGAAGCAGAAAAAAATACTTCTTGGTTTTATTTTTATTTTAATAATTTAATATGAAAAAATAGTCATGATAACTGTTTTCGCCATATCATTTTCGCAATAGTATGACGTGGCAATCTATAATCTATAGGATATAACTCAATTCTAAGTTAGATTGAATTAAAAAACACTAAAGAGGCTATAGTGTGTTACTCGTAAAACATGAAGCTGGACCTGAAATTTACAGTTTATTGGTACCATTTTTTATTTTTTTAACAAAAAAATTATTACGTGTAATTGCAACCTTCAAATTTTGATATGTTTTATCATTTATACTTGTTTATTTAAATTGAAGTGAACATGAATACGCCATATTTATTAATCGTGTTGAAATATTAAAACACAGATATAATATATTTATTAAATATTGTGTTCACTTGTTTAACATATTTTATATAAAAAAAAATTAAAAATAACAAATATGTCGTTATTATTCTTAAAAATATGTTATAAATAAAGTATAAATATGACATGAATAAATTTATAATACAATGTAAATATGACACGAATAATTAATTTAATGTTTAGTATATATTTTAGTTAATTTTTTAGTAATGTTATTATATAGTAATTGATATTCATGTCATAAATATGTAATCATGTTGAGATAACCTCCTAAATTACGATATGATTATTTATTATCTAGTATCGTGTCAATCTATTTATTAATCGTATCAATATTTGTCATTACAAATATAAAGGAATCGTTTCTTATAATTATGTGGTATCCCATTTTACCATCTTCATATGCTAGCTGCGCCAATAATTATTGTTGCTTATCATCACTTGAAGAAGCTACTGGGCACTGTCACGCTGAAAATGCTTCCTCTTCTTCCAACAGGCTGAAAACAGGGATAAAATGCCCGAGTCTGACAAAAATAACTTATCTAATTCTCTCCATTCAAAAAATTGATCGAAAATTCCTCACCAATCCAATGGTTTCCGATGGTGATACCTTCAGTTACTCTCCTCCGTTCCCGAGGCCTCACCGTCACCAACCTCCTCCACCACTCGTCAACCACCCAGCACCGTCCCTTACGTCACAATCATCACTTTCGGGGCGGACATCAAAACCCAGGACCCAAGATTTAATCCAAACCCAAACTAATTTAAATGATTTGGGTTGAGTAAATAGTCAAATGAATCGAGTTTGGGTTATATTATGTTAAATCATATAAATATAGTTTGGGTTTGGTTAATTCATTTGATACAATTGATTATTTTTTTAATGGTATAGTTATTTGAACCCATAAAAAAATTTGTTACACTCATTTTCTTAATGAATCTATATTAAATTTTAAAAGGGAAGTTATTACTTCATCACATTTCTTTTGTCATATGTATATCTAATCACCATAAAATTTTGACATGTTCTTTGGACTACCTCTGTTTTTAAACTTATATCAATCAACTACTTTGACACTAAAAATAACCATTTTACTCCTAAATGAATTAAAATGCTATTTTATTCTACAAAATTTTAAAAAATAAAAAATTATAATTACAATAATACACCTAAATTTAATAAAATAAATAAATCACAAAGTCTAAGATGTTAAATTTTCATAATTAACATTTATTTAAAAATTATAATATTAATTTTTGTAAATTTTTAAATTATAATTTCATTTAATTCTTGTAATTAAATTAAGTATATGGAAGTTTACAAAAATTAACATGAAGAGAAAAGTTCCCAGTAATTATTATAAACTTTCCTATAATTAAAATTAAGAAATTTTCCTATACAAATTAAATAAAATTATAATTACAAAGATTAAAATAATAATTTTTAAATGAAATTATAATTATACAAATTAACATCTTTTAGATTTTGAGATTTATTTGTTTTATTAAATTTAGGAGTAATCTTGTAATTATAATTTTTTATTTTTTAAAATTTTATAGAATAAAATTTTCTTATAATTTATTTAGGGGTAAAATAGTCATTTTAAAGTGTAAAAGTGGTTTGATACAAGTTTGAAAACAACAAAGTTTAAAAACAACTGTGGTCCAAAGAATATGTTAAAATTTTGTGGTGGTTAGATTACATATGACAAAAGAAAGGTGGTGCAATAATAATTTCCCATTTTAAAATTAAAATTTTTGCTTTATACATCTCTCATAATACTAAAAATGGCCTAATATTTTATATTCAATAAAAATTCTCATCTCTTCTTCTTCATTCTCATTTTCTTATCCAACACTAATTATTTGAAACTGTAAATTCATATATAGTATTGTTAATATTCAAAATGTCATAAACTTGGTATTATAACATGAATACTATAAAATGGAGGCAATTATGGCGTATATGGTCTCTTGGAAATAAATGACCCTTATTTAGAGATATCCTCTGCAATTGGTTGCCTCAGTTAAGAATAAGTAAGTTTTATGTTAATTTCTTTTTTCTATGTCACCTTGATATTTCATAAATTTTGCTATATACTTGACAATTCATGAGATAAGATAAAACTATAAATATTAATAAATTTAAATATTAATATTAATCATGCTTCAAAAGATATTTAAATTTGAGACTTAAAAAAAAAAAGAGGAATAGAGAATTAGCAGAGTGATCCGTTAAGTAGGTGTAAAATTTTTTTAATTTATTACAATTATAATAATATTATAAATTGTACTTATTAGTAATTTTCTTTATGGGTCTTTTTGAAATATTAAATTTTACAAATAAATGATTATAAAAAATATTTTTGTATCACCTATATGACGGAGATGTGGTCTTATGCTGACGAATTACATATTATCAAATTTTAAAATTTTCTATCTATTCAAATATAGTGCCATTGTCAAAAAATGAGACCTTATAGCTGTGAAACGGCCACCTAAAGAGGTGACGACACCATAGCTTTGTCAAATTTTTTAAGTTTTTCAATCTTTTTTTTTTTTAACAATGTCTTACTATAGCATAGATAAAAAATATCTAATTATGATTATGCCAAATTTGCCTTGATCATGGTTCATTCATCATTGCTGACAACGGTGATGGCACCGTTGACAGCGGAGGAACAATCACTCTAGTGGATTAAATTAATTTTGTCTTTTTAGTAATTAATTAAGAAATAGCATTAATTGTCACATTTAGTATTAATTAATTTTTCTAAGATATTAATAAAAAAATAAAAAGTCAATAAATTTTTTAAATAAATTTGAAATAAAATTTAAATGTTATTAATTTAAGAAAGAAATGTGAATATCAATTTTTGTCATTTTCATATATACATCACAATTAGATGATAATTTACCAAGTATATCTTAAAAGCTTATTATTTAATTTTATAATATTTATTTTGGTAATTAATATGTATAATAATTAATAATTACTATAATTTTGATATAATTAAATTTTCTACAATAAAAGACATTTGAATCATAAAACTCAAACCAAATCCAAACCAAACTTAAATGAGTTTATTTGGATTGGGTTAAAAATTATTTGGGTTGGACCCAAACTTTTTGGTTTGGTTTGAATTAGTCTAAAACCCAACCCAAACGAACTCATGCCCACCCACCCTTCACTGCAACAGCCAAACAACAACAAAAAAAATTATTAGATTGATATTCCACTTAAATTTAATAATTATACCAACAATATCATCTCAAGTATATCATGATGAGATGAGTGAAATGCTTAAAATTGGTTGGTTAAAAATATTTTTTTATTAGCTAAAGCTTTTTAGGGCCATTTTCTAAATTATGGTTTACCCATGGTGTTAGCAGGAGGATTCTATAACTTACATTAAGTGCAGTTTAATTGTCAAATACTATATATTATTTATCTGGCCAAATATGACTTAATGAAGCAGCTATATTATACAGTTCTTTAAACCGATGCATTTTACGGTCGCCTAAGATAAACAAATCAACTTGATGCATCGTACGGACACGATAGAAACTAAACATCATTCGCTAACTAATTCAGATATTAGTATTACATAGGTTTTGAATAGTCAGCATGCATGCTGAATAGGGAATGTTTATCTCCCGATATTCTTGAAAAGATAGGACTATTTGAACCCACTAAATTTATTTATTAAATAAATCTATTCTTAAATTTTACTTGATAAAAACCACTTAATTTTTCAATATACCCTTACTAAATCCAATTTTTATAATAATAATAATATTTTTACTCATTAAACCCATTATTTTTTTTTTTCCATGGGAATGTTCAGTACATTTCCTCATTTTCAATGGAATCAAATTCAATCGAGTATTGCTAGAATTTTAAGCAACTCCGAGGATTTTAAATTTTACAAAATCTAAGTACCCAACCTTGAACCCAGAAATTTTAATTTCAAGGAATGGTAAAAGTTTCAAAATAATTTACAGTAACGCAAAAATCAATTCAAAATCCAAGGAACTAAACACGTGTTCACCTGCATCATATTCCTCTTCCTGGATGTTTCGCTCCTGGAGGCGTTCATCTTCGAAAAGAAATGATGAAACAGCCTCTTTGCTTCTCAGGGGCTTCCCGTCATTCATTTGTTTGACTGAAATAATCTTTTGCTCGATACGATCTTAAACTATTTCATTTAATAAATGTTTTTTTTTCATTAAACTGAAGATTTTCTTTATTAACATGATTCAGAAAAATATAGTTACAGCACACGTGCATCCTTGTTATTCTTCTTATTATTATTTTTTTTCAAAATGAAAGTTATTGCAGCAAAATTCAAAACTACTGCATGTAGCCAATATCTTGCCAATTCAAAAGCAATGACAAAGGTAAGTACTGGGCAAACCGTTTATTCCGGGTTTTGCGAGATGCGACTTTTCATTTCCTCGATACCAGAGCAAAAAAAAAAAATCTTTGTCAAAGAACTTCTAAGACATCCTCCATCAGTGACGGCAGAACCGTGGAAAAATCACCAACATAAAATAAGCCACAAAGTAACTTTTACTGATTGGATGCAAGGAATTTATCTTGAAACTTTTCAATGAGTTTCTTGACAACCCTGTTCAATGTAAATATGGGTTTAAAATTCTATTTTTTAATTATATTTTAATGTCTATAATTATAATTTAATTTAAAAGTATTTTAATCATAAAAAATTATTTTAAAAAATGAGTTTAATGAGTAGTTTGGTAGGTTTAAATAGATCACTCCAATGCGAAATAGAAATATTTAACGAGATTAAGATAGTTTTCCGACCATGCCTAAAAGTTAAATGCATATCCTTTAAAATTGTAAATTTTATTTATATTAGTCATGTAAGGGTGCGTTTGGGATTGAGGTTGAGCAACTGTAGCTTAAAAACTATAACACTAAAGTATTTGGTAAACACTAACTGCTGTATCTTGGAAGCTATATTGATGTGATTTTTTATTTGTATGATGAAAAATCTATTATATCTTTAATAATATTGTCAAAATTATTATTAAAAATTTATATTTACTATATATTATTAACTTTTATTGTATAGTTATAGTCTTTTTTCCACAGTACCTCAATCCCAAACTGGCTATAAATCATTAAATTTTTAATAAGGGACATTAAGATCCCCTTTTGATTATAATACCATTTGTAGATAGTAATTAAAAAAATTGACTTTAAAATATTTTAATAAACACAAATATCATTTAAAATATTTAATTTGCTTCGTAAAATAATAATATTGGAGTATTTTTAATAAACAAAATGATTTTTAAAATGTAAATTATTATATTTATTTTAATAATATATTTGTATTTATTATAAAAATTTTAAATTAATCTTCGGGTTAAATATGTTTTACAATTAATAAAATATATATCATGTATTAATAGTATCAAAATTGTTTTATACAATATTGAAATAATTTAAATTTTTATATATTTATTTTAATATAATGTTTCAATTTATTTTAGAATTTAGTTTAATATAATATAAGATTGTAAGGTATTAAAATACTTTTCAAATATTGAAATTATTTTAAAATGCATATATTATTACATTTATTTTAATATTATATTTTTATTTATTATAAAACACAGGAGTCAATTTTTTTGAATTAATAGAATCAAAAAATATTATTGTCAAAAGAGAGTCTCTTAAAATTTTGGGGTGTACATGACTATTTTTCCAAACTTTAGAGGGTGCAAGTGTCATTTTCCCTTTATATTACAAGTATCAAAACTCAAATGCACCCTTCTTATATGACGATAATTTTATTTTTTAAAAAATAAGTTTATCAAATTAAGATTTGAACAAGTGAGTTTCACAAAAAAAATAAATAAATAAAAGATACACTATAATGAGCTTAATCAGTATTCATTACATTACTACGAGCATAAAACAAATCCGATACAGGAAATTTAAAACAAAAAAAGTTATGCACCGCTGATATCCGCTATGTTTGTGTAATAATTACACACACTTGGGGATGGAAATTTCCTTAATTAAGGAAAATAAATAAAAATGTGTTGATATTATTGGTATATTCCTTTATTTATTTTCCATACTCTTAAAAATATGTATTGAAACAAGTGTTGAAGTATGCCGATTCACTGTATAGTTGGTTATCGGAGTCGAGAGATAGGACACGTTTTCGTTGGGTCTATGCGATTTTCTTAGCTCAGTTTTAGTAGAACCCAGCATTACCAAAAGAAAATGTCTACTCCACTTCATGAAAATGAAAAGAAGGAAGTCAGCTTCCTCAAGACTTGCATTAATGTCATCAATGCTCTTTCAGGTTATCACCATGCTCAATGTATCCTTTTTTTTTTCTTATTTCTTATATTTTTTTTCAATTTCTTAATAACTATAAAGCTTTTATTTGTTTTTTTTGTGAAAGCTGTGATCCTGAGAGAACACGAGTTATTAGAGTTTCTTGTATGCGACCTTTTGACACATGATTGATGAAATTTCATTAATTCCCAACTTCAATCTTGAGCTCTTATATACAATCACTTTATGTGTGTACAGTTGTTCATTTTTTTTTTTGACAAATAAATTTATTCTCTGATACAAACAAAGAAGTAAGAAGTTTTATTTTATTTTACCCTTTGAGACTGAAGAGCCACATAGAGAATTCTTATTCTTATTCATACAAATATTCTCTTATGGAACATCCTTATTTTGTTAAAATATAAACCGATAAATTGGCAAAATGTAGATGATTTTTTTTTCAGGTCTTATTTTAACTATTTGCACAAAGAATTAATGTCTGCATTTTCAACAAGTGAGGCATCTCACCTGAGAATTTTTCCTTGTTTATCGTATACACATACAACTTTAAAAATAAGAGATTCTTTGTTAGCTTGCAATTTAACAAACAATTTTGACAAGTCGGTTGTCAATTGGTCATCACGGTCCTATGCTTCTTTAAATTTTCCAGATTAGCATGCTTCTGGTTGTGGTGAGGTATTAAGACACCAGGCAATCAGTGTATTCCTCCTGTTTGGATATTTATGAAAGTGGGATCAAATTGGGAATCGAATGAATTAATGTCCATGAGAAAAGATTGAACAATGCAGGTAGCATTACAACAATTTTATCAATTTCTATCATGGCTTTGAACAGGTTTGCATGCATACTTGGGGATGAGGTTTGCATGCATGGGGGCGTGGCCAAGTTGTGGACTACATGTATGCATGCGTGGGAATGAATCGTGTGAATGAGGTTTGCAAGCATGGGGACGTGGCCAAGTTGTGAGCTAGATGCATGCATAAGTGGAATGAGGTTTGCATGCATGTGCAGAAGACGTGACCGAGTTGTGAGGTACTGAGGTTGAGTTCTACAAGGAGACTTATTCTAGTTTGATATATACCCAAAAGTTCACATTATTATTTATTGTATTTTAGTGTATTAATTAAAGTTTGTTTGGCGTCTGTCGCTGGAGTCGATAATGTAGGAGTTCATGGCGTAAGTTGAGGGGATGTAGATATTCTATTGTTATTTAAATTTCATGGGATGCATTAATAAAATTCAAGCAAAAAAAATATCTTATCAAATAATTTCGGTCGGTTCTCATCTTAAGAGATTCCTGTGCGTTTTTTACGACCTATCACCGTGTCAATCAATAATTGCGTGAATAATTAATTTTTGGCACGAAAGAAACTTTTACTCATGCAAAGAGAATGAAAAAACTCCTTTTAAGAGTCGGTTATCGGAGCGAGGCAGTCGCTGGCCTATCGAGAGTGAGGGCACGTTTTCTTTGTAGGGTCCTGGGACTTTCTTAGTTGCCAGCGACTTTCTTAGCTCAATTTTAGTAAAACGCTTGCATTGCCAAAAGAAAATGTCCACTCCACTTCATAAAAGGGAAAAGAAAGAAGTAAGCTTCCTCAAGACATGCATTAATGGCATCAATGCTCTTTCAGGTTACCACCATGCGCAATGTATCATTTTTTTTATTTGATATATATTTTTTAATTTCCTAATGATTATAAAGCTTTTATTTGTTTTTTGCGAAAACTGTCAGAGAACACGAGTTATTAGACTTTTTTGTATGTGACCTTTTGACACATGATTGACGAAATTTCATTAATTCACAACTTCAGTCATGAGCTATTACATACAATCACTTTGTGTGTACAGTTGTTCATCTTTTTTTTGACATATAAAGTTATTCTCTGATGCTAACTTCAATAATTTGCTAACATACAAATAAAGGAGTAAGAAGTTTTATTTCATTTTACCGTTTGAGGCGGAAGAGCCCACATAAAGAATTCTTATTTTTATTCATACAATTTTTCCACAAGTTGATGAATTTTTTTGGTCTCATTTTAACTATTTGCACAAAGAATTGATGACTGCATTTTCACATGAGAATTATTTTAACTATACACATACAACTTTAAAATTCTGAATCTTTTAGTGGAATGATCCTCACGGTTTTCTTTTTCCTTCAAACTCCAGGAATTGGCATACTATCAGTCCCATATGCACTCTCATCTGGAGGCTGGTTAAGCTTGATCATTCTCGTCTTAATAGCGGCAGCAGCCTGCTTTACTGTTCTCTTAATCAGACGATGCATGGACAAAGATCCAGATACAATCACAAGCTACATTGACATTGTTGGTCATGCATTTGGCCGCAGAGGAAGAGTTATAGCTTCTTTTTTCATCTGCTTAGAGCTCTACTTTGTTGCCACTGGCCTTCTAATATTAGAAGGAGACAACTTACACAAGTTGTTCCCACATTTTCATCTGAAGCTAGGGAAGTTAACTGTTGATGGCAGGCATTCTTTTGTTGTTCTATCTGGTGTCGTGATCTTGCCCACTATGTGGTTGAATGATCTTGGTATTTTATCTTACGTTTCGGCCGGTGGAGTGCTGTCTTCTATGATTGTCACTGTGTGTGTTTTCTGTGTTGGTACAACAAAGGGAGTTGGATTTCATGGCAAGGGAAGGTTCTTTAATCTGAATGGAATCCCTACTGCTCTTAGTTTGTATACTTTCTGCTATGGTGCTCATCCTATGTTTCCCCCTATCTACAATTCTATGAGAAAGAAAAGCCAATTTCCAAGGGTATGATTTTATTTTATAGCTACTCACTTGTGGAATTAATTTCTAAAAGCACCAAGATGCAGGTTATTGTTGCTTGTTCTGAAAACCCGGTAATTTTATGCAGTATTAGCATTAAAGAATAATCTTTCTTAATCTGTTTTTGCTGTTACAGATGTTAATCCTCAGTTTTTTTATCTGCACTATCACCTATCTGACAATGGCAGTATTGGGATACCTTATATATGGACAAAACATTCAATCTCAAGTAACATTAAATCTGCCTACAGGGCAGGTTAGTTCAAAAGTGGCAATATACACCATCTTAGCAGGTCCTATTGCCAAATATGCATTAACAGTACTGCCAATTGCCATTGCTATTGAAAACCGATTGCCAGACAGCTATAAAGATTATCAGTCAGCAAGTATTCTCATCCGTACGTCTTTGCTTGTTAGCACTGTGGTTTTGGCTGCTGTGTTTCCATCTTTTCTATCTGTGACGTCTCTCATTGGAGCATTTCTCAATGTGGTTGTTTCTTTCTTGCTGCCTTGTGTTTGTTACTTGAAGATCTTTGAAGTTTACAGGAATTGGGGGTATGAGCTTATTGGCATTCCTGTTATAATGTTGTTGGCTGTTTTTGTTGGGGTGCTGGGTACATATTCATCTATTGCTCAAACTGTAAAGCAAATTTAGAATTTGAATGTTCTGTTCATTTGTACCTAGCCTTTGGCAGATCTACATGTCATCACTAGCTTTCTTCATATATTTAATTTGTTGTCTAGTATTCAAGCAAGCTATAATTTATGCTCGAAAATCACGTCTTGTTTGCAAGCTGAGCTGTGTAATTGCCTAGAAGCTGAAGGATGAAGAATGAACATCTGAAACGTCAAGTAAATCATGCATGAATCTAGAGAATGCAACCAACTCAATTAAAAGAACTTCCTTGCCAGGCCGGCTGTCATGACCTGACCAGCTGATGGTTATGGGGGCCAGCCACCACCGGCTCCTCCCCTCGTTTCGGGAGATGAACCCTCCCTCTTAGGAGATCTAAAAGGCGAACTTGCTCAAAGTATAAGATTCAATTGCCAGCCATCCAACCCCAACAGCCACTAACTTCAGCTAACACAGGCACCACTATCAAGCATCCAGGCACCCAAGCATGCGCACATATTCGGGTTTCACACAAACCCAATCAACCACCATAGTCATCCCTTCAACAGCTACCTCCAACCTTAACTAGCCAGGACCCACCTCGTAACCGTCCAGCCATTATCACCTTCAAATCGAACCAAGCCTTCATCACCATCATATAACTCGGTGAATATGACTCCATCACAACTCGGTGAATATGACTCCATCACAATCCAAACAACTACTAGCCTTTAGTCTGCAGCCAACACAAGCCACGCATGACCGTTCGAGAGATGCACGCAGTTTATGCACTCCACAAGATCCAGTCCTATGCACCCTCAAAACCAGCCCGTGCCCCATGTCCATTTGACTCAAGAACAAGTTCAAGATGCAACCACCGTGGCTAACTCCAGTCAGCCGCAATCGCCACCCACACAAACAACCATTTCGCACCAAAAAATCCCATGCAAATCACACGCATGCACTGGGGAAAGTGCACACAGCCAGTTGCCGACGTTGGGAGAAACCGAATGTCAGCTTCTTATGCATGCAACCACCACCGAATCCAGTCAAGGTCAACAAACTAGGCAGGCATCCAGCGAAGACCAGCCCAAAAGTCTTCACGCGTGCGGCAGCCATGATTTTGCTCCACATGCACACGAGCCACTTTCGGCAGACCTTGATTTGGGTCCCCACGTGTGTTCCCCACTAGCTTTTCCCATGTCCCACCAACCCATGATACGTTATCACCCTCAAAAACTACTCACACGACATCTAGTCCACAACCAAAAACACAAACTCAAGCCTAATCCATTTGCATACAACCCGCCTAGGTAAATTCCAACACCCAGCCCTTCCAAATGCCCCCACACTTATTTAATACCCCCGAAAATGATCCATTGGCCCACATCCGAACCCTCATATGCTTCGATTTTGAATTCCGTCCCCAATCGGAATAAAAAAGGACCCACCAAAAAAACTTTTATGGATTTTTTTATGGATATAATGAATGGCCCAACCACCTCGACGGTTCCAATCAAGACCATCACTCCGTTCGAGGGAGAGCCTAACGTGCAATTTTCCACCGCGGAAGTTCAAGCGATGGCCATTCCCATCAAGCTGTCATTGGTCGGTAAGTTTTCTTACAACCGACCTCGTATGGAATTAATTCACAAATTTTTTACTTTTTTGGGATTGAAGGGAACTTCCCAGGTGTCTCTACTAGATAATTGATATGTGTTAATTCAATTGAATGTTGAGGAAGACTACTCCCGCCTGTGCGTTAGGCAGACATGGTACATTAAAGGGAGTGCCATGAGAATTTTTAAATGGACCACCGATTTCCGGTGTTCCAAGGAGTCCCCTATAGTCCCAGTATGGATATCATTTCCTTACTTGCCTGTCCATGTCATGCACTGTAAGGAAGCATTATTTTCTAATGCATCGGCTATTGGTAAGCCATTGCGAATTGACCAAGCTACTGCCTCCTTAACTCGCCCTAGCGTATTAGTGGAGCATGGTGTCACTCAATCCCCGTTGTCACGGATTCGGATTGATGTGAGTGATTCTGGATTCTCACTGTGCTTCCTACAAGCACCTTGGCCATGTCGTTGAGACATGTTATGTGGCCAATTCGGGGCTCCGTCCCCAACGGCCCATTGGGAACCATCAGACCAAAGCAGAAAATGATAAGAAGTCAGGAGTTCTGCCATCAGATACTCCACAACCTCCGCCCTCAGATACTCCATGACCGGAGCATTCCATCACTAAGTAGGTTGTAGACGCTGGGTCTCCAATTAGGATCTTACCTACGGAGGACCGAGCTAACACTACGAACTCTACTGCCGTTCAGGAGCCGATTGCTCAGGATGTCACGACTCAAGATTTTGGGGTCCGTGAACCTCGGGATCAAAGCCTTTCTGCCCTGAGGGGCATTGGTGAGGATAATCCACATCTTCATCAGGCATCCACCAGCTTCCGATCTACGGTGGATGATATTTGCACAATGATTGTGGATGAGAGCACAAATTTTAGGCATGCTGTGAGCTACAATTCCCAAACCGATGAGGATGGTAGTTCTGACGAGCACCTGGCGAATAATGATTACTTTTTGTCTGCATCCGAGGATACAGGGAGAATTGACCCTAGCCCCGATTTTAGTGTTATCGGTCAACATTCAAAGAAGGGCATTAAATTACTCGCAGGCCGCAAGTAGTATCGTAAGAAATACTATGGTCGTCTGCATTAGTCATTTTTATTATGTTTCTTACTTTAGGCTATGCCTTAATTTATTTATTTTTGTTATTGTATTTATTTCTCTTGCTTAGAGATTTTGTTTATGTTCCCCTTCATATATATTTTTTATTATATATTTTAAATAATGGAAACAAATCTCGCTTAATCCCTCATTTATATGGTGGTTTAAAATAAAAAAAATAGGTAAATCATGCATGTAGATAGTAAATATACATTAGCTTTTTGTCTTTAACAAACTTAATGGAATGATATGTGAATTATCATTGTAGTAGATAGTAATAGTACACTATTTAATTCTTTGGAAGCAGTTGATTTGTCAAACAGAAGTCGTTCTTCCCGATCAATTTTACTAGTTGTTTTATTTGAAGTTTCATTTACCACAACTCAAAATTTTTGCTTCTCTATTTTCCTGCTTCAATTTTGCCTCTTGCTTCTCTTTAAATTCTTCATTTTTACCCCCATAACACAATTTATAAACCACAAAATTACAAGAAGTGAACCTATCAAACTAAGGGTCCGTTTAGGATTGAGTTTGGATAGCAATAACTTTTAAGCTACAACACTAAAGTATATGATAAACACTAATAGTTGTAGCTTTGGAACCTACATTGAAATAATTTTTCACTTGTGTGATGAAAAATTTGTTATAGCTTTAATAATTTTATCAAAATTATTATTTAAAAATTATATTTACTATAAACTATTAATTTTAATTTCATAATTACAGATTTTTTTCAATAACACTCAATCCCATACAGGACCTTAATGAAACAAAGCAACTTGTTGCAACGAAGGCCACGAAACGGGATTGATGAATCATTATTATATCTTAAAAGTAAAAATTTGTCAAACCTTCCATCTTCTCATGTAAGAGTATTGTTGCCAGAATGGTGACAATAACTGAGCAGAGAAATTCCCTGTCTATTACAATCTTTTATAATTATATCGCTATAGAAATGCCAAGTTCAAATAAACTAAACAAAATCATAACAAATATACTTAATTAATGAGCACTAATATGTATAATAAATAAAATATTTAAATTAGAACTCTAAAATTTTGACTAGAATTATAAAAATTTTACGTAAATAAATAATATAAGAATTAACCATCATCATGCCATTATTTTAAATAATTTATTTTTTAATAGTATCATTATTATTCTTTTTCAAATTTAATTAATTGTGTATTGATGTAGCATATGATTAATAAATTATTAATTATTTTTAAATGAATATAAATTCACCTAAAGCCTCAAATATCTTTGAGCCGCCCTTCCATAATTTTGAGTAGATGTTTTAGAAGTTACTTACTTATGTTAACCAAGTAAAGAGATATTTTGTTAGCTTTCAATTTAACAAATAATTTTGACAAGTCAGTTGTCAATTGGTCATCACGGTCCTATGTTAACATGCTTCTGGTTGTGGTGAGGTATTAAAGCACTAGGCAATTAGTATATTTCTTTACTTTGAATATTTCTGAAAGCGGGATCAAATTGGGAATCGAACGAATTAATGCCCATGAGAAAAGAATAAACAATGCATGTAGCATTACAACAATTTGATAAATTTTTGTCATGGCTTTGAAGTTGGTATTAGTTTTTGATCATCCGAAGGTGTCCATGCTATCTCTGTTAGAGTCGGTAGTGACATTCACTTTTCAACAACCAACTTATTTTTTGTGTAGATATTTCAATATCTAATCATGCAAAAGAGATGTAAATCATTAATTAATAATTACTGCTAAAGCTACAAATGTTATTACAATTTTTAGTATATATACTTATTATCAATTTTGAGTACATGACATTTGCAACATAAACTTTAATGTTGAAACGTATATCCTTAAAATTTGTAAATTTTTATTCTAACTTACAGGACTGGAAGGCACCCCTTAATATCATGATAACTTTTTTTTTTTTTTGCTTTCCCCAAAAAAAAATGGTGTATATAAGATTGACAAGTAAGTTTTTCATTTACGCTTTTCATAATAAATCAACCTTAGTATATTTTGGACAATCAAATATAATTTGAATGTAAAATTAATTTTAAATTATTTGACAATTCTATACAATATTAGTACGGTCTCAAAAGCCCACTTAGACAATGATAGAGTTCTCTGTGAGGGGATAGAATTAGAAAACTATTTATGAGATTAAACTTTATTATGTCTGTGTGGGAAGTATACTAGGAATTATGGAAAAATTTTATATAAGGATTGAAATAAAATAAAATTATATATACGTATGTTTGAAGCTAAAAAAATAAGGTGTAAGCTTTCTTCAATTTATGTCTCCATTCAATTATGAATAAATTGTTTACAAAGACAATGCCTATTTACAGCGAAACAAGCACCGACCATTTGCTTTGAATTCACCGGCCATTTGAGTCATAAATTAAAGTGGTGCACTACTAAAGATAAGAGCAGAACAAATGCAACAATAACGCTAAAGATAATGAAGTGTGAGAGCCAAATATTTCATAACATATTAAACATTGTAAAGGAGGGTATGCACTGAAGTGAAACCTATGTAAAATTGGACGTGTTCATTTCTTTCTTAGAGAATTCTAAGGGCCAAGCCATAAATTAAAGGAAAATTATTCTTCAACCACTCAAGAAGATTAAATGTACGAATAGCCACAATGAGTATGATAATATCTCAAAACTATCTCAAGTTTTTATTATATACTAATCAGTCATTTTTCTATTAACTTTGTTACTTACCATTAAATAATTTTTTTAAAAAAAATTTTGCCCTTAGAGCCTCCCGAAATATTATTTTACTTACTTAAATGAATCTTTGGCCAAAATAGTCTTTTATCTTAAATTCTTATAATGGTGGTTGATAGAGTTAATGGAAAAGTAAGGGATTAATATGAAACTAAAACTTAAGTTTATTATTAGATATTATTAAAATAACTTGTGTGGTTACTTATACTTTCGATAATTTTAAGTGGTCGGGAGATAATTTTCATAAATTAAAAGTCCAATATGGCTTAAAATAGCTTGAAGTTTTGATCGGCCTAGTCGAGAGTGGAGCTATTGACACCTTTCAAAACTCCTTATAAACACCTCCCACTCTGTATTTACTATTTCAGTCGTAGTTGAAAGGACATTAAAAGACATCAATCATTTCTTTGTTGACGACTTTTTTTGTAAGAGCCACGAACATCTGAGAACTCAGGATAAAACTAGCAACTTTACTGGTTATTTTCATCTACCTCGCCTGAGGTTTGCCCTTGCTACAATTGGAGAAAAAGTTTGCATATATTGTCATATAGTACCCCTGAACGTGTATCACCTTTTGAGAGCCGTTTGGTTGGAATGTAAAAGTATAATAATACCCTTTGATTTGGATGTGGCCAAAGAAGTTTGGTAGGGTACTTATCAAATTTTCCATTTTACATAACAAAAAAAAAAGCAAATAACTTGTTTTGATATTAGGTCGGTTTTAATTACATACTGGGTCCCACACCTTTGAAAAGATAAAATAAAACCCATGTTATTTTTTAGGGTGGGGATATTTCCACCCCATTAATTGTGTAAACTCACCCCACTTATAAAATATTTACAATAAATTTCTAATATTTGTAATAAATGCTGATAAATAAAAAATATTTGTATAATTAATCAATTAAATCATTCTTATATTTTTTTTACGGCTAAGGTTACTTTAATATAAGTTCCATTTAATTATTTTATCTTTAAATGAAGTCTAATATTTTTCAATATTTTATATGTAAATGACATAAATTTGATAGCCTAATAATTTACATGAGTATTGTTTCATGAAGACATTATATTAGTTTAATTAAAAGTTGATAAAATAAAAAAAATGTTGAAGTTAAAGCAAATTTTTGGTATTTTTAACTTTTAAGTGTAAGATAGTCAATTTAAATTTAGGCTAAAGCAGTTTTAGTAGTCAAATATAATAAAAAAAGTCTAAGTCACAAAAAATGAATTAAAGTATTGCAAAAAATAAATTAAGATACATTTAATTGATTAATTCTTTAGAATTATACAATTAATTGATTAATTCTTTATAATTCTTCTTTATTTGAAATTTTTAAAAATAATGTGAACTTTTTATAATTATTTTCTAGAAGTGTGGTGATTTTACAAAAGTTATCAGGTAAAAATATCACTACCCTATTTTTTATTTACAAACAGGAGTACATTTGAATCAAATTGACCTCATAAAAAATAAAAACACTTTATCTATTAAAAAATGCACACACATATAATCGAGTGGAGTTTGTAACATCTCTCTAAAACTCGGATGAAACCCATATTTTATATTTATAACTCCTTTTTATATGAAATTATAAAAAAAGACAAAAAATTACTATAGAGTTTTAATTACATGTTACTCTCATCTAAAATAATTAATTAAATTATAAATATACTTCTTCATAATTAAATCATTGCTTCAAAATAATTTTTTATTTTGTTTTATTAAAAAAATTAATTATCTCATAAATTAGGATTTAAAGATAGTTAGGGTTCTTAAAAAGACATTTTAGTTTAATTAGATTCATATATTATCTTTTTATGTAGTTTCCTCTAGTAATAAATAAAATGAGGTTTTATAAGGATAATAGAGGGGTACAAAAAGTATTACTAATAATATATTATTTCATATATATACATTTGGCGCCAAAAAAAAAAAAGAGATGGTTTGCAACTTCGGACTACAGAAGTATTGTCAGTTCTTGTAATCTGTAATGAAGGGTATTATTATACTTTTACTTTCACAACAAATGTTTCTCAAATATTGAAATACGTCCAGGGGTGCTACATGATAATATATACAAACTTTCTCTCCAAGTGTAGTAAGGAAAAACCTCAAGGGAGGTAGATGAAAATAACCCAACTTTACTCAAATACTTAGTTCTTAATTACTAAGAAATCCTACCTTTATGGTATTGCATGCTGGTACAAAGAAAATAAGGGATTTTGTTGGGAAAGAAGATGATGTAAAGAAATTATAATTTATCTTAATTTTTTAAAGAGTGCTAGAAAAGAGTCTTAAGAGGCATAGAGAGGGTGCCAATAGTTCAAATCCTCGTTCAAACTTTAGTTGTCACTTGTAGTAGAAGCCCAAAAAATACTTCTTGATTTTATTTATTTTTTGAATATAAATACTTCTGGATTAATAATTTAATATAAAAAAATTTCGCCTTGTCATTTTCATGATAATATGACGTGGCAATCTACTAGCTGTAGGATTAATTCTCAATTCTATGATAAAAATATAAACAAACTAAAGAGGGCGGTCACTAGTGTTACCCGCAAAACATGTAGGTGGACCTCAAATCTAATGTCTAGTTATTTATTTTTTATTTTTTATTTTTTAATTTTTTTAATAAACAAGATGATTATCACATATCTGTAATCGCAACCGTCAGATTTTGTTTGTTTGGTTTCATCAAATTATACAATTATAGTTACCTATTTATTCCGCGGTGGTCTTGCAAAACGATGTCGTTTGGCTGCTAAGCTAGCGAGCTCCGCCTGCAATTGCTGTTGCTAATCATCACTCGAAGAAGCTACTGGAACAGAGATAATCATCATTGTTGCTGTTGCTGTTCCACGGTCACGCTGAAAATGCTTCCGCTTCTTCCAACAGACCGAAAGCAGAGATAAAACGCCCAACTCGTGTCAAAATAACTTCATGTAATTCTCTCCGTTTCAAAAAATTGATCGGAAATTCTTCATCAATCCACCGTTTTCCGATGCCGATGCCTTCGATTTCTCTCTTCCGTCACAGAGGCCTCACCGTCACCAACCTCATCCGCCACGCGTCGACCATCCAGCACCGTCACTTAACTAACCTCACAATCGTCACCGCAGCAGCCAAACACCAACAACAAAAACAAAAAAGTTATGTGAACAAAAATCACCTCAGAGCCAAACAGCACACTCTCAAAGAATATTCCTCTCTCGCTCCGGTTCTCTCACCAGACAACAAACCTGACCTCACCGAGTCACAAGCCATTGGCACCGTCGCCGCGTCGCAGGCGAACTTCATGCGCGTCATCGTACAACATTCGGAAACTTCTAGAACCTCCGATTGTAATGACAAAACAGGAGTAGAGTTGCTGTGCGTGGTGAGGGCGCTGCTGAAGAAGATAAAACGGAGGGTTTTGGTCGGTGACAAGGTGGTGGTGGGGTCCATTGATTGGGTGGATCGCAGGGGCATGATTGAGAATGTGTTTCAACGGAGTACGGAGATTCTGGACCCTCCGGTGGCGAATGTGGATCATTTGCTCTTGCTTTTCTCAATGGACCAGCCCAAGCTTGAACCGTTTACGCTCACCAGGTTCTTGGTCGAGGCTGAGTCCACTGGGATTCCACTCACGCTTGCTTTGAATAAAGTAGAACTTGTGGATGAAGGGGTTAGAATGTTTGTTCGCATAAATTATAATCCTATTTGAACAAAGTTTGGTTTCGGTTTTATATTATGTAGATGTAGTTTCTGGCAGATAATAATGGCATGTGAATATATGACTCACTTTTGTAGTTTTGTTTGAGATAAACAAGCTTTAATTCTTGTTGCAATAAACATTAATCAAACTTTTTTCCCCCCTTGGGATTAAATATGATAACAGTATAATGTAACTTATGGATTCATTTTCTTCATTGTTAATCATGTTATAATCCTTCTCTATTCTCTTAAGGTCCTGTTAATAGTAATTCTACAACTTTTTGGCTTTGCAGATCGTGAATGCATGGATGTCTAGGCTGCATACTTGGGGATATGAACCATTTTTTTGCAGCGTTGAATCGAAACTTGGACTTGATTCTCTTTCACAAAGTTTGAGAGATCAAACAACTGTGATTGTGGGTCCAAGTGGAGTTGGAAAGTCTAGTCTTATTAATGCTTTGAGAAGCAGTCCCCATGCGTCTGATGCTGCAGATGTGGATAATTGGTTTGAACCTGTGGGTTTTACCTCATCCTGCTCCTTTACTTTTATTTTTATTTTATATCTTTCTCTCATTGAATCAATTTTGTACATGTGCTGCTTTCAGATTTTAGGTAGTAAGTGGTTTGAGGATCAGCGTGTTGGAGAAGTTTCAACAAAGAGCGGCAGAGGGAAACATACCACTCGCCATGTTTCGTTGCTTCCATTGTCTGGAGGGGGTTATCTTGCTGATACTCCTGGCTTTAACCAGCCTAGTTTAATGAAAGTGACTAAGCAATCTCTTGCACACACTTTCCCAGAGGTTTGTGCAGTTGGCCTGTTGAATATGATTCATATGCTTCATTAATTTTACTTTATAATTATTTGCATCAAACTTGTAGACAGTTCTTCCTTTCGATTTTCTCATCAGATTCAGGAAATGCTTGAAGCCAGTGAGCCTGCAAAATGCTCGTTCAACAACTGTTTGCATATTGGTGAACCAGGGTGTGTTGTGAAAGGGGATTGGGAAAGATATCAATACTATTTTCAACTTCTTGATGAAATAAGAGTCAGAGAGGAGTTTCAGTTGAGGACATTTGGAACCAAAAGAGAGGGTGATGTGAGGTATGCGAAATCAGATATGATGTCAGTTTATATATTAAAAATAATGAATCCTTGTTGAACCAATAGTTAGATGTATTTGGGGTTTAATTAGTTTGTAACGGTCAATAACATTGAGAAGTGGGTTGAAAGGATGTTGGAAAATAGCAGAACATTTCTGGTTAAGTGACTGTATCCCAAATATTGATATGTTGCAGGTATAAGGTGGGAGACATGGGTGTCCAGCAAGCTGAACCACGATTGGAGCCTAAGAAGCATAGAAGACAATCTCGCAAGAGTATCAATCAGTCGATACTAGACGAGTTAGATGAGCTGGATGACGATGACAATGACGACGAAATAGACTTGGAAAATGATCCCATTGTTAGAGCTATAAGGAATGAAAACCAGTAAAAGTTGCATCTGCTTATCGACCGAAAGAAGGAAAAAGAAATGCAAGTATCATTGAAAATGAGTAGTTTCTTGACCCTTTTTTTTCTAATGTCACAGTGCCTGAAGTGAACACACTGTTACAGATTGCTCTCTGATGCTAATCAGATTTGTAAAGGTTTCTTACTTTGGATGGAGTCTAGTCCTTGTGTAATGGCTGGTATTGAGAAGGCTTCTAAAGCCAATGTCAATTTCTTGGGACACATGTTGTGCCTGCCGTGCAGTTTTCTTTCATATGCACATATCAAAATTTGTCAGGTAGTGCAGATCTTCAAACGTTATATTGAATATAGTACTGAAGTTTGTTTACTTCTTCTTAGGTCCAAGGGTCTGTCACTAGTACACTCACTGAACTCATTGATGGCTTCTATTTTGTTCAAATCATAGCTATCCGTGAAAATAGAATGAATGCAGCTTAATTCTGAGCCTGAGGACGGAATTTTTGCTTTACATATCGAGGATGTTACTGCAGGTACTGTAGGTCTTTTAAGATTATTAAGAGGTGGCAAATATATCCGGATCCAGCTAGTATCCACAAAGATTGGCATGATGTATAATAAAAATTATGGATCCGGATATAGAAAATAAAAATCCAAATCTGAATCTAGATGCGGATTCAAGTGAATTGGAGAACCGGATATCTAAGTCCGCATGGCTATTTCAATCATTTTAATAGAAAAGAAAAAAACTAAATCCTAAAAAAATCCAAGCCTATGACTTAGCGGCTGAGCACCACTACAGGAAACCGCCAAATCTTATTCTCTCAAGAGAAAAATCAAAATACTAAAAATTCCTAAGATTGCTGCCGTACTCTAATTGCATTCATTCTATCCGCACAACGTCGTTCATGCTGTCGTCGCCGTCCTCACTACTGCCAAACATGTAAATAAGATGCCTTCTCATTTCCAATTCGGCATTTTTTCGACTGCATCTCCCGGGTAAAATCATCTGAATCGGCAACTCTATAGCAATTCACTTGAATAGCGCCCACCAATGGACCAATGTTGTCTTATGGAATTAACAGACCCAGACGGGTTCAAGCAGCCACCGAAAAGTCTGCAATTCTTCCGAGTCCTAGGCCCCAATTTCCAGTTGGATTTGCTAAAAGCGTAAATATATCCTTGAGAAGTTAAAACGCATTTTGATATCTTTGTGGCACCCAAATTGCTCAATGGTGCCCAGCAATTTTTGTTCAGAACTAATTTCGTGTCCACAAACCTGCAAAATAATAGTCATCACCCAGTAATATGTCACTGCAAACAAATATATGACCATCGCACGATCCAATTCTTTGAAGGTGCATTTGGCATCATTATATTAAAACATTATTTTGTACTAGACCATGTTTGGCTACAATTTTTAGTTGTATTGCACTGCCTTAAAAATATAACTAATGCAATGAAAACTACATAAAATAAACCCATGGCAATAGGTTTTGGTTATACTGTATCGAAACACTATTCATCTTTTAAAAATATAATCATTTAACATTTATGATTCATAAATTATAATAAATTTAGATTTATCAAATATTAGTTTATATTTTTATTTAAATAATAATATAAAATATTAATAAACTTAAATATATGATAATAGATTACTTTACTTTCATTAAATAAAATTATTTTAATTTTATTCAGCCATCTATTATTTACTAAATACTAAATTTAAAAATAAATTTATAATTTAATATTATATTGTTTTATAATATAATATAGTTTGTATTATATACAATATACTATACAATTATATAACACTATATTTTAAATTTAATATTATTAATAATATTATTTCATATAATAAAATCCATACCATACCGAACATAGTATTTATGCATCCTAATACAATCCACCTAATACAATGGGCCAAATACACCCTCTAGTGTTTATCAAGAGTACGCATAGACAGCACAGTTTGATGTCATCCATAATAAGGGCCAGATTTAACACTTTCATACAAATCACACACAGAGGCTGAACTTCAATATGTTAAATGACCATGGGACACAGCCTTCCCCCTCCAAGGAATAAAGAAAATCATGTAACAAAAGAGTAAAAGACACCTGATTCATGTCAACAATATAGCCTCTAACCAACAAAGGGCTGTAAGGTTTTCCCAGACTTCCATGAAATTATTATTCTCTCTATTTTATTTTATCATCAATTTCCTACTTGATATATTCTTGTAAAAGTAGGTAAGGCAATCATCAGTTGCAGCAATCTTATGTTTTTGTAAACCTTTTCCATAAGAAAGAAAGTGCCAATTGCCTGAAGAGATGTCTCAAAGAACTCATCCTTCCCTAAACAACACCATATATTTCATCGAGTTACTTGACACTTAGATGTCTGATGAAGTATCACATGTATTCTTCATTTTCGTCCCAATCACTGAACAACACTCTCATAAGTTTACAAGAAGGCAAGAAGCAACCCGGACACAATAAATTCAGATTCAGATGAACCTATACAAATCTATAACATTTTTTTATAATAATTACTAAAAAAAAAAATTAATCTCTAAGATTTTTCCCCCCCTTTTTTCAGAACAATCCTTATCATGAGCAACCATGACGACACTCTCACAAAACCAAGCTACCTAATCTTGAACAGCTTTAAAACCATTACTTGATTATCTACAATGCCATATCGCAATGGACAAGTTCAATCGGTTTACAATCATTAGAACTAACACAATAGCAATAACAGTAAAAGCATGGCATGCATAGGAGACGCAATATACTAATAGAAAAGCGAATTGTTTCTATCATCGCCTATAAATTCAACTTGTTGGCAAGCAAGCCAGTGCACTGTATTATCCTTTTTTTAAGAAAATCACAGCCACAACAAAAAAGCAAAGAAGATCCTACCAAATGCTAACATCTGATAAGTCAATTTTTCTTAACAGATTTTTTCTTCGAATTAACAACGAACTGTGGCTTGGGATGTTTTTCAGCCTCGCTTGGATCCAACCATTTGAGAGGATGGCGATTAAAGAAAGGCCAGTTTGGCACAGTTATCAGTGTGGTGAGAACAACCCCGCCAGCGTATACCAAAATCATCATCTGAAATGATCCCATAATGTAACCCGTAGCAAACGCCACTACCGCGAATGCCAACAACAAAATTTGCATCAGATGCTCTGCTAATTTTTGCCCTTGCCAATCCATCTACAATTGAACCATTAAAAATACACCCAAAAAAAACAAAATTAGACCCACCGTCATAGAAAAAAAGAAAACTTTCACGATATCAAATATTTCGAGTGAATTGTTAAACTCTAACGCGACAACAAAAACCTCATATCATCGATTGTGATAAAAAGTGAAAATAATGATTCTATCATGTAGATCTTAAAATATTAAGTTACAAACGAAACCCTAAGGATCTGTTTGCTGCTGAAGAGAATAATAATAATAATAATAATAATAAACTATGTAATTCAAATTCAAAGTATTTTGAGAAAGAGCAATGATATAGTGATATTTTGCCCAAATCATGGCCACAGAAACGGCATTTCCTTTGACAGTTTATTCAACACAAAAGGTTCTAAGGATAATGAAATTTATTAATATAATCACAAAACTACTAATACTATAATTAAAAATCGCAAAGGACAGGGCTTTGAAGGCTTGCACTTACAGCGATCCGATGAGTCAATTGAAGAGAGGAAATGTGTCCGAACGTCAAAAAAAAAAAAATGCTTAAAAGGGTCGAGCAGAGCACAGATCTGAATGAACATGTCTATCAGTAAATGTAATAATGTATATTGTGAACGGTAAACGTTTGAAGGCCGTAGGATTGGATTACTATATGCACGCTCAGGTCAAGAGAAAATGCTAACCGTTGGGTAACGCAGAAATTAGTAGTTAGACTACTAGGAATTATCTGGTGGATAAGGCTCTATTTTAAGACATTGCAACTTGCCACTAGGATGGGCGGGCTGAAGACAACTTTTAGGATTTAGTAAACAGCCACTTGATTTATTTTGGTTAAGTAAATTTACTGCAAAAATTTTATGATAACTATATTTTTCTTTCTAGAGTTTTAAGCGTCAACAACTTATCATCTTACTACTAAAATATTAACACTTTTTTAAAATTTACTAAGATTATGAGGGTATTTAATTACAAAGAATACAAAAGTATTTAAGAAATTTAAGTATATAAAGAATCGATTCAATACATTTTTCATATATATTAGATTTAAATCTAACTTCGGATCAATCTAGATTGATTGATTCACCATTTTATGGAATGCATAATAAAAGAAAAGAAAATAGTAGTCTTGCCACCATTAAACAATTACAGCTAGCTAACAACTGTGGTAAAAAATAAAATAAAATAAAATAAAGCTAGTTAACAGCTCCTTAAGCTTTACCTCTTCTTCTTTACAAAACCCACCATTTTCAACAACAAAAACATTAATTTTACCAAACCTTTTGGTGCAGCATGTGATGGCTGGAGTCCAAACATGAAATGACTCCTCCGGATGACGCGAAAATAGACTTAGAAGTGAATAAATTAAGCTCAGTTTTGGGGTAATAGAGGAAGAAGAGGTACTATTGGTTCTTCATCAAAATGTTCTGATTTTGATGTTTGATGTCGGGATTGAAGTTAATGATTCTTTCGTGCTGGGCGATATCAAGCTAATAATATTTCTCCGAATCCAATCCAATCCAAGGATCACAAGCTTCAAAGATCATCATCACAAGCTCTATAAGAGTAAAACAGACTTTTGACACATATTCTATTAACTATTCTGTTAATTTTAACATTTTAGTGGGAAATGATAATACTTTTAAGTAAAAAATATATTTGTCAGAAAAATCTAGTAGTGGAATGGTACATAGAATAAATCAAGTAGGTATTTGATAATATCTCAAAAAATAAATTAAAATGGAGTTTATCTTTTCTTTATTTCTTTCTTTCTTTTTTTTAAATTAATATCAAAATAATATAAATATGTAAAAACTATACTTTACAATCGTATTTAGCATATCTTTTCCAAAAAAAAAATTAATCATACTCTCTTAAATCTCCCATTTGCCCTTTTATTTTGTTGTGAGACTGAGACCATGTTAATTGGGATTGGGCTGTATCACCTATCCCTCTTCCCAAACCTTGTCACTTAAATTTTTTTTCTTAACTCTTTCCTGATTTGTGTGCGTGACATCTTTGTGCAAGAGCCATGCTAATTTTCTAGGATGTCTCAAAGGAGACTATTTTTAAATATTACGGTTAAAATATTACAAGTAACTTATTTTATAAATTCTGATAAAAATAGTGTTTCATAAAATTTTTAAAAATATTTATTTTATAAGTTTTTGTATTTTGATCACAATTTTTAAAAATAAGTAGATGATTATTTTTAATAAACAGCTTATTAAATAAATTAACACACCTTTTTTAAATTTTTATTATAACCTCTATTTTTAAAAAAATATAATAATATCTTATTTTTCGTAAACCCTAATTATCATTACTTTGCTCAGCACTATCTTTTTTCCAAAGCGCCATCATTCTCATTAAGTTCCCAAAATACTTGCATTGTTTCTACAGAGCCAGCTCTAACAAATTACAAATAAATCTCTGAACAAGGAGTTTTACACCGAACCAATCAATTACAAAATATTCAGACTCGTTTAGCTGTGAATGGAATTTGGTTTAGAACGACAATTCATACACCCATATCTCTAAACTTCAACATAAGCTTGAAAAATCTTTAATTTTCATAAAGCTCCAACCGCATCACTGAAGATTCTAACAAAACAGTAAACTAAACAAAATATGAAATAAACAAAGTATGATGTCTGATTTGACTAAATAACATCTCAGTCACTATTAAAGGTAACAAAACTCACTTCATCAAGAACACAAAATAGAAAATCAAGGCACTCTCCGATTGCTAATAAGCTAAACCTCAGACAATTACTTCTTTGATTTGCTAGTTGCCAACTGGGTCTCAGGCTGCAAAACAAAGAAAACAAAAAAAGACATTATATAAAGTATAACTTCTGAATTGCAGTCACTCATAAGTGAAAACTGTGAAAGGTAATAATATTACCTCTTTCTTTACTGGCTCTTCCTTTTCAGACAAGGTCAACTCGATATGGCATGGAGAGGACATATAAGCTGGAGATTTTTATCAAGTTTACTATCAAATATGAAACAAACATCAACATAAAAATATTAAGCACAAGTGGGAAAGAACTAAAAACATACGGTTAATTCTTCCATGAGCACGGTATGTGCGGCGCCTTTGCTTTTGTGCCTGGTTGACTTGGATGTGAGAAATGTAGAGTGCATCAACATCCAAACCCTTCACCTGAAATATTATTCATTAACCACTTATTAGCCAACAGAAATTATGCAGATGGCAACATTCCATAAACATACGTAAGAGACATACTTCAGCATTACTCTCGGCATTCTTGAGCAAGTCAAGAATGAACTTGGCAGATTTGACAGGCCATCGTCCCTGTCCATTTGGATGCCTGTTCTTTGCCTGAGCAGTACGTCCAACACCACCGCAGAAACGTGTGAAGGGAATGGCCTGTTTATGGGCCATAACATCCTCCAAATACCTCTTGGCCTTGGTCAAAGGCATTTTCCTGAGGGCATGGGCAGTTTCTCTCGTGTTCTATAAAACCAATAAAAGGAACAAAGAATCAAAATTTTCCACAAGCAAAAAAGTAGGAGAAAAAAAAATTCAAAAATAGCATGCTCAAGACATTTTACATCATTTAATGAAACAGTATTCGTGGGCACAGCATAAAGCAGACGATAAAGTCTACCAAATCAGTTTTCATTTCAGAGCAAGTTTCTGCATCAGGGCTTCATTAGCTGTTATAACTGAATAAGACTATTTCATCCATTTCGAATTTCAGAAACAGAACCTAGTGTATCAAAAACAAAACACTAAGCAACAGGCATAGCATGATTAAAAAAAAAGGCAATTCATCAAGGACACATTTTCCAATTGCAGTACAAAGCACCAAAACCATTTTGCTAAACAACGACCAAAAGGAGCACTCTAACAATCAAACTAGGAGGGAGAGAAAAATCATAACCTAGGTACAATCTAACATAAAATGTGACATCATTTACTGAACCTTCAGTCACCAATAACAACAGAGGTTCACCCAATAATAATGCAGTTATTTTTCCTGAAGTTTACGAGAGCCGTGTTCACAGAAGGCAACATGACCCTGCTTTTTTCATCAGGTTGAAGAATTACACATATAGTTGGGAGGAACAGATTACAATACGACATTTTAAGAATTCAAACATCAGGATATTTAAGTCAACAATACAAATTTAACATAAAATGTGACATCATTTATCGAACCTTCAGTCACCAATAAAAACAGGGGTTCACCCAATAACAATGCAGTTATTTTTTTCCTGAAGTTTATGGGAGTTGTGTTCACAAAAGGCAACATGACCCTGCCTTTTACATCAGATTGAAGAATTAGAAAAATAAGTTGGGAAGAACAAATTACAATAAGAAACAATGTGCCATTATTTACTGAACCTTCAGCCACCAATAACTACAGAGGTTCACCCAATAACAATGAAGGTAATTTTCCTGAAGTTTACTAGAACCATGCTCACAAAAAGGCAACAAGGACCTGCTTTTTTTCATCAGGTAAGTCAGCACTATTTCATTAGAGATATTGAAAATCACTTTATATTAACGACATTATAAAGAATCCAAACAACTGAAGTTTATGGGAGGTGTGTTCACAAAAGGCAACATGACCCTGCCTTTTACATCAGATTGAAGAATTAGACAAATAAGTTGGGAAGAACAAACTACAATAAGAAACAATGTGCCATTATTTACTGAACCTTCAGCCACCAATAACTACAGAGGTTCACCCAATAACAATGAAGGTAATTTTCCTGAAGTTTACGAGAACCATGTTCACAAAAAGGCAACAAGGACCTGCTTTTTTCCATCAGGTAAGTCAGCACTAGTTCATAGAAGATATTGAAAATGCATCACTTCATATTAATGACATTATAAAGAATCCAAACAACAGTACATCTGAGACAATACAAATTTAAACCAAGTGATGTCCAAATAAAGCTAGAAAAGAAAATTCATCTTTAACCATCAAAACAATCCCGCCAATGACTCCTTATCACTCCAATCATCTCCTGGTTTTACAGAACAGTCATAGCTCTTCCATCAACATACTAACAATAAGCTAGTACTTTAAAAACAACTACAAGCAAGCAGAAAAAAAAAAGAAAAGAAAAGAATGAAAATTCGTGGACATATTGATGATATAAAGCATTTGCAATCACACCAGTAACTGAACCATCAGCCACTAAAAATAAGACAATGTAATTGATTTCCTAATGTTAAGGGGAGACCTGCCAACAGTTCACTCAGGGGAACAGATCTCTAATTGTAACGTATGGCTCTTATCTAGACTACAACTTCTCACCAATAACTACCAACAATATTATAAACAATACCGTACCTTAAAATGAACCCTGAGATCAGAGCCCCTGGCCTTGCAGGCTGCAATATAAACATAACACTATATTTAGAACGAAACAGAAATTAATAATTGACAAAAAAAGATCTTAAAAAAGGATCTGCTAATTATGATAGAAAGAAGAGAAGATAAGTGAAATAAATGGAAACTGAGAGTTACATACACTTGGTGGGATTGTCAGGCTCTTTTGAGTACTTCACCTGAAAAGTTAAAAACAAAAATTTGGACCCAAAGCCATGAAGATTGCAAATAAAATGACGAAGACTAGTAGATAATAGATGTAATCAAGTACGTACCATGGCGGCTGATTTTGGATGCTGCCTCCGTATCAGTGAAGTTGGTTTGCTTTCCTTTGCACGAGCAGCAGAGAGGACGAAAGGCGATGAGGCCGTTTTATAGGAAAGGAAATGTGAAACCCTAGCTCCTTGTAAAACCTAATTGTCTGGCGTGGTCTTCATTGTTAATTTGGGCTAGGGTTTTGTAACTGGGTTATGAAAGGCCCAGTAAGTATTACTCTCCGGCTTTACGCCATCGTCTTATCACGAGGCAATTGCTAAGGGTGAGCATGGATTGGGTTGAGTAGCGTTTGTGAAAACCCAACTCAATCTACTATCGAATGTATTGAGATAAAATTAACTCAATTCAACTAAATCCTTAATCAAGGGTTGGGTTGATCAGATTGAAAACTTAAAAATTAAATTAAAATTAAAAATAAAATAAAGAAAAAGATATGAAATTTAAAATGAAACTTATTAAAATTAAATATAAATATATTATAATATAAAAATTTCATTCACGGTCTAGTATTCGATAAATAAAAATAAAAAGTAAATTATCTTAAAATTAAAAAAATTTTGACAATGAATTTCTAGATTTTATTCCTAGTTTCCCACATATCTTATTTGAATTCTAAATTTTGACCTTTTAGATAATTAATTAGCATCTTGTCCTATAATAATATTGTGTTTACTTACATGGAATGGGAATTGGAATTGGGGAATCTGAATGAATAATTTGTTTACTTTTCAAATTGAAGTTGGGAAAGGGAATGAGAATCGTGAGTCCTACACAAATTTGGGAATGATTAATGGAGTTGTGATTTCCTTGGGGGACTAGGGAATGGGACTCTCATTCCTTGAACTTCCAATTCTACCCCATTGATATTTTAATATTCCCAAAATGCCATTAATGAAGTTTTGTCATTTTTATATTTTGGTCCCTACAGAATTATGAAAATAATCAAAAATTTTATGTTATTTACAAATAGGTCCTTCAATAATAATAATAATAATAATAATAATATAAAAATTACATTAATTAAAACAATAAAATTTAATACTAATAATAATAATAAATGGTAACAATGATAATATTAATAAAAATAATAATAGCAATAATTAATAATAAAGTTAGTTAATATAATTTACTAATAATTATAATTATTATAATTATAATAACGACATTTAAATAATAATAAATAATAAATTTTAATAAAATAATATTAAAAAATAATAATGACATTATTATTATTAAAAAAGTTTTATTTAATTTTATTTTTATTATTATTATGATCATCATCAAAATTTATTAATTTTATTATTTTAAGTATTTTTATTAATGTCATTATTATTATTTTAATATTATTTTATTAAAATTTATTATTTTTTAGAGACTCCAACATTCTTAACATTTATTTAATTTATTATTATTATTATTATTATTATTATTATTATCATCATCATCATCATCATCAAAATTTATTAATTTTATTATTTTAAGTATTTTTATTAATGTCATTATTATTATTTTAATATTATTTTATTAAAATTTATTATTTTTTAAAGACTCCAACACTCTTAACATTTATTTATTTATTATTATTATTATTTTAATTATTGTTATTATTAAAATTTATTAATTTTATTGTTTTAATTAATATCATAATAATAATAATAATAGTTATTATTATAATTAACTAAGGGTATTTTAGCAACTTGAAACAATTCAGCTTATTTCGATTCCGACTCTAAGATAAAGTAAACACACTAATGGGATTCCAGCTCATTCCAATTAAGGGTGGGCAAATAGGATTTCGGTTCGGAGTTGTTCGGGTTTCGATTTGGGTTTCAACTCGTTCGGTTTGGATAATTCAACCCATTCGGTTTGAAACTATAAATCCGAACCAAATTTATGTTCAGGTTGTAAATTCTGGTTCGTGTAAATTAAAACCTAATTTTATTTCCATCCAAATCAGAAAAATTTGATTAATATCAAACAAATTTCTCACAATCTGATTCACAAATTAACTAATTAACATAAAAATTTCTAAATTTAACGATTAACAGAAAATTTAAAAACATTTAACAAAAGAAAAATTAAGAAATTAACTAACAATTAAAAAAATAAATTACTACAATTAATTAATGGGAGATCAGAAAAAGAAGAACAAATATTTGGTAGTGGAGGAAGAAAGGGAGAAGAAGAAGAAAGAAAAAAAGAAGAAGAATATGTTGGGCAGCAGCGGAAGGAAAGAAGAAGAAGAATAAGATGTTCGATAGCAGCGGAAGGAAAGAAGAAGAAGATGATATTGACAGTGGCAGAAGAAAATGAGGAGAATGAAGGAAAAAAAAAGGAAGAAGAAGTGGAGAATGAGTTAAGTGATGGCTAAGAAGTGTAATGTGCTGGGGACTAAGGGTTAATGAGTTTTTATATTATTTTTATTTTTTTTAATTAACTCGATCGGTTTTAGATTTTGAACCCATTCGAGTTTTAAATTTCAACCCAAACCGAACCAAACCCGAAAATCCCAACACCCACCCCTAATTCCAATTCCGATTCTTACAGCTCAAGTAAACAACTTATTTTGATTCTCATTTCTCATTCACATTTCAGCTCATTCCCATTACAGTCTATTTTGATTCCAACCCATTCCGATTACTGACAAATAAACGCAGCATAAAATGAAAGTAATTTATAATTATGTACAATTAAGTGTTTCTTACTTTCAAAATTAAAGTTATAGGACAATAAATTTACCAAGTAATTATATGCTACCACGTCAATCAATAGTCACATGCTCAGCTAGAATGTTTACTAGCTCTAAAACAAATAAATATCATTATTTACATGGGTTGGGTTGGATGAGTTCATCAAAATTAACTCAACCCAATAATTGGGTTCGAAAAAATTAACCCAATGAACCCATAATAATCCACTTAACCCTTCAAAATTAAATTGGGTTGGATTGAGTTTGCCCACCCCTAGCAATCGCTTTCTAGTTTCCACACATATTTTACCGTCGTGCCTGTGCCACGTATTTACAGATTTTCAAGATTTTTTCTTTGTGAAATCTCTAATATATATACATATATAATAGGGATCCAACTATGGTGTAACAGGTGCATCGTATTTGTCTTTTTGTGCTACCACCATTGGATCTAACAAAAAAGTCATTGCAAGACCACATGATTAGATATTTTTATTTTTTTAACAAAACAATGTAAATTCAATTAATATGAAAAAAATGTCCAATATTTTTTCACAATGCAGCGTCAATAAGTAGCTCTACTGGTATGCGGCATTACAGATGTACGATGGAATCTACTCATACAAATTAAGTTAAATCATGAGTCAAGATCTGTTAAAAGTTATAACGGTATTGCACTGTGAAAAAACTGAAAACAATAAACAGAATATGGGATTAAAACGACGATGCCTTCATTTGAAGACAAGCTCCACACTAGGGTTGATTTCATTGAAGACAAGCTCCACACTAGGGTTGATTACTTGATTCTATTTGTCACGAATAGAGCTGGCAAATTTTGACATGACCCGATTATCCGACATGAACACGACACGAATAAATAGGTATGAGTCATCAAATTTAACACGATTATTAAATGGATCGAGTCCGGATCGACACGATTTTTTCCGTGTCTGGTTAAGGTTAAAATTCTTAACCCATTTATCCGACCAATAGCACGATTATATTTTCTATTTTAAATTGAATTCTAAGTTCTTGTCATTAAAACTCAAATATTAAACGTGATTTTTTTTTAGAATGATGGACATATACATAGTGTTTCATTTATAAAATTATATATATATTTAAACTTCAATAGTGTAAATTTGTAATATTTTGGGACGTGTGTGTATGTATATACAAATGTCTAAAAGAAAATTTGTTAAATATATAGATATTAAGCGGGTTATTGGGTAACTCATTTGTTATCGATGTCGGGTTTGGGTCTCAATAGTTTAACAGAATTATTAAATGGATCGTGTTTGGATCGACCTAAATTTAACACGACCCGATCATCCGTTTTGCAAGTTAGAGTCACGAAATGTTACACTTCTACTTTTCACAGCAAATTATATTACCTTAAGAGGCTAATATTGAGTCACATCATAACTTGATACAATTTCAAAGTAAAATACAGATGATGAAGCTATTAATATAAATATTAGATATTGGACTGTTTATTGACTTTGATAACCCATCGCTTACAAAAGTAATTTTTTCTTTTTCAAACAACCTGGAGGTATACAAGCTAAAAGGTGTAGCTGGATCTGAAGCTAGAATAAGCAGTAACATCTGTCCAGTCTGGGAAAAGGCCCTTCAATTTCTTTGCTTCATCAACCAAAATTTGGTCTAGTACAGCAACCTCTACCCTTAATTTCTCAGAACTGCTAGCCTGCAATTACACAAAGAAAGTTGAGCAAACTTAAATTAGAAAGCTTGATTATTGGGATTTTTGTACTTTGGGCCGTGCCAAAATAAAAATGCTGTTGATCCCCATAGTTTCTTGATTGTAAAATATCAATAGTATAGTAATTGTAATTCCAAAAAAAAAAAAAAATAGCATGTTTATCATGTGCTGAAAAACCACTTGACCTAAAAGGTGCTTGAAAGGGTTGGCCTTGGCCAGAATAATAGTATTTAAGACGTTAATTTTGATTAATATTTCACTCTTATGCAAGCGGCATTTGGACTTTTTATTCCACTTTGTGTGAATTTAATTCATGTCTGAGTAGATTTGGACGCTAGACCTTTAGCTTTCATTTCACCTAAAAGTTTGAGCTGAAAGGGTGTAACCTAAACAACAGTATTTTAAGCTCGTTCAACAATACCGTCGCACAATAAACTACTAAAGATAAACTTCAAGAACAAAAGAACAAAAGATAGGAATGCAAATAAACTACTAAAGAATGAAGCCTTACTTCTAACCAAAAGGTCCAATTTTCATGGCTGGATCCACTGAGCCGACAAATGTATGATGGCGGGCCACCGTCAACTATTTCAGGAACTGTAAAAAAATTCACAAGGATAAAATATGCAATCAGAAATAATTCTATTGAAACCCAATTGAAAACCCAAAAGATTTTGCATACCTGGAACTTTATTGTCTGCAAATGACCAATTGGATAAAGGACCCGTGATGTTAAGGACTGCAACCCAAACCTCCTCTAATGAGCTGAAAGGAACACAATAAATATGCTGTAAAAACCTTTCTGTAGAATATGAACTCTGTCCTATATACTTATGAACATCAACCAAACAATATGTTTAATACATAAAACTTTTGTACATACTTCAGAGTACAGGCCTTGAGTTGGAGTTAAATTAAATCTATTTCACTTATTTGTTTATGTATTTTTAGTTAACACCAAGGTATTTTCAAGAAACTATTAAGCCACAAAATCATCCCAATTTTGATTCATAATTTCAAGTGGTTCCACATTCACTGTTTCAGAAAGGGCTTTCAGGCTACAGAGCCAAAAATTCGTAGTGCTCAAAAGAAATTAATGAGAAATCTTCGACTAGAAGAATGATAAGATATTACTACATTTCAATTTCATTCAACTTACCCCAGGGAAAGTTCCAAATAAACTCTTCGAGATCCATCACCAGAAGTTGTATGAGGCTTAGAAGTAGACAAATACGGGAAATACTCATATTGCTTTGAAATCTCATCACTGGCTGCAGGGAATTTCAAGCTTCTTGAGAATAAAAAGGATACTGGAAAGAGCACCTGCAAAGGATTCACACAGTTAAAGCATGGACTGCCATTTGAAAGAAAAGAAATAAAAGATCTCATATCGTAAATTTGATAATGCCATACCATCCAAGTTTCTCGTTGGGAGATATTAGCAGCTTCAAGAGAGAACTCTGGACCAATGTGCAATTCCTTTGCAACTTCAGGTGCATATTTAAAAAGAAACAGAAAAGAATTCGAATCCACCACGGAAAAATCAAAACTGGATTCCACGATCTGATTTGCATCTGTCAATCCCAGAGAAAATATTGTTTTAATATGAAGGAAACAAGAACTTCAAAGTTTAATCATGAGTGGAGCAGTAAACATTTCATCCCCCAGATCCGCCGGTGGGTTCAGGCCATGATCATTATTAGTAGCAAAACATTGTGCTTGTTTTAACTTTAAGTGTGCTAAAAGGTTTTCTGAATATTATTGATTCTATTTGCATTCAATACCTGCAGTAACAAATGTATGTTGAAAAACAACCCTCTTATGTGCATCCGTGCTATACGGAAAGAACTGTGATGAGAGAGCCAAGGCAAGCACAGTAAGTTGCAACAAAAATTGCAAGACAGATGACCTGGCTAGCCAGCGACCACAAATTGGTAAAAGAGGGCCCACGCACCAACCAGTTACAGCACCAACTGCTGCTGCCACTACAATATCTTGAATGTAATACCCTGCAAACGACGACCCGGTAATCACAACAATTCTTTTAAAAATCTATAAAACTTGGGAAATCAAACTACTTCAGCATCATGAAAGATGTAAGTCCAAAATCACTGACCATAAGGGGATGGAAAAGCTCCCATCATACCCATCTTCTCGATTAAAAATTGGACAAGAAACCCGCCAAAATAAACTGAGTATGTAATGCATGGAATTAGAGGCACAATGTAAAATAATGTTGACCTGAAAAAACAACTTTAATCAGACACCATTTTTTTATTCTGTTACCCTTTGAATATCCCTTTTGTATCAGGAAAATTACTTTCATAAGAGAGAAATATAAGTACCCAAAAAAAAAATTAAACTCTAGATAGAAACTTTTACATAATAACATGGAAAAAGAAAAATCAAAGGGGCTAGAAAAGGTATGGTACAACTGTCCATTGCAAAAGGCAACTAACTACATGACATAAATGTTTTTATATAGCTATTTATGTATCATTATAAAATGTCTTATATATGGACCATGAAACACAGGTTTAATTGGAAAATCATTAAAATAAATACCTCAATGATTGACGACCAAAAAAGTTAATCGATATGCAAAAGAAGATCCATGCAGGAAGCATAGAAGTAGCCACAATAAAAGTCAAGAAACCACCAGTCAACCCAGCTACAAGATAAGCCTGTTTTTACAAAAGTTATTTTAGCCAAACCAAATTACAAAACTTAATGAATGAAAAAAGACAATATGCAAATGTCATCCCATAAAGCAATAAATTGAACTGTTATGAAAAGATAACCTTATCTTGAAAATAATGTTCCCACTACTTACCATTGTAAGCGCAGCATAAAATCCAAATGCTCCCCAAAATCTTGCTTCATCAGATAGTGCCTGCAAGAATCATGTCATCACAGAGGTTTCTTTCGATTTACATTAAATCAAGTCATTGATGAGAGTCAGATTTGGTTATTGAATAAGCATGAAAATTCTAGAAGCTAACAAAAAGTGCATAAAGTTTTGTCAATTTAACACAATCTTGAACAACATAATTTTCAACCTCAAATGTACATAGGAAGAAGTAATTGACAAGAAGAAAGATACGACATTAAATGTCATTTTGATATTTCTTCAAATAGGTCGACGTGAGGCAGTAAATTACCAAGAATCTTGCACATCCACTTTCATGGTATGTTCAGCATCTTGTAGTTCCATAAATTGCATACAATTACGTCTGATAGAAAATATAAATCTAGCACATGAAGCACTTATTGACTGAAAGCTTACAAATTCATAGGTGATAATCTTAATTATATCCCCTTTGTGGTAAACTAAAAACAGAGTAAATGAAACTAAAATTTTACCTCCTTTGATGTCTTGAGAATCATAGCATCTTGAGAGAGGGGAAAATGACTCCAAAGAATTCTTGGAATTAAAAGACCAAGAAGAGCACAAGGGATGAACATCATGAAAGCCAAGAATGGCTGAGCAAACCTGCATTTCACAATAACCTTGACATATGTTTGTATTTTTGGATCTGGATACTCAAGCAGTTAACAAGAACCTTCAGAAATATCATTCTTGAAAAAACTAAGAACATGATGCAGTATGATAATGGCAAGGAATAGTCAAAAAGTGTGGTTTGCTCCCACTGCATGCTAAAAACATTATACAAGCTTACTCTCTCAAATTCAGACAAGCTATACCAATTACAGAAACTTTATTGTGAGAACAAATGTATGATTCCAGTTATTACAACAAAGTTTCATCCCAACACACACACGCACAAAATCATGTGTATGCCAGAAAATAGATAAAAGATGTAAACAAAAAGGCGCACCAGCTCATTGCATAACCAGAGAACAACAATCTTAGGACTGAAAAGGCAATTGGAAAAATAATTGCCAGTATTGTCCCAGTAGCATGGATCATCATTCCTGCAAAATAAACAAATTTGACAATGTTAAAGAAATCTTTGACAAAGGTTGAAGTTCAATATCAATATGCTCTTGAAGAGCAAAAAATATGACACAAGAATGCCTCCAGATAAAATAAACCAGCTGGCTAGTTTACCTTTCACAAAATCGCTGTATGTTGCAAACCAAGAATGTAGGCCAGAGTTCAGCAGACGCAGAAAGAATGGGACAGTGATGAAGATGACAATGGGAATCCCATGAAGTACCATGGCTATGCTTCTTGAATAATATATCTGAAAGATTCACAATCAAAGTAAAGGAATATATTAACCATCCATTAATATATTATTTAAATAATTTATTGTACTAGTTACTATGCAATAAATAAACTTTGAGCAGAGAACAAGCAATATTCATGTGGCTTACCATGAACCATGTCAAGTAATCAAAGAAAATAGCACGTTCATCCTTGTTTTTAATGCCAGTAGCTTCAAGAGATGCTCTATCATGGGCATTTTGCAGCTTAGAAGAATTGCTGAAGGCCTTAAGTACACTGAACAAATTATCTCCCCGCGCTTGCATACTTCCAGGTCTGTTTTAAAAAATCTTTAAAATGTAAGAGAAATTGCTTAAGGTTGAAATAAAACTAAAGTTCCACACAAGCAAATTTATACCAAAATAGCAGATGTAATTCATACAATAATCTGTCCACTGTATCACGAGCAGTATGGTAATAATAACCACCAATGAGAAAAATAATGTCCAGGCCAGGAATGTCCCCATAATCTTGAGAAAATATTCTGTAATCTGTATCTCCTGGAATAACAGGAAAAACATCCTACACATGGAAAGTAGATGCATAAGTGTGGTCAAAATCCTGTTGCTAGGAATTTGCATGTCTTGTATTGTTTTGGAACAATTAAGTATTCCAACGTAATGTGATCCTTCTCTCACAACCACAAATGAAAAGCTCGCTAGAAAGGTAGGAATTTTAAACTTAATGAACATATAGATACTAAATAAGAAAAACCTGCGCTGCACTATGTGCCATTGGGTATATTGCTGATTCAGCATAGACTAACGAAGGCCAAGAACTGGGCCCAGATTGACATACTAAATCTGTCATCCAACAATATTAAGGTCAGAATGAGCCTAGCAGCACCAAGAAATAAATTTAGCATCACAACAAAAGTTAAAAGCAGAAAACCACGTCCTCTAACAACCCAGGTTCCTTTGTGAGACCACATTGACAGAAAATGTCACGACATGACGATGATACAGAATCTAATTTGAATTGGACAATGCATTTTGTATGTGTCGTATAACACCCATCAACCAATTATCCACTGGAAAGAAACTTTGTTCCAGTCACAAACTAGTATTATTACAACCTACACACCATTAAAGTTGAAGGAAATAAAATTAGCACCAGAAGCTATCATACCAAGACCTCCCGTCCCAGATGCTTCCACATTTATAACAGCTCCAACTGAATCACGCCATTTATGAGCTTTCATGAAGCCATGTGCACCCTGAAACAACATAAGCACAGTACATTATAAATCCTTAAGTATTTGAGAAGTTCCATATAGAAAGAAATTCGTATTTTCATAAAACAATCAAATAACAGCTTCAGCAAGCTTGAGGTTGTCTTCCCCACTCTCTCTAAGTCTTCTTTCTATTTTTTCCCCAACCAAAAAAAAAAAAAAAATTAAATAGATTAATTCATCCTCCCACAAACTCTGTCACAGTTGCCCATTGATGTTTATCAAAATCCAAAATCACTGATCAATGCATCAATTTCACTTAATCATGGATATTTTTGCTTGAAATTTCATGAAATAACCAGAGCCTTCCAACTTTGAGAATAACATAACAAATCTAGTTTTGGATGTTGACAAGCAAATGCATGTTTTTTTTACCCTTCCTTTCTCTTGGTAAGAAACAAGATACTTGATTCAAAGAAAAGGAAGAAAATACAAAAGTGAACCACAGGTTCACAAGGGCAGCAAAAATAGCTCAGTAGACGGCTAACTATCAGCTATACAGTATAAAATACAGATATCTATTTTCACCACCCAAAAAAAAAAAAATTAAAGCTTCCAAGCAAGTGCCAAAGAAGATTTGATAACACAGATAGAAGCCTCTTCGAACTATCAAGTTTCAAAATAAGTATTGCTATGATTCTTACCAACATAAAAAGTTCTTCGGCACCGTTGAATAGAAAAATAATAGGCCGAGGGGGGATCCAACCAGAATCTACAGTAAGTCTAGCCAGTTCAAGCATCGATGCTGAGAACAAAAAAAGTGGAGAAAGAATGAAACAATGAAGCAACTATCCCCTGTAAAGTATCACCAATTCAGTGACAACATTCTTAGTACCCACCAACACATGAACCACAATCACCAGCACCAGGGGAACCAAGTGGACCATCAAAATGACCATTCACTAAAACTGACGGATCAGTATCTTGAGCATCTGCTGATGATATTCTGCCAAAAAATACAAGTTGTTTCACTCATAAAAAGTAACATGACTAATTCACCTATGCTGTGTTTTCTAAAAGTAAGTACACATGGATCAAGTTCTTTTCACATTGCAGCACAGACATACAAGAAGTCTCATGCATAATAAAATGCTCTATCATTTTTGTCGTGATATGGATAAAATAGTGTTCTCCTAACTCTTTCCTGTAAAATGATTTTGAGCTAATCGCCCTACTGCCTGCAAGATTTATCGCTATCATATTTTGTCCAACATTGAAAAACTTCTAATTGTTCCTAAACAATTGATTTTCATCCTACAAAATCAGTAATAAAAAATAAAAAAAAAAAATTCCAAGGCCATAATCTCAATTAACAAGGTTTACCTCATGGCAATATTTGTATGGTTTCTATACCCCAGAGATATACTGTGGCCTAAAAATATCATATTGAAGGAGCCATTAACAACATTCTCCTCAATCTCAATTCTGCATATTAAACAACAAATAATATAAGTGAATAAACACAACACAAAATTCCAAAAATCACTCTCTAAGTTTAGCACAAGACACAAATGGACCCATTAAAAAGTAAACAACTTAAACCTCAAGTATTCAAACAACATTACCAACCTAAATTTTGGTCCAGCTCTCTCCTTTATACCGTCCAACTGTGTTTTGATATACACAGCAGCTTCTCTCAAGCCCGGACGACCTTCCTGTTGACAATTTCAACATTAGAACAACTCTAACACAAGATATTATGAATATGTTTCTAATCGTCAAGCTTCTGCTTAAATTTGAAAGTAGAGCTACTAAAGTGCATGTTAAACACCCCCGCTGATGGCCAATGCTTATCAATCATTCACAGACAGCACTAGCGATTCTATTCCACGACAGCAGTAGGTTCAAAGCCACAACACTTCAACTTCATTTCCTATTGTTCTTTGACTGTATAAAATTTAATTCTCTCGACAAAGCACTTTATTCATTTTCTAATACAAATTTAAAACAAAGTTATCGTGGACTCACTTGGCGACCATCAATCTCATCGACCAAAACTCGAACGTGTTGAATAGCTCTAGCTTCGGAGAACCGATCAAGAGGCGCGTCGGAATCAAGCGGCTTCACAAATTTCAAGTGAACTATTGAGTAGACCAAGGCCGACATGAGTCCGTACATGAATGATAATACAAACAAAACTCTGAAAGCGGTGACGTCCCTGGAATCGAATCGAAAGGCCATTTTTTTTTTTTTTTGCTCTTTTCTCTCTTCTCTGGTTTTCGAAAATCCTCGAGGCGATCTTTCGTCTCTTATAGCTTCGAAGTTTCAAAAACGGCGCAGTTTAGAATAGATTTGAGGCGCAGAGAAAGTTGCTTGCGTGTTGTATAGATAAATGACAAAGTGTGTGTAATGTAATGTAATGTGTTTTTTTATGTGTCTGCTCTCGAAGATGCTGTTTTCTGACTTTCTTTCAACGAACTGAACTGAAGAGTGAAGAAATAAACATTACAGATGGAGCTCCCTCCGGTTGCGTAGCAAATCGTGAATTGTGTCGATGGGCGATTTGGCGAGTACTTTTAATTTTAAAATTTTTTAAATAATCGCCGAGGACCCTATGTGGGGCCCATTGCTTATTTGTATTCGTTTTGAATTGGCTTACTTGGCTCATCATGGTTAATTCCCCCATTCGGCAGCGGCTAAGTTACGTAACACTGTAACTAACAGCCCGCAGCTATTATTCGTTGGATTTGTTGACTGAAATCCAACGGATAGAAATTAATGGAATCAGTGGTGGAAAACTTGATAAAAAGAATAATTTCAAATACACCCACAAAAATCTACAATCACTATATATCCCTTCAGGCTCTATAAAAATCATCACTTGGCACCCATTTCATTACCAAATAATAATAAATTCTAACTATAACAGTTTGGATATTTGACCAAGTGAATTAATTATATTAATTTACATAATTTTTTAATATATAGAGATAAAGGAACCTTTGATGATTAGGTGTTTCATAAATAACACTTAAAAAAGAGAGTTTTTAATATTTTTTAAATAAATATAAGTATATTTCTGATAATAATTAATATATCATTGCTTAAAAAAAAATTCGTAGCTAACTCTTAGTGAGAAATTAAAACAATATAAAAAATTTTGTTTATATAATATTTAGGAATTTTTTTACAAGTTGAATTTGGAATCTTATGTTTTGGTACTTGATACCAATTATCATAAAATTGTACAAATTGTTCAAAAAATTAAAAAAATATATTTCAAATAAATAACTTAATTACCAAAAAAATTAGTTTTTGATATTTAAAAAAACATTGGGTAAAAAATTTTCAAAGTAATCTTTTTTGTAATGGCTATTTTAGTAATGCACATATCAACTCAAGGGGTATAATATAGTTTCTCAAAATTCAAACTAAAACGGCTAGATTTAATAGCAAAATAAATGGAATTGGTGGTGCAATGACTATTGTCAAAATTAAGGGGGGCATGGTGCCATATGTTAGAACATATGGAGGCTCGAAAAAGTTTACCTCAATTTTTCAATTAGAATGCCACCGGTTGCTCCAGTCACTTGACCCTCCTATTAACTCTTGCGTCACCCCCTTATTTATTAAGTTGTCATTTCTTAGTCTGTAACTAACAGATAATGTAAGGTAGCTAGACCCATTCAAAGAACATTGTCTTATGTTTTAAATTCAGGTAATAATTTTATGACGATGTTTGGTATGATTAGTGGCAAGGTGAGTAATGCTATCACAAAGGATGTCATTGATAATATATTCATGTTGCATGTTGAAAATAATTTCTCAAAAGAATACTTTTTTATTTTTCATTTTTTTAAAGGTAGAGAGGAATGATCAAAGTACAAAATTATTTTTTCATCTCTCTATCTCTTCTAAAAGATAAATTCGTATATATCACTCGACTAAAATTACATCTTAAAAGAAAATTAATACATAATACACTTGACATGTATTATGAGAATTTTTTAACACAATTATTTAAAAAATTTTAAACTAAAGTGTATACGGCATACTTCTACCTCATTGTTAGGATAAATACGTATTTTTGGAACACAAATTTTGATAGGTTTGTATTCAAAACCAATACTTAACATTTGTGATGGTTTTCAACAAATTACACAACGAATGTAATTTATAAAATTATTAAAATAATTTTAATAAAATAAAATACGTATGCCATAGTATAAGAATGTAATTTGCATTAAAATAAAAATAAAAATAAACTTCTTGTCAAAAAGAAAAAAAGGTTCTTTTCAAACATTGTGTTTTTTTCCCTCCTTTAATAGTCAAACATCGCAACTTAAAAGATTAAAATTGGTAGATTCTACAATACAAAATTGGTAGTTTTAAGGTAGCTTAAATTATATATCTATATATATATTGTTTTAAGTTTAATGGTAGCGTAAAGCCGTAAACCTTGAAAATTTTAAACGCGTAAGAAATTGTCAAATTTTGGTAATGATGTTCCATATCAGACTATCAGTAGATCCTAAGGTCCTAATTGCGAGGTTTATTTTTGAAATTTGTTGACGTGTATTTAATTTCGACTTTTTTAATGTGATATTTCTTTTGGAAAATACTGCATAAATGCAACCAAACTGCTCATCAAATCTTTACTACCCGTGCCATTTCCATAGAACTTACCAATTCAATTCAATCAACATTTGCAAAATGAAAGAATGTAAAGTATAAAAAATGTAAATATGTCACAGTATCTGTATCTTTATATATATATATATATATAATTAGAAAAAATAAGACACATGCAATGTATTCGCGCAAGCAATAAGCTTAATTTAATGGGTCGCATAACATCTAATTTTTGTAGCATGGTTGGTCGAGAAAAACAGGTCACATGAAATTTGGCTTTATAAATTATAAGCCACACGATTTCTATTGTGTTCATGGCAACCATCTCATTTTCTTACAAGGTTCTTGGTCACAACAAAGATCACATTTTATAGCATACCATGGGCCTTGCTTTTAGAGCTTGTTGCCAAGCATGTTGCTGGGTTGGTTAAAAATGGTTTTCTGTTGAGATTCCTTTTTTCCTCTTTAATTTATAAACATAAAACATACTTGTAATTAAACCTCTTTAGTTTATGTGAGCAGATTCAAACTTTATATTTTTCATTTTCATCTAAGAAGAGATTTTAATAACTGAATTATAAGTGCACAACAAAAATAAAAATAATTTAAGTTCTTTTTTTAATACCAGCAAACATGTCAAGTATGATTTTTGATAAAAATCTTTTCTTTCTTGATTAATTTTTTAATACTGCAAAATAACCAAAATGTTTTATAAAAAATACTTATAACTAAATATCAATTATTTAATTTTCTTACATCCTATCCTAAGATTCGAACTCAGATGACCACTGGTTAAAATTTAAAAGAGTTGGAAGTCAAATAAATGAATTTATTAAATATTTTTGGCTTTAATGGATGCCAAAGTCTTTGAAGACATTGACCTTTATTTACCTGGTTCATCAAAGACCAAGTACACGAACCATTTTTTTTTTTTTCTAAATTTTATTTTGTTTTAACATAATAGAGTTTCACTTTACTTTAATTCCAGTATTGCACTTCAGTTGGGTACACTGAAGCGGCATCCGCGGTGATCTGGGGATTAACATAGCAGAGCCGGTACTCGTTATCTGCGAGAAGGTAAATATGTACTTATCTTACAAAATGATTATTCAGTAAAATTAAGTTTTAAGTTTATTAAGAGCCGGACGGCACAGAAAGCATGTTCATAAATCATGAAGATAAAGTGAGGCGCTGCTCATCATCATTCCGTTTTGTCTAAGGTTATTAATCAAACGACACCGGGTGATGCTACAGCACCAGTGCGAAGATAAGACTGTTGATGGAACATCGAGAGATCTCCAAAATGTTTGAAAAAGCGATACTCTCTCTCATTTTCCTTCTTCTCCTCGTAATTACTTACTCAGTTTTCATCGGAACCGTTGATATTCGATCACACTTCTTCCCTTTACTGCAATCAACGGCACAGTCCTGTTCAGCACCTCTCAGAGTCTACATGTATGATCTCCCTAGGAGGTTCCACGTAGGCATGCTGGATCACGGTAGTCCCGATGGTTTACCCGTGACCGGTGAGAACCTGCCACGTTGGCCCCAGAGTTCAGGCATCAAGAGGCAGCATAGCGTTGAGTATTGGCTTATGGCTTCGCTTTTGTACGACGGCGAAAGTGAAGAGAGAGAGGCTATTAGGGTTTCTGATCCCGAAACGGCGCAGGCGTTTTTTGTGCCTTTTTTCTCTTCCTTGAGTTTTAACACACACGGCCACAACATGACGGATCCCGATACCGAGTTTGATCGCCAATTACAGGTAGTTACTCTAGTTAATTGATTTCTTTGTCGATTTAATTAGTGCTGCAAATTTAGTAATTTAGAGGAGGGGAAAAAGTTGCCTTTGAATTTTGCTGTTAAATTTGAATAATATGTGTTTTGTGAAAAAACAATAATGTATCTGCTTAATTGGAAACTGGGAGTAAATTGAAAAGTAGCACCAGAATGCAAAGTTGAAGTTACTGGCTTTTTAAATTAGAGAAGTCAATAGGTGTGGCAGTGAAGTTAGTTGTTGATTTTATTTAGAGAGCTGATGCAGTGATGTTGAAAATGAACGATTTTGAACATTTCTTTTGGAGTTTTCTGTCGGTCCCCGAATACACACACACACACACACATATATATATATAAAAGTTCTCGTCCCTCAGTAGGCACTTACTTTAGCCAAAATTAGATGTAGGGGAAATTACTTTACTAATCATATGGAAAAAATATGAACCGCTCTTTTTGCATTTGGTGTAATTGTTGTATAGTGTGTTTTGGTTGGTTATAAATTTAGAATTGCTAAGGTGTGGGGGAGGATGGAAGGTAAAGGAGCCTGTTTGTTAGTCAATTCCAAATAACATCTCCCCTTTCTGTGAACATTCTTAAGCAAGGATATTAAAGTTTTCACAAGTTGGATAATGAGCTCTGATTGCAGAACCTGCTATTGTAAACTGTGTGTCAATCATGGAACATAAAAAGCTTTACCCATTGCTATATTTTAGGAAATTTGCACATCTTCTCATTTTTCTTTTATCTTTTTTACCTCCTTTTTTAATTCACCTCTGCTTATCAACTGCTCTCTCTATTCAATTGTTGCACTACTTATTTTCTGCATTTTGAGATTCCTTCAATATCTGATTTTTTATTTTTTTATTTTTTTTTTCATTTTTGGACTTGTCAACGTCAGTTGCTTCTGATTTCAGATTGAGATACTGGAATTCTTGCGGAATTCCAAATACTGGCAGAAGTCTGGAGGCAGAGACCATGTAATTCCAATGACACATCCAAATGCTTTCAGATTTCTTCGACAACAGGTGAATGCATCAATTCTCATTGTTGCAGATTTTGGCCGCTATCCCAGGAGCATGTCAAATCTAAGCAAAGATGTGGTCGCTCCTTATGTACATGTTGTGGAATCCTTTACAGATGATAACCCTCCAGACCCATTTGTGGCTCGCAAGACACTTCTTTTCTTTCGGGGGAATACAATTAGAAAAGATGTATTATAGCTTAACCTACGATGTCCGCATTTGAAAACCAGAATATCAAACTGGAATTGATTAGTTCTGATCTGTTATGCTGCAGGAAGGCAAAGTTCGTGCCAAACTGGCAAAGATATTAATTGGTTATGATGATGTTCACTATGAACAAAGTGCACCGACAACAAAAAGCATTAAAGAGGTATGTAGTGAAGCGCTATGTAGATCATAGAGTTATTGTTCGGGTCCCCTAAATAAGATCTATTTATTTTGTCCGATCAAAGTATTTCTGAGAGTCATAGAATGTGATATTGTTGAACCATTACAGTGCAAGCTGCCTGTACATTCTCGGAATATCTTGCATCATGCCGTGCTTGCACCCTTATTCTTTTCGTACATGAAGAGAAATATCATTTTGGGAACTGGGAATGACAATCATTAGAGACATAGGAACTAGATTTTATGTCTGTTCTTATTGTCTCCAGCTTCTATCCTAAAATAAAAGGAATGTGTGTGTTTATGTCAAGGGTAAAATGAAAATTTTTTCACTAATACAGGAGCGACAATGACTTCCCAGCTAGGGGTGACAAATTGCATAAAATTGTGTTTACCTAAGTGGTTTGTTCTTATAATAAGTTTTAACCAGAAATTCTCCTATTTCATCTAATTTTTTCTGTTCCTCTCTCATACCAGTCTATAGAAGGGATGCGTTCATCAAAGTTCTGTCTGCATCCTGCAGGAGACACGCCATCATCATGCCGTTTGTTTGATGCTATTGTGAGCCACTGTGTTCCTGTCATCGTGAGTGATCGGATTGAGCTACCCTTTGAGGATGAAATTGACTACTCCGAGTTCTCTGTTTTCTTTTCTATAAAAGAGGCAGTACAACCTGGTTATATGATTGATCAGCTCAGGCAGATTCCAAAAGAGAGATGGATTGAAATGTGGCGGCGTCTTAAAAGCGTCTCTCATCACTACGAATTCCTGTACCCACCAAAGAAGGAAGATGCTGTCAATATGCTTTGGAGACAGGTAAAGAACAAAATTCCTGGAGTCCAGCTAGCTGTACACAGACATCGAAGATTGAAAATTCCAGATTGGTGGAGTATGTGATTTATGTTCCTTATGTGAAACTGTACATTTCACAATTTTTCCATTGTTGGTGGTGGCAACCCATTTGGGGGGAATAATCACAGGTAGTCAGTAGATCTTAATTCCCATTGTTTGCCGGCTTACATTTTGTGTAAGTGTAACATATAGAGCTTTTTTCTTTCTTTTTTTTTTCCCTTGCTTGATTATATGACTGATGACAAAGGATTGGTGCAGAAGCGAGTTCTGGATAATGTAATGACATAGGGCTGTATACATACAGAATTCAGTGTCTTCCAACTGGCTGTAATATTTGTTGATGTGTTCATATTGTACTGTAATGAAAGTAGTCTATCCTATATATCTATTTGGTAATTAGTCATTCAATTCAATGCCTTATATTACAGTGTTTTGCGCGAAAGTTATCCCCGTTCGGAAAGAGACGATGAACGAGTGTCCACTAGTAAATTGCTGAATCTAATTGATGTGAGAATGCTCTCCGAAGTCTGCAAATAGCTAGTCGAGCGCAGAGGTTATATCTGTGCTCGTGATACAACTACACAGCTTGGTGCCTGAGAATGGTAGGAATTATTCACTGTCGGCAGATAATTTTACATGGGACTATAGCTTTGCTGCTTTGGTAGTATCATTGTTCGTTATTTAGTATTTTAATCCGTGTGCCGGTTCCTGACAAGTTCATTGAAGTGATTTAAGAATCCGCCACGTAGTAAGTATTGAAACCCATTTCATATTATCAAGTCGGGTTTTTACTATTATTATTTTTTTTTTAATGAAAGATACAAATTAAAATGTGTTCCTTAGGAAAAAGGCCAATGATAGCTTATTAAAATTCTCAATATGGTGATTATAACTAGGAAAATGTTTCTTGGTGAGAAGTGCGCAAGAATGGCGAGAGAAATTATTTATTATTTTTTAAATTTTTTTAAAACAAGAATGGCACTAGTTGGGGGGGCGAAAACAGCAGCGGTTTCTCGTGCCCTTCTAGCGCCATTCTTATGGCTAGCAGAACTCTTATAATTAATGACAAGAATTTCTCATGATTCGAACATATTTAAAATTTAAAAGATTTTTTTGACACATTTTTTATTTATGTATAATTAGGATATATATTTTATTCACATCTATTAACTAATGACTTGTTACAGAAATCTTGTCCTATTTTTGGATTAATTAAGGATTCTTTTAATTATTTTCAAGTTGTACTCCGCTATTGTAATAACCATGTGATTAGGAAAAGTATTTTGGAGGACAAATTTAGGGGAGAGGCGTGGGTGACATCCATGATTCTTGTTGGCTTGTTGCCATGCTTTTGAGACGCAAAATGGACGTCTTAAACCTAATTTGTTGCCCTTTCAGTTGCGCATTAAAATCTACGTGGCAGTCATATCAAATTCGAAAATCAGGTGACCGGCGGTGGACGAACATATACAAATATATAACAGTTGGGGGCGTAGCCAACTCCAAAGACATTAGCCTTTATGTGCTTTTGTCGCCAGATTGTTTTTTATTTGTAAAACTTGATCACCACTCCCAGCTATCCTCGAACACTACTCCAGCGAGTAAGAAACACCCCAGCTTGTTTATTATTAATCTGTTAAATGTGAATGTAAATGTTTATCATGAATGTTCATCAAGTTTTCTTGCATAAAACAAAAAAAAGCTCGCTCAAAATATAGAGTCCGTTTGGAATTGAGGTGTTGTAGCTTTTAAGCTATAACTGCTGTGGAAAAAAAGCGATAATTATGAAATAAAAGTTAATAGCCTGTAGTAAATAAAATTTTTAAATAATAATTTTAACAAAATTATTAAAGATATAATAGATTTTTCATTATACAAGTGAAAAATTATATTAACATAGTTTCCAAACTATAGCATCTCGTGTTTACCAAACATTTTAGTGCTGTAGCTTAAAAGATACAACTGCTCAACCTCAATCCCAAACGCACCCATAACAACAGAACATTATGATAATTAACAATGTTCTGGTTCGATAACAATTTATAGTGTCATCTATCATACCAACAGTGTTTTAATAGGACAAGTTCGGATCATTATCTTGGTTTACTATAATCAACTCTCAACTGTTGAGCTCTTCTACAGCTATTGCTTTGTTCAGATTTATTGTAAATCACAATTTCAAGCCTTCAATAAACCATAGCATAAATGACTACATAGTAACTTTTGATAGACCAGAGTTTACTTATATATTATGATTAAGTATAGAGGCTCTTTACATATTACTAAAAAATTATCTATCTCATTATAAGCAAAAAATAACACAATTATATATTATATTTGTTCATAGTATACTACTATATGAAGCATAACAAAATTAAATTCATTAACATAATATTTACTGACAGAATAAAAAAACTTATTAGTATTGTTCTTTGATATTTGATATTTAATATTAATCACGTATTAATTCTGTAAAATATAAAATAATTAAAATATTATATAATTATCCATAACATACGAGAAATAAATACAACAAATTGATCAAGAGGAAAACTTGTGGACGTGTATTCCACTCTCTTTCGAGGGTTGAAAGATCACGTTTAGTTGTCCGTCGAAGAGTCTCGCCTACTCTGATTACTATTCGGGTGGGGAGTTTTTACGAGACGGCCATGTGGAATCTGAAGATAGTTTTTGGACTTCTTGTCACACTAATGAATGAGTTAATACTCAAGTCTCAACAGTCCCTCTATTACAAAATTACAAATTAGTCTCAAAAGTCTATATTGCCCCTTTCCATCTGAGCCAAGTAACGGCATTTTTCTAGTATCTTTTCCCATCAATATCTAAAAGAATTAAAAATTATGATTCAATTGAAGTATAATTTTGACAAATATAAATTTTTATATTAATTCTATATGATTATATTCACTTCTTACTTCATAGCAATATATACCTGTCATTTTACTGAGAATTCTTATAAAACTAAGATATTTGATTATTTGACGTGTAAGATCAGAATTTTGAAGAAATGTTTAAACTATTTCAATTATTATATAATTGAAAAACACAACATTGTATTGAAGTAATGCGGCATCAATTGTCGTCTGTTATTGACTTTATTATCCTCATACAATTTGAAATTAAATTTTGAGAGGAAAAATAGATCAGCAATAATGAAGGTTCGTCTGTTTGCTTATAGAAGGAATTGGAAACACTGTGAGAAATGATTTTTAAAATTACGTGTAAAATCGTGTACATGACCATAACAAGCAACAAGTGGGTAATGCTGTCATTTCCTCAGAACCAGTCTCAGAAAAATCGGACCGTGGCATCGCTTACCCTTCTCTCCCCTCCCCCACTTGCTTCAGTTTCGTTTCTGCTGAGTAACTGTTAATGTTATTGAGAAGATGAGAGTAATTAGGAGTCAGGGAAGCTGCGTGGCAATCCGTACACTCTCTCCTTCGTCTTCAATCAATCGCTGCTCTCACTCTCACTCTCACGCCTTTGCTCGAGGCCCCGCTTCTTCAGGTACTTTATCAATGCCATGCTCATTTGATGCTTCTATAACCTCTACGATCTATTAAGATTCAAACCCCTTATTAGGTTTGTTCATATACTTCATCTTCATGTTTTGGCTAGTAAGTTGGATCCCCTGCTCTTTGTTATTACTTTCAATTTTGTATAGGGTGTATGATGTTCTTCGTCGTTTTGGCTTCTGAAATTTTGAGTTATTCTTTTTAGCCTTAATTGATAATAAAAAAGATTAGATTTTTAGTTTTTTATTTTAGAGGCATTATCCCATCAAATCTGGTGCATTTGGTCAATCCTATTCATGGTGTTTGTTTCTGTTTTCGGACTCCGAGAGTGTGAATGCAGTTGAATTTGTGCGAGGTTTTTTTTTTTTTTTTTCTCTCAAAAAGGAAACAGAAAAATTTGTAAAATCTTCTTTCTCGTTGCTGTACTCTGTGACTGTGCCGGATTTGTCGCGATCAACGGTTTCTGCAAAGCTCAGGTCAATCACTGACCATCCGTCCATATTACGTGGGCCCACTCATGATTGACGGTCCACATTTGGACTCGCTGTCCGGTGCACGGAATATTTAGCATAAAATAAGTGCATAATGAATAACGAAGTAACCAATCCACGTAATATAATAGCGACCCTTACAGGTCCCCTCTTCTGTCTTTACGTGAAAGAAATAAATGCCTCAAGTTTTGTTCGGAAAATGGACATGAAAAGCTCTGCTATTTTTAATATCGATAATGTAGCTCTGGTTTCTTATCTAATAGACCGATTCGGTTCCTTGGGCATATAATAATATCCATTAAAAGGCAAAATGGTACATGCACTTCGTGTTGACTGACCATTGACCCTTTTTTTATATTGTTTCACATGCTGCTGTTGTTTTATTGATAATAAATTGGTTTTTTAGTAATTTAAAATCAATTCTTCATTTTCAGTAATTTAGATTAAAAAAGTTTCCCCTTTTCTATCATGAAATCGATGCAAGATTTTTTCTCTTCTTTGAAACTCATTTTTTTATAAATGAAGGGGGTGATATTCAGCTAACTTAGCTAGATGTTATAATCCACTTTCGTCTTTCGCAACTCGTTACACAGTCTCCTCCTGAGCGCGTGGTTTCATGGTTTCCAACCAAACTGGATCAAGCGCTCACATGGATTCCATATGGCAAATGTTCCCATGTGGTCGGAATGGGGTCCCAATCTCCCAGCTAAGCGCGTGTCCAAAACTTTATACTTTATGTTTGTCGGACGCATGAAGACAGACAGTACACGACTGTTCAGTGCTTCAAATCAATTACCAACGGACTCTGTCTCCTGATCTCCTCCACGTCGATCATGAACGTATAATCATGTTCAGTTAATGCGTATGATAGTATGTACCAGAGCTTGTCTTGTATTGGGCTTCTATTACACCTTCGATGGTCTCACTACTTTGTAATTAATTGATGTGATTGCTTCCTTTCCTTTCCCACAAAATGGTATGTTTTATTACAAAATCAGAATCAGAATCGGGACATCTCTCTCTTCTGTGTTCTGAGCAGCACCTGGAACATGTCTTGAGGAAGCTTAACAATTAGTAGTGGTTGCTCATTCTAGCTAAATGATATGAAATGCTTTGGAGTAGTTCGTGGGACAGGTGGCTATAAGATTGTCTTGTTGAAGTTGAATTGGTTTTCGCTGCGTTTGAGTTCTTTTTGAGTTTTTGTTTTTGAAGAATATAAATGAATTTTAGTAAGCAGATTGTAGAGTAATTAAAAAAAAAAAATTTATTTTTTAAGGACCATCCAAACGGCTAATGTGTGCAGATGATGCTACCTGTGGGACGCCTACTTGGATTGGCAAGGGCTTGACGTGTGTTTGTTTCAAGAGAAAGGGAACTTATGAGCGGATTTGCATTAACTTGACTCCCCAACAGGCAAGTCCCTCTTGTTAATGAAAATGGAAGACATGCATTGCTACTCGTTTTAGTTTTCAATGATAAACCGTCAGCTATTTGGCTTTATTATTTCAGTTTTGGTAATTGGACGGATTGACATTATTAATCACTTAACCAACATTGTTTCTAAAGATTGCTGCTCTGTTTTGTGGTATCCTTGATAGTTTTTTCAAGGTAAGTGTGCAATGTGTTCATGAAATTATTTTGAAAATTTCCAGGAAGAAAGACTGAGAAGGTTGAAGCACCGAATGAAGGTTTACTTTGATGCCTCCAGGTCTGATCACCAGGTGTGGTAATGTGGAAATTTCTTGATATGTGAATGTTTTTCTAGTCTACTCATGCTATGGAGATGCAATTTCAAAGCGTGTGTGTGCCTGTATTTTCCTCTTTTCATTTTAAGCAATTTATGTGTCTGGAATTTTCATGACGTCAGGAAGCTTTGAGAGCATTGTGGGCCGCCACATACCCTGATCAGGAGCTCCATGGCTTAATATCTGATCAATGGAAAGAAATGGGATGGCAAGGAAAAGATCCATCTACTGATTTCAGGTTCTTTTACCTTGTCATGCTGCTTATATTTCCTCTATGATTTCCTGGCTTGTTTTTTCCTTCTATATCAGTAGCTCAAGACAATTTGCCTGATGAACAGAGGAGCAGGATTTATTTCTTTGGAGAACCTATTGTTCTTTGCCAAGACATTTTCGGTGAGATTCTGAGTGTTCAGTTTAGTTAGGACATGGAAAGTTATAGTTTTATTCCAATTTGCGTGCACAGAATTAACTGTTTGATTTATACTTTTTGGTTCACTGTTGCAGACATCATTTCAGCGTTTACTAAGAAAGCAAGGAGGTAAGCGAGCTGCCTGGGAATATCCATTTGCTGTTGCTGGTGTAAACATCACATTCATGCTCATGCAAATGCTTGACCTTGAGGCTAGTAAGTGGAAATTAAGGATCTTTTTCCCTCAGAATTTGGATTAACACATCAAGAGTGATCAAGTGCAATTTGAGAAACTCTATGCTCTCTCTAAATCTTAAACTGAGCTTAATCTCCTAGAAAATGTAGAAACACCAACACTGATCTATTTTTAAGCCATAAGTTTGTTACGCTGAGAACACATTGCTAATGCAGGCTGGCTTTTCTTTTGCAGCAAAACCTAGGACATTTGTTAGATCAGTTTTCTTGCAGATGTTGTCTGGTATGAGCCTTCATGATGTTGTCATGGTCAAGCATTGCTGTATCTACTGTTACTTTTACATGAAATAAATTGATCCGTTGTTATTTGCAACAGCTTAAGTTATTGTTAAATGTGTTGTTTCAGATAATGAGTGGGCTTTTGATTTGCTTTATTGTGTGGCTTTTGTGGTTATGGACAAGCAATGGCTTGAGAGAAATGCTACTTACATGGAGTTCAACGTATGAATACTTCTTATCTTTTTCTAATTGATGCTGTCCAAATCATTTCAACTTGTAGTATATGCCAATCTGTGAAATCATATGCTTCATGTTTCTGATGAAATTCTGCATTTCCTACACAGGATGTCTTGAAATCAACTCGAGCTCAGCTGGAGAGGGAACTTCTCATGGATGATGTTCTGCAGATCGAAGAGATGCCTTCTTACAGTCTGCTCAGTTAGCAATAACCAACTAAAATTTCTGGCCGGTTTCTGAATATAATTTTTTAACTTCTCAAACTTGTAAAATCCTTGCTGTCTCTCACTCTAGTAAGTGAATGTGAATCCATAGTCTTCCTGTTCTGAATACACATAGTGGTTCCTGCTGGAGGATTCTGTTAAAATCCAATCCTGCTTTTCCATTTTAGAATTGTAAGTAGTGGTTGGAGATACCAAAAAACTCAAATTTATCAGAAATTCTTTAGTAGTTTATTGAGTTTATGAGATTCCATTTCAGAAGTTTTAAATGGAGGCTCAGGTTTTCCTCCTTTCTTTTCCTCTTGCAATTTTTTTTTTTAAACATTTGGTTTTTTTGGCCATCTTATTTATTATATTGCAGCCGAGATGTCATCTTGATTAAATAAACGAAGGGAAGGGTTTAAATTTCAGCTTCGAGATAAGGAACTTTGATATAACTTTTTCGAAACAATTTTTCATCCTTCTTGATGCTCTGCGTCCCTATGGCTTTTCAATGAACAGTCTCCAATACAACTTGTTTTGATTTCCGATTGATTTACTCACATAGAATAACAGCATGTAAAGTCCTTTTAGAATCTCTTTCCGAATACGTTATGCCCTGTCCGAAAATAAAAATGACGGAATGTTGACCAGTGTGGATAGAAATATCACAACAGTCTGTTACATCATGACGGTCATTATTCAACTGGATGTCCCTTGGATCAGATTGATGATGTTGTAATACACTTAAAAAGCTTTTTTTGGATGGGAAACAATGCAGTACCGACAAAGAAAATTATGAAGCCAAAACACTTACTGCTACAAGAAGTTATCCAAAAACTAAAAGGAGGAAATGACTTGAGTCACACGATTGCCTCTTCATCCTTTTTCAGCAATATCCTCATTGGTCCCCTTACTTAACTTGAAGTCCCCAGGAAAAAAAAAACTTTCTTATGGTTCAACTATCAAACAAATCACGGATTGTACATTAAATTCAGCAAACACTAGTAGCTGACGAGAAAAGGATAGCAAGACCGAGTGGTGGGAACGCAGACCACTATTATGATACCGACAAATGAACCTCAACTGGTAAACTGAAGTTTGCAAAGGCTGCAGGTCTCAAAAGCGAACATCTCGGCCTCGCTGTGTAACTTTCACAACCCTCAGCTATATTGCCTTCAGCAAATTTATGCAAACAGATTACCATATAATTGATCTCTATATGGTTCAGTAGTTAGCAGAGAAACCATAATACAAATCTTTCTTTTCTTGATTCTTGATACCAAACCTCGAAAAGAATTGGGTTTTCAAACCAAAATTTTACACCTGTAGCATTAAACAGAAGATACATTCAGTAGGTGCAGGGTCTTGTGGGGATCAAATCCTCAAGGGCACATGCATGTGCATTTAACACTGTATACTATTTATCAATTATCAAGACAAAAGTGAAAGCGAACAGAAAATTAAAGAGGAAAGATGCATTTTTTGTAGTTTATTCTTAACATGATGAACAATAAAGGCAGAAGTGAGTCAACTGCGGACACATAATTACTCAGGAAAACATTGCTGAAATTCAACATGATTTTGAAGGCAGATTATCAGAAATACTCGAGAAAACATAGCTAGGTTATCAGAAAATCAGATTTTTAAAAAAAAAAATTTGGACCATTTCTCGATTTGTGCGTGTCATCCTTGCGCAGGGGCCATGCTAATCTTCTCTGTATCGTTCCAATTTTATCGGATGTCTCCGAAGAGACGACCTGGCTTGCTGCTCTTCTATATATTAAGACTCGGAGGCAAAATTAACTAAACGATGTGGGATTCGGTTCGATTTGAATGAGGACTTACTAGTTCACGTCACGCTGATAAGATCCTCGTTGGGCCGCTGGCTATTAAAATAAGTGATTTTTAACATTGGATTTGGATTTGGGCTCTTCTTAAAAACTAAAAAGGGTTGGACCACTGGCTATGAAGCCTCCTCTTCGGTTATATTTATTTTATTTTCGAAAATGTCCCTTATTTTTTTAAATACACTTCTAATTTTTTTTTATTTTTTAACTCAAAGTAGTAATGTGTTATTTTTTATTTATTTTCAAATCTTATTATTATCCTACATAAAAATTAAAAAGTTTTCTAAGTGATGAATTTTTTAGGCTTAAATCACACATATTTTAAATTATAATTTGAAAGAAATCTTAAGTACAAAATTATTTAATCAATAAGAAATATGAAAAAAATAATAAATTATTCTAAATTTGTACAATTTATTTTATTTTATTTTTTTTGAAATGACAATTTATTTTAGTTAGATAAGAAGTAACTTAAGAATGGCAAAATGCTTAGAGGGGAACTATAAGGCTTGGCCAGGGCTTAGGCCTTCACTTATTTTTTTTTAATTTTTATAATTGTTGTAAACTTAAAACGAGTTAATAATCAACAATGAATTAAAGAAAATGAATATTTTAAAATAAGTAATAAAACAAGAAAATGAAGTACATAAAAGTTTTGAGATTTAATTTTTTAATACTAGATTCTCTAATTCAAACACCCTCTTAATTAATTAACACTTAAGAAAGAGTTTGGTATTATAACTTTAGATTTTTTGAATCATTATTGATATGTGAATTAGGGATATAAGCTTTCTTTTTTTTTTTCATTGTTTTTAAAAATTTTTAATTTATTATTCTAATTTATAAATTTATTTTTTAAAAAATATAAAGAGTGGGCCTCACCCGAGTTTTTTTTTTTTTTTTCATTAAGTCCTTATCCAAGCCGACATATGAAGGGCCAGGCCAAAAGCCTATGGGAATTGGCCGGGCCAGCCTAGTTTTTTTTCCATCCCTAGAAAAAAAAAAAAGATTGATTATGAATGTAAGTAATTTATTTGAATTATGTTTGTTTAATTCTAGTTATCCTTAATTGTAATTTTCTTTTTTTTTTGAAGTGAGATTTTATAAGGATAAGGGTTGCCAATAGTTTCACTCTAACTCAAAAAGTTAAGTTGGGTTCTACAATGTCCACAATGATATGGAATTTTGATCTTTTAACTATAATATAATGCATAGAAATTAATAATGATTAAAAATCGATTGTGTAAATTCTTATTGTGTGTACATGAAAGAGCGCAAAGAACGAACTATTAATCATATGTCACAGTGTCGTTCAATGATCGTGTATGGTTAGAATTGAACAATTATATTTTTTTTCATTAACCACTAATTGTAATCATAATATGTAAATACCATAATTTGTTATTTGATAACTTTATGCCATATCCTCAAGTGCCAACTCTGCTTTACTTGTTTACAGGAGGGCAAAAAAAAAAAAAACACTCCGCTTATGAACATGAGCCCTATATCTCAGTTTCCTTTTTGCCATCTTTACCTAGGCAAACTGCAAAGTACAAGCAAGTATTAAAGTAATAATACTTAGTTTAAGTTCATTGTTTATGGTTTATGTTATGATTGGGACCTTTGACACTCTTGGTATCTTATTCTCCCTCCCTCAAAACCAAACATCAAAGTCTTAAATAAAGGATTTATGTTAAAGAAAGTGACTACTTTTTAATTCTTATCCAATTCTGACTAAAAAGATGTGTGAGGTAAGAGTGTATTGTTGAAAATGATTCAGTAGCTATTCCTTAATTACATAATTATGATGTCCAGTGGAATTGGATCTAAAACATAATCAACTCTAATCTCTTCCACTTTCAACAGAAACAAAAATTTGCTTAATCATTTTTTGTCTTGCATTGATCCTCGGATTACACATATCATACAATAAAAAGATCAATGATGATTAATTAGAAATTTGTAAGTCATTAGAAGAATAGTAATCATGACCCAACAATAAAAAATAAAAAAATCTCAAGAGGAGCTGGCAAAAGAATCCCATGATCAATGATTATCACTGCGCATCAAAACCGGTATATCGGACGGCCCAGATTTTTCGTGTATTGGCCCATCACCTAAGTATTAATGAATAATGATATTATTTTGCAGCAGGATCAATCATGAAAAGCAAAGACTTGTACAGATTCTATAGCTTTAATAAAATGATACATAAAAAAGATTTTCCCTTGGCCATCCACAGGCTGCTTAGGAATCAAGTCACTGTTGAAGGCTTATATAAGACATTACCTGTTAAATACTCATCTAAGGCACAAATGTTATGAAAAATAAGTTGTATTTCCCTGAAAAAGATGCTCCAACTTCACATCTAAAAACAAATTTTTTTTAAAAAAAAGGGAAAAAAATGTATTTATTCAATTTATTAGTTGGAGAGTGAAAGCCAGAACCTGGACGATCCTTGAACCCAAAGCTTCAGAATTACCAAACACTGCCAGCCTTGTCTTTTAAGCAAAACTCACACCCAAAGCACTCACGGCCAAAGCTTACAGCACGTCACATTCTCTTTTACTCTCTTTCTCAAAATACTTGGTTGCGTGGCAATGTACCCAAACACAAAGCTTCCACTTTCTAGTTATCAAATTATCTCAGCTGAAGCTCCTGCATTCTAGTACTCAGAGTTCGAAGGAGCCAACAGATGGCTTCCTTCCAATCACCAATCACGATGCGAAGCACTGCGTTACTGGAAACTTCATGTGGATATTTACTCCAAGAATTGCAGGCAAGAGTTAAAAGCATTTTCTTTTTCTTTGCTTTCCATTTGACTGTAAATAATGGGTTTAAACGTTCAGATTTTGCTAACTGATGTTATATTGGAGTAGATGATTTGGGATGAAGTTGGAGAGGATCAGTTTGAAAGAGAGAAGGTTCTACTAGATTTAGAACAAGAGTGTTTAGATGTATACAGGAGAAAAGTTGACCGTGCAAACATATCGAGAGCTCGCTTGCATCAGGAGCTGGCAGAATCCGAAGCTGAATTCACCCATCTTCTTCTGTCGCTTGGTGAACGATCACTCCCTGGACGGGTACCTTATCCATCAATCTCTGTTCAGTAAGAAAACACTCATTAAACTGTGCGTGTGAAATAAAATAATAGTACATTTTGAAAAGCAGACGGATTCAGTATTCTGGAATCACTTAACAATGTGTGAACATGGAAAGAACAATGCAAGATTGTGCTGAATAAAATGCAAAAAGAAAATTGTTTGGGATACATCACATATCCATTGAATTTCTTCGTCATTTTGACAAGAAATTTTCCCGACCTGTCTCAAGATTGGGCCTACTATATGCCCCTAATCCTGACAATAACTTGTTCCAGGAAAATCTATTAACTTCCTGTGAGTTGAAAAATGGAGGGTATATAGTCCTATAAAGAGAATCTAATTATCTTGAACAATAAAATCCTTGCATATGTTAACTCGCCATTGCATGCAGCCAGAGAAAATGACAGGAACTCTAAAGGAGCAGCTTCATTCAATCACTCCAGCTTTAAGGGAGATGCGATTGAGGAAAGAAGAGAGGGTGAACCAGTTCCGAGCTGTACAGGCGCAAATTAAGAAAATTTCTGCAGAAATAGCTGGGCTTTCAGAATATGACGACTCTTCAACAAACGTCATTGTGAACGAGAATGATCTTTCACTGAAGAAACTGGAGGAATACCAAATTGAGCTACAAGGACTCCATAATGAGAAGGTACCATAAAATTCCTTCGGATTTATTTTTGAGGAGACTGCAAACTACTCCATAAACTGAAGAGTATTATTATAATTGTTTTGTTTCTCTTTTGTCAATTTCAAAGAATGACAGACTCCAGAGGGTAGAAAAATACATAGATGCAGTGCGTAATTTGTCTGCAACACTTGGAATGGAGTCCTCCATGATCATAACAAAAGTTCACCCCAGCTTGAGTGAATTGTTCGGAATATCCAAGAACATTAGTGACAACATTTTGGCAAAACTCAATAGTACTGTGGAATCTCTCGAGGAAGAAAAGCAGAAGCGCCTTGAGAAGGTGAAAATTATTACATCATGCCGTCCTTCTTTGAGTAAACATGACTGCGTGGAGCTCGTTCTTGGATCTGTGAAAAACAATAAACATGCAGGATTGCTACTCTAGTACTCTGCCTTTGTATTATGTAGTTCTTAAAATTTCGCAATGACAACTAAAACAAGAAAGATGTCTAAACCTTAATCATGACCATATAAGTAAAACGGTTCTGAGTGATTAAACTCTTTCTCTGCTGCAATAATTTGCTTTCATTTTTTACTTTAAAAATATTGTTCGCTAGTTAGATCAACTACCTGGATGACGAAATCTTTTATTTTTTAATGGAGTCAACCTTGCAGCTTCACCAGCTTGGCACAGCACTGACGAACTTGTGGAATCTTATGGGCACTCCCTATAATGACCGCAGAAAGTTTTCCCATGTTACCAGTTTACTATCTTTGTCATCAGCAGAAGTGTCAGAGCCTGGAAGTCTTACCCACAGTATAATCGAGCAGGTTAGTACATATGATTCGCAATTCTTCAAACTATTAGAACCCAGTAGACAGCACATTTATTCATATTGTTTTCGAGTTCCAACTACACATAATATTTGTTCAAATTGTTTCAAGACTGAGGCTGAAGTCAAGCGATTGGATCAGTTAAAAGCAAGCAAGATGAAAGAGCTTTTCCTGAACAAACAGAATGAGCTAGAGGATATCTGCAATAACTCACACATGGAGATTCCTTCTCAATCAGAGATGGACAAAATAATAGGCCTTCTAAACTCTGGTGGGCAAGAAATTTCCCTGTTTTAAGGTGCTTCTATTGATTAATCTAGTGTGACCTAAAAACTGACTTGAAAACACAAAAGGGGAGATTGATCATGCTGATCTCCTCACGAGCATGGATGAACAGATATCAAGGGCAAAAGAAGAAGCATCTAGCAGGAAGGTTATAATGGAGAAGGTCGAAAGGTGGATGTTGGCGCGTGATGAGGAGCGCTGGCTAGAAGAATATAGCATGGTATAATCCCACAGCCATTCATCTACATGATTAGTTGACTCCATCTTTAATGCATCTATTCACGTTTCCTCCTTCATGCATCTCTACAGGATGAGAATCGATACTCAGTTAGCAGAGGTGCTCACAGAAACCTGAGGCGTGCCGAAAGGGCCCGGATAACAGTCAAGAAAATTCCAGGTATCATGCGAAAGATTCTCAACATTAGAAATTTATGTCCAATTGGAAGCAGGAACTTTACTAATCATATCAAGCAAAAGAATAATAAAAGCTGCAGGATTGACTATGTGCAGAAATTACTCTGAATAACCTAATTATATGGAAAACTAACCAAGAAAACTGATAACAATATTAATGAGATAAAAAAGCCTTCTGTTTTTGAAACTTTCCATCACACAACACTGTGACCAACCTGATAATATCTATGTCTTACATATGTGTCATTATTCACTCACTGTTTTAATGCAGCTTTGGTGGATTCACTTATTACAATGACTAAAAGTTGGGAAGAAGAAAGAAAGAAAGTTTTCTTGTATGATGAGGTAAGAAAACATGTTGCCTGCGTGTATTGATATAACACAAATCTGCATTTTCTGCTGAAGTGCAAATGGAAATATAAGATTGGAATTTTCATAGGCCAAAAAGGGCTGAAGTTCAAAATAGCAATAAGAATATAAATTCAGAATATTGGACGAATTAATGGCAATTAACTGCTTTCTCTGAACTGCAGACCCTGTTTATTAAGTCCTAGTCCGTTTTTATTTTCCAAGTTCTTTTGAATTATTTTTTGTTAGGATAGAACTGTTAAAATGGAGCCTAACACCGAACCTCTGTTTCCATAATGCCCTTAACATCATGCAAAATCTCCATCCTAAGGTTTTCATAAACTAGTATAGGTCCAACTAAATTTTGTAAAAGAACCTTAGTTATTAAAAATTATCTATGTTTTGAGCCCTGCCTTCATGTACAAGGCCACGATGCAGGCATCATCAAGACCATCTTTTTCCTTTGTTACTTATTATCAACATCAGTTGTAGATTGAACATTGAAGTACGATAGTTGAAAAGCAAGTTTGCTCTAACTGAAAAATAAAGTTTTTTCTCCAATGAAAGCTGCTATAGTGATGCATCACAGATATTACTTCTGACAAATCTAATTATTGCACGACAATATCAAACTGCAAACTCTTTTTGCATGTATAGAATTAGTCATTTAATCTAATAAGCTTCTGATGAAGTTATTATTTAAACTAAAACAGAGGATAATGCTTCTTGTAGAGAACACTTCAAGTCATAAGTATCCAAAATTGCAGTTCGTATCAATGTCCGACATTTTGATGTCCCAACAAGATTAAATATCTTCCATATGATGATCTTATACTTGCATTTTACCTATTTTTCGCTCAAGCATTTCTTAGCTAACCAGTTGATGGGAATCAACTTCTGTGGTCATCCAGGCACCGCTGTTGGCAATGTTGGAAGAGTATAATATGGCAAGACAAGAAAGGGAGGAGGAGAAGCAAAGACAAAGGGTTAGAATTTATTGACATGCAATGGCAAAGAATTTCATGTATTCTCTAGTCAAGCTTAATCAAAATTGTTACTTCATTAAACAAAGACTGTCTCATTCCACAAGAACCATTATATTCGTACCTTATCTCTGATTGGCCTTTCTCACAGGAAAAGAAGAAGGTGCAAAGCCAAGTAGTAGTTGAGCAAGAAAATGTCTTTGGGTCTAGACCAGGCACCAGCAATCGGCGTATTTCTAACAGAAGCTTGAATGGAGGCTTTAGCAATGCAACTCCTTTAAATAGAAGGATTTCGTTGGGCATCCAACAATTGGGAACACACAGCATCAATTCAGCAACTCAAGGCATATCCTTTATTAAGGAAGGGAGGAAAGCGCAGGAACAAAAGATGTTTGCTCGATTTGGCCCTGCTTCTCATTTTAGAGATGAAACAGCTTCAGTGGTGTCAACATTTTCAGGCCCCTTATCTCCTTGAATTTGAGTCAGATTCGTGACACTTCACATCTGATAGAATCATAAAGCAGAAGTAAATAGAGAAATCTTGTTCTCTGGGGAAATATAACATATCATAAAGAAGAATAAATCCAGTTTGCCATGTCAGTCAAGGAAGTATTTGCGTATCTATGTTTTGAATTTGTGTAACAGACTCAGTTGACGTTCTAGAACCTCAAGCCCCAATCGCGATTACGAGAAAAAAAATAAAAGGTTACAGAGTCATTGATTTCTTATTTTGCCACTGCAGATGTACACAGTGCAGGTAGTTCTACAGATTAGCTAATTGCTTAAAAGGTATTATAAAGCATGAAACAGAACACATTCTGCAGTTAGTTGTACACTTCACACTTGTACTGCCTAAGTGCTTTGATCATTAGATGACGATGAAAGTTTGCCATCTGGACAGATTATAATATCAAACAAATTCAATTCAACGATCATCGGTATGAGCATAAACCGTGACGAAAGGCGAGCACAAAAGCTAATCATAAATTAATTCATTTTTTATTAAATGATTGCGTAAAAGCAACAAAATGAAGGACATATTTTATTGTCCGGTACAATTTAATCAATCAAAAACCTAATCATCCTCGATCGCAACCGGATCTTCATTTTCCGGTTTGTGAAAGAAATGGTCGATCCGGCGAGTCCCAACCGGCAACGGTTTTTCCGCGACAGGACGAGAGCGCGTCTTCCCAGTAGCGGGGCAATCAAGAGACTGAGTCGGCACGGGGAGCGAGTCGAGAAGAAAGTCGCTTGTCGGCCGGTGCCTTTTGACGGCGACTCTCATGTCTTCGATTTTTATAGTCTTTCGCTTCTTCTCGATTGCGGCTTCGGCCGATGTTTCGGCGAGGAATCGCAGGAACAGCTCGGTAGAGCGCGAGACGACGAACAGGGCCTCTGAGGTTACCTTAGTGATGTCTTTGTCGAGTTTCATGATTTTCTTGACCCGGCCAACGGGAAATTCGGGCCGGGTTGTCTCCGTGTTTTGTTCTTCTGCTTCTTCTGCCATTGATGGATGGTAAGTAAGATCGCTTTTGGAAATGTGAGAAGAAAAATTAGGGACAGAGGATGGCGAATTTAGGGTTTTGGTCTTGGCGGGAAAGCGGAGGGGTTTCGGGATTTTTCAAGTTTCAGATGAGTCGGGCGCTTCTTCTTCTTGCAACTGTCGTTAGGGTATTTCAGTCCCCTAAAAGTTTACGCGCCAACAGACATGCTTCCCGCGCCAAAAGAGACGGATTATCTTCATTTTTTTTTTCCCTGGTCATAGCTCATAGGAAATTAGAGATAGTAAAATTTCAGACTCGGGCCGGGCTTGGCAAAACCTGAGCCCGGTCCGACAATAATTTTTGCTAGGTCGGGTATTTTCTGGATGTTTTGTTTGTATATATTTATATGTATATTAAATTTTCTATGGTTTACAAAGTTTTCTTACATTTAAAGGTTGGGATTAAATTATGGGTGGATTAAATAAAAATATGTATTTAAATTAAAATAAAAGATATTTAATTATTTTTAAGCATTGTTCATGCTTTATAAGAAAGGTCAAGTGTTTAATACATTCAAAATAGATTTTCGTGCCGTCTTTATATTTTTGGGTGATACTGAGATAGCAAGAGATCATTGCTTACATTTTTTATCTCAATTCAATGTAGTGGTAAATATAATGAAAAAAAATAAAAGGGGATAGGGGACATGGATTGTTATCTTTATTTCTATATTAGAAATTTATCATATGAGTTATATGCATAGGCATTAATAACCCTATACACTCGGTAAGTTACCATCCTTAATCACAACCACAAATTTGTGTAAATTATTGTGTACGAATTAATGTTGAATATTATTAGTTGAATAAAAATACTATAATAAAAATAAACCATGTAACTAGTATTATTATGTCATTTAATTGAAAAAAATGTACAAATAGTTTATTGCTATAACATTACTCCCACGTTATACTTTTGTTGGAAATAAAAAATTTGAAAAACATTATTCATCAAAATACAAACAATTAAATTATTCTATCGATCCTTTTTTATCGGCTGGCATGTCATTTCAAATTAAATTTATTTTGTTTGAAAAAAATATGAATTGATTATTTAAATCAGTTTTAAAAATATATAAAATTAAAATAATAAAAATGGTTGAATTCAATATTTTAATTAAAAAAAATTCAAGTTCTGTCAAATATTCTTTGAAATAACTGATAAATGGATTGGCTTTTAAAGAATGTGCGCTGGTCGTTTTTCTTAAAGAAATATACGGATAGTTATCGTTTTGATTATAAGGCAGACGGTTTGTCGTTCAAAATCTTTCTGTGGACAATTTATCGTCAATTTTTTACTCCTGAGTAATTGTTTTTGTCGTCTACATCTTTAAATCAGATGTTACGTCGTTCTATATCTCTAGAAAGACGATTTGTTGTCTAATTTTTAGCATCAAGCGAAAATAAAATGCACAAATTTCCACACCAGTGAAAAAAAAACCCGTCGTCTAGCCCGAGTCCGAAAGAGCATCAGCAGCAAAAACGCTCTGCTCTCCTCTCACTCAAATATCAAACATACAGCCAACAAGAAAATGTCTTACAAGTAAGTTATTTAGTATTTACCATCAATATATTTATTTAGTTTGCTCTTAAATATGAATTACGGTTAGCGTTTAGCGACGTTAAATTAACACTGTTATTAATATTGTGTATGTCGCAGGAGGTCTTCTATTAAACGCCCACCAACCCCAGATGTCGACAAGGATCGTGAAAATCAAGACCCTACTCTTCAGGAAATTATCAACATCAAGGTTCTTTAATCAGTTTCATTGCGTTACATTAATAATATTCGTTCTGTAATTTTTTTTTTCTTAAGAAAATTTATTTTGCCAACGATTGTAGATGATAGAGAGTGGGGGAGAAAGAACGATTGAAGGAGCTTCTGAGAGAGAGGCTTGTAGAATGCGGTTGGAGGGCTGAGATGAAATCTCTTTGCAGGTTTTTTTTTTTTTTTTCTCCTAATCTCTTATTAATATGGTAATAATGCAATATTAACTGCAATTACGTTAATAAAGAATAGTTCTTTTACTGAAAAGGGATCAATATTTTAGTATAACTAATCACTGAGCTGTGGTTACTTGAGAATAGAATGATAAGGAGGCTGTTAATGATGTCACACTTGAGCTATATCATTGTTTTCTGATTGATTGTGCTAGATGCGAATGATGATTTATGTTCAGATTTTAGCGTCCATTGATAGGTATGTCTCCACATACTCAATTCCATTTCAAGTTATGTATATGGGGATCTCTTCTCTCACCGATCTGCCAAATCGTTTTATATTTCTCTGTGCTATGTATGTTGATAAAATATAAGATTATAATTTCTTCATAAGTAAGCCTTGATGGTATCCCCCAAGCTCTGTATTGTAAGTAGCTATCATCTGCAAGAACAATAACCTACTATCTTAATATTTTTCTTTCCCTGTTTGGTAATTTATCAAAATGAACCCAAGTCCTTTTGGTTTTGGATTTCAAAGCTCTATTTGGATGTTGTTTTCTGTCTGTATGAATCCAACATCCATTTTTAGCTGTCTATGGCTTTGTATCGTGTTTAGATGGTGACTTATTTGCATCTAATTTTTTTTTTCCTGTGATTTGAACAAGGGCATATACGAGGAAAAAAAGGAAGGAATAACGTTACAGTAGATGATTTAGTGCATGTTATTACCCCAAAGGGCAGAGGTGATTTTTTTCCCTCACAATAATCCTCTATCCCCATTTTGGAGAAAATCTACCAGCTTTTATGTGGTTACTTTCGTATTGTAGATCCTCACGTTCAGGTTTGTAAATTGGCAATTTATATAGCAAAGTACGTGTGAAGACATCAATCAACCACGTGTGGCAAATTGAAAACTTCAATTATCCCAGTAGCTTTCTTCAGCAATCCGACACAATTTAAGTTACACTTGCATAGAAGAACAACAAACACCAACTAACCTATCAAATTGGTATATATACTTGCAATTTAGAGAATCATGCATATGATAGATATGATATTCACCTAAAAAAAAAAAAGGAAAAAAGAAAAGCACCTTGCACCGGTCAATGTACTATGAACTTTGGAAAAATCCAAATATAAAAATTGATTCATGTAAAATTTGAAATCCAAACCTTGCTACTGAGTTTCCTTCTGAAGAGGCATTGCTTGTACAGAAGTTTGAAAAATTGAAAGTGTATTTTTTCCGCTAAATGCTGTCCGTAGACCGTATGTAGTCAAATCATTCGAAGACAGTTTTCTTAGTAAGTAGAAACCAAAAAAAAAATGAAATTTTGCACCGCGGTCCTTGTTGTTTAGCTAAAAACCATACAAATAAAAGATAAATCTTTCAATTTGGATCTGATTGTGTTATCGTGCCGAATTACAAAATCTAACCATCTATATATATATAAAGCTGAGGATTGAGAAGGTGGGGTCACCAATGCTTTTCTTTTTATATTATCTTTAATTTAATAAATCTACCTTATTTTTTTATATTTCTTCGTTACTTTTTATTTTATTTTATTTTATTGTGTTCCATCAATTAATTTTATTATCCCATTCCATGTCTCTTCCTTTTCCTATATAGATTCAACAACTATCACAGGCTCTCTGTCTTCCTCTTTCTATAAGTTGTGTCTCTATTATTTAATATATTGACCGAAATTAATTAATAAAATCGGGGAAACCGGAAACAAATGGACAGCCTCTTTTCGTCGTTATCTTATATATTCACTAGAAATTTTTGTAGGTTTCAAAATCTGAGCTTATGGAAGAGGAAGAGAGCGCAAGACGAAAAAAGGAAACAAAGGGACAGCCTCTTTTCGTCATCGTTTTATACATTCGTTAGAGCACCACCGCATCTACATTCCAACGCCGCCAGATGTCATTGTTACCAATACCCAATGCCCAGTTCAGGTACAACAAAAATACATCAACATCATCTAGAAAATCTCTCATTTTATTGTTCGCTATCAACTGTTTCAGCTGAAATCCTATACCTAATCAAAACTATAGCTTCATAATGAGGGCCTTTAATTTGTTATTCCTCAAATGAAGTTTCATGTTTGTAGGTTAATCATTTGCTTCTTGTGGCTTTTCTTTGGATTTGTAGGCTGTTGTGGATATGATAAGCAAAGGCAAAGGTTTATTATGCATTTTCCTTTCCTTCTATGTCAGGTAATGTATATTTTTTTTCCCTATGACCTATAAAATTTCAAATTGTATTGAAAAATAAAATTCATGGCGTATTACTTGATTCCTTTTGTATGTATGTCAATGCAACATGTCAAATCTATGTATTGAAGTGGTCGGAATAATAAATATAACAATGTTTGAGTTGTTTCTAATATATTGTGAGTGCTGTTACCAATTTTCTTCTCTGGAGTTCTTGAATGCAATTCACTAATCCTTTCACTGTATCAACCTTAGAAATATTGTTAATTTTTTCCCAATCTGTTTAATTCACTTGAAAAAATTCAGTGTTTATTATATTTGGCTGATATATATATAATAGAATAAGTAAAAAAAAAATTTCAAGTGTTTATTATATTCACTTGAAATTTTTTTTTGTAATGTTAATTTTTTTTCTTTTTTACTTTGGAACGTTTTTTCTACCTGTATTCAGTTGTTCAGTGTTATGACCTGTCAAAATCATAATAGAATTATTTTTTAATTGATTTTGCAGAGCATGGAGAACGTTATTAAATTATTGCTTAATTGGAAAGCCTTTGAGGAAACGAGGTGAAAATTGTTTAATTGCAGAGCATGGTGAGTAATTTTCATTGTGCTGACTATATGGTGAAAATTTCATTTGTAAACAAATGCTAAAAATCAATAAGTAGAAATCAGTTCGAGGTGAAAGTTCTTTAATTGCAAAGCATGGTGATTAGTTGCTGAGCTTTATTTTCTATTTTTAAGAGAATGTAAGATGTATTTTATCTTTTTTCTTTTCCAAGCTTTGTTGGGTAGATAGTATGCTAACTTATAAGTGTATAAAATATCTAATATTTTAGTATGCTCCACCTTCTTCTGTTGTAGCTTATAAGATGTATTTTATCAATTATTTTTATTAGGATCTAGAGGTTTGTCTCCTGTCCAGCATTTGTTTTTAAATTAAATTTGGATGGTATCATATGCTAGGACTTCTTTAGTGCTTTGATCTTCAGATAGAGGGAGAGAGAAAGTTAGATTCTACCTCAGTTACTTAAGATGAGATGCTGATATTTCTAATATACACTGTTACACATACTGAATTTTGTTTTTGCAACTCTAATGAATGTGTTTGTTGGGTTCCTGCTTTATTTCTACCACTATATTCCCTAATTAATTCTTATTTATCTTTCTTGTGCTTTCATTTTCAAAGTTCAGCAAAGAGGAATACCAAGCAGCAAAAGTTGATCCTATAGCTCAGTTTTCTAAGCCTGTTGCGGTATTGCCTGCTCACATAGTATTAATTTGTTTGCTATTTATTCTTTTTCTATCATCACTTTTGCAGTTTCTATCTTCTAATTGAATTACTATCTCTTGGCAGTCTCACATGAACAGAGATCATGCTGAAGATACAAGAGTCATTATGCAACACTCTACTTTCGGTAATCTAGAATTATATGGTTAACATTTCGTATTTCGTATAATTATTATTATATGATCAGATTGGCGCTGGTTGAGAAGGAAAATGATAGGATTTAGCCCTTATTGCTTATAGTCAGTATGTTACATACCAAAACTAAATGAATTGATACATAAATAATTGAAGAAGTTTCAGTCGCTTGGTTATGAATGATTTAACCAAGATTGGTTGAGTTTCTCTATCGTGATTACCAAAGAGAGATTGATAGGCTTAGTAAAAAAATGACATTTTGCAAGTGGATTATGCTTGCATGCTGGATTTGGATAATCTTAGATTCAATGTTAAGGTACTGCTAACTGGCTTAAGTGGGGCATGTCTCAAGTGATTGATCTTCTTTTAGATTTTGTTGGTTGGCTTAGAATGTAATGACTTTGCATTAGTATCAAGCACCTTTCAGAAAAGGTTTTCTTGATGCTACTCTGTTGAATATCAATCTTATAAATTCTCTCTCTCTCCATTTCTTTCTAAATTATTTTGACCTTTATTTCTTTTAGGCTGGTTATCAAGGAAATACTTTCAAGCTCCAAATTCCTTTCGCGAGACGTGCTGAAGATAGAAAGTAAGACATCCTATGCTGGGATTTCTCATCTTGCACAAATATTTATTGTTCTTTAACATATCAAAAGGGGAAAAATGCTTCTTTGATCCTTATATGTGTTTGCAATTTCTTTTAGCTTTTCTAACCCAAGCTTATGCTCACCATGCTTAATGACATTATTATGACACTAGAAAACTTATGAGTGAGAGATAAGAGTGCAAGTAACGTTTCAGATGGTTGGACGAATTGCTGGAATTGATATGTAATGTTGTAAATCAATGGTATATGCTGGTTTCTTGTAAAGAATAATATATGTATATATACACTGGTGTCTTTCTCTGTCTTCTTATACTTTTTTCATCTTTGTATATTCTCTATTATCTAAAAGTTCGTTCAATAATTTTTTAAGCTAATAGCAAAATAGATCATTATGAGATTATGAAAGATATTGGTTCAGGGAATTTTGGCGTTGCTAAGCTTGGTGAGACAAATGGAGTGGTGAGCTCTATGCTGTCAAGTATATTGAGAGAGGCCAGATGGTATGTATGTTCCTATGATTTTATGAATTTTAATCTTGGGGGGGGCCGGGGAGGGGGGGGTTGTTATATGTGCTTGCTTCTGCCGGTGGATTTTTTTTTTCTTTTCCCTCCATTGATTGGAGTTTTAATTTTTGGGTTTCTTATAGATTGATGAGTATGTTTAAAAGGGGATTATGAACCACAGGGCCTTGAAGCATCCTAATAAGCAAAATTAGAAAGAGAAGTTTTTTGTGCGATCGAAGATGAGTAACATGAAATATATTGTTGAAGTGGAGAAGGCGAAGGAGGCGAGTGATGGAAGGCCTTCGATCGGTTCGGTGTATCGAGTCTTTTTGCTAAGGATAGATTTCTAGCTCCGATTTCGGGAATGGACAGTTGTTGGGATGTTTTCCGGTGAGATTTTTTTTGTCTCTGTTTGGTTGTAGAGAAAAATGACTAACTTTTTTATTAAAATAATAATAAATTTGTTATTCTGAAGTTTATTTTTTTTCCCTTATTAGATTGTGAATTTATGTTATTGTTACAGCATGTCGGTGGAGCGAATTCCAAACAATTGGAATGCGAGATTGTAGATGGAAATGTCTATTTGGCTTGTAGATGAATTGTGTGATTTTGAGGATTGAGTTTTAAATTGAGTAATAGATTTCAATGACATTTAAGTTAGTTCCTTAGTTTTGGATCTTGGATCTCTACTTGCAGGCTGGTAAATTTGTGTGGAAAACTCATATTCATATTCAGATATGAATATGTCCACGCTTAATTATATATATAAGAAAATTATTTTATCTAAATTTTTTTTCTGTGTTTGCTTTCAAATCAATTAATTTACATTTTCATAAATTAATTAAACTATAGAACAATCACTCAAGCCAAATATATTAGAAACTTTCAAGTCAATAGATGTACTTAGGGCTGCAAAGGAAAAGGAATTAACATCGGATGCTTATAATAATGATCCATTAATTTTAGCATACTGCAAAAACAGAATATTGGATTTAGCTATTGAATTCTTGGATTATATAATCTCTGATGGTTGCTTGCCAGATATTGTAAACTACAACACAAATTTCTCCGCTTTTTGTAAAAAAGATAATACTAAATTTTTTTTCATTGTCGCGCGAAGTGCGGTTTTATTTCCTAGTTCCGATAAATTTTAAAAACCAAGTAATCATATTAAGCGGTAAACAATGATTGAATAATAAAATAATATATTTTATTTATGCACTTTGATAAGTCTGCCAAATTTGTTCCAGAAATACTTAACCAAAAAGAAAGTTAGAGCAGAAAGAGAAAAATAAATTAAAGATTCGTTTGGGGTTGAGGTTAGACAACTGTAGTTTAAAAAGCTACAGTTCTATAGTATTTGGTAAATACTAGATGATGTAGCTTAGAAACTATATTAATATGATTTTTTACTTGTATGATGAAAAATCTATTATATCTTTAATATTTTTATCAAAATTATTATTTAAAAATTATATTTATTATATATTATTAATTTTTGTTGTATAATTATAATTTTTTTTTTCCACAGCAGCTGTAGTTTAAAAGGTACAACACCTCAGTCCGAAACATACCCTAAATATTTAAAACAAGGAACCGCTATTGTACAATCACAAAAAACAAAAAATAATATTTTTTAGCCTTTAGGCTGCAAAATCTTGTGTGAAAAATAAGTTTTTAAATTTTACTCGTACTTACATGCATCTATTTATTATTTATCCGAATAAATATAAAATAAAAAAGGGACATTCCTTGCAGGATCTACTTTCACCTAATTCGATGGGTATTAAAAATATTCATACTCGACTAAGAATAACTTTTCAATTAAAATTTATTTAAATAAAATTTTTATCCGTAGAATTTTTATAAATAAAGGTTTCACAAAAAGAAATTTTAGTGGTTTGGTTGCCAACGAGAATTTTTATTAAAATTTATAAAATTATTTTAATAAATAAATTTTTTTAAAGTTATGTTATAAATTTAATAAAATAAGATTATAAAAAAATAAAAAAATCCTTTAAATATTTTAATATCTTAAAAAAATTTAACTTTTATTCCTAAAAGTTGAAATTTTGAGTTTTTAATTAAAAAAAACTTATTTAATCTTTTAAAAGTTCCATTAAAAAAAAATTATAAATTAAATAAATAAATACATATAACTATTAGTATTAGAGCCACCAAAAGGGGCGAGCTGGAATTGACCTCTACCGTTGATATAATAGCGAACTCGGGGTTTTAAAGTTGAGCAAACTGCCCCCTGCACGCACTTGAATCCTCAGACATGGAATTCTCACAAAGCGATTTCGATCGGCTCTTGTTGTCCGAACACAATCGTAAAACGGCTGAAGCTAATTACGCCAAAGACCCTCTCGATGCCGACGTCAGTATCTCCTCCATTTTACTTAACTCTTTATTTATTTTCTTAATTAATTAAAATGTTATTTTTCGATTAAGAACAAGTTATTATTCTCCCCCCCCCCCCCCCCACCATTCTTTAGTGTTATCATTTATGTTCTTTTTCCTGTATAGTTTTTGTTTGGTAGTTTTATTGAATTATTTTATCACAACAATTATGCAGAATCTGACAAGGTGGGGAGAAGCATTGCTTGAATTGTCTCAATTTGAAAGTGTCTCTGACTCCAAGAAGATAATAAATGGTTTATGTTTTTCTTTAGTAATTCAAATTAGCACTTTTGATAGCTGCTAATTATTCTTTTTGTTTTTCTTTTTTAATTTATTTTTGTTAATGGAATGAAATGTACCTGTTACAGAAGCCATTTCAAAATTTGAGGAGGCTTTAGTGATAGATCCTGCAAAGCATTACACATTATGGAGTCTCGGAAATGCTCACACCTCTTGTGGATTTTTGACTCCTGATCTCTCCGAGGCAAAAGGTGATTTTGATAAGGCATCGGAGTGTTTCCAAAGAGCAGTAGATGAGGTAATCTATTGAGTTTTCTAGCTATAAAAATATTTAGTTTTCACATGTTACGCAATCTTTCTGAAGTTTAATAATGTGGAATTTATCATTGTAGGAACCAACTAATGAGCTCTATCAGAAATCTCTAGAAGTCACTGCTAAGGTATTGTTTTCTTGCTTGTTTTTATTTTTGTTTGAATATGTAATTTCTGGTTTTGAGATTGAAGTTTTCATGTGGATGCTATTTGTCAACTGTCAATGTAGGAGAATTCGCCTAATAATTGATTGGCTAGTTAAATAAGAAGCTTTGAGGACTTCATTTTTTTTTTTTTGTAAACGTTATTTTGTTGTTTTTGCTTTGGTTTGCTAATTTTATTTTTCTTTTGGTTGGAGGGGTTCTTTTCAATGTGTCTTGAACACTAGATTAACAATGCTTTATTAGGAACTAGAGGTATCAACATCTTGATAGCATGGGTTGGGTTTGTAAGGAATGTTCAAATTCACATCAGTTTATTGTGTAGAGCCTTAAGGTTTTATTCCTAGTCTTCATCTTGACATTTATCTTGTATACTATGAGTCGACTGGACATGGGTAAACTGAGTTGGGTTTGGGAACTCTACAAGGTTCTGTCAGGTGTTGAATAATAAGGATGAGAGCTGAAATTATAGATGATTCCTTTATGAACTAGGGATTAAATAACCCTTTTTTGTTATGTCTTCATGAACTGAAGTCATCAATTATCTTGTCTGCCTAGGCACCGGAAATGCACATGGAGCTCCATAAACATGGAATTAGTCAGCAAGCTCTTGGTGGAGGATCTTCTGCTTCTAACGCACAGGTATGGGTTCTAGATTATTGTGATTTTCTTAGTGCGAACCAAAATAATTTTTTTCCATCTTTGCCAGATAAATTTTTGCGTATGTGTTTTTTTTTTTGATACATTTTTTGCGTATGTATTAACACAAGTTAAAATGGCATTTTGGTTTTCTTCATGAGTAATCTCTAGCTGATAGATAGCAACTTGCCATCTTTGTGATGTTCTGGAAATGTTGAAATTACTTCACAATAAATTAAAGCATATACCGTTTTGTGCATCAATTGGCCTGTCACAGACACAGTATTCAATTATGTTGGAAATTTGATTACCAAAGGGTAAATTGTGTGTAAAGTCCCTGTATGAAAATTTTTTTTGAACCATTTTTTATCTAGTCGAAAAGAAAAAAAGAAAGGAAAATAACTGGGTAGAAAACATTCTCGACAATTTCTTTATGATTCAATCTCATGGCTGACAGTAGTACTCGAATGGGATCTTTGTTTCCTACTAGCATGGTTCCCCATATTCTTGTTCTTCTATTAGTATCCAATTCTAATTTCTGTTGTAATAAATGGTGACTCTTCTTATTCATGCTAAAAGAAAAGAAAATTATTTGATTTTATACTGGAAACATTGGATTCTATGGTCAGATGGGCATATAGCTGCTGATTTATTCATTGTTGTTGTATCCTAGATATGTCTGCATGAGAGGAGAGGATGTGTCGAAGAGCCTATACATACATATATGGTGTTGCTATTAAATTTTTTCATTTTACAATAATCATCTTTTGTGTCCCTAGTTTTTTTCTTTTTTTGGCCCCAAATTTGCTTGTTTTATTTCAGAGTTCCAAGAAGAAGAGCAGTGATCTAATTTGCTTGTTTTATTTCAGAGTTCCAAGAAGAAGAGCAGTGATCTAAAGTACGATATATTTGGATGGGTAATCCTTGCTGTTGGAATTGTTGCATGGGTTGGAATGGCAAACTCCCGCATTCCTCCACCTCCTGCGAGATAAGCTTTACATACGCTTCTTCTTTGAGATAACCATGTTGGTGCATTTTAGCAAAGGATTTTCCGAGGATGAGATCAGTTTTGTGGTCTAGTGCATGTATTATGCTACAATATGTTGATTTTACTCCACAATGTTTTCCATTATTCATTTAAGTAGGATTATTACTTTTGACACACATTGTTTGTTAACTTAAAATAGTGGCAGAATTGCATAATTTTGATTTTTAGCCTTTCTTGTTGATCTACTGATCTTTATGCGCAGTTAGTCCACCTGGCTTTTCTTTACTCACTTATGGAGGATTCTTTTAAGGCCACACTATTTTTTATTGGCTTTTAAGGATGATAGATCTTTGGTTTCATATTGAACAAGAATGATTGCTCCTGCGTGTATTATTTCACCTAAAATTGCTCTCTATTTTTTCAATTATTTCCAATATATTAGTGGGATTTTCCCTTAGAGAGGTGGATGACTTGGAAAAACTTGACTAGTAAAGATCATTATATTCTCCTAAACTTTGAATATCAGGGATAATTCTTTTAGTCATGCGACTGTCAGTCATCGTAGTTAAAGGTTCAAATGTTCATTTATTCAAGTCTTTTCATTGTCTTTGTTATGCATAGGAATTTTTGCTCTTCTGATTCTATACTCATGTAAACATAAAAAATAGAAAAATAAATAAAGAAAACCCTTCAATCGTAATGGGAACTTTGGGGCCATTTCCGATTACTTACAGTGCAATAACCTAATGGAATGAATTTGAATTTGTGATAAGAGAAATGGACAGAAATATATTTAATATGGAAAAGCAGAGTTATGTTCGACATTCTTTTTCATTTGAGGCCAGTAGAAGGCTGAATCACAAATTTCTTTATGAATTTTGTTTCCAGTTTTCTTTTAATGTTTATAGCTTTATAAATTTCTAAGTTGACTGCAATTTAGGAAGTCCCATCCAATGAGATATGGACTCTGGCTTCCCCAAGCAAAGTTCCTCTGCTTTAGTTCCATTTGTGTTTGTTTTACTCATTCAATGAACAACTCACATTTTTACTTTTTCTAAATTAATTTACCTCTCTGATTGATCAGGAATCGGGCTTTGGTCCTATAATTTGCTATTATGCAGCTTACAATCTCACTGTGATTTTCTTGGTAGAGATTTATTTTAGATTTTCCATTAATGTCTGAGGTTTAGGAGTTATTTGAATGTAATCTCTAAAAGAAGAGATTTGTTCCTTAGTATTGGAAAAAGGTGACCAGAGGTACATAACCATTGATAGGAGTGCAAGAATGTCTTGAAGAGAAGCTGAAGTGTTGAGTTCTTGTGCTCATAGTGCCTTAATGTTTGGGTTCCACACATGTATGCATGCATTTCATTATTATCAATAAAAAAGTAATGCCTTACAATGGCTTAAAATCCCGAACTAAAACTCGCTTGTCCACATTGCATCCCATAGTTCTAGCACCAATGGACTTCACATGTGCCTATTTCACCTGCCCCTAGCATACTTTGGCCTATCTTCCAGATTTTTTTCGTTTGTTTCCTAGCGGTTGAGCAACATGGTGGATTAATTAATTAATGCTGGATGTCAATAGAGGTTGCTGATAAATAAGAAACTGAATTTCCCCCATGTTACGAGCATGTTTATGTAATGTGTTGTAATGCCTAAACACTACCTACCCCGAAACCAATGTCCAAATTTTTATTTTATTTTTTTTGAATGAGGGAGAAATTCATTGCAATCCAAAAAGAGGTGCTCCTAGGAATACTGAAATTCTGTAGGCCCAACTGATCGGAGGTAGAAACTGATCATCTTATTGGTCTTTATACGGTTTTATGCAGATATATTGGGCCCTGCTATTTAATTTGCATATACTATTTTTGAGTTGTTATTTTGGTTTGTTTGGAGCCTTGAAGTGAAATATAATTTGATACGTATAAAGAGTTCATGCGCCCATACATAGTGGCATTGATTTATTTTTGTGACTCGTCTTGAAGTGTAATGGTAGGCCCTGTGGATCTGAAAAGTGACATCTATGCTATATTTCTTACCTTATATGCGTAATTGTTTATGGTGTCTGTTCTCTTATGTAAATTTGATGCTTCTTCTACACTCTTAAGCATATTCCAAATGTTGGGAAATCTTGTTAGGAAAGTTTAGCCTGGTATTTTGCCACACTAATCTTAATAAGGAATTTCTCTGGCATATGCCTTGAATATGGCCTTTATTAGATTGTTCTGGTCATCAGTGAAAGACACATTGCACGTTTAGTGACTGAAGCTGTGAATTTTGGTGTAATGCAGTTCAAGTTTGGAGTTAATCATTTGATGAACATTGCTCAGCCTGATTATGCTTAATAATCTTAGTGTTTGACCTTTTCCCTTCTGGTGGTTAAGAAATCTTGTTGACCATCTCAAGAAACTTTTCTAGCTACCATGGTAATTATTCAACCTAGTTGTCCTAGGATTTATTAGAGCATATCTACTGATTTTCTACAAAAGTGCAAACCTCTTTTGGGAATAAAGTAGTGCCATTTAGTAAAGTAAACCTTTGATGTGATCATTGCCTTCTCTCTATTTGATGCGATCATTGCCTTCTCTCTACTCCACCGGTATCCATTCCTTTAGGCACTTTTCTTCTTTCCTCTTTTAGCATGACACGTATATGTGCCATGTATAGAATATTTTATGACATCCATCATTAATATTTATTGGATTCTTTTGGGTCCTTTTCTTCTTGCCACCACTGTGGTACTCTTATCCTGATGCTACCAAATTAATCAATTATTTTTATTTCTTGTGATCCAGAAACCATCTTGGTTGTACTCATTTTTAACATTTCAGACCATTGTCACTTTGAGTAATGCTAGCCAGAGATCCAATATTTAAATTTTAACTTGAGTCCCAATTGATGTTGCATTCATCTGTTAGATGGTAAAATAATAATTTACAAGTTATGAGATTCATCATCCAATGAATGATGAATTGACGTATAATAGTCGGAACTCAAATGTTGGGATCCCTAACACTATTGTTGTCACTTAAAGCGTCTAACATTATCAGCTTGCAGACAGTAATATAGTGGTTTATCTTGTGGATTTTGGTTAGTTCTGATTGTCAGCTCTGCAATTTGCTATTCACTCTTTTGTTGAAAGTGAATTTAGACTCTGTTATGACATATTTTTGGCTTGCATCATGAGCTTCTTTCAAACACTTTCAGGTTCTTTAGGTTAGGCTAGTTACAGAATACAGAGTAGTGTTGAACATTTAAGGCTGCGTCTGGAATTAGATTTGATTCTACATTATTGAGATTATACATCTATGTAAAATCAAATACGTTGCATCTAATATTTATTAAACATATATGACCCAATCAGGGTAATTTTGCTGCAACGGCCCACCACTTTCTTTTATTAGCATTCAAGTGGTGGGTAAGCTGGCAAATTCGTGCTGGACACCTTTCCATTAGTGGAAAGAAATCTCACCAGGCAAAAGAATTCTGAGAATTAAGTGTTTTTTAATATGTAGAGTGTTTGGTGTGTGAATGTTGGGAAGTAGCATGATAATGTTAAAGTAATAAAAGCTAACAAGGCATTCCACTTTGTTCAGCTTTTGTGTTTTGCTCTAGGATGTGTGGAGAAGCATCTACCAGAGAAATATTTTCTGCTGCAAAGACACCCTGCTTTTGCATTTCCCTCAAATACCTGCCCTTCAATTGGCTCCTGTTGGGTGAGTCTTCTTTTTTTCCAGATTTTTTTTTTCAATTTGACAAAAGAGGGACCATTTGATTTTGTGGTCCTTTCCTCCAACAGTTGTTAGGCAGGCTCCAGTAATATAGGACTTAGTGCTGTGTTTAATGATAATTTCCTATTGCCTATGCTTTCCAGAAAGTAGAGTCTCTGTAATCCAACAATAAGAGAGGCTTATTGAGATTTTGCGAGGGAAGATATGTCTACGTATCCGCTGATTATATATTCCATATCATGTAATAAGTTATTGGATTTATAACTATATAGTGCAGCAGTCGGCTGAAATTTTCATTTGATTTGAGGATATTTTGTAAGATGGAGAAGTTGGGGGTTTTCAGATTTAAGCATGTTGATTCGTAGCAGGTGGAGTATCAAATTGTTTGGAGGGTCCTACAGGCAGGTGTACTGGAGATTAACCCTTGAGGTTGAGGAAGTCAATGCCTATTATTATTAGTATTTTGTATTATGTTAACATGTGTTTAGGAAGAATAAATGTCCAATAAAGGCACTCACCGTAAGAGATGTTAAAGAGACGAAGTATTCGAGCAAAGTTGGCCGTATCTCATATCTTAGAACATTAAAAATATGATTAAATTGTTTCAAAAAATATAAATTAGAGTAATGCTACGCACACAAACTCTTGTGCAATCTTTTTTTTTTTTTTGTTTTATTTATACAAACTGAAACTGGTATGGGAATGTTATATTATTGCCATATCTTCTAGATTCTCAGGGGAAAAAAAGGGTTATATGGGACGTAATTATATGACGTGTCGCATTAGTTGTAGAAATAATGTTAACAATACTTGGAATTTTTTGTAGTAGAACTTTTGAACAAAGTAAATCTCATAACTTTTAATAAATTGAGAACTGAGCTATGAAATGAATTTGAATACAATGTATTTTCTGTCTTTTTAACGGCTCAGTGGTAACTCATGTCTCTCTATATAGAAATGGGTATAAAGCTCTCATGGGGGCTTAATTTTCCTAAATTTAATAGATATAAGTATTTCTTTGTATTTTTGTGGTTTGAGAGTAGACCAATAGATTTCAAACTCTGTGTATGTGTGTGATAGAAATTTAAAAAAAAAGAAAAGAAAAAAAAAACTTAATTCTCAATTAAAGTGATTTTTTCTTTTTCTTTTTTTAAAGGGTATAAGGCGACTGTCGCAAGCTTAGAGCCAAGGTAATTGTGAGAGGGCGTGAAAACTAATCCCCTTGTGCATGTGAGCCGGGCTTTCTCACATATCTAGTGCGGTATTTATCAGTTTAATTAATAAAAACTCATCTTTTACAATGAATTTAAAAAAAAACCTCGTAATTAAAAGTATGAAGTATATATGAGCCCACTTTTCTTAGGATAAGTTTTATATTTGTCTTTTTTTAATGTTTTTAAGCTGTCTAATTTTGGTGAGTAAGATTCAAATTCAAATAATCTTCATTATATTCTTGGAGTAATGTTCATTTTTCATTTACTCTTTACAACATGTACATTTCAACTAATCATAATAATATTCATTCGGAAGTGGCGAGCAATGGACTTAGCCTTTAGCCAAGTGGCTTGAATTATTCCCTCACAATTGTGAGGGTAGTGGTTCGAACCCTCACAAAAGCATTGTGGGGGTTTAATTCCTTCCTTAATTTGAGTTTAGGCGGTCTTTTTCAGTTCGAAAAATGTGTGGGGTAGACGTGTGTGGAATAGACGTCTCTTGAATATTAGAGATATTGGGAAGGTAGTCTTTTTCCTTTCGAAAAATGTGTTAGAGTAGACGTCCCTTGAATATTAGAGAGGGAGGGTGACAGTCTTTTTCCGTTCGAAAAGTGTATGGAATAGATGTCCTTCGAATATTAGAGAAGGTTCCAATAATTGTCTGATTGTAAATAAAAATGCAATGGGTGGACAAAGAGGAATGTTCTAGAATGAAAAATTACAATGCTTTCATGACATGGAGTCGATAAGATTTGAAATCTACATATGGAGTAAACTAGAAACTACAATTACTACATTAGGTTAGAGTCAGGTGACTAAGCTTCATAGGTTTAGATGTCGTTTTCCCTTTTAGTATCACCGAGATTTGAAGTGATACTGCCTTTGAGTCACAAATTTTACGTGTGACGTGTCGTCACCACAGCCAAAGTTCTCAATATGAATAATGATCATTGTAAGGTAAGGAAATGTTACCACCGCCATGATTGAGAAGCAAATGGCTCCAATTATAGAACTGCTTCACCTTTCTTTTAGATTTTCTCTACACTTGGCCATCTGATAAATGGCGATACCAAAATATGTCTTGTTTTAAAGAAACGTTGCCTTTGAAGCATCTTTTACAAACTTAAAAGGGCAATGAGAAGGGTAAGTAGTTCTTTTCGATATTAACTTTCCAAGTTATGTGCGTATTTTATTCAAATATTTGTTCGGCAAAATTTGGATGGAATCTGTCCTTATTAATTTAAATCAAGATATCGATCCAAAGGGGAAAAGAAAATAATAAATAAATAAAGTAAGTTGATAGATATACCAGTCTATATAATTGAGTGGATGTTCACATGGCTTCCAAAATTGTGCCCAACAAGACAATTTGCTATAACAAAGCTTATTTTAGCCTTGCTTGTTTGAGATCTGAACAGAACATGTTCCACGATAACCCATCTTCACAACAAGCCTGTTACACAATCACACGACTGAAGCTGTCCGTGTTTTACTCGTCTCAAGAAGACTCGAGTCTTTGTCATTTCTCATCCCATATATTGCCACGTGAAATGCATTATGCATGAATTGCCAGTAGCGTCGCAACACGTTGCATTTTGCAGTGAAGTAGTGTTTGGGGAAAGGAGGCCAAAAGACAAACGAGAGAGAGAGAGAGACATGCATATAACATGAAGGTTAATTAAATATATAACTAACAAGACTTGTTGAATGTAAAATATATGTATAATGCTGTAGCTTGTAGATAAAATATATTGCATTATTTACTATATTTACTAACGCTAGCATATGGTCTCTTGCCTGTAGGTGAAGCATTTTACTTGAATATTCCAAATGAGAGGCTAAGGTTTTGTGCATCTTTAATTTGTTTAACTATTGATCGACACTCTCAGATTATATGAAATATTTGCACATAAACAGTTTAATGAGCAACCCTATAATTCCTGTGATAAATAAGTACAGTATTAACTTGTGTTGTGTACAGAGAGATAATTTATATGGTATTCCCGATTTTCAGCTTTTTAAGTATTTAATAATTGTAAGAGAAATCAATTTTCTTTGTATTTATTTTCTAATTAAAATCTAGTGCGCTCAATTGATTTTCTGCTTTTTCTGCTGAACGCCTAAATCAATGGATATACATGATTTATTTTTTTATTTTTCTAAGCTAACGGTCATTGATTCAATGCTCGTCATAATCAAATCAACTGAATCATTGTGATTTTATCTTTTTTTCTCTTCTCCCTTTTCATCTCATGATTGTAATTTTTTGGTTAAATGAAAAATTAATGTTACTTAAGTGCGAGGCCAAAATTTTTCATAGGTCAGGGAAACACAAATGAAAATTGGAGACATGTGTAATTGCAGCGTCGCAAATATAATAATGGATTTCCAGCTTGCCAGGTATAATGGCATGCCATTTTTTATTGTTTTTTTTTTAATTATTATTATTTTAACATATATAATCTAATAATCATGAACAACCATTTTAGCATTAACTAGAAAAGCTTTAGTGGCACTTTATATACTACAATTTCGTGAAGCAAAGTTATGTGATTTAGCTTTTTCGCTTAGCGCGTGAACCTTGTACACTAATTAATCATGGTTAATAATAAAGTAACCACATATTTTTGAGTTTTAACTAGGGATCGCTTTCCACGTACTATATATACGAATCATCCCACATGCGATCTTCTCAGGACAGACGTCCATCTCTACACAGTTCTATAAGCTTTTGATCTGTAATTCTCTCTCTTATCGCCACCCCACCTTTCAAAATGAAAATTTATTACACGCTAGCCTGTAGCCTGTGTATCCTAGCCCTTAGTTTTTTTGACACGAGCAAAGCTTCGTGGCCTTTGACTCTCATTATATTTTCATCTTTCTCTATTGTCCCTTTTTTTCTCAACCTTTGGCTTGTCCCTGGAGGCTTTGCATGGAGAAACTACAATGAAATCTCAGCAAAGCTTCGTGGCCCAATTGGATGGCCAATATTAGGCACCTTGCCTTGCATGGGTTCTTTACCTCATCGTAAGTTAGCTTCAATGGCAGCTTCGTTGGGTGCAAACAGACTCATGGCGTTAAGTTTTGGCCCAACACGTGTCATCATCAGCTGCCACCCGGAAACTGCCAGGGAAATCCTCTCAGGACCTTCATTTTCCGACCGTCCGATCAAAGAATCAGCTCGTTTGCTGATGTTTGAACGTGCCATTGGCTTTGCTCCCTCGGGGAAATACTGGCGCCATCTGAGAAGGATTGCAGCAAGTCACATGTTCTCCCCTAGGAGAATTTCTGGCCTGGAGATTCTACGACAGCGTTTAGCTGATGAAATGTTATTGAAAGTGAACCAACAAATGGAGAACAAAGGAGTAGTGAAAGTGAGGGAGGTATTGCAAAAAGGGTCTTCAGGTAATATACTAGAGAGTTTGTTTGGGGGTTCAGTTATAAGTTCAGAGAGAGAAGAGCTAGAGGCTATGGTTAAAGAAGGATATGAATTAATATCACAATTTAATTGGGAGGATTATTTTCCTCTAAACTTGTTAGACTTTTATGGAGTAAAAAGAAGGTGCCATAAATTGGCTGCTAGGGTTAACTCTCTTGTAGGGCAAGTTGTTCAAGAAAGGAAAAGAAATTCTGGAGAATTTAATAATGGGGGGCACGACTTTCTTAGTGCTTTGTTATCGTTGCCTAAAGAGGATCAGTTGTCTGATGCAGACATGGTGGCTATTTTGTGGGTAAGCCTCTCTCTCTCTCTCTCTTCTCTTTCTCACACTCACACAAAAGTAAACATTCATGAACTTTAATTTGTCTTGGTATTAGCTCACAGTATCTATGATGATTCAGCCAAATCTTGTGCATTCTCATATTGGTAAAATTTTTATGGATAAATTTTCTATAAAACCAACCCAGAAAACACAGAAAAGGCACAAGACTTTTAGCGATGTCCGGGAGGAAATCTTGAGTTAATTATTTTTTTAAGACCTTACACTGTGGCAAAAATGACAGCATGGAAACAAAATGATCATTTTCACAATCGCCGACCGAGACTTCAAATATATTGCGTTTGTTTCTTAGCGATGATTTTTAAAAGTTGATGTGTCCCTCATTATCTTTCTAATATTTTACTTGTGTGCCTAATTAACGTCCTTTCTTTTATTTTCGTCTCTGTTTGCTTGAAAGATTTTGACACTATCAGTGGCAGTGCTTCGCCTTATGCTTGGATACAGATATCCTAGACGCATTCTCCAATTTTCATATTACAAAGATTTCACACCAACCCTAACCTAATTCGTTGACTAATTAGTCAATAGTCTTTGACTAATTAGGTCCCTCAAAATTCAAAAAGTTGCAGTAATAATGTTTCCTTTGTAGGTACTAGGTTGACCAAAATATCTTAATTTGCAAGTCTCCGTCAATATTTTATCAATACTTTTATCCAATAATTTTTATTTATTTTTTTATTTTTTTACATCATATAGGAGATGGTATTTCGAGGAACGGACACGGTGGCAATACTACTCGAATGGATCATGGCTAGGATTGTTCTGCATCAAGACATCCAAACAAAAGTTCAAAACGAAATTGACACGTGCGTTGGTCACGACAGGCGCGTGCAAGATTCGGACATCCCCCGTCTCCCTTACCTCCAGGCTGTAGTCAAAGAAGTTCTGCGAATGCACCCTCCGGGCCCATTACTGTCGTGGGCCCGCCTTGCAATCAATGATGTCCACGTGGACAAGGTCTTTGTGCCAGCTGGCACGACAGCAATGGTCAACATGTGGGCCATTACCCATGACCCAACAATCTGGAAGAGCCCATGGGCCTTCAAGCCTGAAAGGTTCATCGAAGAGGACGTGCCCATCATGGGATCAGACTTAAGGCTAGCACCATTTGGATCAGGCCGTAGGGTGTGCCCCGGCAGGGCCCTTGGCTTAGCCACCGTGCACCTGTGGCTTGCCCGGCTTCTACACAGATTCCGGTGGCTTCCGGCACAGCCCGTTGATCTTTCCGAGGCACTGAAGCTTTCTCTTGAAATGAAGAAACCACTGGCATGCCGTGTGGTTCCCCGGTTTATGCAATAATTTTGCGAAGCTATGGTAATTGTCAGTAGGAAAATGAAAATGTGCATATTAATTAATAAGCTTACGTATGCAGCTTTAAGTGGTGTGGTTCTTCTATCCAAGTTTATGTAACGACTGTGTTTAGGAAGGGACTAAACCTTAAGGAGTAATGCTAGAGATTTCAACTAATATAATAATTTTTCCGTAATTATCACATCTGTCAGTTATTAATATTATCATGGAAATGTGCAATTATAGTTCATGAAAACGATTGATTAATATGATGTGACAATTATAAATATTACAATATTAATTAGAACTCAAATGTTTGGATAATAATTGAAATTCTTAGTATTATTAAACCCTAAATCCCTCCAGCTGGAAACTTTACCTGTGAGGCTCCAAACCTTAACACCACAAGCTGCTTTAGCTAAAATATTTGATATTTCATATACATTATTATGCTAATTATTATTCTATTGACAAGTAAGAAATTTCAGCAATATAATAAAGCTGTGCATCTTTAAAGTTATATCACTACTTTAGATTAAAAATCCATTAGGGAAGCGGATGATATAAAGATCATTTTCCAAATACAGTTTGGTGGGACATGGAATAATCTTTTCATCTTTTGAACGCTTTGGAGCTAATGAACTTGTTGTAAAAGAAGCACTTGGTTCATTAGTAATTTGCTTAATTTGCATGCATTGTCCCACCACTAACTTCATTTTAACACTTTTTTTTTTTGGATGAAAGATTTGGTTTAACATTGATAACAAATAAAATAACGAGTATTTTTTGGTCATTAATCAAACGAGTTAAAAAGGAAAAATGAAATTTAGAAGAAGATCAAACAATTTCAAAAGAAATTTTGAAATGATAGACTGCGAGGCTATCAATTTCAAAAGAAAATTTGAAATGGTAAATAATCCTTTAACCATTACAAGTGGAGCTAATTAGTCAACTATTTTTTTTATTATTTAAAATTATTTAAAAACATCTATATATTGTTATTTTTATAACTAATTAATTCAAACATATTGACCATGCAACAAGTGAAAAATATATGATAATTAAAAATTATTAACATAAATAAAAATATAACAGGGACCTTTTGAATTTTTTTTTTTGGAAATATGAGAACTATCCTAAATAATTTGTGTTGTATTGATAAAAGAATCATTTATCCAATTTGAAAAGTACAAACACAACCACCGTCTTGAAAAGGTAACAATGCGTGTAAGGTTTCAGAATTGATCGTGCAATTGAATAACTATCAATTTTCCAATTAAAATACGTTCATAATAATTTTATGAGAAAACTAATTAGTTTGAAAAATATCTTTTAAGTATTTGTTCAATTAGAACATATATAGGTAACCAAATTTCTGGGAAAAGAAAGACTTATGAAGTAAGTAACCATTCTAAAAGAACATTATTAATGATAACAATTACCCATGAATTATTGGTTATTCATTGTTATAGCGGTAAGTAGATCATTCTTCATGGATAGATAGAGAATATTATCTGTAGTGCATGTTTGATATGGCTTATTTAATTTCGTAAACTCTTTTCAAGTTTTTTAATATTGTTGTTTGGTTATTTTTTAAGCATAGTTTTTAAAGATTAAATAAGTTATTTTTATTTCTACTAGTAAAATCTCAATTTTTGAGCTTTTGGAGTAAATTTTGAAAAGCTTTTTAAAATTTTAAAATATTTAAAATATCCTTTATTTATTTGACAATCTTAGCTAGTTGGACTTTTCCATTGTCCTCTAATTTTTTTTACCCCCCAACAAAGTTGTCCATAGTTCATTGATAGATCATAATTTGCTTTATAGGTATAAAAGAGGACTTATATCGTAAGGTGTGTGATTTTTCTTGTTTAATTTTGCTCGCATGATCAAATAACTCAGTATGACTTACTTAATGCCATTTGTGATTTGTGGGTCAAAAACAAATGAGAGCAAACCAAACAAGACTCAATACGCATTCTTCTTAATTTCCATTGTTAATTAGATATATAATTGAAGCTTGGTGGCTTTATTATTCCAACTTACAAGTCACTTTAATTTGATTACAAGCTATGGGCATTAGCATCTTCTGCATGCATGTTGAGACCTATGCTCTTTTGGGCGAACTTTGTTCCTCAAATAACACAATATAATCAAGATATTTAAAGCATGCCCCTAAAGTTTCGGCTTTATGGAGATCCAAATCTCTTTGATATTTCATATTTGCTTTTGCATGCTCTCCCCTTACAGCTTGAAAGCCAAGCTCCTTTACACGCAAACACACAACACCCCAGCTTTTGGATTAACCAAGTAAAATGCTCCTTTGCTCCACATATCTAGTGTTTCATTGATCTGGGACCCGCCACGTAGTACCTTAATTAAGCCTTTTAATTAAAATATACACAACAATTTATTACCACCTTGCTTAAGCTTAAGCTTACTCTCTTTTAAGACGTGCTCTGCCCATTTGCTCTATAACTTAAAACCTTATTGGAATGGACTCCATATCCTTTGTTATTAAGGCATTCAATCTAAAGTGGCCGGCTTCATTATTTTTTTTTTTAAAAAAATTATTAATAAACGTGGATAAACTGGCTAGCAAATCAAACTAACTTGTCAAAACCGAATCGACTTGGACAGTTTATTGCGATCTAAATATTTTATATTCTTATGATATATTTGTAACTACATTGTACTTCTACTTTTTGAAAGTATAATCATTTAGTACATCCACTTACCGCCATAAATTGTGTTCATGCATGAGCTGGGACACGTTCAAAGCATACTATAAATTTAAAAATATATATGTTCCTTAAATGAGTTTTCATGTTTTTAAATAAAACTATGTATGATAGTTTTATTGTTAATGCATAGTTTAGATAGCATCACTTGGTAGTGGTGGCAGCGTAATTGCAAAAGCAATGGGTAGTTGTCTCGTAAGACTTGTTTTTCTGTAAAATGAAATTAAAATATTGAAGTTTAGAGTATCCTATGTTAGTTATTTATTTTTAAAGCACTGTGGAAAAAAAAATGAAAACGAAGAAAATGCCATTCTTTTAATGTTTATGAGTTATTAGTGGTTGGATAATATATTTTGTAAAATCAAATAACTAAATAAATTTTAAAGAATTGGACTTTTAGACATGGAGCATGTTGAAACTTTTCAAAATTAGCTGGGGCATTTCTTATTTTCAAAACTTAAATGGGGCACTTAAACAATTCAAAGAAATAAGGTCTTTTCAAAATTAAACTTCTGAAGTTTTTCAAAAGTCAGCTTGGGCCCGTGCCCCACCTGTACTATACTGGACCTGTTCATGTGGTTGTCCACTACTTGTTTCATTATGCAGCAACTATGGATTAAAAGGCACAACATTTAATCCAAAAAATAACTCTTTACTTGCATTTTTTTTTTCGGTGATAGGAACTTTTAGTTACACATTAGTCTAATTTGATTCGATTTTCTCCTTGTTCTCTTTATCGACTTTGATCGGACCTAATCAGGTTTTTAGTTGGATGCCCACAAAACAAATTTAAATTATTAATTTTGTTTAATTTTAATGACGGTAATACATTAGGTTTGATTCATAAATTGACACAATAATTTAATCCAATCGACTTAATTTAATCGCGAGAGAGAGAGAGTATTTTTAACTAGTATTTTGTTGTGTTCATCTGAATCATCTTTACTCCATCAGATCTGGGCATGTGAAGTGCTTTTTAAGCTATTGTAGAGCAGGCATGGATTCATTTCAATCGGTTTTTCTTATATTATATAAAAAGAGAAAACATTGTCAATATAGTCCAATTCATGATATTAAGAAATATGTCTCATTTTTTTAATGACGATTTATAAATCCTAAATTATGATATTTCTTAAGCTTTTTTTTTTTACTAGTTTTCTTATTCAAGAGAATCCTTATTTAAGGAATACGTAATTTTTCTTTTGAACTTAATTTATTCAAAGATGAATATAATTTATGTAAAGAAATAAATATTTTTCTTATAAAAAATAATCACTATGCATAAGGAAGTTGAGTTCACTTGTTTGCATAACACAAAAATTAGTTTATCTACAAATAGACAGTTTCCAATGTGAGAGAAATGATAAATTTATTGAGAGATTGAATGTTATTAGAATTTTGGGTGTGAGAAAAAATACAAGACTGAACATTATAGATTGAGTCTTATTAAGTTACTCTTCATGTAGCTTACTCCCCTAATAAGATAACATATGGGCTCCATATATGTCACAGCTTTTTGCATTATTTTCAAAAGAGAGTAAGTTACATGAAGAGTAACTTAGCAATTGCCTTATAGATTTTTCTCCTGTTGTCCTTAGCGGCCGTAGTTTTTCTCCGATATAGAAGTTTTCTATGTAAATTATTATGTTATGTGATTAGTTTTATTTTCTATCTATTTTCTGTTTATTACTTGTTTGGTATTTTTACTTGTAAGATCTTCGATGAAATTAAAATTTCCTAACACATGATTATGCATTGACTACATCATTTAAGTAATAATTAACGCAACTAAACATAAGAACAATGCATGAATAAATAGTGATTAGTGAGCAAAAGAAATAAAGCCCCCGCATTATTACTTTTAATTCGTTTCATTTGCATGTTGTTTTTGTTAGTGCAATTCACAAGTGTTCTCCCTGCAAAACAAAAGTGAATGATATGATTAGACGACAAAGATTAAACAAAAGCTGGTACTTTAAGGGAAATATGATGTTATATATTCCTTTAACATTAAAGAAATTGACTGGCAATTCAATTTAGGTTCACGTCTTTTTTGGTGTTGAAATTTTGTGGCTTTTAAATTACAGTTATTGAAAAAAAAAGTTATAACTATGCACTTTTAGTTCATAATGTGTAGTAAATACAAATTTTAAATAATATTTTGACAAAATTAGTAAAGATATAATAGATTTTTCATTATACAATTTAAAACCAAATCAACTTAACTTCCAATCTATAGCAGTTAGTGTTTACTAAACACTTTAGTGTTGTATTTTATAAGCTACAGTTACCCAAGTTCAATTCCAAATAAAGCCTCTATCTAATTATATACAATTAGCTTAGATTGTGTTCAATTTAGATAAAAATTGCACGAATCTTAGGGATGATAATGGGTTAGGAACTCCTTTCCCGTAAACAATAAAAGACAAGATAGGTACAATTTTAACAATTTTTTAATAGAAAAAGTTTTAGGCAAGATGTAACAGATATAATATGAATAATAAAATGGCTCACCTTCTTCATTGATGTGAATTGTATATATATAATGCAAGATATAAATTGAAACTAACTCTTAACATAAAGTAAATTAAAAAAATACAAATTCAAAAAGATTTGAAAGAGAATTATCCTCTGTTATGCCCCCTAAAGATGGAGCTCGAGAAAAGAGACCAATCTTGTCTCTAAGAAGAAGAAACGGAGCCCGAGGAAGCGATTTTGTTAGAGCATAAGCAAGTTGATTTGTGGAAGAAACATGTACAACTCGCAGAGAACCACTTTGAACTTGATCACGAATAAAATGAAAATCAATTGCGAAATGTTTCATGCGTGAGTTAAAAACAGGATTAGAACACAGTTGAATGGTCCCATCATTATAACAATAAATTATTAGAGTGGAAGAGAGCTAAATTTGAAGATCATAGAGAAGAGAACAAATCCAATTAAGCTCTACTGTTGTGGCAGCCATTGGTCGATATTCAGTTTTGGTAGAGGAGCGAACAACAATTCGTTGCTTCTTAGAACTCCAAGGGATAAGATTCCGGCAAGATAAACAATATAAGCACTAGTGGATGAGAAATCATCCTTATTACCAGCCCAATCAGCATCAGAAAATGCATGTAATGATAATGGAGAGTCGGTAAAAATCCAAAGACAGTCATTGATAGTAGCACAAAGATAGTGAAGCAATCGTTTAATAAGATTCCAATGCTCGATGGTAGGCCTGTGCATAAACTGAGACAATTTATTAACAGCAAAAGCAATGTCAAGGCGAGTAATCAGGAGATATTAAAGACTCACGAGTATGGCGCGAAACTCCATAGGATCAGAAAAAGCAGCCCCAGAATGCAGCATAAGAGATGAAATTGGTTGGAAGAGGAGTTTGCACTGGCCTAGCATTAGTCATAAGAGTTCAAGTAAGAAGATCTATAAGATAACAACTCTAAGAAAGCAAAATGCCATGCTTTTTAGGAACAACCTCCACGCCAAGAAAATATGAGAGCAAACAAATATCCTTAATAGAGAAACGATCAGCCAAAAGAGTGACAAACCGATCCACCAAAGAGAGAGAAGACCCAATAATAATCAAGTCATCAACATAAACTAGTAAATATAGTAGATTCCCACCAGAATTTAGAACAAAGAGTCAAGTGTCAGCATAAGAATTCTTGAAACCCGATTGAAGGAAAAAATGACGAAGTTCATGATACCAGGCTCGGGGATCTTGTTTGAGACAGTAAATAGCTTTTGTGAGTTTGCAGACATGCGATGGATAGTCTTGATCAGCAAATCCTTGGGGTTGAGCCATATAAATAGTTTTAGAGAGATGTCCTTGCAGGAAGCATTGTTAACATTGAGTTGATGAAGAGCCCATCCACAAATGACAGCAAGGCTGAGAACAAAATAAAATGATGGTGGGTTTTACAAGAGGGCTGAAAATGTTATGATAATCAATTCCTAGGAGCTAATGAAAACCTTTGGCAATTAAGCGAGCCTTAAACCTGTCAATGGAACCATTAGAGTTACGTTAAATTTGAAAAATCCATTTACAACCAACAACATTGTGACTAGGATCAGAAAGTACAAATTCTCATATTCCATTCCGAACAAGAGCATCATATTCTTCAGACATAGCTTGAAGCCAGTTTGGATCTTTTAGAGCTTGGCTCACAGTTGTGGGTTCAATATTTGGAGAGGTCGATGTATGGGTATAAAGGCTAAGCTTCTGTTTCGGTTTGTGAATATTTGCTTTTGCCGTGGTGATCATTGGATGAGTTGAGTGAGAATTGCTTCGGGATGGTGAATTTGTAGCTCGTTGGGGAGCATGAGGGATTTGATGGTTTGGATCAAGTGGTAAAATAGAAGAATCTGGTGGTGGGTGAGAAGTACTTTGAGACGTGGAATCTTCACAACGGGATGGTCTTTGAATTTCCACTTCAGATGATTGCATGAGTGGTGGTAGAGTATTAGTGGAGGTGGGAATTTTTATTATTGGTAGAACCCAAGTAGAGACAATGGTAGGCTCTGGACGTGGAGATTGAATTGATAGAGATGCAAATGGAAAAATAGATTCAATAAAGTGAACATGCCTAGAAACATAAATTTTTTAAGTGGATGGATCATAACAAAAATATGCACTTTGTGTAAGCGAATACCTAAGAAATACACATTATTTTGAACAAGATTCAAGTTTATGAGAGGTATATGATTTAAGCCAGGGATAACATAAGCAACCAAATATTTTGAGCTTCGAATAATTAGGAGAGGCACCAAATATCTTTTCGTAAGGGGAAAGTAAATTTAATGTCGAAGTGGGCATGCGATTAATTAGGTACATTGCAGTTGCAAATGCATGAGAAAGCAAAGTAAGTCCTGTTTTAATAATGTGAATATGGCGTCTCTTAGAGAAACCATTGTGCTCAAGTGTATGAGGTGGAGTAGTTAAATGAGATATGCCATGGTGAGCAAGAAAACTAGCAAATACAATGAATTCACCACCATTATCGGAATAGAGTGTGTTGATAGTGAGATTAAAGTGTTTTTCAACTATGGCTTTAGATCTTATAAATACTTCTTTTACTTTCGGTTTTTGTTTAAGAGTATAAAACCAAATATATTTGATAAAATGATCAATAAAGATCACATAATATTTAAAGCCATCATGTGAAACAACTAGTGAGGTCCAAACATCAGAGAAAATTATTTGAAAAGGTTGAGTGGAGACAATAGTATAATTTGAAAAAGAAAGTTTACGACTTTTATTGCAGTGACAAGCATTACACTAAAAATTAGAAGAAATTAAAGATGATAAATCTAAATGATGCCTAGAAATAATATACTTTAAAATAGGAAAAGCACGATGTCCCAATCTGTGATGCCACTCGGACGAAGTGGTCTTGACACTAGAAAATGCAAATAAAGGTGATGATATTGGCCACTCATGCACACCATCCTTAGACCCTTCAGGAGTATTATTCCTGTGCAAAGATCCTTCACAAAAAAAAAAGATGGTAAGCATCCAATAGAAACATTATTGGAAGTGTAAAATTGTGAGATAGATATTAAATTTTTTTCAAGCTAAGGACACACAAAACATTATGTAAAGAAAAATTAGATTGAGGAATTTTAATAATGGTGGAACCAGTATGAGTTATGGTAAACCCGTGCATCGCCAATCATGATATCATCCGAGCCAGTGTATAATGCATGAAGCGATAGGCTGCTCAAGTCAGAAGTAACACGGTAAGAGGCACCACTGTCCAAAAGCCACGCTGGAGTATTGGATGTGTTGGCAGCAAAGTGAGCTTGTGGTTGCCATGATGAAGATGTCGTTGGTCTTGAACAGAGACTAAACGGACCATAGGACATCGTTTAGCAGTATGTCCCTGAATTCAACAAATTTGACAGTAGCCAAGGTAAGGTCATAGAGTAAGCCTAGCACCCGTATTAGTGCTAGTAGTGTTGAGTGCTGGAGGGCGAGAATAAAAAGTAGGAGAGGGGCGCCAGTTTGTGTTGTTGATACCAGAGTTTGAGGAAGGTCTCCAGTTATTGGTGCCTACAGAAGAGATTGAATGCAAGCCAATCCTGGTTCGACTTGTTGGGTTAGCAGAGGTAGAATAATAAGACGGATCAAACTTGGTACCTTGAATGGATGCCTCAAAATTTAATAGCTTTTCATGTAGTTCATCAAATGAAATTGGGTTATCTCGGGCTTGAACGACATGCACCAACTCATTGTAATCATTGTCGAGACCATCAAGAATCTTGTCTTTGAGGTCTTCATCAGCAATTGGTGATCCAAGAATTGCCAATTCATCAACACATGCTTTTACCTTAAATTTAGTAACACTATGAGATCCTTAAGTTAAATTGTTAAGATGGCTTTTTGCTTGCTTAATACGCCCTCGAGATGGCTTGGGATAAGTATTGGCTAGGATTGTCCTTGATTCTTGTGAGGATTTTGCTTGACCAATTAACGGACTTATGGTAGGAGAAAGAGAGCCAACAAGGGCATTGAGGATCAATTGGTCTTGGCGAATCCAGAGAGTGTGAGCAGGATTCGGAAAAGTGGTATTGTTTTGAGTAAGGGTGGCAGGTGGGCATGGTTTTGATCCATCAATATAGCCAAGGAGATCATATCCTACAAAAAGAGTGTGAAACTGCAACTTCCAAAAGACATAATTATTGGAAGTGAGTTTAAGTGGAGCTTGGGCTGAGATATTAATAGTGATTAATATGTTGTTTGATTCATTGGTGTTGTGAATGTCTGGAGTTGAATTGGTTGATGAAGAATTAGGATTAATATTTGTGGTCATCTTGATGTCGGCTTAAAGGGGGGAAAAAAAGGAAATGATTTTGAGAGGTGGGGCTGTAATTAATATTGCTCTGATACCATAACAGATGTAATATGAATAATAAAATGGCCTCACCTTCTTCATTGATGTGAACTGTCTATATATATATATACAAGATACATATTGAAACTAACTCATGAGATAAAGTAAATTAAAAAAATACAAATTCAAAAAGATTTGAAAGAGAATTATCCTCTATTAAGATGTGCACACAACAATATTTTAATTAGGATGAGTAATATACATGAATTTGAATTAAGTGTTGATATGAGTCTTTTTACTGAATTTTTTTTTATAATAAATATAATTAAATACTAGTAGTAGACTAAGGAGTTGTTTGTTTTTTTGATTAAATGCTTAAAAAAATTCAGTTTCAGCATTCAGCTGTTTTATAAGTGTTTGTTTTTTAACTGAATACTCAAAATTAAGCAATTATCGCTTAATTTAATTAAGTAAAAAATTGTAACTTAACGCTGAATTAAAAAAAATGCTGAAGAAATTAATTTTTATCTTTCCAACGATACCCTAACAATCATACCATAACTAATTTTTAAATAGAAAAGATTTAAGTAAACCCGGACTCTACTAACTTTATATTATGATTGGCAAGTAAAGGTAGCGGCAATGGAAGAAAGACTGAGAATATCTAGGTATGTACAATAGTAGTAGTACCGCAGACTTGGTAAAATTATATAAATTGTGACAAAAACATACGTTGTTTGCCAAGATCATACTTGTAACAGTGTAAAAACATAAAATGAACAAGAAGTAAATAGGAGTTCTTTTAATTTTATTTTTTTGTTTTAAAAAAAAGTAAATATGATATTACTATGGCTGAAGTTCACAAATTTAAAGCTGAAAATAGTTAAATTTGATAAATTAGGAAAAAATAAAACCAAAAAAAAATTCAAACTAAGCAAACCTACGAGCCATAAATGCATATTCAATGATACTGTCCACTTCAGTCAAACTTGTACTTTATTCTCAAATACGAGCATGACTCTATAATTATTGCTACAGGCAAACTAATCACTGGCTTATTGCAAAAACAAAGGACAAAGCTTACAATGAAGAAGGCAAAGAAAACTAAAGAAACTAAAGAAGGCGAAGAAGTTTATTTTGGAGAAAAATATTATTTAGTGGATGCGGCATATACACATACCAAATGGTTCATTGCACCATATCGTCATGTGCGATATTGGCTAAATGATTTTCGCAGTGGTGGTCGAGCTAGAGGGAGGGAGGAGATATTTAACTAGAGTATGAGGAGTGTAATTGAACGTGCTTTTGGTGTGTTAAAAGCCTGCTTTCCAATTTTAAAGAGAATGGCGCCATATTCATTTGATTCGCAAAGAAAAATCGTGCTTTCATGCATTGCAATACATAATTTTTTGCGAAAAAAATCAATTGATGACAGATTATTTTTAGAGTATGAGAATGAAGAAATGGTGTTTGAAAATGATGATGCACAGAAGTAAGTACCAAATGCAAATAATTTTTTTGGAACTTCAGATCAAGTATTCATGCAACAACTGCGAGATCAAATTGCAAATCAACTTTTTAATGAATTTAGTTGAATTTTTTTTATTAATGTTTCAATTTATTTTTGTTATTAAATAATAACTTTAGCTTCTTTTTTATTAAATATAATAACTTATTTATTTTATCTTTATTTTTATTGAATTATTAATATATAAGTGTAATAATATGCATAATATTTAAAAATAGTATATATGTAAAATAACAATTTTCATACATTTCTGTTATAAAAAACAAACATCTTAATACATTTATTCAGACATTCAAAAATAAAAAATAAATATATTATTAAACATTTAGTATTCAGCTTTATTTAGACTTAATTAAATTCAGTATTTAGTTAAAAAAATAAAAGCCACCTAATATAAATGCATGTGTATTAAAAGATTATAAAAAGATTACAAGGATTATCTATGCTGAATTATCTTAAATGAGATGCATTACGTGTGTGACTAAAAATAGAAGAAAACAGAGCTATTGTCGGGCTCTATTAGTAAGGAGCAGTCTTTCGAATTTCAATGAGTTCGTAAGTTGATAGGATGAATAAAAAATTAAAAAATAGAAGAAAACAAAAAAATTTGTTTATTTATTTTTTTATGAGAACAAAAAGTCTAAAAGTATCCCCATAAAAAAAAAAAAGGAAAGCCTAAAACAAGACCGACCAACTATGTTTGGGCTGGCAACCTTGAAGCGGCCCAGTATCACGCTGATAGCAAGAATCCAAATCTGCTGCGTTGGGGCATGATACGTGGCACACAGTTTGGCGTTCAAATCGATTTGATTATGACAGGACGGGAGCTACCGTCGTGCGATTCACAAGGCCAAGTTCAATTTTCAAACTTTCAAATAAAGATTCTCCCCACAGGGCTCCGTAATTATTCAAAGAATGACAGAGATTCACAAGCCTTTACAATAACCCCTTCTATTTTTTGTAATTTGGATATGTGACAACATATTTTATCTTAAAGGTCCTTACCTTATGGTGATTTCGAAATATGCACCATTAAGTATTAACCATCTAGTTTTTTTTGCCCTTTCTTTTCTTCAGCCAAACGTTTTGGAACGGAGAAATAATTGCTTTTGATTGGCCATCTTATTGGCTACCTATCATTTATGATGTGTTTATTTTTTTGAAATCAAAATAAGTAGGAATCATAATGGATTATAATCAAAATGAATTATATTAAATTATTTACTTAAATTTGTATGATTTAGAATCATAATGAATTATATTCTCATTAATATTTTTACTTTTTTTTATAATCAGAATGAATTGATACAAGTTATTAAAATACCTTTAGTTTACTAACAAAACAAGGAGTAAATATTTTTCTATAAATATTATTACCAAATAATAATTATTATTATTACCATTGTTATTGTAATAAAATAATAAAATAATGACAATTATTATTATTATTATATTAATTATTACTATTATTATAATAGTAATAGTAGTACTATAATTATTATCAAATTATTATTATTATTATAAGAATAAGTATTACTTGATATTTAAATGGGGTAAAAAATAATTTTTGATTTTATTTAAAGGTAAAAATGTCAATTTATTTCTCATTTTCATCACCCCTTTTCATTCCCACTTTCTTGAAGAAAAATTGATTCTCATTCTTCATTCCCTAATTTATGAATCCCACCTAAAAGCCATTCCCATATTTTTTGCAAATAAACACTGTTAATGATGAATGAGAATCATTTCCATTCTCTAATCTAAGAAGTGAATACACTATTAGATGTAATAAATAATATGAGAACAAACTCTATTTGTTCAAATTGATAAAAGAATATTATATGGTGTCTACATGGTTCATATTGTTCCATTTTTAATTTATTCATTTTAAAATATGAGACACGTGTAACAATAATATAAATTTATCAAATCAGTTGTACGAAAAAGGTTTATGAGTGAGATTATTTTGTTAGCTATTTATATTTCAGCCATATAATCATCAACATTATAAATAGTTGAATTATCTTTCCAAATGGCAATGAAATAACATTTCGTGCTTTTTATCTTCGCCTAATTTATTTTTTTATTACGGGAAAAAGTCCATTTCACTCTTAAGGTTTGATGTAATAACACATTTCATTATCGTTATTTAAATAATAACTCATTCCATCCCTACTTTTTAAACAATAGCCTAAAACACATTTTCCCTAATTTACTGTTAGTTTACTATTTAATTAATTGAGGGTAAAATAAGATTTTTAATTAAAGATATATAAATTATTTTAAAATAAAACTCTCAAATACAATTAAATAACATATGGCTTTATGCATAAATTTAAAATTTAAAAATAATTTAATGAATAAATAATAATAACTAAATAATATTTAAAATATATATCTAGGACAAAATAAAAAAAATTCACGACACTAGAGTGATTTTTTTTTTATCCTTTAGCTTGTCTCTGATTTCAATATGGTCAAAATAATAAGTAAATAATCAATCGATACTGTTATTTTACCAAAAGTAAATACAGACTCATTCATTTATATAAAAACACACACATTAAATATAGAAAAACACATTTAAAATATTACATAATAAAATACAATGCATTTTAGTGTTTTTTTAATCTTTTAATTTATCATTGACTTTAAAATAAACAGTGATCTCTAATTAGAAGATTATTATTATTATTATTATTATTAAAAATATTTTGTTGACTTTAATAAAAAAAATTAATGAACACATATGCGCGCGATACACACACACACACACATTGCATATTCTTTAGTGTTGTTTTTGTTTCATTAAGTTGTTCTTAAATTTTAAATTTATACAAAAAGTCAGATGTTATTTAATTATTCTTGATATTTTTTATTTTAAAATATTTTGCATTTATTTAATTAAAAATCATATTTTGTCCACAATGAATCATACAATAAACTAATTGTAAATTTACAGAAGGGTTTTTTAAGGCTTATTTTGAAAAGTAAGGATAAAATGAAATTTATTGTTTAAAAAACAAGGATAAAATGGGCTATTACATCAAACTTTAAGGGTGAAAAGAAAATTTTCCATTTTATTACATTTAATTTGCAATTTTTTTCATAAAAATATTTATTGTCATTGAAGAATTATATAATATTATGAAAGTTATACATAGTGTGATATTACATAGTGTGACAGTGGTCATATATATATAATATTATTGCAATTTCAACTTTCTTGTATGTCATTTAATATGGTCTTATTTACCAACACGAGATTTTATTAGTCCAAAGAATTAAAAGAAGTTGTTTTACTCAAGTTTTGATAAATTTTTAAACATATATTTATTTCATTAGATTCAAATTCCAAATTATACCATAAATACAATTTGCCATAAGCTTTGCGTAAAACAAAAGTTTAAAATATATATTTTACTGACAACAATTCATAAAAATTACAAAAATATGAAAGAAAAAAAAATCCAAAACTAAAAAGCTTAGTAACTTATCAATAAGAACACATTAAATAGTACTTGAATAATACAAAACTTTAAATAGAAATATAGAACTATAACATTTTGAAAGTTCAATTCAAAGTCATTAAAAAAAAATACACTGGTAAAAAAGAAATCCAAAATAAAAACTTAGTAATTCGCCATTAAGAACAATAATTTCTATAGAAGGATAGTAATATAGCATCTTCAAAGTTCAGGGACAGCCGAAAGGCCAACAAACTATGGTCAGTTTATAACATAGACTAAAATTGAGGTTCTATTTACAATTTCAGAAAGTATAGGTACTTCAAAATTGACGGTGCATCATGGGAGGACAATCGAGAAACAAACACTTCCAACTTATTCAATTTCGCAAATTTCGTCCAATTTCTTATAATCTTATTAAACAAAATAATTCCTGCGTATAAAAAGATAACCTCAATTCCCTACTCTCACACACTGTAACTCATAATACTCGCTTAGTTAATTCGACACGTGTTAGTTAACAGGATCTATGGCGCGTTTTCGGCGAGTAAATTATTTTTCTTCAGCAATTGCGAGTAAGGCACTTCTGATAAACACTTTCACTCTATATTACTAAAAATAGGACGATTATTCTCTGAAATGATTTTCATTTTATTTATCAAGACAGCCCCTTGATCAGGCAAAAAATAATTTTGGATCCCTTTTCGCTTTCCCTCTCTTTTCCATCTTTGGAGGGAAAAAAACATCACCAAAAAATAGAAAAAAAAATGAAGAAAAAATTCATCTTGCAGCTGGTAACTAGGGTTTTAATTAATCGCACTTCACTTCTTTCAATCTCTTCAATCTTTCAACTTGCTTACTACTGTTTTGCTTAATCGCAGGAACAGTGGCAGTGACTTCAGCTTTTGATTCCCCCATTTTTCGATTTTCTCCTAGTAAGGTTTTGTTTACTAAGTTTGCCCTAAGCGCTATTTTTTAGTTGTATTGGATCAGCTATCTCTCAGGGTTTCATTATTTATGAATGCATGTTTGATTTAATTAGTATTAAATGCTGGAAATTTCGAGCTGGAGTGGCCATTTTTGTTCGAGAATAGTTTATTTGTTGTCGTTTTGGCCTTTTGTATATTTTCACGTATTGAAGTGGTCAGGGCTCCGGTCTAGGGTTTGAACTTTAGCTTTTACGTTGAAAGGAAAATAAAATATAGTGTTGTTTATCTGCCGATTGTTTCTAAGTGTTGTTAGTAATGATCTTGTTGAAGTTGATTTTAATAATTTAGGAAAAATTAATCATTTTTTTAACCCCGAATCTGCTGGCTTTGTAGCTTATTGGAAGTTCTGAATGAGCTGTTATAGGGATTGGTTTATGTCCTCTACTTTTATTTTATTTTTCATTTGTTTTTAACAGCTGAGTGAATCCTTCTCTATTAATTGAGTCTGTATATGGCCAATTATTATCTCTCACTGTGGAGAATGTTTGCTTTGAGTTGATAGTGTAATTGAGATATTTATTTTATGTTTGCACTGGAATTTGTTTTTCTTCTTTGGCTTTTGTATGTGTTCTGATACATATTAACCTTGGTGGGATATTATGCATTCCTCTGTACCATTAATCACCTGGCATATACATTGTGTTATATAGTTGCTATTCTTATGCTATTTGGAGACTTTTTGTATTCTTCAGTTCTTGAACCTACAATATGTCAAAAACTATTACCAAGTGATTGGTTTTCCAAATATGATACCTGGCACTATTTGTCCAATTGAATATTTATTTTGAGGTGTTCTACTGAGTCAGATACGAAGTGATAGCTTCTGAACATTGGGGCGTCCATTCTCTTGAAATGCAAACCAAGAAAAAAGCAAACGGAAGAAATGCTTCTCGAGAGCATGCCAGTCCTAGGGTTTCAAGAACTGTGAAGAAAGGATCTGAAAATGTAGAAGTTACAGAGCTAATCACATCTTCTGTCAGAAAGCAGAAATCTGGTATGCCTTCATCTTCATCGCGCATATTTGCTCTATGTTTCTGTAAAGTTCCTGTTCCTGCATTTAATTATTTAATTTTTTAAACTGGAAAAGTGCCATAGCCTTTTTTTTTTTTTTTTTTTTTTTTTTTTTTTTAATATGAAACTCAAAAGTGTATTAATGGAGAAAAAATTAAAATAGAGAGTGGACCAGTAGTCCTTTAAGCAAATAAGGTAAGCTTTTAGTGCTAAAGTATACCTAACCACCCCTATACAGTGCTATATCCTCTCCCAATTTAGATGAATGAAAAGTGCCAGTGTTAGTAACTGTACGTTTAGATTTTCTGGCATGCATACTTATGTATCTTATCCATTCTATCCGCTATCATGGTTTACTTAGACCTTTGCACTTTATTTCCAGTAGATGGTTTCATTTTACTCGGTGAGTGAATTTAACTGTTTTATCTCACAACAAATTCCAGTTAGTGTTCTTTCAAACAAAAATGAGGAGTCTGTTGCTGCAACCAATTTAAATACTAGATATGGCTTGGGGAATGAACCCTCTGGTGCTTGCCTGGAATATGATTCATTTAACAAAGATTCCATGGATCATAAGGTAATTTTCTTGCTTGGCAGTTTTGTCTGTCGAAACTTTTCTGTTGTTGAGTATGGATGGAAGAGGGTGAATCAGTTATTAAATTTTTCTGGTGGCCAGTTAGTTGGCACATGGTATCTCTGTAGTTGAGGCAAGGATACTTGAAAAAACCAGAAAGACAGTTTCCCACTCAAATATAGTGATCATCTTTGCTCATAGCATTCCCTTTAAGTATAGGAACTTGAAGCTCCCAATCTTGTTCCTGTATAAGTATAAATATCTTTGTGAGGATATTTCTCTTTCAGTTATCCTTGGGTGTGTTTGCTTGTAAGATTGACTTTAATTGGTGATTTTAATTGCTCCTTAATTTTATCAGAGGATGTCTCCTGCAAGGATTGTGGGAACTGTCAAATGTCAGAAAAGCAAGACTTCATTTGTTCAAGCTATCTAGATTCTTTTATATGATTTGTTAAATTGTAATGCAGGATTGCGACGAGGAAACTGCTCCTGTGTTGGAAACAATATTTTCTCCTGCCTTTCATGTATCTAAAGTAGCAGGCGGGGATATTGCCGATGGAGGTAGGTGGCATAATATTGTTATTACTATAGGTTCTAATATCCTTGTTCTCTTCTGATGCTTATGTGTAACTTCTAGTTGACTTTGTCAAATTCTTCCGGAGTGGAGACCAAAAATCCCACAAGGAAAGTGAGATGGAATACTCACTAGTTGATATGCCGGATGGTCATGTTACTCGAGAAACTTCTGAATACTACAGTGAAAGCACATTCACTTCAATAAATGCAACGTGTCATGGTAGTGTGTAGAAGTAGATAAAAAATATGTGATCTAAAATTTGGAACTTTAGTGGTCAGATGCTTGCCTAGATTCTAACATTATGAATTCACATGCGCAGATGCAGAAGGAGCTAATCTTTCCACTGAAGTTTCAGCTATATATCTTGCTATGAAGAACTCAAAGCTGGAGTGTATTGATGAGCACGGTCAAGAGTCTATGACTGATGTTTGCATGGAGGATGATGAGTATGAGGAATTTGATGACTTTGATCCTTATTTATTTATAAAGAACTTGCCAGAATTGTCGTCAGTGGTCCCCACTTTTCGGCCTATGTTGCTACCTAAGCAGACACGGAGTTGCCCTCCTACTACTCTTGTTTTGGACTTGGATGGTAAGAAAATCTGCTTACATTTATTTGCTATATACTCATTACATTCATTTGATTGACTTCTGAACTATTTATCAAGCAGGGATTTTCTCTCCATAATTTGTTATTTGTGCCCCTAGATGAAGACAATTAATGATCAAGGCTTTTTGGCTGCTTTTTGAGGCAATCAGTCATTTGGTTTCTGCTGGACCTTTAGGCTATCAAATAAGGATTGCACTTTAGTTTCCTTGTGCCTTTTCCTGCTCTTTAAATCTTGATAGTAGTCTATACTTTCATACCCCTACAAGATTATGTTAGAAAACAACTCAATATCTGTTTCATCTATAGAAATGTCGTGCCTGAGTTTTGCTGGTTATTGGCATTTAAATAATGCTGTCTTATTCTGTTTGGCAGTAATGATATGCAATCTTGTGGTTTTGATGTTTGGCTCTCCAGTAGCATGATATTTAAGCTTACTGAAAAAGTGAAGTTCAGCAATCTGTTCTCTCTGTTTGAATTATGATTTGTGTCTTTCCCTTGGCATAGTTGAAGAGTGAGCCAAATATTTTTCTCATTTTCACCCAAATTTGAACCTTCTTGTTTTAAGAAGTCCCTCATTTTATACTGCTAATGGTGAATAATTTGCCATTTTATGTAGACCTTCAAGGAATTGATTAAATTATTTTGATCTGGCAGAAACTCTGGTGCATTCCACGCTGGAACGATGTGATGATTTCGAAATATGCACCATTAAGTATTAACCATCTAGTTTTTTTTGCCCTTTCTTTTCTTCAGCCAAACGTTTTGGAACGGAGAAATAATTGCTTTTGATTGGCCATCTTATTGGCTACCTATCATTTATGATGTGTTTATTTTTTTGAAATCAAAATAAGTAGGAATCATAATGGATTATAATCAAAATGAATTATATTAAATTATTTACTTAAGCTGTATGATTTAGAATCATAATGAATTATATTCTCATTAATATTTTTACTTTTTTTTATAATCAGAATGAATTGATACAAGTTATTAAAATACCTTTAGTTTACTAACAAAACAAGGAGTAAATATTTTTCTATAAATATTATTACCAAATAATAATTATTATTATTACCATTGTTATTGTAATAAAATAATAAAATAATGACAATTATTATTATTATTATATTAATTATTACTATTATTATAATAGTAATAGTAGTACTATAATTATTATCAAATTATTATTATTATTATAAGAATAAGTATTACTTGATATTTAAATGGGGTAAAAAATAATTTTTGATTTTATTTAAAGGTAAAAATGTCAATTTATTTCTCATTTTCATCACCCCTTTTCATTCCCACTTTCTTGAAGAAAAATTGATTCTCATTCTTCATTCCCTAATTTATGAATCCCACCTAAAAGCCATTCCCATATTTTTTGCAAATAAACACTGTTAATGATGAATGAGAATCATTTCCATTCTCTAATCTAAGAAGTGAATACACTATTAGATGTAATAAATAATATGAGAACAAACTCTATTTGTTCAAATTGATAAAAGAATATTATATGGTGTCTACATGGTTCATATTGTTCCATTTTTAATTTATTCATTTTAAAATATGAGACACGTGTAACAATAATATAAATTTATCAAATCAGTTGTACGAAAAAGGTTTATGAGTGAGATTATTTTGTTAGCTATTTATATTTCAGCCATATAATCATCAACATTATAAATAGTTGAATTATCTTTCCAAATGGCAATGAAATAACATTTCGTGCTTTTTATCTTCGCCTCATTTTTATTTTTTTTCTTACGGGAAAAAGTCCATTTCACTCTTAAGGTTTGATGTAATAACACATTTCATTATCGTTATTTAAATAATAACTCATTCCATCCCTACTTTTTAAACAATAGCCTAAAACACATTTTCCCTAATTTACTGTTAGTTTACTATTTAATTAATTGAGGGTAAAATAAGATTTTTAATTAAAGATATATAAATTATTTTAAAATAAAACTCTCAAATACAATTAAATAACATATGGCTTTATGCATAAATTTAAAATTTAAAAATAATTTAATGAATAAATAATAATAACTAAATAATATTTAAAATATATATCTAGGACAAAATAAAAAAAATTCACGACACTAGAGTGATTTTTTTTTTATCCTTTAGCTTGTCTCTGATTTCAATATGGTCAAAATAATAAGTAAATAATCAATCGATACTGTTATTTTACCAAAAGTAAATACAGACTCATTCATTTATATAAAAACACACACATTAAATATAGAAAAACACATTTAAAATATTACATAATAAAATACAATGCATTTTAGTGTTTTTTTAATCTTTTAATTTATCATTGACTTTAAAATAAACAGTGATCTCTAATTAGAAGATTATTATTATTATTATTATTATTAAAAATATTTTGTTGACTTTAATAAAAAAAATTAATGAACACATATGCGCGCGATACACACACACACACACATTGCATATTCTTTAGTGTTGTTTTTGTTTCATTAAGTTGTTCTTAAATTTTAAATTTATACAAAAAGTCAGATGTTATTTAATTATTCTTGATATTTTTTATTTTAAAATATTTTGCATTTATTTAATTAAAAATCATATTTTGTCCACAATGAATCATACAATAAACTAATTGTAAATTTACAGAAGGGTTTTTTAGGCTATTATTTGAAAAGTAAGGATAAAATGAGCTATTGTTTAAAAAACAAGGATAAAATGGGCTATTACATCAAACTTTAAGGGTGAAAAGAAAATTTTCCATTTTATTACATTTAATTTGCAATTTTTTTCATAAAAATATTTATTGTCATTGAAGAATTATATAATATTATGAAAGTTATACATAGTGTGATATTACATAGTGTGACAGTGGTCATATATATATAATATTATTGCAATTTCAACTTTCTTGTATGTCATTTAATATGGTCTTATTTACCAACACGAGATTTTATTAGTCCAAAGAATTAAAAGAAGTTGTTTTACTCAAGTTTTGATAAATTTTTAAACATATATTTATTTCATTAGATTCAAATTCCAAATTATACCATAAATACAATTTGCCATAAGCTTTGCGTAAAACAAAAGTTTAAAATATATATTTTACTGACAACAATTCATAAAAATTACAAAAATATGAAAGAAAAAAAATCCAAAACTAAAAAGCTTAGTAACTTATCAATAAGAACACATTAAATAGTACTTGAATAATACAAAACTTTAAATAGAAATATAGAACTATAACATTTTGAAAGTTCAATTCAAAGTCATTAAAAAAAAATACACTGGTAAAAAAGAAATCCAAAATAAAAACTTAGTAATTCGCCATTAAGAACAATAATTTCTATAGAAGGATAGTAATATAGCATCTTCAAAGTTCAGGGACAGCCGAAAGGCCAACAAACTATGGTCAGTTTATAACATAGACTAAAATTGAGGTTCTATTTACAATTTCAGAAAGTATAGGTACTTCAAAATTGACGGTGCATCATGGGAGGACAATCGAGAAACAAACACTTCCAACTTATTCAATTTCGCAAATTTCGTCCAATTTCTTATAATCTTATTAAACAAAATAATTCCTGCGTATAAAAAGATAACCTCAATTCCCTACTCTCACACACTGTAACTCATAATACTCGCTTAGTTAATTCGACACGTGTTAGTTAACAGGATCTATGGCGCGTTTTCGGCGAGTAAATTATTTTTCTTCAGCAATTGCGAGTAAGGCACTTCTGATAAACACTTTCACTCTATATTACTAAAAATAGGACGATTATTCTCTGAAATGATTTTCATTTTATTTATCAAGACAGCCCCTTGATCAGGCAAAAAATAATTTTGGATCCCTTTTCGCTTTCCCTCTCTTTTCCATCTTTGGAGGGAAAAAAACATCACCAAAAAATAGAAAAAAAAATGAAGAAAAAATTCATCTTGCAGCTGGTAACTAGGGTTTTAATTAATCGCACTTCACTTCTTTCAATCTCTTCAATCTTTCAACTTGCTTACTACTGTTTTGCTTAATCGCAGGAACAGTGGCAGTGACTTCAGCTTTTGATTCCCCCATTTTTCGATTTTCTCCTAGTAAGGTTTTGTTTACTAAGTTTGCCCTAAGCGCTATTTTTTAGTTGTATTGGATCAGCTATCTCTCAGGGTTTCATTATTTATGAATGCATGTTTGATTTAATTAGTATTAAATGCTGGAAATTTCGAGCTGGAGTGGCCATTTTTGTTCGAGAATAGTTTATTTGTTGTCGTTTTGGCCTTTTGTATATTTTCACGTATTGAAGTGGTCAGGGCTCCGGTCTAGGGTTTGAACTTTAGCTTTTACGTTGAAAGGAAAATAAAATATAGTGTTGTTTATCTGCCGATTGTTTCTAAGTGTTGTTAGTAATGATCTTGTTGAAGTTGATTTTAATAATTTAGGAAAAATTAATCATTTTTTTAACCCCGAATCTGCTGGCTTTGTAGCTTATTGGAAGTTCTGAATGAGCTGTTATAGGGATTGGTTTATGTCCTCTACTTTTATTTTATTTTTCATTTGTTTTTAACAGCTGAGTGAATCCTTCTCTATTAATTGAGTCTGTATATGGCCAATTATTATCTCTCACTGTGGAGAATGTTTGCTTTGAGTTGATAGTGTAATTGAGATATTTATTTTATGTTTGCACTGGAATTTGTTTTTCTTCTTTGGCTTTTGTATGTGTTCTGATACATATTAACCTTGGTGGGATATTATGCATTCCTCTGTACCATTAATCACCTGGCATATACATTGTGTTATATAGTTGCTATTCTTATGCTATTTGGAGACTTTTTGTATTCTTCAGTTCTTGAACCTACAATATGTCAAAAACTATTACCAAGTGATTGGTTTTCCAAATATGATACCTGGCACTATTTGTCCAATTGAATATTTATTTTGAGGTGTTCTACTGAGTCAGATACGAAGTGATAGCTTCTGAACATTGGGGCGTCCATTCTCTTGAAATGCAAACCAAGAAAAAAGCAAACGGAAGAAATGCTTCTCGAGAGCATGCCAGTCCTAGGGTTTCAAGAACTGTGAAGAAAGGATCTGAAAATGTAGAAGTTACAGAGCTAATCACATCTTCTGTCAGAAAGCAGAAATCTGGTATGCCTTCATCTTCATCGCGCATATTTGCTCTATGTTTCTGTAAAGTTCCTGTTCCTGCATTTAATTATTTAATTTTTTAAACTGGAAAAGTGCCATAGCCTTTTTTTTTTTTTTTTTTTTTTAATATGAAACTCAAAAGTGTATTAATGGAGAAAAAATTAAAATAGAGAGTGGACCAGTAGTCCTTTAAGCAAATAAGGTAAGCTTTTAGTGCTAAAGTATACCTAACCACCCCTATACAGTGCTATATCCTCTCCCAATTTAGATGAATGAAAAGTGCCAGTGTTAGTAACTGTACGTTTAGATTTTCTGGCATGCATACTTATGTATCTTATCCATTCTATCCGCTATCATGGTTTACTTAGACCTTTGCACTTTATTTCCAGTAGATGGTTTCATTTTACTCGGTGAGTGAATTTAACTGTTTTATCTCACAACAAATTCCAGTTAGTGTTCTTTCAAACAAAAATGAGGAGTCTGTTGCTGCAACCAATTTAAATACTAGATATGGCTTGGGGAATGAACCCTCTGGTGCTTGCCTGGAATATGATTCATTTAACAAAGATTCCATGGATCATAAGGTAATTTTCTTGCTTGGCAGTTTTGTCTGTCGAAACTTTTCTGTTGTTGAGTATGGATGGAAGAGGGTGAATCAGTTATTAAATTTTTCTGGTGGCCAGTTAGTTGGCACATGGTATCTCTGTAGTTGAGGCAAGGATACTTGAAAAAACCAGAAAGACAGTTTCCCACTCAAATATAGTGATCATCTTTGCTCATAGCATTCCCTTTAAGTATAGGAACTTGAAGCTCCCAATCTTGTTCCTGTATAAGTATAAATATCTTTGTGAGGATATTTCTCTTTCAGTTATCCTTGGGTGTGTTTGCTTGTAAGATTGACTTTAATTGGTGATTTTAATTGCTCCTTAATTTTATCAGAGGATGTCTCCTGCAAGGATTGTGGGAACTGTCAAATGTCAGAAAAGCAAGACTTCATTTGTTCAAGCTATCTAGATTCTTTTATATGATTTGTTAAATTGTAATGCAGGATTGCGACGAGGAAACTGCTCCTGTGTTGGAAACAATATTTTCTCCTGCCTTTCATGTATCTAAAGTAGCAGGCGGGGATATTGCCGATGGAGGTAGGTGGCATAATATTGTTATTACTATAGGTTCTAATATCCTTGTTCTCTTCTGATGCTTATGTGTAACTTCTAGTTGACTTTGTCAAATTCTTCCGGAGTGGAGACCAAAAATCCCACAAGGAAAGTGAGATGGAATACTCACTAGTTGATATGCCGGATGGTCATGTTACTCGAGAAACTTCTGAATACTACAGTGAAAGCACATTCACTTCAATAAATGCAACGTGTCATGGTAGTGTGTAGAAGTAGATAAAAAATATGTGATCTAAAATTTGGAACTTTAGTGGTCAGATGCTTGCCTAGATTCTAACATTATGAATTCACATGCGCAGATGCAGAAGGAGCTAATCTTTCCACTGAAGTTTCAGCTATATATCTTGCTATGAAGAACTCAAAGCTGGAGTGTATTGATGAGCACGGTCAAGAGTCTATGACTGATGTTTGCATGGAGGATGATGAGTATGAGGAATTTGATGACTTTGATCCTTATTTATTTATAAAGAACTTGCCAGAATTGTCGTCAGTGGTCCCCACTTTTCGGCCTATGTTGCTACCTAAGCAGACACGGAGTTGCCCTCCTACTACTCTTGTTTTGGACTTGGATGGTAAGAAAATCTGCTTACATTTATTTGCTATATACTCATTACATTCATTTGATTGACTTCTGAACTATTTATCAAGCAGGGATTTTCTCTCCATAATTTGTTATTTGTGCCCCTAGATGAAGACAATTAATGATCAAGGCTTTTTGGCTGCTTTTTGAGGCAATCAGTCATTTGGTTTCTGCTGGACCTTTAGGCTATCAAATAAGGATTGCACTTTAGTTTCCTTGTGCCTTTTCCTGCTCTTTAAATCTTGATAGTAGTCTATACTTTCATACCCCTACAAGATTATGTTAGAAAACAACTCAATATCTGTTTCATCTATAGAAATGTCGTGCCTGAGTTTTGCTGGTTATTGGCATTTAAATAATGCTGTCTTATTCTGTTTGGCAGTAATGATATGCAATCTTGTGGTTTTGATGTTTGGCTCTCCAGTAGCATGATATTTAAGCTTACTGAAAAAGTGAAGTTCAGCAATCTGTTCTCTCTGTTTGAATTATGATTTGTGTCTTTCCCTTGGCATAGTTGAAGAGTGAGCCAAATATTTTTCTCATTTTCACCCAAATTTGAACCTTCTTGTTTTAAGAAGTCCCTCATTTTATACTGCTAATGGTGAATAATTTGCCATTTTATGTAGACCTTCAAGGAATTGATTAAATTATTTTGATCTGGCAGAAACTCTGGTGCATTCCACGCTGGAACGATGTGATGATGCAGACTTCACATTCCCTGTAAATTTTAACTTCCAAAAGCATACAGTTTATGTTCGATGCCGTCCTCATCTCAAAGATTTTTTGGAGAGAGTTTCCAGTCTTTTTGAGGTAATCATATTCACCGCCAGTCAAAGTATTTATGCAGAGCAGCTTCTAAATGTGCTTGATCCTAAGAGAAAATTATTTCGGCATCGTGTTTTCCGTGAATCATGTGTTTTTGTGGATGGCAATTACCTCAAAGATTTGTCAGTTCTTGGCCGTGATTTGTCACATGTTATCATTGTTGATAACTCTCCACAGGTAATGTTTTGAATTCCTCTTTTGAATTAATTGTATATGAATACTTATTCTGATGATGTCCAATTTCTTAGATAGGGTGCAATCAGAAAATGATAGAACTTTTGTTGGTCTTATAGACAGGCACTGTATCTCTGGAACTGAAGTTTAGTGTCTGCCTTATAGTCAATTGTCCTTTTTTCTAAGAATTTTCATATGGTTGTAAATGCTTCGAATTGGCTGAATTCTTTCAAATTGTCTGGGTGGGCATCATAATATGACCAAATTAATTGAATTTCATCCATGAACACTGAGGCTAAGATAGACGCATTCTTAGGTTTTGGCTTAATTATGTGATCATTTGGTATCATCAAATGCTGATCCTTTTTCATAGTCGTGTCATTACATATCTGCCTGTGATTTTAAAAGTTAGCTACTGTTTAAAAAAATATATATTAGTTTTCTATGTAAATTGTCGAACACTCACTTTCTTAATGAGGTCAATGGTTTTCTTAGGCATTCGGGTTCCAAGTGGACAATGGAATTCCAATTGAGAGCTGGTTTGATGATCGTTCAGATCAAGAATTGCTTCTACTACTACCATTTTTGGAGAGCTTGGTTGGTGTTGAAGATGTTAGGCCCTTGATTGCACAGAAATTCAATCTTCGCGAGAAAATAGCTGCTGCCGTTTATCCTCCTCTAAATAATAACAGAGGAGATCCATTTGAAAGGTGAGCCTGGATGTGAACTAGTAAGTAATATGAACTGATTTGTTTTGTATGTGTTGACAATTACTTCAAAGATTTCTCTTTGCTGAGAAGTCTTCAAGACTCGAGGTTTGAAGTTAAAAGGTGTGATTTCAAGTGGGAAGAGCAAAATGGGCAATCGTGTAATCCTGTATCAACAGTTGAAACCTTTTATACAAAGATGGCTGCCAAAATGCATTATAGATAATTTTTAGATGAGTATGGGTTGGAAATAATTTTTCTTTATTAATAATTGAAGAATGTGTGCATTACTTTTTATGAGTTCCAAGGTGGTTTCAATTTGTCCTACTTGAAGAACTTGCTACCGCAAGTTGAAAACTCCGCGAGATATGGTAGTTGAAGTTTAATTTGTATGATTTGATGATGTTAGCAAGTTTTGCAATAGCGGAGATGGATTATGTATGTACGTTGACAGATAATTTACTTGTTCACTTGTAATACCTTAGCTCTGAATGTATATTGTTTTGTTTAATAGAGGATTTTCCAAGCGCCTTGAGTCTCAGCCTCTTGTTTAATTGTGCATCGTTCAAAATGAGATGGGAGGCAAGTTTAGCATGTCTTGGACATCTATTATATTGTATATTGAATGTGAATGTATGCATTTAATAAATGAATACATCAGTATGAGACTGTGAGAGTTCGCCTTTTGATGAATTTCGAGGGGTCGTGAAGGATTGTTCTTCAGTTCTTGTATGGAGCTAATAAGTACAAGGTAATCAAATGAAAAATAAATTAAGCACAAATGGAGTAGCTGTTATATAGCAATTAGTTTTATTGTATTAATATGTAGACTTAAGTTTTTAATAAATGACACTAGCTCTTTTTTATTATAATACACTTTGGTTTTATAAACTCAAAAAAATTGATTTTAATGTTTTATAATAAATAGAAATATAATATTAAAATAAATATAATAGTATATATATTTTAAAATAATTTCAATATTTTAAAAAATATTTTAATGCTTTACAATCTTGTATTAAATTAAACTAAAATTTTATAATAAATAGAAACATATTATTAAAATAAATATATAAAAATTTCAATAATTTTTAATATAATATAAAATAATTTTAATATTATTAATACATGAGATTATATTTTATTAATTGTAAAATCTATTTAATCCAAAGATTTATATAAAAATTTTATAATAAATATAATAATTTACATTTTAAAAATTATTTATATATTAACAAATATTCTAATATTATTAGTCTATTCGAAAAATTATGCTATTTAAATTACATTTGCATTTATTAAAAGATTTTATAGTCAATTTTTTTAAGCTATTATTTAAAAAAGGTATTAAAGTAAAAAGAAAGTTTTGGTATCCCTTATTAAAAATTTCAAATAATAAGAATTAAAGAAATACCTTATCTCTGTATCCTCTAATTTTTAAAGCCAAGGGAAGAATTGGAATAGAGCCGAGAAGTTTTGCCGAGTGAGCTATCGAATTTAGGAGATCTACTGAATTTTATAACTTCCACTAATGAGAAATTTATCAGTAAGCAAGATTTTTCTCCAAAAGCAAACGCAATTCCCTGCGAACAAATCATACTGTTTAGAGTGGGGCCTAGAATCCGATTGGTTCAGTTACCTTACCTTTCCGCCAGTGTACATTTCAGGGGCATATAACGATTTATAAGACGCCACGTCACCCTTTGATGACCAAAATGCACAGACACTTCTGATTAAATGGCAATATCCACCGACCTTACTTTCTCATCACGCAACACGCGTTATTTCAATTAACCATGGTTAATTTTCATAACGGCCTATAAATATCCCCACAAATGCGCGCCACTCTTATTTTTTACTCCAATTCAAAATTTCAAATCAAGCGTTCTTAGCTCCCTCTCCAAGTTCATTTTCTCTTTTCTCAGTTTTTTTCAAATTCTCTCAAAAAACTGCAGCCATGGTGAGCCAGGAAAATGTTTCTAATTCGAAAATTTAACATTCATTTTCACATATTCTTCGTTTTTCTAGTTCAACGATTTATCAAACAATAGCTTGCTCCTTAATCTTATTTTTTCCGGTTATCGTTTTTGTTATTAGGTTGTGGCACAGAAAGTAAAGGAAGCCGAAATCACCGAACAAGACTCGCTTCTTCTGGTAATCAACAATTTGTTGTGTGATTATCGCTTCTTTTAGAATTTGCACTTCCGACGATCTCAGCTAGAGAATCGAACTTGTTTGTTTGTTTTTTTTTTTAATTCATGCCATTATTTGTTATAGTACTACAAAATTTATTCGTGTTTAATTAGATCTGGTGTTTGTTGCACTTAATTTTGAATTTCCTCCAATTAAAATTTAGCCAAACATCAAACTCTTTCTCGTTTGGTGATTGGTAGGCCATTCTTTAATTAAATTAAGAGGTTCTGAGGAAGATACACTTTGTATAGATCGGAATTAAAATTCAAGCTCACTTGAATTAATTTATAGAGATCTAGTTTGCTAATATATCGATTTGCTTATTTGCTTCTGTTCTATTTCTGTTGGGAGAAAACGTGGTGTATAATTTTGTTCTTGTTTTAAATTCTGTTGAAAAATGAAAAAGGAAATGGTGTTTCTGAAATTTACCACTAGTTTATTACAGCTTTTTGCGGGATGATTAACAATTATGTGAAACACACTGGATTCGATTGGTTTTTAATTAATTCAATTTTGACAGACAAGGAACCTACTTCGTATAGCCATATTCAATATTAGTTACATAAGAGGCCTTTTTCCAGAGAATTACTTCAATGATAAGTCTGTTCCTGCTTTAGGTAAGCTTGTTTATGATTTGTTTATCAGATAATCTGACTATTGGAGGCTAAAATCTCCTTGAAATTTTGTCTATAGAGATGAAGATCAAGAAGCTGATGCCAATGGATGCCGAGTCACGTAGATTAATTGATTGGATGGAGAAAGGCAAGCTAATTAATTTATCATCTACATAAAATTTACTATTTACATCAATATGTTTACTGAGATTAATTTTTTTGACTTGCTTTTGTCATTTTTTTCAATCAGGTGTTTATGATGCACTACAGAAAAAGTATCTGAAAACACTTTTGTTCTGTGTATGTGAAGCGGTTGAAGGCCCAATGATTGAAGAATATGCATGTAAGGTTTCTAAATGCTTCTAAGTTTAATTGCACATTTCACCTGCAGTGTGTTTCTGTAGTTTGATGGGTGACTGTAAAATTGAAGAAATTTAACTATGGATGATTGGCTGAATACCAGTTACGCACCATGCAATGTTCTTACTTGATTGATAGATTTATTTGTAAATTTTTCATTTTTTTCCCTCTTGTGATATTGGAGAGGATTGACAGATTATAACACGTGTTCCGCTGCAGTTTCTTTTAGTTACTCTGATTCTGATAGCCAAGAGATTTCCATGAATATCAATCGAACTGGAAACAAGAAAAAGGGAGGAACATTCAAGTGTAATACCACCACAGAAATTACTCCCAATCAGATGAGGTAGTTTGATCATAGGCTCCTGTCAAATTTCATTTTTCCTTCTACTTTTGTATGATTTTAACACTTGTATAGAGTTTGTTTTGTTAATTTCTGCCATGTCTGTAATATTTCAGGAGCTCTGCTTGTAAAATGGTCCGTACTTTGGTTCAGTTGATGAGAACTCTGGATAGGATGCCTGAAGAGGTACCTACTTGGAGGCTTGTTTTGCATGATAAGTGATCTGTTGCATGCTCTTGGCATTTTGATTTTGGATGCCTTTTCTCATGGTTGAATCACGATGGTATGTTCACTGATGAGAAATCCTTTTTATTGTTTCAGCGTACTATTTTAATGAAGCTCTTCTATTACGATGATGTGACGGTATGCCCATTTAACTGATATCTTACCTCTTGGTTTTCTGCGCTTGTACTATGGATTGTCATTACTGTTATAGTTGTTAAAAGATTCTATAGCTTGCTAGATTTGAAGAATTGGAGATGGGATATGAACTTTCGTGTTGGCTGTTCTATGCTGTGTTGGCATATTTGACTATTTTTCTGAGCGGTTGTATGCTTGATAATGCATATAAGGTGCATGCAAATTTTTTGCATATAGAATCATTCCTTGGAGATGCATAGGTGCTTAATTTTTTGATGGCTTATGGTGAAATTTTGCATCTTTTGCATTTAATTCAGAAGAAAACACTATAGAATTTTCCTCTTTTCCCGGTGGGCTACATATTCAAACAAAAACAGATTAGAGATATATTTATCTGCCCTTACAGCCAGTGGATTATGAGCCTCCATTCTTCCGATGCTGCTCTGAGGAAGAAGCTCACAATCCATGGACCAAAAATCCTTTGAAAATGGAAGTTGGGAATGTCAACAGCAAGCATTTTGTGTTAGCTCTTAAGGTAATGAATGAAGATTTTTCTGGAAGGGCTATGATTTGGTTCTGGTGTTTAAAAAATTTGGATCATGGCTTTTTATGGTGGTATGTACAGGTAAAGAGCGTGCTTGATCCTTGTGAGGATGAAAATGATGATATGCAAGATGATGAAGTGAGCTTAGGAGCCGATTCTGTACAAAGGGATGAGTCTTCTGATTCTGACAGTGAGGTGAAGTGACAAAGCTAAGTTTTGTTTTAAAAATTTGTGCATAATGAGTATTGAGTTTGGAAAGCATGTTATTTATTTCAGGTTAGCCAACCACAAGAGGATCAATACATAGTAGCGCCAATTGGTAATCACATCAACTGCTAAAACTACTGTTTTTTCTTTGTGACCAAATATCTTGTTGAGGGACTCACCAGTGGAAGTAACAATGGTTATCTTGGCAGACAAGCAACAGCCAGAGGAAAACAATGGATTGGTTGATGAAGGTACATTTTACTGTTGATTAGAGCATCCTTTAAGTGATAATGAGAGTCAGATATACAATTCACGACTTCTTAAAATTGTCAAAATGGATGAAATTATCTTGAATACCATTTCATGATATTTTTTCTGTTTATCCTTCTTAAGTTATTTTGTGATTAATGGGGATAAGATTCTCTTATGGGGTTGGTCCGGTTTAGAGTATTGATTTGTTAATATGCTATGCAGATAATACTCAGGATCCAGAGGAAGATGAACAACAATTGGTCAGAGTAAAGGATTGGATCAAGTGCCTTCACCTTGGTAGTGTTGAACTTACTGATGTTCTATCAAATTTCCCTGACATCTCAGTGGTAAGAGATTCTATTTTTCCTCTTCCACTTTTTGTTTTAACAAAACGATTATCTGTGCGAATAGCTATTAGATTAGCTTGTAATTTCAGTATATTCTTCTTCTGATCTTAATTTTCTTGACTTTTAACTGACGATGTAAGTTTTTAATGGTTTAATGCAGGCATTGACTGAAGGTAAATGGAGATACTCAATCATGTGAAGTTTGAACAGGGATAAATGTGAAACGCTGCATTTTTAAACTCTTAACACGTTTTCTGCTATTTTGATTTCTTGAGCATTTCAGAAATAATGGGCAAGCTTGTGAAAGAAGGTCTTTTATCAAAAGCAGGAAAGGACACATACACTATAAACAAGCAAGAGGTCTTTTCTGTGATTCTTTCTCTCTCTCTTTTTAATTTTCTAAATTAATTTAGTTGCGAATCAAATTTCTCTCCCTACTACCTGTTTTTGACTCACTCTCCTTTCCTTTGTGTAAATTACACAAATCAGAAATTTAATTATGAATTCGCGTTGGTGAAAGAGGAAATGGATGGGGTCACACTTTGTGATAAATCTCCCCAGTTAGAAGATCAGATATACATGAAGGTGATCATATATGCCTCTAAGCTGTGTTAAATTCATTGAAGATGTTCCTCTCTTAATAAATAAGCATTTTGGTTAAACTAGCTTGCCTTCCATTTTCTAAAGTTTATATTTCCCTGTTTTGAACTGTTTAACTAGAGCTTAATCTAGCAGTTCAACCGCCCCTTAAGTTTGCATTGCATTTGATACTCTGTTTATTTTCATACAATTGACAAATTCAACAATACCTTTTTATCTACTTAGACCAGCATTACCTATGAATATTAACATTAAATGGTATTCATTTTCTGATATGGCATATCCTGAGTCCTGAAATTGTTGTCGTATCAGGCTTTGTATCATGCTCTTCCAATGAACTATGTAACCATAGCAAAGCTTCAGAACAAGTTGGATAAAGAAGCCAATCAATCAACTGTCCGCAAATTAGTAGACAAAATGATCCGAGAAGGTTATGTTGAAGCCAAAGGAAGCCGTAGGCTTGGTCAGTGCTGTCTAATTAAGAACTTGCTTGGCATAATTTTGGAAGATCGAATTATCGCAATTTATTTTCTTCTGATTTGTCTTAATTTCGACACAGGAAAACGGGTGATCCACTCCACTTTGACCGAGAAAAAGCTTATGGAAGTCAAGAAAGCACTGGATATTGATTTTATGGTAAATTACAATATCTGTTCTGTGCACATAAATAAATACACGTTTTTATGTATCTGTATAAATTTTTCTCTTATCTTGTTCATTTTGAGCAGGAGGTGGAAACTAATGAACCACTTAACAAGTCGGACCATAAAGAATTCCGGAAAATTGGTATCTGATCATTTCCTTAAAGACTTAGAATTTAGCATATGGTTCTCTTTCAGTATCTAATGGTTGTAATGATGTTAAAAATGATTCTTCTGTAATCAGGAAGCAAGCACATGGACATGTCCACATGTGGTGCTCTTCACTCCGTTGGATCTGATGTCACTCGCACAAAGGGCAGATCTGACATTCATCAAAGTGGTTCTTTCAGGAGTGAGCAGACTATCTCCACGGCAAAAGTCGGAAACACTCCCACAAGTCGGGCTGGGGTTAGCGTGCTATCCAAAGTTTTTTTTAACTTCAGCTGATAATTTTCTATGATTTTTAACGTTTTGTAGCTCAACGAGATAGTTTATTGTTGAAACTGTGCAGCCAGTAGCTTCAAGAGAGAGTTTCGTACCACGAGTAGAGAAAATCAGAACAAATGGAAGCACAAATAATTGTGATGAGGTTGACGATATTATCTGCAGTAGATCCACTCAAGATAAAAGATTAAGGAAAACAAGCACGGTATGTTTCATAAATATATATTTTTTAACCGCGCAATACCAAGTAAGTTGCTGCCGTAAGAAACACGGTGACTCTAATGGCTTTGTTGGTTTTATTTTTATCATCTTTACAGGTTAAGGAGCCTATTCTTCAGCTTGTGAAGCGTCAGAAATCTCTAGCTATCTGTGCTTGAAAGGCGTAGAGTGGATCACGCAACTAGGTGACCTTTGTTCAGTTATGTGAACATGTTTTAAACTAGCGTGAAAATGAGAATGTAAAGACCATAGTGGCAGAAAACGTCTATTCGTGACGGCTTACAATTTTTTTTTGTAGTCTTGCTGATTGGCGAATGCTTTGATTCTTCTATATCTTCTTATTCATGGTGATGGATTTACTAATTGGAAATTGATTTCTGAACGCGTTTCTCATTGATCCGAAGATATATAATCTTGTCTTCGGAATTTTGCTGACTGTGAGTTGTTGGAAGGAATAAAAAATTTTCTTCATGTATTAGCACACGTAATGCGCATGCGCTTCTCAATTGTACGACGCTATTTGGCATCTGATCTATGGAGATTCCCTCTGCAACCCAAGTGGCCTACCAATTACTACGCAACAAATAGCAACTTTGACTCTTAAAATTTTTGCCGGCATCCGAGAGCATCAGCATTTTGAAAATTACCAGCTTTGTTAACCATAACAAAAATACATATGCACAACCAGTGGCGTAGCTAGCATAGGACCAGCTGGGGCAGGCTTTTAAATTTTTTTTTTTTATGATTATCCTAAAAAATTATATTTTATTTATTATTTATAAAAATATCTCAATTGAATTACTAAAATTTGTAAGTGTACCTAATTATTCTTAAAAAATACATATTATCCCTAATTTGAGTGTTTAATTATATTATAATTATGATTTTATGTATCGTAATATAAAATTTTAAAATTATATTATTTTTTAAATATACCTCAGCTAAATTAATTTCTTCGCTACGCCCTGTGCACGACTCACTATGCGCAAAGTGCTTGTCTGCTTCTAACATATGAATTGTGAATCGACGAAAATTTTACAGCAAATCAGAATAGTTTTAACATTTAAGTTCAAACAAACTACGAAGGAAAGCAAGTAGCAGTCAGCCCATGGTTTTAGCATTTACAATTTGATGATTATAGTAATATTTTCAAAGAGATAAGATTTAATTTGTGACTAAGTGTCCCTGAATTGTTCAAGCTCATGTCACAGATTAATTGCTTTTTGAAGAGATAAGATAATGACATCACTTATAGACAGCTCCTTACTAATTGAAGAAAGTAATCATGAAAAAAACTGACTCCTTATACGAGAACATAAAACTCTTCACCATATTGCACCACCTAAGCATGAATTTTGGTAGCAAAGCTTTCATCAAAAATTAAAATTAATATTTGACGGCTGACAGTCGCTCTTCGCTTCAATAGAGAAGCTTCCCTCAGATATTTCCAAGCATCCCACATGTCATCAACTTACACGTGTCTCTCTCGAAGCCTCTACTTTCGCCCAGAAAGAGATAGGTCCCACCATTCACACCGTCAAAAACTTCCATATCCCTCACCAGCACAATCGGGGCCCATTCACCCAAACAATAGCTCCATTATCAACCGTCAGATCACGCGGACGACTCAGATTAAAAGTCGTTTTGTCTCCATCAGATTGTAATATAAATACGAACACTCCCCCCTCAAAGTCCTGGCATGTTCGTTTTGTTACATATTATTGAACGGTGCTATTGAAAGCAAAACGAATTTCTCGCGAGATCTAAAAGTAAATATCGAATAATTCATCTTTTGTGCAGTGAAGAAATGGAGACTGAGAGGAAGAAACAGGAACTGAAGCATCTTGGATTTATGAGGATGGCCGCGGTTCAGGCTCTGGTGTGCGTGTCGAGTTTGTACAACTACGCGAAACGCAACTCGGGGCCGCTACGGTCGCCGGTTGGGACCGTTGAAAGCGCCGTGACTGCCGTCGTGGGACCTGTTTATCAGAAATTCAAGGGCGTGCCGGATGATCTCCTCGTTTTTCTTGATAAGAAGGTATTATTTGTTTGTTTTATTCGTCTCAGATCAATTTTTTTTAATTTTCATTATACCGAGATTTAGAATAATTTTCTGAAAATAGTTTTTGCGAGGTTTGGTTTACCCGGAATATCGGATTTTTCTTAGCTTTGGGATGCTGGAATTTATTGATTTGGGATCTTTTAGGCATGATTTATAAATAAGATTTGATTTTGTGTGATTATGAATTTATAATCTAATATATGAAGTTAAGAACTCCTGTTGTGGTTACTATAATATCCAATTTTTATTTAATTTTTTTCTTTGGGCTCTGATGTGTTCATTATAAATTCTCCAAATATTTAATTTCTGCAATGAACTTTGGCAAATAATCCAGATGACAGGAGTAATTAACTTAATAATACTGCAGGTAGATGATGCTTCGCGCAAGTTTGATGAGCGCGCTCCCCCTTTGGCCAAGCGGGTTGCCAGCCAAGTCCATAGTCTAATTGAAACAGCATCACATAAAGCTGAAAAGCTTGTGAGCGAGGCCCAAACCGGGGGGCCTCGAGCAGCTGTCCATTATGCTGCTGCTGAGTCTAAACATCTTCTGCTAACAAATTCCGTGAAAGCATGGTATAAACTTAACCACTATGCATTGTTCCACACAGTGGCAGATATGGCTGTTCCTACAGCCGCACACTGGTCCAAGAAATATAACCATGCTGTCTTGGACATGACCAAGAAGGGTTACACAGTCTTTAGTTATCTTCCTTTGGTTCCCATTGATGACATAGCCAAAGCTTTTAAGCAGAGTGAAGCTGCGAAGAAAGAAGATGCAACTGAAAAGGATTCAAGCTCAGATTCTGATTAAGAATTTACTTTTTGTCTAATGAGTTTGCTTCAACTAGTGGTCTGGTTTGCAAAATTCTAGTAGGCTTGAAGGTTTGTAATCTGTAAATGACCTTTCAGACTTGGCTTTTTCCATATGTGAATGGAGATAAATGGTTCATATATTCCGTTTTTTGTGCTTGCTGAATATTTTGTTTGTGTTGGTTTAGATTAACATGGAGTGTTAGGTTAAATTTTTATTCTCATACAGGAAAATTTCATCACCGCCTCTTATTTACCCTCATCTTTTGAAAATGAGGTGTATTAACGTTTTCATAATATTGCGTGTAAATTGAAGATTGTTATGTTCGGTGGAAACAGCCAACTCTTGTAACTAACTAGATGCCATGTTTTGTGTAGGGGTAGTGACATTTGAACATTTATCTCATCAACCCCCATTTTCTAACTAATTTTAATTATTTCCAAATTTACCTTTATTAATTTACACAAATATATTTTTTCCTCTCAAAAGCTCGTTAAATTCTCTTCTTCCATATCACTTCCCTGAAAGTTATAAAAAAATAATCCTGAATTGAAAATGTAAAAAAAAAATAAATAAATAAAAGTCCAGTTGAAGGAATAATAGCGTGAGCATCGTTGTGAGAGTTTAGTAAAGAAGAGATCTAGTCTCTCTGCTGCTTCAAAACCATCTACCGCAGCGGCTTAGATACGAAGTAAGGGTTAATTTTCGCAAAACTAAGTATAGTCAAGAGTTGACTACTTTTAGTAGGTTGAGACAATTTTGAGTGCTCGACTTTGAGGCCAGCTTATTTTGATTTTGATGGCATGCAACAGATTCGGCAATTAGACATTTTGTTTATTTGAAGGATTTGCTTAAGTTTCATTTAGTGCAACTCACCACACACACATAATGATGCAAAAAGTAGTTACAATCTAGTGGGATTCATATTATTTTGTGTGTGTGGTATATTGTATTGTATTATATTATATTGTATTATTTTAATGTAGATGTATTGTATTATGCTGCATTGCATTAGCATTGTATTATAATAATATTGTACAATATTTAGTGCTACACTGTACTGTATTAATTTTTTATAATTAATTTAAATTATATATTTAGAAAATAATATTTATAACTAGTTTATTAAATTATTATTAAGTATTTATTATTAGTTACATGAAATTGTTAAATAAGAATCAATTTTTATATATTAATTACTATAATATAATTAAATAATGTAATATTATGTTATATTTTTATTTTTATATATCATTATTTATATTAACATATTAAATATTAATTGCTTTTATATTTTAATTATTATAATATACTTAAATAATACATTAATATAATAAAAATTAAAACATAAATAATAAATTTATTAATTTATAATTATAATGTAAATAAATTTATTATTTAATTTAAATTTATATTATATTAAAAAGTTATATTTATTTATTATTATCTTAAAAAAAAAAGGCGCTTAATGCAGCAGCTGACGCATTAACGTAAACCCGACTGCCACATTAGCACACTCCCCAAAACAAGTTTAATGCATCCTGAATTTATTGCCAAACATGAGTTTGGATTAATCATTGCTGGCCCAACCACTCAATACCATGTAATGCGTCGATCCGAACAAGCTCTAAGTGTAACTTAGCAAGACCCTTATTTGAATTGTTGAATAATGAACATATTTCTTTTATTGGGTATTCTTATGGTTGCTTTTATCAAAAAAATAAAACTAAAATTCATGCGTTGTAGTTAGTCTCTGATTAATGGTGATCATCCAAATGAATTGTGATGGTAGTGATGATGATAAGGGATATGGTGGTTATGAAAATAGATGTTGAGTGAAGAACTGAAGATGATGCTACAAAAAGACACCGAAAGCATATGGGAGGGAAAATTTTCTATTTTTAATCATTTATTTTCTAATTAAGGGTAATTTTAAAAAAAATGAATTAATTTAAGAAATGAGGGCTAATGAGATAAAATGAGGAAGTCAAATATCATCACTCTTTTTATAATCGTCATTGGATTGTTAGGATTTGGAGCACCTTTTACAGGCCAAGAGCCAACTCATGTTTGCTCATAAGCTGATCAAACCAGTGGCAACAAGATGGGGATTGAGAAACTACGAAGTGTTTTTAAGTCAGCAGGCTGCAGAACTTTTTGAATTAAAACTATCAAGACCACGATTTTAATTCAATGTCAGGCTTGTGTAGTTTTGTATAAACATACAAGTGTAGTTGTGTACAAACATAAAAATAAAACATTCAAACATGGTGGATAGTATGCCAAAAGATACACGTCATCCCACAATACCAGAGTAACACGGACAATTATTCAGACTCTTATAAACTATTCTGCAACACTGAGGTATTACAACCCAGCAGGCATTTCTGCAACAGACATAAAAATGTTTAACCAAATCCAGAGGAAATAATAAAAATAAAAATAATAATAACAACAGCTTAGTTCGCCATCCTCTTTTGACAAGCTCTGAATCATTCTTCCTTTGCTTCTGAATTTTCTGCACCAATGAAAGAAAACAAATACTGAGCATTGTGAAATCATGATTAAAAATTATGTAATATAGAGCCTTTTTCTTTGAACTATATAGCCTTCAACAATCGTTTGATGACTTCTTGTTCCATGGTCATTATTCGACATACTAGAGGTCATAAGAAAAGAAAATGTACCAGCTTCCAAATAATTAGATATCAAAGAGAATATAAACAAAGTGGAAAAAAAAAAATTGCATATGCTAAGCACAAATCTTTACAGCAAACACTGTCAATAATTGTTTAACACATGAAATTTCTGCCCTACTATATCAGATCTAGAGTATATAAAAACTGTTAAAAGGAAGAACAAGCCAAAAGCTAGAGGGGATTCTCCTAAAGTCGTAAAACAGTATGGTGAAAGTAAGGCAATCCACAACCAGATAGCATCCCAAGTTTTCCGTTTGCAAAAGTGTCTGCATATTATCATATGTACGAGGACATCCTCCAAACATTTGAGTTCACACCATGTCCAATTAAGTTTTGCCAAATTTTCGTATGGGTTTAAATCTCAGTTGTGGAAGTTGTCAAATCCAAGCAGATATACAACTGAGTGTCCATGGATGTGGGTAAATATGCAACTGATAAAATTGAAGAATCCTAACACTTCGAAAACAAAGAAAATAAAGTAAATTAAACATGTCCACGGTTTAAAAATCTAGAGTCAAGAATCAAGACATAATTACCAAACTTCAATTAATACTTGTACCACAAAACACCCAAAACCACAGCATTATGAAAGCAAAATCAAACTCATGAGATCGAAATAGTGCAAAAAACCAAACCTGGCATTCAATTGGATGTGGAAGTGGCATCATAGCTGTGCTGAAGAAGATCGTCATAAGGGTCCCTTCTGCCAGGCACCTGGCTAATCTGAGGATCCCAACGGAGTTGGGAATTGTGTCGTTCAAATGTCCAAAATCCATAGGGACGCAGAGGATAGCTCCACATCTCTTTAGTCTTCCGGCACCTATCTTTCCTCTCATACAAACGCTCCCTGAATTTCCTGTCCCTCTCTTTCGGGTCCTCCATCAACCTCAGAATCATGTTCTCAGCAAACTCCATTAAAAATTTCATCTTCACTTCTATTCCTATCAATCAATTAATACAAAACTATAATGCGAATTATAGGATCGTGGAATTTAAAATTTGGAAACCCTAGACTATGAACACAAAAATAAAATCCAAAAATTAGAAACATAATAATAACAATTAACCCAAGAATTGATAGATTTTGAAAGCAATCTAAAGATTAATTTTAAGTTCAAATATTGAGCAAGAAAGCATACCTGATGGCTGATTCTGATTTCTAGGCTCAGAACTAGCGAAGCAGAGCAAGCAGCGTCAAAAAGATTGTTTCGAGAGATTCACACAAGCAGAAAACGAAGCAAGTGTTTCTGGACTTGCGCTTAGCTCCGGCCCGAAAATATATTGAACTTGGGCCTCAGGGTTTTTTATTGGGCTGATTGGACTTGTGCTAACTTTTCGGCAAATTAATTTGATATGTACTAGCATTTGCTCATCTTTGTTGGGTCAGCTTTCGCCTTTCTGAAAGTGAAACCTATACAAATAATAGTTGATATTCTTTCGAGTCGCTTTTAAAATCCAGTCATTGGTTTGTAATTTACTAATAACAACATAATAAAGTAGGTTTGAGATATTAAATTGCAAAATTAATTGATTGCGAGAGGAGAGGGGAACCTTGGAATCTTATACGTATAAATAACTAAAAGTAAAAAATGTTGGTTGTAAGATTCTTATTTTTTTGCTTCTGTCAAACCAAGTGGGCACGAGATTCCCTTTTTTTTTTTTTCTTTTTTGTTTTTCCGCACAATGCCTTTTTTTTCAAAAAGCACTTCCAATGTGCTTCGTGATTCAAGCCTCTAGAAAAATGAAGAAGCTAGTAATCTATGATTATTTCAAAGCAGTTTCAATTAATGAAAACACTACATTGCATTCCAAATAAACGAAATTTTTCAGCGAACGGTTTCGAAACTTCAATGAGTTGGGGATTAATGTGAAGAAAAGTTGGTGAGGAAATGGTTGGTCAGATGTGACAATTACGAGCTTGCTTAACATGAATTAATGTACTCGTATGAAATTAAAGTATTCGATTAAAAATCGAATTTGATTTTGTAGTACGTTTGGCTAATACATGTGGATACACAATCAAGTCAACCCCCGTGTTTAAATTTCGAACAAAAATGACAAGGGCGGAGGGGAGGTACCCCCATTTTCTGTCGCTTTTTCATCTGCAAGTAACAAAACAACTTTGTTTTCGAACACAGCTGGGATTCCAACTACTGCCTCGAAATGGGCCGGGCTTGGACCACTTGAAGAGGCCTAGGCATCTTCTATTTTTGCAGGGCAATGCCAATTAGTGGTAATCAACAAAATAATCATGATGAAGTTGTACAAGAAAGAATAAAAGTGTACACCCACCATAAGATGCCTTTTTGGGGACACATATATTGGGTTTTTTTTTTTTTTTCCTTTCTGAGTATTGAGCATAATTCATTAAGCTTTTGAAAATGCCCACAATCCTCCACTCAAAATAATTATACATTCCTGATTTCTCCCCCACTACTTCCACATTCACACCCTTTTTTCCCCCCACTTTTTTTTTTTAATTTATTATTTTTTCAATGTTTTCAACTTTCTTAAGCTGTTCGGAGTCAAATCTCTTGATGGGTATTTGCTTTTTGACAGCCAAAAAGCAATACCAGGAAGTAGCGACCAACATTTATTTTATTTTGAACTCTAATTGATTGCCTAATGGCTATTACTATCCCTAGCATTGTCCCAAAAAAAAAAAAAAAAAATCAGTTTCCAACTTGATTTTAAAAACAAAAATTATGTATTGCACTGAGAACTCCTACTTAATTGTAAAAGCAAAAATTATGCACTACACCGACAGCTTCAACTGCTGTTTGGAACTATGAAATTTCAATTTTTTTGAGATCTAAGATTATATAGGGCAATTCCTTGGCCTTTACCCCAAAGCTAATAAAGCCAATTTCTTAAACTATCAACGATTTCGATGTCTTGCGTTTGTTTATTCATCTCATTCCAGCACCTAATTTTCCTTTTTTAAATACCACATTGTTTTTTATTACATGAAAATAAAAATTTGGAAAAAAAAGAATCAAAAGATAAATACAACAACAAAACAACAAATTTACCGAAATTAAGGTTGAGCACTGTTTTAAGGTAAACAAAAAGAAAAAACAAATTCCCTTGATTTCTCAAATTTACCTCTCTATACAAACAAGGGTTCAAAAAAAAAAAAAAAAAAAGAAGAAACTCATTAACAAAAGATTTTTAACTTAATTTTCCGGGGAACAAAAAAAAAACCAACACTGGCCTTAATTTACTCCGATTCCTTTTTCTCATTTTCCTTTTACGCCTACAAAACACAAATTTTTGTGCCGTTACCGTTATGGTTACCGTTTAGTACCACCGTCAGTCTTAACACTCCCATTTCCGTTTAACTGTCAGCTACGACGTTATCTTCACCACCTCCGTCTGCGTCGTTCAAATCCACGTCAACGTCTCCGTTACCTTCTTCGTCCAGCCACCGCTCAGCCGGAGCACAATCGGCTTTATGCCGCAACTTCCAATCAAGCGCTTGACAGGCGCGTGAGCAGTAGTTCACGGCCCCGCAAACCGAACACCGACGAAACTCGTGTCTTCTAGTCTCCGGTCTCCCGCATCCCACGTGCGAACACAGCCTTAGTCCCGGACCCGGCCTCCCGCCCCGAGCCGCGAACCACTCGGCTAAAAATCGGCTCGCGGGATGCGCCTCTGGCGCTGGTACATTACAACCGAAATCACTGAGTAACGGACATCCTATCCCAGTCACGTGACCGTTATTGTTGGGATTCTGATTTTGGGGGTGAGGAACTGGGTGAGGCTGTGAGAGTGGATTCCACGTGAGCCAAGAGCGCGTGGAGATTCCTTGACAAGCAGCGGACGAAAGCACGGCAGCTAGCTCGCGAGCGTTGGCCTGGACGAGGAACCGGCGCCCCTCGGCGATGTTTTGGCGCACACCGTAGCCGTCCTGGAGACAGTGACCAAGCTCACGCAGCGCGTCGATGTGGCCAAGGAAAGCGGCCCGAGCGCACAAAGCCACGCCAGCTCTCAAATCCTTGTCGTTTTTAGAGCCGCCGCTGCCGTTGAACTGAATAACAGCCAGCGAGTAAAGTGCCTGCGCGTGTGAGCTAATCGCGGCCTTGGCCATGAGCGACGCCCCGCTTCCTCGGTTTTGTAAACAGTAGAATCGAATCTGCGAAAATCAAGAATCAATTATGAGCTATGAAAAACCATGCAAGCATCATTCATTCGAAGAATGTTCATAACTTGAGAACTAAATATGGAATTTTCAACATGAAAAGAAGAAAAAGAAAAGGTATAAAAGAATAAAACTTTGTTACCATGCCGAGAGTGTAACAAGCTTCAACATTTCCGGCATCGGCACAGAGTTTCAAGAACCGGTGAGCTGACTCCGACCAGTTGTTGGCCTTAATGGCAAATGTTTTCTTAGAAGCTTTAGACAGTACCAAGGAATTCAAAGCTAAGCCATTCATTCTTCTGCATCTGCGTTTGTTTCATCAAAATCAATACATAACGTCAGTTATATATTTTGAGGAAACAAAGAAAGTGACAAAAGAGGAAAGAAATATTAAGAGAATATGTAAGCATACGTTATCAAAACGTTGACGAAATCAGAGGGGCAACGAGCGGTGGAGGTAAGTTTGCAGAGAATGGAAACGACAAGATCATCGGGTAAAGCATCAAACATATCGGATTTTCCGGCGACGTCCGGCGAGAATCTCGGTTTCTTCCGGTAACTCGTCTTAGGCTCACCGGAGGAGAAATCTCTTCTCTTCTTATTATTGACTGCCACTACTCTCTGGTCTAAGCAAACATCAACTACTCTTGGGTAACAAAGCCCTCTCTTGGTTCTCATTTTTCTCTTCTCTATCTCTAATAAATATTATCTCTTCTCTTGGCTTGGCTATATTATACAGCCTCCTTTATGAGAGAAGAAGAAGCTTACTTTTATGTATGTGTATGTATGTTGTTTTCTTTGCCTCGCCGTTTAGAGATAAAAAGAGAAAAAGCAAAGCGAGAGCTTGTATAAAAGAGGGAAAACACAAGCGCCTTATAAGAGAGCAACAACAACAACGACAGAACCGAATCATGAATAAAAATCAATTAAATTGAATAACACCCCCTCTCCCCGGGACTGGACAAAAGAGAGTTAAAATATATATATTTTTTTAAAAAAAAAAAGAGTATAATTACGTTCTTAACCCTTAACTCCCTTTCTACGGTCAAACGGCGTTGACCCTTATCCGTCCCTTCGTCGTCAGTTTTGCCTTTGTTTAATTTCTTTCTTTTATGTGCGTACTGGCAGGCAAAAGCAAAATCCTTCTCTCTTGTGTCGTGTGCAAGCTTTTAAGCACTCTTTTTTTTTTTTTTTTTTTAAGTTTTATATTTAAAAAAAAAAAAAAAAAAAAAAAAGATGAAGAGGCAGAGATCAAAGGGCTATGCTATCGGCAAATGCAAATCTCATCTCTTTTTATTTAACGTTTGTTGGGTACAGGTGGGATTTGTGCTTTTCTCTCTCTCTCTCTCTCTCTCTCTCTGAAAATGTTTGGGTTTGTTTTGAAAAGCGGTTAAATTTGTTGCGAGTAAAAACAACTAACTGCATTTTATTTTTCACCCTGCGATAAATTCAAACATTTTGTTAGTTAGTATTTAGTATTTACTAACCCAGGCGCGTGACTACACGCCTCTTTGATTCGGTTATAACTGTTTCTAATTGACCAAATTCTTGTGAATTTGGATTTGTATTTACATTTGTTTGGAAAGTGTTGGACACGCGTTTTTGGGGTGAGACTGTAGCGTTGCTAACAAACTCAGGTAGCGAATTCTGGGCTCTCGTAAAAGACCTTAACCAAATGAGGTCAAATGTGTGAATCAGCACTAACAAAGGTTCAGTTACTCTTTGCTGTTTTCACTTGCCTATTTATTGTCATTTGTCTTTCCCTTTTTTGTCCTTACTCTCCCAACAAACAAAACCTGACATAATCCTAAAATTCAACCAAGCGTTTCATTCAACTCAATATTTTGTAATTTTATGTCTATTTTTTTAAAAAAAATAAAAAAAATTTATGTGCATTTTTTGTTATACAATTAGCAATTCCTCCCTCTTTATTTTGAAAAATTATCACTCATATATTATTAATTCACTCTATTATCAAATATACTACAATACTTTCATAAAGTATCAATCGTCCATCATTATTATTAGTTATCATTTAAATGTGATGACATCATAGGGATAATATAATTTTTTCATATAAAAATAAGGGATACAAGTAATAATTTAAGGATATATAAGTGATAATATAATAATTTAAGAATATACAAGTGATAATTTATCTTTACCTTAATTTGAGTTTTAAGGGCAAAATCGTTAATTTCTATAATTATGTTAATTTTCAAACAGCAGCTAACGATTTATTGAACGACAGACACATTTTGTCAACTTAGAGTGGAAGATTGATATATATTAAAAGTGTTGTAATATATTTGATAAACGTGTATTTTAATGATATACAAGTGATAATTTCTCTTTTATTTTTCTTCCCTTAATTTTTCGGACAATTTTGTTTATTAAAACATTATACTGCTAATAAACGTTAACATTTCTCAAATTTATTCAGTTGCATCTTTTAGAAATAGATATACGAAGTAGTTTATCAAGTTCTGCGAACTAAAAGCTATGAGTGATTAGTAAATAATTTGTGCAACTTAAATAACAGCTAAATGCAAAATGAAAATGTCATAATCTTGTGATTTGAGTTCACTTGATAATTGGGAGTTTATGCAGGGGTCAGTCAAGTTGTTACTTGTTGAAAATATAGTGTTTTGAGAATTGAAAGAAATCAAAGTAAATCCTAAACAAGTAAAGCAATTGATTTGCCAGATTTTTTTATTGACCAATCTTTTAACTATAATGTAAAATGTTTGATACAACACTATTGAAATAATTGGAACTTAACACGACAAGTAAAATAAAAAAGAATAAAATATGACTTTATCTTCCTAGCTAGTAGCTTCTACCTTTCCTCTCACAAGTCTTTTAACTCTTCACATTTCTTCGTCATTGAAGCTGTTTAAAATAAGATTATCTTGAAATATGTGTTCTCAAAAACTTTCTATATCATAATCACGATAAATTGATAAAACTATAATTGTGTCAATATATAAAAATATTTAAAATAATCATATTTTACGTATAACAATAATCGATCAACCCTCTTTATTTGGGTGGTTACTTAAATTTATATTCTGAAAAATAGAGAGTTAAAATTTAAATATTTAATTTTAATTTTATCCAGTCTTTCACGTTTTATAAATAAATAAAAAACTCTATCGATAATCCTATTTACACAGTTTTGATGTAAAATAGCTGAAATAATTATCTTCACATACACATGAAAAAATACTCCAATAGTTATCGAGATTTTTATCTCACTAAAATAAAATAAAAAACACAAAATCTAAAATTTATATATATAATCATCATGAGGGCATCCTCGTTTTTTTAAAATGAGGATTTCAATAATAAATAAAAAAATATAAAATTTAATATACTAATAAAAAAATTATATATATATATATATATAATAAATCTTCTAATCTAAAATCATGTATTTTGTTAAAGTAATTTAATAGTATAATATATATGAAAACTATTAAGTCAAGTAGTTTAATAATATAATGGCATAGTATTTTAAACCGTATTGCTCAATAATTTTTTCAAAATTTTATAAAATCTAAGATCTTGAAATAAATTGAAACTAATAAATATGTATGTGTATTAATCCGGATCTGATTTAAAATTTTAATGTCAAAAAAAATTCATAAAAATTATTAAATCGTAAAGTTTAATAAAGTTAAAACTTAAAGCGTATAAATCGTAATGTTTATGTTTTTTTTTCGAACTTTCTGCTCTTTAATACTCGAATTAGAATATATATATATATTGTCAACAGCGTAGTTGTACTTGGAAAGACTTGATAATTGAACTGCCTACAGCATGCCTACTCTGTAAGTCTGCAAGCTACCGTGGAGCTACATTCTCAGATCTTACAGCAGGCAAATGTTCTGAAACGCAGTCTTAATTATTTGAAACGAAATAAATCAATCACTATTGGTGGGGCTCCTGCTGTTTCCTTTTTCCAGTCAACTGTGGATTTAACTGGCCCCCATAACTACTGGGGCGTTTTTTCAACGGTAAAAGGGTTCTGTTTCTCTGGTTGCCAACGTATTTTTTGCTCATGGGTGGGCTGTAGGGCCTACATGTCCGACGGCTCAGACCGATCATGATTCATGATCATTCAATATTTGATTCAAAAATGAGAAATCCAAGACAACCCCACACTTCAAAAAATAAAAAAAAATACTTCCGGAAATGGAAGTTGCTCGCTTTAGTTTGGAGTTAATGAAGCAACGAGATTACCAACTAAATCAAGGTTTCTAGTGAGTAGAATTCTGTGTGATTTTGGTGGAGCGGTTGAGATCGAAGTTACAGGATGCATTACAACAAAATCTTTTAAATCGATATAAATGTAATGATCAATTGGAAACATGATGGTTACGCAAAATACAAACAATTTTCAGACTGTATCAACATATATAAAATGGAATTTTAGATCCACGATGCCTATATTCAGAGTTATGTCGCAAACCACATAATCGATTGAATATTGGTAAATTGTTGAATGATGATAATGTCATCTCAAATCATAGCTCTGGTAATCAACTCTGTTGTGAAAGGCTAACATAGTAGTAACACACGTCATTTGAGAGGTGTAAAGGAGATGCTCCAGTTTATACTTTAATCTCGCATCGCGTGGCTTCTTCAACTTATTGGAACAAAATCATCGACTCATTGTCCTGTCGAGCACTTCCACAAATTTGAATTTTAATGGTCACATTGCAATGTCAAAAACCAAAAAAATAAATAATATAAAACCGGTCTCATAATAGTTTGGCCACATCGTGATTAACTCACTAAACTCAATGATCACTCCTTTGAAAAAGAACATATGCATATAGCAGGATTTGTGGTGGCTAAAGGTTTTTGTTTGAGATTGAAGTCGGATGATTGTTGTTTAGAAAATGCAGTATTAAAAATATTTAGTAAATGTTATTTATTATAGTTTGGAAGCTTAAGTTTGAAAAGTCTCGGAGGATGAGTTATCGGAAGAGAGGGGTAACGTGGATGTCAAGAAGTGATGCGGTGCGGACCACTCATGTCATGCAAAGGGTGGGGCCCATGTGTCTCTCTTCTTATTAAGAAGAAGGGAGCCGCGCCTCCCTCTCTTCTCTTCTACAACAAGAGGAGAAATTGACTTTCGTGTGCTGCTGCTGCTGCTCATGCCATGTAAAGAAAAGATGGGACCCAGCTTTCTGGTGTGGGGCCAAGGTTTTTGAATGTAAATGGCTGGCTGATGGGTGATGGCCCCCGCAATCAACGTAGCCGATTTTGCTCGTAATTTTTTATTTTCGAATACCAAAATTCAAAAATCATTTTGGGTGCTGCTCTTACTTGTAAATGTGGTAACTGCGTTGGCTGGCTGGCAACGAGATAAAGGTGAAACACATTACCCAGGCTTTGCTACTTGTCCGTCTCTACTCTCTTCTAAGCTTTTTACTGCCCTCCAGTTTCTTCCAATCAATTAGTCAAACACTTGGCCGGCAGCTATTGATGTGTCCAGTCCGCTGTCTAATCGCAGTTCTATTATATAACTTGGCCTGCACACCACCCTTATATTTGTGGATAGAACTTCTTTAAAGTCCTTATTCAGGGGACTCGGACTGAACTCCGGAGGGTACCAGTCCACAGATCAATCTATTATTTATTATCATAGACCTTTTTGGTGTTGGGCGCATTTAGCATTTACCAGCTACAGCTTGTATTTTTGGGTCTCACTCACGCTCAGTTACAATCCATGCAAAATTTAATGGGTCCTATTGAATATTTATAACTTTTTATATTATTTTATATGAATTGTAAGTTACATGCATTATAACTTAACAAAATCCTGTATTTTTATTTTACAATTACAGTAGCAATTAAAGGCACACAACACGTCAATCCTGAATATACACATTATTTGCTTGTCAAAAGAATTTTAGATAAATATTACTAAATATCAGTTCATCATCATGGGTTCATGTATATAATTCATAAGTAGGGCTGGCAAGTGCTACAATGTGGACCCTCAAATTTAATGAAATCAAGGGGAAAAGAAGCTTAGCTTCTGTTAGCAATACTTTAGTTTTTAAAATAATTGTTATTAGTTATATTATTAAAATTAATTATAAAAATAATTAATTAAATATTTAGTAAAATTTATTTTTAAAAATATTGTCAGTCTTAAAAATAATCATATAAATTTTATTATTAAACTGCTATAAAAATATAAATAACTAAATTGGATATAATTTTAAATAAAATTTATTTATATATTTATAGATATGTATATAAAAATTTTTTATTGTATATATATAATCATTGATTTTATTTTTTTATTTTATTATTTCAATACAATTGTTAATAATAATAATTTCTTCAAAATTAATGATTTTATTTCTTAATTAATAAGGACAAATTTAGACTTCTATAATATACATGAAATTGTATTAAGTATAAAATTAAGTCTTAAAATTAGATTTAAAAAATTATTCCTTCATTATTTTTTAAAATCTACTATAAAATAGTGCGATTTTGCCAATGGTGGTCTCTAAAAGTTTATCAAATACCAATATTTATTTTTAATTTTTTAATATCACTTTTGAGCTGCCAAAAATAATCTCAGTCGAACTCTTAATCTATGTGATATTTGCCTTTGAATTGCATCTCTGTTAAATAATAACAACATAAAGATACCTCATATAATTTGATTTGGGGAATATTAAAAAAAAAAAACTTATCGTTAAGCCATCATTATAGTCCTTATAATGCACAAGTAGAGGATAAATAATTAGACAGCTGTGCAAAGAGAAATCTAAATTAACTTTAGCCGGCAAATAGAAGCAAAATATGATTTGACATGAAATAATATAGTTTAGTTACTGATTAAGCCATATTATATATATATATATTTTATGAAGTTGACTAAAGTTTGTGAGTGATAAATATGCATGGCTTTAGTATTTAACTTTATTGGCAAGTTCCTTAACTTGAAAGAAGGAAGATTTTTCTCATATTTTATTTTTATTTTTTTGTATTTATCAAGGAGTCAAAGACGTACGAAAGCTATGCACCTGTTTTTTCTTCAATCTTCTTATTTTAATATAATTAACTAATTAAATCTCTAAAGAAGATCTATCTTGATTGCGTTTTAGTTTCATGTCTCCTTGATGGGATGGCTTTTGGTCATATATGGTTCCATTATTGATTCATTTTCCAATTATTTTGTGACTGTTTTTGTCCTTGATTTCTTACTTTGTTGGCACTCTCTCTTCACTTTTAGGATTATCAGCCAACCTCAATTTGATGATGCCAAATTGAGGTTCAATGCACATACTGTGCTGCTGGGACGATATAATTTTGTCATATTTAGCCAATCGGGTCCCTGTAACTATACTTATTTTCTAGATTTTTTTTATTAATTTTGTATTTTCAGTAATGTGATAACTGAGCTTCTAGTATCATTTTCTGTATTTCATTAATTCTTATCTTAATGTTCATGTAAAAGGTTTATTACTGCATTTGTTTATAGAATGTGCGGAATAGGATCACTATAGTTACACACGAGATTAATTAATCGGGGAAAAAATGTCTAAAAGAACATTTAACATTAACAACATATATAATTTTGTGATGTAACCATGTTTCGAGTCAATTTAAAAAATACGAGAACTATATTTATTAACCTTAAAATCAACTCTTAAACTTGAAAGATTTAAAAAATCAACTCTTAAACTTGAAAGATTTAAAATGAAATAAAAATTTCGTTTATATGATGTATTGTTACTCATAACATTATATTGAGACACTTTAGAGTGTGTTTCATATAGAATTTGAAAATGATTTTGAGTTTTTGAAATTAACGAATACCGGGGATATTAAACACACACGTTCTGCTAATTTTGATGTTTTTCTTTTAAAAACAATTTTCGAATACAACTCTAAATTCTAGTGTAAAAAAAAAAGATGTATAGTTTTTTTTTTTTGTACTTTACTTAATTGTATCCCAATTCAATTCAAATATAGTTTTCTTTTTATCTTCAAAAATTTTTAACTTTTAAGATTTATCCTCTTTACAACTTTCACATCATCTTATTTTTAAATTTCAAATTTTTTTTTAACATAACATATTTATTCACTGTTAATAAATTTCCAAGTTTAGTTCTATCTCAAAAGTTATTAGGTATGATTGAATGATGACTCTCTAGTTGAACCTTTCTACATTATTATTAATAAATTTCCAAGAGAGCTTTTTTGAATGCCATGCTTGCAGCATAAACATATTGGTGAAAGGCGATATTTAGTTGAAGTATTGTCAAAATACAACTTAAATTTTTGTACTCTTTATTCAAAATTTTTAAAACAGTTGTCCAATAAAAAAGCAAACGCAGCCTTAACTTTAATTAAAATTTTAAATACGTTTAAGACTTTTCAATTCTAAAAAGATAAGCATATGTTATAAAGTCAAGGAGCTCAAATCAATCATGTAAGATCCTCGTGGGACACATGTCGTATTCTAGTAAGTTGATAATCTTGTGATTCATGCCATTTGAACATAAACCGATCGTCCAAAGCCGAAGGTTATAAGATCTACGACGTTGATCATAAATATGAAACGGGACGTTTAAGGTTACTAGCTAGTTCTATGCATGTGTGTTGTTGTGATGATGATGTGAACTTTTCCTGTAAGCTTCCTTTTTAGCTTAGCATATCATATGAGATTTTTAATAGAGATTTGGATTAGGCATTTCACCAACTGATGACACGTGGCAAGATGGCACTGTTTCCTCCTCAAAATTCAAAGGTAATTGGATTTGGAAGCAAAGGTGGAGAGCTGTGTTAAGTGGCCTCCTCTTGTGATTCCTTTTCCTCATTCTGGATAAAGAGGAATGAATCTTTTTTTCTTACCCTTTTTATTTTTTTTGCCTTTTATTACGAAAGGTCGATCTGCTTTTTTAATTAAATTTGGATTTATCTTTCGATTTTCTATTATCGTTTGTTTGTATCTTATGATAAGAAAAGTGTTATCCATTAAGCGAATCACATTTTGAGTTTTAGGTGATGTGTATGTTCTATCCAATAGAGAGTAAAAAGATACAAAAATATTAGATATGATTTCTAAAAGATAAATGTAATAATTAAAATTATATCCATACGCGCAAAGTAATAAATAATAAAAAAATACGTTATAATTTTAATCTTATGGTTATGAAGGAGTGCTTCATTATGGAGTGGAACAGTTCTAATATAATCGGACCCTTGAAATTATGGATTACGAGAGTTCAAAATAACAAACATTGAAAATTATGGACTCTAAAAAATTTAATAAGTTCAAAATACATTACATTTAAGCATATAACATGGTGTCTTTGTCCAAATTTTAAATGGTATCTTAATTCGTAAAACATTTTTTGATTATTGATAATATGAAATTAATTTTTAAAAAATATTAAATAAGTGACAGTCCGTTAAAATTTAAACCACACATTAAACAGGTGCAAGAGACAAAAGCAAGACTAAACCACGTCACATAATAGCTTTGTCTCTCAGTATGATTAGCTTAATGACGTTAAAAAATGGTAAAGACTAAAGATTAACGGCAATTACAGTAACTATATCACACTTCACGACTCACGCTATTTTATTAAAGGCCAGTTTAGTAATGTTGTAGTTTTTAAAATAATTGTTGTTAGCTGTGCTGTAAAAATAATCAGCTGTGAAGAGAATCAGTTAAGTATTTAATAAAATTTATTTTTAGAAGTACTGTGAGTTTTGAAAGTAGTTGTTGGTGTTTGGTAAATCTTACTGTTAAACTGTTGTAAAAAAATAAATGACTAAAATGGACATAATATAAAATACAATTTACTTACACATACAAAAATATGTACATATAATATTTTTAATTGTGTATTATAATAATTTAATTAAAAATAAAATTTATACTTTATTGATTTTATTACTTTTATTTTTTTATAATAAAAATTTATTGAAATATTGATTTTGTTTCCAATTTAAATAAGGATAATTTTGGGTTTAGGTAATAATTATAAGAATATTTATAAAATTATATTAAAAAGTAATCTAAAAGCTAATTAAATATTATAATAATTTAATATTTTTTCCCTTCTATTTTATTTTATTTTTCATTTTACGTATGCTTTAGGATGGGGTTTAAATAGATGCGAGTTATTGTAAGGTGGGCTGCCAGCGAAGGGAGCAAAACCTTTCTGCAGAACTAGGACACAATCAGTTTAGCAAGCTGTTAGACGGGGCCCACTTTTGTTAGGACGTTTAGAGACAGATGAGTTGTTCCCTCCGAGTGGTGCACGGCTCTTTTCTGGATGGAACACGTGGCATAATATTCGGCTCCTCTTTAAGCTCCCCATGCCACGTAAGATAAAAACATGGTGCCGCAGCCGCTCGACATTAGGATGCGGTGTTGCAATAGTATTAGTGGTCAGCAAATTCGACACGGAAAAAAAAAAAAAACACCGTTACCTTGTATAGTTGGCTCTTTTACGGGCTCAAAGTGCCCCCCATATTCTTTCTTTCGCATGCAATGCATGTCCCGTTGCGTTTTAGCTTTACATCAAAACATGTTTTATGTAAATTTTCATTTTTTTTTTCTTTGCCACGAAATATTCTGGATAAATCATAATTGTAGGAGGTATCTTTAAATTCGTACCATAATTCAGATTAAAAATTTCTCTCGAATTAGGAGGTACAGGTTCTTCCAACAAAGGCGACATCCCTACGATTCGAACTGGAGAGCACACTCAATCCTAATCACTTATGTAAATTTTTCGATATGTTTTATGTAAATTTCTACTTTACTTGCGTCAGATGAAGATTCTAAATACAGTTTAAGAAATTTTTAATTAACAAAATATAAAATTAGGAACAGTGTATGGATCCTTTAGTCCAAGACGACTCAGATGAATTCAAATTACACATTAAAAAGGAAAGTGCATGAAAATTATTGGGGGTTTGTTACTCATTCACAATCGATCCCTACATAAATTATTTTCCTTATTACGTGCCAAATATTGTTCCATTTGTGACCCACTGTACGTTTTTAAGGTAGGTGTTAGGTGCTAACTCGGCAGGCAAATGTTTGGTTGTGGTACCGGCATGTACAATGCTGGCTTATTAATTTTCCATGAAAAGAGATTTGAAAAAAATTTGAGGAAAAAGCAAGCTACATGCAACCTTTATATTTATTAAAAAATAAAAAAAAATACCCCAAGGGCTTCGGAGTAAAATGGAATGTTTAAATAAATTAGTTGAACTTAGAATTAAAAAACAGAAGCGTATGAGGTATTATTAATTTTTTTTTTTCAAAAAAAAAGGATGGGGAGTACCAGTTGGGCAACAAGTCATTGGACTTGTTAACGTAGAATTATATCAATCTAATTCCTCATTCTCTACGTTGGGATTTGAAAGGATTGAATATGACTTAACCAACCAAATAAAATAAAGTGAATATTTTAATTTATTTTATACGCTGTAAGCAAGCAATAGATTTAGCCGCTGACTGAACAGAGAATTTGAAGGAGACAATGCAGAGGATCTTGCTTAACGCATTTGCCATTGATTAGGGTCCCCTTCTGACCGATGTGGATATGGGCTGCATGCGTACGCACATGATGCTATATTGCTATGCATCCCACACGGTTGAGTAAGGCTTAAGCCAAATTTTGCCTGTGTAACCTGCGCGATTTCACTTGTTTGATTAAATTAATTACCTTAATTTGTACAAACAGTCAGATTGTGTTCGTTTGTTGAAATGACGAATTTTAGTTGAACTTAGATATGGACTCAACTCTGCATTACGGGGGGATTTAGTTATTCCTCAGTTATTGAGTGAATGTCGTCTTCTTTCTAGCGAAATGTGAGTGAAGTAGACATTTCTTGAATATTAAAAAGGATAAAAAATTTGGACAGTACCTTATAAGAATTAATGATTTATAACTAGTCTCAGCAATAACCTGATTTATAAATATCAGTTATAATCTCATATCATATGAGTTGTAATATTAAACAATAATCTCATGTGATAATAATAAATAAATATATATATATATATATATATATATATATATATATATATGGACTCAACTCAACACGTGATCCATTTGATTGCACGTGACAGGGTTCTCAAAAAGTTAAAAATGGCAGAAGTTTGACTGGTCTTTACTTTATTACATCACGTGAATCTTGCCTTTCTTTAGTTCACATATTTTCAGCTCAACACGCCACCTCACTTTTGTCCTTCGCAATTGCATCTCTTTTCATGTTGTCTCTGCCACCATGACTATTCATGGCAGTATCAGAAATTCTGAATTGAAATTGGAGCAAAGATGAATCTTCAAATGACAGAAACATCCTCTAAAAAACTGCAGACTGTCTGCAGTTGCCGCAAGTCATGCTAGGGATTTTATCGAACTTTCACTTGACTGCTTGGCCGTGCAAGCAAAAATTAGGTTGCTTTTTGTTTCCCAGCACTGGGACAAGTTCAAGTAAATTGCCTTTACGTGCATGGTACGTGAACTTCAAGCTTCAAACAAAAATAACCCACAGCTATATATATATATATATATATATATATATGGGGTATAAATTGTTAAGTAGCTTGCAATCACTCTTCCCTTATAAGGTCATGATCTTTTCTCCTTGATTCTCAGTAACCAATTGAAAAACGCCAACTTGCATGGTGCAATTTGAAGTTTTATATTTAATTACCCTTCGTTTTTAAGAAATTAATTTGCAAGATAAGTGTCACATATATTAATTGTTTTTGTCGCTTGATATATGGAAAAAAAAATGAAAAATATGATAATAAATTCCTCTTTTGAAAGAACAAGATTGGGTGGAAGGGATAAGGTTTAAGATGTGGAGTGGGTGGAATAAAAATCTTTGCATTTCCCACCTTTGGCTCTCATGGATTCTAATAAAAAAAAATCTAGTGGACTGTTACAAATTAAAACACATAGATATATATTCAGTTTAGAAATCTAAGTTGTAAAATAAAAAAAAAACTTGAATATACGCACTCATAAATTTATAATAACAAGTAGATCAATCTGAGAATAAATTCAAGAAAACAACGGCTTCGATGGGTGACAAAATTAAGATCGCCAGATGATTGAGCTTGATAACTGTAATTAGTCAAAGTAGTTAGCTGGTTTAGGAATATAAACAAATTAAAGGTTTGATAATCACATGCTAAAAGATCCTTATAAATTTTGTCACAAATATGCATGGTCGGTGGCTATGTCTAACTAAAGTCTAAAGAATCGTGGATGGTTCAATGCTGCTAATTAACACGTTCAAATTCTCACTTTTAACCACATATATATATGTATCAGTGAATGATTCTAAAAAATTTGACATGTCAACTCCACTAACAGCCGTTGTCTCATCCGTTGCATAAATTAAATCATATGAGAGTTATGTTAACAGACGTTATAACGTCGGTTATAACGGGAGTAGATGAAAAGACACCAGGGGATTGCACTTCCACCACAATGAGTCGATGATGAAGTTAAAAATTATTTATTTAAAAAGCTAGCGGGTTGATTTGCATTTTGCAGTTCTAGGTAGCGTAAATTTGTGTCATTCTGAGATGTTCAAATGTGATTAAGAATTAATTAAAAATTAATAGGGATTTGTGAGAATTTAGCGTAACGAACCATAAATGAGATTAAGGAGAGGGAACTGAGGATGTTGCTTAACGCATTTGGCATCTAATTTGTGATTTGTATTTTATTTTGTTTTGTTTGGTTTTTGGGGCCCTTTAACTTCATCGATTTTCGGGTAAAAAAATCCCAGTGAGCGTGCACACGTGCTGGCCCAATGCTTGAGTAATTCTGAAGCCACCATAACATTCTCTGTTCATTTAATTTTTTATATATTGCCTTTTTAGCATTTATAAAAAATAAAAAAAAGAAGATAAAAGAAAGAGCCAAAAAAAAAAGTATTAATTAGGACCTTTTAATTTGCTTTTTGTACAAGACTCGTGTTTTGTCAAAGTCAAAGACACAAAAGCTTGTTCAGGGCCTTATGTGGTTGGTTATCTTCATTTTTCATCCTCTCGATACATATTTAATTAACTTCCAAGGTAATGGAATTTCATGTCCTTCCACTTTAATTTACTTTCAATTGGTTCAAAATAAACCAATCAAAATTACAAAATTTTGTGAAATTAAAAAAAATACTTATTTTACATATTTACATATGTCCCAACCCCACGTTCTAAGCTAAGTTTTTGATCATGATCAACTACATATTTAATCATATTAAATTTTTTTTTTTTTTTAAGAAGTAGAATATGGTGCAATGATTTGGAGACGAAGCGACAAAATTAGCCTCTAGTAGCTTCTAATTTCCAATAATGGGCAGTGTAATTTGGAGGGGTTGAAGCTTTTTATTGTTCAAACATCAAAGTTAAGAGTACATCATGTACATAAGATTGCTTAATGCCTGCTAGTTTTGGGACACTCATAACGTGCTTGGTAAGTGAAGTTAACCGCAACACAAGCTACACTACTAGCGGAGGTTATTATGGTTCATTTTCTTCAAAACTAATGTTTTATTTAGTGTAACATTTGAGCAACTCGATCATAATTTCACTATTCTTGGTTTGTGTTAAAAAAAAAAAAAAAGCGAATAAGTCCAAGTTCTATTACTAAATCTTGTATAATTTGCCATTACAGGCTTAGAAATACCAATATTAAAGATGTTTTGGAAATTAAGTGATTTTAATTACAAATAAAAAGAAAATGATTTATTTAGTATCACTTTTGATTATAAAAAAAAAAACAATACCTTTTTCAATTGCCAGTTCCTTCTCTAAGAAGTACCTACCACTTCTCTAAAATGCATTTTTAATCTTAGAATATGTGCCTGATTATTGAAGTCAAATAATAAAAAAAAAAAGTATCTTTTTTATTACGTGACAGTGTTTTAATTAGGTATCAAACGTACTCCCATTTGATTCTTAACGTATAAACTTGTTTCAGTGAAGTATTTTAGTTTCCCAAATTCCATTAATATTTAATATGTACCCATCAGAACAGAACAAATAAATATTTTTTTTTACCGTTCTCCCAGTTGAACCACACCAAATGGCAGATAAAACATTAAACTAGTAAATTATCTATTCTATAATTCAGGCTTCAATATAAATTAGTCAAAATTCTAAAGCTAAAAAAATTGATTTTGACATAAACCCATTTTTTAAATCATCATTTGATGCTTGCATGAAACAAAGTACAATGCAAATTTAATTTAATTTATTTGCACTTTTAAATCTTCTCCTTGATGTAACAGGTTCTAAAACTGAAATTACCTCATAGCAGAACCTGTCAAAAATTGCATCATTTTATTAAAATTGTAAAATTCGGGGAAGGTTTCTCTTTGAAAATGGCCTTTGTAGCATAAACCGACTGACACATCGTTATTAAGAAATAAAAGAATTGAAAGAACAGTGAGACCAAATTAATAAAAAAAAAAAAACACAACTTAACCTGAAAACACATGGCACGTTAGCACATACTTATTAAAACTCTGGAAATTAATATAAAATTAATTCAAGAAAAGGCATGACAATTATGTTAATTGATTAAATATGTACAGCCATTGCGGCCTTTCTGCGCAGTCTTAGCTCATGCATGAATCTTGATAGAAATTAGAGTCCAAAAACGTCATCGTTGAGAGCTCCATTTCATCTAACCTCCTAAATTCCTGTCGTAGCATTTTCCAGTTGACATATGATTAATTTTAAAACAAATTATAATTTTTTTACTTTTAAAAAAAGTTTGAATGGGATGAGAAATCTTATTTTGCTAAACACCAACTCAAGTCCTCTGTTAGTATTTTGCCCGATCGACTTCAAATGATCGCTGACACAAAGCATATTCACAGACAACAAAACAAAGCTACAACCAGAGAAATAAACCTACTAGCAATTAATCAATTGTGTATTAGCATAAAAGGCATCATTTTATTAATAAGTATAATGATAGCAATGATCGATATTAATAATTATTACTAATAAGGTTGACTACCATGTAACATACATAAAATGATGATGGATTGGTGGCATGTGGCCGTCCAAAAGACCGACATGTTAATATTCTTTGTAGAGAAATATCGAAAGGGTATCGGATTAGGTTTATTGGTTTAGCAAGCAATATGCATCATGCCATGTATTAAAAACAAAATCCTCATGCTTGGTCGGCGTCTAATCTTCCTGAACATCACCTAATGGCTAATGGACATTACTCAATCAATCAATCCAAATTTTCTTGGAAAGTTTTCTTTTCCTAGTTTGCCTTTGCTTACATCAAGTAAAAGATAGAAACCCTAATATCTGTTTGGGTGCTTATAAAAGGTGGATAAAAGAAAGAGAGAGAGATTTTGAACCACACATTTTGATTATAGAGAGCTTGGATTGCCCCACTTAACAACAAATTTTTTTTAAAAAAATGGCTGTTGATGAGCATGTCTCATATTTTAGGAAACTCAATCACGACTTGGTAAGAAAGACAGAAAGTAATTATGAGATAGAATCCCTTTAAAAAAGAACTAGCTAGAGCAGTATTTCACCAAGTAATTAACAAGGCAATGGATGGTTGAGTTTAGGTGTAGTAATTAAACAAATTACTTAATTAAATTGATCATATTGCTTACGATTCCATGATAAGTACATAATTCGAGTAAGAAGGGCTGCATTATGCTGTATCTATTCGGGTAGTCGTCATGATTATAAACGAAAGCAAAGGATATGGCGATATAATTAATACTAGTAATTAACTTCTAAATCATGACGTACATTCGATTGTTCGAAACTTAGTTGTCCTTGCCTTTCAGCGTATATTGTTTAAACTTTTGAGTTTTGACTTCATATCTTCTTCTTAAACTTCTGTCACCTCAAATGTATAATTATGTGATATGCATTATTTTATAATTACCCTATATATAAGTAATTTTAAGGGTAAATGGTCGTTTAATCTTTATATTTTGACTTAAGTGTCTGTTTAATCCTTATATTTTTAAAAATAACTCAAAATACCCTTGCAGTGAGTTTTTTTTTTTTGAATATCAGAACTAAACGGATACTTACCCAATTTTAAGTTAAAAAGACGTAAATGAATTGTTTATTTCAGTTGAATACTACAAATATTTAATTATTATTTTTCTTTATTTGTCAATTTCAATCCTTTTTCACTGTGATGAAAAGCTTCCTCATACATCACATCTGTGGATAGAATCATAGAGTCAACCGATGAAAATTCATATGATTATTCATTTTTCAACTTTTAATTAGACGGGGCACCATCGGCTGCTAGCTTCTTGTACAAGAAAGAGTGTTCAATGTTGATGTTTCTCTCTATGATTTGATTTTTATCAAAGGCTCTTAAAGTGTCCCCAATGTTTTGATAATTACCTATCAAAACGATAATGGACTAATGGGGGTCTCTATTGAAAATAAAAAAAGTGGTAATGAAGCTTTTTCATGTCACTGTTTGTTCAGAAAGATGTTGATATGTGAGCAAGGATTGCTGTTCCAAAGTTGCGCCTGTAAACATTGATGGTATCTTTAATCTATTGAAGTATTAGGCCTACAAAGTTTGGTGACTGCGATGCCTCTAATTAGGGCTAGCTGCAACAATTTTGCCCATGTTCACTGTCTCTCCAAATTGAAGATTAATTGATATGCCAACAATCCCAGTTTTAGCAGATCTAGCAATCTACTCATCATCTGCTAGATTTGCCACTAATGGGTAATGGCATTTTACGCATCAAATCAAAATGCTAAATTATGTGTAATAAACCTACCAGCATGTGGCGATATAATGAGTAGTACGAACACTAAATTTATGAACAGCACAATAATACAAATATGGGGCCAAGTAACATATGCAGAATCCGACACAATAATCTTACTTTTTGAGGTTCGGCAAAGTTGTTACAGTCATCATAACAACCCAAATGTTGCATTATTTAGTACTTTCAGAACTCAATATATACAAGGATCAAAAGGAGCCTCACAAGTCAATGATGCCAAGGACTGCGTCTTCGCTTGTTGACTCCGCAACTGAAGAAAAATCGAAAAAAAGGGCCATAACAAGAAAAAGAAAATCGTTTGATGATGGTGATTTGATTGAACCCACTTTCCTTTGTATTAGGTTTTTGTAAGTTATAATTTCGAATGCTGGCTTTGTGTGTGTGTGTGTGTGTGTTATAATTCTCATGTAGACATAATTAGCAGACTGTTTCTTTGATATAATTCTCTTAAGACATAATTACAGTACTAATTAGCAAGCACATGCCAGCTGCATGGAAAGTAGAACAGGGATCCAAAGCTTTCAAGTTTATCACCACTTGCAAATTAAAAAGATTGCCAAATCCTATTAAACCTGATCTGATTTTGTTGTTAGACCTGAAACATTCACTAATTACACCATAGATGCAAATGCTAACTACCATTAATTAATTTGATTCCTTAATTATCTAAAATTCGGCTTGATGCAGTGGTTAAAACAGATCCATTTGCAAAATATGTAGCCAATTATTTGTGACAATGTTGCTGGTAATGCTTACCAAACTGGATCCTGCGGTCGGTTCTTTAACGTGTAGAGGAAACTGTAGATGATTATGTACCTAACAAAACTGAATATATAAATCTTGTTTTGCTTGCAACTGGAAAAACATAATTACGACCCTCTAAAATCAATTTCACCACCATTAGCAGGACATATATATATATATATATATCAGGAACTGTTTGCTATGAAACAAATATTATGTTTAAATATAAACTTGTTAACTCGTATAACAAAGAATAAGAATCAAGCCCTGGATTCATTTGGGTTTCAAAATTTCAAGCTTCAATCAGTTTTATTATCCAATTCACAAAAATGGGAGAATGAGTGTGATTTTTAAAAATGGATATTCAAAGCTTTGGACCTGGTTACAAGAACACACGTGTTGATTTTTTCTGCTTGAGAATCTGCTAGGGCAAGTGGGCGGAATAAAGACATAAGAGTTTGTGGTAGTGGGCCTCTGCTTTATCAACTTCAAAGTGATGCAAATGGGGGCTATGATTTTGCCTCACAAATCAAGATAAGAATTAAGTTGTGGTGGCTTCCAGTGTGAGTGATTTTTTATTCTTTCTCCCTCTTTTACATTTTTCTTACCAAACAAAGTAGGGGTCCAAGGACAAATTTAAATATAAAAGAAACGATGCACATATGAATCTTTCATTTTATGAGAATCAAAAAGAGAATGACCCTTCAAGATCTGTTTTCTTTCTCCCAGAGAGAATACAATGAAACGAAGCATCTTCATGATTTTTCAATCAATTCAGCCCAGATAAACTCAATGGGCTGAGCTTGAGCCATATTCATCCCCAATACACAAGCCTGAGTTATGCCCGTTACAGCCTGTAAAAGTCATGTGGGGCTGGTGCGAGTCCAGTTTGAAGAAAAATAAGAGAAGTGATATTTCATCCCTTTATTTTTCCCATCATTCTATTTTTTAATTAACCCAATCAATTTATCAAATTACTCTTATTTGGATCAAAATTTTTTTTTTTCAATTTTCTCATTTTCTCTCTCATGGGGATTGTTTGGTATTAAGGTAATGTAGTTTTTAAGTCATAACTGTTGTAGAAAAAAAAAAACTATAACAATCAAATAAAAGTACAATAATGTGTACTAAATATTATTTTTAATATTTAGTTTGAAAAAATAGTAAAGATATTATAATTTTTCATCATACAAGTGTGTGATTAAATCAACTTAACTTTTAAATCATAACTGTTAATGTTTACTAAATATTTAAATATTGTTACTTTTAAACTACAATAACTCATTCTCAATAATAAACAGAACCTCATTATCAATTTCTGAAGATAGAGCAAAAAGTGAATTGAAGTTAGAAATTGTTTTAAGAGAAAGAGGACTAATATCAAGTCTAAAAGCAAAACATTTGAATAAGAGGTAAGTTACTATTCTATAATTCTTAAATCTTCTTATTTATTTGAAACTTCCATCTCCAAAATTCACCGTACCAGGTCTCGAACCCTAGTGGTTTAGAATACTTAGTCTTAAAGAGCTTTCATCCCCCATGGCCAAAGACGGCGCATAATCTCTCTATTCATTTGCCATCCAATAGATTGGCATAAAAATATATTTTTTTGAAAAATCTAGGTCAATTTATCTTTCTGTTCCAGTATACATGCGTATTTGAATAAGGGTAAATTTCATCCAACCCCTCTCGTGAAGTGACAATTTTTAAATTGCCTCCTTACTATTGAAAACATTAATTTACCCTTCAAAATATGTTAAATTTAACTATTGACTGACGTTGACTCACTAAAATACGATAATACCCATGTTAATTACAGAATATGTTATCTTACTATTATACTTATGTTGAAGAGATATATCTTTTATGTCCCTACTATTTTTAAAATAAAACTAACTAAAATTTTATGTGCATCACTAACAATATCACCCTTTTAATTATAGAAGAGTTTAAAAAATTACTTCTCTTTAAAATAAGAAAAATAATTTTCTTTCTCATTTTTTTATTTTTATATTTTCTGATTAATTTCTTCCTCTTTTTAAGTTTCATATTTTCCCCTTTTTTTCATTTCCTGCTTTTTTCATCTTCTTCTCAAATTCACTAGTAAACCCTAAAATCAAATTAATTATAAAATCATCAACACCCATTTGCTGCTTGGCATGGCTGCACGGGGCCATGGGTTTTGTTTGGCATGGCGGTAGTGGCCATGGGCTTCCTGGCTTGCTTAGAATGGCCACACACGACCATGGGTGGCTTTGTTGGGCAATGGGCATGGGTTTTATTGGGCTGATTTGGATATGAAAATGGTTGTGGAGTTGTTAAGCTTGTGGGAGGAAAGAAAAAAATTTGAGACAAAGAAGAAGATGGCGATGAAGATAGTCAAGATGATGGTGATGACATTGGCACATTTTTAATGGTTTAGAGATCTGGGTATTTTGATTTAAAGTGGGTTTTGATATGAGTTTTTGTTAAATTTAAATTTGCACTGGGTTTTAATGGTTTTTAGGATTGATAGGCATGGCGGCCGAAGGCTTAGGAGGTGTCTTTCAATACCCTTTCAAATTTCAATTCCCCTAAATTCATGTTCAATTCAATTACCATATAGTTAGAGCATCCAATTTTTTTTTAATGTATATTTTCATGAAAAAAACTCAAGGAGTTTGAAGAAACTAAAGACTGAAATTTTGACCATTATAGTTGTGATTGGAGATGGATTGTTATTTGTCAAAGTGAGGGTTTGATCATTGAGAGAAAAAAAATAGAGAAGGAGAAACGAAGAGGGAGAGAAAAGGAGAAAGAAAAAGAATAATAATGATAAGAATAATAAATATGAAAAAGATAAAATATTACTATTTTTTCATTTGTAGCTTTTTTAATTAATTTCTTTATTCATTTTTTAAAATAAATCTTTTAAATACAAAAAAGTAAAATTTTAATGGTAAAAAAAATTAGTCATATAGGTGCAAAATGAAAATATTTTAAAGTATTAGGGTACGTACTATAAATCTTTAAAATATTTAAGTGTATTTTGAAAAACTTAGAAAAATTTAGGCCCATAAAAATTAGCTTACCCAAGGTTTGACATTTTTCTGTTAATTGAACGTTAAGAAAATGTATAAATACTGTTTTACCCTTTTAGCCGTTAAAAATAACAAAGAGATAATGATTTTTGGGAGGAAACTTAATGTTTTCAATAATAAAGGGGGTAATTTAAAGATTGTCACTTCACGATGAGAGTAAGCTGAAATTTACCTTTTGAATAATAATCAGTGACAACTTTCTAAACAAAATCGACACAAATCTCATATCAATCCAAATCCATTATCTGTGAAATAACAAAGATAAGAGTAATAGTATGTAATTAAAATAGGGGTTGTTTTTTTTTCCGAAGTTTGAATCTTAATTTTTTTTCAGATATTTATTTTGTGTGTTTTTTTATCACGTATGTTTGATTATAAGATGTTTAGGTCTGAATAGAAAAAGTTAAATATTCTAACTTTTATGTGAATGAAAAAATATCTGGATAAAACTATAATATTCCCTCTCATTAATACCCATATTAAATAAATTTATTTTATATTTTAAAAATTATCCTTTTATTATTTTTTATTTATCCCTTTTTTATGTCGTGTATTCAACTATTAATTTTTTTTTGTGAATGAAAATTTTAAATATAATAGAATTTAGGTGAGTGTATTTTATAATAGGTCCATCTCATTGTATTTATATTTACTATGTTTATAATAGATTTTTAATTTTATTTAATCCATTAATTTTAATTCAAATTATTAAACAAATCTTGATTGACTTATGTAATTAACAAAAAAAAATCAATATAATATACAAAAAATAAAATTATAAATATCATATATTAATATAAAAAATTTCATACGTTAGATATATATTTTATTTTTCATGCTTTGTTAAGATAAATATTATCAAAATTTTTTTACTAATCAAATGGTTTATTTATAATATGTCATGTGTTAAACCAATAAATATAACTATTGTTAATATTTATGAGGTTATACATATTAAAATATCATATTTCAATTTTTTTAAAAAAAAACAAACAACTTAATATTTATATTCAGATATTAAAAAATAAAAATAAATATATATTCAGATTTTACTCAAATTTAAAGCCATTTAGATTTCGAAAAAAAAAAAAAAAAAACGTTGCCAACGGAGCTGTGTTAGCCACCGGGTCCCCAGCAGATATTTTGATGCATGGGGAACAATGATCTTACAATCTGAACCACCAGCTCAAGATTAATCCAAGCGGGCAGAAAAATTCGAGGTAGAGGAGCATGATATCAGATTCTGCATGCCACATGGCATTACATAAGCCAATTAGAGATCCACTCTTCTATCCTTCAAGATAAGCCCCTGCATACATTAACATTAACCAAGTTTTTGTATCTCCAATTCACTTCCAGTTGTATTCTATTATACACACAGACACACACACAAACACCAGTCATAATTTTGCTGAAAGCCTGTGCCTGATAATAAAAATGGCTTCCGTTTGTGCTTCCCCTGCTGTTGCAGCCATCTCAACCCCCAGGCAAGTTCTCTTCACACCCCCATTAATTAATTTTCACATAGTTCAAGTGCATGATTAATTTAGTTAATTAAACCAACATTGCAGTTCTCAGAAGAGTGGGTCAATTGTGGGAGCAACAAAGGCTTCTTTCCTTGGTGGGAAGAAGCTCAAATTGAGAAAATACGGAGCAACAGCTGGAACACGATCGGTTTCAGTGAGTGCGGCTGCAGCTGATCCTAACAGGCCTCTCTGGTTCCCAGGCAGCACTCCTCCTGAATGGCTCGATGGCAGCCTCCCTGGAGACTTCGGCTTCGATCCTCTTGGCCTTGGTAAGATAAATATAGAAAATTAATCGTACGTGTCAAGTATGTACACATTGTTGATTAGTTTGTTATTCACAGGATCTGATCCTGAGACGCTGAGATGGAACGTGCAATCAGAACTTGTCCACTGCAGATGGGCAATGTTAGGAGCTGCAGGAATTTTCATTCCGGAATTGCTAACAAAACTTGGAATCCTCAACACTCCATCCTGGTACACAGCTGGGGAGCAAGAGTACTTCACAGACACCACCACCCTGTTCATTGTTGAGATGATATTCATAGGCTGGGCCGAGGGCAGACGGTGGGCTGACATTATAAAGCCAGGCTGTGTGAACACTGACCCGATCTTTCCCAACAACAAGCTCACCGGCACCGACGTTGGGTACCCAGGTGGGCTTTGGTTTGACCCACTTGGCTGGGGATCCGGTTCGCCCGAGAAGATAAAGGAGTTGAGGACCAAGGAGATCAAGAATGGAAGATTGGCTATGTTGGCTGTGATGGGTGCTTGGTTCCAGCACATTTACACTGGCACTGGCCCCATCGACAATCTCATTGCTCACCTTTCTGATCCTGGTCATGCCACCGTTTTTGCTGTAAGTTAATTACAGCACCTAGCACTCTACTCATTTTATGTATCTAATTAAGTTTTAATTATATTTATTTACTAATTGACGATGGTGCTTTGTGGTTAATTTGCTTCAGGCCTTCACCCCCAAGTGAGATGATGATGAGCAAAGGGAGATAAATTTGGGCCAAGAGGGAGTTTGAATTTAAAGGAATTGGTGTTATTCTTAGGGAAAGTTTGTATGATTAGAACTTCTATTAATTGCCTCTATCTATGTACAAAGACTTGTGTGATCACTTAGGTGCCATGAATATAAAAATTCAGGTGGAAACGAAACTTGTCTATAAATTGAAATTAAATACACCGTAAATTTTCGAATATAAAATATCACACGAGAGACGACTAATTGCTGCAAAGGTAAAAAGTCTTTTCAAATTATGTTTAGCAAATCACTCTAGAATTACAAGATCATCTTCAATTTCAAGAATAGAATTGCTTTGATTAATATTTATAGTTTGTCAGCAATGACATTTATAATTAAATTTATCCCATTAATAGAGTTGAAGATTTCGTTTTGACAAAACTAAAAGGATTGTTGATTGTCGATTGTTCTTGAAGAAACACTTCATCTTGACGAATTGATTAATTGTTTTAACCCTTCAAACTGTTAGAGATTTGAATTGGTATTTCAAAATACCCATTTCTTACATTGCTTTGATAAGAGACCTTTATTTATAGAAATCAAATGTAATATAGTAATAAACCTATTAAGAGGAGGTTCACGCGAACCGAACCAAACCAACCCCAAGATAGAAGCCCGTTATGGGGATCTATTAATTGGGTGCTATGACTCACGCACAGGGGGCACTTGATGTGTATGTGCAAGTAGTAGTCATTGTATCTTAGAAATTAAACAGCTTTTGTTTGTTCTCTTTGTACTGATATAACGAATTTTGAGGTGCGAAATTTGGTCTTAAAAGATAGTGCCATCGCAACCTTTACTCTTTACCTTTTTTTTCTACTTCCAAACTACGGAAGTGAACAGTAACATGAATAGTATTGAATGAATTGTAATGTGAAACATTATCATAAATAGTACTAATAGCTACTATCCCTAATTTAGACTTTCAAAAACACAATATTAACTCATATTTCCAACACGAACAAAATTCGCATTGGCAATAGATAATACAAGATGGCTTTAACAATATCTAATAATCTTTAAAGAAATATACCTGGGCCAAAGATTATACATTTTAGGCCCCCAAACAATAGCATTAAAAACTAAAACAACAATGATATACTTATTACATATTGTATTACACTTAGCACACCATCATTACAGGACAAAAAAATTTCACTACAAAATAGAAGAAAATTTCATTGCAAGACAAACTTTCGTTTTGTCTCTTATAGATTTTATACTTATTGTTGTACTAATTGTTATACATACATCATTATTCAAAATAAAAAGACCTATTCGTATCTACTAAATTGATTTTACAAATAAGAGTTTCTAGAAAAGGACGAGCTGGCGGAAATATATTTTCTTCCGTATAGAAATTCTTTACAATAATAGCATAAACATATTTTATGTTAATCCCGCCATTGGGCGGATCTTAACTGATTGTAAATGAGTCTGGCGCCCTGTAGTTACTCAACTTTGAGTTATAAAGGGTGATGGTTGTTGTTCAGTGTCAAAAGTTTCTTTCTCTTTCTCATCACCATCTAAGTCTCTTTAGAAAAATAAAATAATAATATCCTATTAACTAACGTTCCATTTGATTTCAAAACTTGAAATTAAAACAATATAGTCCACTATTTTAGTTCTAATACTGATATTTTCACTGTATACGTCAAGCCATGTCGTGACGGCGGGCGCTGCCAAGGTTGAAAATAAATGTTGTTATTTCATAAATATTTTCCTTTAAAAAAGCTCATGAGCATTACAAGGGAAAAAGAGCTAAAATATGAGAAACTTTCAAAGTCAATGCTAATATATATGCTATCAATTCGATAAGGAAAATGCTTATCAGCGAGAACCGCACGAGAATGACGTTCTATGTAAAAAAAAAACTAAAAAAATTTAATAAACAAAACAATTGCGTGCTTTGCAAAACTAAAACACTCACTGTAAATCAAAATTTCAGAGACAAGCAAATTCTCCTCAGAGCAAATCTTCGTTTCAGCGCCTTCCAGATCAAACACAAGCAAGTTCTTCATTTCAGCAAGCACTTCTAGATCCATAAGCCAAAAACTTCCAGATCTAGCACTTCCAGATACACGAGCAAGTAGTTCCAGTTTCAGATTAAGTTAAGTTTTATAGTTGAGTGCCCCGGTGTAAACTGAAAACTAGGCTAGCAAAAGAAGAGTAGTGGTGGGAAACAAATCCCACGGGTGGAATTTAATTTTAATTTCTATTTTCCTCTATGACTAGATTACTCTGCAATTATAACAGTATCTACACTCTCCAGTTGTTCTTTGTTCTTATCGTGTGAGTTGACGGGATGAGAAAAAAAAAATTTCTATATGGTTTTGAGGCGACTTTTAAAAAATTTATGCTAAATGGTAGAAATTGACTGAAAGAGAGGAGATGCTGTGGAGAAATTAAATTCTCATTCTCTTGTATTATTTTCTTGTTTGATTATTTTTAATTTCCAATTTCAGCTAGAATGGTGCCCAAGCCAGTTTATAGATTTTAATAAAATAAAGTCTAAAGAACATCTTCGATCACTGGGAAGTTGTTAAGCCATTAATCGACGTAAACATTAGCAGATTTATGATGGAAGCCAAAAATAAAAAAACATGAAATCATTTTGCATTGGACATCTAGAAGCCAGAGTCGTGATCCACGTAGTAAACTTGTATCCAATGACCATGTACTGTAAAGCATTTTTCATGTATGAAATAATACCTTGGGCTGTTGAGAGAGGGAAGAAAATGGCAAATAAAATGGTCACTGCCCTAGATTTAGATCTGGAAGTGGTGAAGAAAATGGCCACTGCTGTAGCTTCTCTTTTTTCTTCTGTTTCGCGTTATGTCAGTCCAAGCTCAAAGCTTCGTTTTTATTTGTCTAGCGAGTGGTTTAGCTTTGCTTCATGGCGCATTTGGTTTAACTTTAAAAAAGTTGTTTTTTTTTTAACAAGAATGGCGCTAGGTGGTTTGGGGGGGGTGGAGGGAAACGGCAGCTTGTCGCGCCCTTCTAGCGCCGTTCTTGTCAACTAGCAGGACTCGTTGGATAAATATTTCGCTAACTTTCTCTTCTCACTGACTTGCCAATCTGACCAACTAGCTATAGCTGACCTATTCAAATCAATTTGTGCGTTTTGTTTTGTTCTTTCCGTTTCTTTTCTGCTTTATTTCCTTTTGGAAGTGCTTCTTACATGCAAGTTCACTAAATCAACTAATTGGCACCAGCTATCATGCATAAAATACAAAGGTGGATTAGCACAAATTAAAAGATTACACTCTACTAATTAAATGCAATTTGCACACCAGCTAATGTGATGTGCATAAAAAGGGTGGCTAACACCTAATAATTGAAAATATGTTAAAGTATGAACTAGACCAGAAGTACTTTATTTTTTTTATTTCATAATTTAAGCATTTTGTCTAAGGATTTCACAAGTACTTTTTCACACAATTGAAATTGACCGCCATAGTGCCATAAAAAGAGGATTTCATTAATAAATAAATCCTGGATTACCGATTTAAACAACATTAACAACCATTTTCACCCAACTTCAGTCCAGTAAAACTATTAAACTAAGGCTTTGTTTGCGATTATGGTATTAATCTATTGTGTCTTTGAAGCCTAGAATTGTGAAATAGAAGCACCTAGTACCAAGTAAACGGGAATGAATGTTTGATAATCACACCACTTGTTGAAGGGTAAATTAAAGATATAAAATTTTCATCAAATAATAATAAAAATCATTTTTCCAAACATTTTAGTTGCTCCTTACATAGTACAACTATTAAAACACCCACCAGCAGACACAATTGCTTTGCAGTATAGTTCTTTGCTGGTAAGAGATAAGATGATAATAAAAATAATTAAAATATTAAGGCAATTTTAAAAGAAAAAAAAAAAGAAGAAGCAAATTTAAATACAATGATTATAACTAATAATTTCACATTTAAAATTAAATATACAAATCACATCCGAAAATTCTAAGTTGTAGAAGCAACCGAATTGTGAAGCAGAAGCACCAAACACAAAATTAAATGATAATCTCTTCTCATTATATATACGGACAGTAATGTCATTACAATTAACACCTACTAATCCCTTGTCTCTCTTCAAGTATCGGCACCAAATTTATAATTAATTACAATACCATGAATTTCGGACAATAACAAATAACGTAAAAAAAAATATATATATATATATATATATTAGAAAGGGGGTTTCGACTTTCGAGACTAAACGATAACAATAATGGAACCAAAAAATAAGCAACTAAGACGGTCGGCTCGGTCGACGAACCGATACCTGAACCGGGAGGGGCCGACCGGTACCCGTCCCTCCGCAGCTGCTACACACCCTGCGGCCCGAGCCGGCGCAGGTCCGGCACCCAACATCACCGTCAGACCACCGCGTGCATATGCACGTGACCCGACCCGTCCCGTTGCAACTGGGGCACCTGTCAAATGGGCCGGCCATGGGCTTCTGGTCCATGACGGATTTGATGACAACCGCACCGGCCAAAACGCTGAGCCCCGTGGCCACCTGAGTCAACACGATTGGACCCATTTGGGTAATGGATCGAAGAATCAATCGAACAGAGAAACGGGGATGGGTTGAACGAGGAAAGAGAGAAATACTGAAGATCTTTTGAGAAGGGGGGGAGTTAAGAGGCGTAATTTATTTATATTTTGTGGGCATGGAGAAAGTGGTGACGGGTCGGTACACGTAGACGTGTGAGTTTTGGGTGGCTGGTAAGAAAATTCGTTGTAGCCATGTGGGGGGTGGCGTCATTTGGAGTGTAGTTAATAGTCATGCGAAAATGTTTTATTTGCATTTGCTTGCTCATTCATTTATTTTATTTTTGCTTTTACTCTTCTACTTCTTTCGATTATGACTTCGTCTTCTTGTCTTGTGGTGGGAGTGGGATTTCTCTGGATTCTAGTTTTTGAGAATGTTTCCTGTACGTAAGTGTTTGAATGCAATGGTTTTTTCATATCAACGTACGGTTACAAATCCATCTTGTTTGATGCCATTGGTTGGTATGGTTATTTATTTATTTTTTCCCAATTACAGTTACACTACTACCGATATTTCATAATTAGGATGCTGTTGGGATTAATTAACAAATTCTTAGTACTTACAAGAACTTAAGAAAAAAAAATTTTAATTTCATATCTTAGTCTTAAATAAAATGAATGGACTAAAATTCACAGTAATTTATTAAATTTGATAGAATGAATCTTTCTTCCGTACTATAGTACCTATTTTTATTATTATAATGTATAAAGGTAACAAAACGAATAGAGATAAGTCTATTATATGGGCGGTAGGCGTTAATCTTTGTCCCTTAATTTATAGATAAAGTACATCACATGAAGTAGTCTAGGACCACACAGCTTTATTTTTTGGTTTTATAATTTCATAAAATATTCCAGTCAAGTAATTTTAAACATTCGTCGTATTCTTATATATATATATATATATATATATATATATATTGATCGTATAATTTGCTTGAATATATAGTCTCTTTCTGTAACTTGGGCTCGGCTTGGCCTAAATGTTATTTGGGTTTGCAGCTATTCGAGTTTAAATACTAAATTATTAATGATTAAAAAAAATTAATATTTTTATTGAGTGAGATTTTTTTATGTCTTTCAAACCCTTCAAAATAACAGAGTATTCTTTTTTTCTTTTATTTGTTTTTGTTAAACAGATCAAATTACATCGTGAAATTCAATGATATTTTGTAGAATGAGACAAAACCCGCCACTTAGTCTTTGGATCGGCATTCATCGTCATGAAATTCAAGCGCCAATTCTGTTTCTCTCCCATTCCCATGTGTTCCCAAGCCGTCCATATGCAAATTATGAATAATATTTTGCTTACGACGTAACGGGAAAGAATCTTGTTTCATTTTGTATCTTTTTCCCGTGGACAAATAATAATGAGTTTTTTAGACTAAATGAAATGGATCATCAAACAATACGTTTGTCGACGACTCGCCTTTTTAATAGACTCTTCAAGGTTTGAAATCAAATTACATCTGACTTTTCTCTTTCAAGCTCCAACAAATACATTAGGTGCACGAACACGTGCCAATTTGTGAGTTTCTTCTTAGTAAGCATTGGTTGGCAGGTTGGCGGTGATGTTGGTGTAGCCGTCAAGATGCAGCCCATTTTTTTTATTGCAATAGTTCCCATGTCAGATTTGATATTGATGAAATTACGCGCTTTTTAAAATATATTGATTTATTTATTTTATTATTGATAAAATATTTGAAATATTTATTCATATATCTTAATTGGATAAATATTTTAAATAAGGTTCGTTTGATCATATTATATGTATTTATCTGATCATCATATGGATTCACAGAAGATATAAATACAAGTTATCTTATGATCAAATATATTGAGTTCGCAGTTGAAAAATAGAGCTGGGCGCTCTATTTATGTTTAGACTGTATTAAATTCATTGAATGATTTGTCTTAATCATGTATGAATTTATTAATGTAATTTGATTACATTAAACTAGATCGCATATGAGATTTAATTAACCTTGAAATGACTGTCAGACTTATTAAATCTCATAGACATTGATTTTATTGCAGTATCAATCTTGAGTTAATTATAATTTCATGTTTATGATTGTCATTTCATTTGAGTTACCAATGGGCGCAATATACATTTGTAGTCAAGATTACCCGGTATCTTGGTGGAAGCAATTATGAGTAGTGAGATTATAGATTAACAATATAGAATTTATACAACACATCTCTTGACGGATTTTCGATACTTGATCATAGAATTCTCTTACCAGAGTGTGTTAATATAATTAGTATGTTGAAAAATATTATTAGAGAAAGCCAGTGAGTGTCAAGGAATAAGATATAATTAAATTGATTGAACTGTTGAGATATCAATTTAATTTAGCGATGTAGTACAAAGAATTGTTCAGTAAAAATATAATATGGCATGGGTCAAATTATTATTCGAGAACACTATCTTAGATAGTATACAATTATGGAGGTCAGTTCCAATCTTTTAGCGGAGTATATTTGAAATTAAATAATCGGGCCAGTTTAATTACTAACCTAATTATTGTAGCCACTGTTGTAGGTACCCATATAATCGCCGGGTTAGCTCATTTAATTGACTGCACCATTACTAAATTAATAAGAAAGATAACTAACTATTTGTGTTAAAAGCCTAAATATTATTTGATGGGAGGCTCCATTTAATATGCTTGTGTGTAAGGGGTCTTGTGTTATTTTATAAGTAGGCCCAATAACAAGAACTAGTGGAACTCCACTTTTGGGCTTAATTTATTTTTAATTTAAATCAAATATTTTGATTTAATAGAATTTAAAAATGAGCCCAGGATTTTTACCAATAGGATATAAAAAGACTTTCTCTTTTCCAAAAGAATACAAATAAACCACAAAATACAGAACAGAGAAAATAAAATTTTTTCTTTAACTTTGAGAGAAAAATTTTCTCTTGCTAGTTGTTTTTCAGTAGTGAAAAAGGCGCTCACACGTCTAGTGCAGATCAAACTTGAGTCATAACCTGAAAGATCATTGGTGACGGATCGTGATCTAATAAGATTGGTAGTGACAGTTCGTAACTTGGGAGCCCAAATTACTTCTACGAAAAAATAAATGTACGATTTCTAGATTATAGTAATCCTATATATTGTATGAGAAACACAATCCTAATATTTTCACTGCAAAAACGTTTTCAAACCAACAGATATAACAAGAATATTGAAGGCATTAACAATAAAAGGTAATACACAGATTATATAATTTTAGAAAATGAATTTTCAGACCACAACCGGTGCTGCTTTTATTTTGACTGTCAAAAACACATTATATAACTCTGAAAAAAAAAATTGGTGTAATCCAACCTCACCTTCAAATCGCTGCAACAACTTTTACGACTCCTGCTTCTCAGCTAAATGAATCAAGATACCTAACTGCAAAATTAAACTCTACATCCTTGCAATTCGGACAACTGGTCTGCCCTCACTCACTATTCACATTATCTTAAACTTCCCCGAGGGGCCTAACCAGTTGGCACATCACATCTACTGGTTCTCACATGCCTAAGCATAATAGTTGCCGTCGAACCGGTCCTCAGTTCTCTAATTGCAGCAACATCCGACATATGTGTCTTAAGAAAACTTCCTCAACTGATTGTTAAATCAAATTTTAATACATGGTGGAATTATAGACTCAAAAAACTTGTCTTATGTTGATGTTGATTCTTGAATTTCTGATATATTCCAAGAAAAAACGATCGTCTTCATGTGAGAACTGCAATTCAAGAGAGCCAATTTCAGCATTTTCTCTGTCTGTAAAAATTCGGGGTACACCTGCAAAATTACAGGTCAATAGTCAGTAGCCATGTCTAGTTATTCTGTAGAAACTGCTATCATTTGCAAAAGTCAACAACCATATTACATCATCACAACTGATTCAATCTCATGAATAATAGCAGAATATTGTAATTGAATTAGTCAAGGGAATAAAAGTTAGGCATATTGATACCACAAAAACTAATTATATTGATTTGCAAGCTTTTGTTGTTCCCATTGAAAAAGATTCTAATTTAATTGATCAAGGAATTTTGACTTCAATTATGTTGAATGATCATTATGAAATATCAGCTATTCTAACATTAACCTTCATTGAGGCAATTATCCTTCGCCACAAAGGTAACATGGACGGTAAATGATTAAAGCTTATATAACATGAAGGTTTTATTGTCTATCTCATACACAGGAGGAACACTGTTATGATTTTAAAATGTGATCATAGGCACCAAATCATAATTATAAAATTGCCAGGCAGAATGCACTTACCATGAAAACATTCCCTTGCTTCTCCGGCCATAAGTACAGCATCACCACTTCGGAGAAACATTGCTAATGGTGGGTCCTCTCTGGACTTGCCCCCCAAAAGAAAAATGGCTTTGCAACCCAAACTGAATGGAAATTATAAACCACCAAAAATAAGTAAACTTCTCTTTATCTTTCTTCTTCACTTTCTGCATCAGAAAGCTATATACACGTATAGAGTAGAGGGGTGAAATATTAAAATACCTCATGCTTACAATAGGTTTACTCCAATCTGCTTCCATGTCATCCAGATGGCCCCCAAGTGTATCACCTGAAAAGAGAGAAGAAGATCTAAGAACATGGTTGGTCAAAACCTAGAGGAGGAGAAAGGAATCTGCCTTAATCAGCTTCCATGTCATTGTCCCTTCTAATATCCAAGACAAACTAAAATCAAATATGACCAAGTTTTAACCCGTATTAGAGTTCAAAACCATTAGAAATGGTAAACATATGTTTTCAATTTCCTCTTCAATCAATTAGCTTTCATCCTACAATAGCCAAAATTATACAACAAAATAAAAGGTAAAAGCATCTGTCAGGATGCAAATTTTTATAAGTACCCAATCCAAAATAGTTTACTATTGCAGCTTCGGGCTGAAATTCTTCTCCAATGGGCATTGCAGGTGCAGCTAATCTTTTAGCCAGTTGACAGAGTGCATCAGGAATCGTCTTATGTGGGAGAGACACATTGTAATTTCGCTACACCATCAATATACAAAGCTTTAGAAGATAATTTAAAACTTTTAAGCAGCTCACTTTCAGATCTTAATACAAACTTCATATACTTCCCAGCATTATACCCCTAATTTATTTAAGAAAAAGAAAAAGAATACAAACACCATTGCAAATCATGCACACACTCAGTAGGAGATCCGGGATCAAAACCTAGAATGTGTGTAAACTTAAACCTGGTTGAATATAGTGCGTTTGCCTCTAGGCAGATTATTCCAGTAAAGTGAGAAAGTCTCAGTTATATAATAAGATCATCACATAAAGCAAAAATCAAATCTAACAAAGATGTGACATAGTCATTATTTCGGATTTTAAAAAATACATATCACTATACAGGAGAGTAAGCCCAAAAAAAAAATGACAAACATCTAGTTTCAAGTTACCTTGGACCAGTCAAATTGTAAGCCAAGGGTACTCCACCGCAACTTCCGCAACAGAACACTGGCTTTAACCGACTTGCATGTCTTTCCTCTCAGTGTGGCAATATCTTCCTCATAAAATTTCCACCTACAAGCATCTCCATTACTAGTACAAGAACTGGCTCCCAAATCCAAACTACAAATTGAACTCTCCTCTTCAAACAATACTTTCTTTTCTTTTACAGCATTGAATAAGTCATCTATAGGGCCATAAAATGCATTGTGATTCGTTCTGTTAGGAGGCTGTGGGAAGCTTGTTAAACTCTCCCTTACCCATTGGCTTTGTTCATCCATACTTAACACACCTGGAATGATATGGAACCCTGCATTGCAATTACAACATCGAATAAGTCATAAATTCAAAAATCCCTATACAATCACCGACTTTTAAATTCAGAGATCATGAATACAAAGCAATTTCAGTACCAGGATGATTTTCCAAGAGGAAAACTGGAGAATTGAAACCACATTGGACAGCGACGATTCCTGGAGGAAGCTGACCGTTCTGATTGTATGAATCTAGAATGGACTTAAAATCCAAAACCTCAGACAAGTCAACTTGTTTTGGTTGTTTTTTCCTGTAAAATTGAAACGAAATGCCAGGCACTGTGTTAACATTAAAAATAAAAAATAAAAGCAAGAATTGGACGAAAGCTAATAATGAAAGATACTTTCTGGATGATTTTGAAGTGTCGTCATAATATAGCTTGTATTTCTTCTCAGCTTTCCTGAAAGCTGTTCGCTCTGCATCGTCAGAGACTTTATCGGATCGGTACATTTCCCTTACTTGCCTAAACCGGCGATTGAAATTGTAATCGCGGGTGGAAGAGGCAAATTTAGCCGATTACCGGAGTTAGGGTTTTGACTAGGGTTTCTTGCGAATCATTCAAGATTTCCAAAAACAGCGAGCGAATGTTCCAAAGATTAACATACGTAAAAATAACTCGAACTTCTTACAATCGAGAAACTAACATAATTCGATGATCATAAAGACCATACTACCCGTCAATGTAATATTGATGAATGAAATATATGCCACGTAAATGCGTGGGTAGTCAAGCCACTCAACCAAAGGCCGAGAGGCAAGGGCTGCTGTTAGGAGTGGCAATTTGGGTCAGAATTTATTTATTTGATTCGATTAAATGAGAATTAAATAGGTTTGGATTTAAAAAAATTGATTCATTTAATAAATGAGTGAATTCGATTCGATTCGTTAATTAAACCAATTGAATCACGGTTTGAGGACATTGATTCATTTATTCGTTTAATATAGTAATTTTTTACGATAATAAATCAAACCATAGGTAAAACAAGAATTAGGACAGCAGGACTTAATTTTTTCATTTCATCATTTCACTCTTTCTTTCTTCTCTTCATCTCTTAGGTTGCTATCTCAAGTCTCATTTTCATTCTTCCATCAAGAGGCCATACAAATTAAAATAGATTTGACAAAATAAAGGTGCCACTTATTTATTCCGGAAGTAGAAAGGTTGATTGTTTGCAAACACTGGGGTATGCTACGATTCTTTTTGTTTGTTTTTTTTTATTATTTTTGAGTTATGGGTTTTGGGCTAAATGTTACTCTTATAAAAAAAAAAAATGCCTGTAAATGATTTAATGTGGGAGTGTGTTTCGTAAAGTTTTATCTTGATTATTTTTTCTTGGCTTTGTAGATTTAATTATTATTTCTTTAACAATTTTACAAGTTTACTATATATTTGATATTTTAAAATATTACAATGACTATTTTTAGTGTTGCAGCAAGTCAATATCATTTTATTTATTTTTTTGTGTAGGATTCTTATTTTCAAGGTGACAAAGACAAAATGAAAAGAATTAAAGAAATCACCTTGGTTTATAATTTGAATTTTAATTATTATTAATTGTTAAGAATTTGTAATTTGGTATTTGGATGACTATATATTTAATCTTAGAATATGGTTTGGATTATTTGTATTTTGTATGATGTTAAATTTATTGCTTTTTTTATATTTTATTTTGCTTAATTTTATTTATTAATTATATTTTTCTAAACGAATTGTAAATAGATCCAGCATCGTTATGGATTCAGATAAACGAACAGTAAACGAATCGAACCGAATATTCGTTTAATAAACGATTAAACGAATCGAATCCGAATCCTGAGATTTCAATTCGTTTAATAAATGAATCGAATCCAAATTGCAGAATTTTAACCTAATTCATTCACGATTTGATTCGTTTATTCGTTTTGCCACCCCTAACTGCTGTCCTCAAAATATGAGGGCAATAGTTCGAGCCTCCACAAATGTATTATAGGGATAATTTTTTTTCAATTATAACTAAGTGAAGGTAGTTTTCTCCCTCGTAAAATATGAGAAATAGACATCAGATATTGTCTCATGTAATAAAAAAAATACTCGAATAGTCTCTATATCTTGAGATAAATACCAATTTAATCTTGAGATAAATACCAATTTAATCCCCACGTTTTGACAAATATATCAAAACACTCATGCAACTAAAAATGTGATACTCTTACCCTTATTTTTATTATCTTTTACAATAATATCCTTAACTATAATTTTGGAGACATTAATTAATTAATCTTTAGAAAAAGTTAATTAAAAAATTAACCTATAATTATTTATTAGTAAATTAACCAATAACTATGAATGAATTGATATTTTTCATATCTTTACAACAATCTTCTAATTATTTAAAATGAATTAATATTAGCTAACTTAAAGCAATGTTTAATATCCTCGCAATTATAATCTCGCTAATAATTATTTGTAAAAAAATAATTTATTAAATTAATCCTATCAGTAAAATAATAATAATAATAATAATAAATTACATTTATTTTTAATTTACTTTTAAGGTTAATTTATTAATTAAATTTTTTATATAAATTAATTAATATCTCTAAGAATATTGTTGTAAGGAAATTACTGTAAAAACAAAAATAAATAAATAAGAGTATGAGAGTAACATATTAATAACAAGAAATTTTTTAAAGTGTTTTTTAGAATATAAAAACTAAACGAATACTTTAATTAAAATATAAAGATTAAATAAGACTGTTTATTCGTTTAAGGTTTTCATCCTAGGGCATATGTACGATAAGTTTTAATTTTAATCTTGGTTTATAAAGATTTGAAAAAAGATTTTTTTTTTTTTTTTAAAAAAAGGTCTGCAACTGTTAAATGTTGTCTCATTTGTGATTAGCGCAGCAATACGGCGTCGGTTGGAATTGGTTACGTACACACATCTTATTCCTTTGTCCACACCGCCATATCATGGATGAAAATACCAACATGTCCTTCTCAAATGCAGCCTATGCTCTTGAAGTGTACCTACAATTGTCTTTTCGACTAACATTTACAAATGAGCACCCGCCACGCTAACATGTCTGTGTCTGGCGCCCTTATCCTCATAATTATCTGCGACCAAGGAAAAATCTCGCTAACGGAATGGACAGTAGCAAATAAAGGATATAAATACTTGGAACCCCACATTCAGAAATTTTTTTTTATCACGTTTACAGACAAAATGGCTTGCAGGACCGTGTTACGTTGTGTGTTCTTAACAGAGCCATTCAGACCTTCGCATCACCATAACCGAGCTCTCTTTTCTCTTCCACTTACGACCGTTGGATCTACTCGATCAGCCCGTTTGATTTGCATTAACCACGCAAGAATTAGGGCTCGGAACTTTCACTCTGCGCGACGAATTCATCTCAATTGCTCGCATAACGAGAGCCAATCATCATCTGAGGACGACAGTGACCAAGGTCCACCTCAAGAAGCCGTTCTTAAAGCCATTTCAGGTTCCCCTCTTGCCATTCTGTTTAATTATTATTGCTGTTATTCATTGGAGTTAATATTATTTAATTAACAGTTGTTTTTGTTAGATATAACTTAAGTAAAATCTAAAAGAAATCAACTGAAACAACAAACGAATTATTTTGAAATTCTAAACTACTTTTTGAAAGAAGATGATGTGTTGTGAACGTTGATCAAGAGAATTGAGCAATTGTACCTTTTTATAAACACATGTTTAAGAAAATATTGATTGAATTGTACTTGTGTTTTCTTATGAGTAGATATACTTTGGCAGGATATTGATTAGATTGCTATTGGCTCATTGAATAGGAATATCTTGTTTGATTTATGTAAATAAATTTTCGTTTTGATGCCAATTTTATATACTGATTTGGAATCAACGTTGGATCTAGAGGTATCAAAGACAGAAGGGAGGGTGGGGCAAACGACGAATGTGGTAATAGGAGGTACGGTAGCAGATGATTCTACTAATGAGTGGCTCGCTTTGGATCAGAAGGTAAAATAGATGAAATATAGTCTAAGCTTTCGGTTGCCTGGGTTTCTGGATGTGTCATCCTCTTTGGTTGCTCAGTTGCTATATTATCTTGTCATAATGGAGATGTTATTTTATGCCAGGTTAACTCATACCCAACGGTTAGGGGGTTTACAGCGATTGGAACTGGTGGTGATGACTTTGTGCAAGCTATGGTTGTTGCTGTTGAATCTGTCATTCAGAAGCCTATTCCTGAGGTATGTTCGCAATTAATTAATTGATGAATTAGTAAATGAAAGATGAACAAGGTGGTGATTTTAGTGATAGGATTACATATCACACGGTTACTCTATTCTTATCATCTGCTATGCAATTGTTTGATTGTTATGTTTCACTTGCAAACACAATTTTTTTATTAGATTTTCTTTTTCCAATTGAATTGACCTTGTTAGGATTTTGAAGGTACAATTTTGTCCTTAATTGGTATCTAAGCGCAATATAACATGAAGTGTGATGATAAATTATAACTAAAAATACTAGATCTCAGAATAGAACATCCTGCAGATGCATGCTGTTGATTCTAAAAATGAAGATCATACCAAAATTTCAATAAATTCTTAAAAAATAAGATTGGACTGTTCTGTGTTTATGGAATTTTTTTTTTTTTTTTGGGGTGGTTTTGTTGTGATTGACTTAAGATCTGTAGGTATCTGCTGAAACAACTATTTCAGTGTGTGGCTGCAACAGCCATAAGTGATGTTAATGGAGGTTTTCTGAGTCTCTTGCAACATATTTAGGTAGACAGCCTAAAAAGTAAACTAGTTATGGTGGTGTGGTTTTAAGTCACACTGTAAGAACTAAATTGGATTTCCTTTTCTCTAAGAAAATTATATGACTACAATTGATATTTCATGTTGGTGGTTTTTGGGGAATTGGTTTTAGTTGGGTGTTCTGAATTGGTTATTAACTACCGTGATGGAGCATCTACAATTATAGGACAGCTCATGACACAAGCTTAAGTTAAGATAGCTTTCATCCAGCTATATGTGGTCGGCTACACTACCGTCTGTTATTGCTATGCAACTCTTAAGTACTGGCCGCCTTGTATTTTTTTGAAAGAGAGATTGCTGGTAATCTGGCCAGCTGTATGATAACATGGGCTTTCGCAGCAGAATGTTTGAATTCTAAAATTTGGAATTATTAGACATCAAATGGTATCAACTGTGTTTTACATGCGAGTAGAAGTATACCATAATATGGCCAAAACAATTGATGGTCCAGGGAAGATACGCTTATAAATCTGTCAATGCAGGAACTCAGAATACTTGAATGAATAAATTATTTAAAAAAAATGACCCAAGGAAAAGCACTCTATAATTATTTTCTAGGTTCAATTTCATGCCATAGGTTCACCACTTTTTGCAATGATACTCTGATGTGTATGAAAGACTGCATTTTAGTCATTGATCTGCTCACAAGTTAAGCCTTATCTTGAGAATATAGGCTTGACTTGTGATTAGAAGAATGTCTGGTGGCCATTAGTTTGGGTCTCTTTACTGGGTGAGAATTTACGTTGTATCAGTGGGATAAATGTTCTGCTTTCTAGAGCTACTGCATGGTGGCATTGTGTATCTCCCAAATCTTGCAGACTGAAAATTGAAAGTTGCACGCACATGGTGCCCTAATGGAGCAGATTTTGTCTTTTAGCTGTATCATTCCGACCCAAAGCTGGAATGAAAACTACCTTCTTATTAATTTGGTATGTTTCATAATAGGGTCGTGTGAAGCAGAAAGTATCATCGCGGGGAAAATATGTGTCTGTCAACATTGGTCCTGTTCAAGTCAGCTCCAGTGAGCAGGTCTTTCCTCTTTCTAGCTCTCTATTTCTCTCCCAAATGCGTGCACACCACACATATGCTGGACACATTTGGTATCAATGAATTATCATTTATCAGACTTTTATTCACGTTACCAATAATTTTTTTTTTTTTTGAATTGTGGTTACACACCAATTACTGACCATATATCAGACATTTACAAACTGCTATTTCAGCAGACAAATGCACTGGGATTATAATATTACATTAAATCTATGAAACACTTTACTCAGACAAACAAATACAAACAAATAACCCTTATTAATTGAGAGATGTATATCCCCCCTCGCATTCGCAAGAGAGAGGGACTATTTACAGATTAATTTCACTCAATCATGCTTAATTGAGGAAATTTTTTTGAATTCCAGCATAGTTAGGACTACTTGAATGCCTTGGTTCACCAATGGGCTTGTAGCCAATGTACGTTACCAATATTTTATAATCATCACATTGAGATGTATTTGAAGTTGACTGATAGCGAGATAATATTCTTTTCCAGGTACAAGCTGTATACAACGCCATGAAGAGAGATGAAAGAATGAAATACTTTTTGTAATGTGATTATCATTCTTGTTTGTACAGTAATGGTGATTATCTAAGATCGTGTGGTCTCCTCATTCTTCGTCTATTTTCACTACTTTTTCTTCTATGAGGTAGCTTGCTTTATGTTGTCTGATTAACCCATGACTTCATTTTAGAAAAAGAATCATGGTTCTCTATTTGTCCATATGCATAAGGACTAATTTGTTAACCACAAACTAGGCAGAAAATTGAGGATATTATATGTAGCCAATATATTTTAGTTGTAAAGCAGGACTTATTTCTGTGGACTACCACTCAAAGAATTTTACATATTTATTCATTTAGTTCGTAATTTCAAGGTCATCAAAATACTGTAGAACAACTAGAAGCTACTTAACATGGCTTTAGTACCATTAACTTACATAATCAATCTCCATTTGGCTTGTGAGGCCAGGTATCAGGCTAAAATGTGTTATTATTTTAATGTAGTCAATTTATTATAGACGTAAGATAAAAATGTATTGTTGTCATGCAGTTTGAAATTAATAATAGTGCCTGGATTTAGATGTAATATGTGGATGCTGATGGGATGAATCATGATTCATGAATGGTAGTGGTTGGAAAGTTTTTGTTGAGATGCTGTTTAAACAAAATTCCAAATGCAAAATTATGTTCAGACTTCAGACATCGTTGTCGGTTGTCGGTTGTCGACACAAACAACCAGACTGATAATATATATATATTACTGGTCATATAGTGGGTGATAATGGAGCAGTTATGTTTTAGCTTGGGTGTTGCTAAGTTACATTTTGTGTAACTTATTCTTTTAATAAGAAAATATGTTGGTTTCATACATGTTACAACTTTTTGCATTATCTTATTAGGAGAGTAAGTTACTCTTTTTGTAATTTAGCAATTGCTTTTAGCTTGAGTTACTTTTTTTTTTTATTACATGAGACTATTGTTCAAGATTACAACTCATATAGTATGAGATTTTAATTAATATTTACAAATCAGACTATTACTGGGACTTGTATACATTAATTTTTATGAAGTACTGTCTAGATTTTAACCTTCACTAATATTTGAGGGACGCCTACTCCACTTATATTTAGCAAGGGAGAAGACTACTTTTACAAGATTACTTTTACAAGAAAGATTAAATTTCCCCATAATACTTTTATGGGGGGTCGAACAGCTGCTCTCCCATGTGCTCTAACCACTAGCCACAAGCCGAGTGGCTTGAGTTACTAAACACATACTACAATACAATGCACGTCACTGATCGAATCGAAAGGAAACCCAAAATAAAAGTTTGTATGATCGCTTTTGCAGCTGCTGCTTGTTAATCAATACACACTTTTTGCAAACTCCAAACTTGCAGAGTCCGAATGCTCACCGCGCGCATACTTGATGATGGTTGCATATTGATTATTGAGAGAATAAGAACTAGAATTTTGACTTGTTCTATACACTTCTTTTCTATCGGGCTAGTATCCTGTGAATTAATTATATGCATGAACTGCGTCACAGGCTGACTCCATGACCAGTCATTCTCGAACCCTAAAAGATTCCAAAATTATTAGCCAAATCGGCACGCAATATGGATGCTATGTACGTCCTCAATTGGTCGGCCAGTCACCATCTCTCCTTAAATTAATTTCAAACCAGTTCCTGACTTGGCATATAGCGTCTGCTATCGACCCTAATTTGCGAATTATTGACAATCCGCAGTTTCTATATCTTCAATATATTAGATAAGCAATATAAAAGGTCAATCTTTTACCAGCAAAAAATTAGCGGTCTGTTCTAGTAAAAGCCAAGGTTACTGTGAAAAAAAAAAAATGAAATACAAGTTAATGTGTTCGGTATATATGATTTTAAATAATATTTTTTTGAGAAAATTAGTAAAAGTACTGTAATTTTTTCATCCAATGTGGGATAAAATCATGTTGGTTTTAAAGTCACCAGCCCACCACTAACTATAAATGTATACCAAACGTTTTATGATCGAAGTTTTTAAGCCACGGCTTCCCCACGGTACCCTAACTCACAGGTTTTGGAGCATGAAAATTAACTCTTATTTTTCAGCTAAATGAAGTACTACTATTCATAGTTCGTGTTGAAGGACAATGATGCCGTCACTTGTGGTTATGGGCATTTCTCTTTGTCGGGCTCTTTTGATGACTTTCTTTAATATCATAATTTATGTCCAATTCAACAGCAGCTACATGACATGACATAAGCTGGTCCTCGCATCAACATTCATAGATCTGTTTGTTTTTCTTCCCCTGCTTTCTAGCTTTGGTCTTTTTCTCTTCCTCTTTGCTCACTCACTGGCTTTCAAAATATTTAAAAGACTAGACTTGAGCTTTCTCTAATTTGATTCAAGTACATGATGCTAGGAAGAATGGATCAGAAGATCACTGTGCATGCAGAACCAGAGGTACTTTGCCTTTTGCCTGTCTTTTCTTTTTTTTAAGACGTTAAACTTTCATTTAATATTATTACTTCAAACGTAGGATATGCTTCAAAGCGAACTCGAAGAATCTTCTTTCGCTTCAATACCCAGATCGCCCATTAATCAAAGTAGCAGGCCAAGCAGCATGATCATTACGGTCAGTGTAAAATATTGTTGCGTAAAATATTGTTTCTATAACTTTCGATGCCTTTCATTAATAAGCTGCATAATTTTATGAACTGTAAATTATAATAAACAGAAAGCTCATACGCTGATTCCAGCTCACATGGTAGCCGAAGCCATATCAACACTGCATGGCCTTGACTTGAGATGGTCAGGTCCCATAACGCCGACCGAAATGCAATATGTAGAGCAATATGTTTTCACAAAATATCCACAATATTACAATGGTGTTGTTGAACCAGAAGACAGTCATGATCTTGAAAATCTCTGCGTCAATGAAGAATCAACAGAGACTGTTATCGACGAGAAACGCAAGTCATCACCTAAAAGTTCATCTTCGTCATTCAACTTCAATGATCTTGACAAATCTCAACTCGAACCATCAAGATTGTTAGATATTCTCTCCAAGAAAACTTCCTTTCAAGGGAATTTCATTTCAATCCCAGAAATTCAAGCTCGAAACCGGGCATTAAAGTATTGTGGGTTGAGTGAAGATGAGTATTTAGTCCTCTTCGTGCCCAATTACAACGAAGCTATGCTAATGATCGGAGAAAGCTACCCTTTCTTTAAAGGAAATTACTACTTGACTGTCATTTCTGAAGAATCTGATTTCATCAAAGGATTTGCAACTCAGAAAGAATCGAAGGTAATTGCGGCACCAGAGACTTGGCTGGATTTGAGAATTAAAGGGTCACAACTAAGTCAAAATTTCAGAAGGAAGTGCAAGTACACACCCAAGGGACTTTTCTCATACCCAGTGATTGTGAATGGCACTAGATATTCTATGCATTGGATTTCTGAAGCTCACAGAAATTCATGGCATGTTCTGCTTGATGCAACTGGTTTGGTTTTTGGGGAAGATCGGCTGGCTCTGGCGCTTCACCGGCCGGATCTTGTGTTGTGCACACTTGATAATAATACTCATGCTCAGCCATTAAAGATCACTTGCCTTTTGGTTAGGAGAAAATCATTTGATACTACATCATCAACTTCAGCCTAACTAAAGATTTATTAATTCTTGTGAATGCTTGTGTAATTGCTGCTCTTGTATTAAGATGCATAATTTCCATTTCATTGTACTCTTTCTTTTTTCCGCTACTATAATCGGCCTGCCTGAAGATAGGGGGACTTGATTCAACGTCACCTTAAACTTGGTCCAAAACTATGTTAACTTAAAACACGTATTCTTCTAAAATTATCTTAATCCAAATTTGATTAGCTTGTGAAGTTTTCAATTTGATTTTAAACTACTTTAGCCGGAGTTTGTACTCTCTAATGGAAAAAAATTTACCTAAATAATTGGTGGTTAAGAGTAAGAAAATGTCATCCACATGCCATCACTAATCTCATCTCATATTACCCAGATCATAAAAACATCCTTATTTAATTTTTGTACCATACTCGATTCTTGAGAGGGTTTGGTTCAAGGCCCAGTTGCTGATCAAGGCCCAGCTGGTGCCCAATATGTTTGTTCGATAATATCAACTGGAGTCAGCCGGCGAAACACATTAGGCCGAAGAGAGAAACCAACCATGAGCGCTTGATTCTTTGAACTTTGAGGCCAACAAAAAATGTTCAATTATTTGCTGGGTTTGCTAACACTCCTTCGTAACCATAAGTTATAATATATATATATATATACATTTGTTCAATTATTTGCTGGGTTCGCTAACACTCCTTCGTAACCATAAGTTATAATATATATATTACAATTTATCACTTTGATCGTGTGATTATGAAAGATTGTTCCACGGTAGAACATCTCTAATATAGCCATTGCCTTATTTTCTCGCTATTAACTCTTTCTATTATTGTTTTTGTTTACGCATGATTAAAGTTAAAGGACATGGCCATTCACATTAATTTCTTAACAATCAACAATGAATTAACCATAAAGAGTGACCTCTGTTTTAGTGTCTGCAATTAAACGACAAGTCACAAATTATTTGTAAAAATGAAACACAAAACGGTCCTTTTCATTTTTCCCTTTTAAGGGCACACAAGATTAGGGGCATAATCCGTAGTGATGTGGTGCGGCTATTAAGTTTTAAGTTTATGATTGTAAAACAAACACTCCAGTGGCTGAGTTATTGTCGCCAGACCCTAAATTTATAGGGCACCTGCGCTTTGCTAAGTTACTGAGCTAAAACAAAATCTTGGCGTGCTGAGGTTGACTTGATGCCTCCATGAAAAAGATATTTGATTGCGAATTTGTGATTTGTGAAAGCTTACTTCATCGTTGCAAGAAAATAGAGAACCAAAAATGACATGAAAACTTTGTTCCAACCATAAGTATATAACTTATAGCTTAGATTAGATCCATTAACTTATCTACAGCATCATGGGAAATTAAACTGTTTCTATCGAACAATATAATAATATTTTTAAAATAATTCTATTTCGAGATTGATACATATCATACATGTATCCACGGCAAATCAATGAGAAAAAAATTTTCTGAAAAAAAATTTCTTACCAAAATAAAGAAATTAGACGTAAAACATCACCAAAAGACTCTTCAAATAAGATTTTACTACTTCTTTGAAGAGCCACATCAGCATTTATGACTCCAAAAGACACTCCAATTAAGATTCTTCAAATAAGAAATTGTTTTCTCTCTTCAATTTTGTAGAGTAGCTTTCTCCCTCTTCAATTTATATTTTATTACTTTTGATTGGAGAGAAAAAGATAAATACTTTAATTATTATTTATTTTTCTTTCAAAAAAATAGTTATTTGATTAAAATAATATTAATTTATTTTTATTTGAAGAATCTTTTGGAAGATAACATATTTTTTCACTCTTCTATTTGCTACATAGGTAAACAAATAGATATTTGAAGAATAAAATTAGTAGAGCCGTTTGGCGATATTCTAAGAATCAAATAAGATAAAGTAAGTTCCATTCGTTAACTAGTGTGACAGTTGGGTTACTTGGTAATATTTTATCTTCTTCTTTTTTGGTACCATTTCAATTATTTACTTATTACATATAATATTTCATTACATATTTCATTAAAACCAAGTTAAATATGTTATAGTCACTGGCAGTATTCATTGATGATAATGGTCTTCGGGTGTAAACATACAGGAACAGTCTCGTATTATCATCTTTAAAGCAATAATTTTGGATTGCCGTTTTTTTTTTTAACTGATTATACATCAGGTTACTGATCATATATCAGACATTTATAACTATTATTTCAGCAAACAAATACACTGGGACTACAATATTACATTAAATTCTATAAAACACTTGCTCAGACGAATAACCCTCACATTGAAAACGTATATCTTGAAACTGATATTACATTAAATTTATAAACGACTTTGCAAAAAATAACCCTCACATTGAAATGATGTATTGGCTCCATTCATATTTTACGAGGGAAAAATACTATTTATAAGTTAATTTCACTCAATGATATTTAATTGAGGAAATTTTGAGCCCTAACCATAGCTGGTATTCGAATCAAAACATTAAAGAAAATTTGAGTGCCTTAATTAGTAATAGAATTGTGGATTGCTGCTTTACTTTGACATAGTTCCATGTAACATAAGCAAAACAATTTTGGATCGGTTCAAAATGTGGATCACATAACGTGCAAGCTGTAGTGGCAATTTCTAAAGCAGCCAAATATTTGATATTTCTCCAAACGACCAGAAAGAAACAAAGAGCACAATAGGATGTGTGGCTAAACGACACTTGTCCAGGACACAACATCGCAACTTACAAAAAAAGCCCTGCAACTGCAATAAGTATAAAGAAATCATCGACGCAACACCTTTGGTTGGTTGGGCTGTTCACAATCTCAGCCTCCTTCCTCGTTATTCGTACCTTTTCTTCGAATAATCGTTCTTGCTGACCTCCGCCTGAGCTGATTACTAATTACACCCATTTTCTTTAGAGTAATATTAGGTATTTTAATATATAAATTTTAATTAATTTAATATTTAATTATTAGATAATAAATAAATAATTTTATTATTTATAAAATAAATAAATTAATATGACATTTATTTATTAAATAATAATTAAATAATTTTATTAATTAAAAAATTTATCAATTAATAAATGAGGGATATATAATATTAAAATCTTCAATATTATTTTATTCTTAAATCTTATTTATTTGAATTTTTATTTCTTCTATAGGATTATATAAATAAAGTAAAATAAGGCTGACATCGTAACCCATTTAAGTGATTAAGAAATATAAAGACAATTGGCATCGGCGGCGCATGTTAGCACAAAAGTCTCCGGCAAATTTACTCTTATGTCTTTGGACTTTGATATTCAAACACCGACACTTCAACAATTTCTGCCAATCTCCTATCGTCACGTCGCCACCACATCACTCTTTTTTTAAAATTTAAAAAAAAAATGACAAATTAATTATTGATATTATAACCTGCATATCTCATCCAAGATTCTGTAGTAAAAGTGAAATTTTGAAATAATAATAATAATAACAACAGTAAGATGTGATGAAACGCAGCGTTTCAGCAAAACCTATCATCCGCATTAGTCGAGTTAGCCGCCGGTGGGATTTCAAAGTGCCAGATTCTCCCCACGGCGTCCTTCAGGTACTTCCTACACAAGAACTCCTCGGCGAAGGCCTTCTCCACCTTCCGATCAACATCGTGCAGGTACACGTGCGTCACACCGGATCCTTTCCTCTGCCTGGCCATAACCGCCGCGGAGAATATTGCCGCCATCCGGCCCGGCGCCTGCGGGAAGTACCCGCGCGGCGCGTCGATCATGATGATGTCCCACTGCTTGTCGTAGACCTCGTCGGGGAGGCCGGTCAAGGCGAGCTTGCAGTCCACATTGCCACGTAGGAAGGCCTTGGAGGGAGAGCAAAGTGGTTGATTCTTGTAAGAGGAGAGGAGAGCGCCGGCTTCGGAGAGCTGGGTGCGGTACTGGACGGCGTGGGCGTTGAGTGTAGGGGCGTTCTTGAGGACGGACTGGACCCACTTGGGATCCTCTTCGAGGAATAGCGTGGTGCCACGTGGATTGAAGGAGTTCCACATGAGGGAGTCGTAGCCGAGGCCGAAGACGAGGAAGTTGCAAGGTGATAACTTCTTGAGGACGTTGAAGGACACGGTTATCTCGGCGAGGGATTGTTGGGGGACGATTTTTGAGGTGGCGTAGTGTAGAATGGCGCGGAGTTGGATCGGCGTGGCTGTGTACTCGGCTACCTCTCGCGCTTTCGAGCTGGCTATCGAACAGAAGAACGAGTTCTCGGCTGACCGGATTAACGTCGAAATCACTAGCGCTGCGGCGATTAGTCCGGCGATTGCGACCACCAGGAGTTTCTTTTTCTCCGGCTGGAACTGATGGCTCTTCATCATTTCAATTTCTTTTGTTTTTTCTTTCTATTTTTCTTTAAGAAGATAATAATTGAGATTTAATTAAAAGAATCAGTGGGTGTTTTACCTAGAAGTAAAATATAAGGCTATAGAGAATTAAATCAAGAAAGAAATGTTTGCGAGATTAAAGATATATGAATGGAAAGAAAGTGGGCATGTAATACTTAAATAAATAAGGAATTTTTCAAGAGTGGTACACGCGTTCCTTATCGTCATTTGTACGTGATATTAGACCTAACGTTACAATAAATCTTCTCACTTCCTTGGTTGTTTGGTTATAATATTTTGAATAAAATTTGATAATTAATTAAAATGAATATTGTAAATGTTTTTAATTTCAAGTGTTTTCTAATATGATGGTGTATTTATCAATCATTAATTAGAACGGACTTAAATCGATATGAGTTGCAATCGGAATGATGAATGAGAAACACAATAATATATTTATATATTTACTCAAGCAGTATAAATTAGAATCGAAATAAGTTATATTATCATTGATATATTTACTTTATCGTAGAATCGAAATAGATTATTATTATTAAAATACCATTAGTTAATTATTATCATCATTATTATTATTTGTTATAAAATTATGATTATCATTATTCAAAAACTTATTATTAAAAAACATAATAATAATAATAATAATAATCATCATCATCACCGGCGATCGGTAGTGGCAGATAGAGCTGGCAAAATGGGTCATCGTGCCGCATCAGTTTCTTGTCGTGTCAAATTTAGCTCGATCCAAACACGACTCATTTAATAATCGTGTCAAAATATTGAAACTCAAACCCGACACGAACAATAAATGGGTTACCCAATAACCCACTTAATATCTATATATTTAACAAAATTTATATTAGACATTTTGTTATACATACATATATATATGTATATATGTATTAGTCTCGATCTGGTCCAAAATTTTAAAGTGTAGGAAAGTCCGAGAAAACTCATAAATCGTGGGGTTTAATTGATTTAAAACTAAAAACATTAAAACCGCACGTTTTATACATTCTTCTGGACTTTCCCACACTTTAAAATCCTGGATTGGAACATTTCTAATATATGTATATACACATAGCCCAAAATATTACATATTTACACTATTAAAGTTATAAATCTATATAAAATTTTATAAATGAAACATTATGTATATGTCCTTAAAAAAAAAATAAAGAGAATCATGTCCGATATTTGAGTTTTAATGATAAGAACCTAGAAATTAATTTAAAATAGAAAATATAATTGTGTCATTAGTCAGGTAAATAGGTCAATAACTTTAACCCTAACCCGATAAAAAAAAAATCGTGTCGACCCAGACCCAGTCCATTTAATAATTGTGTCAAATTTGAGAACTCATACTCATTTATTCTTGTTGTGTTCGTGTCGGGTAATCAGGTCGTGTCAAATTTTGTCAGCTCTATTGGCAGTTGCAGTGAGAGCTCCAATAGTGAACTGCAACTCGGTAATGAATGGCAGCAACAACGATAGCAATGATAGCAAGCAGCAGTGACAGCAGTGGCAGCAAGCAGCAGTGGCAATAACATCAACAAAATGATATATATTTTTAATATATAAAGAAGGACCAAATGAAATTTAAAAAATTTAGTGAGGGTAATATGGTCTGTCTAGGAAATGAGATTTCTATTCCCATATGCTCTATAAGAATGGGAACTCACATAATTATTCCCCATTTTGAGTGGGGTTGGTCTCTTTGTTTTTTATTCCGTTTCTCGCTTAAGCAATTAAATGCATAATTCATTTTCGTTCCTTGATTCATATTTCAATTGTTGGTTAGTAAACACACTATAAGTTCATTTAAATATTTCATAGTGCTTTATTTTTCCGAACACTAATATATTCTTTGGAATAAAGTAATAGTAATTTTTTTATGATGTAGTTTAAAAAAATGAATGCTTTAGGCTCCATTTTGTATAACTTTTCAAATAGAGTTTATTGAAATATAACTTTTATGAGTTGAGTTTTCACTAAAAAATATTTATTAGTTGTTTGATTGTCAATTAGAGCTTTTATTAAAAATTATAAAATTACTTTAATAGATAAATTATTTAAAGTTATGTTATGAAATGAATAAAATAAGATCATCAAATAAGTAAATGATATTTTAGATATTTTAACATTTTAAAAAAGCTTTCAACATCTACTTCTAAAAGCCCAAATTTTGAGTTTTTGTTAGTAGAGGTAAAATAATTTATTTAATCTTCAAAAGCTTTACTTAAAAAGCAATCAAACAATAACAAAAAATTTAAAAAGAGCTTATAGGATTAAATAAGCACTTATGGTCATTAAATAAGCCATACCAAACAGGCACTTAAGCTATGTTTCGTATACCTTTTCAAATAGAGCTTATTGAAGTATAACTATTGTTAGTAGAACTTTTACTAAAAAAAAATTTAATTGTTTATCTAAAAAAAAATTTAGATAAACCATACTACACAGGCTCTTAGTCATTTTCTATTGCAAGATCTTGCATTTTAACACCACTGACAGGAATTTAAAAAATGAAATTTATTGTGGCAGATAATGAATATATTGGTAATATATATATAGTTGAGATATAAAATTTGTGCACTTTGTATTTAAGTAGTATGTGACCTGACTTTATAATAATTTATTGGAAAACAAATGTCTTTACTATATCAATTTAAGTAACATTAATTTGGAAAAAAAAAATTGTATATATTTTTTATTAAAATATAAAATTAAAAAAATAAAAGAATGAACGTATGCGACGTCTGCAAAATTTTAAAACATATGGAATATTGACGAAGATGTTGCATCGTTTCCTCTCCCCCCCCTTTTTTTTTTTTTTTTTTTTTTTTTGGCATTAAGAATTCTAAAAACTTGCATGAAGAACTAAAAATGATTCGGGATTCTGGGTTGGGGGGAACATAAGGAATCTTAAGAGCGTTTGATACGAATTATCATAATCTTGTTATTATTGTGTGAGACTAATATATTTATTATTTTGCTAACTGATCAATATATTTATTATTTGGCTAACTTATCAATATATTTATTTTTTGGCTAACAAAATAATTATTTGAAATGAACAAATTAGGAATTAACCCTAATAACCCATTAAATGTCTGTAACCTAACTTTATGACTGATATTAAAATTCCGTGTTGACTAGATTGTCATTTCCATTTCCAAATACATCAAATTCTACCAGTTACCATTTGAAATCGGTCAACCAAATCATTGCCCACCTTAAATTTGGAATCTTTTTTTTTTTTTTTTTACCCCTCATAAGATTGAAATTTCTAAACCGTTTCAAGGTTCATGGTCCGTGTAATATAAACTTTTGATCCCCGTAATAATATCTCAGCACTCGTGTCCATATTCAGTACATCAAATAACGTATTTGAATTAATATTATTTTTATGATTTTAATACATCCTATCATTACATTTGGTTTTTTAATATTTATGCAATAATGATAAGTGCCAATAAGAGAACTAGAGCAGATAAAATGAATCATCAAGTCATATACATGTAGTGTCAAATTTAAGTTAATATGAATACGATCTATTTAATAATTGTGTTAAGATATTGAAATCTAAATTTTACACTAAAAATATATAAGTAACTTGCCACGGTTTATTTAATAATTAAATAATCATGTCATAATCAAATAATCGTGTCACCTAATATACAAGTGACCCGCTTAATATATATTTAACATGATTTACATCAAATATTGGCGCATTGCACTCCCATTTGACTACACACATCTATATATCTAAAAAATATTATGTATCCATGTATAAAATATATATGTCTACCAAAATGTTATACATTTATAGTAAACCCAAGCTTGTAATTTTTTTTGAGCGAAAATTCGCACCAAATAAAAAATAAGTTTGCCCATCGGTTTATGAAAAATTGTTTCCTAAGAAGTTTTTGGTCAATTAATTTTTGATAGCATAACTGGTTGGCTTGACCTTCAATCAAATAATCAATACGTGTTTGAGTAGCAAAGCTCGAGAGTCGGAAGAAAAAAACCGGAGAAAATAATGTATTGGTAGAAAAGACCTAATTTAGCATCTTAATTTTGGTGTTTTTAATTTGGAACTAATAATTTTGTCAAATCCAAGAATGAGAAAAATAAGATAAAATATCATTCATTGGCCATTGCTTTACGTGTTTTAGCCTGGTTGGGAAATTTCACAAGGCTGGTCCATTTCCATTTTCCTATCACATTCAATTGTTAGACGTTTTTGTTTGAAAAAAGAATACGACGAATAAAATCACATAATCTTTTTAATCAGTCCGTCTATTGCGCAGCAATTTGCATATCATAAATCAATAAGCACTTCTTCAAATTTTGTAGTAATTACTCAATATTAATTTACTACTAAATAATAAATACGCTCGTTTTCTTAAAGTAAGATAGACATAATGACAAACATATCAATTTTTCTTTAATATGTTGATCCAACATATTGAAATTGATGATTATGATAAATGTGTGCCATCAAATGATAAAATAATCCATTAAAATGATTATTTGGCAATATGTATTTTTTATTATAAAATAATTTAAATTGTTAGTGTAAAGAAATTATGTGTAATATTTTTAAATTTAAAAGAATAGTGTTATACCTAAATTTAGGTGTAAATATTTATTTTCCCTTTAAAATAATTAATTTTCTTAGATGGTACCGTTGGAATATTAAAACAATTTTATCAAATTTGTTAAAGAATTTGAACTTGGCACGGTGGTGTTAGTGCGGGATATTCGACGAGACACAAGAACATTGTCCAGACTCCAAAGGTATTGTGGTTTCGGTGTTATATATCTCAAATTTTTATTTTAAATAATTTAATATTTATTAATTAATTATAATTAATTTACTTAAATTTTATAAAAAAATTATAAACTAATTAATGAATATTAAATTATTTAAAATAAAAAATTTAGAATACCAAACTTTACTCGTGTGATTTTAGAGTTCACAAAATGTAACATGCCCATAGCTTTTTGGACAATTGTCATCTCTTTTATCGATGATGTTTATTGGATCTTGAGCCAGTGGAACCCATTACTTATAATCCTCGATCTTCAACATCTGCCGTGACATTGGCCCAGAAGTCCAAAAGGCACCAGGTGCTCCCTGTTCGAAAGAAATTGTCCCATGTTACGAGATCAACCAGTCCCAATAATATTTATCAAACAAAAAAAATCCTAAAAGTAATTACAAACATTTAGTTTTTTTTTTAAATAATTATCTAATAGCCACTATTTATTAAGTAAAATTTTTATAAATTATTAATTTTTAAGATTAAATTTATAAACGATCTATTTTTAAAAAAAATATCTCCCACCCACCTTTCAGCATTTCATCATAAGAATAATATTATCATTTAGTTAAAAAATAAATATTTAATTAATTATATTCTATTTTAAAAAATAAATATTTAATTATATAAACAACATCATTTTTATTTATAAAAAAATCAAACAATACAAAATCTTATATTTAATTAATTATAAATAATTTTTGTAATTATTGTATTATATGGGTAAAATAGTCTTTACGCATAAAACCACTAACGGCAGTTAACTTTTTTAACAGAAAAGTGGTTGGAGGATATTTCTTTGAAAAGTAAGTGGTTTATAAATATAATCTTAAAATTTGGTGGTTTACAGAAATTTCACTTAATAAGTGGTAGTCAGATAATTACTCTTTTTTTTAATGAGTTTGTTTGAATTCATTTACAATTGTTTGAATTCATTTACAAACTATATTAGTCTAAAGATAGACAAAGCTATCTTACCCCAGATAACGTACCCCTAATTTTATTTTTTGGGATATTATCATTTTTTTACTAGAGTATTTTTGACAAATCAAGTCAATACCATGATTTGATAAAAACTACATTTTATTACCAAACGTTTACGCTGTTGGCACTTTACCACCATTCCGTTAATGCAGTTAAATTTTGCTGACATCATAAGGGCATTTAAGAAATTTCACTTTAAAGCCAAAACGCACCGTTCAATTGTGAACGAGATATTATCATTTGTCAATCAGAAGTTCTTTGGCATATCAATTCAGTACTAAAGTTTCCTAAAAACTATATTTTACCACTTAATGTTTAAGTTGTTATCATTTTACCACAAAAACGTTAACACAGTAAAAAATTTGCTAGTATCATAAGGGCATCTAAGGAATTTTACGTTGAAGCCAAAATGTTAACACAATTATTGAATGATGTTGTGTTAAATTTGAAGTATTTGGTTGCCCTTGTAGCGTTTGAAATGGCTTAGGGTTACTAGCATTGAATGATATTATCAAAATTAAAGTATTTGGCTTGTATTTCTTAGAATTTGATATTTGAATATACAACAGCGTGTTTATATAATAAAAAAAAAATTAGCCCTTTTTTTTCTTAATATAATGGCTACTTTTCTAAGATAATTTCTCTTTTTGTAATTTTTTTCTTTTCAAATGACAAAATCATCTTTTACACCCAAGGTTAAATATCTATTTATTTTTTATGTTTTATTGCCAAAGTGTTAAAAACTTAAATATTATGTGGTAAAATTTAGTTTTTTAAAAATTTTAGTACTGAATTGATATGTCAGAAAACTTTTGGTGGATAAATAATAATTTTTTTTTTGTAATTTCTTTCTTTTCAAATGACAAAATCATCTTTTATACTCCAGAGTCAAAATCGACTTTTAACTCATATTATATTAAATATTAACATATTTTTAACGAAATAATAGTAAAGTGCTAACAACGTAAATATTTTGTGGTAAAATATAATTTTTACCAACTAATAGTATGACTTGAGTTGACAAAAAAACTTTAGTGGGAAAATGATAATATCCCTTATTTTTTTCTTGAGTGGCCCATAATTTGTAGTAATTTTGTCTTTTTCTTGAGAGGCCTATAATTTGTGGTAGATAAAATTTAAAGGATACAATTATGATACGTATACTTTTGAGAACTCTAATTTACTAAAATATTACTAATTAATGCACGTATGATATATATTATTGAATTTGACAATTATATGCTGAATTTTTAAACTAAATACACGCATATTATAATTTAATAATCCGTCACTCATTTTTGTTCGAATTTATTTCTAAATGCAACATTTTTCTCGAAGCACAAAAGTAAGTGGATGAATGTCCGTTTCTGTGCTTTAAAATTTGGCAGGACACAGGAGAAGCAAGAACATTTTGCAATTTGAACAGTCCCGGCAATTTTGACTTCACCAAGCAGCTTCCTCCCCTCATTCATTTTCTCTGTCAGCATCCCAAATGGCAACCAAACCAAATGCACTGTGAACGAAATCAATTTGGTTCCCACCAAAGAAAGGCTTTCCCTTTGCTACAGTTAAACATCCATCATAAATATTTTCAACAATGCGATAAGTTATAACATAAAGCCCTCTGCCCAAAACCGATTATTTCAGCTTCAACTTATTTCAAATGTTCATCAAAAGCCATACAATAACTGCAGAGGCCAAAACCTCACCATTTGAATTTCTTACTAAAGCTCCCAATCCCGCAAACTTACTGCTCAATTTGGTAGCAGCATGAACAGTCAACTTGAAACAAGAATAAAGAATCAGGACGGACCATAAAATAGGGGCTGTTTGGTTGAAAGATATTTTTGTCTACAACAGGAGAGGATGAGTAGAAAAGGCCCAGGCTAACTGGATAGATGTTTTTGTTTCTCAGCTGGGCTTTTTGAATCATGGGATTTTAGACTTTTGGGCCCAACTTTTGTTTCATGAGGATTTGGGAGATGAGCTGTGCCCACTGCCCAGGCCTCGGTATTTGCATTGATTTTAACTCAGTTACAGTATGAGAGAAGTTCTAACATATACCAGAGGTAGTGCAATCAATTTATATGTGTATGACATATATATTAAATTTTATATAACAATTAACTACATGCTAATTTTTTAAATTAAATATACATATATTATAATATTATTTATTTATTGCATAATTGACGAAGTACTTTAGAGGTATTCTAAAACTTCCTCCGGCGAGAATGGCTTAAAATTTTAGAAATTGCAGACCACATAATGAAAATATAAAAATCTCTAAAAGATCCTCCCAAAAAAAAAGAAAAGAGAAAGGTAGTTCAAATTTGAGTTTTTCCTTGTAGGTTTATTATTATTATTATTACTATTTGGTTTTTAAATCAAGGTAGAAAACTTTCATCTCAATCCGTTGGATCCCAATCAAATGAATCCAACACAGCACCAACGTAATCGCAGCCATTCAATTCGCTGACCCGCCTTACCAGCTATAACTCACGTCGCCGTTTGGTGATTCGATCAGCATCGCTTTTTCACTAATCACCATCGTTGGAATTAGAAACACAAGTGCATGTGCATCAAAAGCATGCCACGTGGGAAGCAGATGACACGTCCTCTGGGTACACGTCAGTCTCATTTAAGGCAATAGCTCGCCACGTCTGTACATACAGCGCAACATAACTGCTTACCCAACGACTTTAATGGCTCATCATTTATAGCTAGCTAGCTAGTTATTAACTGCTTAATTACTAGACCAGAACTCCACAATCAATCACAGCCGTCCATCGCAATAACGGGCCCACAAGCATGGAAAAATTGACCGTCATGAATGCAAGCCCTTAACTATTCAGTCCAACAGTCACCTGCACCCATTAATGCATAAACATTTGAGGCTACAGTTAGTTTCAAGTTTTTACGTTACGTATATTGAAATTCAATTTGACACTAAAAATCATTCATAGCAGCAGCAAAGGAAAAAGGCAAAAAGGAAGAACAGAGCCTGAGAAGATGATGGGAATGAAAAAAGGGTTTCTATGTGGCATATTGTTTGGCTTCATAGCGTTAAGGGTTGTGACAGCCGATCAAGCTACAACTGCGGAGTGTAGTGATGATTTTCAGAAGACGATGACCTGTTTGGATTTTGCAAGAGGGAAGAGTACGACGCCGTCTAAAGAATGTTGCAGCGCTGTGAAGGGTATAAAAGACGATGATCCAAAGTGTTTGTGTTATATCATGCAGCAGGCTAATGGCAGTGGAGGTGATGCGGTTAAGAACTTGGGCGTGCAGGTATCTAAGCTGCTTCAGCTTCCATCTGCTTGCCAGCTGCAAAATGCCAGCATCAGTCTCTGCCCGAGTATGTTCCTTATTATTTATTCCTTTTGTTTGCATGCAATTGCAATGCTTTCTTTGATATATATTTTACTGATTAATTTTAAGTATTTATCTCAAATTATTTATGTAGGGCCGATTTTAGATTATCTTGGGCCACAGGAGACATTTTTTAAGGAAGTATTTTTTTATTTTACAACTTCAATACTCAATAAAACATAAAAAAAATTAAAAATTTATTTCATCTTTAATTTTTGAGTTTTAACAATAATTAAGTAAATCCTACAAATTTTTAAAAATAAAACTTAAAAATTTACTTCTATTAGAACCATTACAAAAACAAACAAATAAATAAATAAAATACTTAGAATAGTAATACATAGAAAATTGGGTTGATAAATTATTGATCATATAATGGATATGAATTTTGTATTTCAATAAACTATTTTTTTAAATGAATTAATTAATTTAATGATTTTTTTTAGAGAAGAGAGTAAAAGTTTTTTTCATTTACTGATTTTTTATATTATAAGATTTTTAATAGAAATTAAAAGAAATACTCCAAGTAAAAAATTCTAACCTTAAATTAAAAAGGTAAAGAATATATATATTTTTTTCTTGAAAAGACTAATAATGAATTAATTAATTGTTAGATAATATTATTAATTATATCTCTTTGATAATAAGGTTACCAAACATAGTTTTTCTATAAAAAAATAATTCTTAATTAGAGGATAATTATTAATTAGAGAGATGTCTGATAGGTTTTTTTATAAAACGTAATTTAAAAAAATTTAATAATTAGTGAATTATTAATGAAACACTAAAAAAAATGAGGCCTTTATAGAACATTATGTCTCATACGACCACTTTGTTTGTTTACACTTAAAACCACCACCCCGAAATTTATGTTGCGAAAACCTAAGTACTGTGGCCAATTGTGAAGATCAAATGATCTTGTCTTTGAGTACATACTTAGATGCAAAGATTTTAACGGGTAAATTTAAGTAGTTAGATTCACATTGTGGCTTTCCCTAATTTGCATGCAATTTAGAAATTCTGCCATCGATATTACCTGTGTTAATTAGCGAGGGCGTGTGGTTGGAGTCCTTACGCATTCTCTCTCAACTGAAATTGAGTAGAGACAATGATATATATTTTTTGGATGGAACATATATTTTTTAATTATTTATGAAAGTAAAAATCTGAAGTATCCTATAATAACTTAATATAAGTTATTTCTGTATCCATTCAATCTAAATATTAATAGACTACAATACATGTCAATTATTACAGACACACACACAGCACACACACGTACCTGAAAGTGAAAGCTCTAATTCTTTCCACAAACTTAATAGATTAGGCACCAAAAATGTCTATCTGTGGCCCGGTGCCATGATCAATTGTCAGTTTGTCACGTCAGGTTGTTTGTGCTCTTAATTAATGCGAGTTTAACTAGGTTAGCAGCTAGAGGAATGTTATAAATGCCATGTAATGGGGCTCATGGCCCCTTCATCTTTAAGCTGGTAGCAACTAGCAAAGCGGTTGTCTTTACTTTCTTAGTAAGTAATCAGCATTATGTCAATTTGTTGCTAATCTTAATTAATTAATTCTGTTTGTTTTTTCTCCTGAAATGGACAGAGCTTCTAGGTCTATCTCCTAGCTCTCCAGATGCTGCAATATTCACAAATGCTTCTTCATCAGCAACTCCAACTGCACCAGGGGCCAAGGGAACATCAGCATTGCCGGATAAATCTGACGGATCGTCTGGGATCATGCACGGACCAGACCTCCTTGGACCGGCGGTGATCATAGCCATGGCTCTCCTTTTCTATGCATTCCCAACTGGATCTGCTTCTTTATGTGTTTAACAACAGCAGCACATGTGGTGTCCAAAATTGAGAATTCGCTCAAGTAGCGATTAGTGAAGGCTTCTTCTTGCTATTCCTTTGTTTCAGTGTTGTTTACTTGTTTTCAGTGTTTGGATTTTATGACTTATATCATTTTGTGTTCTTGACTCTATGACGTTGCGTATCCATGCTGTTTAGCTTTTTCACGCCTGTTTTCTGCTTTTCTTGTTTACATAATATTTGGTAGAAGTAAATTTAATAGCTTTAATAAATTAAGATAGTTATTTTATAAATTTGCGTTTATTCTAAAGATTAAAGCTTAGAATCCTTTTTCTTCTCATCAGGCACAAGGGAAATATAAAATAGGAATCCTGATGCATAAAGCTTAGAATCCTTATCGATAACACCCATCACATATCCCTTCATGAAAGCTAAATTATTCAGGTCACAACATCTCACTAGAGTTTGCAAAGTCGTGCCTCGTGCGGATATTTCCACACCAAATTACAAATAACTTAGTTCGTTTGATCTGGAGGCTTTGATTAACCCACAGCCAGAAATTAACTGCTCTATATAAAACACCTATGGATGTTATATATAAACCTATGTTTTTAAATCTGGACAAGTTCTTATATCAATATTAAGAAACATCGAAATGGATGTGATATATAAACCTATGTTTTTAAATCTGGACAAGTTCTAATCAATATTAAGAAACATCGAAATGGATCGCTCTGTAAACACCATTCAAACCTACGTATTAATGCTATCATCTTAATCATCTTAAGCAGAATCTTCCATAGAATTGGTGATGGATAAACCAGCAAAGGAAAATAGGAATATCCAGATCATGGCAGCTGGATTCAGGTTCACTTCCTACCTATCTGCTTAATTTGATTTAAAATTTTCCAGCTTAATCACTGTGGGCCACAGCTGTGGTGGAGACAACATTCCTGACCGATGAATGTTCTTTCTCATGCTCAGTCAACAACACAGCTTCAGCGAAGCTCTTGGACATTGTCTTTATGAAGTTGTTTGATAGCGAAACTGGATTTTGTTTTTCACAACCTACCGCCAATGATGGAGGAGCCACTTGGCTTGCTTGCTGTCCAGCCTTCCTTTCCTGCATTGCTTTCTGTCGCTGCTCGTAGAAGTGAAAGTCATCTAGAATGGATGAATACCTTTCATAATTCTTAAATATGTTCAACATCTCAATACCCTGTTCCAATTCCACCTGCAAAATTGAGGCAGAATAGTCAATGTTAATGGAAAATTTTATCACGTAAAGGAAAACAAAACTAAACTAGGTTTTACTTGTAATGAACTGGAAAGATCTTTGATGTAGGAAATCGACAATTAGCTTTATGCATCAGGCTCACACCTCTAAGAAAATTGCATGGAGTAGAATCCACTTACAAGCCACAAGTTTATTATAAAGATATCGATTTCAGGTGAGCAATAGAATATTTGATGATGGATCTATTCAGAAACCATAATTCAATAACCTTAGCTCACTCATGATGGATCAACACATTTGCAGTCAAATTCTTTAGATTGTATAGTTGACATCTTGACTTTCAACTTAAAACACACAAAAGCAAAATATTAAAACCCTAAGGGAAGTCTCTATTTGGCATTCTTCAAAACAACAAACAAACCGAGAGTGAAGCAGATTGAGCTTGTCACGCCTAATCAATTAAATATAGCAGCAGATAAATACTACAGCCAATTAAGACCAAATGTGATTCAAAGTTAAGAGCACGTGCAAATCAGGACAGTACCAGTTTCCACCATTACTCGCCAATTGAGAGTAGATCATGAATCCCAATAAATTCTTACCTCTTGAGTATCTCTACTATTAGTGACTGGCTTGTTGTCATTTTTTTCAAGTATAATGTGTCGAAATTGGCTGTTGGGAACATCCTTAATTATGTGCCACTTGACTGGGAACTGTCCAGACCACTTATCCTGCAGCCAATAATCGACACTCTTGTCAAAGTCTACTGGCCCTACCATCTCTGCCACCCCACAAAACTGGGCACTAGCATTTACCTGCGTACAATTGTAAACATCCAAAGATTAGCCCATACCTTCAAAGCTCTCATTTTTAGTTTTCAAATGAAGCTTCTCATGAAGAATAAAGTAAAACCAGAGATTGATCACAGAAGAAATCCAAGAGACATAATTGTCAGAACTTCCTTGCAAAAATTGCTAGTATGGCTGATCATTAAAGAACAAGTAAACTCTTCTCTACGGATGAAACACCCAAGCCAAAGGGTAGAAGAAAATAAAACTAAAGAGAAAATGCAATTTATCGGTAAGAGCAGTAATGTGAAAAAATAGACCATATCCCATTGACCTAATTGCCTTCTTATGATAATAATCAGTAAAGGAAAATGCATTCATCAATCAAAAGCTCTTATAATCTACATGACACATATGTGCAAGCGCACTGTGTTGTACATGGCTGTAAGTTTGAGACTGGCCAACCTACTACAAGAGTTGCAAACAAACAATTGCAGGAGCTACACCAACATGAAACCTGACAAATTAGAAAATATTATTGAGAAACACATGCAACATAACATCTATTCCTCTTCCCAATTGCCATTCTTGTTAGGATTTGTTTAATTTCTCAAATCAACGATTTTAACAGATTAAACAAGATTTTAGTTTAGACTAATACCAACTCCTATGTAACCATGTACTCAACATTTGGAGCATCAGACTGGATAAAGTACCGAAAACAACAGAAAGATCGGGCACGTCCCATGTTTCTCCTTTGCTTCACGATAAGCAGCATCCAACTTTTTGTTGCCATTCGGGGTGCTTGCCCAGAGACCATACTTTATGCTTTTGTGAACATTATCTTCACTATAAGATTTGATGATGAAGAACTTTGCAACTTTATAGTTGGTGACAAAATCCAATTGGTTGTAAGACACTTTAAGAATATCATCAAGGGTTCCGTTCTTGCTATTATCAACAGCAAATCCATAAGCTGTTGTCCGAACTTTTGGCTTAAATGCCCTAGGTCCTCTATTGCGCTCACTTAGAGTATCAAGAGTGACAGTACAACTACATAAGAAGTTATTACATCTTCCTCCTTGTCTAGCTTCACTGAGCGTTGGCCAATTCTGACCATCCATCCCCATACTATAAGTGGAGACACATCCAAATTCAGAGCTTTGATCACTTGGACAATGAGAGTAGCCTCTGTATCTGGAGCCTGTACAAGATCCAAACCCATAAAATGATCCTTTCCGATGTGAAGCCTGCATAAGATTTCATTGTTAGCATCTCCATCACTTCCCATTGAATCAGAAATAATGCTCCAATACAGTGTTAAGAAGAGTTTAAAGCCAAATCAGTTGATATCTTCGAGAGTACACATTAATCAAGTATAAGAGTCATCTAATGATGACTCTGTGACTCAAGACAATGGACTTGTACGTTTCTGCAGCATTTCATCTGTAGATTAACCGCCAGTAGCATTCTTTTTTGCATAAAATATGGTTTATAATCTAGCAAGTGACGGTTACATAAATGAACCATAAGTTTTAGCATTCTTATCAGGGGCTGGGCTTAAGTAAGCTTTTGGAAAAATACAATGATCTATGTCTGCAAAGAATTTGCTTTGTCAGCAGAAGATCCTGAAACACAGTTAAACTGATTTAAATTTGAACTTGCACATCTTCTCTCTTTCCAGGAAAAGATAGACTCAAAGAAGTGTAAACAAAAGTGGCAAAGTTTAGAAATCTAACCATTTCAAAATCATCCCGAGAAAATTCAAGTGACCTAATTGGAGAGAGAGGAGCTGCTGCCGATGACAACTGATGCAAGGAACTCTTTCCATTCAATGGTTTTGACCAATCTGACCATAATCCTCCCACTTCACACCCCTCAAAACCTTGATGGAAGAAACCAAGGCCATCAGAGTTTCCAAGAAAATCGCCTCCCTTACTAGTAGATCCCAATGAAGGTGCATAATTGTGCTTCAGACCAAATCTTTTGCTATCACCTTGGAGATCAATATGTGCTGGCAACTTTCCTTGAGAAACTGAATTTGATGAAAGAATGCATGGTTTTTTTGGAGAAATGGGTTGCTGGAAACAAGATGTATCAGAGGCTGAAAACTGTGGTGCATGATACAAAGAGCCATGACCCCTCACAAAAGGCAGCTGTGTTGTGACATAAGGTCTATGCAGCATTTGAGGGTTGTATCCATAACCATGAAAAGCAACAGATGGAGATTCATTGTCGATGCCCTGCATTAGTAAATATGTAAATGGACACATCTGCTAGCACCCACTAAGAGATGAAAATACAACAGGACTAGCGAAAGGTGAGGTAATTTACACACATGAGAACCATTTTCCAGGCTTTCAGCATTAGCATATGGAAGGTATGTAACCCCCTTACTAGTTGCATTATCATAACCTGAGTGACAAACAAGATAGGAAATAAACAATATAAGAACACGAATTTTGCCTGACAAAGCAGCAAAATGTAGAAAAATTCTTACTCCAAGAAACTGTCGAACTACCAAACCAACCACAGCCCGCAGTTCTAATCAGCGGGCTAAACTTCATATTCTAAAATTCCTTTAAATGTATTATTGAACTTCCATAAATTGCTTCTATCATTGAACCCCACCAGAAGCATAGAATATTACTAATTAAAAGAATATAGCATAATTCTACAAGCAAAAAACATGAATACAACCAAGGAGTCTACATAATCACAGTATGATGTCCATGCAGTAAATTTCACCATTTCAAGCAGAAACAAATGATAACCTATGGTGGTTGGCTTCTGTTTCATTTTTTTGATACATATACAAAGATAAACAATATAAGGAGTAAAGATCAGGAATCTAACTAAGGTGGATTCTATCTATGTTAATAACTTTGAATGTTGCCCAAAGCATGCCTATTCATTCCTTCAAAGTCATCAACCTTGTTTTGTCTCCAAAAACTCCAGTATCCCAAATTTCCAACAAAACCAAAAGGTCCAGAATTGGTTAGTATAACCTATCCACCACCAATAAGCTAATTACAAAGCTGAATAATTATGTTGCCACTTACACAGTTTCCACATCTTCATTACAAAGGTATACCTGCTAACAATAAATTTGCCTCTTTTGAAGAATAGCAATCTCTACATAAAAATAAAAGCTCTCTGGGAGGCGGAAGTACAGCAGGGAAAACCTATTTTTATTCATAAGTATACACTAAGTTATTTGACCTTAAGTTTTGTACTTGTTATATGCTCTCATTCTGTAAACATTTGTACCCATCTCCCTCAGCCTTTATCTCTACAAAAGATCAAAAGAATCAATAGTGTTGATTATTCCAGATCATTTATGCTCTTACCAATCTAGGATTTCAATTAATCCTCCTTTTAAAAAAAAATAATAATCTAATTGGAATAACAAAGGTAATCTGCAAAAACACGTTATTGTCTTCAGCTATGCTAGAGAAAATAGGAAAAGCAATCATCAAAGGTCATCATCCATCTCAACCATTTCAATTAATAAAGAAATTCCAGTCCACTCCAACATGTTTAACAGTTTAACCCTTAATCCGTAATCCATCTCAAAAGGCTCTTTCCACAGCATAATGCCACAGCAGTTTACCAAGTAAAACCTATTACAAGAAATTTCAACCACCTCACCTACACTCCACATTTGGAAAGGGGAGAGTGAACCACATCCCAATCAAAAATTTGATTTTTATATCCCGTCCAAACATTAGAAGGGACAAAACAAAAAGTCTGTATGCAACCCTTCCAACAACTTGGTCATCGTAACTGGAATGACAAATGTCAAAAAATAAATCAGCACACTAGAGAACCTAAAAAAAAAAGGGATATCTTAACTGGAAACTGAATCCTTTCCCCACCCATGTGAGTGGGGCTCAAATAGAGCCAAGGGTAAAATCTAAGTTCGCATTATAATATCTTCTATACTAATAGACAACCAAACTGCACAACATCCATCATCCTCTCAGCCAAGATAAAACATATACCCTCTTTAAGTTTTGAAATGACTGCAATAAGATACAAAATTTGCAAAAGAATTTTTTTCTTGGGGAAACCCCATACAAGTACATACAAAGTACACAAGTAATGTGCATCAACTACACCTCTTAAACATCAACAGACATAAAAGGAACTAACCTCCTCCATTGCTTACTGATTGTGCATGAGAGAAATAGGCATCGGACAAATAACCACTCTTATGGTATCCAACAGCACTTAAAGACCCTGGCTGATCTACATTATCCCTCCGAGGATCAATTATCACCTGATCCTGTGAAAAATATCAAAGACACATACATTATAGCCAAAAGGAAACAATAATTAAATTCAAGAACTCATAGATCGACAGAATCAGAAATTACCTGAGCATTCAGCATGCTAGGATTAATAGTCTTTTCCTCAGTATCCAGCATCAAAAGGTTCAAAGCTTCAGCAGTGTCTAAAATTCATAAAAAATTATAAATCGGCCAGCCTAACAAACAACTTAATTAAGAATAAAAATAAATAAATCAATGAAAATGGAAGCACGAACACATGAGCATATCATGACAGTCCTCCATTATCAGCAAAATAACAAGAGTATCACGAAATCTTTAACAAAAACTTGAACCGAAAGCTTTTAAAGTTGATCACTTTATCGAAGAAAAATAAACTGTGAATTGCACGCCACGTAAAATGCACACAAATGCTTCATCATATTTCTAACTAAAAAGTAGATAAAGCTAATGAAATCGTCGCCGCTTCTTTCCAATAAATAAATAGCACTTAATTAAAATCAACGAATAAATGATCCTTACTCCATTATGAAATACAACCACTTGGATCGTCATATATTGATTTTAAAAAAAAAAAGTACAGCCCCATTTTTTTTAATAAACTAAAAATAGAAAAAAATGAAAAAAAAAAACTCAAATGACATCCATTATTCTATATAATTATTTAGCGAATTTTATTTACATACCAGTTAAGCGATCGGAGGTTGGCTGTGCCATTTTTTTTTTTTTAAAGAAAAACAATGTTATGTGAATATTATTATTGTATATTAATATATGTTCATTCGTGATCAGTTTGGGCTCTGTTTAGGAAATAATGGGTGAAATTATGGTTAGATTTTTGGCGTGTGGATTTAATTTAAAGAAAAAAAATTACAAATCATAAAATAGAATAAAAAGTAGAAACAGGAGAGGAGGCGGTGAAAGGAGCAAAAAGAGGTGCGGCCGTGCAGTGGGTAGAATTGGAGTGGATAGAATTTAGAAATTAGAAAGAAGTTTCTGCAGCGTTGGGAGAAGTGAGAGACTCACTGTGAGGGAGGGGCAGAAAAATAGAGATGGAAATATCTTCTAGTTCTAGTCATTTTTGGTTTTGTCGAGTTGGCCAAACCTCACTCGTCCACCTGCTCTTCATGCACTCCCGCTGTTTCGCTTCTGCTGAGGTGTATGAAATCTTTTATTTATACGTTACGATTGGGATTCGTTTGCTTCTCTCAGATCGTTTCATTTGAGTTTAAAAAAAAAAAATTATGAAGGACTGAAAATCCCTATTAATATATTTACCGAGGAGTGTACTGTGTACGTTAATTTGACATAAATAATAATATTCCAAAGTGACATGCATTCTATTATTCTTAGGGTCAGTATAGATTTGGTGAGCCCTCCTGTTAAAAGTCATTGTGAGTTTTAAATAATTGTATGGAAAATTATCAGTCATGTATTTTTAAGTGATATTTTTATCAAACGTACTATAATACTTTTTATATATATCACTCATATATCATAAATTGTCAAAACGTTTCTAGCGTCCACCAATCCGTTATCCGCCGTTATAATATGCTGACGTCATAGGGATAATGTGGTCTTTTACTATAGGAGAAGCTGTGATAATAAACGACATGTCATTTTACTTACTGGAAATGACAACGTTTTACCGAACTACATGTTATTTCATGATAATATTATAGGATGACATGTCGTTTAATTGTAGTACTATCAAATGACATGTCGTTTCATAACAAAAAAAAAAGTTGAATAAAAGGAAACACGCACAACACACACGACTGGATCTCTTCTTCTCTTCACACGCACAGAACACAAAATCAAAGGGGAAGCTGTTAGCACACCATCACAGCGACAACACTCATAATCGGAGATGCCACAGCAGATGCAGAGGGAACTCTTAACTTGTATGACTAAGAAACTCTTGAAGGAAAATTACCGTACGTGTGTAAGTGTGCTACCGGCTGCCCCTTTGCTTTTGTGTTGTTGTATGTGTGAAGAGAAGAATAGAAGAAGAGATTCGGTCGTGTGTGTTGTGCTTGTTTCCTTTTGTTTTTTTGGGTTATCAAACGACATGTCATCCAATAATAACATATTTAAACAACATGTCATCCAGTAATATTTCAATGAAACGACATATCGTCCGTAAAAATGTTGTTATTTCACTTAAAAAGAATGACATGTCATTTTTTAATCACAGCTTCTCCTTTGTTTCAAGGGTAAAATCGTCATTTTATCATATTTCCGTTAACATTCTAACAACGAGTAACGGATTGGTGGACAACAGAAACGTTTCACCAACTTAGGGTATATGAGTGATACATGTTAAAAGTGTTGTAACATGTTTAATAAAAGTGACACTTAAGGGTATACGACTGATAATTTCCCTAATTGTATATGTTTGGTTATTACTAAAGTGTTATTTTACTGTACATGAATAAAAAAAAATTTTACAGTATGCTTTTTTTTGGTAATGTCTTTCTAAATTAAGGCCCAGTTTCGGATTGCAGAGGCTAATTTGTGCGGAAGAAATAAGCTGCTCAAGCTTAAACTGTGTTGTTACAGTTGCTGAGAGTTTGAAAGCAATGTACATGTATTTAGTAAATTTTATTACAAAAGTATTGTTTTATTACATAATGACCGAAATATACATAAATTTAAATTACCTTGTATTTTTTGGAGTTTGTTTAATAATTTTTAGACATAACTTGTTCTTTTAAAAACACATAAAATTATATAAATTGGAAAAAATTCAATTAAATAAAATCTAACGAACTTTATAATCTATTATATAAAATATGATAAAAATTCATACTAATACATAATTCAAATAAAATAAAAAAAGTAATATGCATTAAACTTGTTGTAATAAACACTATAACTATAGAAAAAATATAAATAGATTGAACGTTAAAAGCCATTGTTATAAAATTAATTTTAAAAGTCATAGTTAACTTTCACGTGAAATTGTTGATAATTCAAAGTCTTATTGAATCTTATAATAGAAAATAAAAGTAAAATATAAAAAAAAATAAACTTACTAGATCAAAACTTTGATACTAGAGAGAACGTACAGTAATTGTGGTGAAAATATGATATCAAATGACTTATATATTAAAGAGTATGGAAAAATAGGACATAATTATCTTTTTGTTAAAAATATTAAGGTTATAATATAAACTTACAAATTGTGGGTGTTTTATTTAATAAGCTGCTTATGAAAAGCAACCCCTTACTTGCTTTTAAAAGCTGTTATCAAAATTAAGAAAATTATGAAATAAGTAGATTTTATAAGATTTACTAAACACTATTTTTATCAAAAATTATGAAATAAGCAACTTATTGAATTTCAACTTCAATCCCAAACGAGGCCTAAGTTTACTAAGTTGTGGAAACATTTTCATTTTCTTTTTAAAACGCGTTAAATTATACCAAGTTGAAAAAAAATCAATTATTTAAAATGTGATAAACTTTATAATTTGTTCAGATAAAATATGATAAAAGTTATAATATAATACATAAATCTAAATAAAATTACAGTCATAAACCTAATTAAAATTACGGGTCCAGCTATCTTACCCCTGTGATAAGGTATCACTCCGCCCCCTCCCCCTCCTCATTTTAAACAATCGTTGGATTTCAACTTTTATAATTCAAAGGCTACAATTTTAAACACGAAACACACAGTAAAAATGTGCTACCATCTAAGCCATTTCGTTTAATAAAGACGCAAATGAATTCATAAAGAGAGCGAAAGAGTCAAAAGCTGAGAAATTATTAATTGTTATTTGCTGAACACTCAAAAGTCAAAGATTAATTGAAAAATGCACGAGAATAATTTTTATATTTAAGTGATGGAGATAGCAAGGATGACCCTTAAAAAAGTCTGAAGTGGTTGCTAGAACTGAAAAAATGCACACAAAAGACCGAATGTGCCTAATCCAATTAAAACTTAGCCTGCACCAAACAAGACTTACAAGTAACAACTAACAAAAGTAAAGTTTTGGAGACAATAAGGAAGCTTAAACTTAATTAGGGGCGGGTATTTCGGTTTTTGGTTCGGGTTGTAATCCGTTCGGATTTAAAAATTCAACCCAAACGGATTGAAATTTAATTTTGGTTCGGTTTTGGGTTGTTAGTTTGGGGTTAAATATGATTTGAGTTACTAATTAATTTGGGTTACAGACTTCTTATTGTGTCTATTAGAAGAATAGCTACCCTTAATTATGAGAAACTAAAAATGGCTCTCCCTTAGATGTGGCTATGGCTAACCAATGCTATTTCCTTGAGATTTGGTATGCAAAACAAGTGGTCAATCGCCACCGACTCATGAACCATACTCCCCCACCCCATCAAACCAGATGATAACATATATTATTTCATTCTTAGTTTGCTCCCATCATTGATTTCTAGCCTGGGGATAAAGGTTTTCCTCGGTAGTCTTCTTAGCTTTGACCCTTAATTTCACCAAATGCTTCCTTTTCTCATGAACTACTATAGTCGCTTGAGGCTATCATGGTGCAGTTGTGGTGCAACTATTGTGGGCTGACGTGACGTTGATTTGAAAGAAGAGAGATGAGGGTTGTTGTGGCTATCAGCGACTCTGTCGTGGTGCGGCTATGCTATCGACCTGTCGTGTCGACATGGAGTGGCATGGCAGCCATGCAGTAGCCAGCAGCTTCAAACTTGAAAGAGGAGATATGAGAGTTTGTTTTGAATTTGATTTTGGGGATCGATTTCATGGGGTATTTGTTTGTTTTTTTTAATTTATGATTTTTTATTTTAATTATAACGTGATCGATTTTATAATTCAGTTCAGGTTAACCAATCAGTTTTGCAAATTTAAACCGTTTAGTTTTTAAGATTAACCTCAACCGATCCGAGAACCGAACTAAAAATCGAGTTCAATTTGGTTCAGGTTAACACTAAACGTCCACTCATAAGCTTAACTATATATGAAAAACATATGGTTATTCATCAATATGAGTGTTCGAGATAAGTAATGCTAGGTATCCTAACATATAAATCCTAATTTGAGTCAGAACTGATGTGGCATTCATTCATTAAATGGTTGTTAAGTAATTTTACTAGCTGTGAAATTCATCATCCAATACATGAGCAATATATAGTATTAGAGCTCAAGTTAGGATTCAAATATTAGAATCCCTAATATTATTGGTTCGAGATTATATTAATTGCAAAACTGAAGGAAAGACCTTAGTCTTTTTTCTTTTTCTTTTTCCTTTTTCGGGGGGAGGGGGAACCCTTGGTAGTTGGGTTGCCGATGCGTTTGGGTTTTCAAAAATACTAGTGAAAATTTGGCCATTTTCCTGTCAATCTCACCTCGCCTCCATTGACTTGCTAAACAACCTGAACTATAGCTATTAATTTGGCTATTTTGTTTTTATCATTCATACATCAACAAGCCAACTTACCAATTAGTTCATGAAAAATTTAAGGCAATCGAGCTCCGAGACAACAAACAAGTAATCATTAAATTAAATATTAATCTAATCGCTCATGATACAAGCAGCGGCTTACTTCCCTTTTAAATTATATTGGCTGAGTCTTAACATCTATGGGTTGCTTTAGAGTTGCTTTATTTTTAAATTAATTTTTTTATATTATAAACAATAGTTGTTGCTCATAATAACGGATGACTTGTTCAGGCTCTTACACTTGCTCTCACGCTGCACTTAAATACTTCTCACGAGTAATATTACAAAGCATTAACTTGCTCCTTCTATCTCAATTATGGCTACGAGGCACGAACTGTTAACCAGTTTCTTGCAATGTCTAATGGATGTCTTGTTTTAAAATTTTTAACTGGTTATTTACCGAACTTACCAATTAAACTTGACTCCCACGTGTCAATTTAATGGCCGTTTTATATCTTTTCATTTCAATCTAATGGTCTCTTTACCGCAAGACCAATTAAGGCGTATGGTATCCAAGGCAACATAGGCGTGACCTAAAATTAAAAGTAATACATATTTGAACTTCGTACAATAAGATTCTTCAAAGTTTTCATTACTTATAATAATCAGTAAGATCCAACTACGATGGAGCAACTCTAGACTCCACCATAGCCATTGCCTAATCAGTAATGTAATATTTTACTGGACCACGTCTAAGGTGCTACTTGGGCACCATACCCCTCAACTTTTCTTCTAGCGAATGCACCGTTGGATGGATAACCAGCTTAGCATGCGGTTGTCATAAGCACATGTGGCACGTAAGGTGATCTTTTGTTGATCTATCGTACCAATAATAATGTGAGGTGAAACAAACATTATTCATGCATCAAATGATTTGTGAGAAACAATAAACTTGACATTAATAGCAATTTGTATGTCCAAATAGGCAAACAGATGTTGTAGCAATATTGTTATTGTCGTCAATATTCAGTAGCAACTAGGGGTGGGCATTTAGCTCGACCCGAACCGACTTGATCCCAAAAAAAAGGGGTTTGGATCGGATTCGGATGATGCATATAACCCGATCGGATTGGTTTTGCTTCAACCCGAATAACCCAAACCCAATCTAACTCAATCCGATCTGAAATTTTGATGAAAACAAGCACAAATTTACCCGATCCGATCCGATCCGAATATGTACGGATCGGATCGGATATATATTCTGATTTAATTCGGATTACATTTCCTCCAACCCGAATAACCCGAACCTGCATTTGCCCACCCCTATTAGCAACACGAAAATTGGCTAATCTTTACAAAATTAAGGCACTGGCAGCCAAGGAAGCCAAGACAATCTTGATCACTTGCAATGAGCCAACAACAAGCACCATAGACATCAACCACAACTCAAGAAATTAGTTGCCTCTGTTCCAACAATTGGTGCATAGCTAGCGCCATGAATATTTATTTTCAATAATTTTGTTGTCTTTTTTTTTTCCCAGTTTAAAAAAAAAAATTCACTTTGTTTCTTTTTTGTTTTGGAATTATGGGCCAGTCAAAACATGTGTTAAATATAATTTTGCAACTTCTCCGTTGAAAATTGGATTTGTTATGAAAGTAAGCCCGTAAAATATGCAATCATGGTTGGAAACTATATCTTTAAATTTATAAAGTAATGACTTCAATTTTGGAAATTATACAGCATTTTATTGTCCAAGTAGAATGTGGCCAATACCCAAACTTCGGTTCCAAATGTGATCCACATCCTAGTAATTAATAAGACTATAGCCATTTATAACGAAAAATTAAATTGACCATTAACGTTAACTATAATCTTTGATTTTTTCTAAGGACATTATCAGGGATCCAGTATTAATTTATTTTGAGAATAAAATAATATTGATTAATTCATTAATTTATGAATTAACGGTTTCAAAAATTATTTTGAAGCCGGTTTGAAGAATTTGTACTTTTAGAGGTGGACGTGGATCATAAGAGAGAACAACATAGTATATCCAATTTCGGAAGAAAGTGTTAAGTTGGTATTCAAAGTTAAAGAATGAATAACTGAAATGTTCAGTGTTAATAAACTATACTAACAAATAAATTCCGGTTGTAACTTTTCGACTAAACAATTTTTTTTAGTTTTTGATATCACAACCAATTCTACCATTAAAAGCCAACATTCAATACAATTGAAGCCTATTGAAACCAATATAAAAAGTTACTCATTTAGCTATTGAGGAAACTCAAATCCTCTGTTTTAAAATAAATGAGAGGTGCCGATCAACCCAACCAAGGTATTGCTGGCTCAATTAAACAAAAATTAAACGCCTAAAAAATCGAAATATTTAGGTTTAATACATTCATCATCATTTTATTTGGGATTTTATAATTGAACAAACGAATCTGATTGTTTTTGCCGAACCAAGTTTGAACCGTAACTTTTAAAGTCATTAATAAGATTTTTTTTAAAAAAAGAAAAAATTCATTTTGACCATTAGAATTCATCAAACTGTATCCATAACAACTCTATCAAGGCAACTGCGCAAGATTTCACATCATTTGGCTTCTCAAAGTGATGAACTTAACAAAATCTATCACAACATAAACAAGCAATCACTAATTTTTGGGCCAAAAATAAGCAACCCAACTAAACACACTTCGCAAACATTCAACATTATTATTTTTTGTTTCATTTATCTTTTTTTCTTTAATTTAATGAGAGATTATGTCTCTAACAACAATTCAACTGAGCATGAAAATTTATCTTCAACTTCAAAAGAATAAACAATCTCAAATTTGTTGTTTGCCCACTACTTCAACTTCTTTTCTGCTCTTTTTCGTTCCAGGACTTTTATCAAACATAAGAACTAAGAAATACACAGAATCTGAATATAATTGCCAAGAACGTGAAGAGATCACAAGAACCTAGTTACAAAGAAAACAAATTCCTAAAACCTTCGTCTAAAAAAAAAATTCCTATAACCAAAATGCACCACTCAAATCTCTCAAAAGTCATCAGAATTTAAGGACCCCACCAATCTCAAAAGAGAACAATACATCAAGACAAGAATAAAATACCTAACTGTCACTGAGTGCACGGTTATACCAAGCACTTAGGTCCTGTTTAGTATTGAGGTACTGTATTTTTTAAGTTATAATTAGTGTGTTGTAATTATAAAATAAAAGTTAATAGTATGTAGTAAATATAATTTTTTTAATATAAATTTTGACAAAATTTATAAAGATATAATAAATTTTTTATCATACAAGTGTAAAATCAAATCAACTTAATTTTTAAATAATAATAATTAGTATTTACTAAATATTTTAATATTATAATTTTTAAACTACAGCTATCTAACATTAGTTCCAAAAAAACCTTAACATTTTTCCCCGCCTATACACTTCCTTCTCCAAAACATCCCAAGCCAATGCTTTCAAACCCACATACGTACCCCCATTAATCACGCTTTTAACGCCATTGCCTTTTGCCGCCGACCAAAAAAACCACTTTTTTGATACCACACTATTTCAATGAAACCAACCCAAAATTGTATTGATATCGGAAAAGCCAGTAGCCCTTAACAAATTGGCAAATTCTATCTCAACTCTTCAATTTTAGCCACCGAATTATATTAATTCCAATATAATGACAATTTCAGTAAAAGACAAAACCACGGGATTACTTACCTACGTGGCAAAGTAGCTGGACCATATAATTCATTGCGATCAACTGATTATCATATTGATATGATTTTTTAATTTTCTTCTACTTTTGGAATATCTAAAGTTCAAATTTAGGAGATTATACACCATAAATTATCAATTCAGTGAAAAAATCATCACTTTACCTTTCAGTAAAGCTAATGATAATAGTTTTTCTTAAACGCATTAGTTCAAGTCTTAGTTATGGTTAGGGCTCAAAATTTTCTCAATTAAGCATAATTGAGTGAAATTAATTTGTATATAATTTTTTTCGCTTAAAAAATACGAGTGGAGTCAATACATGCCTCCAAAATTTGTGAGGATTTTGCCAGAGTTATTTGTCCGGGTAAGTATTTCATATAGTTTAATGTAATATTGTAATTTCAGTGTATTTGTCTGCTGAAATAACCGTTGTAAATATCTAATATATGTTCAATAATCTGATGTGTAATGAGTATTAAAAAAAAAAACCAACGATAATGGTGAAAGTGATAACGTGCACATTATTTATTAATGAGCTATCTTTTGCAAATGTGTATCTTTTATGCATTTTTTTTACCCCTTATTTATTATCAACGAAATTATTGTGGTTTTGTAGTGCCGTTTGTAAATCAATTTTAACGTCTATTCTTTTTTTTACTGTAATAATTTATATGATATGATCACATTTATAATGTTATTTCTATTTTCTAATTATTATTAAATATTATTTGTTATCCATTATACCCTTTTCTTTTTTTTTTGGAAGATGAGATTCACAACACTTTTAGCACCGCAAATAGCACTGCACTGAACAGTGTGTTTTGGGCTAAGTATAAATTGCAACACACACACCTGCTAACAATTGCCACACATGCTCTCTTGCTCTCGCTCTCTGGCCACAAATCTAGATGTCGGCTCTCTCTCCCTACCCCCACCCCAAATCCAGCAGCCGTGGGTCACTCTCCCTCTCTCCCTCTCCAAATCCAGCAGCCAAGAGAGTGAAGCCACAAACAAATTTTTGAGACAGCCGAGAGAGTGAGGTGCCGTGAGAAATGAAATTGACGGGGGACACAGAGGGAGCCGACGGTGAGATAATTTATTATATTAAATTTTTTAAAAATAACTGATTTTTATATATTGATTATTATAATATAATTAAATGATATAATATTATATTATATTATATTTTTATATACTATTTAAGTATTTATTATTAGTTATATTAAATTATAAATTTTTTAATAAATTATGATATAAAGATAAAAATATAATATAATATTATTGAATAATAAATTATAAATTTTTAATTTATATTAATAATTATAATGTAAAAAAAATAAAAATTAATATTATATTGAATTAAAAAGTTTTATTTATTTATTATTATTATAAAGTAAGAATAATAAATAATAATAATAATTAAATTTTATATAATAATAATAATAATTAAATTTTATATATTGATTATTATAATATAATTAAATAATGTAATATTATTTTATATTTTTATATACTATTTAAGTAATTATTATTAGTTATATTAAATTATAAATTTATTAATAAATTATAATGTAAAAATAAAAAATATAATATAATATTATTGAATAATAAATTTATAAATTTATATTAATCAATTTTATAGATTAATTATTATAATATAATTAAATAATACATTATTTAGTTATATTTTTAATATAATAAAAATTAAAATATAAATAATAAATTTATTAATTTATAATTTTAAAATAAAAGAAAATAAAAATTAACATTATATTATAAATTTATATTTATTTATTATTGTTAAAAAAAAAAAGAAGAAGGCTCACAATTAGGTCTTTGGCTAATGCGGCAGTTATATACGAGGCAGTTGCCGCATATGCTGGCCCCACTTATCCCTTTTACTTTTTCCTCCTAATATTTATGGGAATGTAAACAGTATTCTAATACTCCATAATTTCAATTCTCATGTACCAAACAAATTCTTAAATTATATATTTGTTCAGCCATCTTTATCGATTTTTTTCCCAGATAACTCCGTAAACCATACATTAAAATTATTTTTTAATTTTTTTTAATAATGGCCAAAATCTATAGTAAAATGACTTGTTTACATTGTTTGGGATTTAGACTAATTTTAACTGACTACGATATCTCATTGACATTAGGAAGACGTTAGAAATGCTTATCGAACTATTTATTTACAAATTAATCAAAAAAATTTATCGCCCATACGATAAAAATTAGAACCCTAACAATCTCCATAAAATTTATTGTCTTATTTTTCATAATCACGTGCATTAAAATTAAGTCCATACATTAGTTTTTGAGCATATTACATTTAGTATTTACAAAGGACACCACTGCGTTCTAATTGAATATTTAAGTATTTATTTTAAATCTGTTAGATAAATCAATACTTATACGGGTGCGAAAGTGAGTTTTCAACCATTACTTGTATAGTCAAGGGGCTTGTAGCCCATTGGTAATTAAGTTTCTTGAGTGCCTTGGTTCGAATTTTTTGGGACTCAAAAATTTTTTTCAATTAAGCATAATTAAGTGAAATTAATTTATAAATAGTTTCTCTCTCTTGCGAAGATAATACATTATTTTAAAATTTTGTGAGGATTATTTGTTTGTCTGGATAAAAATTATTTCATAAAATTATTAATATATTATTATAATTTTAGTACATTTATCTGTTGAAATAATAATTTATAAATATACGATATGTGATCAGTAACGACGTGCAGTCATTATTTAAAAAAAAAAAACCATTACTTGCATAAAGTGGCTGCATGTCGTTAGTTTTTACAGAATTTTTACCCGTTGGTTGTACGTTTTAACTTAATAGTTGTCTGTCAACAGTTGACCGGTACATTACCGATTTAGCAAGTTATTTCTCAAGTTGCTGTCGTGTGTCATCCTCATTCGTTGGATAATATCCGATGGTCATTTAGCTACAATACAAAATCTGTTAAATCGCAAAGAATCAATATCCACCGTTCCGTCGCAAGTGGGCCCCACGATCTCCAGATGGACCGTCAGTATTCATCAAAACGGTGAGCGGCGTGCGTTAACCAACTCAGACACGGACTACCAGTGTATAAAAACAACCGATCCCTTGTTTCATCACCTTTTTAATCGCGCCTCCACTTTTTAGCCTGTCACTTGCCTTTAATTACCTCTGGTACCCTAACACATTCTCTCTCTTCGAACCGAAAAGAGGAAGCTCTCGCATCGCTGTTTCTCCGTTGCTCGTGGCCGCTATGTCACAGGTAGTTCATATTACAATTCGTTCGATTTGTTTTTCTATCTTCTCAACTTATTTTTGAGTGCCTGTTGCCCTATTTGAACCCTAATGGAATGGATCTAAGTAGCTCCTCGGTATATTTTTATTCGATTCGATTGAATTTTCTTAGCTAGGGTTTTGTCGAAATCTCTATTTAATTATTACGTTCCGTTCCGTTATTTCTCGAAAGCGTTTTCTACATCGTCTTTTTACGAATTAAGCTGTCGATTTATGAATTTGTTGAAAAATTTTGTTCTTCCGCAATTTACTCTGCTTCGTAGATCGTCAATTTTTGTGCGCCATTTTAATATGTAAATGTTGCTATCTTATTTCATTGTTTCTCCATATATGTGTATGGGTTTATTTAGTGGCTTTGCATATGATTAACTGCGTTTTTTTTTTCTTTTGTATTTAGGTTGATAACAGAAACTCTTCTGCTGCCAAGCGCGCTAGAACTGATGGTATGCATTTTTTTTTGTTTTCTTTATTGCTGTAAGTAATTACCGCCTATTTGGAGTTCTTGAATGACTTCCCAGCTATGTATATATACTGAATTTTGTTGGATTTTCTTTTGCATGTCTCAGTATTGACCCGGTTGTACTAGTATAAGATGTTTAGTTTGCTTACATATACACTTGGAGCATACCATTCTGCAGTGGAGTAGACCCAAGATTAAATAATCACTATAGTCTAAATTTAATTTAATCAATGGTGTTTGTGATGAAAGTATCACGTACAATTTGATTGTTGTTGTTTTTGATTCCCAAATATGAATACTGAGAGGCTATTTCATCAACGAGACGATTGTATTGGTGATTTGATCTTTGCTAAAGCGCAATTGCATACTTAATAAATCCTGTTTCCGATGCGGTCTTTTAATGACTTGAGCGGTTCCACAAACATTCTGATAAATTAAACATATAAAGGAGGTGCTACTGTCTTTGATTCTTTCTATAAGGGAATGCATTCTGTGTTGTGCATGACTACTACTTATGTGTGCCGTGTTGTTATGTTGTATGAGACATTGAATATATTACTCCACAGGACCAAGATTTGATGTTTCTGATATTTTGGTTATGACATCGAGACTTGGTAATCAAATTCTTGGTAATTGTAGGTAGTCGGAGGGAAGATGATTGGACCTGTCCAAGCTGTGGCAATGTCAACTTTTCATTCAGGATGACTTGCAATATGCGTAATTGCACTCAACCCAGACCAGCTGATCATAACTCCGTAAGTCCTGAACTGTGTTTATGATATCTAGATTGATTTGATGCCTGATTTTTTCTTTAGAATGCACTTGTTGCAAGCATAAATTGATGGAGATAGTTTCTGTGCACATTATGATTTTGATTTATATTCTCATTGTTCAGATTGAGCCTGACAGGGTATTTTCTTTTAATTTCAAGAGTGCGGAATAGTGGAAGCACATATTAACATATTAGTTCTTAACCTGAAAAAACTGGTCAGAAGCAAGTGGATGTCAACTGGTCATGATTCTGTAATATGAAAGTTTCCTTTTGTTATTAAAACACACTTATTTTGTAAGCATTATTGGTCCAAGGGGATTGCATGATGGGTTAGTCCTCTTTCAGTGGAGCTAGAGGTCTGGGATTAATTCCTTTCACACCAACCTTGGAGAGGGATTAGGTTCAAGCTGTGTTTTTGCATGGAATGGGATGAGGTGGGGTATGTGCTAAGTTAAAAATAATGTAACTCTGGTCATGTTAAAGATTCATTTGCTTGCAGTAGCCTCTGATTTTGCCATACTTATTGCAGTTATCCATCTAATTTATGATAAGACTCAACTACATTTGTTGATCAAGTTTTTGCTTTGTGTCTTTTGTTGATTACTACTATTTGATTGATAACTACTGATTTTCCTGGTCTTTTTTATTTTTGTGGCTGCTTTTAACGTAGTTCTCTTAAACAATTTCTCAATGTGCAACAACATTTGTTTTTTCACAGAAACCTGCAGCAAAGCCCTTGCAAGCCCCACAGAATTACTCATCATCTGCTCCTTATGTTGGTTCTGGTGCACCCTCTTCTATGTATCTTGGCATGCCACCATATGGTTCTTCCCTCTTCAATGGGTCATCTATTCCGCCATACGATGTTCCATTTTCTGGGGGATCAGCCTATCATTACAACTATGGAAGTCGTCTCTCTGCTGGAAGCCCTTATCGACCGCTACATATGTCTGGACCACCTCCTTATTCTGGTGGTTCTATGATGGGAAATGGTTTTCCCTCGCACCTTTCCCTTTATTGTTTTTTGCTTTTCATTTTTCTGTCATAATATCTTGATAAGGTTCTTGTTCATGTTTGATTGTTGTTTTAATTATTTTTTTTTTCTGTAAGTATTTGCAATTTCTCGGTGTTCCCCCTGCTATTTCAATTTCTATCATATGCATACCTATACTTGGTCATATGTACCAATTGCAAACTGTTTAATATTATTCTTGGACAGTGCACGTTCATTTCAGTAGCTTGTGCACACTTGGATATGTCTTCTAGTTTAGAATTATTGAAGTGATCACTTTTTCACTTTCTTGCAGGTGGAATTTATGGCATGCCACCTCCCTTGATGGACCGATATGGCTTAGGTCTGCCAATGGGCCCTGCTGCTATGGTACTTTAAGATCTTGCCTCATATTATGATGATTTGATCTATTGCTATCTTTTGAAAATTGGACCAATGCACAGGACTCACGTTTGTTTTTCTCATGTGGTACAATATTAATGTCTGAGATTCTTATGGTAGTGTTTTATGCTTATGGAGTTGATAAATCTGGTGTATATCTGTTAATTCATATTAAATGAACTAACTATGTCTTTAGTAAATATATAGCCTGTCCTTTCAGTCTATCTTTCCTGGTCTTGTGTATTTGCTTGCATGGACATGCATCTAGAAGCTAGCAAAATATTAATTACATTTGGGAATTGATTATTCCAGCTATCTATAGGAAATGTTCCTTTCTTATATTCAGCTTTTGGTAGAGTTCTCTCTTTCATATCTGAGGTAAAATTTATGAGTGCACTTTCCTGCACAGGGTCCAAGACCTGGATTTTTCCCAGATGACAAATCTCATAAAAAGGGTGCAGGTCTGCAATATTTCTGCTACTTAAAAACAACCACCTTTTGCATTGCCCCGTGGCAACTTTGTTTGTTTACCTAATTTGATGTTTCGATTCTTCTGATCCTCCAGATGCAACACGTGATAATGACTGGACATGCCCGAAATGTGGAAATATCAACTTTTCTTTTAGGACTGTTTGTAACATGAGGAAATGTAATACACCAAAGCCCGGATCCCAGGTTTGTACCTCTTTCTCTGTTCTTTTAGGGTTAAACTGATATTTTTTTCAAATTATGCTCAAACTAAATTTTCAAATCTAAGTATTAGTGCACTATATTGTGTTTCTCTAATACTTATTTGCTTAATTAATCTTTGCATCATTGTTTTGTTTCTTTTGATGGGGTAATTATGCATGTTTTTTAAATCATCTAGTCTTTACTATTTGCTTTATTTTCTTGCAAATGCAGGCGGCGAAATCTGATAAAAATTCAAGTAAGTCCTCTTAAATCTGCAAACATGGTTATGGTCATTTGATAGGTTGACACTTATATGTTCTATGCCTCTCAGAACAAAAGATGCCCGAGGGTAGCTGGAAGTGTGAGAAATGTAACAACATAAACTATCCATTTAGAACCAAATGCAACAGACAGAATTGTGGAGCTGATAAACCCGCTGAGTCAAAGAAGTCCCTCTCACCAACTCCAGAAGAAAATGAGCAGGTCTGTTGTGTGGTACATTTCTTTTGTGTTCCAGTTTGTTGCTTGAAATTGTTGTTTTTATTAATCACATTTGTGCACATTAAAAACTTAATTAGAATTAAACTTCACAAACAATCTATTAGTATTTCACTGCAAAACATCACTTTCCCTCCCCTCTTCTCTTTGCCCCTGCAATTTCTCTTAGCCTCATGTTGATTAGATCTTGCAAAGCATCTTGTTAATTGTCTTTTGTTTTTCTCGTTTTCATCCATTGATTTACAATTGTCTACTGTTCCAGTGAGTACTAGGACATGTTTGAGGGTTGAGAAGGTCCAGGGTTTTCATCCAGCATTGCTCAATATGGGTGTCTGAAAGTCAGTCTTGTCGTCCTCATGTTGCAGCGGTTGTCGAGTTACTCTACCTTCTCATGATTCGTGTCAAGTTGTTGTATTAAATTCGATGGTATTTGTGGTCTTTATGGATCCTTTGTTACATAAAGTGTCAGCTAGCTTGTTCTGGCAAGATTCTACAGGTTGGTTCTGATTTCTATTAGTTAGGCATTGTACTTTTGGAAATCAACTCATCTGTTCTAGTATGTTGCCTTTAAACTTTAGATATGTTAGTGGCTTCTGAATCACTCTGGTTTTCATTTGGTATTGAATTGTCTACATAGCATTGAAGCATCATCGTCATACAGATGCTTCTTTCATATTTTGGAGTTCCGAACTTGCATGCCATAGGTCACATGTTATTTATAAAATTGGGGCTGGAAAATGCATCTGGTAAGTAGGCAGTTGCTTTACAATTATGCCAAGACATTTTCTTTCTCATTGTTTGACTGTGACATGGTGGGCACATCTTGGTATTTCTTGCAAGGATCTGGTTTTGTTGCCTTGAAAAGTTATTAGTGGCCTTGTGAAGGTAAGAATTTGTTTATCAATTGTTAAATCTGCTCCAATAATAAATTTGGAAGATTCGGCTGTTAGTCCCTTGCATGGTTTGTTTAGAGTGAAATACCGATGGTATAGAGCCATGCATTAAAGGCCATGTTTATATGTAGCTTCATTTATCATCATTAGCCCTTTATTTTTCTCCATTGTTAGCAGTTGGTAGTGAGTTATTGCATTTGTTGTGTGGTGGGGAGGATGATATGAGATTTATATGACGAATGCTCTAGTGGTTGAAGGTAGACAAATAATTAGATACATACTGGTCTGTAGTGCTGGGATTTATCCTCAAAATTTGTTGTTAGGTATGTTCACTAGTTTGGATGTCTAAATCCTGGGAACTGGCTCTGTGCATGGTGGATCCATCTGCATGCACGCAGCCAGTGGTGCCCGGGGTTTTAGTCATAGCCACTGGCAGGTGATTTTGTGAAATTTTTACCGTTTTTCAGATACTGCTGGTAACACAGTTTTATCAAATGAGTAATGGGCAATATAAGCAGAAAAAGATTAGCTGTAGTTGACTTGAAAGTTATAAATATTTATAATTTGGATTCAATTTGCTGTCACTGTAAATTTTAAATGTGTATATCACAATCAAAGTTGGTTATGAGCTGCAAGATGTGGTCGCAAGTAAGATCAAGAGATGTTATATACACCATGGAAGAAGTGTTTGTTTGCTCGCACCGAGGAAGCTTAGGTAGGACAGGATGGACTCACGACGAACTATTTGGACTCAAGAGTCAGATTAGTAGCCAATACCTAGAGCAGTTTAAATTGAGAGTTGAATTTAAAGAGCAATTAAAATTCATTTCATCATTGTATTTTGAAATTGATCTTAAATTGAGTTCGGATAAGAATTGTCCATTGCATGGTAACAATCGAAAAGGGCAAGCAATTTTCAACCGCGGAATGCGACTGGAATTTTAAATTTTGTAAAAATTTCTATAGGACAATTTAATATATTTTAATAGTAATGTATTAACATGAGATGGCGATGCAAGTATGCGTTGCCAAGTAGTTTATGAATTGCAAATATTCTATTAAATCCTATTTGGTACTAAGGTTTGAAGCACTAAAGTGTTGTAAATATTACAAGAAGTTAATTTGATTTACAACACCAATTGTCAAATTTTCATTATATATGTATATGTTATTAATTTTTATTTTATAATTATATATTTTTTTTTCCATAAAAGTAGTGGTTTAAAAAAGTTACCGGATCTCAATAGGACTTGAGGTATCATATTACTACGGCACTTTTTAAATGATAAAGAGTGCCACGAAACTGAATTATGTAACCAACAACGGTAACTACGTTGAGGAAACGTCCAAAAATGAGAAATCGTTAGCTAGGATCTAGACGTAACGTTGTGCGGTCACAGCTCCAGAAAAACAACTCTGGGAAAATTTTTCACAAGCCTCCCAAATTATCCAAAAACACATAAAACATGAACGGCATGCTAATCCACTTGATGGCATAAAAATTTGGAAACGTGTAATGCAAGCAAGCATGCCTTTCACACATTTTTCTTGAATAGTTGAAACAAGATAATGATCAAACATGAAAGACAGAAACTCTAAAGTATAAAAGTGGGAGAAGATAGGCTAGCAGACACAGCCTTTGATGGCACTGCCAAAATGGAATTACTGCCTCTGGAAAGTATCCGATCCTAAGACCTGAAAACTGAAGAATATATAGTTTTGACATCTTGCTTTCTAACCTGTCTAAATTTGCACTCTCTGAGCATTTGGCTCATGTACTTGGGGGAAAAAATAGATATAAAATAAGTACTTCATAACGTCTAGGATAAGATGTCTACAGAGTCACAACACTGGTAAGATTTAAGAATTCGACCAGAAAAGGAATAATACTAAAGCTCCATCAACCTTTGTTGTTTATAGCATGTATCTACTAAGACTTAATATAATAAGTTAAGACTGGTGGACAAGAAAACAGCTTCGTAGAACTTGTGGCGAATGATATCTGATATCTGGAAACTAGTTGGTTCCAGAAAGCGGCCACTATGAAAACTTCCTGGAGAGGTGATGAAACAAAGTCAGAAACTGAGGGCATTACAAGTAAAGGTTACAGACAAAACCTTTAAGCAGAGAATTCTAACAATGCAACTAATGAAAAAAGGAAACAAAAATAATTAGAAGTCTAGTCTAGCAAACACCTTTAGAAGGAATAAATAATCACCAAAAACTTTAGTTGAATGAAAAACACCAAGGAAAGAACATGTAAAGTTGGTTAGTTGTAAATAGAAAATAACTCACCTTAGCAAGTAAATTCTTAGGCTAAAGTGATTGATTGGCCATGAGCAATCAGTCCACAGTGGGATAAAAGTCACTCTCGTATGGTGCCCTGAACAGCTGGATCTCTTGAACATAATTTCCTGCATCTTGATGAAAAGATGAGGTATGCACTTGGAATTCAGAGGACAGTTTTCCAATTTGCCTGTATTCTGATGAAGCAAATGGAGAACCTCGGGCCATTGCAGGCATGACAGTGTGAGGTGGTATGTTTGTATGACTTGTACTCAAGGGGTGCTGCTGCGAAACCTTTTTTGGCTCACATATGCCCCAAGAAGTTTTTGACAGAAGAGAGAGAGCACAATGACGATCTTGTGTCGCACCCAGATCGAAAGAAATCATGGATTCTTCGGGACCTGCAAAATTAGACGCGGCATAAGTTCATGCATCTATTTATCTAGTGATTAACATGAAAGCTCAACTGCGCCTCAATTTTATTTACTTATATTTCAACCGTTTCTAAGCATGACGACTTCTGAAACCCAAACTTTCCTTTAGTTTGATATATCTTGAAAATTATTACACCAGTTACCTAGAGTTGCTTCAGTTTTTCCTAAGACGGTTGGCACTACTCTGCACCTGAGAAGTGCCTGCACTTCTGCTGATAGACACTAAAGTTCTCACTGTTGACTCTTTTTCCACCAGTCTCTTAGCTTAAGTGTCTCCTGTCATTTTCTTTTTCGAAGCAAAGAACAAAATCACGACAGGAAATTCCTTCTCTACCCCAACTTCTCTACTCTCCTAAGAGATTAGATTTTCTTGATTACTTCTAAATTTAAGTGAATTAATTAAGAAAAGATTTACCTTGGCACAATAACTTAAAGGTAATTTTGGAATCAATCAACCAACAATGTGCATATCGCTTCTTTTTACTGAAATAGTGCAGGTGAGGTTTACTTCTCAAATCTAGACACACATGCCTTCAATTTAACTTTGCATTTAATGCTCACGAACTTACAATATCACAGCAAACCGAATTCTAGTTTTTTATTATGCCAGCAAATGCAACTTGCAATTTCACAGCGAAGCAAATTCCAGGTTTTTATTATGCAAACAAAAGCTGTATTTGAAGAGTAGTGTGGTCTAAATAAATAGGTGGGTCTGAGGTTGGATTTTTCATTTTCTACAGTACAAGAAGAAAACTTTTTTTAAAAAAGGAGGCTCTCTTCCATTTGCAAAGCCTAAGTTTGAACCAAAGAAATGCCCACATTTCGATAGCCATTAAATTTTACAGATGCCAATAACTAATAAAAGGTAATTTTGGAATCAATCAACCATTATTCTTTGAAAAAATAAAAAAAATAAAATAAAAAGAGAAATTGGGTTGAGCTAAATCATCTGTCTCATGAATGGTGTCTGCCAACATTCTAACCTAGAAAGTCTAACTAAAGTCAGCTGTGACAACAAAATTTCGTTCTTTCTTCAACATATAGCATATGAAAACCTTTGTTTTCGTTCACGAGCATTGATGGGAATATAAAACATTATGCAGGCCATATTGGGAGGCCAAAGACTTCACATGTAAGGATAGTTGTAATTAGCCAGATAGTTGCCTCAAAAATCAAAATTTGAATGTGATGACCTCCTAATTAAAGCAAAACAAACCTTGGTCAAGAACCTCAGCCATAGTACTCTTGGCCTTGGAAAGCAAGAGCCCATTGGAATCATGACAATGAGCAGGGACCGAGTTCGGCGGCTGATTGCCATGTTGCAGAAGCACATCAGTGCCATCCCCTTTAGCTGACTTTGATGCACATCCTTTTGTTTGAGTGGACTTGGAGATGCAAGTTCCTTCCCAAGTGAAAGTTTCCCTAGGATTTTTGTGAACAAATGGGACACCATTCCAAACTAAAGTCATCTGTTGCTTCCCATCTGCACAGGTAGATTCAGATCATATCAAACTTCATGCAAGGGTATGGTGAAATACCATTACCAAAATTTTGGGTGGAAAGTTGAAACATAGTTGTTGGACTCAATTGTGGCGGCAGTTTGTTACAGAAAAAACTTGCACTTGTTGCAGAAAAACACTACTTGCATACAGAATAGACAAAGTAATTGGCTCTCAAAAAGTGAGCTGTTCCTCAAACTAAATGATTTGAAATTATTGAAATGTTTGGTTTAAAAATCATATTAAATAAATTCTCAACAGAAGGTCAAATTTATTTGACTCCTAACAATGACGTCTTACAAAAAAAAATGTATAAGTTTATCAGTGATTGGTTGAGAATCAATAATATTTCACGAATCTTTAATTTTTGCAATCATACGGCAGCTATGGTTTGTTAAAATTTTCAGTCATTAATTCCCCACCACTATATTAACATTGCAATTGTCTCTTTATATGGTTTATTAACTGCAAATATGAGTAGTACAGAAAACATAACGTGACATATAAAACTTCTATTAGCGAAGCAGTTTGACTTGAGAGCTTGAGTTAAAATTAAACTTTCCGCAAAATTATTGTAAACGCAATTCATTTCAGAGTTTGTGAGAAATTAAGAAGCCTATATCATGATCGCTGTTTGATATTTAAAAAGTTGGTGCAGTTGAGCTCCACAATAGCTGCAAAAAGGAATGTGAAATCTGAGTTTAAAACCAGTACCATAGGGCGAGGAAGACAGCCTTGTTGGATTCAATCGGGCTGCTTCTGACTGTGATTTTCGGCGCCTAGCATTGTGATCAGAAAGACGCCTACGACAGCTCCGCTTCTTTTCATCAAACTCTGATAGACCATGGAACCTTTGACATCACAGTGAAAGTGAAAATCAGATCAAATATCAAATTTCATCAGAATGAGGCAGAAGGATTTCAAGCAATTTCTAGTACAACAAATTTTGAATAAAGAGAGATGAGAGCATTAATCAAGATATTCCTATGCAGCGGAACAAGCACAAAAAGAAATCCTTTGCAGGTTTTATTGTTATCCATCAAACAATATGCAAAGGATAGAAGCTTTACCTGCTGCACTGTTGACAGAACCGACGTTCCAGACCACCAACAATGACCTTTGGGCTCTTCGAATGATTTTCACAAACTCTATGTTTGCGATGGTAATCTTTAGCTGATGAAAGGTCGAGGCCACAGCCTTCAACTTGGCAGAGTGCAGCCTGTGTGGTCTGGGGATTGGACCTGGATCTTTTTGCTGAAGTAGAATATGATCCACGAACTGCAGGAAAAGATGAATTCTTACCATTGCCTCCAGCAGAAATGTCTTCAAAGTACATTCGTTTACCGAGCTTTAAACCAAGCAATGGTTCACCAGATCCAACTGAAGCTTCAAGTGTTGGGGAACCACCAGTTGGCTCAGCCTTGGCAAATTCTTTCTTTAAGTCAAAATCTTCAAGAACATCATCGGAAGCCTCCAACCTCAGTTTTGATGTTTTTGTTTCCCCCATTGATGATGAATTATTGGAAGCTGATTTTGAGCACTTTGACAAAGAAGCAAGTCCCAAATCAGAAATGGAACCACCACTGCCATCACCACCACCTGATGAAAAGAAAGACGCAGAGTCGATTCCCCCATCTCCATCAATTTCCCACTCCATTTGTTGCACCTTCCTTGGATTTTCAGCAGCTGTTGCATTGAACATGATAAGGTTATCCCAGTCCCACGGTAAGGGGTTTTTTGCATTCCACTCCATCATTGAACTCATAGCTTTACTTCACAGTTAGATATTCTTCTCCATATAAGGCAATAGCAATTGAAGCATCGGACCCTGAACATCAAAAACATCAGAGCATGCATGAATAATCAGGAAAAGACAGGAAGAAATTTGGATTGACATCAGGAAAGAATTCAATAATCTGTTATGCAGCAGATAACGCAGAGCATACATCAACATCAAATCTCACATCAACAAAAGGCAGACTATATATTTTCTGAGATTCAGATGATTACTTATATGACCAAGAGGCAAATCTTTGATCCCCTTAAATAGAACTCCGCTTGTTACCCAAATTTGAACAAGACAGTTAGACAGAAGAAGCTTAAATCTACCTAACATTACATACAAAGTCTGCACAGAAAGCATCAGAAATATCTGCATAAACGAGTGAAAAATAGCATCCTAGTAAATACAAAACACATCTCAGCCCAAGGAAGTCTCTTGAACATCTTCATCCGCATTCTTGTAAACTCAATTAATTAAATAAAGATCTCCAGCTAACATCGAACTAAGCGGGTAAATTCCAGACCTGGAGAAACCCAAACAATAACCATGTCTAAGACAAAGAAGATTTATAAGGAGAGTAATTGCTAATCACCACCAACCAGTTTTATAAGGACAGTAATTGGCCCCCAAAGCTCCTGCAACTGTTGCAGTGATTTCTACTCTAAAATCCAGTCAAATTCCTAAAACTTACATTGTAAGTGCAACATTACTTCAAAAACTTATCTTCATCTTAAATTAACCATCATCGCTTCTGGAAAAAAAAGCATCATGACTCGAGATTCAAGTCCTCTTCTCTCTCTGCAATTATTAATTCCCACAAACTGTAACTGTTTTGGATAGGAGTTTTTCACTTGAACCTCAATAATTCTCTCTCATCATAAGACCTATTGAATGAGACCCCACACCAACTGTTTCGAAAATGAACTAAAGCCCCAATGCCCCCATCAAACCAGGTCATCAACCGAAGCTACTGTTGAAAGAAAAAATACAAAATAATCTCTGCCGTATATGGCCAATTCCAACGACCTCTTTTCTTAATGAATGATCAAAAAGACTGAATACCCAATCAACAGACACCATCAATCCGAACTAAGCTCTACAACTTCCTTAAAGAAAACCCATGGGGAAAAAAAAATAAAAAAGAGAGAAGAAGAAGAAGAAGAATTGGCAACAGATCAAGTTAGATTTTTTAATATCTGTTACTTTTCAATATCAGAAATGAAAATTCATATAAACACACAAACATGACAAAGTTTCAAGAAAAATGACTTTTCTCATTTTTAGGGTTTCCTGCATTTCCACAGTCTCAACAGCAAAGAGAAGGTAGAAAGTTTTTAAAAATAAATGAATAAAGATTTTCCGGGAAAAATTATCAGGTTGCAAATACGAGGTCATTTTTGGGTATGATTTTGCTAAGAAAAGAAATGGGAAGGAAATGAAAAGAAAGAAAAAGGATCTTTTTTTTATCATTTTGACCATCTTACTTAGTTTCCTTTTATGAAGCGCAGACAAACAGAGAAAGCAAAAAAAACCAGTAACTGCAGCTCGCTCAGGCCCCTGTTTCTCCAAATTTAGGAGGATATTTTTGAGCTTCACTTGTTGCCTCCCCTTGAGCTATACCTCTCATTATTACTTTCTTCTTTTAACTACAATCATTTCACGCCAAAAAGAAACCACTTCACGCAAATCCCAAGGTGGGATCTTTTCTTTTTTAACAGTCAGTGAGTGAGTAAGTAAGTAAGTAGACTGACTACTGATTGGAATTGGAAGCCAGCCAAAAACCAAAATTCAAAAATTAAAAATATATACGTATATTAACAAGAAAAAATGTTACCTGAAGAAGTTGGAGAGTGAACCCAAGTGAGAGCTACCAGGCTGGAGAGAGAGAGAGAGAGAGAGATTGGATTAGAGCATTATAATAACAATGGAACTATATACTAGAAGATGCGGATGGATGAATGGATGGATGGTGGGGGGCTTTTGAATCAAGTCATCTCATAAGAGCTTCAAAAAAAAAAAATCATTTCATAAATAATAATAATAATAATAATAATAATAAAAGGGACACTTGCAGAGACCATTTGCTTCTCAGCCTCACACACTTTTCACAATCACTGCATTCCTCCTCCTCTTTTTTTTTTTTTTTTTTTTTCTTTCTTTTTTGGACGGTTGGTTTTTCGTTCGATGCCAAAAAACAAACGGCACTTACTTGTCAGAACAGGACACACAAGGATTTGATGCCCGGCTCGGGCTGAGTCGACTCGCTCCTCCACTCCGACTATGTTGACTGTACATATTTGGTCAACTTGATCACTCTCCCTCTCTCGCTCTCTCTTTCTTTCTTTCTTTATGAAATTTTTCTTTATTTTTTTTTCAGTTGTTTTTTCTTACAATCCTGATGATAAAAAATATCTTCTGCCCTTCATTCCTGCATGAATGTGGTCATTATTCTAATTTTGTATTACGGCATTACTCTCTCTCTCTCTCTCTCTCAAATTCAAACTGTCTTTTCACTTTTGTGAATTATTATTGATTTCCATTAGATATGTACAATTAAGAAACAAACTCCGTATGTAATTAATTTTATATAGCTTTCAATGTGTCACTCGTTCGTAATACTATAAAATTATAGGTAAAATATATTGCAATATATATATAATGAGGTAACTTGGGTGTGTACGTCTTTTTTCCATTAAATTTTTTGTCACATGTATATTTATTAATTAAAAAGTATTCTATTCTATATGGCTAAAGTAAGGATGAAGGCCCTCTTATGAGTTGCGATAAGAAGTTCCTATTTTTCAAATAAGTCGCTTTATTGTTGATAAATCATCCTTGATCGATCATTATTCAACCTATGTCTTTAACAAATTACACATGATATGACATCATCAAAACGGAGTGATAATTTATCATATTGTTTTATTTCCACGTGGTGATTTGTATGAATGGTCTAGGCAAACCTTTAGATTAATTAATGGCTATTTCAAGATAGAAAATTTTATCAAAGTTTTGACATAAATCAAATAAAATATATAGTATCCTTTAAATTTTAATGAGTAAAATCAATCGAACGTTCAGGAAAATCTTTGACAACAAAATCCTCGCGTCAATTTAGTACTCCAAGAGAAGAGAGCTTTAATAAAGTTTTGTGTTTTTTATATTTATTTCTCTTCATCTTGAATTTTGGGAAGGTTTTGAGCCTCAAAATGTGGGAAGTACCTTTTTTTTTCTTTTTTTTTTAACAGTCAAAAGGAAACATTCATTCATTCATTCATTCATTCATTTGTTTAATTTTAATTTCAAAATTAACAGTAAAATGGATCTGACTTCTGAGATACTAAATGTCTAAATCTAAACATTATGTTAATTTATTTATTGAAATCAAGCATGACAACAACAGTGGGCTGACTAGTTGACGTTAATTATGATACACTAACAAAATGAATGCAAGCTCTAATTGTTGGGATAATAATTAACAATAATAATAACAGCAACATCATGGAATATCATCACCATGATCGGAATCATAAAAAGAAAATTCCAATAATAATAGCATCAACATGGGAAATGATAAAAAGGCATAAATAATAAAGTTGAGTATCAGGATTAGACGATTTGTTGAGAGATGCGTGGACAGTGAAATGTGGGTCATTCACTCGTAACAGATATTGTAAAGTAAAATAAGGATAAATTTATTAATTTGGCCACCAACTTGTTCATATTAAAATAAATTTAAATGGTGGACCGAAGTTGGCACTATGTTAATTTAATCAGCTTTGAAATTATTAATTGAAACTTCGAGATCTCATGCTTGTGATTAACGCAGGAGACCCACGTGAGGGCTGAAGAATTAGGCAATATCCAACAAAATCACCTCGCCTTTACCAGGCAGCCACTAGCTTTTAGTTTTTGACTCCCTTTCTTTCATGAAATATGACCAGCTATAGCCATGGCCTATGAAAAATGCTTGGCAGAATGAAGGGTGAGAGAAATAAAGATTAAAGAGAAGAGAGAAAGTGGGTGGGTAAAGAAAGAGAAGGTAAAATTCTCTCACCCTTCTCTCCCCTAGCATTGCTCGTAGCCTATAGTTAAAAAATAAAGAGACTCGCCAAATCAGAGTTTTAGTTCGACGGTGGTTATAGTGTAAGAATATTAAATTTAAAGTGGTCATAACATAATAACTATATTTTTAAAGTCAAAATATAAAATTTACATAAAATATAGGTTTAATTTAACTAAAATCCTAGCATTCATTTTTTTTTTAATATTCTTGATATATTGGAGGGATATATATTTTATTCTAAATACGGGAAGATATATAGACTTCTACTTAAGAGGAGATTCGAGTCCTAGCTGCTGGGACTCAAACCCATGCACCCAAAGTAATTAGGTGCACGAGTGGCTACGCTAGCATTCTTTTTTACTTTGGTTTTCTTCAACCTTGACTCGGGTTGTTGGGAAAAGATCTCATTGTGATGGAGGAGAGTTTGAGTTATCACAGAAAACTCATCCCTCTCTCGTAATTATTTATAAGCTTGGATAAATTTCAAGTAGGTGTAAATTCTCAAATTATCTTATAATAATAACAACAACATAATTAAGGGAGAGTGAGAGAAGCAGCAAATATAATAGCTCCAAGTATTTAGTGTCTTTTCAAATTATCAAAGGACACAAAGTTAACATACAGAGTGATGAATGCCATGCATCCCTAGTGATCAAAGGGGAGAAAATTAATAAGCTGTCCGTATCAAATTTCAATTTTGCATCTTCTCAATCATCTTGTCTTTGAGAATCCTTCTCATTATTTTCCCAGAGTGAGACTTTGGGATGCCATCCACAAAGTGCAAGACTCTCACTTTCTTATAAGTTGCAACGTTAGAGGCCACAAACTCCATAATATCATCTTCACTTTCTTCGGCATTCGGGTTCATCACAACACAAGCAGCCGGGATTTCCCCTGCTTCTTCATCAGGCAGCCTGCAAAATTACATAAAAAGCACATTTTTGCAATTTAGTTTGCATTAGTCTAAACTTCAAACGATAATAACACTTACGACACAACCGCAGCATCTTCAACTGAGGGATGAGTTAAAAGGATAGCTTCAAGCTCAGCTGGGGCTACCTGTTAACCGAAACCATCATTTTATTTAGCCACATTTATTACATTAAATAAAATAAATTCCAGGGCCCTTTCTTCCATTGCAATTAAATAATTGTGGTCCTATACTTTCTTTTGCCACACTATATGTTAAAAAGAAATTAAGCCAAGGGAAACTGCAACTTTTGGTCTTACTTGAAACCCTTTGTACTTGATTAACTCTTTGATGCGATCAACAATAAAAATATCTCCGTCATCATCTATGTATCCAATGTCACCAGTATGTAGCCACCCATTCTTGTCAATGGTCCTAGCAGTTTCCTCTTCATTGTTATAGTAACCTGTTTAAGAGATTTTAACATTGACCAATGTCATGATCTGAGCTTAACATTCATCATAAACAGAAATTATGTGGTCATATGATTCGATGAAAATAATATCTTGTACCTTGCATTACACATTGACTTCTGACGCAAAGCTCACCAGGAGTGTTACTGGGGAGAGATTTACCGGTTTCAGGATCAATGAACTTCACTTCTAAATTTGGGAGAATGAATCCCACCGAGTTTTTCTTTGGGGCGCCATTGGGATTTCCAGGGTCTCCATATGTGAGTGTGATGCAACTGTGCTCAGTCAGTCCGTAGGCCTAGTGACAATGCATAAGTGCTTAATTATAACTAAGGCGCGTTAGAGAGTGTTTTTGTAATAAGTACTTCTTCAGAAAGTAGGGTCGTTGAGCTAAATTACCTCTTGGACTTGGACACTGGGGAATTTCTTCTCGAAGGAAGAGAGGAGTTCAGGGGCGAGTGGAGCAGCAGCAGTCATAACTGCTCTAAGCTGAAGTTTACTAAGATCAAATTCATCAACAATAGGATCCTTAACCAGGGACAAGATAATTGGGGGCACAATTGGTGCAAATGTGACCTCATGTGTGATCAATGCATTCAAAAATGTCCTAAGTTCAAACCTATTCATCATCACAACTTTGCCCTTGTTCCTCAATGTGGCACAACAAATTCCAGTGATCCCATATATGTGAAAGAAAGGAATCAGGCCAAGTGTGGTCACTTGGCCTATCATTTCAGGGACTACACTGAAGAGTGTGGAGCATAGATTTGCTACCAAATTTCTGTGTGTTAGCATCACACCTTTCGAAATCCCTGTGGTGCCTGATGAAAATGGAAGTGCACACAGATCAGTTTGCTTTACATCATCATCATTGGCAAAGTTGTTGCCTGCTCTGTCAGCTGCTTCAAGAAGCTCGCTCCAATTTATGGCACTTTCAATGCGTTCTTCACCAAGTACAATTATTGGTAGCCCCAGGCCTTTTACCTGAATAAATGTGATTTTGGTACTATTAGAATCTACAAAGTGCTCTTAAAACTCTCTCTAATAACAATATAATTGAGATTAATAGTAGTATCACCTTTTCATAAATTGGTGCATATGATACAATCAACTTAGCATCAGCAGCATCTACTTGCTTCTTAAGTTCAGAAGCATGTGCTGTTGGATTAGCGCCCGAAAAGACACCACCAGCAGCCATGATCCCAAGTGCAACAATGCCATACTCAGCAATATTAGGTAGCACTACAATCACAACTTGTCCCTTTCTCAACCCAAGAGACCTCAAAGCCTTTGCAAATCTTCTGGTGTCCCTTGCCACTTGAGCATAAGTATATGCTTTTCCACTCACAGCTTCCACAAATGCCACCTTGTCTGCGTACAAATCAGCATCTTTGAGCACGAAATCAGGCAGCGTCACGTTTTCAGGCACTGGCACTGCGGGATGTCTGCCACGGAAGATGTGCTCTTCATCATGTGCTACTGCTAATGGCACGGGAACTGAGTATGACTTGGGCATTGCCATGGTGGAAATGTGAATGAGATGTGAAGATTTGTCTTCAGATTTAAAGGGAGGTGAAATCGTTTGTACATTGATGATCACATCTTGTGCATGGGACTAATGGTTGGTGGCGGTTCGTTGAATCATTGTTTGAGTCAAGGGCTAACAACATTGTTTCTACAATTAGATGTAGAAACCAACTCAAAACTCTGAAAATATATTTGAGAATTCTCTGTATTTGATGAATGCAGTAACAACGTTCTTTGCATGTGAAATGTTATTTTGGATTCTGTTTTTGTCCTTGAACCAATTGTGACTCTTTATGTATCTTGAAAATATAGTGTTAACGGTAACAACTTGGAAAAGAATACAAGATTATCTCAAACAGAGCATTTCATTTTTGCTAAGCTTTCATAAACGCAAGTAGTACAAAATTTAACAATTTGTACAACGTGTCCTAATATTTTTAAGTTCGTTTTACGACATAAAATGACAATATGTACGAGAAATCGTAAAATTTTTACTCTGGAATATAAAATATAAGACGGATCGTACACAAATTAAATGTAAATATTGCATCATAATAAAAACAACTACTGCATGGACTGGACTTCATAACATCTTTTTTGGGCTGAGAAAGGGCCCAAAGTTATGATAGCCAGACTGACGTCATATGGTTCAGTTCAAATTGAACTAAATCCCACATCGTCTAGTTGCGCTCCTCTCAGAGTCTTAATATAAGGATAACCATCAGGCACGATTGTCTCTTCGGAGACATCCGATAAAATTGGAACGATACAGAGAAGATTAGCATGGCCCCTGCGCAAGGATGACACGCACAAATCGAGAAATGGTCCAAATTTTTTTTTTCCCCAATTTCGTTGTTTCTTCTATTTGATGTGAGACTGTTGCTCATCTGCCTTAAGAACGATGTTGAATTCCTGCAATGTTTCTTCAAAATTTTGGCTGCATATAATTCTTTGTTTCTTCTATTTGATGTGATAGTGTGGGCATATTTTATGGTTCATGGTTGTTGTCATAAAGCGTTTGATACACTTAAATTTTCAAGCAACATGCAAATCCCACATCGCCTGAACAGATCGATACGAGTAGAGGCAGTTAACCAGAGCAAACCAGATTTGCCCTCTCTGCTACTTTTCCTTCATTATTATTGGATTGTCATCACAAACTTCTTGAGTAATTATGTGTCCTCAGCTGACTCACTCTTGTGCCTTTTTTGTTCATAATAAACTACAAAGAATGCATCTTTCCTCTTTAATTTGCTGTTCACTCTCACTTTCTCTTGATAATTGATACACAAAGTATACAGTGTTGAATGCATGCGCCCATGAGGATTTGATTCCCGCAAGACCCAGCAACCGCTGAATGTATCTCCTGTTTCATGCTACAGAAATAAAATTTTGCTTTTAAGTTTGGTATCATAATCAAGGAGAAAATTAGTATTTGCAATTTCTAAGAATATGTTTATTATGGTTATTTTGCTAAGTGCTAAATAGAAATTTTCTTTGTTGCTGTTAGCTTGCATTAGCAATGTGCTGAATGGAACAAGATTTTGGCCTACATGAAGATCAGAGTTGGTGCGCTTCTAAATTTCCTCCCCACCTCAATTCGTAATCTATGAATCTATGATACAGAGAGAATTGGAGACCTGTGGCTGCCTGTAATCATCAAGGATTCTATATAACAAATTGTGCTATGTCGATATACAATTTTATAAAGCCATCAGTCCAAAGACTGCAATCCATGGAGAGACTGATACGGGCTGCGATCTGGCCCATTACTGGGCTTTGAAATTCAAATTGGATCTGAATTGCATGGCTTCTACTGTATATGTTGGCATTTTGCACAGCATGTTTTTGCTTTTGTTGCCGCATTCGAATCATGTCAACTGAACAATCCAATGCAGTACCACGACCCACGAAGAAGAAAATAGAACCAAAATCAAAATCAGAACAAGATTCAAAAAGCTATCAGAAACATCACACGAGTAAAAGGAGAGAATCCACCATGATAACGCTGATGATGATGATGATCATAATGAATCATGATGGTAGATCAAATTATATAGAATTACCCGCTCCTAAAATCAATTCAAAGCTTTGTCTTCCCTAGACCAAATGAAATGATTACACACCGCATCACATCATCTTGGTCTTCACAAAACCTAATCATCATAAATTACACCCTCCCTACTAACCTTAACTTTAGCCTCCCTATATCATCATTACTCTTTACCTTTCCAAATTCTCCCAACTCTCTCTCCACCCACCTCTCAAATTACATTTTAAACCATCTATTCCTCTTATAAATAAACCTTCTCTGTCAATAAGTTTATCTTTTGTAAATTATATATATATAAAAAAAAAATTTAAAAAAATCAATAACACTATGCTTACTAATTATTATAAATTGACGCAGCACCATTATATATTGTTGCGGGTTAATTGCTTTCTTTTCTTATATTGTAATTTCACTCTCATATAGATATAGTAATTTATAAGAAAACAACATGCAAGTCACATTTTGTGTTACTGAGAAAAAGTGATCATGTGATTTTACTTCATATTCATCAACTTATTCTCTAATAATCATGTCAAGAAATTGAAGCTAACCTAAAATCTATATAGCTTACATTTCACTGAATTCTCATTTTCACAATCATGACCAAAAGCAAGATTGAATCTAAAGTTTAGACAATGAAGCGAATGCTTCAAGCTCTGCGTTGAAGCAAACATAAATAATGGATTAGTTACATTTATATGCCGTAAAAATGTATATATGGTTTATTGGATCATTTTGCCACACGACTCCGAGGTTGAGGCTGGATGCGACAGTTTACCTGTAACTGTTTATTAGGTAACAGTAACACACGACCGAATCGTTAAGAGTTAGATCATGGAAACTTTCAAGTCACTACACCGTCACCAATTTGTTCGGGAAGGTCAAATTGCACCAACCCATCTGTCCACCAACCAGTTTTCTCTAAAATTTCCAAGTAATTGGAATAGAATATTTGATCCACTAATATTTTGTTATTGCAGATTTTACTATATTTATTGTCACTGTGCCTGCTGCGTGGCAGGCCAACCCACAGGATTTATGTATGCTCTTGATTGCTATTTGGCTGTGCGTGTTCAAAACACTTATGATGGTTTTGGTCATAATATAGCATAGGTGGGCAAGAGGTTGATGATTCATGATTGTACTCATTTCAATCCCTGGTGGGTTTTTTATCCCGAAATTTCTTATTCGTTTGGTTCCGTTCGAATCTTGTTTTGTTTTATAACTTGTGTTTTGCAATTTGCTATATATTGGTAGGGTTAATATTATTTGGGTGACAGATGCTTCGATAAATTATAAAAAAGTGATAGACATTTTAAAAATATACAAATCGGTGATAAACCGTTAATTTTAATGGAAATAATAAAATAATTATAAAATAATATTTTTGCCTCTATAATTAGTTATAAATGATGTTTTTACCCCTATAATTAGTGATAAAATGACATTTCTATCTCCATAATTAATTATTTTTATTTTTTAAATAGAAAGATATATTAAAAATGACTTTTTTTTTGTTAAAACAGACGATTTTTTTTTTTTAAAAAATTCTTGTTGAATCATAATTTTCTTATTAAAAATTATATAAAAAATTTGTTTGATTTAACAAAAAAAAACCGTTAATTAAACTTACATGTAATTTTTTTTATATATTTTTCTATTTAAAAATAAAAATAAATGAGTAAGGGCATAAATATCATTTTGTAACTAATTGTAGGGGCAGAAACGTTATTTTATAATTATTTACTGTTATCGTTAAAAATAACGGTTTGTCACCAATCTGCGTATTTTTAATATATCTATCACTTTTTTATAATTTATCTAAATATGTGTCACTCAGGTGATATTAATCCTATATTGATACTATCTATCTAGACTCTAGTGGTTGTAATTTGGTCAATATCAATCGGACCTTATTTTTTTTATCCAAAAACTATCTTATAATATGTCATTTCATTTGGACTCTAGAAGGACCTTCCTTTAAAAGCACTTCTATCATTTCAACATTAATCGGGTGATAAATCACATGCTTTTCTTTCCACACATAGGTATTGAGATTTTAATCTAATAATTTAGAGATACGTTCGACCTCTTTTAAGACCAAGAATTGTAAATTAGATTGCACAATAAAAAAAATCAATTTGAATTAGAAATTTTTTTTCCCAATTATTTGAAGGTAGATTTGCCTCTTGTAAGCCTTGAAATTTTAATTTTATTATATTATAGGCAGATTTATAATAGATTTCTAATTATAAATTAGTAGGGCCAGACAATTTATAAAACACAATTATAGAACTCAATTGTGTTTGTATTTTATCTAATAATGTTACTGTTATCAAAGAAATAATGAATAATGCTAGTTCTTTTTTTTGGTTGGAAATAATAATAATAATAATAGGTGAATGGAGGGGGCACAATTGAGAATTGAGAATTGAGGGCAAGGGTGGTCAAGTAGGTACTTCCGTAATTCTAACAAAATCATGATAAATGGAAAAGTGGTGGGACAATCATGCCGTGTGCGTGGAAGTGGAATGAACCATGAAGAACGAGGAAGAAAAGAGCCTTGAGATAAGTAATCGCAGCCGTTGATCTTTGGAAAGTTTAGTGGATTCAAAAAGGGCATTTGGTGTTCTTGACCATTATGAGCCCCGCGTTCACACACGTGGAATTCCGGTCAAGTAAATATTCCATTTTTCCACCTTGCAGAGGGAATCGTATGCCCCCACCACTCATCCTTTTACATAAATACCCTTCCCTAATTCAAATTGAAATTTTTTAGTTTTAAACTCCAATAATAAAAGGCTAATAAATTCCCAAAAAAATGCTAAGGACGATGGCAATTCGGGAAGACAGAATTTGGTAGCCCGTAGCCGTAAATATCAGAGTAGGGGTATTATTATAACAAGGACGAAGTAGCGTGCGGGTAAGAAGGAAGAAATAGCAAGAAATGATTGTAATGGGCCAGCTGACGTGGAAAAAGACGAGTGGGTAAAGAAGGCAGGCAGCAATAAGAGAGAGAACACAAACAAACACCCAAACACCAACACAGTACGCAGAGAGAGAGAGAAAGAAAGAGGGGCGGGGGTGGGATGGGGCGTGGTGAAGTGTAGTGTAGTGTGGGTTTTTGGCTTTCCGTCCGTCGAGTCCGGGGCATGGGAGAGCTGGCCATGCTTAGGCAGCTCATCGGTCAGCTTCAGCAGTTCCTCCAACTCTACGGTTCTTTTCCTCCTCATAATACCACTTCATATTTCCTCTATTTTCACTCTCATCAACATCAACAACTCCTTGAAGAACAAACGCACCAGCTTAACAGGTGTCTCTCCTTTCTCCCTCTAGATCTCTTTCAATTTTCGATCTTCTTTTTCTAATTTCTCTGTTATTGATTTCATTTTATTTTTAATTTTTAACTTTTTCACGCGTTGTGTTGTATGATCCGTTTTTATTTTTGTTTGTCGGTTAATTAAGCTTGGTGGTTTTAGGTTTTATTTCTTCATGTGATTGTAACTGGAAAATTTTATTTTCATTGTTTGCACTTGCAGAATTGATGTCCTCTTTTTTCTTTTCTTTTCTTTTTTTGCGTTAATTAATTGATTTCTAGCACTTGTCATCATCCATTGTGTTTTTCTTCTTCATTCTACTTCTATGTATTTGACAAATTCACGGCAATCCTTTAACTTTGTTGGTGGTTTCGTTCTAGATATATCACATTCCTGATTCTTTACACCAACTTATGATGGTAGGTACTAGGTACTAGCTAGTAAATGCACATTTCATTTCTTTTCTTTTCTTTTTTTCTTTTTTTTTTTAAAATTAATTTATAGATTTATAGCCCTGTTATGGCTTATGGCTCCTTGGATAGCGTTCTACGCAGAGTGCAATCATTTGTTCCCTTTCCCTTTGGACAGAAGGGTTTAAATGTGAAGTATGCTTTACTTACTGTTTGCATGTAAACTTCACTATAGGTTATGCAGCGCAGCTCCCCCAAGCGGGCCCATACTCACTTGTGATAAACTTGCAGGAACATGCACATTTGTCCCTGTGATCAAATGTGTGTGTTCCCTTCAGTTTGTAGTCGATGAATTACTGATGCTTCTAATTCCAAGATTCTCTCTTGTTTTATGACTGTAGTACTTAATTATATTTATAAGTTCGTGTCCATGATAGTCAAAGTGAAGTGCGAGGTCAGTTTCCTTTTGACATTTACGCTTGTCTCTTTGAGCCAGACTATGTATTTCTGGCACTGTCATCATAGGTGGGGATAGACATGTTTACAATCATAAGAATGTAATCAGTAACACATATTTTTACAATCATAAGAATGTAATCATGTAGTTGGTCAGTTTTATTCAGTTGATGCAAACTTTGATGATTAGTGTCATAATGTGCTTAATACTTTGATATAACTAAGTCCAAGGTTTAGACCTTCTTACCTGAATTGTTGTCGCCTTTTGAATTTGTAGAAACACAGAATTTCTTGAAGTGCCTGAAGTTCATGATCAAAATAAAATTTGTATTTGAAATAGCATGTCTCAGGGCCACAAAACCTTTTGTTAATGCATTCATCTCTTTCAGTCTGTTCATGTAAGAAATGTGACTTAGAGATGACGGTTTTGAACTTGAAGCCCAACCTGCAAAGGTGTTAGACGCTCAACTTCCAAGACTAGCATTTCTTTAGCATTGCTTACTGCCATTCGGAAAGTTCGTGAGGTGCTGCTGTTTTTTTTTTTCTTTTTATTTACTAATAAAGGTTTATTCAGTTTGAATATCGATTTCTAATTTTTCACATGTCATGGCTAGTGTCAAACAGACAAATTTTGTTGTGTGGAAGCAATAACTGTGAATGGTTAGTTTATCAACCTCTAGAGTACTTAAAATAATGGCTTCTTGTTGGTGTGATTTTTTGGAGCAAACCAACAGTGAGACTCACCAAGTGTCCTGGGAAAATTCTGTTAAGGCTAGTTTAGACTTGGGTTAATGCAGTTTCAGATTTCTTTCTTATAAAAATTTAAACGTGAAAGAATTTTGCTTATTATTATAACCTTAAAACTAATTATAGGCTATCACACAATATCTTTTGGTATGATGGTATTTTCAGTTGAGAGTTACAGTTAGCTTGTTCAAATTTTGTGGACAGCTTTCTCGCTTAATGTAAATATCTCTTTCTATTAATTCATTCACGGTCTCTTATGAAAAGGAAAGAAGTTACCAAAAAGCAACAGCCTACAAGAATTTTCCTGGTTAAAGTCAGGAATTTTTTTTTTTAACTACTTTCTGCTATTGTATGGGCTTAACTGTCAGAATTTGGAATTGAGTAGATCTGCTGTTTAATAAATAAGATGGTAAATTATACACTTCCTTGACCTTGTGTACTTACATAAATGACAACTCGATGTGTAAATCTGAAGGAAATAATCTAAAATCCTTCAGTTTAACATTCTAAATCTGATGAATTAGGGTGAGGCATTTGCAACGCTTGATAAATGTGTACATTTTTTCCTACATTTGTGCACAATTGTTGTATGCATGAGAAATAGTTACAGAAAAGTACCTTTTAGCAAATAAGAAGTAACTGTTACTTGTTTTTGCGCAGATGGTGCTTGCCCAAAGACGATGACGGTGCTGCGGATGATTATTACGGTCTTGTGATGGCAGCTGGAAAATCTGGAAGCTGTAAGATGTTGGAACCTGTCAAACCTCCTCCTTCCAAGAGATCTCGAAAAGAGCGGAACCGAGGAAAATTAGCTGGATCCACCAATACAGCTGAGGCTATGGAACAAGAAATTTGGAAAGAGTTCCCAGAAGACCTTTACGAAGCTGTCATTGCTCGACTTCCTATTGCCACCTTTTTTCGCTTCCGCTCAGTTTGCCAGAAATGGAATTCCTTACTGAAATCACATAGTTTCTCTCAGCATTGTGCCCAAGTCCCACAAGGCAATCCCTGGTTTTATACCATCACTCATGAAAATGTGAATTCTGGAGCCATGTATGATCCTTCCCTAAAGAAATGGCACCATCCCACTATATCTTTTCTGCCTACGAAGATGATCATCTTGCCAGTTGCTTCAGCTGGGGGTCTAGTTTGCTTTCTTGACATTGGTCATCGGAACTTCTATGTATGCAACCCTTTAACTCAATCATTAAAAGAGTTGCCAGCTAGGTCGGTTAAGGTCTGGTCCCGTGTTGCTGTGGGGATGACTTTGAATGGAAATTCAACCAGTAGTGGTTACAAGATTTTATGGGTCGGATGTGATGGCGAGTATGAAATCTATGACTCGCTAAGGAACTCTTGGACACGACCCGGAAGCATGCCCTCAAACATAAAGCTACCACTATCATTGAACTTCCGTTCACAAGCTGTTTCAGTTGACAGCATACTTTATTTCATGCGTTCAGACCCTGAAGGGATTGTGTCCTACGATATGGTTACTGGGGTTTGGAAGCAGTACATAATCCCAGCGCCACTGCATTTGAGCGACCACACACTTGCTGAGTGTGGGGGCCGGATCATGCTTGTGGGCTTGCTGACAAAGAATGCTGCCACGTGTGTGTGCATATGGGAGCTGCAGAAGATGACTCTTTTGTGGAAGGAGGTTGACAGAATGCCAAATATATGGTGCTTGGACTTTTATGGGAAGCACGTTAGAATGACTTGCTTGGGCAACAAAGGTTTGCTCATGTTGTCATTGAGATCAAGACAAATGAACCGACTAGTTACTTACAATGTGATGAGCAGGGAATGGCTAAAGGTTCCAGGGTGTGTGGTACCCTGTGGGAGAAAGCGGCAGTGGATCGCCTGCGGCACTGCCTTTCACCCATGCCTGACTGCAACAGCTTAACTCAGCTTTTACCTTCGAGACGGGGGTTTTCTCCATCAATTATTTATGTTTGGTTGACGGGTGGAGAAAGTTGGTGGGGGGCGTTTTCTCCATTTGATAATTATTTATGCTTGGTTGACTGCAAGCTTTGGCTGCTGGTTTGTCTTTTGCTCAAATTAGCCTGTTGTTATAATGAAGCAATTGATACAGTGGGATGTATGGTTTCGTCCTTTTCCTTTCCATGTACAAACTTCTTGATGAATAGCTTTGATTTAAGAAGACATTCACGCAATTCTTTCTTGAAGAGCCGATCAGAGTCCTTTGCTTGTTTTCAGGGTGGCTCCGGCTAAGTTGGATCATCTCCAACTTGGAGCCACAGCCCTTAGATTCTTACGTTGTTTTTCAATCGTTGGATGGTTTAATTTAAAATTAAAAATCTTTACAATTTATTTTTTTTATCTTCTGAGTTTGTTGAAGAAGAAGAAGATTAAAAGTTAAAATAAATAAATTGTAAAAATTTTTTAATTTTAAATTAAACCCATCCAACGGTTGAAAAACAACCTAAGAATCTAAGGGATGTGGCTAGTTGGCTCCAAGTTGGAGATGATCCAACTTAGCCGGAGCCTTTCTGGGTATTTGAGGGTGGAAAATTGGAGATTCACCGACCCTCTGCCTGACAGTGAGACGGGGCCTTATCAAAGTAATTATTCATGAGAATTGCCCGGTCCGGTATATCCTATATCGGCTACATGTAAGAATTTGGTTTTGCAGTTGCCTGACAAGTTTGTTTAGGTAGTATGCCACAACCATTCATTGGTTGAATGAGTGCTGGATGAGTCAATAAATATTTTTCCAAAATGCCAAAGTGTTTCACTACAAATTCCGCAAAAACAAAGAAGGGGATTTTCCCTTAACCTAAAACCAACAAAATCGAGCTCACGAACCAAATTGTAACAACAAACGCGAATCCCACAAATACCAACACCAACCTTGGTAACCAACAAGGCAACAATGCCAGTAAGAATTACAAAATTTTGAAAAAACAAATGAAATGACTAAAACTCCCATGGAAATCAGTATTACCGTACAAAATTATCCATCGGCATGAACAAGGAAACCAAAAAGATAAAAAGAACACTCGATTTTATTCAAAATCTGAGTTCTTCATAACGCATAATAAACACTGGACTTGTAAAAGTATCATCAGGGTTTTTCTACAAACTAACAAAAGAAAAGTAAATAACATTTCGGGCCATTTCTCAGTATTGATGGGCAATTACGCCATCCCTCCACTTGTTGCTGTCCTGATGATCTGGAAAAGAGCTGTTGGAAACAAAAATGTGATCAGCATTAGGCAATTGGCATACCATAAAAATGACCAAGTGAATTGGGAGAGATGTAAGCGTACGTGCCCCAACTGAAATTCCAGAGGAAGCCAATTATTTGTGCTACAAGAATTTTCAAGCACTAAATCCACATTCCACTCAGAATATAGAAGCAGTGATTATATAAGTTATGCAAAATAACCTAGATGTGGTTACATGTGACAAACTTACATGATCCAATGACAACAAATACGAAGAAGCCAAGCAGAATAGGGCCGACAGGATAGTCCTTGCCCTTTTTGGTGGTGGTTTCAGGCACGGCGCCTCTCTTCGTGATGTTCTTCTCAAATCTGTCCACCTTCCTCACTGCAAGACGCTTTGACGTTGTCTGCGCATCCAACATCATAATCAATGACAACATTAACAGGCAAGCACAAACTACTCTCACTCTGGCGTAAATTCAGCTCATATACGATCACTAGTCTGTTATAATGCTCATAATTAGAAAACTAACTTTAATAAACAATACAAAACCTCCGGATCTAATGATATCCCGATTGCAACCGCATCTTATTAAAATATCAAATGGAATTACAAATATATATAAAGCTAGCATTTTAGATCAGCATTTTTATAATTTACCAGCTGCAATGAATATCAAAGCACATAAATTAACAGATCTGATCAGAGAAACAAGAAGAAACGAAACAGATCCGCAACCAAACGGTAGCCGACTATGAAGGTGCAAAAATTAAATTGAGGGGAGAAAATAAAGATTAGATAAGGTCAGTTAATTACCATGATTACGGAGAGATCCGGTGGCCGGGAACGGTTGTACCAAGAAAGAAAGCGTAGGCGAAATTCACAGGTGATTCCTTCTCTTAACCCTTCCGGTTAAGGCGAGTTCGATCTCTCCCTCCCTTCCTTTATCTTCTCTCCCCCGCAAACCGTCTGGTAGTGCCACGCTTTATATTAGATCAGCTCAGGGAAGATATTGATAGCCTCCCCGGGTCTCGCGTCACAGGCTCACAGCCTATTTCTTGATTGGTTATACCACGTACTATGGGACACGCGGCGTTATTTTATTGGTTCACTTGGTGCACGTAAGACTTTTAATTGAGATCGTCGAGTTTTTGGGTCAACGGGGACACTTGTATGTTTATCCTAGAATTAGTAAAACCGTGTGGATTTATCATTTTCTTCATTTTTAGTTTGAAAAATAAAAATATTAAACTTTGAAGCATTTAGTGCGGTAGTTCGCAGCCGCAACGTCGGATAAAAGTTTGCTCAATATTAGACAGAACGAACACGGGGACAGCTAATGATCGGCCGGAGCCAATAGTCTATGGGAAAATAATATATATTAAGAAACTGCCTTATTCACTTTATTTCTTACATCTTAGCCAATGGGCGAGTCCTAATAATTGTTGGGGCTCATTTTTCCTCTCAGTTTAATTGAGTAAAGGCAAATTTTTTTTTTTTATTGATGTGGATAGAGTAGAGCATTATCAATCTAATATTAAATGAGTGTATAAATTTAAATTATGTTATAATTAGATGAGTTGTAATCCCAATAAATTTTTAATTATAAATATCAATATTTTTCTAATTATAATATGTACTTAAAAAGAGTATAAAAAACAAAAAATATATATACATATGAGTTGTTGTATACATTAGGAGAAGCTACTCTAATTGATACCAAAGCATTACTAAAGAAGTTATGCCCAAAAAATAAAAAATAAAAAAAAATACAAGATGATGGGTAACAAAGATGTGCGACAGTGACATTGAATATGAAGAGAGAAATTTTGTTGACCTGCAAACAAAAAAAAAAGCAGACAGATCTTGAGCAATTTTGCCATCTTGCTTCGTGCAGGAACTTAAGTCCATGTCACATCCACCGGTTTACATACAATAGCAAGGTAGTCCCTACACACTAAGGCTGACGTTGTGAGGGAAAATTACAGACAATGTGATATTTTTTATTTTTTGAGAAGAAGAAACCTAAGTACAGAAAAATCATAAGCCAAAACAGAGGAACACACATTGTGATTGGATTATTTCAAAACAGAGAGAGAATGGAAAAGCCAATAAAGTAAGTCAGTAGATTTTGATAGAGCGGGGAATGGCTGAAATTTCACTTATGACAGTAACCGAGACTGAGCAGAAACGCATAATAAGATTTGTGTAGACAATTGGAAAGTTGATCTGGTAAATGCAACAGTTCTAGAGACCTGAGGTACAGTATACAACTACAAGTGGATAAGGATTTAGCTCCCCCCCCTCCCCATAGAAGGAATGATGATCACGTAGAAACAGGTAGCATGCCTAAGAGCCACTAATGCCATATTATAATAATTACTAAAACCCACAGAATGTAACAAACTTTAGGTGATGAAAAAAATGGCATTAAGAATGTGCTTATGTCTTGGACCTCTGAATGTGAAGTAAGCACCATAAAAATATGAGCATGAGCTTCTGATCCTTGTTCATCTCAATTTGCATAACAACCTCGATAAATTAGAAACACAAACGAATAAGTGATGTCCTGTAATTAGCATAAAGGAGTACCTTTTAAGTCTTTAACCGACGAAAGGATTTGATCCAACCTTTAACCAACAATAATGCAATACATCATGGAAGCAAATGTCAGCACTTGAAGGGTAAATATGTGAAGATCATAGTACAAATGGAAAAGGGGAAAAAAAACAATTAAAGTCAAATTGAAATTCTTTCAAAGATTTAAAAAAAAAAATCATAAACTTAAAATGGAAACCACAACACAATGTTCAAAATTCTAAACGATACAGTAAGGTAATGCCAATCTGTAACCATAGTTCAATCATAAACTTAAATCAACATATGGCAAACTATCATTTAACCTATAATCAGAGCTAACAATATTACATCTCTACAAACAAGGATTTTAAAAAAAATGAAATTTTGTAAAAGTTAAACTGAAAATAAAGAAAATAGGACGGGGTAAACAATGTAGAATAATGGAGAGAGTTTCAGCCCACTTGTGGGCAATCCCATGCTTTTGCAAGTTCCAATCAAGAAAGAGACTTTCTTCAAAGCATATAAGAGCTCTCGAACTAAGTATAAACAATCCTCACCAGCCAAATCATCGGAGGAAGCTTTGGTCAGGCATGAAACGCACTGTACAGAACTTCAGAATTTAGCCGCTTGAATTCTAAAGAAACATGTGAGCTCCCCTCTCGGAGTATTGTCAACTCGCAGACATCAAATCTGCATGACTTCATGAAATTGACAGTTCATTTTAAAGCAGACGTGGATCCCCAAAATGATGAATCAGCTCCCAATGTAATACAGTCAACAAATTTTATTCACATGAGACCAAATAATCCAGAACTCAGGTAAGTGGCTCTTCATTAAGTTGGTCCACTCTCCTGCCTCTGTCAGCTTCTTCATTATCCTTAATGATTCCTACTTCCCGGTTATCTTTGGAATTAGCATTCTCTACTTGCCTAGCTTTCTCCAAACTCTCTACTTCCCCAGCTTTTTCCAGACTCTCTACTGCCATTTCTTTAGTACTTTTCTCATCATTATCCACTACATTTAGCTCCTCAAGTTTTTCCTCCTCCAGAATATCTTCTTCCTTAACATCAGTTATAACCTGAAGAAGTTCCACTGGTGTAGCTGCCGGGTCCAGCTCCCTGCAACCCTTGGGAGCATTTGGAGCCTCTTGGCCTGTAAGCAAGTAGGAAGGCACATGATGAGAAAACCGAAACATCTCCTCTCTCGGAATCCTCCTGACTTCTCTGGGGTCCAAATGCTGATGAAACACCGTCTTAAAACCTGCAACCTTTACCAATGGAGTAACAGTCACACCATGATTTTCATTGTAGTCTTCAAGAACTTCCACCATGTCATACTTGTGTATGACTTCATCGGCTGTCAACTCATTCCAGTCAGGGGACCAGTTCCTATAGATAGCCCATACCTCTCCCTTCCTGGGAAATATACGAATAGCCCCACGAGGGCCTTTTGACCACCTGACCTTGTGCGAAAAGGAATTGAGTGAGTTACTGACCTCATATCTGCCTACTCTAAAATCTCCACATGTTTTGGAGAAACCAGAAGCCACCCAGTTTAATGGGCCCAGTTCGCTGTTAGTTCTAGAATTAAGCCAACTGATTCGCATTTTGAATGGATTCAAAGAGATCACACTATGAATCATGGCATAATATCTAGGCATCCCATCGTCATCATCATATGCAGCCCACACCTGGTTATCTCCAAATGACTTTTCAGTTCGATCCTTATCAAAATCATGAAAATCTGGATCAGGGACATTTATGGACAAAGCTTCCACAGTTTCTGCATCTGGACTGGCAGCAGAACTTCTGGGGACCCCATTTTTTTCCTGATTTGACTCACCATGCTTGTTTTGACCACGTGTTTCATTGTTTACCAAAGGTTTTTCTCCTTTCTCATTAGATTTCTCAACTCCGTTGCGCTCCTCTTTGAATGCAGTTTTAGCTGCTGTACCTGATCTCCATTCACTTAGTTTTTTGCAAATTTCTGTTTTAGCCTTCTCCATCAGTAGATTTTGAATATCACTCTGGGATACTTCCTTTGTGTTGTTGGCTCTAGTGATTCCATTCACCCTGACTGTTTGAAAATTACCCTGTTTAGACCCAGAGAAATTAGCTGCTGCAGCTCCTGTATTTTCATTGTTGGCTCTAGTAACATTACTCCCATGGTTGGCAGCACCAAGGTCCTCCATGCCTCTTCTTCTCTTTGCAGAGCTAGAGTGCCCTGGAGCACCACTCCTCTTAGAGGCATTATGCTTTCTCCGCAATGCTTCCTCTCTCTTTGAGACTGCCTGTGCCTCTCCACGCTCTCTCTTTACCTTCTCATATGCCTGTTGAACCACACTAGCAGCTTGAGCAGCAGTTGAAGCACCACCTGTCCTGGAGAATGGACCCCACTGGAAGTTGGTGTGGCCATGGGATTCAGGACTAGCAAATCCCCCTGCTCCCACATTCTGGGGGCTGGAATTATTTCTTGCCGAATTAACTGTGCTTTTACTACCTGATTGATGATTTGAGCTCTGCCGCTGCTGTGAAAAATTCCATGGGGTTTTCGAACTATTTGAAGGAGGTGGAGCTGTTTCTACTGCCAAAAATGGCTCGTGGCAATTGGGGCATAGGAGATTATGATTCAGATAAACCCTGAGATACTCATATTGCATCTTGCATCGGTGGCACACCGTCCAAAAGGTATTCGGTTTCAACTTATGAGATGGAGTAGAAGAGTGACCCGGCCGGGGAGTACTCTTGGTAGCCTTTGCACTTGGTTTGGTAAAATTGTAAAACCCATTTGCAGCTGGTGCTGTTGATGTTCCCCCACTTGCAGTAGAAACCTTTTGAAATCCCTTTCCACTCCTTCTCTGGTCATATGCTGCTCTCTTAGCCTTATCAGACAATAAAATCCATGCCTCAGAAACGAATTTAAATGCACCATCAGCTCCTATAGATTTATTCTTATCCGGGTGAAGCATGAGGGCCAGCTTCCTGTACTGTTTTTTCACTGTTTCATCATCAGCTTGTGGAGTTACACCAAGTATCCCATACCAATCTGCCTCCCCACCAATTTTGTTCTCAGCAGAAACATATACATCCAGTGTTGCTATCATCTGTGGAATGCCCTCAAGTGCAGGATATAAATTCTGGGCCTTCACAGCAAATTTCTTCGCCCCCGTAAAATCCCTGTCGGTGAACTTCTTCTCAGCAATCTCTTTTGCCCTGGTGGCCTCATCTTTATTGCATTCCATTTCACTTCTTAATCTTCTTCAATGTTTTACTTGTTTATTGATTTAAGGCCACCGGACAAATTCAGCCACTCCAAATCTCAATACCATTCATGCACCTTTTTCATATGAAAAACCCCTACTTAAAACAAACAAATTTAGAAACAACACAAGTGAGGAACCTGCTAGAAGAAAATACCAAAAAGGACACAAACAATTACATTTTACCAAAACACAACATATATAATAGCAAAGAGCAAGCTTCAACATAGAGAATCAATAACATCAATCAGAAACCAGTCAGGTCACGAGTAAAAACATAAACTTCTTCTGGGTTCACCATTTTCACGTTGCACTTACATAATAACCAAACAATCCAGGTAATCAAGTGGCAGAAATTTTAACAAATCCTCAAAGTACTTACAAAACATAACCCCTAATAAAATATGATCACTCAGTTGGCAATTATTACATTACGGTATAAAGAAAAGCAATACGAATCAAAACAAAACTATCATCTATGGATCTGGGCACGTCAAGTTTCTCCCTCAATCACAATCATCGCATAAAAAACATACAACTTTTAATTCTCTTAAAAGAGCTCTAAAATCAGTGACCAGTCGTAAGAGAATTAACGAACTGGGAACAACCCAGATTGAGTTAAGAGTAAAATTACCGAAATATAAGAGGTGGGCTATGACGTTGAATCAAAGAGACACCATGGACGGACCTTCAGTACCAATTATTTTTCATTTTATGCCCCTCTTTTCTAACCCAAATCAAAAAGAATCCCCAACAAACTGGACTTTTTGTGAAAACCCCAAGACCTAGACCTAAACTGGCTTTTTCATTTAACAAAAATCACAGCCAATAAAATTACGAAAATGTGGTATGGCTCGAGAGTATTTGTATATCACTATTTTGTTAACCCTAGTCCTAGGTTGGAAACTTAACCATGGTTAATCAATGGGTTTATAAATTTTTCTTTTACGTGACATTCAGAAAAAAATTTAGTGTCTAGTGGTGATTGATTTTTATTTTTCTCACCATTCCATAAATGACCTGTCAAGTAAATTACATAAATATCATATTAGTTAAGGTTAATGTCATGTTTAGTATGGAGGTGCTAGGATTTAAAAAGTCATAATCACTGTAAAAAAAAATTATAGTGTTGAAACAAAAGTTAATAAAGTGTGGTAAATATAATTTTAAAAATAATTTTGATAAAAATAATAAAGAAGTTATAAATTTGTTATCATTCGTACGTGAGATAAAATCAATTTATTTTATAAATCACAATTAAAAATATTTACAAAATCTTTTAATATTGTAATTTTTAAATTACAATTATCCAATCATAATAACCAACCAACCGTACATCGCCGCAGACCGCCGCTGCACCATCTCATATAAGCTCATGAATGATATGAAAATGATTAGAAATTGACGTTATCTATATTGGATCAACTCATTTAGCCGAAAATTTTGATATATTTTATGATGTATGGAAGTTAAAAAGTTTATAAAATTTTTTAACCAAATTTGGACAACATACATTGATTTGTTGACCTCAACGGCAACATATCTTGTTCGTTTGCCGACGAGTTCAACGGTACTAGTAGTGAGATTGCACGCGCCAGTGACGACATCGGCACTGGCAGTCCTGCTACTATTAAATTTATATTTCTATATTTTTATATTAATTAAATAAATAGATTTATTTTGTTACGTTTTTTAAATCAGTACTTAAATTAAATTAATAAAAAATTATTTATAATATTAAATTAACAAAATAAAATTTTAAATAATAAATTTTTGATAACATTAAACAAGTTAAAAAGTTGAAGTGGTAATTTTGGAAGCTTTGGTTTCTAACAGAAAGGAAACTTGAATTCTTCACTCCTTGACATAGAATTCAAAATTTAAATTATGATGGATATTAAATTCTAATAGAAATTAAATTCATATATATTACGTCTAATGAAACAAAGGAGATTAAAAAAGAATTCAAATTACTTTCATTTCTTCCATTCTCTTCTCCCAACCAAACACCACTTAAAGTTTAGTTGGGCTCACGAAAATTAGAGGTCAGTACAAAATACAAATTCTTCGTTAAACAACACAAAGTTTAACCATGGTTAGGTATATTACTAACCAGGGTTAAGTGTATGGCCATTGCGTTTATTCATTGTTTCTTTTCGCCTTCACACATCAACCTTCTATCAAATATTGACTTGAGTAACTATTATTTATCGTGGCAATTATTATTTTGATAGTTATCAACTGTCGATATGACCGATTGATTCTCTACTTTAAAAAAAGGCTAAATAAAATTATCGAATCAAGTGTAAGGACTACCTATTCATGTGAAATATGAATTCTTTTAAAGATTTAGTGAGATCAAGGTACAGTAACTTTAATATTATAATTATATTGGATTCAATGAAACTATTTTTTTTTTATAAGAAAGCAAATCTTTCATTCAATCACAACACAATACATTTTGCACCTTTGCTGGTATTGTTTCTAACTAGATAGCAAATGTATCTCTTCCTAAAGCAAATTTGGCTAAGGAATGGGCATAAGCATTACAAGGTCTAGGGATACATTGAACTGTAATTTTCTAAAAATCCCTTCTCTACTTTTGGATCTCTTAAATTGTCCAAAAAATTTATGTTGCCCTTTGTGTTATTAATCAACTCAGACACTTCTAAGCAATCTGTCTCTATGATCAATGAAGTTAAGGCTGCTGTTCTTGCCACCAGAAGTCCCCATTGCATAGCTTCAGCTTCTGCAACACCAATGTTTCCTCTTAGATGAGCCTAATTGATGCCAACAGCTACTACCTTACCATTTGAGTCCCTGATTACAACTCTCAGCCCTACCCTTTGATCCTTGCGGCTAATTGCTGCATCAACATTGATTTTGAAAACATTAGTATTGAAGTCACATCTAACTGACCTTTTCATTTGAAACCTAAATATAAATTTAGGGTCATGTATATCCGATGAAATTGAGTTGGAGTGGATTTAATTTTAAATATAAATATTTCTGGACTCAAACTAGTATGACACTTGGGATAAATCAAATTTTAGTACGAAGTTGAGTTTTTTATCTTTTCTAAGATTAGTATAAAAATATATATCTGAGAGATAATTAATTGCAAAGATTCTCAACTAATTAATTGCAAAGTGGAGTCTAACAAGTTCTTTAATGTTGAACATTTTTTTATTTGATTGGCCGAATTAGGTGAAATTAGTTTAGAATAGATCCAATTTTAAGATAAACGGGATTCACTGAGATTGGTATTAATTGTGATATAAATTGATTAGTATAGTTTTTGTCGTGTGTTAATTAATGTACATTTGCAAAATCTTGCAGAACATGGTCTTGAATTCAAAAGATTTTCACTTAAAACTAAGTGTGTGTTTGAGAGACTATAATTCACCGCATTTTCGAGGCACTGCCAGAAAAATTGAAGAGAGAAACGCGAGGGGTTATCTGCAAAAGTTGTAATGTACGTGTGTGTATTTTTTTTTTATGAAACAGCAAAAGTGGTAAAGTAGTGATCATGAAGTGGGCTTATTCATAGAATGTTACATGGACTGGCCTCTGTCGAGGTTCGTTTCATTGATTGGTGGCACCCTTGCTAGTGCTGTCCTATTGAGTTTGAGAGCAGCTATTGGCACCCCTTCATTGTCCTTTTAAAACCCCACTTCAAATAGAATTACAACAAATAGAATTAAACAAACATAGTTTTTTTTTTTAAAAAAAAACAAACAAATTACTTACCTTCATAATCAATCTTTTATCTAACTAAAATAAATTGTACAAATTTAGAATCATTTATTATTCTTTTCAAATTTCTTATTAATTGAATATTTTTGTACTCGAGATAGCTTGCAAATTATAATGTAAAACATGTGTAATTTTAAGCCAACGATTGACATTCAAAAATTCATCACCCATAAAATTTTTTTAATTTGTGTATAGGGTAATAATAAAATTGCAGAAGAAATGAAAAACAGCACAATACTACTTTGAGTTTTAACAACAAAAAAATTAAATGAAAAATTAGTAGTGTATTTTTTTTTTTTAAAAAAAGACATTTTCAAAAATAAAATAAGTATAACTGAAAACTGAAAGGTGGTTTCATGAGGAGATTAGACGGGTGCCAATAGTCCAACTCTTTTGAGGTTTTAGATTAACCAATTGGATGATGACCAATTGTTGTATTTTCAAAGCCCATAACGTCTTTGATTTTAACAATTTATATAGTTGCTCTTCCGCGGGAGGCTTCATGATGCCTATCTAATAGTAGCGTAACTTGAGTGATTTCATTTTCAATTAGTTCAGGCCTGTTTGGTATTGTAATTGGGCAGTTCCAATTTATAAATTACAGTTATAAAGTATTTGGTAAATATTTGTTGTTATAAACTTATAATTTAAAAGTTAATTAAGTTAATTTTCTTTCACACTTATATGGTAAAAAATTTATAATATCTCAACAAATTTTGTTAGAATTATTATTTAAAAATCGTATCTACTTCAGAGCATCAACATTTATTTCATAAATATAATTTTCCACATAATAACTGTAGCATAAAAGGCATAGCCCCTGCATCCATAAGAAACAAAGCCTTGTAACCATTAGGAAAAGGCTGCAGCTCATAAATCGCATGTATGTTTTGTGTTATCAATCCTGAACCTAAAAAGCTTTGAAGTTAATTGGTGGTGTATTTAGTAACAAGAATGCTGTCTTCAACTCTGAAAGTACAAATGACTTAAGTCTAGTTAGAGATTGCCTTTGCATGGGAGTAAAAATTTACCGCTGATTACGGCAGTGAATAACTAACTCTCTTGATCCTCGAGCAAACGACTGTGGATTAAAAAAGTCACCAATGGCTCATTCTCAAACATATATATATATATCCGAGAATTGAGGCAGATTCTTATCTGGAATGTAAAGATAGATAGCTGCTGACTCTTTCCAATTGATGATACTCACTCAACTCAAGTTACAGAGTGTCATATTGATAACATGATGAGATTGAGAGTGGGTCGGTGCCATGACATAAAGGCCAATTATTGAACCAATTCGTGGGGACTAATGACTATGCTCGTCTCTTTCCCCAAAAAAATAAAAATAAAAATATCCCATCTCAGTTTAAGGTAATTCGGGAGAACCCTTTTTATCTTTTCTAAGATTAGTACAAAAATGACTGCTGTCCGATACAAATTAAAATTGCATCTCTTTGCTATTTATTTTCCGTTCTAAGCGGCTAACAAATAATAACCTTGTACATGACCATCAACTCTTTTTATATTGCCCTCCGCCACTCCACTTGAGTGGTTAATAATACCGATGACTTTTGTAGGTTAAAGAAAAATAGACACTAAAAATCTACCACATATAATTTTGATCTAGCTAGGTAAAGTAAAGGAAAAGCCAAATATAGATCTTATTGTTCCATGGTCCCCCCCCATACATATGAACTTTGTGATGGAGGCATCATAACAAATTGTTTCCAACTTGAAATCCTGGATGTGGCTAGCTAGCTTTGTACTATGAGTGTGGGCTCCCAGTGATTTTGATATGTCAAAATTATTGTCCTATCGAGAGTGTGCAGCTCAAATAATTACAAATTTTTTGCCCTTGGCGCTCTTTCAGTTGTTGAGGATTTTAACTGCTGATGATTAATTATAGGTGAGGTGAGGTCAATGATGGGACTGTTTGGTTGGCCAAACAATAATAATAATAATACACTGCCCCGCCCCCTCTCTTCGTTGTTGCTTTGCTTGCAGAAATCAAAAGCAAAAACTAGGGACCCATCAAACAGGTACACTTCCACTCACTGAATACACATCTCTTAATTTAAACTTAATTTCAACTTTCAATAATTAGCATATTCAAGCCTTGTTGCATGCTGCATGCTAATGCTAAGATCTTGATATAAGCTTTGATGATTTCATCTCCCACTAAAATTGAACACTAACAATGATTGAAACAACCCATTTGCCTGGAGGACCCATTTAATTAGTTTCAAAAAGGATTTCTTGATATTTGATTGTTTGAGCTTCGTTTGTGCACCAGCTATGGTGCCCAGTCCATTTCCAACTGTGGCACGTGTTAAAGGCAGAAGGTTTATTCTTTTCTGTAGTTGATCAAAAGTGACGTGTGCTGTTGCTGCCGCCATCCCTTATCTAATTAAATATTTTTAGAACTCAAAAGCTTCTCCTTTTTCCACAGTGATTTAGTGGAAGGGGTGCTGTATTACAGATTAATAATCCACATTAATTTTTAAAAAATTCTAAACATATTGTGCTCTTAAATGGTCAGCAGCATTTTCATCTGTCAGAAACTTTAACAGGATACCGAGTATATGAATGGAATTAAAGCCTAAAATGAATCGGATTCTCCTACAAATTCCTCAAATAATACATGCATGCATAATGCAACAATCCCTCGAGTGGTCACACAATTACAATTTTTTTTGTTGGTACAGTTAAAATAAAGGTCGAATAGGAACCTCTATGTGTTCCTTTAAAATGAATGGAATAAGTATAAACTCCTTTCATGAAGCGTTCTGATTGGTACTCCAGAGTACACACCACATCTATAATTCTTGAAGCTTTTTCTTTGCATTGGTTTTTCCCAATTGAATGATTGATAACTTAGTTTTTTTTTTTTTTTTTTATCATCATTGTTGGAGGTTTTGACAGTGGATTATTACTATGAATACATAACTTTTGTAATGTATAGCATTCAATAGTCGGATCGTAATTTACTTATCTTTCCTTACTCATAGCTAGGATTCGATCTTTTATTTATTTGTCGGCATCCCGCATCCCACCATCACCCCTCCCCCCTAAATTTTTTTTTTCCCAAGCAATTCAATATGTTTTGAATTCAGATACCCAGTTCATTTATGAAAATTTTGATAGATTGATAGTAATTAAATATCAAATATCAGTAGATTTTAATTACAATGTGAATAAAAACATTAAAATTTACAATATAAAATTAACCATGAATTTGAAGATTAATTCAAGCTCTTTTGTGAACATTTATACGGTAAATTTCTCCATTACTATTTGTTTTCAGTGTTTTATGTATGGAACAATTAATTCAAAAAATATAAATTGGCTTGAACTAGAGCATGTCGTGATTCATGAATTCCACATAGAATATATGTGTCATGTGGAAGCATAATTAAGAATAACAAGTATCATTATGCGAGAGCATAATAAAAAATACCAAGCTTTTACTCAAATGTTAAAAAAAAAAAGTTTCCAAACATTAAGAGTTTTCGAGCATTATTAATCATTGTGGCAATTGTAGCCATGCTGTAAGCTTCAGAGTCGAAATCTAAAAAAAAAACCTAAGCTTTCTGTCCATGCTCAATAACTTGTATCATGAGAAAATTTTAAATCTCAAGTATTTACTGTAGAATATATCACATCTGCCAGTAGATATGCATAATACAGAATTCGATCATGACCATAAGCATAAGCATGTCATTAATTCGATGAATATATTACAACGTCGAATAAAGAATATAATAAATAATCATAGAAAAAAGTAATTTTAACAAACTTAAGGTTTATCTTGTTGCCCGGCCAAAAAATAAAGCGACAATTAGGGGTAGGCATTCAGTTCATGTTTATTTCGATTTTTAGTTTGGTTTAGGTTAATCCTAGAATCCGCTGGGTTGAATTTTGCATCCCGATCGGGTTGCTTAAAATTAAGAAAAAAAAATGAATTTTGCAACCCAATCGGGTTTAATTTCTCAATGATTGTTGACTCAACATTGATTTCATGCCGCAGCATGTGAACCGTTCGCCACTACCTCCTTGTTCGTGGAAGGTCAGCTTCTAGTTCAGTTCAAGGTGGGAAGCTTCCATTTTGATAAATTTTTATACTTGAATCTTCACACTTTTTTTCTTGTTTTGATCTATTACTATTTCTATTTTTTTTTTCTCAGTTTTGTGGTTCTTTTGGATTCCTTTGCTTGGTTGATGGGAAAATGTAATAAATAAATAAATAAAAATAGACATTCTTGCCAACCTGAATTTGTAACATATACCAAAACGAACTAAATTTATTTTAGTTCAAATCAGTTTGCGTTTGAATTTGAATTTCAAATCCGATTGGGTTGAATTCTCCAATATAATCTTAATTCTACTATAATTAGAACCCTAAACTATAATTGCAATAAAAAAATTAATGTTAATAAGAAAGAAATTAGAATAAACTACTTTGTGCCCGAATTCATTTTGTCACTTGCACCTTCCAATGCCACCGCTTAGTGATGAGCTACATCACGCTGCTATCTTATCATTATTGCGAGCTTGCTGTACTTTTTGTCCGTTCCCCAAAGACGGCTTCATTTGCTTGAAGGAGTTGAATTGTTAGTTTACTGAAAGAGGGATCACGTTGGCAAAACAAATTCCTACCATTAATCACGTGGACGCATCGCCATCGCATGTAATAAAAAACGCAAGTGCTGGTCCACGATGGAAAAGTTTTGTGAACAAAACAATTAACGATTAATTAAATCAAAGCCGCTGCTGCATTTGATACACTGTGTAACCTTGCGCGTTCATCCGGCGGTCAATGGCAGGCCACTTGTTGGAATATCAGAGCGCCCGGCGGCTGCCGGCACGCTGAGGTGGCTTGCAAAAATTAAAAAAAATAAAAAAAGAAAAAACATTTTTAAGACATGTTTAGACATGGAGAAATAGTTAATTAATTAGATTGGAAAAAGGCAGATGAGTAACGAGTAATAAATGTAGGAGATGCTGCTTCTTAGGTTCTAGTGTAAACTTTAACCCTTTATTCTCCAATTGACGAAAGCATCTCATCAGCCAATCCGGTGTCGTGTCGGGGTGGTTTGTCCAATGCCGCAATCTCTGACGCGTTGATTTATTTTGTTAATAATTGATGACTAGAAAAAAAAAAATTATGACTATTGTTTTATGTGTGCGAGCTCATGAGAAATTGAGAATGAGTTAAATCTCTTTTTACTAAGGGTGCGGCGATTTGTATTTTAAAATATACTTTGAACACTTTTTTACTCCACACACTTTATTAAATATATTTTAAAAAATATTGTTTTACTTTACATACTCTTTTAAATATCAAAATTATCCTTGTCTAAAATTATTCCATTAACTAATTATTTTCTCTTTACACCCATAAAATATTCACCATTCTTATGTCATATTATGTTAAATAATAATTCCTAAAGCTTATTATCAAGATTCAAGATTGGTGATTTGGTATAGAAACTCTTTTAGTTGAGATTTGATCTTAGGCCCTGGCTATATATACATATACTAGGAAATAGAACCGTGATTCGCGCGGCTTTAAAAAAAAATTTTAGTATTTATCTATTTAAAAATTTATATATATTTTGCTTGCATTTGTGGCAGAGAAACTAACCTTACATGTTTAGAGTACATGTAAACTAAAACAAAACTTGAATAAAATCCAAATTTGTGTATAATATTAAGATAGGCACACTACATTTGACAATGTTAATTAGTGCGATCTAAATAAAATAATCACCTTGAAATTTTTTAATATTATAAATTTATAATAACAAACCGAAGTAACAACCAAAGGGATTTATGTATTTAGATACAAAAAAAAATGGATCTTACTTGAGTAGAAAGCATGGTCTTAATGTATGTTGAAAGGCCCTATAAAATACGCAAATGAGAGTAAAACAATCAATTCCAATATATGAAAAAAAATTATTTATCTAACAAATATAATGTGCCCACCTGCAAAGAATCTCATACTTGAAATGGGACATAATCTAGAGTTACACTGTCAGGAAAACCCTACAATTTGGTTTTAAAAAAGATTATTGACTCTTAAAATCAAGCAACTAAAAAAAAGCAAAATCAGAGATTGAATTAACATGCCTTTGGTACAAAAGCTAGGAGGACTCATCTCCAAACAAGGTTAAAATGACTACCGGATTGCGTATCGCAAAAACAAACATAAATTAAGGGGAAAAATGATTTTGATGATGGAAAACAGAACAGGAAGAGAAGAGAGTGAAATTTGTGGAATGGAGAGAGAAGGAGATGCAGTAATTGTAGCGGTTTTGAAGAGCTTGGTTGAAGATGATCCATTCCATTCTTCGATTATCAGTTGTTGCTTTGATTTTGCTACCTCACTTATACCTTTCATTAAATTCGAAATTGATTGAGACAGAGCTCGCTCGAACTCAAGTTTTGGATGCTTTGACTTCCTCCTCGTAACTGCTTTATTTGTGCTTCTGCTTCATATATATGTGTTTTGTAATGTAATTATTTTTTAATTTCAGCCAACTACCATCAATTTGGGACAATGACAAGTTTTTTATTATTTTTTAAAAAATTGCCAAAAATTTTAACCGAACGGTTCCATTTTATATTTAAAAATTAAAAAAAAAGTTATAGTTAAAATCACCCAAAATATTGAATTTATTACAATTTGACATATGTTTAATAAAAATCTATTTATTTTTAATAATATGAAGTTTAAAAATTCATTAACTTCGTATTAGCTGTTAGAGTAAAAGGTTTAGAAACCCTTAATTATTTTCTTCAGTTACAAATTTATAATAGTAAATTAATTGCACCATTAATAATTCTAATAATTTAGGTTAAGTAGATTTTTTATGTATAAATTAATAACATAGAATTAAAGAAAACTGCCATTACCAATGGCCACTTGTGTAGAGATGGACTCTCCAGCTTTAGGACAATACCATTTAATTTGCATGCCTCTTCTAGTCTTCCTGCTTAATTAAGGTTTGGTTTTGTTTTCTGTAATCCATATTTGACTTTATATCCATATTTTTTATATTTCATATTTTCTTGCTACATGTTGTATATTTGTTAGAATGGTTCTTTATTCAATTTGTTAAGGGTTGGGTGTTCATACTTTCCAATGCTGCTTGTTTTTTGATTCAAAATTTTCAACAATGGAGTGAACATGAATAATAATAATAATAATACAATAATATCTGGACTATCCCACTTGTTACTGCTTTCTTTGTGTTTTGGAATTAATAGTTTTGGATGCTTTGGATTCCTCCTCGTAACTACTTTCTTAAGCTTCTGCTTCATATATATGTGTTTTGTAATGTAATTATTTTTTAATTTCAGCCAATTTATTAAATAATACATAATATAAAAAGATGAGGAATAGTGGTGTCACATCATCTCTTCTAGTCCCAGCTTTTAATATATATATATATAGACTTTTAGTTAATTGAATGTGTTATTTAAGTTAAAACTTTGTTCAAACTTTAATTATAGAATTTAATCACAAGTTTGATTTCTCTTCGTTGTTGGGGGAGACAAAAAGATGAAAAGTGATGAAGAAATAGTGAGAAGACATTGCCAATTTATTAGATAATAGCTAATATACAAAGATGAGGAATAGTGATGCCAAATCAGCACCTCTAGCCCCAACTTTATATATATGTTAATTCAAATGCAAAATATGATGAATGCCGTATATATACATATTCCTTCAATCTTGGAGGTCACTCTAAATAGATTTATTTTAAATTTTTACATTAACACGTAGAAACTAAAAGCTAAAAACTGTTTGAGATAAGTAGTGTTGGTAAGTGTTAAGAGTAATCATTTTTTTTCTTGAGTTATATTAATGTCCTCAATAGTAAATTTAATTAAGGTTATTTTGGTAATATAAATTTTTATTAAAATTAGAGTGTCCAAAGTATAAATTTGAGTGCAAATAGCCCCATCCTTTTATTAATTCTTCTTAATTTGAAATTTTGATTATTGTTGTTTAATTTTGATTAGGCGCAAAATTTGGAAATTGGTAGATCCTGCAAAGGTCAAGAATTTCATTTGGCGTGCTGCAGCGAATGCTATTCCCACAACTGAGAATCTCATTCAACGACATGTAGAGGTTATCTCTATATGTCCCATTTGTAATGCATCAAACGAATCACTTTTACACACTTCGGTGGAATGCCCTTTTGCTAAAACACGCTGGCTGTTATCTCTGGTTAGTTTTGTGGGTGGTGGCATGAATTTTGGTGATTAGTTGGAGAATTTATTTACTCGTTGTAGTAGTGTTGACTGTAGCCTTGCGGCCATGATTTGTTGGAGTCTTCGGGTTAATCGAAATGGCAAGTTTGGAGGAATAAGCATGGCAGGGTATCTAATATTCTTAATATGGCAGGTCAGCAACTATTCCAGTGGCAGCAAGCTAAGAAAAATAAATTCATTATTTATGAACCTGCTGCTTTAAATCATGGTTCAATGTGTTGGGAGAGACCTCGGGACGGTTGGTTCAAATGTAATGTTGATGCCTCGACTTTTCACTCAAGGGGAAAGGTTAGTTTTGGGGCTATCATCCGGTGCTCAGAGGGTAGATTTATTGCACCAAAGTGTGCTTTTTTGCTGGGGCGTTTTGAGGCTCGCGAGGCTGAAGCCCTTGGTGTGCGGGAAGTGCTCAATTGGATCAAGAGGATTCATGCTTTTTCGATTGTTATTGAAACAAATTGCTTACAGGTCTTCAATGCTATGAGCGATAATATTGTCCATCCTAATGGTTTCGAACTTGTTATAGATGATTGTAGAGCATTAGCTCTTTCCCTAGGAGAAGTGACTTTCTCTTTTGTTCGTTAATCTGTGAACACCGCCGCCCATACTGTTGCTAGGGTGGGGGGTTCTATGTTAGGTCTGGGTGAGTGGAGACATATTCCACCTCCCTGGTTGTTCACTGCTTTATCTGTTTAATGAAATTCATATTTCCTTAAAAAAAAGTTATTATCTGGACTTTGTCATTGTGAGTGTAGTCTAATGAATGATTCGTGTCCTCAAATAATGTTTTGAACGTAAGATTGGCTGAGAGTATTAGTTCAAGCAATCACAAGGTTTCTTTATATTGTTCCACAAAATATGAAATACATAGAATATCCATAAATTGATAATTTTGATTAAATAATAATTTTTATTGATCTCGACTTAGGATTAATGTGGAAAATTAATAATTCGATGAGTATATAAGATAATAAGTTTTTAAAAAATATATTTTTCCACAAGACCCACTTACTATATAAATTATTAATTTTTTGATTTGAAACTAAATTCACATTATATGTCATGCGACTTTTTTCAAATATTTGCTGCTTCTTAAAATTGATTTGAAATTGAATCTCATCTCTAACTCTTTTTATAATGCGAAATTCTAGTTTTTATTATTGTTTTCTCATATGTTATCTTTAATATAGAAAAATAAAAACTCTACAATAATTTAATTACTAGCAATGTAAGAGTGTGAACTGATTAATTTTTAATTATAAAGTGCCGGCTTTAATTTGATGGGTTAACTTTTCAACTGAGTTGGATGTAATCTCTGTTTGCTTTTTTAAATGTTTATACTAAACACTTGTCTCTTTAGAAGAAGAATAAAAGGGTCAAAAAATAAAAAAAAATCTACTGCCCACCGAACCATCACTTGTTTTTCGTGTTATTGGAGTATGGATGGCATCTTATTCCCGAAATTTAAACTCCTTGATATTCGAGATAAAGTTTACAATGAACTGACATGTTTGGCACCCTCATTATATTGTATTAATGTCTCCAATTATATTAAAACATTACAATCCAATGTTTGGCTATTACGCAAGATTGCATAAACAAAAGAACACTTAATAACGGAAACCTGCTGAGAGCCTGAGACCATGTTCTTTTTTCTTTTTGTTTATTTTTTGCATTAATTGTTCATTAAAATTGATATTTGAACTTATTAAGCTTGTTTCAAACCTTTTAAAAATATTAGAACTGATAAAATAACATATTTAACAAATCGGAAAAAAAAAGTGTGCTAGCATTTGGAAAAAGGAAATTGATGTCGAAAATTATATAACTATTGTATTATTAGTGATAAATTTGAATTAATCATCACAAAATTAATATAGTATAATGAAGCACCAAACATATGATAAATAAAATTAATATAATCTAATGCAGTACCAAACACTGTAAAATATTAATATAATACAATGTTAATACAATACAACTTAATATAATATATTATGTATTAAACGATGCAATATATTGTAATGCAATACAGTGTGCCAAACACACTCTATAAAATCGGTGATGTCAAGTCATTTAGTGTATTTAGTGAGCTTGAATAATAATAATAATAATAATATAGGATTGAATAAGAATTTGTTTGTATGTGAATATATAATCCTTATTTAATAATTTAGAATAATAATATAGATATAAACTCTTGTACAAACTTATTTTATACAAACTGATATGGCATGATTAAATTGATTAGATTAAATATCTCTTAGTCCTCATTAAAAAATATATATATATATATATATATCTTAGTCCACATGATTTGTTTTTATTATTTTGTATTTTTATTCAACCAATGAGTTAGTGCAAAATAAATTTGTACAAAATAAATTTATATAAAAATCTGTGACTGTATCATCACTCGATGATTTATTGTCTTGAATAGTACCTGCTATATTTTTATTTGAATAATATTTAAAATATTAGTATTTTCTCAAAATAATAATAGAGCATGGTTTTATTTTTAGTCTCACGAGGAGTGTTGGATGATCTATTCATCTAACACCGACATCCTAGCCCAGTTCATTGAAGAAGAAATAAATCAACCGATGACAAAGTGAAAAAAATTAATAACACCTGGTCCTGGTCCTGGACAGCCACCATAATTTTCGTGATGTTGCCTGATTTAAACTACTTAATAAGCAATTCAATTGAAAATAAATAAAAAAAAATAAGTAAATAAACTAATCTTAATTCCCTTCTTTAATAGTTTCTTTTTGTCTTTTCCAGTTATAAATCCTCTTACATTAGAAATGTATTTCTCGTGGTTCTTGTGTACTGAAGAAGTTATTTTATAATTGTATAAACAAAATTAATTAATCCGTTGAATCTTTCTTCTAACAATGATAGGGGAAAAAAAATCATAAAAAGAAATTAGGCTGGGTTTAAGAATATTTTATGAAGGTTGTGCCGGCCACGGCCAATAGTGACGTGTGTAATTCTTTTATACTTTATATTGCTGAGGTCATCCGCCATCCTGCTATGCCGGCCGCGTTGTATGAGATACAGTCTCCTTTTACGACTTGGACAACCGGCATTTTACTGGTTGTTCATTAAATTAATTTGTTTTTAGCTGGAAAAAAAATTAAAATAAAGAAAATTATAAATAATTAACATGAAAAGATAAAATAAAGTATTCTTATACTTTATGTATTGTGAAAAAAATATAAAAAAAAATCGTATTCTTATACTTTAAGTTAAATACTAATGCGTTGGGTGGTTGTTTCAAGTTGATTTTATCAGTCTCTAGCTTTTGTTAAACATTCTTATTCTTATATTCTAAAGTTCCAACTTTCATGTTCCCATTTTTTTATCATCATATTCCAATATTATAGATAAGTATTTAGTTTTGGTTTAACTTTCTCTTATACGAGTTCTAAAATTCCAACTCATTAACCACCAATTTCGGGTTTCATGTTCCTATTTTTTCATCAAATTTCAACATTATAGATAAGTCTCTAGTCTTAGTTAAGCTTTCTCATATTGGGTTCTAAAGTTCCAACTACTTTAGCCAGTAGTTTTGGGTTCATGTTCCTATTTTTTTATCAAATTCCAACATTATAGGTAAATTAAAATCTATAGTTTTGGTTAAACTTTCTCATATTAGGTTATAAAGTTTCAATTAATTTAACCATCATGTTTAGCTTTATTTCCCTTTTTTTTTTTTTTTGGGTTAGATTCTAACAGTATAGATAAGTATTTAGTTTTTGTTAAATTTTTCATTTTTTGGTTCTAAAGTTTCAACTAATTAACCACCAATTTTAGGTTTGATGCTCATATTTTTTCAGTTAGAATCTAACATTATAAATAAATCCTTAGTTTTGGTTAAATTTTCTCATTTTTTAGTTATAAAGTTCCAACTAATTAACTACTAATTTTAGGTTTAATGTTCCAATTTTTTTTCCCAGATTCCAATACTAAATCTCTAGATTTGGTTAATTTTTCTCATTTTGAGTTCTAAAATTCAAAAAGTTTCAATTTTTTTTATTAGATTCCAATATTATATATTGATGTTCTAAGTTCATTTTTTTTCATTATTTTACATGTAAAAATTATATTAATAAGGTAAAATATATTTGAACCCCCTTTTATTTTATGAAATATCAACTTTCTGAAAAATAATGAAAAAATATTATTATGACCCCTCAATCTTTTTCATCTTCCTCTAAGCTGCAATAAATATATATATATATATATATATATATATAAAGTTATAAAGATTAATGAAAAACTTAATTAATCTATTTGTGTTGGGATATCTTTCTTTTTTTACTTAAATTTTGGAGATTTCTTGAACTCAATTTTATTTATAGTTAAGCTTTTTTTTTCAATTCATATAAAATTTTACCCATATATTTCTTTTCCTAACAATTTCTTTAATCTCATCACTTCAACAACAAATTCACGTTATTATGAGTGGTATTATTATTATTATTTTATTTGTAATATTATTGGTATTATTATTATTTTATTTGTAATATTACTACCATTATTATTTATTTTTACTATTACTACAAAATGGTATTAAGAAAACTAATTATATATGTCTAATTTTTTTCAAAGGGTCTGTTACTTATTGATTTTTTGACATTTGCTTTCAAATGAATTTATTAAGCGCTATTAGTTTATGAGATTGAGTAAAAAAAAAATTCTCACACAAATCTCTTTTTGGACAATTATTTCTAGATGAATACATTCGGGTCAATAGTCAGAGGGCATAATTATCCAAAACGAGGTATATGTTATCATTAATGAAAATAGAGAGGTTGTTTAGGATTGAGATGAGGAAGCTTTTGAACATGTTTGGGATTGAGAAGAAGTAGCTTTTAAACTACAATTGCTGTGAGACAAAGGCTGTAGCTGTAAACTGAAAGCTGGTGCTTGGTGGGTGTTTTGTAAACACCATTAGCTGTGGTATAAAAGTCTTTAATAAAAATTTATGTTAAAATACTTAATATATTATTATTAAATCAAATATATTATTTAATTAAATAGCTATTATTTAATTTGCTAAATTATATTAAATCAATTAATAAATTATATAATTATAAAATATATGGAAATTATAACCTATCGTTGGCGAACATCTTACCGATGATAGCTGTTGGTGATGACCCAAAAGGTAATAAATGAGGTACCATTGAACTATGTTTTTGTGATTTGTCCAATGGTGCAATTACCGACACTAAATGATCATTAGAGACGGTGAAGTTGTCGCCCAAAGCCGTGGCTTCACTATGATGTCCTTGTTTAATGGCTGCTTTGTCCAATGGTGCAATTACCGACACTAAATGATCATTAGAGACGGTGAAGTTGCCGCCCAAAGCCGCGGCTTCACCATGATGTCCTTGTTTAATGGTTGTGAGTCACTGTGCATTGCCACTGTAATCTAGAAGATCATTCAACGCTCTATCGTCTAGTGATGGAACGTGAATGTCGTCTTTTAATGGCGAAGTCACGGTGAAGCCACAATTTTGGACAGTAATTTTTTTGTCTCTGATGATCGTTTAGCACCGGTAATTGCTACATCAAATAGATTGTGATAAAATAATTCCAAAGGAACCGACAGTGTAATAATGTGTAATTTTTACCTTTTTGGTGACTTTGGTTGGCGACACTCACCATAGGTTTTAGTTTTTTATCTTATTGTAATAAAATTTAATATTATCATAAATTAAAATAATTACATTTTTGATAAATTACAGGGATAATATAGGTATTTTACCTATTACTGAGAGATAAAATCACCTCAGTTTTCAAGTTACAGCTTTAAAGCTGTAAGTTAGAAGTCACAGCTATCTAACCGCAATACCAAACAAGACCATAGGAAATCTTTATAAGCTTTTTTTTCGACAAATGTATTACCATTTTTAAATAGAAAAATTGTAAATCTTATGATACCAAATATATCATGGTCCCCTCACCGTCGCCGGCGACTCTACCGTTGACAATGCCGGAGCAATCACGTCAACCAATTATCTCTTTTTACTTATTAATATAAAAACATTAATTAGCCTACTCAATATTAATTAATTTTTTTTATAAGATATAAACAACAAATAATAATTAATTGTTGTATTAAATAATTTTGAAATTTTGAGTTAATTTTTTTAAAATTTCCTTAAAAAGTAATTTTGAAATAAAATTTAAATATATTTATTACTTGAGGAAGAAATAAAGAATGTCTATTTTTGTCATTTCTATATACAACACGCATAAATGGTAATTTACCAAACATATCTTAGAAATTATTTAGAAGTTATTCTTCAATAATCTAAATTTACTAGATACACAATTAAATTATTTTGAAAGCTGATTATTTGAGAATCAATCCTAGAACAAATTATTTGGGAATCCAATGCAATCCCAATCATACCTTAAGCTTCAAATCAATTTAATCTATCAAATAATTAACTAACAAATTAATTAATTAATTAATTTAAATTATACTTATAATTATAAATACCGGTTTAATGTTATAATATCCAATGCCCTAATGGCAATAGATCAAAAATTAACATTACATATATAAGTGTCGATTATAAGTATCCATAGAAATTATTTGATTATTATAACTAAAATTACATTTATAAGCGTGCATTAGTAATGTTGTATCCATTATAGCTATCAACAAGATAATCATTTGATAATTATTTAATATTTTGATTCAAAAAAATTCTGTCATATTAATAGGTGGAGGTTTGAATCACTATATGAGCATTGTGGATTAATTTCTTTCAAATATTTAGAAAAAATTAGTTCATCGTACAGGTCTAGACTCTAGATATTTAGACTGTAAAGCACTATCAAACAGTTGATAAAAATTTTTTTGATAATTTTTATGCAAAAAAATCATTATATTTATAATGAAATATTAAAAATTAATTAATTTATAGTAAATTTTATTAAATTTTATTTAAATATTGTTTATTCTCTTTAGCATAAAAGTCATATATTTAAGTATATTTTTCATGCTTTTCAAAAAAAAAAAAAGAAAGAAAGAAAATCTCATGTCAAGTTGGGGGGTTATTGGGTAGTTTCTAGTTCAAATTGATTAGATTGATATTTGCCTAACATGAGAGTAGTTGTATGATAATGACCTTTAATATTTGCCTATTTAAATAATTGATTCGGTGGCCGGTTATACTTATATACTCTATTAAAAACTAATACCCTAATAATAAAATGCAACCTTATGAAATACAGCCGCTGTACATTAAGGGGACCCATATAGCTGTACACAAATTAGGAGCTGGACAAAGGTACACTGTACCCGTTCATACCAATTTTGTTGAAAGTTATTGTCATTTGTCACGATCAGATGAATAAATTTCAATGTTCCTGCGTGTAAGACAAAGCTGACCTATGTTATCTTATGCATTAATTTCTCTTTAATTACTGGATGCAGTGATTAGAAGACTAATCGGGGATGTCTTACTAAACAGGAGAATTTTATTTTTAAATGTCTTTAATTAAAAACAATAACCTCTGATCTGTCAACTGTTTATAAAAAAAATGACCCAGTTTAAGAACTGAGCCCAATTGAATTAAAAAATTCAAAAAAAAAAAAAGAGTAAATTTATTACAAATTGTTTTTGTCATCAATGTAGTGTGGCATTGAAATTGAACTCTTCTAAAAGGTTGCATATGATATAATTGTTATGCTTTGTGGTGATTTTTGTAAATTCAGGAGAGTGTCCAACAAATAGCTCATAGTAATTTCAACGTCATTCATCTGGCTCAATAATATGTGGAAACTACTCTCCTATTATGTTAAATTTTCTGATAAACTGCATGCCCGTGACGCTGGGGTCCCCTCCCCGTAGCTTTTTTCTATCTATAGCTCTACGCCTGCAAGCTTTTGGAATGACTTCATATCGGACATTTTTTTTCTTTTTAATGAAATTTCACAAAATTTAAATTTACACCCCTCGATATATTTGTCATTTTCTATTCTCAACGCGTGGATAAAGAAAGAGTTTTGAGTTACTTTGGCTTTGGGTGCATGTTATAGGCACAAATAATTACCAGACCATTATTTAGATGTCTTTTTTTGGCACATAGTTCATTACTGATTTGTTCTCCAACTTTGTAAGTATCGAAGATTTCAAGTCTGACAAAACTATCCGAAGCCAAATTTTACCATTGATATGACATATTGCAATCAAATTTATATATATTGTCCGTCTTCTTTGAAAATATGATCAGTTATTGTTTTTCTTTTTCTTTTTATTTAATAATTTATAAAATTAGGAGAACTCAAAATTTATTAGCCAGCCACAATCTTCTCTGGCCACTGTCATGTATTATTAAAAAAAAAAAAACCTGTTTATTAGTTGATTTGCGGGAAAAAAAGAAACCTTCAAATTATTAGTTATTTTTAATAAAAGAAAAATAATTTTTCTTAAAACTTTTATGGCAAGTCCATGTCCATCGAGGTACACAAGAATTTCACGAATCACCGCGACCGGACACAGCAGTACAAAGAAAAAAGAAGTTAAACTTAAAAAAAAAAAAACTGAGCAGATGCGAACAAAATAAATTGAAGATTTTTAACAAAGTCACTCTTTGTACACGTGGGAGAGAGATGCTATTCATCTTATCGAAACCCTGCAAGCGACACGTAGCGAGATCTTCCGTTGCGGACGCGACACGTTGTGTGATATTATTGGCTGGAACCAAAAGACCGGTGCGCTGACGTGGAACATCGCTGTCAGAAAGAAAGAGAGAGAGAGACACTGACTGAGAGAGACGCCAACAGCATGTAAGTGGGGGTAGTGATGGGCTAATCACTTGGTGACATGCCTTGATTAAAGTGTCTTTGTGCTTTTACCATCACTTTATTCTCTTATTTGCTAGTTTGCCACTGTTGTCGTCTAACTACTTTTCCGACACCTATGGATCATATTGACAATAATGCCCTCCTTATTACCATCTATTTGCATGCAATACCTAGTTCCTTGTATTAAAGCATTTGCTTCCTATAACGTAAACAACTTATAAAAGCAAACAAACAAAAAAGATGCTCACTGCCCGTCCTATTATTATTACCCATAGGTTGCAAGTGTTGGTTACAACTACAATTCTACTATAAAGTTTATTCTATCATTTGTGGGGTTTAACTTTTTAGCTTACATTATGGGATGAGGTGTCATGCATACACACAATAATACCTTTATTCTGTTATAACTTATAAACTTACTGTAAATTTTATTTTGTACGTTTTATATATAATTAGTTGGGTATTATTATATATCACAGATTATTTTATTAGTTATTCTCACTACTCTGATTGATATTATGCACACTTATTTATAAAAAAATTTCGCCATAATTTTTTTTAACCATTGCATTTTATCTGTTTAAATTTTGAATCAAGTGATAGTCTTTTATTAATTTATAATAAAATCAAACATGTAAAAATAAACTTAAATTTAAAGGAGTCAGGGGATATCATACAAAAAATATTGTATCTTTTAAATAATTTATCAACATTATATTCTAAGTAACTACTAACTCGACTTATTTCTTAATTGTTATCTATTAAATGAATGAAGGATACATCTCGACATATGTAGCAATATGCAAAAGGTTAGGCTTAGATTCCGAAGCATAGAAGACATAACAAGACCTCGAGAGGTTCCTATATCTCTTACCTAATCTTTTTGACTCAAAGGGTACTCGTGGCAATTTTGGAAAAACAAGGTGGCATCTAATGCCATGGGAGAGCTAAAAATAAAGTCGATGGTTACCGTTCGAAATATTGTTGTCATGTAAGGGTACTTTTGTCAATAAAAAGTACAGCCATACAAACACATAAGTTAACGACTTAGCGTGTAGAAGTTGCCTACTGCGCATTGGATAGATAGGGATGTGAACTCAAAGGGGAGTTAAGATGGGAGGGGAAAAAAAAAAAAAATACAAAAAGCGGTGATTTTCTCTTTCTGTTCAGTGGGAGCTTAACCTTTTCTGTCCTTATTTTGTTTATTATTTAATGTCTCTAAAATATGATAAATATTTTTTTTCCTTATTACATGCATTAAATTTCAAGTCTTTTATTATTTTTCTAATTTTTTATTGGGTGGATGGTATGGATATGGAGATAATGGCCTGTGCTAGTAGACAATTCAATTTTCTACCACCATTTCCATTTGTCAAGCTAAATCTTTTTGTTTCTCCAGTTGTTCTTTCTTAACTCTTACTAGTGTTTTAGTAGTGTCCTTGAATCATTTCTTTTTACCTTCTTTTACATGTACAACAAGTTGTAAACTCTTGTTGAGTCAAACCTTAATAACAACACCCACTTGCTCGATTTTCTTAATGTTTGATTTCAGGAGTTTAAGGAGAGTCTTATAAACTAGATTATCTTGTCTAAAGATTCTTTGTTGGGTGTCTAATACTCTAATTTGATTGCTAAATTCCGAACCTTTGTTGCTAGCCAGTTTGGTTCTGTGCTTTGGTTTTTAAACTGGCTTGGCTAACAGGATAAAAATCAATTGCTAATAAGAATTAGAAACTTACGAGCTCTTTGATTTTTTTTTCTTTTGTTGGAGGGTCAATGCATTCCCTTCTAGGAGGATAGCCTCTTGTAGTGAATTTGGGGGTGGGTGAGCTCTAGTTCTGGCTAACTTCTATTCCTCTTATTTCAAATTTGGATTTTTGTTTATGTTGGGTTTTACTAGACAGCCTCTGTATATTTGGTAGTGGGTCATTTCTATAGCTGGAATTAACTATAAGTAAGACCCACTTCAACTTGTTACTGTTTCAAGTTGGCTGGAGGTGGTGTTGGAACTAATTAAACTCTTTTGGATGAGTCTGCTTCATGTGTTTGGGTTTGGTTTAAAGGTGGGGCATTTACTTTGGATGCTATGCTGCTGGATAGTTTCTGTGATTTCAATGAACTGTTTCATGAATTGTGAAAGTAAGGATACCAAGACTGATTTGCGTGGTGAAGTTTTTAAGATGTGGCTAAATTGCTGGGAGAGGATCTCAGGGAACAGTTACAAGATTCATCATTTGTATTACCAGTCTATTGGGTCCAAAAGAGTTAGAGAAACATGGTGGAGAAAAGTCTTAATCACATGGTTGCTTTTTTGGACTTTGGTTTCTTTGTGGATCTTTTGGTACATGAGCTCACAAGCTACAGAGAAGAGGAGAGAGGCTCTTGGTAGTATGTGTGATGAGAGGGCTAGGATGTTACAGGATCAGTTTAATGTGAGCATGAACCATGTCCAGGCTATGTCCATACTGATCTCAACTTTCCACCATGGCAAGAACCCGTCTGCTATTGATCAGGTATGTGATCTCCTCTGTTATCTTTTGCAACATTAGATTTGAAACAGTTTGCAGTTGATAATTCTCCACTTTCAGCTCTCAATTACCTGGCTCTGGTTTTGTTTTTGCAAAGAGAATTTGTCTTAATTTTTCTTTTGTTGTCATGAACTTTTGCCGGAGGCACTCCTAAGTTTGGAGTGAATGGGGTTTAGATTGGATTGATTAGGGTGCTTAATTTTGCAGTCGCTTCTAATTCTGCAATTACAGCACAAGCATTTTCTGTATGATACATGGTTTTGTCTCAAAATGTTAAATTAAGTAAATTTCTAGCGGGTCTGTATAGATTGTTAATCTGGTCAGTTTAGCTTAACCTAAAGCCAGATCTGAGTTCTTTTCTGTGTTTTCTTTTCATTATAGTCTTCAGTGAATAAAACAATCTAACTTTAAGAACATGTAGATGACTTTCACTAGGTACACAGAAAGAACTGCTTTTGAAAGGCCGCTCACAAGTGGCGTAGCATATGCTGTTAGGGTGCTCCACTCTGAAAGGGAAGAATTTGAAAAGCAACAAGGCTGGACTATTAAGAGGATGGATACCGTTGAACATAATCCTGTTCATAAGGATGAGCCATCCCCAATCGAGGAAGAATATGCTCCCGTTATCTTTGCACAGGATACTGTTTCACATGTGATTTCTCTTGATATGCTTTCAGGAAAAGTAAGTTTCTTTTTACATTTTCAGTGCTGTGAAGTTTCTTTGCCATACCTATAGATTTGGCTGAGAAATGCATAATTTTGGTTCTAGTTTGTATTACTTCATCTTAAAATCATGACAAGTTGAAGTTATCTTGACCTTTCATTTCATATTTTATCATTTTGAAAGCTTATTTGTGAAGTTTCATTACTTGCATATCACAGGAGGATCGTGAAAATGTGTTGCGAGCTAGAGCATCAGGAAAAGGAGTCCTAACTGCTCCTTTCAGGTTACTGAAAACAAACCGCCTCGGAGTTATTTTGACATTTGCTGTCTACAAGAGGGAGCTCCCCTCAAATGCTACTCCAAATGAGAGGATTGAAGCGACTGATGGGTATGTATTGAATTCTATTGAGAAGTCATAGTTGTTTGAGAAAAATTTAACACGGTTTGCATTCCTTTCTGCATCTTCAGTGACAAGATTGGGATTAAGCAGTTCCATTTATAGACATGTACGAAATGGAAAAGAACCTTTTTTTTTTTTATTAATAAAGAAAGTTAATGTCTTACAATAGGTTGTATATCCCGAACTCAATGTGAAGAAAAAACTTCTTGTTGTGAATGATATGATGTAGAAAATGAAAAGATTTTATTCTTCTTGATAGCATGCTATGTAGTAGTGGGAATGCTTTCTGGTGAGCACTGAAAAAATACACAATTACTACGATGAAGAATATCGGGGAAGTTTTCTAATGTTATTGCTGCTGCCAAACCAGGTATCTTGGTGGAATCTTTGACATTGAATCACTTGTGGAGAAGTTACTTCAACAGCTAGCGAGCAAACAAACCATATTTGTGAATGTATATGACATCACAAATTTATCTCATCCAATCAGCATGTACGGTTCAAATGTATCGGATGATGGTTTGCAGCATGTTAGCACCCTTAATTTTGGAGATCCGTTTAGAAAGCATGAGATGCGTTGCAGGTAGTCGATAACTTCTTCTCTCTTGCTGAAGATTTTAAGGTTCTGCTTCTGTCTGGTTCATGTGTTCATGAACGGCTGTAATATAATCATGTTCTAGATCTCTTACCCAAAAGATAGGGAATCTTCTATTTGAAAGGAGCTTTCCCTGTTTCCCTTATTATTTTAGTTATTAGGATGTAAAGTAGTTTAAACGGTCATGACCTGAGTTGGTTTTAATGCAGATTCAAGCAAAAAGCCTCGTGGCCATTGTTAGCAATATCAACTTCAATAGGCATCCTTGTGATTGCATCACTTGTTGGACATATATTCCAGGCAACTGTGAATCGAATTGCTAAAGTTGAAGAAGATTACCATGAGATGATGGAACTTAAAAAGAAGGCTGAGGCAGCTGATGTTGCAAAGTCACAGGTGCTTGATACTTCTAATATGTTATGGAAAGATTTGTTCAGTTTCACCTCTTATGTTTATGTTGTTCTAATCATACTTTGACCTTCTGTAGTTCCTTGCTACTGTTTCTCATGAGATCAGAACTCCGATGAATGGTGTTCTAGGTTAGCTCTAAAGTTTTCTTTTTTCTCTATATGCTCATAATAATTATTCTGGAAAAATACGATGAAATCCAGGAATTAATAACTGTGATTTTGTTATCTTGCAGGGATGTTGGATATGCTTATGGATACAGAATTAGATGTCACTCAACAGGATTATGTCAGAACTGCGCAAGCCAGCGGTAAAGCTCTCGTCTCACTGATAAATGAGGTTTTGGATCAGGCAAAGGTCGAATCTGGTAAGCTTGAGCTTGAGGCAGTGAGCTTTAATCTGCGGGCAATTTTGGATGATGTATTATCACTCTTTTCTGGGAAGTCTCAAGATAAAGGCGTAGAGGTCAGCTTTGTCTCCATTTTTGCAATGACTTTTTACTGGTGTTAATATTTTGTCGTCTAACATCTGAACTTTTGAAATTTGCATAAAATAATTCATGGGCAAGAGCAGTTGGCAGTACATATCTCTGATCGCGTTCCTGAAACTCTAATTGGTGACCCGGGGAGGTTTCGACAAATCATCACCAATCTCATGGGAAACTCAATTAAAGTAAGTTTGCAGTCAATTCTCAATTGAGTTTACTTAAGAAATTAGTAGGGAATTAAAAAATCAGATTTTGTGTGACATATTGTGGAACTTTGAGGGGAACAAATGAACTATCTGGTGGGTTTATTTAATATGTGCATTGCACAATGCAAAGATTTATGTTTATAGTTCAATATTGTGCCTTGCGGGAAGTGAAAGAAAAAGAAAATCCAAACATATGAGACAAATGGATCCACAACCTTATTCTGAAGATTTGTGTTGTGTGGTTTGCTATAGGCATCATTGTGCTTTCTGTTGTATGTATAAATATATAAGGTATCAGTATGAGTACGTATTTAATGTAGGACATGTTCATGAGTAGCAATGTAAATGAATTTTCACTGTGCTTGTACAGTTCACGGAAAAAGGACACATCTTTGTCACTGTTTATCTTGTTGAAGAGGTGGTTGACTCTATAGAAGTTGAGACAGAATTGTCATCATCAAAGAACACCTTGAGTGGTTATCCTGTTGCAGATAGATGCCACAGCTGGAAAGGATTTAAAACTTTCAATCAAGATGGATCAACTAGTCCATTCAAATCATCATCCTCTGATCTTATCAATTTAATTGTGTCAGTTGAAGATACAGGTCAAGGAATCCCTCTAGAAGCCCAATCCCGCATTTTCACCCCTTTTATGCAGGTTGGTCCATCTATTTCCCGAACTCATGGAGGTACGGGTATTGGGCTAAGCATAAGCAAGTATTTGGTTGGCCGCATGAAGGGTGAAATTGGATTTGTTAGCATTCCAAACATTGGGTCTACTTTTACATTTACTGCTGTCTTCGGCAATGGCTCCTCCACTTCAAACGAGCACAATAGCCAGCAAATGAACCACCAGTCAAACTCTGTGTCCTCAGAATTTCAAGATATGAAGGCATTAGTTGTGGACCCCAGACCCATCCGAGCTAAGGTGTCAAAATATCATATCCAATGTCTTGGAATTCAAGTTGAAGTGGTTTCTGACTTGCTTCAGTGTTTATCTCAAATAGCCAGTGGGAATAAGATTATCAACATGATCCTTGTCGAGCAAGAAGTTTGGGAGAAGGATACTAGTGTTTCAACCCTTTTTGTTAACAACTTGAGAAAACTTGGTTGTGGGTTTCAGTCAAAGCTGTTTCTTCTGGCTAATTCTATCAGCTCTTCTAGAGCAAACACTTCAACTGATGGTGTTAGTATTCCTACTCTAGTCATGAAGCCCTTAAGATCGAGTATGCTGGCTGCATCTCTGCAACGAGCCATGGGTGTTGGGAACAAGGGTAACATCCGCAATGGGGAGCTCCCCAGCATGTCTCTGCGTCATCTTCTTTTAGGGAGAAAAATATTAATTGTTGATGACAATAATGTGAACCTCAAAGTAGCTGCTGCTGGTTTGAAGAGGTATGGAGCTGCTGTGGTTTGTGTAGAGAGAGGTAAAAAGGCGACTGAGATGCTCACACCACCCCATCAGTTTGATGCCTGCTTCATGGATATCCAGATGCCGGAAATGGATGGGTATGAGATGCTTCCTTGCTTTGAAAGTTTTTTACTTAGAGCAATTCTTGTTTGGAAATTGAACTTGAAAATCTCATGGAAAAGGAGTTCCAAGCCTCTCTAGTGTAAAATTGTCATTATTTGGCTTGAGGCTATGAATTGTTGACCGATGATGTGATGGCAACTTATCATGGTTGACTTATTCTGCATTCATAGCTCTCTACTTATAATCTTCTTCATTCTGCTTCTAAAAGCTATTTATTCTGTTTCTTTGCAGGTTTGAAGCTACAAAGATAATTCGGGATATGGAGCATAATTTCAACAATCGAATTCGACGCGGAGAAGTATCTATTGAAGCTTATGAAAATGTTTCAAACTTCCATGTACCCATTTTGGCCATGACTGCAGATGTGATCCAAGCTACTCATGAGGAATGCCTAAGGAGTGGAATGGATGGATATGTTTCAAAACCATTTGAAGCTGAACAACTATATCGAGAAGTTTCACGTTTTTTCCCACCAATTCCTGATAGGAGTCCATAGAGGGGATGTCTGTTGAAGGCACACTGATGCCGTTGGCACAAGGCTTTACCCTCCAGGATGCTTGGAATTTTTTAAATTTGTTCGAATCTCTTCCCAAGAGTGAGTTTTCCTCCCAGACATGCTCTTTTAACATATTCACACACTTTTTAGGGGTCAGAACCTTGCAACAGTCCCCCAAGTTTGTTTCTCTTTCTAATTGTAGAATACTAACTGGCATGGGGAATTAATTGACTCCTTGCTCTGCTCCTTTTTTTCAGGAAAACATACATTACGTGGCCAGAGAGTACATAGTAGTCATGCCTAATTCAGTTGTATATTCCATCTTATTTCCGGAACTTTCAAAAGGTTTAGTAATGTGATTTCTGTGCAAAGTCTGGACTACGCGTAAACTGATAGGAGAAATCTAATTGCTTTGAGTGTATCATAGAAGTAGAAGCTAAGCGGTTGCATGCATCAATTACTCTTATTGAACAGTAAAAGCTGCAACTATTTGAGGAGATCTTGAGCTCACGCTCTCTCTCTCAATGTGACTATTTATCATGTCATAGAAACTGACTCGGTTGAAAGGATTCAAGATCGGCTTCTCAGCAACCAAAGGGGAGAATGCACCATGCCATCATGTATATTTATGATTGCAAATAAAAATTTATTTGATGTATATTTTATAATTGCCCTTTTATCTTATTAATTCCTGTGCCAGGCGATTGTTTAGTAGGTACTAGTGTAGCAAGTACAGCGACAGTGTAATCAAATTTGAGCAATCCCATGATTATTCTCTGATTTGTACGTCATTTAGAATCCTTGTGACTTTGTGCCTGTTTGGGTTAAGTTTAAGTAAGTTCTTTTTTTGCTTTTAGAATTAAAAAAGATTTTTTGGGGCTGTTTGGATGTCAAATTATAAGTCTTTTTTTTAATCTAAAAAATTTTTTTTGGGAGAAATTAAGATTTCTAACTTTTCTTAAAAGATATTTTGAGAAGTTATTTTCTTAATTATTGCACTTTTTATAATTCCTAAACTAACCTTAAATTAACAAAGGATAAAAAAAATATTACATCTATATCCAAATCCTTAAATCCTACTTCTTACGTATTTTTCTTCAATTAAAAAAAAACAACAATAGAAGGAGCACAATTATCACACCAATCTTCTTTTAAGTAAGAAATTTTTTTTATAATCTCATGCTTTGATTTGCATCTTATTTTTAATTTTTTAATGTGTGTGTGTATATATATATATATACACACAGAAATCTCATAATTTGATTATACGAAATTATTTAAGGGTATTAATGACTTTATAATGATTAAAAGGTCTTTTTTGGATGGTCATCCAAACACTTCAAAGAGAGCTCCTCATTTTAAAATTTTTTTTTAATATTGTTATCCAAACAGTAAAAATAAGCTAAAGTTTTTATTTATCTTTTACTTTTACAGTAAAAGTCAAAGCTAACCCAAATAGACTTTTTATTTATCATTATTTTTGACGTTTAAGATACAAAATTAGAGAAGAACCAATACAGTCGATGATAATAACATGATTTATTTGATGCTAATTGCTCCCCAAAATAGTCCCATTTTTTTCGATTTGGATCGAACTTTGCTCAACTGAACCAAACCAAATTGGTACCGAACCGATTAAATCGGTTCGAAATAGACCGGTTTGGTTAAAGCTATAAAAATCAGTGTTTAGTTTTTGGTTTATTTTTTTGATGCATTTTTGTTTACTGCAAAAAGCCGCCACGTATGCAATTTTTTTCCCCCAAGATTGATTTATTTTCAAATTTCAAATTGTTTTTTCGTTTTTCTAAACTGAACTGATCAATTAAAAGAATAAAATATAGATTAAATAAGTTATGATATTCTCAAACTATAAAACGTCGATATGTCCGAGTGGTTAAGGAGACAGACTTGAAATCTGTTGGGCTTCGCCCGCGCAGGTTCGATCCCTGCTGTCGACGTTTTAAATTTTTAAACATTTTTATTTTTTTAACTTACTTTTTAAAAAAATACCTCCACCACTCTTCTATTAAAAAAATTAACTGTCGTTAATTATTTTCTACGTAAAAATTATTTTACCTATGTAATACAATAATTACAATGAATCACTTTTGTATTATTTGATTTTTTTATTTATTAATAAAAATGATATTAATTATATAATTAAATATTTATTTTTTTAAAATAAAATATAATTAATTAAATATTTATTTTTAATTAAATAATAATATTATCCTTATGATAACATACTAATATATAAATACAATTTTAAAATTTAATAATTTATAAAAATTTTTATCAATAATAAGCAGTGGACACTAAATAATTACTCATAAAAATATAATTAAAACACCAGCACACATACAGTAAACCAGCCGATAAAATCCGCTTCGACTCAAATCTCAGCCGTTGATCTATTTTTACCTAAACCAAAACCCTCCAGCTCCCAAACAAAAATCTGAGAGCGCTCTCTCTCTCTCGTTCGCGTTAGTCTCAAGCGGAACAGCAAACGTAAAATTCGAAAAGAGAGGCAGGGGCAGGAGGGGATTTTGAAATTTAATCAGATGGATCCAGACTCAGTGGCTAAAGCCTTCGTCGAGCACTACTACACGACGTTTGATGCCAATCGTACGGGGCTCGCCAATCTCTATCAGGAAGGTTCGATGTTGACTTTTGAAGGTCAAAAAATCCAAGGCTCGCAAAACATCGTCGCTAAGCTCACTAGCCTTCCCTTCCAGCAGTGCCAGCACTCCATCACCACCGTCGATTGCCAGCCCTCTGGTCCCGCTGGCGGCATGCTCGTTTTTGTCTCCGGTAATCTCCAACTCGCCGGTGAACAGCACGCTCTCAAGTTCAGCCAGGTCTTTACTTACTCTTTTTCTTATTTTATATTATTTTGATTCGATTTTTCTGTGATCTGTCTATGCCGCTTATTTTGATCGATCTGATTGCTATTCTACGATGATGTTTATTTTGTGGTGAAACTGATAGCTTTCAATTGATATAAATGCTAGATCTAGGGTTTCTTATTGGCTTTTTAGTTTAGTACTTGTGTATCTACGGGTCTCTTTGTGATCTTCGTTTCATTTATTTAATATTAATTCCATATTCTGATATCTTTTGCCTTCAAATTGTAGATTTGTCATGATGCTTCTCTGATTTAAAATAATCTTTTGTATTTAGATTTTAGGGATACTTGTGGTGTCATGCCACTGGCAGTTTTAGCTTATTCAATCTTATAATTTGAACATAGTCTATTTAGTCAGCTCGATGCTTTTCACTCTAAAATAATATCTTGTAGAATGTGTAAAGTGGATATTGTCATTAGTTGATTTTCTTGCCGTAACAAAAATTAATATTAATTAGCTTCCATATGCTATGGTTGGACAGATTCTGCCATGTTTTGACAGCTGTTTATTTGCCAATGCTTGCAACAAATTGTAGTAATTTAATTTTCGATAGTTGAAATGGAAGATTGAAACTTCTCTTCATACATTATATAATTTCTTTGTCACTTCTATTATTCCTTGCACCCCTATGCTGATCTCTCACATTGATAGGAAAGAAAATGCACAGTTGTAGGACTGTGATATTGTTTAAATAAAAGTAGTTACATTGATTATCTATTTGCTAGTTAATTGCTTCAAGTAATGATGAGGAGATAGCTTAGGTTAGAGTACTGCAACAACCTTAATCTGTTGACTATTGTTTGGATGATGCTGTTGCTATTCTAAATCTTACAACTTGGAAGTACTTCAGTTTTCAGATAATGTTATTATGGCTAGTCGTTGCTATATAAATTTCCCATCTATCAATATATACTTCTTATGTGGTGAAATTGCAATGAGATTTATTCTCACTATTTTTTTTTTGGTCTAAAGTACATCTATCGAGCATCTGATGAACTATGTGCTAGCTTCTATAAAAGTTTTAGTGTTTTACTATGAACGTATGATGTCTTCTTCATGACAAGGGGGCAGTCTTATTCAATATTGTATACTTGTAAACAAGTTTCTGCCCCAATCCAAATGCCCAAAAAAAAGAGAGAGAGAGAGAGAGAGAGATCTCTTGACCACTCTTAAAAGATCATATTAGTTGAATCTACAGTGTGTTGCATCCCTTTGAGCACTTCTGCATTACATGTTCATTTTTCTTATGTACAGAAACTTACTCTTGGCATTATGTATTGCTTTACGGCACCATGTATGTTGAGGGATTAACATAATTGTTTAATGGGACAGTATTGGGAGCCCCTCTTTTCATACGCAACTATTTACACACATTGATAATCATTAGATTACATCTCATCTAATGGTCAAAATTAAAAAAAAAATTATATTTTTAAAGAATTATTTAATAAAATAGTGGACCCCACTAATAATAATTAGTTTTTTACTTTTCTCTGTCCTCTCTCTGACTTCTTTGTTTCTCTCTCTTCCAAGAATGTTTTTATTTTGTTTTTAATTGTCTTCTTGAAATTAGATTAAATCTTAAGAGAATTAAATGACTCTTTTTACGATAATTACCAGTGTCAAAAGAAATCTATACAGAAAATTCTTATATATTGCAACTATATTAAGTACCCTATGAAGATTTAAACTCAAATCAATTTTTTTTCTTCCAAATTTATTTTCCAATGAAAAATTGAAAATCATCTGAAAACTAGTAAGAAATCCATTAGCAGAAACACATAAGAGGAGCATTTCAGATAAAGGCCAAACTACTAATGTTGGCAAGTAATTCTTGCACCAATTCTGAATGCCTCACTCCTGTAGATGAGCTGCCTTGCTTTGATGGTTAGTGCTTTAGGATTTGTAGGGAGAGTGAAACAAAGAGATTATAAATCATAAGGAGGGAGGAGAGACAAAATAGAGACAATTGATTATTAATTAAAATTTAATCCAATTTGCAGAAGACACACTTAATAACAAAGTAAAACCCTTTCAGGAAGACAGTGAAACAAATAATGAAGAAGTCGAGAGAGGGAGGAGAGGAAAAAAGATAAATATTACTATTATCAATGACCATGTTACTTAATTACCCAGAAAGGGCTAGTTCTTCTTCTCTAAATCTCAAAAACAGACAATATTCGATCTCAGAAAATTGTGATACAATGTCGGACTATACCATTCAATTTCTTTAACCGACCCTGAACTCTTTCCCAACAGAACCCAAACGGTCTTGCCAGAACTTTAGTTCTTTAAAAAATTTTAATTCTTTATAAAATTTAATCAAGTTTGTTTTAATCTTGATCATTAGATGATGTAATCTAACAATCACAAATGTGTGAAAAATTGTGTATAAGAAAAGGGTTCTCGGTCCTGTCCCTTGTTTAATTGGTTTATTGTTACCTTGCATTTGTTTTGGATTTTCTCTCGTTTTCATTTGTTGTTATTCTTGCTCCTAACCAATAATATTTCTGGTCATCTTTCTGTTCTCAGATGTTCCATTTGATGCCAACGCCTCAGGGAAGCTTTTATGTGTTGAATGACATATTCAGGTTGAACTATGCATGAAGAGAAGATTGATTGAAAAAGGATGCAATCCCTGAAGGAGTGAAACATGTTTCCTTATCTTTGTTGAATTTTAAACATTTAAATGAAAACTGGGTTTTTCTGTGGTTGGTTATGTTCAAGGCTCGCTTGTGCCTTTCCTGAACTTTAAATAGAGACATCTTTGGTTGAGTAAGTGAAGGATCTCCTTAAAGAAGTGGGTATTGGAGATTTGAGGACGTTGTAGTGAATCTTAGTGAAATGAATCACAAATATTTGCAATTGTTTGATTACAGTTTTTTGGTTGTGTTAATTTTCAAATAACAGCATCTGCTTATTGATATTATGACACTATTCCTTTGTATTGGTTAGGCCATCTCCAATGTGACATCAAAACTAACACTAAAACATCTTTTACATAATTTTTAGTGTAAAATGTTTCTTCAATGTAACACCAAAATCAATACCAAAATAGTGTTATGAATAATATTGCACCAAATATGGTGCAATATTATTCATTTGGTGCTAGGGAAAAAAGGTTTCAAATATCTTTATTACTTTTTCTTATTTACAAATATGTCATATTTTATATAATATTTTAAGTTATTATTATTATTTTTGTTATTATTTTTATTTTATTTTTTAATTTTTGAATATTACACTAATATTTTAAATAAAAAATACTCAACACAAAAATTAATAATAAAAATAAAATGCCAATAACATTAATTGCTAGGTTACATATTACAAAATTAAATTAACACAAATTAAAAAAGCTACTACTACTAGCATAAATTGGAACAATTATTTAATAATGTGGGAGATCATTATTAGATCCTCTAATATCATCAAAATATTTAATAACTAGAGTATTATTATTGTTATTGTATTTTTCTATATTAATGTAATGTTTAATTTTGATAATGTACTAATTTAGTTAATTAAATGCAAATTTAATAATTTTCTATATTTTTTTGTTAATCGATATAAAATTACTTATTACTTAATTTTTAATATTAATAGTAATATTTATTATGTTAATTGAGTTAATTATTGAGAATCAAAAGAATAAAAAGAAGAATATTCTTTTTGGTGTAAATGGGTTGGAGATGAAATAGTAATTTGGTGTGAAAAATGTACATTTTTTGTGTTGGTGTTACACTAAAATGGTGTTAAGCATTGGAGATGCCCTTATGTGTCAACTTGGAAAAGGAGTTCACTAAGTGATTTAGAGAACCCAATGCTAATATAGGAATAGGCATTTTGAAAGCTTTAGGTTTGCAGAGCTTGACAAAGTTTGCATATTAGCTAGGATGGGTCCATTAGATGTGTTGGTTCTTTGTTCCCTTCTTATCCCAAGGCCATGATCCTTCCGTGCTAACTAAGTTTATTTGGTTACATTTTGTCTCGCACAATGAAAAATCAACTTAAAACTCTGCTATATTTTCATCGAATATATATAATACAAATTAAATCAACTGTATCAACGTCAATGTCTTTACCATATAAAACATCCAAACAATTTGTTTTCCAAAAATGTTTCAGCAGGAAAAATTGGTTGCATTTACTCTTTTGTTTCAGCATCATTTGAGTCCACATTTCTCCACTGCAATTGAATTCAGCAACTTAAGATTGCAAAACGTAGTGGCGTTTAGAATCCAATTGCACAAAATTAAGTTGAATGAACATACAAACAGCTGCACCACACAAACATTATAAAACACTCGGTTTCTCAAACACATTTGCCAGGAAAAATGCAGAAAAGAGGCAGGTATACAATTGCACTCCCCTAATACAACCACAACTCATTGGTGAAAACACAATCATGCCCCCGTTTTATGCTTATGCCAAACACCACAATGGTTTCAGTGTCTTTCACCATTCATACCTAATTCTGATAAATCCATATGGGGTAGCTCTGGCATTTTGAAAGAAGAGTGTTGAGTAGCTTCATGCTGCTGTTGTTGTTCTGCATCCCCGCCATTGACTCTAGGACGTTTAAACATCCCTTTGAGCATGCTTCCAACAGCTTTAAAAGGGTGGTTTATTCCATCTCTAAGTTTCAAAATCAGTTGGACCTCAGATAGTTGCCAGGACAAAGTGAGGACAATCATCGCCGAAAGAAGACAATGAGTTATAAAGTTCTGTCTCTTCACATGCCTAAGCTCATTGATGATCTCTTCTCTACTAATCTCAGCACCCTCACCACCTAACTGACCAGCATTCTCATCCTCAGTTTCCACTTCATCAACTGCGGAGGAAGTTGCCTTCTCTTGTCCCAGTATTCCTCCGGGTTGCTCAAGGATCCCATCTTCTTCTAATGACTCCAACTATCATCAGTAGAAAGTAAAGACACATCACATTACAATTTGTCCACCATACTCCTTGTCTTTTTAAGCTGAATTCATAGTAAGCTCACATGTGCCAAACTTGTCCACAACTTTGTTGCATAGAATTTGGTCAATTAACAAAGTTAAGTTGGCACAATTTACAAGGTTTTAAACATTTTACCGTACTTAACCAATGCAAATCAAGAAGAGATGCGTTCGTCTTAAAATATAAAACCACCCCCACTACTTTCAAATATATCATTCAACAAGACAATCTGAAATGTCATACATAAAGAGTTCCAATTGTTCTCAATGTCCTGATGATACAAAAAACATGATAAAAAGTTTATCAGGGTAAATTTTTTAAATCAATCGTATGATGTGCATTCTTTCAACAGATTACAGCGAGATATGCAATTGTCCCTAGAAATAAAATTTTTTATATCAAGGGGATACATTTGAAATACTGAGTGTGGATTGCTTAGGCAAAAACAGTACAAAGGAAGGGTGACCTCGGGAAGTTCTCGCGTTGCAACCTCCTTTAAAATAAAAAAAAATAAAAAAAATAGTGAGTGTGGGGCAAATATGATGTTGGAGGTTGTTAAACACTTGAATTCGGTACAAGATAATCCACAAAGAGCCCCAAGGGACAAAACTACATTACTCAATTGTACAGCAATCACAATGATCAACGGAAAACATGATCAATTAATGAAGAATGACTGCAAGAAAGCAAGAACAAACCTTCACAACACGAAGAATGAAGGAAGCCATTTTGTATCCAATTGAATTAAAGCTTTTCGTTTCCTCTATATCAAAAACTTTTATAGAGTTATGAAATCAAGAGCCAGAGTTTATAGCCCAAAACTCACAGTAAAAGAAATGAAATGCAAGTGATAATGGTGGTTTCAAGTTATTATAAAAACCTGAGAAAGCAAGTTAGAGAGCACAAGCTGATCGTCTTGAGCAGAGGATGCATCTTTGTTGTCCTTCCTTTCTTCTCTGATTTTCTGGATTGCGAGATTGATTAGCTCTGCTTTGTCTTTTGGTTCCATTTTTGGCTCTTCTTATGGGAGTTGGAATTTGGATTTTTAATTTGACTTCTAGGACGTACCGATTTTTGATTTGATTTATGCGAAACCTAGTAGCGACCCTTTTTTGAGTTCCAGAGCTTTACCCTTTTTTTAGGAAGCACGTGGCATTCGACCCTATCGCGGCCCAATTATGGCCACCCTTCTTGTGGGCCCCGTCGATATCAAATGTCGTCAGTCGTCTGCAAGTGATTTTAGATTTTTAGCGGCCAGTTTTCATGTATCACCATTCACCGGTATAAATGAATCGAGAGAGAGAGAGAGAGCGTGTGTGTTTAGAAATTACAAGCAAAGTAATTGTTAAAGATGGCCAACCACCCGGGCTGCACGTGGTATGGTATGTATTTGTATAATACGGTACGGTACAAATATATTTTGATAGGATACATGGCATGGTACGATATGTTGGTGGGCTAAGTCGAACTTAGAAATTTAGACACGTGGACCTTTAAAGCACGACACGTGAAAAAATATGTAATAAGTATATTTCATTTTTTAATGAAAGTAAATTTAAATTTATGATTTTACAAATAACTTGAAATTAAATCTTTTAATATATTTTTTATTTGCGTAATTTTTTTAAATTTATTTAACTTTTAGTTTAAAAAAATATTCTAATTATTTTATGTTTATAATTTATTAAATAAATAGCTAATATCATGATTTTATAAAATAGATGTAATAATTTTATTATGAACTATGATCTATGATTCTATATAAATCTAAGTTAACAATTAAGTTAATCGTTGACAAAAATTTATTGTTATTTTTGTTGTTGTTAAGTATAAAAAAAATTCTAATACAATAGGATCTAATTTAATAGTTATTATTATATTCTCTTAATATTATTTGTTTTTATTATTGAATATAGACTTGAGTTTTGAATTTTTGATGTTATTGAACTTGATTAAAGGCACATGGACTCAAAAAAAATACATATAATTTTAAAAAATACATCAATAACTTAAAATACCTTCTTTAAAAAATTAAAAAAAAAAACTTGTAATGCTTTATTTTTTTTGGCACGGCCCATGGCATGGCACCCATAAGCACGGCATCTATGGGCATAGTACGTGTGCTGGGTCAGGCTTAAGCAAAGAAATTTAAGCACGGTACGAAATACATAATAGGCACAGGCACGAGCACGCATGGACCTTTCTTTGATGGGCTGGACCAACACGGCACGGCCTGTTGGCCACCCTTAGTAATTATAGTGAAAATTGGAAAACCACATTTTTTTAATTTGTGATTTGTGAATGGTGAGCTCGCAACGAACTTAACCCGATACATAATTTCAATTTTTTATTTTTGAAAGTAAAAATTCAGTACTCAAAAAACATAATTGGAAAATAAAAAACATAAACAAGGGAAATTTGTAAATAGCATAATTGGAAAATAAAAAAAAAACATAAACTGAAATGCTATTGCCCTTAGTGTAAGTTCGTTTTCTTTTCTTACAAAAGGAGGTAGGTGATCATTTCCAGCATTTACAGCATTAGTACACGGAAACATGGATTTATCAATGAGAATAACTACCAAATACTACCAAACACATAGCACTATATAGAGACGGTATAGAATGATCATGTCGAAGCATTAAGTTAAAGATGGTCGAGCGAAGGGCACACAGATTAGGATGGTAAATATTTGGTTCTACACAAATCGGTATGATGATTCATCATCCATATCGACAGTATCACCTGCAGATAATGCTCCTGCCGCTTCACCTGTTTCACCCAGTTCAGCCTGCAAGAATGATTGAATATATCAGAAAAAGCAATTGAAGATACCAAAGGAAAAATGCACTAAGTGCAACTACTTCAGGAGCAGTATTTTCAAAAATTTGACAGCCAGCTGATTTTCCAGAAAATTAGATGGTGGATCTTCATAGTGATCCATCCTTCATGATCATTGACTTGAATCACAAGTCCCAACTTCACAAGCTACAAGCTCCAATACAAGGATGTTGATCCCATTTATTAGATCATTAGTTCATATAATCTGCTGTACAACACGTTTTGGCAGTTGAACTTGATCGAACACTATTGACAACGAAAACAAATTTAGAATATAATGGAAACTATTTGGACTAATATAATGAACAGCATACACGTCCAATTTCAGTTGCAAGTGAACATATATAAGTACTATACTAAGGTCAAGGCTCATGGGATGAAAAAATTGACAAAGGGGCAGCCACACCAACCCGACCTAATTTGAAGGTAGAATTTATGTAGGTTATACTCTAGGGACAATATTGTGCCAAATGAAGTTTTAACAGGGACAATTTATTTTAATCGGTTTAATAACATCACACACTCATGTACCTACACTCAATGAAAATCTTAATTACTGATGTTTAGAGGTAAATTTTAGGCTTTATTTCAGAAAGGGTTCGAGTAATTAGAGGAGCCCATGGACATTCCTGTGCTTAAATGCTTGTCTACTGACCTTAGCTAGTCGGTATCTTTCAAGCATCCGGCGATATTGGCTACGTGCATTAGGAGAATCAACCATGGACAGTACTCGTGAGACAGCCTCATCAATGGTTGCATCCACTTTCTGCCTGCGGAAAACTTTGAGAATGTCTTCGTCTTCACTTTCATCATTGGACTCTGCCTCTGGCCGAAAACCTCGCAAACCAACTCCTTTTCGTCGCCACCGTAGTATTGCCTTATCAAGAACTCCCACAGCCCAACATACTACCTTGTACTTTTTCCTCACTTGATAGCCTCGCACATGAGCCTGCAAAAAGGTCCAAGCAAGTCCTTTTGTAAATCATAAACAATTCTTAATTTCAAATTCCGCGTGCACATGTTTCCTGTTTATGGGAAAGGACTGGAGACACAGGAGGGAATGACAATAATAACTCCATGCATCAAATTATTGATTCATCTGTGGGTGGTATGACTCAGACATTTGACTTCAGTACTTGAGCCTAGATGTGATTCCATTTGCAACTTGTTCTCAGAGGAAATTTGAGCAATAGTAACAGGAAATGCAATACCTGTATTGTCACAACTTTCTGACGAATGGCCAGATAATCTTTACGACCTTTCCATCCTCTATATTTCTTCTGGATAGATAAAGCAGCTGAATTGTGATCACGAACATTACGAAATGCCAGTTTTGATATAGCTGAAAGCCCTGGAATGTCATCTGAACTGATACCATACTCATCTATGTTAGCACCGGTAGCTGCAACATCCCTTTGTTGTCGCTTTCTGAAAGAGTGTGCCCGGAAAGCAGACTGAATACGTGCAGCAGCCTGAGCTGCATTCCTAACTGCAGCCAATGTATCTTTAAGTGAAAGCTGATCCTCAGTGGAATAGACATTACCATTAGAGATACTATTCACAGTTATTTCTGCTTGAACCTCAGCAGAGTTTTTGGAAAGCTCACTTTCTTCCAAAGTGAGGGATGAAAGATGGCTAGTTAGTGCCACTTCTGAAAGATAACCAGCAAGACCCTTGTGCCCACTGGAGGCAGCAATGAATGCTGCGGTTCTACCAGTTGGATCTAGTGGATTGGGATCTGTCACTGCACCAGCTGATGCACCAGAAGCTAAAAGAGCCGCAACCATTTTTTCCCTGTAACAAATGAACAACATATATCACTATGATCTATCTGCAGAAGACAAAATGAGAACAACATGTTAATATGGTTAAAGCTAGCTATAAATCATCAATGGTTTTTATTAACAGTAACTTGATGAACATAACATGAACCATCAAATTCTCACATTTGCAACAATATATAAATTATTGTGGAAAGCATGGATATCATTAACTGGGCAGAAAACTTTGATAATAAAAAATGTATTGAAGAAAGCCAAACTGTCTGCAAAACAGAAAACAGATAACAGTAATGCTATCTCATTTCTGGTATCTTTGCCCTAGGGATTTGATCGAGTGGTTTTCAATTAGCTAGTCACCTGAGTTTAAATCCTTTAATATATATTTATGTATGTATGAATGTGTGTGTCTGTGTATAAATATATATAATAATTCTCCAGTGAGGGCATCCTTATTTTAATAAAGTGAGGATGTCACTAACAGACAAAAACACACAGATAAAACACAGTTTTTAGTATATTCAAATCTGTGTTTTTTTTGCCACTCGGCCTTTAGCGGAGTGGTGAACCACTGCCCTCAAAATTAAGCATGATTGAGACGGCAGTGGTTCGAGTCCCCATGGACTCAACCTCTCTCAATTAAACATAATTGAATTGAGTTAATTTGTTGTCTTTCTCCCCTGCGTAATGCAAGTGGAGCAGGACATCCCTCGAATATTTGTGAGGGTTATTTGTCTGGGCAAGTACTTTAATAGAATGTTTAATGTAATATTGTAGTCCCAGTTATTTATCCGATTGTAAATATCAGTGTAATTGTTTGCTTAAATAACAGTTGTAAATATCTGATGTAATTCAGTATTCTTATGTGTATTCACTATTCAAAAAAAAAAATCAGTGTTTTTTTTTTTTTGTATTTTAGTGTGCATCCTCACTTTAACATAACTTCACTAAAGGACTCTCTCTCTCTCTCTCTCTCATTGTAAATATCTGATGTAATTCAGTATTCTGATGTGTATTCACTATTCAAAAAAAAAATCTGTGATTTTTTTTTTTTTTTGTATTTTAGTATGCATCCTCACTTTAACATACCTTCACCAAAGAAGGACTCTCTCTCTCTCTCTCTATAGATATACATATATATATTTAAAAAGAGAGAAGAAAAAAAAAACTCATCTACGTTCACCATGCATCTCAATTCTCTATACCGCACGATTGATAGAAACTAGGAAGTACTATAGAAGAGACAATACGATAGCAAAGGTAATATAGTATTTGCTCCATGGCAATTTCTGCGCACACATATTTATATGCATATAAATAAATGTGTAAACATCAAAGAGATTTTCAATTTACCTTCCAAAACGTGCAGCCCAATGAAGAGCAGTCCATCCATTAATATCCCGGAAGTTTATACTCACTCCACAACTGAGAATTGGGTTTAAGGCCCACTCAAAGCCCAACCCAGCAACCATGTGTATTATCCCTTGCTCTTTCTTGGACAAGGAACAACCTGGCTGATCAGATTCTCCCAAGGATTTGGAAGATAGCCACTGTTGCAGCTTGTCTTTAAGAAGCTCTTGCAGAAGCCAATCAATAGTATCCAGCGAAGTAGCACTACCAACTAAAAGAGAATCTATAACTTGACCCCACAAATCATCATCAGCTTTCATTCCTCGCAATACATGATATCCCAACTCAACCCCCTCTTCTTTATTCACCGATGAATCAGACAAAAGCATCTGTACAAATCTGACAAGTAGCAAAAGTTCATCATGGCTCTTAGTAGCTTCTTTTTGGGACCAATTATCATAACTATTAGGCTTAACTCGATAGTCAAATTCTTTGACTTCACTGCAAGACTCGCGATTGCCAGAAGTTATGCACAGAGTGACTTTTTCAGGAAGGCGAGGAGGAGCTTCGCAACGGATAACACCTTCCTGAATGATCTGAAGAGGTACTTCGGTGTCACCAAACATACATGACCACGCAGATTCTGATGGATCACAGAGAAAAGATCCGACAATTATGACCTGCATTGATTAAATTCAGATTCAATGTCTGAACCAACTTTTTTCAGAGAAAACAGGATGAAGAAGAAGATTTAGACTCCTCCTATGACAACAGATGCATCACAAAAATATATCCCCAAAAAGATAAAAGGTCAAGGGAAACCCAATTTTAAGTTATAATACTGAGCCATGAGCCAAGAGGCCTTGGTAGTAGTATCATTGGTAAATCAGATTTGTACCAAGCCAAGAATCAGGGTCAAAGACTGTTGGACCAGAATCCACAACATGGCAACTCTATTTCCACTAACAATAGGGATTTTTAGGCATCCCTTCTGAGCACAAAACAAGTTCATGTGCCTTTTGCAGAGTTTAGGAAAACAAGTTTCCCTTTTGCAAAAGACAACCACATTAAGTTGTTTATTTTTGTTATTTCATTTCCTTTAGTTGCTTGGACTTTGACTCAGCAGTGGCCAAATGACTATTTTTTGAATTCAGTAAACAATGAAACAACTTAACGAAGAACATAATCAGGGGTCAAACAATTCCTACTAAGCTGTATCCCTCACTAATATTTGGATGGGACAGTTTGTCGGCTTGTTTGGATTCTAAGACATCTGTGTTGAGAAGGAACAGAACGGGGCTTGGCTGTAGTTGTAGAAGGGTTGGATGTGACAAGAATAGGTTTTAGGTTCTGGTCCAGCTTAGCCTCCTCCTATATCTTCGTAAACACAATTCCACCCCATGGGAAAACCACCCAGAATGTGAGAGAGGTGACTATGGACAATCATCTAAAGTCAGATTGGTAATTATGGGCAGCGCATGAACTTTCACTAATCCTACTTGTCATAAACAAAGTGAGTCTACCAAAAGGATCATCTATCAGAGGTCAATTAGGATCAGGTTGACAAATCAGGTTCTACTTTTATATTTTACTTTACAATTTCTTTAGTGAATGCAGGAAAGTATACTACAATCTATAGAACGAAGCATAATAAATCTTTCTGAAAGAAATAACAATCACGGATTTGCATAAGCTATACCTTTGTAGATTCATTTGCATAACCCCAATCAGGGGATATTTCACGAATTGCAAACTTCTGCTTTTGAGCAACAGTCAATCTCAAATCTGCTTCAAGAGGCACTGCAATATGATCTTGGTCAAAAACTGTTGTGTAACTGGAATTGGTTTGTTGAGTTCCTATTACAGATGAATATTCAGGAATTTCAAATTTTTTAACTTCCTGAGGCATCAACAAAGAAGCTGGCAATATGGGAGACTGTCAGAGCTTGTAAAAAATTAAGGAGATGCTGAAACTTAAATAAATGAATTATGATAAAGAACAGAGGAAAATCATACAATGTTCGCCAATGGACCCATTGAAATTTGGCCAACATGAGAGTTCCTGCTCTTCAGCTGGTCCCCTCCAAGAAGAACAAAGTGGCTTCTCCTATTTTAAGCATGAAATCATTATTCTAGTGAAAGAAATGCTAAAGCTGCAACAAGTGATTTTCGAGTAATCCAATTGACTTTGTAACAAACAATAATTAGGAATTTGGCATTATCTGCAGAAATAAGACCCAAATAGCCAAAAATAACTAAAAGGATAATTTTAGAAAATGACAGTACACCATAATGCAAGATATCATAATCTCTAAGAGGATAATACAAATCAGAGTGTACTTTCTTGCATTTCCATTCAATAAAACATTTGTATTACCTGGGACTCGACACCTGATGAGTTCTCACATGACTCAAGCATGTCTTCCCAAGATAAAGGTCCATTACTTCCAACCACATAACCATGCCCATAAAATTGCTGAAGATGTCTGCCACCATTTCCTATCCCCAAAAAAAAAAAAAAAAAAGCCACTCATCAGCAGCACGTTCCACCTATTTTTCCTATTTAGTGTAATTAGAATTTGATTAAGAATAGAGGTAATCAATATGGTGATTGAGAAAACAAAAGGAGAGAAAAAAACAAAGGAAAGAACACAGAGGAAACTGCTTGATTGCTTAATGAAATTCTATTTCCATAATTTATTCTTCCAGTTCAACTACATTAAGCGCACACTGGTTTTTTGAAATTCATGCGTTTGACAACAGTTGCACAAATTCCACAAGCCAATGATGCCCTAAATTATCAAATAAGAAGAAATAAAATTCCATCAGATTCAGCAACAAAGATCAGCAATATCAAACAACATATCAGAAAGTATACAATAGTATGAACAGATGACACGCAATCAAACACCCTTTAGGAAAATTTCAAAACTGTTATTACATTTTGACAACTTTGAGCACATCACATATAACACAACTTAACCAACCTGCATCCTGATGCATTACAAGATTATTTGAATGATCTAGGAATCCAGCATGTCCACCTTTATATTCCTCTTGTACAACATGTTCTGGGCTTTGCACGAAAGCTCCAAACTGGTCCTGCTGGGAGACCTTGCTTTTGCTGTCCAAATCCTGCCTGGAGAGTGAATCAATTTCTTCAAACATGTCATCGTTCAAACTTAACTGCTCCTTAAGCTTCCGCAAAGCTTGATTAACATCAGCTTCAGAACTAGTTAATCCTCCTTTACCATCCACTGCATTATCCTTATTGGCCATCTCAGAAGTAACCTCTATGGAACTTGGACTAGATATACTCTGATATGGTTCATAGAAATCACTTTTCGGAGTGGTAGAGCCTGGATTTTGAGTGATGTAAGATGCTGGACTCAAATTGAAAGTGGAAGAAGCTCCTGGTGATACTACAACAGATCCAGGACTAGGCCTTCCCTGTCACACAAAATGTGACAAAAGATGTTAGTCCAAAACTCAGGCTATTCATCACCAACAGCTACTGCCAATGGAAGAGTACTAGCTAACAATCATGCAGGGGAAAAATACTAAAGTATCCTGATCTACAGATGATATGATTGGAAACCATAAGTCCCCACAGTATAAGAGTTTTTTTTTTCGGTAAAACCAACTCCATCTCACTCCAACATCATTCATAACTGCGAAACATTCCTATGTAAAAATGATTCCTTGAAGGGGGGAATTTAGACACAGCTAATTGAAAACCAGTACTTGGATACAAATTAGGCTGCCTATCTTAACAGGGCAAACAACATTCAGCTGAAAAGAATTTAGGACTGACCCAAAGGAATGGAAAAAATAAAATGATAGAATGATTGGTCTACAGCTTTAAATTAATGATGACAACAATAAGGTTTTTATTGTAATTATAACAAATTATATACAAATCTAGGAGTAAAGGCATGTTAAGATCTGATTTGCCAACATTCAGATTCATATAAGCTCACCTCACTTATCTCTCTGTAGTGAACAAGAACAATATGCTCATACGCCCTGGTCAAGAAAGTAACTGTCAGAAAATATCCCTGCTAAATCACCATTCCACATTGTTCCATGGACTGAGAGACAACAAAGTGATAGAAACTACAACGAAGCCAGATTTTTCTTCATCCCGGCAGGAATTAAAACTTAGAAAATATAAAATTCCATTCTATACAGGGAACTTCAAACATATAAGAAGATATGAATCACACAAAAACCATTTCTTTCAACAAAAATAACAATATAAGAACACTTACGGATCCAGCATCCAATAGCTACGCCTCTGAAAATTAGGATTCTGCTCACCATGTGCATAATAACAATTTAAAGCTTCAGCATTTCCAACCTAACCATGAAGATAAAATGTCATCCCTTGGACTGAAGCAAATAATACACAGTACACCATAGTTCTCAGAACTAATTGACGTGCCATAAGACAGATAATTACTTCAAAGAGAAGCTTTATGCACATTACATAAGTCCCTTTCTATTTAAGCAGCTAAACTTGTTTTATAGAGTAATTTCATTTCATAATGCCAGTGTTAAGTTCATTTTAGCATGCTAATCACAGCAACATGACCCATCCCCTTTTTATGTACTTCATCCAGACATAAGACATTCCATTCAGGCCTCTTTTTCATATGGGGAGGAGAAAGGAAATATGTGCAATTTAAATTATTAATGGAGAAGCGGCGGCGGCATGAAATTTGATTATTAATGGAGAAGCGGCGGCGGCATGAAATTTGATTATTAATGGAGAAGCGGCGGCGGCATGAAATTTGAACATGGAATTTAGATATCAGGGAAATAAAATCAACTTGTATTGTTGGAAAAACAGATCTCCAAAATAGACAAACAGATAATTTAAAGGTCTCCGATAAGATTTATCATATGACCTTCTAGTGCAGAGAGCAAGTCAAAGTTCCCCATTTGAAAGATTCCTACCATTTGAATGACTTTTTTTTTTCCATGAAACGAAAGTAAACATAACTATGGAAATTAAGGGAAATGTTTCTCATGCAACAGTTAAATCTCGGCACCTATTGAGGTCATGCAATCCCTGATTACTTGTAATAGAAGCAGCACATAGCACTTTTTTTTGTTTTTTTTTGGGGTTTTTAGAGTTTTCTGGGAGAACACTAAAATAAAAACTTGAAAGAAAAAATTTGCAGGTAATTATGCAGATACTTTTTCACAAACCTTAAGGCGTTCATGTGCCTCCCCAACAGCCCTCCCGTCCTTCTTTTTACGCCAATTATGACCATCCTTACGGAAAAACCGGAGGACTCTCTTATTAAACAAAAACAAAGATCCACCTGTTGAAAATACGAAGAAAATTTTGAACAAACGAGAAAGCTGTGAATGAATTGCTTCAATCCAATGCATTTTATAGGAAGCTTACTGTTTGGCTTTTGAGGTGGCTCCTGCGTGAGCTCGTATTTCTCGTGATTTTGTAATATAAACAGCACCTCAGCTGGCTTCAGCCAACGCGTTTGTGCTTCTCTAAACAAAATGTCAACATCATATCCTGTAATCATCATACACACAAAGCAGCTCCACGAAACTTAGTAAGTCATTCACAATACATAAATTTAGCCCTACCCCTACGTGTACGTTTTCAGAACATAATGACTAAAACTGACAAATTTTTTAAAATTTATACCTCCTTGCATCGTATTGAAACGCTTGAAATTACAAGAAAGAGAATCAGAACCAGACGAATTGCAGAGAAAGACTTTCACTTAATATTCATTTGAACGGTACTCGGCGGTGTCGATCAGAGCTCGAAACGACGCCGCTCAGAGAGGAACTGGATGGAGAAATTGAAGAGTTTCACTGATACAGGATTAGTTAATCCTGAACCGGATCACTCTTGAACCAGTTCGAGCTTAACACGGACTTGCGAAACACACGGAGAGAAAGAGAGACTTTGACTTCAAAATTCAAATTGTAGACACTGCGGCTGTACGGTTGGATTTTTCAATTTTTTATATTCTATTTTTAAGCTCGGCACTCAGCAGGCCAGACAAAGGCCGAAAGCGCATGGAAGAAGAGTTTCTGGTGCTCAGCTAACAACAGGCTTGGTCCCTTTTTGTTGATGTGGCAGAATATTATTGGTAGAAAATGATGTGGAAGGTTGATCGATGCAAGCTGTGACTACATAACCTGGGATAGTCTAGCTGCAGGTAATAGACTCTTGAGTAAGAATCTCGTACAGTGTAAATTACTCGACTAACCTTTGTCGAAGTCAGTGACTCAGTGACTCACCTGACTTGAGTTGTGTGTAATATACTACGTTGTTGTTGATTGGTCAACTTTGCATATGAATGAGTCTGCTTCCAAATCTGTAGTCTCCGCCGTCGGATTTAACGCAACATCAAGGCATCACAAACCGACAACATAATCTTAACCGCTGTCTTTCATGGAATTGGAAATTCATGAAGAGGCAAGCTGCTGGTTATATATTTGGCTTTGATTTTTTTTTATTATATTGTATTTTTGAAGTAAACCGATTTTGACATAATCAACAATTAAGGGTAATATTGTCATTTCAAACTCTTGTCTTTGTCGATCGACTCGATTCCGTGCGTCGCAAATGGAATGGTCAGGCTGTGATGGCCGCCGAGTGCCGGGTCTCACGGTCATGAACAAAATAATTATCTTTTCTAATATAAAAAAGGCACGTGATAAAGGTGTTTCGCCCATTTGTATGAAAAAAATTTAAACAAAAGCTGGAAACACTGACCAAGGTAAGTCACGTGGATTTATTATTATTATTACTTAGTTATTTTATTTAAGCACCTCCTTTTCTATCAACGATAAGATATAGATTAAAAATGTATTTTCATTTACATTCGATGGAATTCATCGAAATTTAATCTAATGATGGAAGGTAATAATCAATATCAATCAAATTTCGTTTAATCTAGATTACAATCTAATTTTACATGTTCCAATTTCGTATCGATACTAATTGGATTACAATCCAATTTGGAATATTTTATACTAATAGCCCATAGACTGGCTGCTATGTCCATACAGAATATTTGAGGGTGCTCACTCTCCGAAGAGTAAAATTTGACAGTATCCGATTACTCAATATGAAAAAATGGGTATCAGTCGTCAAATTTGATATGATTATTAAATGGGTATGTCCGGGTCGACACTATTTTTTTTCGTGTTGGGTTAGGGTTCAAGTTATTGATCTATTTACCCGACCAATAACACGAATATATTTTCTATTTTAAGTTAATTTTTAGGTTTTTGTTGTTAAAACTCAAATATTGGACATGATTATCTTATTTTTATTTTTTTGGAAAGGTGGACATATACATGGTGCTTAATTTATACAATTTTATATAAATTTATAACTTTAATAGTGTAAATGTGTAATATTTTGGGGGGATGTATGTGTATAACAGTATGTAAATGTCTATTGTGAATTTTGTTAAACATAAAGATATTAAACGGGTTATTAAGTTATCCGTTTATTTTTCATGTCGGATTTAAGTCTCAATATTTTAACATGATTATTAAATAAGTCGTGTTTAGGTCAATCTAAGTTTGACACAGCGCAAAATTGATATGACAAAAATACGATCCGGTGATCCGTTTTACCAACTCTAAAGACAATGACGTTAAAGTATTTACAATTAGGCATTTAGCTCCATTTTTGCAAAAGCAATGTTTCTGTGTGGGTTTAAGTCTTGACTCTATTTATCAATACCATTCAATTTAGTTGTTGGGATATATCTGTCGCAACAAAGTTTATTGTTGACTTGTTGGTGCATCACGTACTACAAGTAGTGCCAATGTCTTCATGTCACTTGTTATGTTTATGGTCTCTTTTCTTTGTAATAAAAGCAAAAGTCATGTGAGAAACGTGTCGGGGAAAAACCAGATTCTTTATTGAGAAAAAAATATCAACAAATTTACCATGGGTTTCTTGTAGATAATTTTTTTTAATTATAATTATAATTGCGATATTCATCATATCTATTATTGCTGTTCAAATTTAAGAGTTCTGGAAAATCACTTTTTGGCTTAACAATTCATTTTTTTTTTTACTGGTATACAATACAATGATTACAATCAGACTATTACTGACATTATATTAGACTATTACTGATATTTACAATCAGACAATTATTAGACCTAGGATTTTTACCCTCTCTAATATTCGAGAGACGTCTACTCCACTCACATTCTACTACTAATATTTACAATTAAACAATTACTAGGACTAGTTTACATCAAATCTTATATGGCACTGTCCAGATATTTACAATCAGATAATTATTGGGACTAGTTTACATTAAATCTTATATGGCACTGCCTATCTTTTTACCCTCTCTAATATTCGAGGGACGTCTACTCCACTCACATTTCGAAAGGGAGTAGACTGCCTTAACTCAATTATTATATAATTGAGGAAGGAGATTAAATCATCATATTGCGATATGAAATACTTAAACCCATACTCTCACTCACTTTATAAGAGTGGGTTCTACCACTTGGCCAAATGCCAATTGGTTTTGGCTTAACAATTCTTAACTTCTCACTTTATTATTGGGAAAAAACTCTTCTCACCCTTAGGGTTTTATGCGATAGACCATTTTATAATTATTTTTTAAATAATTGGCCAAAACATCATTTTGTTCTGTTGATTCACCGTTAGTTTAATGCCGTTTACTAATAATTTATTGAGGGTAAAATAGGATTTCAGTTAAAGAGAAAATTAAAAATAAATAAATAAAAGTTGACACATAAGTAAAATTTGTTTTATCTAATCCCACCAAACAGGCAATCCCGAAAAAGATGAAAAACTTATATTTCAAGAAATTGTTTTGCACTTATATCTATTTTGGGGCCCTAGACTCTTTATTTTGGTGCCATAAAAGCCCTATAAACCTAGATTTAAGTACAAAAAATAATCATAATTTTCATATTTGTATAAGTATACTCTCTAATTACACTGTCAGCCGACTTGGGGAGACAATAATGGTCAAAGAAGAGTGGTGGTGAAGCTCAAAATAAATTTCAAAAGCGAGTTGAGTTAATATTGTTGTATATGTTTCTCAAATAATCATACTTTTTATTTCAAATAATGAATTTTCAAATAAATTTTGATGGAGTTTTCACAAGTTATTGTAACATGGGTTGAATTAATTCTTTTTTGCTTTTATATTGAGTAACGGATTTTTTTTGTCTTTCATATTGAGTAATGATAATGTGGATGTGTGTAAAATGACATCTTTATATTATTATTATTATGGGATGGTAATTGTGTTTATTGATATTGAAATTTGCCTATAAAATTAAACTAACTGTAATGATAGAAAAGGTATGATTTAGACAACAAACATTCACTTATACAACAAAAAAAAAAGAGTTATGCTTGTGTTTATTATGGTAGCAAGGATGCATCATGTAGCTGTAATTGGAGATGAGTTTTTTGACATGGAAATAAATTGCTAGTACAGATTATACAACAACAATCTACTCGTCGTAGATTACTTTTTTTTGTGTTTCTATATCATTTTGAAACTTTTGGTGTTGACCAATGTACTAGTCATGAGGCATGGGAGGTGTGTTCCATACTCAAAATCTCAAATCTTGTGAAATGATTAGAAGATTAAGAAGACATTCAGCACAATACAAGCGCATAAAAATTGGTGGTATTTTTTAGTTTTCTTCTAATGATTTAAAGACATTGTATTAATTATAGTTGGTTGCTTATGGCAATTATTCAGTGGCTTTATCAAACTATGGGCTAGTTTGGGATTGTTGTGGCTGATTAAATAAATTGCTTTTACTGTGCAGATGAAATAAGATACTGATTAAAAAAGCAGTTTGATGTTTGATAAACTGTTATTGTTGTTGCTATGAGTTTAAAAAGCTGTGTACATGCATTTGGTAAATTTTATTACGAAATTGTTGTTTTATTATATAATGATCAAAATAGACATAACTTTAAATTATCTTTTATTTCTTGGATTATGTTTAATAATGTTTAGACATGTCTTTTTCTTTTTAAAGTACATAAAATTATATAAAGTTAAAAAACCAAATTAAATAAAATTTAATGAATTTCAAAATCTGTTACATAAAAATATAATAAAAATTCATATTAATACATAATTCAAATAAAATAAAAAAGTAATATGCATTACATTCACATTAAACTTGTTATAATAAACACCATGACTATAGAAAAAATATAAATAGATTGACCATTAAAAGCCATGATTATGAAATTGGTTTTAAAAGTCATGGGTAACTTTCATGTAAAATTGTTCATAGTTTAAAGAAAATTTACATAATCATATGCAAGTCTTATTGAATCTTATAATAGAAAATAAAAGTAAAATATAAAAAATATGAACTTACTGTTTCAAAATTTTGATACTGGAGAGAATGTACAGTAATTGTGGGTGTAATTTGATTATGGTGGTAATATGATATCTAATGGCTTGTATATTAGAGTGTATGAAAAACTAGGATATAATAATCTCTTTGTTAAAATATTAAGGTTATAATAAGAACTTTAAAAAGATATGGCGGCTTATTTAATAAGCTGTTTATAAAAAGCAACCCTTTACTTGCTTTTAAAAACTGCTGCCAAAATAGAGAAAATTATAAAATAAGCAGATTTTACAAAATTTACCAGACACTATTTTTGTAAAAAATTATGAAATAAGCAGCTTATTGAATTTCAACCTCAATCCCAAACAGGGCCTATATCATCGTTGACTTCATTTAAAAAAAAAACCAATTTTGCATATTTTGTAGTGTAATTTAATTGTGGGAAAATTTCATTTTAAAATAGTTTGTATAATTTTAATTGAAAATCATATTTTTTCTCAATAAATTATTAGTAAACAGCATCAAACTAATGGTGAATTAACGGATGTTTTAGGCTATTGTTTAAAAAATAAGGATGAAATGAATTATTACATGAAATTCTAGGGATGAAAATGACTCTTTCTCTTATTAAAGTAGAATATTTAAGAGTTGAAGTTTCCCTAATTTTTTATTTAAGATTGAGAGTTTGAGTCGAGTATAATTTCTTCTTATTTTATAATGTGTTATCTTAAATCCTTCGTCGGATGATTCTCGCTTCTCTTTTTCTGAAATTTGTGATAATCAATTCAAGTTCTGGTAATTACTTATAGATTTCTTAACTAATTTGAGCTCAATAGGTTTATCCATACACAACCGGTTGATAATTATAATCTCACCGCCGTCTACTAATGTTACGTAAAAATTATATAATTTAAATAAATACATACATTATGCTTATAACAATTAATTACCAAATTATGCATATTAATTGATGCAAAAGAATTTGTTGTTTACGTTATCTATCTTTGTTAGGTTCCTCAAGTCCATGCTTTATTTTAATATGTATCACATCTCGTCTTTCCATCAGGTGATGTTTCAGTTTTTAACATGGCTTTAAATTTTTTTCCTTTTTTTTTTTTTTGGGATAAACCTGGCTTTAAATTTGCGTGTACACGAAACATTCTACATTACTGTAACAAACTTGTACATTATTTTTAGACAGAAACATACTTGTACATTAAACATTCTGGATACAACTATTAATTAATTTAAAAAAACTAAAAGAGGAGGAAAATAAATAAAGACAATCAGCAATGCCCAATGGATCACAATAATTATCTGCCCAATGATGCATGAGCAATAAGCATAACATGCAAGTTATTCTGATAGTCACGTGTCAAGATTAAACAACATACTGACAATGACAATGAAGTGAATGAATGAATCATGGTGACTTCATCTCCTAAGCTCCGCCCCACAACACACAGCTTAGGTTCTCTTTATCTTGTGTGTGCTTGCTTACTTTTTGTTGTATATATGCAGCCACTCTCAAGCCGGCAATTTTGCTCACCATTCCCCATAATCAATCAATCAGTCAATCAAATCATTAGTTCTAACAAAGAACTAGAAACAACATGTCGGATTGGGGCCCTGTGTTTGTTTCAGTGATCCTGTTCGTACTGCTATCGCCAGGTCTGTTGTTTCAGGTTCCAGGGCGACACAGGTGTGTTGAGTTTGGCAATTTTCAAACAAGTGGCGCAGCAATTATGGTGCATTCCCTCCTCTATTTTGCTCTCGTTTGTGTCTTTTTTCTTGCCGTCAAGGTTCACTTGTACCTTGGTTGATCAACAATAATGCATTAATTACACATAGTTTTAAGGTCCCCAATTATGGTGATTTGCGTGAGTCCGGGGTGTTTCGGGATTTCTGATTTGAGTCAATTGCAGCTGCTCTCTGTTTGTATTTCATGTTCTTTTTTGAATTAATGTAAGATGTAACCGGGTGATGAGGAATAATATTATTGTGGGAGGCTTCTATTTTATCTCCAGTTACCAGTTGTGTATCTATGCACTCTTCTTGTGAGTGGTGTAGCCATTAATTAATAATATTGCCTTTGAATGGTTTTGGTGCATGGGTTGTGTGCATTATGGCTTGGGTTCTTTGAGTAATCATGAAAATGGAATTAAATTCTTTCCAATTCGCTTTTGTAGAATGGGATTGTAATTAAGATGCAAACACAACTCTGTTTCTTGGGAACTTGGACGCAATACAATTTTGCCATAACAATGAAAAATGATGATACTGAGTCTAAATCTGGAAAAGCTATTACGTTCCATGAAACATATTCAAAGAAGCAGTGCCTAGAAATTATCTGGAAGATGTTATTAGCGTGTACTTTCCGAATTTGGGTAAGGCTACGTGAGACATATGTAGCCTCTCTGCCATATTGCTTGTAGTTTTCATATTCGCTGCTGGTTGCTTGTAGAATTTAGTGGTAACTTTGTTGAACTCATTAATTTCGAATCTTGATATAGACTTGGCTGCTTATGTGTGGTTTTGGGTCTATTAGTACACCAGCGAACATCTTAGTGGGTGATTTTCGTCTGATCCATTTAATTAGATGTACCTTATATATTGGCTAATGCGAATTAGCTTGGTTAGGATAGCATTACTTCTTCAATTACTTCATGATTACATTAGAATGAATTGAACCCTCATCCTACCTCGTGTAGATTTTTGACATCATTTGATATTCTTTAATCCCGTAATCTAAGGTATAATCGAGATGAAAGGTCTGTTGGTTACCTATAGATCATATCAAATAGCAAGTATTATCATGTTATGGAAGAAATCTTAACATATATGAATGGGTACATGCCCGTTTTGCAGTAGCTTGTGTGAGACAATTTGGTCGAGATTTTGTCAGAGACCAGAGCAATTCAGTAATACAATTATTGAAGTTTTGACTAGTGTGCATATATGGACCTTGAACTTTGTCTACAGGTTTTTTAATGGTATCCTGGACTTGGATCACTTTCTTCCAACACACGGATGTGCCATCCCCTGGCATGTTGCCAACTCAGCACTAATCTCTTTCAAATTACGTATTTATGCCGTGGAATTTGCAGATGTCATTAGCCCTGCTTTCTGAACTCTCTGTTTTTCTATTAGTAGAATGATTTTCTAATTTCTAGAGTAATTAAGCTTCAAGTGCAGCTGAATAAATAGGAAAGAAACTTAAAAAGCAAAGTTTCAAGTTGAGGTGTTGTCTTTCTATTTGAGGGGTTGTCTGTCAGTGACATGTAATTAGTACCATTAAAATTTGAGAAAATTTCCACTGGATGCCTCTATATTGCCTGGTGACTTAGTGCTGGTACTTTCGATCAATGTGTTTGCTTACTTTAGCAAGTCCAACTAACTTGGATCCTACAAGACAACTTGTTGAATAAGTTCTCGTGTTCTACACTTCTACGACTCATTTCACATTCATCTTAATTTTTCTGCTAAATCATTCGTTAACCTTAATTAAAGTCATTTTGATGTGTATGTATAAAACTTTCAATCAGTTTCTACTAATATTAAATGCAAAAACACCAAAACAGTTCTCGAATGAACCGGTAGGTGGGGGATTCGTTTTCTACAAGGAAAAAATGATGAAAGGAGTATTAATTCAATTGTTCTTTGTTCACATGATAGGAAAGGGGCAACTTAAATCAAAGAAACTGTACGAGAAGTCCGCAATGGCCCACAGCCACACACATTATTCTAAAAAGAGTGCTGATAGTTGTTTAGAATGCTGAGAGAAAGTTGAGAAAAACGATAATAAGTGCTGCCGTTTTGTCTCTGTCAGCAGTTTAATATTTTTTAATCGTCAAAAGATAAAAGTAAAAAAAATAAAAAACGCAAAAAACAGAATTCATCTCTCTCCATCGACTTTTTCCTCACTCTCTCCTCCAGCTACCAAAAATCCCAAACTCAATACCCATCACGCTTCCTCACTCTCTCCGGCTGCCAAAATCCCCACCACTCCATCACTCTCTCTCTCTCTCTAGACTTTGTCCTCACAATCTCCTCCGGCTACCGAAATACCCAAATCCCTACCACTCTTCCTCACTCTCTCCGGCCACCAAAAGCCCCATCACGCTTAAGATAAATGAGTGAGTGAGGATGAGTTAACAATGAAATGGAGAGAGAGAGTGATCCCTGCGAATCCTGTCTTCTGTCGCTTTTTACTTTTTGCTTTTTTTTTTTATCGTTAATAATTAAAAAAGTGTATAATGTAGAGAGAGAGAGAGAGGCAAAATGGCTGCTCAAGCTGCCATTTCTCCCAATCTTCACTCACCATTCTAGACAGGAAGCATTTTTCTTCAAAAAATAGGAACTGTCAGAGACATATCGATTAGATTCCTGTATCCAATCCCCTTACCTTGTCTCTTAGTTTTTTACAAACAAGGACATACGTATATTCCATTTCATCAAACTAATACAAGTACAGCGATCAAGATCGATTTATGGAAAATTCATTACAATACACCATTGATAAACCACTTAATATACCACATTGTGGAACAAGGAGAAATTCGACGCGTTCAAGAGATACCTTTACAAATAATATATCCGTCATGAATGCACACAGTAAGTTAGAGCTCTTCTTGAGACATCACTTTAGTTTTTTTATCTCACTCTCCACCGTTAAGAGTGGGCTTTACTAATTGGTAGACTAATGAATCTTTCATAGAGATCGACCGGCAACCTGTTATTTTTCAGTATCGATAGTACAAAAATATTCCATTTAAGTGCTTTTCCAGTGGAGAAACATAAACCCAGCATCACCTCTCAAATTTCAAGGCTAAAGTTACAAAAAAGAGGAAAAAACAAAAAAAGAAATGGGGTTTCGTATAAAACAGGTTTCTACTTTTAATTGGATGATTAATATTATAATAACAGTAATAAAGTATAGCGTACATAGCAAAGCAGTTCGCAAAAATCAAAAGAAGATGCTGCCACGCTACCACATTGTCCCTGGCATGTGTCGAAAGAAAAGAGTATCGATTACGACGTAATGTAAGGGTCGAGCAAGATTTCTTGTTGTTTACTGATACGCCCATCACTAGATTTGATTCTTTTCTTGTATAAAATGACACACACACTGTCTTTCTTCCTAATTGAGCTTTTAAGAGAGTGAGAGATACAAGAATTGCTGTGAGTTTAGCAAGGAGCAATTAATATGGCGGATTGGGGGCCGGTCGTGATAGCAGTGGTGCTGTTCGTGCTGTTGAGTCCAGGATTGTTGTTTCAGCTGCCCGGAAGAAACAGAGTGGTCGAGTTTGGTAACATGCATACGAGTGGCTTATCCATTCTTGTTCATACCATCATTTTCTTTGGCCTCGTCACCATCTTTCTCATCGCCATAGGCGTTCACATCCATACCGGATGATGATGATTATTATTATTATTATTATTTGATTTCTGTGTTTGTTTTTCTGGTGTACTGTCTCACCCGATTCTTGATTATTTCTGCTTTGTTTCAGTCTTTTTGTGTATTTCTTTCACGTGTCACTATCATTACCAACTCTCTTGCACTATATTTCTATATATATTTTTGTCTTTGTACCTTTGGATGAAAAAGAGGAAATAATTGAAGCTTGTTTGATTTTTGGAAATTTGCAGATATACAGATCTGATTATCAGACGTGTTGCATTGTTACAATTACAAATTGCATTCTATGTGGGGTTGTATTTGTATGAAAGGAAAATGTTTTATTTAGCCAATAATTTTGTTTTGAGTTTAGACATCTGTTTATAGCCAATAACTTGTTTACAAAATAAAAATACGAGTATTGCTGAGAATTAAGAAAGCTCTCGTAGATATGGACACCTGTCATTTTTTTCCGAAACATCTGACTATGACATACCAATTGCATAACCAAATGCTGTATTTTTCATTTTCATTAATGGTGCATTACCTCATGAAATGAGAATGGGGTGGAATAAAAATGTGTTGAGAATGAGAATTGGCTGGAATAAGAATAAAGAATGGGAATGAGAATGAGATTCCAATGTTTACTTAGCAAAAATAAATGGAAATGGGAATGTGCTGGAATGTCATTAATGTGTTTACTTGGCAAAATAAATGGGAATGAGAAATGAGAATGAGAACTAATTTACTAAAATATCCATAATATTAAATAATGTAATTTTCATTAACTGGATACATGTATAAATATTATTATAAAAATAATATTAATTAAAAAAATAAAATTAATAATATTTAATAATAATAAATAAAATTAATAATAATAATAATAATAATAAATGTTAATAATGATAATATTAATAAAAATAAAAATAACAATAATTAATAATAACTAAAATAATAAAGTTAATATAATTTAATATAATAAAAAAAATAAAAATAATAATAATAATAAAATAAATGTTAATAATGATGATGATATGATAATAATAATAATAATAATAATAACAATAATTAAATAAATAATAATAATAAAAATAATTAATAATAACTAAGATAATAAAAATAATTAATATTAACTAAAATAATAATAACAATAATTCATTAATTAATAAATAATAAATAAATAATTTTTTAAGGGTAAAAATGTCAATTCATATCCCATTCTCAAATTTTTATTCCTAACCCCCCCATGGGAATGAGATTCTCATTCCTTATTCTTAAATTGTGTGGAACCGACATATTTTATTTTCAATTTCAAATTATATTTTACTAAGTAAACAAGAATTTCATTCTCATTCCACAAACCCCCAAATAAACACACACCATAAATGATTACAACTAACAAGCCAAAAGTTGTTACGGAAGTCGAACATGATGAGCGTAATCAACCTGATCCAAAACAACGCCTAGTGACACCAGTGAATAAAAAAAAATTGTTTATTTTTCATCAAAATACTCCAACTTAAATATAAAATCGAGATCTAAATTATTTAAAAATAACTTTGCCTATGTGTCTGAGTTATTATTGTAATTATACACTGTTACAAAAGCAGACAAGACGCCCCGCGTGTACACCGCCCGGCTCTTGATATCGATCAGAAACGAAACGCCACGGCGGCGGCTTATGAAAAATGAAAAAGGATTCCACTATTGCGTTAGTATGCATGGACTTCGGATAAAAAATAATGGTGTTCTTTTTTTTTTTTAACTTTTCGGAAGATGGGAATGATGGTGTTAGTGTGTGTTGCTTTATCAATTGAGATAAAGGGCCCACGATAGAGCCCAATAGTGGCCTGATGATGAACATCGGGATGCCACCGTGACAGAGACGACACACGCTTGTCCACTACTTCGAGATAAAACTTAAAACGACGTCATCATCATTCAATTTAAAGAAAGAATACTCTGCACAAGGCTGCGAATATTTTTTAATTACACAAAACGTATGGATAAAATAGGCCTTCATACACGACCAAATTTTAACATATATTGATTTCTGGAATTGGTTGCTTTGCTTCTGCAAACTGACACAAGGGACTCAAACCTTGAGATGAAGAAAGCCAATGAATCAAAGGCCGGACAACTGAAATGCTGACAACTGTTTGGGTTAGACTGGGCCTGTAGACGTGGATAAATTAGAAATTGAATATATGAAAGAAGCCGGGTTCAAACCCTACCATTTTGCTGGGCCAGTGGGAAAATTGTAAACCATGAGCTACTTGAATCCTTGGGACAATTTACTATTTCGACTTTAACAAGTAAGAAGACATATCCACATATTTCGGTAACAGATAGAAAAACAGTTATCCACATATCCTGCATCATCTATGGTTTCAAAATCTTTAATCAATTTCTTTTCCTCCTGTGTGTTGAGGATACAAGCAGCACCACTCACTAGAGTACTGCTGCGGCTCAATTCTCCGGTGCGTGATTCAGCTACATTTCTGAATCCCCTACTCTCTTCACAAAAGCTTCCATGCTGTTAACAGGAGTAAATTGTTGAAACAAATGAGTTAAATCATCAATCTTGAACAGATTAATCAACTTGTAATCTGTTGAAGAAAAGTGTGATAGAGAAAGCGAACGGGTATATTAAGTTGAACAGACAACTTCCTACAAGCTAGCGAGCTGCCAATTCACCGAAGGCATTATGCAGAAATAGTCTTGAGCAATCCTGAATTTGCCAAGTGCAAAAAATTACAATATATGATGATGACATGTTAACTGGTAAACTCTAACAACGGACAAGGGTCTAGGAAGATTGTACTTTGAGAAAAATTAGAGGTTGAACAACATAGTAAACTTAGCAAACCACATCCAAGTTCAAGATTGATGCACCAAATTCACCAAAACAGGATACATCTGAAATTGACTTACTCCAATTACTTATCAGAAGACTCAAAACACATCTTGAACTTAAGGAAATCAACCAACTGGCAATTTAATATGTTTTAAAGACTTGTCCCGTACACAATGTTGCATAACCCAAAAAAGTTATACCACTGAGCCCTTCTTTATGGTTTGGACCGATTAGCCATTAACCTAAAATCATCCACGTGTTCCAAAAATATAAGAGATAATAACTTCTTCCTTACTAAACCTAAACTCTGATGTGCCATCAAGACTTTTATGTATCATCAAAACAACAAATGTAAGACTGTCAATGAAGAACAGAATAGAAGAATGGAGGTTTTCCCAAAAGGACGGACATTAAACGTAGGCTACAAGATAAATAATAGGCATACAGTGATGTAAAAGCTCCTGTCTTGTAGAGATGAAAGAAGCATTCACAATAAGAAACCAGGAACCCATATAGTGATTCTTAAATTCCATTCGCTAGTAATTTCCTATCTTCTATATTTTGTTGACATCGCTCATCAAACACCTCAGCCCCTTTTCACATTTTCTGTAAGCTTTGTAATAATCTCCTGTAAATTGAACAACGAATTAAGGGAGTTCGACCCCTGATTTATGACTTGAGATGAGCATAATAAGATAAACCAACAAATAATGTAATTAATTTTCAAATTAATAAAGAAGGGGAAAAAAAAAAACATGTCCATAATAATATCTATTGCGTGAATGTGAAATATCTTAAAAAGATTCAAGCATCTTACTTCTAATTAAAATATTTCCCATCTCCTACAGCACAGCCCGCCAAAATCTAACGATCGTAAGATTATTCGTATAACTTACTACAGCCATTTTGTTCTTTCCTAGAAAGCAACGAAACACAAAAAACAAAACAAGCCAATAACATAAAAATAAAAACTTTTTATTAATAAATTATATGAAAAATCATACCAGGAATATCCTTTCTAGGCGAAGAAGGCGTGGACATAGCGTAACAAAAAATCGATTTTCCCAACACAGAGATAGCTGAAACAACCCCGGCTACGTAAAACACCATAACCAAACCAAGAACCCACGGCATCAGCATGAATCCAATGAAGAAAGTCACCGATCCGCACAGCATCAAGGCCAGAGCTATCCCCAGCATCAGCGAAGCGAATCCCGCCGGGGTGATCTGAGCCGCCGACGTCCTGCTGGTCGACGGTGACTGATCGGAGTACGGGATCGGAGTCGGCGGCGATCGTAGGATGCTCAGCACTAGCGCCGACAGCTCGTAAAAGACCCTCGATTGCTGATCCTGGTGGTTCTGGTGGTGGTGTTGCTGTGGTCTTCTTCTCATCATGTTTGATTCAATTTCTTTTGTCTTCTAGGGAAAATTTTAAAGAGAGGAATAAAAATTTGGGAGGGATAACAAAAAAAAAAAGAAATTGCTTAAAATGAGGCAAATGGATAAACTTGACTACTGATATCTAAAACGGTGTGTGATTGGAGAGCAATGTAACGTGATGCTACAACTGTAACGTTCTGATAGGCCGCAGTTTGTTTGTTTGTTTGTTTCTCGGGAAAATCCTTCGAGAAAGTGACGCGATGCGTTCAGTTTGTTTCCCTGAATCTTGCTGTCAATACAGCAATTTATGCTTTATCTTGAATTCCGAAACCAACCATGTAATGTAAGATTGGGAAAAAATGGATTTAAAAATTAAAATTTAATGAAAGCGTAAAAAAGTTGTCAATCTTTGACTTTTAAGATAATAAAGAGGATTAGGTAGCGACACGTAAGCGTTATCGCGTGCGAGAAACGCGCTTCGGATGAGAGTGGAGTGGGGAAAAGGGCAGAGGGAGTGGGGCCTGCTGACGTGGGACCTTACCTTATCCTCGAAAGGAATTGATGGCCTCTCGGTTATTATTAAGCCGTGTCTTTGAAGCGCGTGGGTAGGTATTGTTGGTGGTTATGTGAAGCAGTTGATTAATGTAAATAAAATTAAAGAACAAATTTGTACTTTATCTCACGATTACGGAATTAAGCAAATTTTGAGGAGTGGATAAGGATATAATTAATTTTCTAAATTGGCAGCACCCGGCACGCGCACAAGCACACGACCATTTGTAGTGATTGATCCATCTCACGCAACTGGCTATTATTATTATGATTGTGATAGGGCTGTGGGGGTTTTGATTAGAGAATGAGATAAGACGTGAAGAGTTTAAAAATTAAAAGGGCAGAGAGAAGAATATCATTGACTGAAATTAATTTTATTATTGTTTGTTTAAAAAATATAATGAGAATTATTTATTTATTGTAGTTCAATAATAATTTTAATTGTAATCTAATGCAAATTTTAAATTATAATTGTAATAAAAAAAATTTAATTTTAACAGAAAATAAATTAAAATATACTACTAAATTCCTAACAGAGTATTACAGAGATTATAATGTCGCAAATCCATTTGTATGTTATTGATTGATCTCTCGTGTGTACAAAATTTTTATTATTACGATTTACGAGTGATGTCACTGATACAAGTTCTCTTAAAAAGTTCTGCGCATAAAATTACATGTCCTTGAATAATTAATGAAAATAAATATGTGAGTGACGGAATGCTAACTAATATTTTATTAACACATCAATTTAAACAAAATAATTTATAAAATTGCACATTAGTGATTTCTTTTTCAATTTTAAATATGGCTATTGAATTATTATTATTTTACTGATTTTTTTTCCTTTATTTAGTTTGGCAATCGAACACGCATCCATCCTCCAAGCAACGGCATTTAGAATTGTTTTAAGTAGGGTTGGGCAAAAAAATTGTGGCCTAAGAAAAATCGAACCGAATCAAACCGGTTGTTTGGTACGATTATGGTTGGTTTTTTTTTATTAGAAATAACCGAATATATTGTTATAGAGAAAAAATTGAAATACTAGTTTGGTTTTTGGTTCATAAAATTGAACTGAAGAACCAATTAAATTTGACACGTATCGTTATTTAATTGGTTATTTTAATTTATCTTTACAACTTTATGTTTATTTAGATTGAGATTTGGAGTCTAGGTTTATATTCTTGAATCTTAATATTTCATATTTTCTTAGTATTTTATTAGTAGTTAGTAAGACAGTTGTGATGAATGTGTTTTGAATATTTTGTGTTTATTATAATAATGTTAGTATTTTTATATTTTTAATGAAACTGTGAGGAATTAATATTGTGCCAAGCACCTCTTCTCTTTGAAATTGCAGTTCAATCTTTGAATTCTCATTTCCGGTTATATGACAAGGCGATCAAAAAGTGTAAGCTTTTCAACATCAAAAAATATAACAACAATCCAAATCAAAGGCTTATACAATAACACATGATTGAGCTAGTTTTGCAATGGATAATTGTATGATTGTCGGTATTTATCAGAATATTATGTATGAAGAATAAAGGAATATTTAAGTCATCCCATTTTTTCTTTTACTGATATGTTACAATCAGAAGTACACTGATATTTACAATTAGAGATAGGTCAGAATTCGCCTGAATAATCCTATTACAGTACAGCCCGAAAGTCAACTCTCACTTATAATACCGGAGGGAGATTTTACCTCTACAAAAAAATAGAATCGAGTTTACTGGGACTCGAACCCATGCGTCCAAGGTTATTGGGTGCATGGACTTGTAGCCTATTGGCAAGTCATTCAAGTTTAAATTAACCTGCAACAACTCAGAGTTAAAAAGTCAAAATTGATTCTGCTAGAAAATTCCAAGATCTTAAGTATTTTAATGTTAATAGATTGCATTGTTGTTATCAAGCTACGTAGTTTGCCTAACAAAATAAAGTTTCTCTTCTCATAAATAAAAAACAAAAAAACAAAATAAAGTTTCTCCATCGTTGGTGGATCGCGTAGACACAGAAATATGGTGAATGAGTGTTGCACAGAGTAAATCAAATAGCTTATTTGTCCTTTATGGTAATTTGATTATAAGTAATTTTGTAATACATATTTTAATCAAGAAATGGGAGTCTAAAATAAAGATGTTTGGTGAGCGTGACGCAAAGCACAACACACATTCCGCATAGCATGATTTTGTTGGGCACACTTTGAGATGGGTTTAAGCACCGACACATGAAATTATTCGTCCTTCTGTGGTAGTTTGATCGCAAAGTTTTTTGTATTAAAATATTTTTAATCGGGTAATGGCATGTTCAATGGGCTGACCCACTGGATCACATCACACTTTGAGATAGATTTAAGCACGACACATGAAATTATTCGTCCTGGCGGGATAATTTGATTACAAAGTATTTTGTATTAAAATATTTTTAATCGAGTAATGGTATGTCCAATGGGCTGGCCCACTGGAGCACATCATTTAATCATGCACTCGAGCGTGGCACGAGGCACGAAACACGTCCTTACAAAATGGCAGGTTTCATAGGGCCTGACTAGGCCTACAGTCCAGGCACGCGGGGCATGAGAGCACGACATGTATTGAGATGGACCAAAGCAGATCCGGTGGGAAAACTCCGTTTCAAAATTTATAATATTATTTTAATTGAATTACACTACTACATGCTGTAAATTAAATTAAATTAAATTGAAAAATATCAAATCTAATAGTTCCTTTCATTTTTAATTCATTTGAATTTGTATTATTAACTAGTATTATGTTATTATTTTAAATTATAAATTAACTTCAAGTTATTAATCAAATTTGAATTGAATTTGTATTATCATTTAATAAAGTGCTATTTGCTAATATTTTTACTGCTGGTGTTATCTTATGTAAATTGCAATAATTTTTCTTTATTGCATAATACTTCCTTCTAAAAAAGATTAATGAAAAGAATTGTAATTGGTTGGGACACAAAGCTCCAATGATAGATATTAAAAATCAAAGTAACATTTAACAATGGTTATATATCCACCATATATTAAATTTGTTGAAAATGAATGACAACAAATTTATGTCTAACATTTTAAGTTAAAAATTTACTTTTTTTTTTTAATTATAAGTTAGAATAGCCTTATCCCTATTGTGATTTGTCTAATTTATATTTTATAAAACTTGGATTATTTGCTTTTGCAGTTTCAATAAACTGTTTAAATTTCATAAATATAAAAATGCATTGGCTTAATGGTTGAAATATGGTTATCGGAAACCTGAGGCCAACAAAATAATAATATATATATAATTTTAGAACAATTCCGAAAAAGTGAAAAGTAACAGGCTGTTTGCCAATCACAGCCGGTTAGATGCTAAAAGCCCCCACCCTGAATCTTCAGTGGTACCTGGTCAACAACTGACAAGGCCATTATTTTATATCTCGTACAGAATTTCTATCTAACCTTCTGCTTGTTCGTGCAGTTATTTAAGGCCATTATTTATAAACTGTCGCCAATCGTCGGTGTGTTACCGAACAAAAGGTGATATATCTTCTACATATATTTTGTTGTCGTACTTCTGCTTAAAGCATGGTTACAATATAAATCACAAAATAATAAATATTATGCAAGTCTGATAATGGCAGATGATAAAAACACATTCAGTGGGAACTTCTACACCAGCCGCTCCCTGATTATTTAGCCGTCTTATTGTAATACAGAGCATTATAATTTTTCACACGTACATTAAGCCATTGATAATAGACTTTTGCATATTCACTACATAACAACAGATGAGCGGCTGACAAGTACACTTGGAAAAGCGCCTCTCCTCAGCTTATCTAAGCAGATGGAGGGTTACCATAGCCGCTGCTGTTGTATCATTACCGTTCTCCTCCCCTGCTGCAATCTGTAAGTGACAACTGACTATTATTAGACTTTTGAAGAACGAACAAGACATGCATTTAGTATATACTACTTTTACCTCTCCCTCTAGAAGCTTTTTCTCTTCTCTCAGCCTCTTTTCCTGTTTAAAATAGAAGAAATATGAAATGGTAAACCAGAAACATCCACAGATGGGATCCAGCTTGTTCATTAGATACATGCATGTCCGTACACACACATGCTGTAAAAATTATGGAGAAAAAAATTATGTGATGTGTCGTGATAACGCAGAAATTGAGTTCTTCAGGTAACCATGACAACAAACTAAACATCTGCCAAACCCTCATTCATCATGAATCAAATAACTAAACCACCCCTTTTTTCCCCTCTTAGAAAACAAGTCTACCCATCCAGATGTCACAGGCGCTTTAGATTTTTCATCTGATATAGCAATCTTTGAGAATGTATTTCTAATGCAATGGAATGCATGAATATGGTTGACTAGACTTGATTACAAGATAATCTAAGATTAGAGTAATATATTAGAAGCTCGAATAGTAGTGTTCAAATTAACCAAAGCAGTACTAAGTTGCTATATTGTCCTTCATTTGCCACTTTAACTACCTAAAATAGGAAGATACAAAGGTTTTATGCTGGTCAAGTAATTTTAGGACACCACAAAAAAGACAGCAGCATCACATGATTTCCCCAGCAATTAGATCTCTATTCTTCCTTTTCCAATCTGATTTCAATCAATTATGAGGTGCTCGGAAATTCTTAAAGCTGGTAGGTTCTCAAGGATAAAGGACACGCACAAGTAGAAAAGTAATGAAATAGAACGCTGTAGGTTTCTCAGAAGTCAGGAACTAAAGGAATGGAAAATAAAAGGATCTATTGGATAAAGCTTCATGCAAATGGCAAATAAATGCACCTGGAAGACTCTGAAAGCCTACTGTTGACACAGCCAGCTGTTGCAGTTTCACTTGCAATAAGATCCTGCTTTTTAATGAACAGGAAGAAAAATTCCCACCAACTAAATTGGAACCATGATATCTAATGTTAAACAACTCTGTTGTAGTGAAACAGAAATATTTGCAGTCATTTTAACCACACATAAGTTGACACTTGCAAGTTGCAACCAGCTAGGAGGTTAGGTTTTTCTTCAAGATTTACCTGGAAAGTATGGTATGGATTTAATTAAGTGTACCTTCTCTTGGAGTGTTCTAAGGGATCCCATCATCAGTTGTGTCTGCACCAAAGATGCCCAATGAGCATAGGAATGAACCTTCATGGATAGTATAACAAGCCTCATGCAGGCAGAAAAGGGAAAAAAAAAAAAGGCACATACAGGATCTGAATGATAATGCAACAGTAGTAGTTCCAAGTTCAAATAATCAAGTGACAGACAACAGGTCAAACTAGAGCAGGGGTGCATCCTCTGTTTTACTTTAAGGTGGCCAGAATCTATTATTAAGGTAAGCTATTTGTGGTGGCAAAACATGTATTTCAACAATGGGGGGTACAGAAAGCAAACTCAGGTACGCTTCATAGGTCACATACACAACCATAGGTCTTCCCCATAGTTTCAGGCTTTCAGCAGTAAGCAGCCGCAGATAATTGAACTTAGTGAAAAACTGCTAAACCACAAAAGTGTGCTTGGATAGACAGAAAAGAAAAGATCAGAGTAATGTGACATGGCAATCAGCGGTTAAAGCATTCTCAGTTAGGTGAATATGTGAAAATCAGCTACCAGTATTGATGGAAGTTGCAGATTGTTTGTGTATTTGTTGGCTTGGTTGAATTTTAAGACGATCAAACATGGGACTAAGAATTTGTTGTATTATAATCTCTTGGAAAGGTCTGAATGAAGGAGAACCAAGATATAGGAGCAAGACGGCAAAAGGCATCAGCGATACATGTACGTTATCTTCTTGATAGTCAATATGTAATTTCATAACCATAATCCTATGATTTTTAGACACTTTAATTGCAAAAGTGCTATAATCCTGACCTTCATAGCTCTAATTTCTGTCAGTGTAGTGTTGAGTAGATTCTCTAATTGCAAAAGATCAGTTGCAGTAAACTGCTCAAAGTTTGGCCCTTCAAGTTGCCTGTGGATACAAAATACAGATCAATAAAATAATACACACACACACACACACACACCCCTATAATGTGCCATCCTTGGAAAATGTATAGAATACTTGGAGAAATTGCCTTTGAACTATTTTCTGCAGTTCAGCATGCGGATGTAGGCTTGAATATCCAGCCTGAGGGTCCTGTCAATGTAGAGATCCAGAAAGTGAGCCATGGAACAACACCTCGGTTCCCCCCCAGCCGCCCAGGGAAAAAAAAAAGGGAAAAGAGAAATTTTGCATGCAAATACATCATAGATGAATGGCACGTTAATTCTGGCCTGCCCAATGGCTTAGATTGGTACGTAAGGGCTTGAACAATACTAATAACCTTTGAGAACCCCTTATATGAGCGATACTGATGTATAAATGAGCTTTTAAGTGGACCAAGCCCAACCACAGATGGAAGACAGAAGGCAAACTCAAAAGGCAATCATGTCAGGGTATAATAGCACTGGACATCTAGGTTTCTGGTACTGTGCTACTTTACCATTTGACCTTAAAGCAATTAGGTTATAACCTAGAAAATCATAGTAAGCCCTAACAGAGCTCTTCACTTGCAAAGGCCATACCAAACGGTCTCGTCCTGTATAAGAAGCTCAACCGAAGATGAAAGCCATAAACAAGTCCAAACATAGAGATGAGCCTAAAAGAAGATTGAAGATAGAAACAACTACAGAAGAAAATCTCGCAGGAGGATTTGGACACTAGACCTATTGGTCAAAAAAGCTCTAATAGTATATTAAGTTACTGCCTGACTTAATAACTTAAGTTGGTAGGTAAGAGCCAAATAATAGCATTAAGGATTGATTGAAATTGAACTGCTTATATTTTCAAGTTCTTTTATCAGGCGGGCTAGGAGTAGTCACAACATTACGTTTACCTACAAGATTACCAGATATGTTGTATTGGCACATGTATGGAGACAGTACTCAGACATAAATTAAGGGATTATACTGCAGGAGGCTGTGACTTAATGCTCATTACACTCAAGCATGTCCTCATATACAGGATGACAGTCCAATTTGAGCCAATTTCACTAGGTTTCCAACTTATCCCACAGGCATTTAGAAAGAACTGTGTCAGCATATAGTTTGATTGAGTGTATAAACCAGGTTTGACCACGATGGTTGACAGATTCAGAAGAACCTAGAATATTTCCTGTTAGAGGTTTAAGATATTAAAGTCATATGCGAAATTGTATAGGCAGAGTCTAATATTGAAAATATCAGTTACCTTTACAGTTCTCGTCCAAATACTCTATAATAGGACATTAAGTCAAAGCTACTACTTAGTCTTACTCAGATTGACTATTCACAATTTTGAAGCATAAATTCAGGGTTAGACCTAGCATAGCCATTGCTAATGTGTTCTAAATACAGAGAGAACAGTTTACCTCTACCTTAGGTGCTCCTGAAGCCCCAGCTTCCTCTTCAACACGACTCTGGTAGCGCTCAAGGATGCTGGCCAAACTGCATTATAAGTAATAATTATTCAGATTTCTTGATCGTGTAATAATCTTTCTAGATTGTGGAGATATAGTGGTTCTTCAAAATATTAGAAAGAGGAAAATACAACAAAAAGTGGTAATTATAAAGGCCAGCAGAAAGTAGGGATGGGCAATCCCTTTTTGGTAGTTAAAATGCCAAAACAGAGGTGCAGACCTTGAAAAGCTATGAAAGAAGGCCTTCTTTACTTCAGCAATTTTATATGTCATGTAGCCTTATCCGTCTGGAGAACTTGTTGAGAAAGTCAGTTCTAATGTTCTATCACGTGCATAAGAAAGTCATTTCTATCGTCCATGAAGATGCAATGGTACTATAGCAGGCTACTCAAAGTCAGCTTTGCACTTCCTATTATTTCAAAATAGAAATTCTAACCATAGGAATCTCTAGCGGGAATTCAGCACTAGTGCCATTGTCTCAGAAAAAACTCTTCTATATCAACCTTTAGAAATAGAATTGAAAGATTGCACAACTTTGAGGGCATTTAACAGTCCATATCCAGATTGTGGGAGGTATTTTGAAGATTTTAGAACCATTGTAAATGTCTACAAGAAGGGAAGAGAAAAGTATGTGAAACATGTATTAGTTGAGTGAATCATCGTTGTCAAACTAGAAGTTTTGACTACATACACAGAAGCATAATAATCATGTTGTCTTGAGGTATTCTCACTGTTCGTTCTCCTTATGCATGCTATACATAAGATTTTGCTGGCATAAAGTTGAAACATACAGGAAAATGGTAAGTGATGTGATTTAAAATGAGTTCATAATTAGTTTCTGAATGTCTTTATGCTTAGTCATGCTTGTTCAAGTTGCAAAATTCAGGCAAGCTGCGGTCATGTTAATGCAAATCCAAAGAAACAAAGAAAGACAAGAACAAAGTTAGAAGATAAGCACATAAATTAAGGATAAAGAAATAGTAACCTACAAGATACTGATTCTGTATCTCACAGTACAATCTTTGCGTTTTTAAGATGGCAAATTGAAAATATCTAGTAGGCCACACAACAGAGAAACCATGTAAACTTTTCAAAAGAGGGAGACCAGTTAACCAATCTAAAACACATATATCCAGATCACAGTTAAGTTAAAACTAACAAATAAATAAAAGATTCTCTCCAAAATTCTTCAAACAATATACCAGCCTCACGTTAGCCTATGCTCCCCTGATTTTGATCAACTAAGTTGTAAAGTCTTAAGATTCTGTAACATCATAGTGAGAAGCTGTCAAGTCCTGAAACCGGGCATGTGGGACATGGTAGAAAAGTGAAGTTTATTCAAAACCTAAAAGGAATTTTCAAGTAAAAATGAGACTGACTTGAACATGAGGCAAAACGCTCATTCTTAAACCTGCATTGTAATGGAACAATCATTCAAAACAATGTCCTTGTCCTTGCAAAAAATTTGTGCAGAGTTTCCCCCAAAGTATGGACATTCCCAAATTTTCAACCAACTAATAATGCAATACTTGGATCAACGATAAACTTCCAAAGTGAAACTAATCACCTGCAATACACTTCCAAAGTAATATTTCCCAACACACCAACTACTCCCACAAAGCACGGATAAATGTTATAAATAGTCAAAATAGAACATATTCCTCAAAAATATACACCATATCCTGACTTACAGAAACACAAAAGTAAATCAAATTTACAACATAGTGATCTAAGGAGCAAGACAAACTATGCAATCATCAAAGAGCTCATATAAACATCCTATAAACCCAAAAGAGCAGGGTGCACCCTAGTAGATAGCTATAAGAAACAAGGTTTCATTCCAAATTCAATAACCAGGTTTACAAGAAAATTAAGCACTTTTCATGCGCATAAATAGCTAAGTCAACAAAATGGCCACCATCCAACTTGTCAGATATCCAACCGTATTAACATAACCTAAAAAGCAGGGGTGAGCTAAGGTCCAATAAATAGTTACGAATGACCTCAACAAATAGACAGCTATACGCTTATTTAATAGGAAATCGAAACATCTAATGAGATCTACAAGTCAAAGATAAGCTTCATCATGCGTGAACAGTAATATAAATACTACCCTGGAAAGATAGTAAGATGATAGCAAGGAATTATGTTTTTATGTTAGGATGGCTGCTTATTAATCATGTTTGTGACTTCCAAAGTACTGCTAAAGTCACTCATAAGTTACCATAGTGGTTAATATTATCAATACTATGGTCTTGAACTATATGAACTTCTAGAAACAAATATAACATCTTAAAAATGTACACACGGCATCTCAATGGGAACTTAAAAAAACTGAACAAGAAGACAAAATTTTGCAGTTTCAACTGAAAGCAGTATATTAAGACAACTATTAGCATGACTATTTTATTTCACTCAGTATTTCTTTTAGAATATTTCATCGAAGCATTCAAAGAAGAAAATTTGAAGTAAAATATCTTCTCATACAATGAGAAGATTATGCGAGGAGTGTAAGAGTTTGCATAGGAAGGAATAGATGGAGATGAGTAACATTTCAATGCATCAGAGGGAATATAATGAAGTGAAAAATGAGAAAGAAATATAAAAAAGAAAGGAGTGATAAGTACAAATGTAAAGATCCAAGGAGATAGAAATATCAATAGTTCGACAGAGACTTTGTCCTAATGGTACAAGTCTATAAAGTAAAATAGAAGAGAAAAATAAAGTAAGACGTAAAAGAAAAACATCGACTAAATAGAAGATAAAAAAGAAAAGAGCAAACATTATGTCTATTTCAAATGATGTTTTAACCCTTAGGAAGATTATATCAAAGCTTACGTAGAATGTTTAGGAACGTCTATTGTCACTTATATATATATATATGAGCGGTTCAATAAAGAAATTTAAATTTTAGTCTAATAGATTCTCCCACTTCTAGCAAATCCAATAAAACTAAATGATGTTTCAAACATAAAATTCAATCCTAAACGTAAATGTAAAATGATCGTTTGTGCTTGGCTAATGTCATGAAGCATGGTTCCTTTAGAATGGAGCATAATAAGAGCAACTTTAGAAGTGAAACAGACTCATATTGTATCGCTTGTTGGATATTTGATATAGTTCTTACAATGAGGAAACTTATGAATAGCACACTCGCAGCTATAAAGTAAGTTAGTAGGCAAAAGTAAGATGAGATGAGAGTGGTGTAATGAAGTCCGCCAATATTTGGTTAGCAGATATAACCAGGTACGTATCTACATATTATTTCACAAACAATACAAGGTCTTAGAAGTGGTCCCAATACCAAAACTATGCTAGCTTAAAGTGGCCAATATTATATCTATGAAGGTAGGCTAAGGAAAGAACGGAAAGAGAATGAAGAGAGATAACATAGTCGGAGTATTTGAATTTCGACTTGTTTGAGAGGACAGATAGGCAAAATCAAGAGTAGATAAAAGGACTTGTTGAAGATATAATTATTCAAAAAGAACCTACGATTCACATCCTAAAAAGACAGGAAAATCAAGAATAAAAAGATAACTTCCCGCAAGAGACATATATATTAAAATTTAAGAATAGAAACAAAGTAACAAAGACAAAAGAGAAAAAGAAATGAGAAAATGAGAGTTGTGGTGATTCTTGAATGCAGAGATCCGTATTACTAACAAGTGGGTCTTCTATAAAAAGATTTACATATAGTGGAGGAGACTATGGTACTCAAACTTTGAAGATATATTTTCTCCATTTCTTTAGTTGGAAGGGAAGAAGATCACGAGGAAGAAAAAAATAAAGAAAAGAAAGAAATGGATGTAATTATGTAAAATATTTAAAAAAAAAATTGGAGTTCCTCAAATCTCATTTGCTTTTACGATTGAAGAATAATAAAAAAAAGGCAAAATGATTGAATAATCAAATGATTTATTTTTAGGCTTGAAGATTATCTTCTCCATAAATCACGAGGAGCAAAAAGAAAAAAACAAAAACTCAGATGCAATTAGGTAAAATATTAAAGAAATTTGTAGTTCTTAACATCTCATTTGCTTTTAGTTTACTCATTACTTGATTTAAAGGCTTGAAAAAGGCTCAAATCTAATTTCTCTCATTTTTCACAAAAGAGAAAAAAATGTTTCAAGGTAGAAGTCTAGGTTCAAGCTAACCATGATGAGATATATATGTATACACATATAACAAGACATAAAACATGCACATTTATGACAAAGTGTTAATGAGTTTGTATCATATAATGCTAGAATAAGGTAGATATTTGGTAATCAATTGATTATCATGTGCAATTTCTCATGTGGAGCTCTTTACTTACGACAACTACAGCTAAAATATTAGTGAAATATCAAAGCAAACAGATCCTAGGATCCATTCTCCAATTAAACAAATTCTCACCCTGCCCCCATCAAATTCAAGGAGAGAATAGGTATGAAAGCATAGGCGTGGGCAATTCTTATATTGTCTATCAAAATTTGTAAAGTTAGAGAAGATAAAGATATCTTATATATAGGCATAAGGTACTACCTTGTTAAGTGTGGTTAGGATAAAAATGTAGAGTTGCTTAGGAACACAATCAAGTATACTGAAGATTCTTCCTTGGAATTCAAGTTGTCCTAAACATAAGCATGTTAACTTTAAAATATAAATTAATCTAAACACAAGCATCGATTTCGCTGGAACCAGTTTATTCTTAATCTAATACCTATTTCTATTGCTCTTTTACGAAATTTGAATGCTTTGCTGCTTAGAGTTCTACAAATTGTTTGAATCAATACTTTGCATAAGTCCTATCTGTTCAAATTGATATGAATGATCCTGACAGCTCTTCAAACCCTATTCAGACCCTTTTTGGTATTATGGTTGGGCAATTGTAGCTTAACAACTACAGTGTTTAATAAACACTAGCTGCTATGGCTTGAAAGCTAAATTGATTGGATTCACCACTTGTACGATGAAAAACCTACAAGATCTTTACTATTTTTATCAAAATTATTATTTAAAAATCATATTTACTATACACTATTAATTATTATTTCATAATTACAGTTTTTTTTTTCACAGCAGCTGTAGCTTAAAAACTACAACACCTCAATACCAAACAGAGTCTCAACCTAATCAAATACGTCACGGAAGCAACCCATTTTTTAATCATTAAAAACTTTATGTGCTATGCATCAACTGTAAACATCTCTTCCTTATGATCATGGAAACCTCGTTTTCTTATTAAAATTCTACAAGAGTACTTCGACAATCATAGAAATGTCCTAGATAGAACAATCACCACTCCTCAAACTTAATTTAACTCCATTTATACTCTATTTATGAACACGCCTTTATTTTTTTCAAGGATTTTGAAATTGAATATATATTTAACTATTGTTTGATCACTATAGTTGTCTTTAATAAGACTTATGAGGTTTTTGCAACTATTACTAAATGATTTATTGTTGTGTGATTGAATATCCCTCAGCCTTGTAGCGCCCGTCTTTGTCATCGTGACTTTCTTGATGAGCATCTTCAAGTTTAAACAACGTTTAATGTTTAACTAGTAAAATGTTGTGACTTAAGGTCAACATTTCTACATGCAGATGATGGTATCCCCAATTATGCAATGTTGTAAGAAAGGATATTTTTTTTTCTTAAGACAGTGTGGAATGGATTTGGTATTTAAAATGTTAACCCATTACTCTAAAAGCCCCGATTTAGGACAATTATATCTATTACTGCAGATATCCGAGGATATTTTGTTAGAATTTTTTTCCCTAAAAAATAAAAAAGGTTCAAAACAAGCACCAAGTATTTATCTGCCATGGAAAATGGAAATATGTGCTTATTATCTTCTAATATGAACATCCAAGAAACAATGTTGTCTACTTTCAGTACTAAACCTATAACTTTTTTGTTCTTGAGTTTTGCAACCCTAAATGTGTTTACTTAGTTTAAAAATACTTTTTTGCATAGAAAATTCAAAGCTTATACTTCGCTAGCTAGCGATGTTGGATAAAAACAATTGAATTGAATCATCTAAGTCATAAAAAATCACTCGGAAGTCATATCATCCTTCTAAGATTTATTTTCTTAGATTTTTTTCGAAAACATCCCTAGAAAACTTAAAACTCATAAAAATAATGAATATTACAGAAAAATAAAAGAATAAACTTAATCTTTTGTAATAAATGATTTATGGCCTCCAAAGTCATTGAACTAACTTGTAAAAACATTTCAATATATATATATATATATATTGGAAGGTGATCTAGTGAGCACCAGCGCCTATCATATGGTGGGCACTACATATGGTGGACGCTCGACACATGACAGAGTTCTATGACTTCGTGTCAATAATGTTTAAGAAATGGATTAACCAAACAGCAACATGTGGCACTTATAGTGAGTACCGTCACCACCTAGATCATTAGTCATATATAGTAATGATCTAGTGGACGTGAACAACAATGTCACGTGGCATTGTCTGGTCAATCCACAACTTCAGTGCTCTTCGCAAGGAGTCATAGAATCATAACACATGTTCAAATGCTCATTAGATCATGTTCCCAATCTGATAATAGATTTTCTCTTTTTAAAGTGTGAAATGCAACAAAATCTCATAAAATACTTTTAATAAGAGCTTGTTGCTAAGTTACATTTACATACAGCCCACAAAAACCAAGCTAATTCAGCTTGTGGCCCACTAGTTACTCATTTCCCAAAAATTATTTCTCAACCATTAAATTTCAATCCAACGTATGAAATTAACTGGTTGCAAGTTATGTAACTTAAGAATTGTCTTAATAAGAAGGCTTCAAAAAAATAAATTTCAAAATCCAGATTTATTTTAGACACGTTTCAAAGATCATTCTTACTTTCTTAAATCCTACAGCAACTTCAAAATTAATAAAGAAAGCTAGAGAGGGTCAGTCTTGAGCTCCCTAATTAATAACATCAAAAAAGAAACTAGATAGTGGAGTGGGCACAGCGGATGAAGAAATGTCGGTTCCATCGCTGATGCGTGGAAATTATCCCAAAATCAATTCGGTCAGCGATGCTGCTGCTGCTGCCACACTACACGTGGAGAGCAATTTTGTCTCACGGAAAGTAGCAATCACGTCACCAAACAGTTCCCCCTTCGTGAGACGACACTTATTTTAAACTGAACAGCGGACACCGCGTGACCAAGACGCAATCACCAAATTCCATTCATTTAATATCCCTTTGGTGTCGTTGACACAAGAGATGTCGTTTCTAGTCTTATCTGTTTCTAGAAAGTTAAAAAATCATCATATAAAATAAACCGTCCAAATTGCCTTTACAGTTTACTCTAGAGAGCCTAAATTGTATTCTATTCATGCAACATTAACATTTTTGGGAAAAGAAAAGGATGAGGGGAAAGGCGTACCTGTCGGCGCTAGAGAACTCGTAAAGCCTACCGCGGCTGGAGAAGATGACGAGCGCCAAGTCGACGTCGCAGAGGACGGCGAGCTCACGAGCCTTCTTGATCAATCCGCTACGCCGCTTTGAGAAGGTTACTTGACGGCTGCTTTTGTTCTCGATTCGCTGCAGTAAAAGCTTTTTCCGGCCCATATTCGGTCCCAATTCCGCCCTAGATTGAGAATCAGAGCAGAGCAAGGCCGAAATTAGGGTCGCTTGGTGATATTTATAGAGTGAAGCACACCAGTGTTGAGTGTTGAGACTCGAGACAGCGTGTGAATAAATCGGTCAATCGAAAGTCCGAGGCCAGGACGTCTGACAATTCGACGCGTGTATCCTTCCTGCTTTTGTTGCGGCTGCCTTTTTGTTTGTTTTCTGAGGCCATGTGTCTCGTGTGCGTTATTTGGTGTTTTATTGTAAGGTCTTTTTTGGACTTTCGATCTACTTATTTTATTTATTTATTATTTTATTTCGAGGATGCTTCCGCTCCCCGTTCCCGTTTCAATAAGAAAGATATTTTATTACATTACTCTATTTAGAAACAAATAAATTTACTCTAATTAGAAAGAAAGAAAGAAAGAAAGAGTGAGTGAACCCTTGGGGTTGGGGCAATCTTCACTTACTCCCTATATTTATTTATTTATTTATTTTTTAAAATATAACGACTTTTTGATGTGATGGGGACCCACTGGCTACTGGATAAAAAGTATGATTAAAGTAAGTTTCCAGATTAGCCAGCCAAGACCCCCCGGCCCCGATGGCATTGTCTTCTCACATCAAACAAAACAAACCTCCAAATTGTTAAACAATTTCAAATTTGTTGTTTAATTATTCTACTCGAGTCAATTGAGTACCGACTGCCCAAAATTAAATAATTTTGACGCAGGTATTATTTCTTTCTCTCAAGTCAACATGTCATCAATCATCATAGTTTAGTTTGTTACTACAGAGATAGACCTGAGTCTCATTCTCTCTCTGTTGTGTAATGCAGCCGAAATCAATGATTAAAGGAGACACCCATAGGACCCTACAAATTGATTTTCTCCTGAGACTGCAAAACTTGTCTTATGATTGAATTATTTAATAAAATATATATTTTGTTATTAAAAATAATAATTCATAGAAATTTTTATTCTTGTATTAGGACCCATTTCGAATTATTTTTTACAAGCTCAAAAATTAAATTATTTTGAGAAGTTAAAAGTTAATTTTGATGTTTGATAATTTTTTTTTTTAAAAAATCACTTTTAACAAAATCATCACATCCTACAGTACATTTTGAAAAACAAAAAATGAATAATTTTTGAGAATTAATTTTATACTTAATACAATCACATATATATTCAGATACATATTATAAAAATATAAAATTATCCTTATTAACTAATAAATAAAATCATTAATTTTAATGAGATTATTATTATTATTACCAATAAAAAATAAAATTAATTATGTACAATATTTATTTTAGTTATCAATTATTATATATACATAATCAAAAATATTTTATATACCTGTTTTTGAATATTTAAATAAGTTTTACTTAATATTATGTCCAATTCGATTATTTACATTCTTAGAATAGATTAACAATAATATTTACTAAACACATACTTTTAAAATTAACAGCACTTAAAAAAAACACAGTTTACCAAACGTTTAACTGACCCTTAATTAGTTTTCATTCACATTGATTTAAACAGTAAGTCCTAAAATTTTTTTTGTTAATAATAATAATAGTATAAAATAAGCTACAACTTTACTTTTTAAGTAATATTGATGTCTTACTATTTATTTAATATAATATGAAATAATAAAAATAAATCATGTGGGTCAAAAGCAATTTAATCCTAGAAACTAAATTATGACAACCCCTGCAATCTTGGTGGTTTTAACCAAAGAAATTATAGCAAAATAAATTTGTACAATAATTTGAAGCTTTATCTTTAATCTTTATTTAATGAGTTTTTAATTGTACTAATTTAATTGTTTAATTATTAATTAAATAAAATAAAATATTTATATTGATATCACTAATAAAATTATTATCATAATTCAATCGATCTAAACTAAATACAACATACATCGAAAATAATCTATCCTATCTTATTCCATATGGAAATTATCTTTATACCACCTTTATTTTATTTGTATATACATTTAGACACTAAGAATTTTTGACATGTTTTATGCACCACTTATGTTTTTAAATTTGTATCAATCAATCACTTTACCACTAGCACCATTAAAATTTAATAAAAAAGCTAAATAAAATGATCATTTCGCCCTTGAATGTATTAAAAGACCAATTTATCTTTTGAAATATTGAAAAATGACAACTGATTAGTTATGTTCTTGATAAATCTTTTACTGTATTATAAGTAAATCAATCACGATTCGGAATGATAAATTACTTTCTATATTTTTATAAAATTTAATCCAAAATTTACTGAATTTGATATCTTAAGAGCTAGGGTACATACTACATAAAGCAAGTATTTTTATAAGTTATCGGCATGATTTGTTTTTTTTTTTTTTTTTTTATCCTTTTTATATACGATTCTTATTGGCACTTTGTTTATCTGAGTTACAATTTTGTTTTGGAGGTGATAATATAGAAAATACTTATTTGCATGTCACGATGGTCAGGTCAGGATTCGTATATCATATGGCATCAAAGTGTAAAATGTGAGAAGGGAAGTGAATGGGACGTTTTACGTCTACCGTTTTACACATTCAGTGTAAAATAAGTGAAGATATTTACAGTCGCACTGCAGGATTAATTGTTTGCTGACTACAATTCAGTCTATGGTGAAGCCAATTTTACAGCCAATTGTTTGGCTAAAATTTAGGCTCCTTATTTTTTGGCGTTCGTGAACCTCCCACTAGAATTGGTCACTGCATTTACCATGATATGTACGGGGCGATGATTTCCCACTCTATTATGCCTTACCTGGGCTAGATCCTTTTGTACCCAGAAAAAAAAAAAAAAAAAAGAATTGTTCCTTTTAAAAATCGGCTTACTCGGATCACCAAAAGAATAAAGTTGTCTAATTTTACAAAATATCCCCAATAATTAAAGTTTCATTTGCCGAGAAATCAGAGAATAAAGATTCGACATTCATATAAATGTCTTTGTTAAATGTGACGAGACACTCCCACATTAGTCATTTCAAATTTGTTGGTTACTCAGTGAATATTTAATATAATTTATCTAATATCTATAAATTTTTTTTTAATAATTTTTTAATGTTGTTTAATTGTATTCTAAGTATAGTTTTTTATGATTAAATAAGCTATTTTGCTCTTATTAATAAAAACTCAAATTTCAGATTTTTATACAGGAGGTTTGAAATTTTTTTAAAATATTAAATTACCTAAAATATCATTTACTTATTTTACAATCTTATTTTATTTTTTTAATATCATAACTTTAAAATTAATTTTATATATTTTTTTAATAAAAAATCTTATTGATAACCAAACAACTAAATCATATCCTTAAGATACCCCTACTATTAGATATATTACACTCTTATCCTTACTTTTTCTTATTTTTACAATAACGCACCTGCAACAATATTTTTGACATTCATTTTTTAATCTATAAAAAAAGTTAATTAGTAAATTAACCAATAATTACTTATTATAAAATTAAGAGTAAATATCAATATGAAATAACTGGTATTTTTTATACCTTACAACAATCTTGTTAATGATTATTTATAAATAAATTAATACCAGCTAATTTAAACTAAGTTTAATACCCTTGCAACAATCTTACTAATAATTTTTTTAAAAAAAAACTTAATTTTGATTTACCAAATTAATCCAAAATGTAAAATAATAACAACCAATTTTTGTTTTAAATTTAAGGCTAGTTTGATAAATTCACATTTTTTTTTCTTTTAATTAATGGGTGAGGATATTCAAACCCACCAAATTACTCTCCAAACCCACTTTATTATTAAAATTTTTATTACTTAATTACCCATTGTCTAAATTACTATTATAGACAAACAATAATTATATAAAATTATTTTACTTTTGCTCTCTCTTTGAATCCACTACAAAACTCAATCAAAGTATGCTTATTTTCTTCTGTTATAATGAGTGAACAAACGTAGAAAAGTTTTAAAGTTCATCTTTCACTCCAAAGTTGAGCCTTTTCCAACTTTCGTTTCTTGTTCTAGCATATACAGTTTTTGATACCGAATACTATTAAATTTCATCTTTTCTTTTGATTCAAATCTCTTTAGAATTCAATTAATTAAAAAAAGAATCTCTTTATAAGTTAATATGTTTCAGTTCTCTCACTGGAATGATGCAATTTGTTTCCATTAAAATTTTGAAGCATCTTAAATTTTGAAATTTTGAGAACCAAATGATAACAAATTAATTTAATTCGTGGTGTACTCTAAACTCTTTAATTTAAAAAAAAAAAAAACACTTGTCGGCTCCAAATTGCAGTGGATCTTGGCAAGTAAGAAGAATCAGAGGCTGTGATTATTTTCAATGTTCGACTCCATCAGCAATAATTAAAAAAAATAAAGAGCTTCATGGTTCTATTTTTTTTTCCCGTAAATAATGTTATACAGAGAATTTAGTTTAACGAGGGATATATTAGGTATTTAGGTGAGTTTATAGAGTAAATTTTAAAATTTTAAAAATTTTAAATGTGTTTAATAAGTAATTGGGTTAAGAGAGTATTTTAGTGAGTTCAAATAAATCCACTCTTAAATAATATCTCTAAGAATATTACTGTACATGCAAAGAAAAAGTAAGGATATGATTGAAATATAATTATCAGCAAGGTTTTCTTGAAGTATTTTTTTAGAATATAAGGAATAAATGAACAATTTACTTAAAATATTGGGATTAAACAATCATTTACCCATTTATTTATTCATCGTTTTTTAGATTAACCGGTGCTTCTCCGATCACAACCATTTGACGGCAACATTATGTTTTGCATAAAACTGTTATTCTCATTCTTTTTAGGAATGGTTGTGATCGGAGAAGCCTCGGTAGCCTAAAATGATGATTTAAAAATTTGAATGACTTCAAGTTTTGCTGCATGCACGGTTGTTTTGCTTGCATAATAATATAAGAGTATGAAAGGTTTTTAAGATTAGATGATAAAACAATGTTCTTTTTAATCGTTTCTTTCGTCCTGTACAGTAATTTCATTCAAATGTAAAGTAGCAACTAAAAGGGAGTTGAATAGCAATCCAAATTAATTCTTGAGAGCAGCCCAGTTCACAGCGAGACCAGCAAGCTAGCTAGCTGCTGTTGCCTTTTAAAATTTAGTTTTATTTTTTCCTCAATATCTCGCATAACTCATACAAATCGAAAACAACTTTACACAAATAATTCAATTTCAACCATAATTGTCAAATAAAATCATTGAAATTAATTTAACCTAACAAGATGAATCATCTGTATTTAATAGTTAGAGAAAACAAGATCACTGGTTTTGGTTTCTATTCTATGTTTATATAAAGGCCAGTATCTAAAACTTGATTGACAGTGGAGTTTAGCATATGATAGAGCAATGCAACGCAAGAGAACATGCAAATGATCCAAAAATATGCAGCTAAGAATTATTCTCAAACAAGCCTTTGTTAAATAAAGATAAGCGCGGTGATTGAAAATACAAGCGCACGCGCGCACGCACACACAACATAGCTATAATCATTATCAGTTTCCCTAAAGTGCAGGATCACTGTAGAGTTATTATAATAAATCCATACAATTGCGTGTTCCTAGTCACTGAATAGGGGTGCTTACTGCTTACAAAGGGATAAAAAGCTGCTGATTCTTATGGATCAAATGCAATACCATGACCGGTAATGCCCGCTCTCTTAGCATGGTAGCCATCCTTGCATGTAATTATTCACACTCGGGCCTGCTGTGACAACCGATATTGGATCCGCAGGCTGGTATCTGCAGTTCATTGAATTGATTTAATAAGATTACGTAAACTCATAAAGCATAAAATGTTAGGCAACCACGGTTTAATTAAATTTCTTATGTGAAACACTAAGTGGGGCTTACCCAATTTGCAATGTGGGTTCACAGTCCAGGGGGTGAAAGAAGGTATCACCCTGAGGTTGAGCTGGTTTAAGCCCATAACCACAATCTTCTGCACTAGGATTCAATTGAAGTGTGTTCACGTGGTATCCCTCCATCAACTGCAAAGCAGCAAAATCGGAGTGCCTTGCATCATCATTTGATAGTTTTATGGTGTGCAGTTTGTTATATCAACAATTTAATAGTACCATTTTTACAGTAAACATTGGGATCTAAAGGTTTTTAAGGTAGTTGCATAACTTACCCTTTGTTTGAGGGTCTTATTTGCTTCGCTCAGCAACTGTTCCTGCATTTGTAAGAATTGAAAGCTCAAGTGAGTGGAAAATGAAAACGAATAATAAAGATGAAGTTTAAGACCATACCTTATGCTGCAGATCAGTAAGGGTATCCAGCATGTACTGAGTCTGTAAAAGCATGTATAATATGAAAGTGAGTTGCCTATCTTTTGGATTACATGCATTTTTAAATTATCCTTTATTTAAGTACTTGGTTATATGTAAGATTTACGACTTTGGTGAAATCAGCTTTAAACCCTTTCTTATTGATCAATTCTTACCACATGTAACCCTCAACCAATCCAATAGATCAGGTCAGAGTAAATACACACTTGGCAAGAATCCAACGAATGAGAGAGTAGACACAAGAAAAAACCCAAGTCATATCTATCATATATGAGTAGTACTACACATCCTAAATTTTTTATCCTAAAAAACTATCACAAATGATATAGCGTTCATTAATTGGTTGGTGAGGATAATACAATTAATTCACTTGGATCTTGTAAAGAATTATCAACCAATCAATGAATGACATTATTTGAGATAAAATTTAGGATAAAAAATTTGGAATGTGTATCATTACTTATCATATATTGACATTCAAAATGGATGATATATTCCAATACGAGCAGAAACATTTTCATAAAATGTTATTACACAAAAGAAATTTAAGGAAACTAACCATGCCTCGTAAATTTTGCTAGATTTCAATGCAGAAAGAGCTTTATTTCCTTGTTCGATATATGCCAAAAATTGTTATAATCACTCTAGTCCATATGAATATAATACAATATACTGTATAACAATAGTGATTTCATCTCCAATTTAAGTTTACAACAAACACAAACTTCCTTTTTTCTTGAAATTTAGAATAGATAAGCAAGGCAGAAATACTCAACAAGGTTCTAATCTGATGCATCGAATAACCACTTAGTTGCACATTCTTTACAATATGTGTATTAAAAGAGTAATGTACATTAACTTTCAAAATGAAAACATGCATCTAGTGTAGCATATCCACTGTATATACAGATGAAGCAAGCAAACCTGTCATTATGATCCAAAGTAGCGAAAGTTTAAATATGAACAAGAATAATGTGGTAACTGTTGAGGCAAACGTACCCTTGTTGATCTGATCTGCTTCAATGACATATCAAGCTGCCTTTCAAGAGACTCAAGCTCTTTGCTGCTTAGAGGGCCAAGTTCCTCTCCAAGGAGATTCCTATTAATTTACAAATCGGTGAACAATTATATACACAATACATTTTTAGATTATAATCTTAAAATTTGTATACCGCTATACCATTGCCTTTTTTGTTTTTTTTTCCCCCCTTCTCCTCTGAGAAACAAACTGTCCCATTTCTACTAAAGCTTTGAGCATTTCATTTAACTTGATTAGTTTGTTCAACACGTTCGAGATCTTATGATTAGTATGTAGAACTAAATATCACAATAGGTATGAAACTGACTCACCTTTGGGATCTTTGTAGGGCTTCATATCGTGCTTTAAGCTTCAGATATTCTTGCTGGCTACTTAGTTCCTACAACCATAGCAGTACAATATATTTACAGAAAGAATCACTCACACTGAAAGACACCATAAAGCAGCGAGGACAAGCAGCCTTTGGTAGCACTAGGAGTAACACTGAAGGGGCAACAACCGTGTTATCTTTCTTCCTTTTAGTTAGGATTAATTGGAGGTTTTAGTCATTCCACAGAGTTTCTTTTCAACAATTACGTAAATATGAATGATAACGTGTTAAAATTAAAATTCATGATTTTAGAACCTCTCCTAAACTTGGCAAAGTTTTTGAGCTTTAAATAACCTTATGTAAATCATTGTGCATGGGCAAGCATCCAGAGGATGCCTGGAAGTTTATCAATTTGGGTGGAGTAGTTTTGGTTGAATCTTAGAGCTAGCTAAGCAGCTGGCATGAGATTAAAATTCAATAATAATTTATTGCATGATAAACAGATACAAGGAAACAAATTAACTGTTTGTCAGGAAAGCAAAAATATAATTTCAGAGACTATTATAATACCTCAAGCTTCATAACATTGTGCATCAACATTGGGTGGAGAAGACATGAATAAACTTAAGTCTAGTGCTCATAGTGCATATTAATGCTGTTTTGATTTTTTTTTTGTCCTACTTTCAGGAGTAAATTCTCAATAATAGCAGTATTTCCTTTCTTCTTTCTAGAGAACTTGGCAATCTATTAAAATCCGTTTTCTCCTTAAGTAATGTACAAAACTTCATAAAATTTTGATCTATCATAAGATTAGTACTCAATTCGTATATTCAATTTTACCCCAATATTTCATAAAATAATTAGAGGGATCAAGAATTTACCTTGCATGTCAAAAAGTTCTATTCATTGTTTCAATGTAAGAAATTTAAAAGGAATTTGCCTTTGTTTTTTTATTGATCTTATGATGTGGGTCCAAATTAAGTTCGTCCATATGCCACTAGCATGAAACAGGATTAACGAATTAGGTTCCAATTGTCTTGATCTAGTTGTTTCTAAATCATTATGCTTTGGTTATAACAATAAAATATGAATGTAGATACTAAAAGTAAGTAGCATATATTTAGAACCATTACACAGAGAGATTCCATTTTAGAATATCAAATAGTTTTTTGAGTAGGCTATATCCTATAATCTACAAAAGATGCCTCACTTAAAATTTATGTCTTCAAGTTCAAAAACAATATTGACATTTTGGTAGAGTAAGCAATCGAATCAGTAGACAAAAAGGAAAGTTACGCAAGAGATAAATGTATATAAATAACCATTTACCAGGGCTTCCCTTGCCGACACATTTGGTTCCGGTGCTCCGTAGTTACACTTCTGGTACCTCTCGAGCGTTTTGAGCATGCTAAATGTTTACACAGGGTTATTAAAGAAAAGGAATACATTAGCCCTCCACAAATTGCACGAATATATTAGTCAATAATGAAAGATGAATTAGGGAAAAAACAAAAAAGAACATGATATAGCACATCAAATGTGAGTGTTTTCATGTAATTAAATGAACACGCTCACTGGTAGTTACATTTACAATTATCACTGAATAATTAATCACAATGAGAGAACAAATAAAAAGAAAAGAATTGCATGAAAGGTTATATAAAAAAACACTTTTGACTTTGAATCAAACCATAAGCTTTCAAGGATCTCGAGTAGATTGTCATATTAAAAATTATATGTATGTATGTATGTATGCGTCTGTTGAGAAAAACTGGAAAGGAAAGAAGAAAATTAATTTTGAAACTTCAATAGGATCTGTTTGGTTCATGCTTTAGGGACTGTTTCAATACTAAGGAAACAATTTGATAGAAAAATAAAAAATTAAAATAAATACTTGTTTCCAGCTTTATGTTTCCTTTTTAACATTTGAGCGAGTAAAATTTATTAATGAAAAAGGAGTACATTATTAACCCTCCACAACTTCATGCAAATGAACATCAGTCACTAATGTTTGCATTTGCAAGGTAATCATTGAAGTTTTAAATTAAATGAGAGAGAAAGAAAAAGAAGATAGAGGAGTCAATTCAAAAGGGTTTTAAGCAACACGAGGACATGGAAAGGAGGTTGTACAAATAATCTGACATTCTCATGAGCTTAAAAAGGATCTTGAGTTTGTATTAAAAATTGTAAAACATATATAAAATTTAAAAAAAAAAACACGTTAATGACTGTTTTATTTAATTAATTTAAAAAAGCTGTCTATAAATGAACTAATACCCCTAAACCTTTAGGTTTAATATTAAGATTTTTATATCCCTTATTTTTAAAAAAAATTAAATACTATATTGGGATTGTCAATCAAGCTGTCTTTAATTTCCCTCATTGTATATTAAAAATTAATAAAGCATCAAATTATCTAGCGAAGTATATATTGTAAGAAAGTTTAAAAAACAAAAAACAAAAAAACAAATTATATCTAGGTTTATAATGGCCTTTTCCAGTTTTCCTAAAATCTCTTTGTTAATCCATTTTTATATTTCACACAACTCTGAAGTTTTAATTTTGTGCAGATTGTATGCTATTCGAATTTAACCCCCAAAAAAATAAAACAATTAAATAAGAAGACAAAAAAGAACATGATAAATAATTAAATATCACCTTCTAAACCAGTGAATTGAAAAAAATAAAAAACCCTAATTTTTCATACATAATAAATAATAAAAATTACAAAAAGAAGTTAAATATTAGATAGATTATAAGTAGTTAAATCAGTCCTAACATGTCAATAGTCAATTCATCATAAATGGTTCAGATCTGAATTATGTGTGTGTTTGTGTGAGAAAGAAGGAAGCTTAAAATCAACAGTAGCTTTGGGAAGATGAAACCCTAGCTTAAGCTCTGAAAGCTGCAGCAGATATGGAGATGTCTCCAGAAAAAAGAACAACACTATGATCCACTGGAAAGAACCAAAACTCTTATACAAAGGAAAGAACTAACCTTGATCAAGAAGATAATCTGAGCTGCGTAAATCACTAGTAAATGTCTCAATATTTGGCTTGATTTGGTCAGACTCATCAAAGCAGAAATTAAGCATGATTTTTTTTTTCTTTTGGAAAATTGAAGAAAGCATGAAATAAAATACCAAAAAAAAAAATTGCTCTCCCTCTATCAGAATTTGTATGTTTAAGCTTCATGAGATCTAATTAAACAAAAATAATAATAATAAAATAGCTTGAACTATTGTGGAAGAAAAAATAAATTTACTTATAAAGAACAAAAAAAGGCGATTGCTTCAAATTAGGTTTGATTTGCTTTGGAAAAATTGAAAATTAATAGATCAGATGAACTTTTTCGAAATAAGAAGAAAAAAATGAAGCAAAAAAGGAAATAAAAGTGTGAATAAGCAAGAAAAATTGAAAAAGGAAAAAAGATTGAGAGAAAAAGTAAACAAATTAATAGAGGAATTATTAATTAGACTGAATATAACAGTGATAATAATACATAAAAAATAAAATGTAAGAGTGAGGTGTGTGAGTATCTTCTTTTGATGAATTTTGCAGCTGCAGATCTAAACAAGAGTAAGAAGAGGGAAACAGTGAAGCTGCTAAAAACGCCGAGACATTCACCAAAAGGGCAAAAAAACTCAACTCCAAAGAAACAATACTTTCTCCTCTTTATCAAAATTTTTTTGATGATCAAAAAGAGCAAAAAAATAAAATAATCTTTCTTATGGTTTCAAGAACCAAGGTCAGAATTCAAAACAAGAAATCAAGCAAAAGAAAGAATCTCTCATAGACCCCCCTAGCTGAGCCAAGTGAGAAGAAAGAGAGAGAGAGAGAGAGAGAGAGAGATTTTTGTGTTCTGCTTCATAATCTTTATTTAATTATAGTTGTTTAGTTGTTTTGGTGATAACATATGTGTATGTGTATGTGTATACCTTGAACTACTGCAAAACTCGTACAGCTTTCCTCTATTGGAGAAAATGATGAGTGCAACCTCAGCATCACAAAGAACGGAAAGCTCATAAGCTTTCTTCAAAAGGCCATTTCTTCTCTTTGCAAAGGTCACTTGCCTGTTGATCTTGTTCTCTATCCTCTTCAACTCAACCCTACCTCTTCCCATTTTCTTCTCCTTTCTTTCTTCTTCTATCACTATATTCATATATCTATTTATAATCATTCACCTCTAGTATTATATATATATATATATATATATTATATTGCCTTGGCTATTGCTTCTTCGATCTCTTTCCTATCCCTTTATTTCTTTTTGCCCTTTTTATATTATCATTATTTTTATATATTATGAGGTCTGTATGACTTCATTTTGACACTTATTATTATCGTATTAAACTGTGAACAAAACGAATATTATGGAGGGTTATTATGATTTTAGCTTTATAGTCCTTTATTATTATTATACCCTATTTCTTTGATCAGACGGTGGAGAAGCCATGGGGGAAAACCTTGGGTGATGTTTGGTTTGAAGAAATGTGAGGAAATGAGAGGAGAGGAAAGTGGAGGAAAAGAGAGAAAAGGAGAGGAGAGTGAAATATTTTTCTAATTTTTTATGTAGATCTAGACAATTTTAGCCTTAATAAGTGTTAAACTTTCAATATTTATCATAAATATAATTTAAAAAATTAAATAGTAAATGTTAGAGAGAATCGGGTCACAGGAGAGAGAAACAGGTCAACCCAAACCCGAGAACCCGACCTGGCCACTGTTTCTAATTCTGGCCACATCACCGGCAATGGAAGGTACTGATCAGAACCTCAAGAGCCCACCATCATTCACCAGCCATCACTGCCGCTGGGAAACGGTCGGAAAGCTACCGATTGAAGTGTGAAAAACTGCGATAACTTTGCCTCAAATCACCGCGTTTTTGCCAGTTTCTGGTTGCGCCGTCGCCTGGGTTTTGCCCATCACAGCTGCCATCCATTTTCGATCATCCATAGCCACCAGGAGCAGCCAAATTGCCACCGATCAGCCGTATCTATGGAATTTAAAAAGTTCTGAAACATTTTGAACCGGATTTGGACAATATACATCCATTTTTTTCTTTTATCTCAACGACAACATATTAACGTTGATTGTTAGGCACCAAGTCTAGCGGTACTGGCAGTGAAATCGCATGCGCCAATGAAAGCAGCAGTAGTTCGATGGTCCGGTGACTGTTAAAATTATATTTTTATATTTTCAAATTAATTAAATAAATTATTTTATTTTATTAAGCTGTTTAAATCTTTGCTAAAATTTAACTAATATAAAATTATAAATAATAATTATTTGATTACATTAACCAAGTTAAAAGGTTAAAGGAGTATTTTTAGAAGCTTTGGTTTCCAGCAGAATAGGAATTTGAATTCTTCACTCCTTGGTGTATAATTCAAATTATACATTACGATGGATATTAAATTATAATAAAAATTAATTTCTTACATATTATATCAAACCAAACAATAAAAATAAAAAAGAAATTCAAATTACTTTCCTCTCTTCCATCTTCTCCTTCCAACCAAATATCACCTTAGACTTTTTTTTTTCTCTTTTTTATACGGGAAAACCTAGACTTAGAAGAGGAGAGGTGAGGAAATTAAATAAATACGACATTGACACGTGTTGAGATGAGAAGTGAACGAGGATATTGATAATCCCCAGCTGACTATTTCATTCGGCTTAGGCCAATTCTGTGTGAAGCTGAAACAGAACGCCTTCGACTTCGTAGTTCCGTAGTTTTATATATTTACTGATTTACCCCTCGGAATGGTCCGAGATAACAATGTACAAGTGAATGATTTTACTTTATTAACCATGACTCTCCCAGAAAGGCAGTTATTGCCTTGTGACCATGCAATCAAGTACAGTTGCCTAATGAGTGGGCAACCGTGATTATCTGCTTCATCTAATTAGCTAATGGATCATGGACTGGACGGACGTAAAGCGGAGAAGAAACAATTCAATATGATTGATTTATTATTTATCAGTGCATGCCTAATTACTCTCATACAAGAAGTATATACTACATATATATGCATACCGATAACAAGTTAATTACTTGGTTTCCCTTCTGAAATTTGTGTATAACACTTGAAAATTAGCTTTGGGAGCTATAGTTTGATAATTTAAAAAAATTAATAATTATATTAAGCTTATTAATTTAATAAAAGATTAGCCAGTAAAAGTTATATTTACCGTTCATTTACTTTTTTTTTTTTTGGTCAACTAGTGTACTTTCTTATCACAACAAATTAAGTCACAACATCACACTAACAAACAAAGCCTTGATTCAATTTTTAACGATATGAGTTTGGACATTATTATTAAAATTAATTTTAGAAATGATTATAGTCTCCTCTCTGTCTTTTATTATTATTATTATTCAGGATTGAAAGTATTTGGCTTACTAGTTAAAATGTTTCCTTGAGTAGAAATTAACTTCCAAGTGACTTTAAGTAATACTTCTTCAGAAAACATTTTTACATAATTTAAGAAAATCACTTTTATTTGAAAACATTTCAGAATTCAGCTAGCTAGGAAAATAAAATAAAACAAGGTACATAGATAAGAATTAATATAAACCCAGATTTCTCTTCATTATTTAGTTCTGATTTTCATCCCATAAATAAATGTACGTAGATGCCTGAGGTATGTGCACCCCTAGCTATAAATTTCAAATTTCTTTTTCCTTTCTTGAATTGGCTTGGTGGTGCTACCACCCTTTATCACAAAAATGACAATGTAATTATTCCCACCATATTCTGCCTGTTGCAACTGATCACTCACTACAATAATACCACATCTGATCAGCATCCATTACCACTTTTGAGTTTTGCAAGAAACTAACAATATTAGGGCTAGCCAGCCCGACTCTTAGGTATATATGCCCTTAATTTGATTGCATTCCCATCAAGGGTATGTGCAATTCCATTTATAAGATCATGTACCGAATTACATTTTAGAAAATGATCATTTATTCGGTGTAAAAGTCCAACAAAAACTTTACAAATAAGTGACATATACCATTCTGTTTAATTTCTTGAATCAAAAAGGAAAATGATCCTAGAGCTCAAACATTTCCATTACTTACATTGCCCAGACATGTGCGGCTAACACTGGATCATTTTGTCAAGTTTTTCAAATTTGCCTTATCATTATGAGTTTAATGTAGTTTCCTCTACGCATTACTTATTTAGTTCATTGTTAAGGGATTGCGTGAAATAAAGTTAATGCTCTGAAGTTTTTTTTTTTTTTCTTTGTGTACCCAGTATGATAAAGTTCGTTGAAATAATGAAACCACTACAATTTTTCCTTTTCCTTTTTCCAGTTTCTGTGAGCATGCAACCACTGGACTTAATTAACTGCTAGGGCTTGGTGCATACCGTGCATTAGGTAGACTAATGCTTAATATTAATCAAAACGTTAATTGGGTTTGTGTTAAAAAATGGAAATATTGGATTGGTGTTTCAGAAAAGCACTTTCCTGAAACGTTAAAACTTTGACGAGTGACTTTAATTGAATTAACTTTAAAACAGGAAGAAAGATTAGCTCATGTAACTGCTTTTGACTTAAGAGGCATCAAAGCAACCGTGAAAAATACGAGGGATAATTAAACTATTTGTAGTCTAAGGACTAAGGATGAGGAAATTAAAAAGCCTTTTTTCCACAAGTCTTGCATTGAATCAAAGCATGTTTCGTGTTATGTGTGGCTAAGAATTAATAAGAAGTGCTTTTATTTACTTGCTTGTGTATGGCTTGATTAGTGCATATGCACAAAAGCCACTAAAGTTTAAAATTGAGATTCTGAGTTAGGATCGACTTGTGTCGATTGCGGAATTTACACGTTCCCATTTTATATTTATATTTGTTCGAGTATGTAAATAAATCCCGAATATAGTCAAAGAAATATATGCCCAAGTTTCTTTTGGTTTCCAATTCCAATAAGAACCCCCACGCCTCATTAACCTATATTGCTAAATAATTGATACCATTCATCAACATGATCAATTTACGTTTCATGTAAAAAGAAGTATTTTTTTTTTGTTTGTTTTGGGATTTGTTGTTTCTGTTCAAGCCTTTAATTTATCTAGGACTAGCCAAATTAATGAAAATTCTATGGTGAATAAATATTTCAGGCAGAGCCACAATTAGATGTATTGAATGCATTAATATGTCGATTGTTGACGATGAAGTGAAGTCATACTCTTTAATACGCGTTTATATAAGCATAATATTTCAGTGATTAATAGTAATACAAATCATTTAGGTGAGATTTCGCACTCATTAATCTGACAGGAAAGTCAAAGCTTTAAGTATTTTTCGTTTAATTCTCCTTTTCAATTAGTTTGTTACGTATGGGAACCATGAGTACTCTAGCTATCAATTGCATCATACCAAAGTCAATTAAATATGAGATCCCAATAGATTTACCTATACGAAATTACGAATTGCATCATATATATTAAAGTTGATGCAGAAGGTCCTGATTATTTCAAAAAACAATCCTAATAAATTTTTGATAAGTAAATAAATACAAAAAACATAATAAAAACAAAAAAAAAAGAAGAAGAAGAAGAAGAAACCCTTACCACTTTTGAAATTATCTAAGAGGAAAAAAACAATATGATTTTGAATTTTGATTGTGTACTTTTATGAAATTCTCCCTCAGGAGGATTTATAAGTGAATTAGATATTCCTCCAGTACTTATGAGGAAAGATATACTGTATAAAGTGCACTATCATATAATAATTAGATTAATTCTATAAGTATCTATAGATCTTTAATTATATATTATATATTAATAATTTTAAAAAAATCAATCAATCAAAGAAAATTTTAATCTCAAAGACTAGCTAAGATAATGTCTTTAAGGATCCATAAATACATACAGCCACCACCCACATCGAGCAAGTTGTCGTTCTCATATTTCCCATTCATGAGCAGGAAAAAACTGATAAAAGCCATGTTAAACGAAATGGCGTGGGGACCAATAAAAGCAAATCAATTGCATTGAGACAAAACCACCACATGGGTTCATCTCAGAGACTTAAAAGAAGTTTCAATAACTGTATTGCGGTCCAATGATTCGTGACTTGGCACAACTTTGCATTGGCCAATCAATCAACTAACTGTGTGCATTTCATTCAGCTTATTAAGAGTGTGCGCACTGTTCATTCCAGCTCACAGTAAACATCAATGATATTTTAGTACCATGCATGGAGGTCCACCACACAAGAGTGTAAGAGAAAATTAATACAATTAATTGACGTAAAATTTGTTCACAATTTATTTTGAGTAATTTTCTCCAATTTTAAGAGCCAATTTAGGCCACGGGCATCATTGTAGTGTTGACAACTTTTAATGTGGTTAGTTAATTACTGGGAAGAGTTTGGGGTCGTAATATAGCATCAATAAATAACAATTACCATAGCTTTTCCGTTATTTGTACTAAATTTTTTGGGTTATTTCTATCCTGCCCTAAATATTTCGATAATTTTCACCACGCATCCAAAAGTTCGGTAATTTCTGCCACACCCCCATTCTCGTTAATTTGGCTGTTAATTTTAACAAAATTATTTGAAATTTAGTTAAATGTCAGAAATGCCCCTTGTCTTGAATTAAAAAAAAATTAAATGACATAAAATGCTAGTCCATCAATTGATATTTAAGTTAAAAATTCTTAATTAAAATTAATTACACAATAATCTCATCAATTGAATTAGCAAATAAATTTAATTTTTCACCATCAAATAATATTTAAGGTATGAAATTCTGAATTTGTCCTTCTAACAGTTAAATTAATAGATTTTAGTTCATGGTGCAATAAGTCAAAATATTTGGAAGTGGACGGAAATTATCAAAACATCTGGAGGCAGGATGGAAAAACCCCAAATTTTTTATTATTAGTAACAACGTTGTCCTTACATGTTACAAATGTTTTATAACACACATAGCACAAGTACAGGAGTTGCACATACAACCAAAAAGAAAAAAGGACTAATATTTACTTATAGATGCGCAATAGTCACGCCCAAATAGTTGAAAACAAGGTGTTACATCATTGCTGGGGCGCCATTGGTGGTGTTACGAAGCAAAAGTTCAACTGTTCAAGATTTTGATACCCAGCCAATCAAGAAAAGATAAACTTAAATATCATAAGTCGGTTTTAGTTTTTCAAAATAACTTTTGAGTTTACTCAAAAGCAATCCCAAACCACCCTTTAATTAGAGCATTCTAGTTAGGTAGTAAAGAGTCTCCTGTGTATATTTATATTAAGAGTAATGATTTTAGTAGACAATAGTATTTGCTTTATGATGAGTGACACTACTACTATACTGTTTGATCATAAAATTTTATCATGTGTTCAGTGCTCATTATATAGTAGACACAAATACTTACTAAATAATTGTCATATATATAGTACAGAGTTATTTTCTTTTCAAAATATTTGACCATTTTGAACTCAATGGTAAAAATCACCACAAATCTGATCTAAAATGTTACCATAATTTTTTCTATATACCGCACCACACACTTGACTGATTGATTACGACAATCGACCAAAACCATTCCTGTCTTTATATTCACACCTTTCAATTATCAATCGAAATGGGGACCACTACACAAAATTGGCGGATCTACTCAATCTGTCAATAGCAGCAGCAAACAAAGTGACGATGAAATAATACAACAACAAAAACAAAATATAAATAAAAGGTAATAGTTATGTTGGAGATGCTCCACTATATAACATTCTTTTATAACTACATGACCAAAGTGATAAATAGTAAAAAACACATTATAACATTGATCTTGTGGTTAGAAAGGAGTGCCGGACCTAAATAAAATTAAAGGAGTGGTCCAGAGTCGATCCAGTCACCATTATTTTATAAGAGTTGCGGTGTTGTCAATTTCGAATAATTTCCATTTTTTAATCCACTTCTCCAACCAAAGTTGCTGCTCTCCTTGGCTAAGTGTATGGTACGTTGTAATTGGTTATTAAAAGAGTCCAATATATGCATTTATACACATTTGATAAGAGTATATACACACACACACACATATATTTGGGTTTAACGTAAGACGTTTTGACGAAAAAAGTGTCCTTATAACTTGACCATTTTTTGATATTATGTGTTCGCTGCTTCTTCAGTGAAAACTAGGAATCTAACAACAAAAGTCTTTTGCATAAATTTAGATTATTCAACTTTACAGTCTTGCAACTGTCATTTTGTCACGCCCTTTATTTAATCACCTCTTATATATATATATATATATATATTGCGCGCACACACAATAAAACCCAACCAATTTAGGTACTCTTTAGGCAGGAGCAGGACCAATTAATGTGCTTTTTGAATAAGCACTTCTGAAAAAAAAAAATTTCGGAAACGTTAAAAATTTAACCAACGTATCTAAACTCGCGTGGGACTAGAATTGAAGCAGAAGATAAGGAAATTGGAGTCACGGGGGGTTTTTATTTTATTTTATTGTGTGCAAGTGCAAGTTGAATTATAAGCAGTGGGAAAATATGGGAAGTGTGTGGGGGAGGGCCAAAATGAAAGAAAGGTAAATTTCATGGAAATAAAAAATCAGATGGGGGGGGGTTTGGAGTTTGAAACTTTGAATGATGATGTGAGTGAGACCCACAACCACACAAGAAGTACGTTTCAATCAATGTCAGATTTCATTCCATTTTAAGGAAGGCAGATTTCAACATCACCATAATGACACGTGTACTACATACTAATCTGGGGTTACTTCTCTTTAAGGAAGTCACGTCCAGTGGGGTTCTCTTCTGAAGCCCCGCATTTAAAAGTCCTAATCTATCGGCATAGGCACAGCAGCAGCAGATAAACAAGTGGCTGCCTTTTGCCAGCTACTTGCCATTCTGCAAACGCTTTCGCAGAGCACAAGCAGTGCCCCATTTTTACACTCATCTTGCTGTGAACTGTGAACTTTTGTGAGGGCGGCGAGTGGCCAGTGGCGGTGCTAAATGCTAATCCCAAATTGGTAAAAAGCAAGAACCTCATCTGGTTCTCACATCTCATTTTCCTGAACTCTTATAGATCATGGGAAAAAATTGAAATATTAAGTGGAAAACATTAGGTAATAAAATAATAATATCTTTAAAATGTTACATCTACACTTTTTTACATTTTAATGTCCAAGATAAATAGATTTTCTTGCTTATTTATTTAGAGGAGAGAAAAAGGATGTAATGAACTAAATAGGGTACAATAATTTACATGGTCCATCTCATTTAATACCTTCTCCACAATTTGGTTAATTAAGAATGTTCTTGCAATCGATCGATATATCTCGATGACGTCTCACACTTGAGTCTTCTTATATTAATATTCATGAGAATTTATAAATCAATTTTGCTGTAAGATCAGTAAGACTTTCGTTTTGGATTCCGATTTGGTTTCGCTCTCCGGGCATGTTGAACCGTACATACTACTATAATATACATAGAATTTATCCGTGGGGTGACGCTTTTGCTTTGACAAGTTGGGAATTTTAATTGGGCTGGAAGATTTTCTTTTGTGTCTCTTAGATACTGTGTAGATTTCTTCTTTAATGAGAAAAACTCTAACAAGTAACAATAACATTAAGACTTTTTACTAAACCATTGAACATGTACTTAGATCTAAGTCCAACAACAAAACTGAAAAAAATAAATACAAAATGACAAATTAGAATAATGTACTTGGGATTGGAACACAAAACCTCTTAATCTACCTGACTAATTAAGAGGGGTGAGTGGTGAATAATGCAGAGGAGATGCGTTGCGTGCGATGGAACTTGAACAGTTGAGTAAATGGTGATGGGCATTTGGCTAATTGGCTAATTGGCTATTGCTATGGCCAGTGGGCAGTAACTTTCTTGGCTTTTATTTCTCATCAATAATGCTTTACTTTTAGACCCTTCTTTCATTTTTTTCAACCACCGCACATGACTCATGAGAAAAGCAGAAAGTTAATAGCGACACATATTCTCAGCTAATTTTTAAGCAGAGATAGTAGTTGTCTTTGATAAGTTTGATAGCTGTTTTCGATTTGATATTCATTTTTTTTTTTTTAAAAAAAAAAAAGATCCGTAAACGCATTTGATTGGTATTTGAAACTCTCTCTCTCTCTCTCTCTCTCTCTCTTATTATTCTTTTTCCCTCTCTGTTGGACAAAATTATTATAAAACAAAGTTTTTACTATTAATTTATTGCAAGATAGATTTAGTTTCTTTGTGTTTAGGGAAGGGAAAAGAACACTCAATAGTTTGCCTAATAGATTATATATTAGACTCGTTAAACTAATAAATTAAAACTCACAAATCCGCTTTATACTTGAGTTCAGACAATTAATCCTCTCCTCGATATATCATGGTGAAATTACCAAACTTAATTAATAGAAATTAAAAAAAAGAGCTTGTTGTCCGGACTTAAAAGTAATGCTATGTTAAATAGAGAGACAGAGACAATTTCAGAAGTTTTTGATTACCCACTGAAGTAGAGGGTTTTTTTTTTTTTTTATAGATAATCAAAGTTAAGTACTTTTAGAAAAGCTTGTTACAACAGCACCGATTTTGGACAAGTATTTGGGATCACTTTAAGGTTAAACAATTTGGCTGTAAATTGAGTTTGATGATATTTAATTCCGTAAACCAGAAAGAATGTTATATTGACTTGTCCGAATCACAAATGGGTGTGTGACCAAATAATGCAACAAGCTAGTGAGCTGGTTTGATAGCAGCTTGTGGGGGCAGGTGACAGGTTACGTCTTTCAATTTTGTGGGTTTTGCATCTTCTTATCTGCAATTATTATTCCCAATTTAGTGTTTATGCTACTAATGCTACTTGCATTAATAATATAAAACCATTGTTTTGAGAGTCAATAATAGGCTAATAGCGTGTGTCTTAATCGCACATTTAACAAAAATCTCAAAGCTTGATATCTAGACGTAGCAATTTGAGTGGGTGCGTAGTATCTTATTCGGATTGCAACACATCCAAGCAATTTATTTATTGTGTTAAGAATTTTAGTACTAATTTGACAAAATTATTAGATATATCATAATCGTGTCACAAGTTTTATATTCGTTTAAGAAATTATTTTTTAACATGCATGTTTTACTTTATTTTCCTAAAACAATTGTATTCTTTCAAACAAGAATGAAAAATGTGGGATAAAAATAAGTCAGACACAATAAAATTAATAAAATATCTAACGGTTTCATAAATGGGTTTACATGTCATAGACTGTAAATTAATAGTTTGGAAATGTGTGCCTATCTTCATGTATCTTTTTTTTTTTTTAATTACGTGAGACTAATGTTCAGATTACAACTCATATTACATGATAATTATTAGGATTAGTTTACATTAAATCTTATATAGCACTGCCCAGATTTTACCTTCTCTAATATTCGAGGGACGTATACTACACATACTTTTCGAATTGGAGAAGACCGTCTTCACTCAAATTAAAGAATGAATTAAACTCCTACAAAAACTTTGTGAGGGTTGGAACCACTACCCTCACAATTTGTGAGGTTAGTGAATCAGGCCACTTGGCCCAAGTGGTTCTATCTTTATGTATCTTTGTAAGGCATGTGTCAATCTTAGTTCTGAAATCGAATAAATCTGTTTAGGTTTCATACTTTCATTCATTATACTATCAGTACAGAAACAATTTTGCTTGTATCAGGTAACCTATAACCATATTAATGAGTTAGCAAATGAATAGAGCTTCTCTCTCTGTGAGAAAATAATTGATGGCAGATGAGATGCCAATCACATGAAAGCCATATGTTTTTGTCATACTCATAATAATGCATTATGTACATGCATGATACACACTCAGCTAGCTCCTCTGAAAGTGGAAGCAAACAAGCAGGTCACATTCCAATTTCTAAATATATATGAAATAATTGAGTAGTTCAAATGATAGAGTAAGAAAATTTTGCAAACTAACTAAAATTTTTAGCTGAAGGTGTCTTTGAATTTTAAAGAAACAAAGGGGTAAGGGCATGTAAAAGTACCATGACTTTGAAGTAAAAAATTTCAAGAATGCTTAAAAATGAAAAAGCAGATGAAAAAAGTTTTGACTGAGGTTTTCAATCAATAAGAGAAATTTGGTCATGCTGGCTGGTTTTCAATCATTAATTAATATAGTTACTGATCTATAACAAATTCTTTTCATCACAACAAAAATAAAATAAATTCAATCATCTAATGAAAAAAAGTCCAGTTTTTTTTTTTTAGATAGTAGAACAGGTAAAATTAAATTAATTTTTTAGCTCTTACCTTCTAAGGATTCAAATATAGGTGGCTAGCAAATAAAATTAAATAAAAACTACTCAATAGCTAAGTGTTAAAAAGCCCATTGGCTAAATAATCATTCATTTATCATTGGATATATAGAACCAGAATTTGAGTCGTCGTTTAGAATAAAATATATAAGTTACAGCCTACCCACCTTTAATTGTGAATCTATCAACAACAGCCCTAAACATGAGCTCCAAAATCAGAACGAGTCTTCTCCGAAAGGGGAAAAACTTGAAGTGTCAAATATGCATTAGTCTCAGCTGTGTCACTTTATTAAATGCTCAAACACAGCAGTTATAAACAGAATTGTAAATTTGTTGTGAGGCCAACAGGCCTGGGCAAGTTTTAGTGTATTAGGCCTGTACTGTTTATACTATGATGAAGCCCTCATCCTAAAGGATTACGAGATATGCAGATGGGCTTTGATTTTCAATTTGCAATTTGCACCAAACGTGGCCACCCCAACCCTATAAATTAAGAGTCGTTAATTTCTTCATAGTTACTCACGAGTGTATCACAGTCACTCTGTTTATAATTAATTAATAAATTTTCCAATCCTGAGAGGTAATTGGAAGTCAGAGTACTTTATTCAAAATCAAGCCATATATCTTCTTGGTGATGAAGCTTCCTTGTAAAGGCTAAGAGAATTCATTTTTCTGGAGTATCCTTCAAATTTAAAGAAATCGGTTTACTAATGATTGGATGGATCCTTTTGTTGAATGTTACATATATAGGAATATATTCAAAATCTTCCCATACCTAATATGCTTAACACGTTGGCATGAATGTCGTTGCGTTACTATCTTTTTCTATTTTTCTACATTTTTTAGAGCCATTTTTTCTACATTACTCTGGCTAAAGATGGCCAACGGGCCGAGCGGCACGTGGCACTGCACATATCCGTACAGTACGGCGCAGCACGGCACGAGCACATTTTGATGGGGCACGTGATACGGCACGACACGGCACGCAGGTGGGCTGGGCCGCGCTTAGAAATTTAGGCACGTGCGCCTTAAAAGCACAGCACGATTAAAGATGGACTAAAGCACTGCACGTAAAAAAGTACATTTCACTTTTTAATAAAAGTATATTTAAATTTTATGATTTTACAAATAATTTGAAATTGAATCTTTTAATATATTTTTTGTTAGCATAAGTTTTTTAAATTTATTTAACTCTTAGCTTAAAAAAAACACTCTAATTATTTTGTGTTTATAATTTATTAAATGAATAGCTGATATCATGATTTTAATAAATAAAATTATAAATATCATGATTTTATAATGTATGTAATAATGTTGTTATAAACTATTATCTATGACTCTATGTAAGTCTAAGTTAACAATTAAGTTAATCATTGAGAAAAATTTATTATCTGTAAGTATAAAAAGAATTATAATACCATAGGATCTAACTTAATAGTTAGTATTATATTCTCTTACTATTTTTAGTTTATCATTATTAAATATGTGCTTGAGTTTTGAACTTTTAATTTTATTGAACTTGACTAAAGGCATTTGGACTCAAAAAAGAGACATAGAATTAAAAAAAATATGCCAATAACTTAGCATACCTTCTTAAAAAAATAAAAAGAAAAAAGAAAAAAAAGTTGTCATACTTTTTTTCTTAGGCATGGCACAGCACGTGTGCCGGGCCGGGTCTAGGAAAAAAAAATAAGACACGGCACTGCACGATACGAAATATATAGTAGGCACGACACGAACATAAGCATGCGTGGGCCTTCCTTTAATGGTGGCACGGCTCGTTGGCCACCTTTAACTCTGTCACAGGACAATGCAAATTCATAGATCAATTCTTTTATTTTTCTTGCATTTTTTCACCTTGTTTTTAAGTATTAAACATCTCCATTATAAGGTTTAAAACTCTTGACATATATCTAAAAATTAAACTAATTAATGAAATGACAAGAAATGATTACGCTATTAGTATTGCATAACTCAAAGGGTTGTACTAGTACATAATACATATTGGACACGTTAACGCGCGCGTGCAACACATTAAGGGTCTGTTTGGCATACTATATGGCATTATTTTAATATAGGTATATTGTATGATGTTATATTGTATTAGTACTATATTATAATAATATTGTACAATGTTTGATGTTACACTGTACTGTATTAATTTTTTTGTGATTAATTTAAATATTTATTATTAGTTATATTAAATTTTTTAATAATAATAAATTTATATATATTAATTATTATATATAATTAAATGATCTAATATTATGTTATATTTTTATATATTATTTAAGTATTTATTATTTATTATATTAACTTATTAAATATTAATCAATTTTATACATCAAATATTATAATATAATTAAATAATATATTATTAAGTTATATTTTTAATATAATAAAAATTAAAATATAATATAATATTATTGAATAATCAATTATAAATTTATATTAATAATTATAATGTAAAAATAAAAGATATTAATAATATTATATTAAATTAAAAATTATATTTATTTATTATTATTACAAAAAAAAATAAAAAAGAAAAAAAGAAAAAGAAGAAGAAGACATGTTAATTTAGCTAATGCAGCAACTTGGCGCCCAAACTTAGGTTTGGCAATGCAATCCCATGTAATGAGGGGTGCCAAACACCCCCTTTTAATTGATTAGCTTTGGAAGAAGCTCAAGGGCAATCTCCTTTCTTTTAGCTCATAGTAATACTAGTGTGGCCTGATATATACGTACTATTAATTAATAAAGAGAGCTGGAATCGACTCTCTCTCTCTCTCTCTCGTTTGAATCGCTCTTGCACGTACAAAATATATTGTGCTGCCTTCATGTCGAAGTCCTCATCACCAGCATAATCAAAGAAGGCAAAACCGTTGGTGTCACGGTGACCACCGTTGATCATCGGCATGGTTGAAACATTTGGCAAATCTTGATGATGAGTCAGATGACTTACAGTAGAAGTAGCATTAATTATTTCGAGAAGAGGGGCTATGGCTAGTCCTCAGGCTCATCATCTTGTTATCATTGCTCGCACATTGCACTTTTGAAAATGTCCTGCCCATCAACCCTCTCGGCTTATACTCTCTACTCTCCATTACAGCTGCTTGATTAACTGCTTCAGGGAGGCTTGGAGTGGCGTCTTATTTAATAGAGTTTTTGTGGATAGACATGGGAGTAATATCAACAATATCACACACATCAATTTCCCCGCTTTGGTTTGGCCCCGCTTTAATTCCATCAGATAGATATTTTATTGTTTATCTAGAATTTTGTATCCACATTAATCAATCACTTTTAATCCTCCCCACGTTGTATGGTAGTACAGGGGTTGGATAATATATTCCCCCACCTATTTTTTTAATAGAGCATGTAGCAATAGCATGATATTATATTATTTGTATGATATGGGATTATATTTATGGATAACTTTGATGGTTATACTTTCACGAGCAGGTGCTAGAAAGATTTGGGCTCTTCTTTTTCTTTATTTCTTGATCTTTGATATGTATGTTAACAACTAATTATTAATTGCCGAAAGATTTGAGCTCTATGGTTTCCATAATATCTTTGTACAGAGAACTTAACCCCCTTAAAGAAATCCTCAAAGCATGCATGCATGATAATAAGGTCAAAAGCACTCAAATTTTAATCTAAGCAATAAAGAGTGACACGAATCATTAAACCGACAAATACAAAAGCTAGATGTGCTTTCTCCTCTGATGCTTTATTCCTAATTCACTGGTAGTAATGTGACAGAACGTGTTGTGAGGATAAACTATTAAAGTGTCTAGCATCTTTACGGCATCGTTTTTGCAGTGCCCACCACCACCACCATAAACCATGACGTGAGATCAAATGCTATTATTTTGATCACCCATTTTCCCAGCACACTAAAAATGGGCCGTTCTGATTTTCTGTCTGTCTTTATTTTTTCTCCAGGTTCTTGAAATACTCAAAATAGAAAAACTTGATCACGTTTAGATTTCATATTCTCAATTTATTCATTGTATTATACCTGTCAGTTAGTTTACACACACACACACACACACGCATATATGTATGGAAATAATTTTATGTTATTATATAATCTAGCTTATATTAAACAACTGGAATTTATACTGAAACTTTCATGTGCAATAGCATCTGCAAACAATCATGTTGCATTAAGTGGAATGAAATGACTAGGCTCCCCAGTCAAGTAGGTGAGACTCTGCGAGACATCAAGTAATATCGTAAAAGTCTCAAATCAAACGGGAATAAATTTTAATGAGATTAATGCACCAAACGAGAAGATGAACCCACCGTTTGTGGGATACAAGTTAATTCAGAGAAAAGATATTCAAAGTTTATGTGTAGCATCTAAAAGATCTCTGCTACACAATTATGCAGCAATATCAGAAACATTAGCGCTTAAGACCACATTTTATTAATTGGAACCTACTAAAATGATCAGAAGCAATGACACCTACTACTACTCCCAAGAGAAGGAGAGTGACTGGTGAGTTCCACTTGTAGATGACTCATCAGGGGCAGGGCCAATCTCAAAAGTATCCGGGTCATGAAGGTTGGCATTACTATGCTGAACAACCATTCCTAGCCTACTGTAATTCAGGCTTGGAATCAAGGACTGTGCTGGAGGGATCAACTTTGAGTCACTCTGCGCCATATGGTTCAAACAAATCCCCCGAGTCTGAGGCTGTGGTGATGACAGAAGAGAGAGAGCACGACTTGAATCAACAACTCTGTTCAACCCGTTGGAGAACACTTTCTGGCTGCTGCTGTCACAATTCCCCAATGAGGAATTGGCAGTAAGTAGTGGTAGACAGACAGAAGAAGCCCTTGTGACTGCAGAAGTTGCCGCGCCTTCTAAGAATGGGAACTGCTTCCCTCCTTTGTAGTTGTGAGAAGAGGATCCATGAAACAAGTTCCCATTAGTGAAGTCTAGCTGTGAGTGATTGTTGTGAAGCATCACATCAGTCTTTGCCTTGACTATGCCAGTCCAAGCAGGTGGCACTGCACTTGTAGAGAATAATTCAGGGCTGCCAAATGGCATAAATTTGGTACCTGCACAAGAACAAGTTTACTGTTAATTGAAACAAACTTAATCACTAATAATGTTGAATTCATGTAAGGGTAAAGCAAGCATTCAGTTCAGCATTCAATAATAGTGAAGGCTCTTAGTGTATCATGATTGAATTCAGAAATCAATATTAATAATTGACCTTGAGGATTGGAAAGAAACCTCCCCGAATTTAAGGATAGAGAATCTGGTTGAGGCTTCCTACGTCGCCGATTATGTCCATCAAGTCGTTTCCTGCAGCTTCTCTTTCCCTCATCAAACTCCTCCAATGAGTGAAACCTGATAAATTGTTCAATAGAAATTTAGCTTTAAGAACACGTAAATAAACAAAAAGTGAATTTTTTGAGGAGCAAATCTGTGTAATACAAACTTTATGCAGCTCAGTTTCATGAGGAATAGTCCATTGCAGGGAGAATCTGATAGAATTACAGAGAGTTGATGGCTACTATAAATGCCTTAGAGAATCAAATAGCAATAATTTAACCTTCAAAAGAACAAACAGATGCCATCCTCAACTTCATGGTTAAACTCCAGCGACAAAGTAGTTTCTTCAAACAATCTGAAGGTGACTACAGAAATCATTTGCTTTCTGAATTTCAGGACCATTGACATAAGAAATAGCAAACAGCAAATAAAATTTTACCGAGAGAAGTTCAAGAATATGTAGTAGAAATATTTTCTAAATCTAATGGTGCTTTGGTCAAAACAAGCTAGTAGAATCTGTCCTAAACACAGTTTAGAAAATAGATGTATCCGTCTTATGCAAATGACATAATCTAAGTAGACTGAAGAATATACCTTGGTAAAAATTAAATTGAGCAGCATTATAGAGAATAATTAAACAACAGGAAGGCAAAAATGATTCCAGAAATATCCATTTATTTCTATCTTTACAAGCATATTTCTATTCGTACCTGCTGCATTGCTGGCAAAATCGCTGTTCCCGACCGTGAATAGTTACTTTGGGGGTCTTAGAATGAAGCTCACAAACTTTATGGCGTCTGTGATAATCCCGGCAATTACCAAGATCAGCTGTGCATCCATCAACCAAGCAAGAAGGGATTTGGGTGCCATTGCCAGGCACTCTGGCTCTCTTTGAAGAACCAGATGCTGATGATTCCATCAAAGACTCCTCAGAATACTCAAGTTCTATTTTCTAACTTGTCCTCCAAGTCAACCTAACTATTCAGAGCTTTAAGTCCACAAAGCAATAGTTACTGGACGCACCAACTAAAGCAATTAGGAGAATAACATCTTCCAATGGAACATTTTCCTGTACGTACTTCTTTTTTATCTCCTCACGCTCAACTCCTACAAAAAAAGATCACATAAAATTTCAGAATCTCAACAACAAGAATAAAAATCAACCACACAAATTCATGTCTAAGCTTCTTACTCTTATTGTTAATCAATTATTAACATTGTAAAAGACTTCTGATGTTTCCTTTAAAGAACATGAAGAATCCTCATATAAAGAAATTGATCTCTTTTTGATCTCCACAACCAAAGCATACTGCTTGTGAAAATTGCAAGAATTAAATAACTACTAGATTTAGGAAAAAGGGTTTTGATAATCATCGCTTTCCCGGTATGGTGAAAATCTCACACATGTATACTTGTCACTACATTAGCCTCAGAGATTTTTTTTTCTTAATTAAGAAAAGCTACAACTCTAACAACCATTTTCTAGTTTTTCTTGTAAACAAAAATTTAATTCAGTAGTGAACTACAAATATCATTTTTTTTTTCCTTCTCTCTGTACAATTTTCTTCATAGGTTGAGTGCCTAAGAGAGACAGATATATCCTTGAATAAATTATAAACATAAACAAGCTTATAATAGATATCTGTGAACTGAGATAACTGCCAAAACTTGGGAAATTACATTTTCCAAGCAAAGTCCAAAAGAAACCCAAAGAGTATAAACTCAGTTGTATGAGTTCATAAAATGCATATTATCTCAAGAACAAAAGCCAAGAAAGCTGAAAAAGAGTTAGCATAAAAGTAACCTGAGAATCCCACAAATCAACCACATAAGAGGCAATTCACAAGAGAATCCTCTCTTCCCAATAGCAAGAACTGAAAAAAAAAAGAAGGTAAAATAGAACTTTTTCAATGTCTTGAAGACAAAGTGGTTAAAATTGAGGAACAACAAGACGGGAAAAAAAGGACAGACAAACAGATCAAAGTGTGCTTTTTAAGTTTAAGAACAAGAAAGAAAGAAGAAGAAGACAACACTGACAAAACTTGACTTTGGCAGCATTGATTCACTTACAAAAGTCCCATCAAAAGGCTTTTGCTAGCTCTAAGCTACTTGCTGCAGCTAGTGCTTACTCAGTAGCAGAACAAGAAGCGATGACTGCAAGAGATTTTTGGATAATGTATTCGGCTACGGACGCTGTCTGAGAGAAAGAGAGAGAGAGAGAGAGAGAATGCAAGAAAAAGTTAGAAGGTAACCATGAATGGTAAAGAGAATAGTCATTGCAAGTCTTCTCTCATACCCTTTTAGGCTTGCTGCTGCCTTGTTTGAAGAGAAGGAAATTTTTGTAAATTAATATTTTAATTTTGTTGAATAAACAAATCGTGGGTTATTAAGGAGACAAAAGCAAAATAAATGAGTGGCAAAGAAACTGACAGGGTGTTGCTTTCAACTTTTCAAGTTAAGGAGGAAAGGAAAAGAGAGCATTGAGTATATGAATTTCTTGTGCTTCACATTGCATGAAGTTTGTTAATTTTTTGGGTATTTATTACTTACTCCCCTGAGCTTTGTTACTAAGGAAATTCTCTCACCAAAATTTGTTGTTGGATTCTCTTGTAATCTAATGGAGTTTTGAATGTGTGCAACAGTACAAGTTTCAAGGATGACAAATGAAATAATATATATATATCATCAAGTCAACATCAAAAGTCTCTGTCTTTTGGATGAGAAGCAAAATCACGCCATTATTTTGTTGTGGAAAATTATTGCTGGCTTTAATGTATGGGAGGATAGTTTTGCCACCTTTCGTGGCCAGAATTCGTCATGTGAATGAGCAGGCAAAATGTTATGATTTATGAAGATGATCTAATCATAGCTTAGAATCTTTTTACAAATTTGATGCTTTTGCAAATTGCTTTTCAAAATAATGTTGAAACCTGACTACGTGAGTGTATTAAAATTTTAAAATTCAGTTTTGATCTAAGTTTTTATTGAGTATTAAATTTAGGATCATGATTTATGTATTTATTTTTATATTTTTCATTTCTCTTATCTAACAATTTTTAATCAGTACTTAATAAAGCTTAACTTAGAATTGAATCTTTATTCCTATGTGAGCAGAGCAGGCTGCCTTTCAAATATTTTCCTGAATTATTCCTTCTCAATTTTTTTTTCATCCAACCAACATCTCAATGTGCTTTAGCTTTGGCAAATGGTAAGTTACAAGTATTGTAACTTACTCCTCTCACATAAACAGTGTATAAACAGTATTCATATACTGATCGTGAAAGGGAATAAGTTACAATACTTTTAGCTTTTATTTATTATTTTCAACCGAATCTCAACTATATAATGAGCTTCAAACATGAAAGAAGAAAAAAAATCTTCACAATAATGAATTGAAAATTTAATAGGGCACAGAATATTTCAAGTACCAACAAAAAGAAAACTGTTTACAGATGAAAAAATCTTGAAACTCACTATAAAAGAACCACCCACCCGCTTAAAATATCATCTTTTATAAGTTCTAAGCTATGAGGGAGTGACCCTTAATCCCCGGCCTGTGATTAAAGAATTCAGATAAAAAGTTTTGCCCTTCAATTTGTTGTTTAAATAATCACTATGCTTTGGTCTTGCTTGCCCATTCTTGGATACCCATCACGAAGAATACAAGCTACAGAAATGGAAAGCTTTGGTAATGGTCCAAGCTAGCAAAGCCATTTTTTTTTTTTAAAAAAAAAATATTTTATTGTACAAATCTAGATACATTACATACTCCTTTTTTCTTAAGGTCTCCATTGGCCATTGCAAATAGAGTAAGCTAAGGCAGCTAGCTACCATGGAGTGGAGGGATATTTGACAGGCAGACCCAAAAAGCTTTACAACCCAAAAATTTTATTACTTCCAAATTACAAATTGAGTAAAAGCTAAGCCAAAACATGTTGTAGGTTAGACTTTTAAGAATTTTAATGCATTTTTAGATCATTGACCCCACACCTTTAAAACGAAAAATAAAATTATTGACCCACCCACCCACCCAAAAAATTTATAAGAGGAGGGCAGTGTAGTGTTGTATTTGGTTTGTTTAATTTATTATATACGGCGAGCGACAGAAAAAAGATTGACATAAAATTTAATAACAAGGACAAGTCCAACTTCCAACTCCAAAAGTGAGGAGTCTGATAGCAATAACATGGCCTTACTGTACTCTGCTTCAATTAATAAAACATAACATAGGTCCCCAAATGTGCTTTTAGGGTCCCATGACAACCATACCTTTCAAGAAGTTATTAATGGCTCGAAGGTTACTGATGAAATGATTATTCCAACCACGTATGTATAATTTCACTTCACTGCTCTTCTAACCTAGCCTGGGGAAGGAAATATGAAGTCTGGAGGCGGGAGCTTTTTGCTCTCAATGCATAATTAAAGTTCCCATCAAAATGTTTTATGTCGTGTTTTAAGCTTTGGTATTTGACCCACTGTAATTTATTTAATTTTTAAGCGACAATTTATGTAAAAAAAAAAATTATAATTATAAAATAAAAATTAATAATATACAGTAAATATAATTTTTAAACAATAATTTTAACACAATAGTTAAGATATTATAAGTGTTTTATTACACAAATGGTGAAATTAATTAATTTAACTTTAAAGACATAAATATTTATTAAATACTTTAATATTATAACTTTTTAAAATACACCTAACCCAATTTTAATATCAAAAAAGAAAAAAAAGCTTTAAATCTACTTCTTTCTCCAGCTCCAGCCGCCGTATATGATTCATCACGGTTGTTCATTACATTTTATGGGAGGTTTCACTTTCTCATTTAAGCTTCTATTATATTATATTATGAAAATATATGACGGAGAATAACTGGAATGTGACAAAACTTACTGAGATTCTCGTCATTTAAGAACCCACCCAATCACTTCAGTGACAATCACAATTTTTCTTTTTGTTTAATTAACGGATCCTACTAACAAATTTAATTGGTTGGTGATGTAAGATGACATAAAGATCGAATCCCGAGCACAATAACATAAAATAACTAACAATACTATAATAGTGTATTTATTTATTGAAGTAGGAGTGAGAATTGTGAATTCTTCCTACTCCAATATATTTATTCACACAAATTCTTCCTACTCCATAATATATTTATTCAGTGGAGAATGAGAAATTAAAGGAGGGAGAGTGGGAAATTCCCACTCATTTTTTACATCTTTTTAAAATTAATTTTAATATAATTAAATTTAATAAAATAAAAAAATAATATTATATTTATTTAAATAATATTATTTTATAAAATTGCATTTATTAACAATAATAATATTAAACTTACTTAAATATTTTTACATCTTTTTAAAATTAATTTTAATATAATTAAATTTAATAAAATAAAAAAATAATATTATATTTATTTAATATTAATCATTTAAAATTATAAAAAGTTTATTCTAAAAAAATATTAATTTTGTACTATATAATTAATAATAATGTTTTATTTGTGTTGTTCTTATCAATAATTTTTAATTTACATAAATAAAATTAAATTAATAAAAATATTGTGATTTACATAATTAAGAATAATAATAATTATTATTAATTTACAAATATAATAAAATATATATTTTATTATATTCAAATATATTTTTTATAAATTTTATAATTAAAAACTACAATTCAATAAATAAGGGTAAAATTATAATTTAAAACAATTTACTCCGAATCCAAGACAAAATAAACATATTAATTGGATTCTGATTCCGACTCTATACTCTCATTCCAGTGTAAGTAAACAACCTACTCCTACTCTCATTCCATACTCCCAATCTTAAGATTCACACTCCTCAAAATTCCCATTCCAATCAAAAAACGTAAAAGCTTCCTAAATTTCCTAATCTGAGACCAAATAAGACAAGATATCACCTCATAAATGGAAATGTGAAGTTTGCGAATTTCTAATATTTACAAAACAATATCCACCCTTTATCGTTTACCCCGTTCATGTGATCTAATAGAATAAATAGAGCCTTTCGAAATAATATACTAGATAATCAATTACATAACAATTTCATGTCGGACCAAATGAAACCTTTTTTTTTTTTCTATTTAGGACTCCCACGGAAAGAATTCAGGAATTCAGGGTGAGAGTAAATAAGAGTTAGCGAAAAATAAAAGATACCAATTTGAATATTTGCGTCTATCCAAATCTAATTAACCAATAATCCCTTCAAATGATTGCATAGTCCAAATGGTTAACCTGAAAGAAATATATCGTTTAAAACGTGGACATTTTGTAATCATCTAATTTTACGGTAATTAAATTGATTTTCACCATGGTAGCTCATGCTCTAATACACACGCATAATACAGATCATTACGGTCAAACAGTCAGTAATCTGATCTTCATTCATAGGCACAGAATTTGCAAACACGAGTGGGCTAGGCTTATATCAGTTTTACCAAAGTAATGTTGCCATGGGAAAATCAGAAAGGTCGTTTGCACTGATTTTCAAACTATTTGGTTAGACAGACCTACTGACAACTAACCACCAGTCAATCCAACTAATCCAATAAATTAATCTTCAAAAGCTGAAGTTGGATGAATTTAAGAGCTGGTCCCAAATGAGCAGCAGCTCTTTGCCAGAACCACTCTCTGTGGTCACACTAGTCTTTATCAGAAGCTCAAACAACTAACTACAACTAAAGGATTGATAGGTGAAGCCAAACCAAACCAAACTCTTGGGAGGAAAGAAGATCAACCACCGATGCATTGTTTTAATCTGATAGGTAGTTTCTATTTTCAAAGATATAAACCATGCTTTTCAAAGCAAAACATAACCCAACGGTTCCACATATAGATTCAAAATTGCCAATGGAGCACTCTATTGTAGTGGTAGGGTAGAGAGCAACTTTTATTGGTTCCATCAGTGAATATGCCATTTTGCACCTTCAGGTCACTAAAATAATTTTTTAGGGCTGGGGTTCCTCAAGTAAAATATCCAGATAATAAAATGATATGTTAGTTCATTTGAACTCATTTGATTAGTAGAATATGTTAGTCATTCAGCTTGCCTAACACATTAACTTATATAAATAAACAAGTTGGAAAAAGCAAGAGACAATTGATGGAGTTTGGCCCACAAAATATAAATACAAACCGCAGGAGGTCCACAGCATTGAGCCTCTAGAGATCCCCAGAACTTCCGCCTTTTTATGCCACATTATTTTTCTGAAATTTAAAAACAAAGTGAAGACATAATTAATGCATATAGCATAACATTTATTAAATCAACTGCAGATTTGAGTGTCTGAACTTGGCCATTTCAGCCAGATCTGAATGTGGTTGACCAACAATTTGGACCTGAAAAGTGGTAATCTTGCTCTGCTAACATGATTAAAAACAAATTGAGCAAAAGCAAGGACTGGCTAGCTCAAGTAAATAGCCAGAGTCATGAGAAGAACAAGATTTAAATTCCCTTAAAATTGACTGAGAAAACGAAAATGAGCAGTCTGCAATTGATGTGGCACAAATTGAGGCTAAGGTTTCATGCTCCAATATGAACTTGTCCTGCCTTATACTTTCCAGAGGCAAATCATTCAAATAGCGTTAGGGTTGGCACAGTGCAAGTAACAATAATGACCACATAGAGTCTCCTGCGCAAACAAGGGGGCATCCTGCGCAAACAAGGGGGCATGCATCCTATTCCTTGAAATATATCCCAATAGTGGATACTACATGGATCCTGGTTCTTTAGCAGGTGCAGACAGGATACAAGCATATTTGAAATCTTAGCGAGCCAGAGACATCAAACATGCAGCATCACGTGCAAAAGTATTCTTTGACCGTAAAACCAGTTCATGATGTGAGAAATGAAGTGAATTTAACATCATATTACAATTTCTACCTTAGGTTGCAATATCTTGTGGCTGTCACTGAAGTATTGGTTTGGATGATTAATCCCAGCATCGCATGATGAGCCATGAACAGCTTCAAACGTTAAGGTGCATGCCAACTGCACATATTTTACCACATTGTTCACAGATAAGGGTTAAAACATAGAGGCACGTAGAAGCAAATTTCTGAAATGATTGGTAATTAATGACCTGATAGTGTCTGTTTCGCACTTTATCTAATACATCCTCCATTGCTCGACTACCTACTCCCATTTTACCAAGCGCAGCCCTTAAATTTTCCTCACTGTTGGATAGACGTAACAAGCCAAGAAAGATTGACATTAAAAATAAATAAATAAATAGTTAAATACCATAAGAATTCAGTATCGAAAGTCATAGTATTACCAAAATTCCATATTTAATAATAATAAATAAAATCTTTAACTTGAATGAATTAGATAATTTAAGAGTAATTTCCCTGTGCCTTAACAGAAGAATGACCTTTAAAGATAAAAGAAAAATTATAGTGTGCTACATAATTGACCTGAAATGACGATAGGGGCAGCCGTGATGATCTCCCACACCAGGAGTCAAGGAAATGATCTTTTGACAAGAATAAGGTGTATAATCCTGCAATTATTCAATGTTGTTGTATTAGACATGCGTGCACACACATACAAATAGAGAGAAGTCTTGAAGAATAAATAGGGGATAGAGGTCAGGGTGTAATTCAACGGAGTATAATTCTAAGGCTATCTGTCTTTGCAAAACAACAGAATTTATCTTTGCGAGCTCAATACTTATAATACGAAGTTACATAAACTCCATTTGTTTCTGATCTGATCTATGATTCAATTCTAAACACAGTTTACCAGTCCAGTGATGATAAATATGGCATCTGCAAACTCTTTAAATGACATTAGTTTGATATCTTACCGTTCTCTTCCCCTCCTTTCCATAATTATGGCGTATGCTGTATGCATATTCTTTGTCAAACCTCTCTGCACCAACCTTTGACCAAAAAAGATGGAATATTAGGTGTCAACATCGTTCTAGGTTAGGCACCAAGCAAGGAATAGATTCCAAACATAATAAACTGCATAAAAATATAATAATACTCATGTATGAATGGTGAGTGAAGAGCAGGAAGCAATGGCTAAGAGAAGGTGCTTTTGATGCACTATTATCCTCTAACCAAATGAATCATGCTGACTTTCCATTTGCAATAATACTAAAAATCAAAGACAAAAACCATATATATAAAACTTATTTACAATTTACTAATATAACTAAAAAGTAATAATTTTTTTTACCATAAAAGAGGACAACCAAAAGTACAAATAAATTAGTAGAGAAAAACACTTCAATTACACCATTGTGCACTGTATTTACCTTTTGGGAGAACTCAGCTTTCCAGAATGCTAGGGCATCTTCCATCCTCAACCCAACACCCTAAGCATACAAAGAAACATGAAGAATTAACAAAAACAAGAGGGCAAAAAGTCTTCGGGAAACATATTTATTATTGGCAAAACATATTTCAACTATCATCACTCATACTTGCAAGTAATTCTCTAATTCTCAATATTTTTTCTATTATTTTCCTTTGATTTTTTCTTCCGTTCCTTCTTGTCGCTGTATATGATAAATGCAGACCCTTAACCATGTCAATTTGAGGCTTCAGCGTACAAAATTACTTGTCATCTCATAAATTTGTTAGTATGAGCATCTGTGCATATCTGCGCAAACAAGTTGTGGGACAAAAAAGCAAATATGGATGCTCATGACTGACAGGTTCAAAAAGATAAACTGCAAAATTTCAACCCTCTAAAGTGTTCAATATTCTTATGCTATTTACGTATATCATTCCAAAATTAGAGTTCCATGCTTCATGCATCTAAATTTACCAACCTGACACAATATAGAGCAGAAAATCATATACTTGTACAAGGAAGGAATACAACCTTCAAAAAGAGACCTAATTGCATTCTCCCTCCATGCTTTAAATGATGATCTTCTCTCAGCTGCATGCAAGAGGCATAAAACAACTAATTAGAAGAAACATAGAGGCAATACTGTAAAACAAAGATCAAATGGGAGAAAAGAGAAAATATAATAAAGATGGGAAATAACTTAGAGAAAGGAAAGTGAGGTTAAGTTCACAACGAAAAATATTACCTTGTCGAAAAGGTGACGCATACATAGAGGGAATGAACTCCTAGCTAATTGATCAAGGTCTTTGATTGATATCTCAAATTCTTTAGGCTGCAGAGGCAGTCAATTTTTAGGAATCAAATTGGACATTTGTGATGTGATCCAAGGGCAACAGATCATATAATAATATTTAAGTACCTGGGAATAGTCTGGACCCAGATAGCTCGTGCACAGGGCTTCCACAATCTAACCAGTACCAGGAAATAAAAAATGTCACTAGAAAAATTCTCCCATCAACATCCAAGGCCACAATTCAATACTCACAGGAGTTAACCGATCCTTCTCTTGTTCTCTGATGGTAGACGTCCACTTTCTGCAGTCAAAAGCTACAACTTCTGTGAGATTGATTATCTAACGGATGCGGTTCGTAAACAATGTGTCCAAAAACGTATATTGACAACAGTAGCGTCATTGCTTCAGCTAACAATAAAATGATATTGAAGATGCAGTATTATATTTCCATAACAAGTACATGAACAACTATTTTATTCACTTTACACAGCTCTTACCACCTGGTAACCGAAAGCACCAGGATAAAATCATTGTCTTTTTCTAGAAAAGTATAGATGTTGCAGCAATAAATTATCACCAAAACATTAACTGTTATAGCCTATGCAAGGGATACACCATGCAGCATGCTTGGTGATTGCCTACGTTTTCTTACCGCACTGCATATAAAAAAAGCTTTCAAAACTAAGTTTTCAAAACTAAGTTACCTGTTTGTTAAAATGAGCGCCTTTGATAGATTACTGCGAAACTGTGTGACTACAAGTGAAACCACCTACACAAAAGAGGAACAAAGACATATAAATGTTCGTAATATTGATAACATTCAACAATTCACATGTCCAAAATGTAACGGTAAGCATAATAATACTCACCTGATGCATAGCAACATAAGCATGTCCTTTATGTAAATATACTCTACGACCAGCCACAAGTTCTGGAACCTCTTCAAAGGGAACCTTAATTTTGGTGGAACACGTAAATAGAGGTAGGCAAAATAAAACTAGCAAACATCAGATGAATTTTTCCTTCCAGGAGTAGAAAATTAAAGTTCGCAGACATGGCTAACTCACAAATCACAAGACTGACACCTCCTTCTGATATCAAAATTGAAGACTATGCTAAATAATATTTTTATCACCCATCTATGAGACAGAATAATGATCAGAGCAATTTAATTGTGTTAATATTGGTTAAAAAAAAGGATGACACAAAACAGAGGGATGTAATTTTCTTCAGTGCACAGTATACATACATCATCATGAGCAACTTCTTTTATCAATCCTTTTGCATGATGCAATTTCTTCAATTGATAATTGTTTGCATTTATTACACCGATAATAGGTAGCCAAGCAAAAGTAAATATACCTTGTAGAATATAGCATCAGCTGCCAAAGGAAAGAGAAAAATGAAGTGCATTAGAAATTAAAAAAGACAGTATTTCAAATTAATAATATCTTCTTATCTGTAACCCAACCAAAAGGACTCAATAATAGGGATTACATGTTTTTTTTCCTAGAATATAGCCAATGTGTGCATCACAAAAAAGAAATACTGAAGCAAACAATGAAGGGAATTTGTTTATTGATCAAATCTGCAGAGAACTCTATTTTAAAACTCTTGTAAATGTCTACCAGTGACCTCATTTTAATTTTGTCTTAACTGCTGGCAATTGGTATGATTTATAGAAATATAAATTTTACAAACTAGAAATTATTCAATTGTTGTATGTCCAGCATCAAGTAGCCAACAAAGCCAAAATGAAATCTGCTCACCAGTGGGTAAAGGCTGACCAATGGAACGTGCAACTTGTCCCAATTTTTCCTTTACATTCTGTGGGCGAAAAATGTCACAAAAGACGTTATAAAATAGTTGGAACATCTGACAAGCTCATTCTCCGCATTTTCCAGAGGCAGAAGAGGTTAAGACTTGTACAAAGATTTTTATCTATCATTTGCATGTACTTTCAAGTGTTTGCAAGAAACCTATAAAATCTGCTTCACATTTTACAATAGATCAATGGAAGATGATTACCTCAAATTCTGCACTGCTAACCGCCTTGCACGGGAGGTCAAACTCTGCCATCAGTGCTCTCTGCCAGTTCAAAAGCATAGCGTAAAATCAATAATGTCTAAATAAAAAGAAAAAGAAAGAACTAATAAAAACCAAAACGCTACCTGAGCTTCAGAGCTTTCATGCCGAAAACGATAGCGAAATAGAGCAGTCTCCATGGAAAGAAACCATTTTCTCAAGTCCTCCCTAAAATCGAAATGGAACAACTATAAGCCAGAAATCCAGGAGAAAGAACATGTATTACATGTCATAAAAATAGCATAAGCTTACGTTCTACAATACACAAGACGTAGTACAAAGTGAGAGATTATATCCTTGCTGACAACTTCAGATGCCTCGGGGTGCCTCATATTAGCCTTCCACAAATCACTTACCTACATAAAAGGCCAACATGTAAACTTGAGAAATGGTGGACTAATATGGGATTATAGTAAAAGCAAATGTGTAGTTCTACCAATTTTCCCATTTCTTCAGGTTTTTTTCCTCGAGACAACCCGTCTGAGATTCCTTTAAGAACTGCATCGAGTTCAAAGAATTAAAGCGACCTTAGTAGAGTTCAAACTAGAGAGAACTGATAATCATCATCGAATCTTTTTTACCATCAACAAGCAGAAAGGAAATATATATACATATACGTATTGAGTCATTATCTAATAAGGGATCCCTTAAGTTATTCATGCAAGGAATAAACTAAAAGACTAGCAAAGCATGCATTATATTTTGTCCTATTGGAGTGTGTGTTTTTCTTATCTTTTAGTTCATTCCTTACTTCAATAACTTAAGAATATATATGTTGTTAAAAAAAAGTTAAAAGTTTGAATCAGATGTTTTATGCTATTCGCTATCAAAGTAAAGTATAAAACTTGACCTTTGCAAAGATAAAATTTCAGTACCTTCTGTCCCAAAAATTAAAAATATTTGTCCTGTTAAAGAAGAAGCAAAATTCATTTGGCGTATTTGTAAAGCAATTAAAATTGAGAATAAATGGTTAAAACTTAAAACCCAAAATTTTTAAAAAAAAAATTGTAATTGATTGCTAAGTTGAAAGGGTAAAAATAAAAAGATGAAGTATAAGCCCTAATTTGTGAGGTTGCGCTTATTTTCATTTCGCCTCCGATACGTCCTCGGAAGCTAATAGCTGCTGAAGCAATAACCGAACTAACGAAAATGAACATCTAATTTTCTTTAACGTGTGCATGCATGTGAAAGATTATTAGCATGGGAAACTTTAAGTCAAAATTAATTTCATTTACAATGAGAAATTAAGCACCTCGGAGGCGATCCATGGCAAAGACCTCGAAATCTTCGAGTCTGACTTCAAGCTGAGGCGCATAACGGTAGAGAGGCAGAGTTGAGACGCCATCGTTTTGAGTATTTGTTCTTGTTCTTTGAGATCGAACGATTTCCATTTTTTCAGGTCTCCCTCGATTCACAAGAGAAGAAGAGTCAGAGAGAGAGGAGTTAGGGATTTTTTCCGCTCTCTCTTTTTTTTTTTATTTTTTATTTCCCTGCGAGCGCGCCAAACAAGAAAATGGCGGGAAATTGATGAGTCCGGCTATCAGGTGGCCCATTGGTCTAAGCCGTCCACGTGGCCTCTTCCAAACAGCTGCTGCGACCAATCTTCTTTTCCAAAGACGACACCGTGTTATACGGTCAAGTTATGTTATGCCATGCGTATTAATAAAATGGAATAAGACAATTTTCATTCAATTCAGGAATCTGAAAAAGGGCATTTGGCACCATTTATTTTAGAATTATGCATCTTTTGATATTTTCCGGAATTAAATAATAGCCAATAGCTAAATATCTGACAAACCAGTCTCGTCTTACAAATTTTTATTGTATGATGGAATTAAAAAATAAAAAATAAATCATCGTATAATGTTGATGCCGCAACTAAGTTCAAGGAAGGATTTGCCGCAATTGGAGTGCCATGTGTTGATCAGTTGCGCAAATGCTGTAAGGAAGGGAATTGAATTTGCCATTGACATGGGGTTAGTACCATCAATTCTTTAATTTGTGAAGCTTATTAACAAAAATGTATCAAGCAGGCTGTGAGGTTGAGTGCGTCGTCGACGAAATTATTGACCTACTGCATGGAAATTGTTTTAAGGTGGAGTATGCTCCACGAGCGTGTAATGAGACCGCATCTTTTGGCAAAATTGGCCAATAAAAATCCAAATGAGCAGGTGTGAATAAATTTCTTTCATCTTCATAAGACATTTATCTGATATAATAGGAAAAAAAAATTGATTGACAAACATTTCGTGTCTCATGTAGTTCGCCTTTCCCTATTGCCCCGCCAAACCCCTATTATATTTCTCATATACAAAATAAGTTTTAAAAGGAAAAAAGGCTTCCCTCCGTCGTTTTACATAACAATAATGATATCAGTCCACTCTTTAAATCTTAATAACATTAGTGGCTTCTCTACAAAATGTCGGCAACCAGTTCGATTCCTATCATTTGGCTTGGGCACTGCCTCAATTCAAGGGAGAAACTTTGGCAGCCACAGCTGAGCTAACTTTGGAGGGCCTTCAGCACAGAGCAGAGCACAGTTCTTTATTGTATAGAAGAAATTTTCATGGTCATCAATGCAACATAACCTCAGCATTGCTGTCCACTTGAAAGCACTTGTTGTGCCAATCCATTCGTTGCACTCCGCTGCCTTGTCAAGACTGAACCACTAAAACGTCTACTAAGCACACCATTACTCGAAGACCAGCTGCCTAAGTCTTCTGAAGCTCCAATACCATTAGAAACCTTAGGACTCCTTGATGACTCACCCACTTGTGTAACTCCATTGAACTCCTAGAAACAAACCAGAAATCACTAAGACAGGAAGGGCATGAATGAGAACAAAAAAAAAATGTAAAATATTGATGGCCAACCTTGAGGCCAGAGGCCGAGACAGAATTCTGCCGGTCAACCTGCAAAGAGCCAAAAGAATAAGCTTTTGTTTGAAATAAAAATGTAGGAGGGAAAGAAATTCTCTATTTACTCCTGTCTTAACAGACACTCAAGCAAAAGATCTCGCCATGAGTCAAGAAGTCAAAGGACATATACCACAATTAAAAGAAAATAAAACTAAATAGCCCCGCAAGGTAAATTATATCCAGATTGTTCTGGTAAATCATTGTTTCAATGCACGGAAGAATCCCTAGAATTAGTATAGTGTTTATCTTGCAATAGGGCAATGGTATATAATACCCAACCAATAATCGAGTTAAAAAGATAATAGATTAGTGGTGTAAACTAGTCCATGCAGCCCAGCACATGGCATGAATCCACTCAGTTTCCAGTAAAGCCCAGCCCAACCAGCAGGTCCTTGCTAGTGTGCCAGGCTTGGCCAACATGGTCAGAATGTACCAATTGGCACATATAACCTGATTATGCTGCACAACCAGACAGGCATACATGATCCAGCATGACAAGGATGTCATTCGGATTTAAAAATAATAACCAATAATGCAGAGGAAAGCAAAAACGAAAATTGAGAATTCCTGCATTGTCATTATGTAATGTATATAAATCTTTAAAAGATATAATCCTGAAAACTCAATTAAAATCTGTTTATTCAATTTTCAAACAAAAAAAATAGATTATCTTATCAACTTAAAAATAAAAAATTCGAAATAGGTATAATAAAAGGGGTCCAAACAGTGCCAGACCTAGCAAACTGCTCCCACCATGGGCCAAGGTGAGACTGGACACGCCGGTAACCACCCTACTATCGCTATGTGAAGCAGAAACCAGAACAGCATTTCCCCATTTGAACCCATCCAGTATTTTTATCCCCAATCATGTTCATGTTAAGAAAGTCAACAAACCTTATGAGATCCATTCGAATCGGATGGAGATGGTGGTTCCAGTGGCAAAGGAGGCAAGGACCCGGTCTGCTAAAGCACATATTGGAAGGAGTTAGCAGAGGATCAAGTAAGCAAAATAAGATCAAGTAGTTTCATTTATTAAGGTTTATGCCTATGGCCAATGGAATGCTTAAATCAAATGTAAACACACATAGTCATAGACAAGGCAGGGCAAGTGAACGGTCAATCAAATATGAATTATTTACACCTCAATTTCTTTAACTGATCTCCCAATTTAGTGGAAGCAATGAACCATCAAGCAAGCAGAAACTAAACAGTATGGAACAGCTAATGGAAGGATACGCTTTTCGTTGGTGACCCATTTTTGCTTAAAGATAGAAAATGGATGCAAATAAAATTCAAAAAGAATAAATTTGTTCAAAAGCAATGCTCTTTTATTATCTGGAAAAGGCACAAAATTCCTACATAGTTGAACAGCCCAAGATGCAAGACTAACATGCTCCAGAATATGAAAACAAAATCATATCTGGAGAAAAAGATGAATGATAGAGAAAGGAAATTTCCCAACAAACCCCCCACCACCACCACCCCCCCCCCCCCGGCCGCAAAAAAAAAAAAACACGTAACCATTTGATTCAATTATCATATAAGATTAAATAAGTGTTGGCAGTAAATTCTAAAATGGGGCTAAAAGAAGTTACCCTTGATGACGGCGTAATTCCTGGTAATTCAAGAGTTGTTCTCAACGAAGTGTAACGTGAAGCCTACAGTGTGAGAAAGCATAGTTAAATAGAATAGAAATTGTTTTCCCCCATCCCCAGAAAGGGGAAAAAATCAAATGAAAAAGATAGTACTCTACAAACAAGGTAAGCACGGAGAATGTAATGTAAGAATTAGCTCGTCCGGAGTCAATAATCCACCCCCCAAACAAGACCCCTAGTAGAGGTAGCAATGATGGCTTTCTTGTTCAAAACATCAAGTCCATCACATGCCAATGCTATGGAGTCTTCCTCTCACACCAATTGTTAGGACCATGGTTAGAACCCAACCAAATGATTAACCTATTGTAATGACCTATACGGGAACCCACCCCCGTGCTCGCTCTTCTTCTCTCCCTAAACAATAAAAGATTAAAACATCAAAAATAAAACCCTTCAACAAATTAACACGGGCCACCAGGAGGTTGAACAAACCTAAACTTTGAACCTGAAAAATTCAATGGATTATGTGGTTTATTTGTCAACAACATAATAACAGCACCACTTGACAAAATAAACTGACTTCAAATATAATTTCACTGCATTTACTATGGATCTGACAAATAATATCAGTTATTAAATTCAGTTCATGCCTGAATAAGCTCTGTGGGTCTGCCATTCTCCAGTTCCCTGGCACGATCACACAACTTCTTTACTCCTAGGGTTGTGATATCCTAAAAAGACAATCACAAGCATTAGAAATTACAATAAACAGCATAAACAGGCTGAAATTCCAATCACAGTTAACTATGTTGTTAACATAAAAATTACCTGCTTGCCTTCAATTTCTATTAGTTTACTTTCCTGGAAAGCCCCAAAATTAGGGGGAAATTAGCTTCTCATCAAGGACCTAAAACATTTAAAACAATAAAGTAGAAAAAACGATGTTATAATTTTACAATTGCTCACCAGAGTTTGGACAATATCACGAACAGACTGAAACTCATCACCAATCAACTTTGATCTTCCTCGTAATATAGAAACCTGAAAGGCTTGAAAAGTCAAGTAAAAATTGAAATGTCTACAAACAATACACATAAACACACGCAAATATCATATTGCACTAACCTCTTCCTGCGTAGCCTGGGAGATTTCTACAATTTTATTCACATCACGATCCACACTGGTTATCTTGGATGATAACTGCCGCTGAGCAGCCTGGTATAAAGAGTGTAAAAAAGAGATCAGCTACTGGGATGCTCAAATGTTCACATTATACTAAACAAAAAGATGCGAAATACAACTAAGTTCCTGTTTTAATAAAAAGGTGAATTGAAATAAAATAATAAACAGAGAGAACACAAAAACCGCATCTATATCCAATCCATAGACTAAAATCAAGTATCACCATATTTTTAGTTTGTGAGAATTCAATATGCCATAATGGTTTCTGTCGTATGAGTTTATTGTCAATTACTATAAATATAACCAAATAAATCTAAGCTTACACTATTGGAAGGACAATCAAGACATCAATGAATTAAAAAACTTGCCGAGATTGATGAATAAACATCCTCAAGTTGTCTGGCTACAGAATTGCAAGCATCAGATAAACTACGTTTCGTTGCAAACATCATATCAGGAAGCTTCCAACCCTGAAAACATTCGAAGAATATTATAGATGAAGCTGATGCCCAAAATGAATAGTTATGAAGCAGAAAACAATTCAAAATATGGCAGTTTATATTTGCATGAGATAGCAGAGGTAGTTATTTGCCACATTATAATGCAGAAGCACAAAAGGAAGAATTTAAGGGATTGGAAAATGGAAACAATGCTTCATGGAATTCTATTGTCATGAGCACTGTATGTAATTGGGAATTGAAGCTCTTTGGTCTTTCTTTGAGTTACTTTAACAAAATGACTAGAAGAGGAGTTTATAGAATAATTTCAAGGGTTTCAAAACTAAATAAGTTTGGAAATATTTTGTTTCTTTAAATAGAAAGGTTATTCAAATTTAGATACTTCTTTTCCTTTGTATTTGGCACGTAGGTTTTATAATTTCACCATTTTTTTCCAAATGTGTTGCATCGCTGTTCTCATACAAGGAATTAGTAGCTACCCGTCCTTTTCCTACTTGCGCTAAAAGGCCATGCTAAGAGCAGCCACAAAAATGTTTACTTGTTAGAAAGGATAGGAAGCAGGCAGAGAATTGGGACATGTCAGCTAGAATATACTCCATCTATTCAGAGCAGATGAGCAGGAAGAAAAAGCGTAATTCTGAGCGATATTAATTTTCTTTACAAAGCCTAAAGCTTCAGTTTGTGATCACTTTTCAGTTGGATGACTCCGTCAAGGCAATGTTTCATTCTGTTTATCATTATCAAATACTATTAATTTAGGTATCTGATTCCTTTTTCCATATTTTCTTTATCTTTCCACCGAGGACATCTGATGTATATTTCGTTTCTACTTGACAGGCAATCCAAGTAATCTCTTCAATATATTACACTAATTAAAAAAGGAACAATTAGAAAATCACCATTGCAAGTAAATTAAAATATAAATCTAAGATTTCACAGTCAATCAGCTATTATCTTCTTCAATGGCCAAGTTCTGTCATATACCAGTCCCAAAACAAGTTTCTCAAAGATCCATACCACATAAATTTTTGAAGTAAGGTTATATTTAAATAAACTCAGGAAAAATTATGCATAAAAAACTTTGACCATCCTCCCATATCATTACCTTCCACCAAACATAACCATATCCAACAGCTACAATAACAACAATTATACCATATTTTTTAGCACCTGCACATGATAATACAAGTCAGAAAATGTTAGCAAGTGAAGTATAAAGAGAATTTAAAAGGACAGCTGGGGAGCAGTAGCTTTCAAGGAAGGGTACCACCACATCATGAATAAAACAAAAATTAAGAGATTAAAGATTTCTCAAGATTTCACAATCTAATTACTGAAATTTATGTATATATAAAAAAGGCACCAACTGAAATTGATGGTTCAGATAAGCAATCAACATACAGTCATAGGCTACTGAGAAAACATAAGCTGACCACTTTTCTAAAAGAACTCAAAGGTTAACCAGCAGAAGTTCAATCTGAAAAATCTAGGAGGCACATATGCAGGGTAAATAGGAAGCTATCTCTCCACAGGTTAAAGAGAGGGTGTAGAAGAAAAACCTGTACCACTTCCACTTGAAGTCTCAATTATGACTGATCTAGGAACTCGTGACAGTTCCTGTTGCACACTGCTAACCTGTAAAAGGGAAAAGTTCAATAACAAACTTAATTTAGATACACCAATAAAACCCCATTTGACCAAAATAACAGAAGAAAAAAACCCATCAACAGACAGAACACAGATCGCACCACACTCAATAATTGAACTCAAAAGTTACAGGAAGACATCACAGATGTTGACAAGTTAGATCACTTTCGTCAAAAAAATGTATACATTGAGAAATGACTTTTTACATCAAATTGTGGGCTAAGGAATTCATGCTTAACGGAGAGAAAATCGTGAGTTTCAAAGTAACAAAGTTTGGAGGAAGTAAGTAAAACAGTTGAATTCAGAATACATAAAGAACGCATAGTAGGAAATGTGGGAAATTATAATAAAGAAGAAAGGAAGAAGGAAAAGTCAATTCTTCATAAGCGATCATAAACCATTGAGTAGGAACAACGAGACCAGGAAAAAAGGTCAGCACACGGCGGAACAACCACTTAGAGACAGAATCAAAGAAACAAGTTCTAAGGAACTAAGTCCTTCAGGTTAAATTTGAAAGCAACTCAAATCCAGGTTATGAATTTTAGGCCAATTTAGATCAGGTCGCATTACGTCAGTGCAGTCTCAACCCAACTCAAAATGACATGCTGCTAACCCACTTGGTCAGGTCTATTTGGTTGTTATGGCCCTATTGCGGCTAAAAATGGGAAGCAAGATAAACAACTAAAAGAAGATGTTTATTTTCAAAAAATCGTCACAGTTTAGCAAGTTTCAAATATGTTGATAGTAAAAAGTTATCGTGTAAAAGATTGAACTCAAGCCACCATCCTCCCCACAAGAAAAAAGAAGGATAGAAAATGTATTTAATCTCTTCCAAGTTCCAAGGCAGATCTCAACCATAAGCAAATAGACAACCAAATTACACTTCAGCAATTGAAAACAAAGGGTCAAATGCCAACCTCAGCCAACAAGTCATTGAATTGCTTTCTATCTGAAGGACCAGGATCGTCTTGTTTAATTAGCTTTGAGACAATCTGTGCCAAAGAAAAATCAATTTGAGTTATTATCACATTCGAATCAGGCATAGGATACAAGAAAAAAAATGATAATCATTAAATCACAACCCATTGCTGGTGGGAAAAATAAAACAGATTTAAAAGTATTAAGGGTTTTCATTCAATGAATAAATCAAATCTAAGGCCAGAAACAGAAAATAAACTCTTAATGCAATATGATAATAAGGATTCGAATTACAAACAATAAGTTCAGACGTATGTTTGCTCCCCACTTCACAAAGAAAACAAAAACATCAGAGAGACATAGCCTACAGGTGTACATTGCATGTGAGTTGTAACAAAATCCTATCATTGAGATAAAAATATATGCACAAGCACATTCAAACTGAATACAATTATAAGCAAATAGAATTAGGTTTAGCTTTTAGTCATAGAAGTACCTTCAAAGTACCTCCAACAGCATCAGAAACACTCGACAGTCGCCCTTCCTTAGCAAGTACTGAGGTTAGAATACCTGAGACACATAAAAGAAACTAAGAATGTATTATCTGTCTAGACACATCTTATAAAAGTTAAGCTGTTAAAACAATAAATACCCCGATTAAACAATGCCAAACATTAAAAAATGTAAAACCAAGTGCATAGAACATATGACTTGGCATATGTAATCGTCACATAATCTACAAGCAGTCATTAGATGAAGCCCCAAAGCCACAATAGGAATAGGAATATTGCTAGGAAAAGAACACATGAAAATGCATAATACAGTGTGCTCACATGAGATAATCTATTTCCTAAACAAAATTCCAAAAGGAGGACTAAACTGTAATTCTTAATAATCCATATGACCATTACTGTATTTAATGAAATTATTACTCTGCATAACTCTGCTAGTTCATCTAGAAAGTTTTGCACTCATTTCGTTAAGTATGTCACCCAGTTGAGCAGTCTTCCCCAACACCTCACGAATTCTGATCAATCTCACCGTTATTAGTTTGTCTACAACTCTACATACCATTTCCTCCAATAAAACCTATTTAGCATCCCCCTTTTGCCACTCTATACCTAAAACAATAGTATCATACCAATGATACAAACTAATATCACTACAATTCCATTCATAAGTGGAACAGAGTAACTCCAAACTAGTAGCCCCTACAAATTTAAATTAATCCCCTTTGATTCTAGTATTTGTAAATACATTATCTTCAACCAAAATTAACATGTAAATTGAACTTCCATTCACAAATGGCATGGAGTTACTCCAAAATAGAAGCCACTAAAAGTTTAAATTAATTCCCTTTAATTCTATCACTTGTACAAAATAAGTTATCTTCGACCAGAAATAACATGTAAATTCCAAATCCTACAGCACATCAACCCTAAATACCACTTACTAATTCAACTCGGGATCTAGTTTTCACCAAAAACCCTAACTTTAAATTCCAACACTATCGCAACATTCAATTAGGCGCTATATGCAGCTAATTCATGAGGGGGAAAAAAACAGAACAAGTAAAAGAATAAATCAATTCGGGGAAATTTGTACGGACCTGCCCCAACGAGGAATGTTAACTTTCCAAGAGGAAGAGCCATGACCGGCAATATTTATTAATTTATTTAATTCTATGCGTTTATAGCTTCTGTGAAGAGCCTGCTATGAGCTGCGATACGACATGAGAAAAGCCGATTGATGAAATCCAACAGTTGAAACCAAGATTGATGAGCAAGAAACACTTAAACGGTGTCGCTGGCTCTTGTCAATTGTGTCTGAGTCTCGCTCCCTCGCTGAAGTGGGGTGACTGCTGTCGGGCTTTGTGGTGTGGCTGGGTTTCAGGTTCAGACTCGAAGCAAGCAACAACCCTATTTCACAGACTGTTGGCTAAAGGACCTTGGGTTTGTGATTATTTACGAGAAGACCCCTCTGTCGTCTTTGGCTCTTTGCATTAAACGAATATTCGTTTTCCTCCATATTATTATATTATATTATAATTTATACCCATTTAGAATTTGATGTACTTTACAAATTGTAGAGACATTTTATAAGTAAAGCAAATTTATGAAGGGGGGTTCTCGTATAAACTCGAATTCCAACAAATTATTAACTAATTTACAAGCTTCTTTATTATTATGTTTCATGACTGCAAATCTTATTTTTTTGAAAAAAAAAAAAGAATTATTAATGAAACCATGGTTATGGTTAATTAGTTATTGAGATCAAAATTTATTCAACCCTTGATCTTTTTTTAATAAGATTAAAAAAGGTCAAGTGTCTCAAACATAGATCGATCATTTTTTTTTTATCGAAAACAAGTATGACAGAGTATTTAGGGTCAGTTTGATAATATTGTAGTTTTTAAAATAATTACTGTTAGCTGTGTTGTAAAAATAATCAACTGTGAAGAGAATCAATTAAGTTTTTTGTAAGTTTTATTTTCAGAAGTACTGTGAGTTTTGAAAGCAGTTGTGAGTATTTGATAAATCTTACTGTTAAACTACGATAAAAAAACAAATGACTAAAATAGACATAATGTATGATAAAATTTACTTAACTAAAATAAACATAATGTATGATGAAATTTACTTACACATATAAAAACATGTACATACAATATTTTTAATTGTGTATTATAATAATTTAATTAAAAATAAAATTTATACTATCTTGATTTTATTTCTTTTATTTTTTATAATAATAATTTATTGAAATATTGATTTTGTTTCCAATTTAAATAATGATAGTTTTGGGTTTAGGTTATAATTATAAGGATATTTATAGAATTGTATTAAAAGATAAAATTGATTCTCAAAATCATAATCTAAAAGCTATGCCTTCCCTACTTTTCAAAATCAGGCGTAGGAGGGGCTGATTTTAATAAAAGTGATTTTGAATTCTTTTTACCAAACAATAAAATTAGATTTTAGACTCTCAAAATTACTTTTAAACCTCCCAAAAGTAATCCCAAACGGGCCCTTAGTCACCTACTAACTAATTGTTTATCCAATTACAATTGGCCAAATATCTCGGAGAGAATGAGCTTGATTAAGAAAATTAAAATATTTAGCGTGAAATTCAAGTTTTATTATTCTTTAAAATATTTATGAGTGTAAGTAAATCTTGTTCATTTTTAAGTTATGCTTCATAAATCCTTTGGTTGTTTCATAATTATAATAATTTAAATATTTAGTAGACATGTTTGTAGTTTCTAATATTCAAACTATATAAAGTTTAGCTTTTAAATAATAGGGTGGGTCCCATCTAATTGAGATTTACATTTATTGTTATTCTTTTTTCATGCATATTTTTATTGGAACAGTCTTGTAACTCTAAAGAACTCTATTTCTTTATTTTTTTAACTAATTCAATATTGTTATTGTCTCTATCTATTGAGTTCGAATCTCCCTAGCATGGGTGAGGAGAGGATTGGGTTATTGCCAAACTAAATAAAAAAATATTGGTGAAAATTTTGTTTACAGTTCTTAATAAAATAAAATAAAATAATGTATTATTATTATTATTATTGCAATCAAACTTTGTAATTTTGGTCATATTCGATTAAAAAAGTGATAGGATGAGGCTATTTGAACCCACCAAATTCTCTTTTACACTATATTTTTAATTAAAAAATTTTATTATCAAAATAATTTTTTTATAAAATTACTTAATTAACCATTTTTTCTATTTTCATTCTCAATTTCTCAATTCTCATCAATTTCTCAATTCTCGTCAATTTCTTCATATATTTTATTTTAACTATATATGCCACTCGGCCTTTGGTTGGGCTACAAGCCTTGTGATGGCAGCAGTTCACGCCCCCACAATAAGAGTCATTCTTCAATTATGTGTAATAATTAAGTTGAGGCAATCTGCTCCGTTAACAATTTAAATGAAGTAGACATCCCTCAAATGTTAGAGAGAGTTAAAATATGGGCAGTGCTTAATAAGAATTAATGTAACTAGTCCCAGTTATTACAATTTGATTGTAATATCAGTAAGAGTCTCATATAAATATGAGTTATAGTCTGATTGTATAATCAGTGTAAAAAAAAAAACTATATATAACCGGTTTCATTATAGGTTGTCATAAACTAAGAAGAGTAAGGCTTTGTTTGGTATAACTTATTAAAATAGAGCTTATAGTAGTGTAGCTTATATCAGTAGAGCTTTTGATAAAAAGCTATTAAGTGTTTGGTTGTCAATTAAAAAAGCTCTTTTGAACCATTTAAACTGTTTGATTATACAAAACTAAAAGTACTTTTGTGTAATTAAATTACCAAAAAGGATATGTAAAAAAATTTGTTTCATAATTATATAACTTATAATAAAATGCCCAAGCTATCAATTAATAAGAAAGAATTAGTTCAACCATTTCTTGAATGTTCAAAATTAAAAATCCATCAATAATATATTCTTTCAACAAAAATAATACTATCCAAATTAAAATGTTAATTAATAATATAATTGAAATGTTAACGGTGCATGAGAAGTGTTGCAATTTGATCACGTTCTTAATCCATTTCACGTACAATCAGGGTAACAAGAAAATGATTGAAAAAAGTTCAAGAGCCTTGAGAACATACAAATTATGAAAAATTATTATTAGCCGTCTTAGCTAAGAGAAATAACAAACGGAATTCATGCTTAATTCTTTCTATCAACTTTGTTTCACTGCTAAAGATACTAAGATCAAGAAATTACTGTGACTTAAATACATGCTATTGGATTAAACACCAGGCAACTGAAGATGCCTATCATTTGTTTATTTATTTATTTATTTCATGTCATTATAATAAAGAATGTTTTAATTGAAAGGGAAGCTTAACAGAAACCCACAATTGAAATAGAAATCCTAGGAGAAAGCAAAGGAAACTCGATCACTTAAGAGAGAGTCGGAATCTTGACTTTGAGGCTTAATCCGGCAACCATTTTTATTTTGTAGGTTTTAATTATAAATAAGGGTATTATTTAATTAATAAAATATTTTTAAGGTATTTTTGATATTATATATATTTTTGAAAAAGTTCTCTAACCTCTATTCCTAAAAGCTCAAATTTTGGGCTTTTACTAGTAGAGGTAAATTAGCTTATTTAAGCTAAAAAAACTCAACTAAAAAGACCGCTAAACACTAAAAAAAAAAATTTAAAAAGTGCTTATGGGATTAATTAAGCACTTATGGCTAATAGATAAACCTACCAAACAGGCACTAAAACCCATCCATTTAATTTTATCAACCATGGAAGTTAATAAATGGATAAAATTGATCTTTAGCAGTCGCAAAAAGCTAGTGAATATTAAGGGGAAAAAACCTTTGATATAGAAAGTATGAAATAGAGATTGTGATTTACTAAGAAAGGCAGCAAATTGAATTTAATATAGAGTAAAATTAAGAGTTTAGTTTGCAGGATGTGAAAATAATTTGAGATCACGCAATCGTGAGTAGGAAGAGAAAAAATATTAGTAAAGGATAATTTTGAGATTTTTAAATTTAAAATTTTTAATAATAATTTTATTTAACAAAAAAAACGAGTGTGGAGATGAATGGCGATCTCAAACAGTCCACCCAAATCGATAAACCAATAACAAAAAAATATAAAATAAAAAATTGGTCGACTCTGGAAGCAATTACACCATGATTATTAATGGGCTTGCGACTGTTATCAAATATAACTCTCTTCTTGTTAGGGGTGGGCACTATTCAGTTTGGTTCGGTTTAGGAATTTATGAACCAAATTGAAACCAAATGGTTCAGGAATTTATGAACTAAATTATAGAACCGAACCGAACTGAACCAAATTAATTCAATTCAGTACGGTAATTTGGTTCGGTTTGGTTTGGTTTGGTTTTATCCTATATGTTCAATTATTCAGTAAAAAAAAGATATAATACTAATTTTGAGTCTATAAATCTACAGACAATAAACTACATAATAAAATTTAACAATAGTAAATTAACATAATAAAATTCAATAATAATCTAAAAATACACAAATAATAAACAACATAAAATTTAATAAAATTAAATTAGCATAACAAAGTCCAATATTAATATAGAAATCCACTATATATTATAAAACAAACTTTTTTTTTTAATATTATTTTTTTAACCATTTGGTTCGGTTTAAAACAGAATCAAATAAAAACCAAATGATTTTGTTAAACCATTTGATTCAGTTTAACCAAATAAAAAATTAAATAGTTCAAAATATTTGAACCATTTAATTTTTATGTCCCGAACCAAACCGAACTGCCATAATACAGATCGGTTCAGTTCAACCTGACCAAACCAAATGCCCACCCTTACTTCTTGTAGAAAACAAAGGCAGGTTTTGCGGCCTAGAAGAAGTTTCGTCTCCTCACGCTGCCGCACCAAAGACCAGTCCTTTTTTACTCTTTCTTGTTAAACGCCACTTCTTCAAATATTGTGAGGAGACGAATTTTATTTAGTTTTGTATGATAGTAGTGAAATGAAGGAAGAGAAGCAACGTATTTAATTACTAATTCTCCAATACAACTATCATTCATTAAAATTTTATATATAAGTGAAGGAACGAGGATTTTGGTTCGATGGGTAAAACTTATAACGTAAAATTTATGAAATTGAGGTGGCCAACAGTGAAGGCTGTAATGAAGAATTGAAACTAATATACAGTTGTCCTCTCTCCGACACTATTTACGGTTGATTATTGAAACTAATATATTCTTAATAATTGATGTGAGTGATTGTAAAAACTAATAGATGTTGGATTTTTTGTCATATGAATCTCTGACCATATTAAAGTTGGGGATGAGTTAAAAGACAAAAAATATATATTTTAATTTAGCTTATCTCTGACTTTAATATGATCAAGAACCTCTGATTAGAACACTTCTAAACAGAGCCTGAATACCTCATTTTATCAATAATATTAGGGATCCCAACATTTGAGTCTCAACTTGAGTCCCAATGCTATGTGTTATTCATCTATTGGATGATGAATTTCATAACTTATGAAATTACTTAACTACCATCTAATTGATGAATGCCACATTAGTTGGAACTCACATTGGGACTTGAATGTTGAGATGCCTAATATTGCTCTCATTTTATTGGTCCAGCTAAGACGATCAGAAAATTGATTTATTACTAATATTAATTTGGATGCTTCCTCACGAAATAGATCTAATTGCATTTCATTGCATTTCACGCTACAAATTTTATATAATTCAATCAATTTTTGGACAAAATAGAGGATGTCTCAATTGGAGGAGAGAATGGAAAAATTCCATACGACCCAATAGATCCGACAAGTAGCACTATATGTCAATCCAAGATGGATGCTTGTCCCCGGGACTTTGATAAGGTACTTTTGAAATACCAACAGGCATAAAATGAAAGAAAAAAGAATTAAGTACTATAGTTCACTTTGACGTGTGGAAGCGTACTAATGGGCTTCTTGTCTTAATACTTCTTGTCTTACTATCAGTAGCTATAGCGGGTCGAGTGGTTAGAGCAACTGCTCTCCTATGTGGGAGAGCAGCTATTCGACCCTCCATAAAAGTATTATGGGAGGATTTAATCATTTTTCAGTTGTATTATATTTGAGTGAATGTAGTCTTTTCCCTCGCTAGATATGAGTGGAATGGGCGTCCCTCGAATATTAGTGAGGGTTAAAATCTGAGCAGTACTTTATAGAAATTAATGTATATTAGTCCCAATAATAGTCTGATTTATAAATATCAGTTAAAATCTCATACTATATAAATTGTAATATCGAACAATAGTCTCGTGAAATAAAAAAATATTTCAGTAGCTATATATATATATTTATATATGTATATATCAATCGAATCTCGTTTTCCAATTTAGTCGTGGGTGGCCCAATGACAAGACAACTTCTAAACTGCTCGTGCCTCATCCATTTAATAGAAAATTAAAATTAGTTATTATCCAATTTGAAGTCAAGCTTAATTTAATTTCTTCTTAAAAACAAAAGAACATGTCATACTTTTCTTTTGGCATTAGACTTCAAATTCCCTAATAGTCGGCCTGGATTTGGTAGATATTATCCATTATATAATTTGAGTAATAATATAGCTACAAGTAAAGATTTCTCATATAATGTATCATTACTCATATAATTTATCAATCAAGTAAAGATTTCTCAATCTGATAGAACATTCAAACTAAAATATATTTTTATTAATTATTTGGTCAAAGAATTGCGATTTATGACTAAGATCAAATTATATAATTGGCCTTTGAAAAACCCGACATAAAAAATGATAAATACTACATCTCAGCCAAAATTAGAGTTGATTAGTTTGAGGGATGAAAACCATATGCTCTCAACGATACTTTCTAGTAATTCAAACATTTCACCTACCAGTAACTTGAAATTTTCAATTTCGAACTTTCATTTGAAGTTATTTGATAAAAAAGACTCATTCATTATTACACTCATGTCAGAAATGAGAAAAAATGACAGCGAGGACAAAATCAGTGTAATTGAAGCGATTTGACCATTTTGATTCTGGGATATGAAGAGATTTTGTCCTTGTTTAGTTGTAAAAATAGCTATTTTAATATCAGAATACATACTCAACTGTTAATATTAATTAATCACGCGCATCTTAGCAAATGTTTGATAGAAAATAGTTAAATCACAATAGCCTGGAAACTGAAGTAGCTTGACAAAAACAAATCGAATAAAAAAGAGAACAAAATAATGAACCAATGCAGACAAGTTCTGTTTCTAAATTCTAATGGTGCTGCATGCAATACAACAAATTTTAAAGGCATTGCCATAAAAATACAACATTTGTTCAAATTCTAATATTTGAGAAGTATCCTGATCACTACTGGAAATTTTATTTTGAGGGTTCAAACCTACGGACACTGGATAATTTACAACGTATTAAGAAGTATCAAGCCCTTTACTGCTGCTTGCTAGCTGCTACCAAATTTGAGGAGTGAATTAATAAGAAGTGTAGATTTGCATCTGGGTCAAGATGTGCTCGAAGTTATCGGTTGATTTCTCGATGGGATGTGAATGCATTCCTTCATAAGTTGTCACCACAACCCCTTCATCTTTGGTTAGTCGTTGAACTTGCTTCTTCACATTGCAGCCTTGATGCGTGCACCGGTAGTAGCTTCTGCAAAAAATAAAAAGTAGATACATATGAAACTCATCAACTTATAAGTTATCTAGAAGAATTTTATATATGCAATGCGTCCAAGTTCTTGGATGCTAAGTAATTTCTGGGATGTCAACAATTTCAGTTCTTGATATTGACTTCAACAATAATATATCTCATATCCAATTGGAAATTATACGCAGTAAAGTAATCATATAGACCTCAACTTCTAATATGTGTTAGCTAGCTGCTTTAATTTGAGTAGAATATTAAGGGATTTGTTTATTGCAAATTAAGATCAGTAGTCATCTTTTCTAGAGACGATGATGACTATCTGCACGTTAATAACGCCATGAGACGGTGCCATCTTCAGTTTTATTATCATATTCTTGAGAGAAGGTAAGGCTCATTATGCAACCTAGATACAAACCAAAAGCAAAAGATGATATGATATATTAGTCCTATAGCTCCATTTGGAATTAAGATGTTGTAGCTTATAAACTACAGCTGCTGTGGAAAAAAAATGTAACTATGAAATAAAAGTTAATTGTATATAGTAAATATAATTTTTAAATAATAATTATTAAAGATATAATAAATTTTTCATCATACAAATAAAAAATCATATCAATATAACTTCCAAGCTACAACAGCTAGTGTTTACCAAATATTTTAGTACTGTAGTTCTACCCAACGTCAATCCCAAACGAACCCTAAATCCTAATGGTTAAAAGTCTTTTGGAAATTAACAGTAACGATGGGAAGGATTAACTTTAAAAGTTGGCAACCAAAAGGAACAAAAATGGAAAGTATATTCAAAATCTGGGATTGCCTTGTCAACAGCAACTAATATATATCATATATGATAATTCCTGTTTTGCTTACTGAGCTTTTAATACAAAAGATGCATTTTCAACACGTATCAGATCCTCTCCTCATCTGATCTCTTTTTAAGCAAATTTTAAAAACGTAATTGATGGTTAATTAATTAAAAAGTAAAGGTAGTTAAATCCTAATCATATACTAGCACTAAAATATAGATGACACAATATCTGTAAAATAAGAGAGCTCAAATCAGGAGAAGATCCTAATCCGTTCAATACGTCACACTTAGAAAACTAACTATTGTGTTAAGGTTCCGTTTAGTTATTATGATGGTTTCAAAGTCGCAACTGTTGTGAAATGAAAGTTATAGATACCCTTAAATAAAGAAGAGCACTTTTAAGAATGAAAAAATAAATGATAGTAAGGGTAATATAGATCTTTTGAACAAAACAATCGCTTGTGTAAAACAATTACGCTTCCAAAGCAAAGCTATAACGCTTAATTGCTAGACAGTCATTTAGCAGCTTTGCTATGGCAAAATGATAGCAACTTTTTTTGTTTCAATATATGCTTTGTTTAATAATTACTATGCAGTGGCTCTAATAATGCACCTAAAAATAATAATAATAATATAGCAGTTGCTCTAATGCCTTGCCTGCATGGATGGATATATATACAAATTCTTTTGTCCATACACATAGAAAATGATTAAACAAGAGACTGCATCCTGGATGGATGAAGAATTGATGATAAATAATTATATATATGTATAGCCTCAGTTTATTATGAACTGTACGTAGACTTGGTGATTATGAAATGACTACACTACTAATTACTAGCTCTAAACCTAACAAGTGAAAAGAAACTGATCATCATCATGAGATTACAGTAAAAGTTTTGATGATCTGGTCATCGGTTCATCGATCATGTGGTTTAAATTCAGTAGTTGCGTATTCAATCCGCTATCAAGTTTGAAAATAAAAATAAACCAATTCCGCAAGTATAAATAATGAATCTCCATCTTGATCAATTTTTGCCTTACTTTTTATCCGAATTATCCAGTTTCTTAAAAAAGTACATTTTTATTTGATATATACGCATAAAAACAAGCAGCAGAAAAACAAAAGAGAATAAATTGAAAAGCTGGAGAAGGAACATTAACATACCTTGGAAACTTGTTGTTTTTGACAGCTTTTTGACCATACTTTCGCCATCTATAGCCATCGTCAAGTATATCAACTTGGCTTCTTGTTTGAAAAGCATATCTTGGCTTCCTCACCTTCTTCTCTCCCTTTTTAATCTTTCCCATTTTCTCTCCATTTTCAGACCCTATATTATTACTAAAGCTTTTATTCTCAGAATTAATGTTGCCGTCCCCATTCAAGCTTGCTGCTGCAGGATTTACTTCCATCCCTGACAATAATCCCAAGAACCCACTTGGCTTGTTGTCGTTGTAACCTTGAAACTCAGCATTACTATTACTATTATTCATTATATCTAACGATGATGAAGATGAACAAGCTGCTGCTGCCGCTGCTGGAAAATATGTTTGGTAATTCTCCATTTTGATTTGAGACTTGATCTAAGTAGAGAGAGAGAGAGAGAGAAGGAGAGATATATAAATGGTGGGCAGATTCATTTATATAAGAGAGACTATTTATTGTGGGTAATAAAGGTACAACTTAATTGAATTTTAAAACATGCGGCGGCCCTGATGACTAAGCTAAGCGAAGCTTATAGGCTGGGGCCATCACTAAGCACTCAGCAGCTTCTTTATCTTGCGCGTTTGGTGTCGTAAACGGCACGTAAATTTTATACCCCTTGTAATTAGTAAGGAAAAAAAAAAAAAAGTAACGCAAGCATGACAAAATTACGATCAGTGAATTTATAAATCAAATTTTACTTTTAAAAAAAATAAATTTATCATTATTTTATTCATTCACCATGGCTCAATTTGTAAAAGCAAAATGAGTTCGCAATAAAAAATAAAAAAAAACAATGGAGTCTTTTAAAATAAACAAAATCGATAATTTCGGAAATAGCAATAAATGTCCCCATTTAAAAGAACCGAAATACCCAAATTCCATGGTCAAAATTCAAAAAATAGTGGTAATTTGGTTATTTGCCAGGGACCTATTTGTTCTGGATTAAAAACTATTTCCTTTTTTTTTATTTTATAAAATCTAAAAAATTAGGGATCCAAAATTTGACCAAACTCTCCTTTGGTAATGGTACCGCATCGGTGTTGTCTCAGACTCCATTGGCATTCTCTCTATAAGTCTTTCTTTATTTTTTAACATAAATTTAGTTAAAAAATTAAACTTAGTTATAAATAACTAAAAAAAATTAATTATCAACAACAAAATTTAAAATTTATTGGCCGTTCAAAATAGGAATCACGGTTTTAATTCGAAAACTTGTGATTCTTGCGTGGAGCACGTGTGAGCCATGTTTACAATTTTGTACATGAGAAAATAATTTAATTTGAAGCAGCCTTATACGTGTCACGAGGCTACGTACTGGTCAACATTCACAAATCCCAATTTCCTGGTCAGAACGTGTGTTCTCAAAATTATTGCTGTACTTCGTACTATTCAACCTACAGTGAGATGAGATCAAATAAATTTACATGTATGTGTCATTTTCCTTGGCGGTAAATCCAATTCACTTCCAAAATCCATCATAGTCATTTTAATTCTTAAAAGAAAAAACAATTAATTTTATCATGTTAATTAATAGAAAACGGTGAGTGTTAAAAAAATCACTTGACTCAAGATTTTAAATTTACACGAGAAATAAAGATAAAGTTTTAAAATAGATGATAAATGAAGTGAGAGATAAGGATAAATTTATTTTATTACCATATTTATTAATTTTATTAATTAGACTAAAAAGTCTAAAAGAGACGAATGGACTAAAAGACAAGAGTCGGTCGAATAAATTAAAGATAAAATTTGTTTACGAAAAGAATTATACTATTTATTAGAGAAATCTAGATAAATTTTAAGATAAATTAAAAGATAAGACCAAACAGAATTTACACGATAAACAAACCAAACACAATTTTTAGCATTAGAATTGCACAAAGCATTAGGTTTGTGGTGTTTTGACTGTTTTGGACACCTATCTTTGCAATTTTTTTTTCTTGTTTTCTTTTTCCCAGTATCAGATATGGATTCCACGTAATTAGAGCCAAATTAAACGAAATTCAATGGATGTGGAAAAGTTTGAGTAGTGGAACTATTGGTAGTCCATTCAATTTGACTACATGCAAAAATGTTATGTATAAAGAGAGAAAAATACAATTATCTACACGTGGGTTTGAATATATTAATTTTTTAGTTTGAAAAATTTTGGTTTGGTAAGTCAAGCCGCGCAGCCTCTGGCATTTTTTTCCAATTGCACTAGAAGTAGAAGATAAAAGTATGCAATTGATAAGCAAAAATGGTAACACGGTGAGTGCTAATAGATCATTATTTGGAATCCTAAAACTATCAAAATAGGATATTATTGCAAACTGACAATATAAATAAAATTCAAATGCATTACATTACAAAATTTCCCTGTATTCTATGCGACTTATGTATAGGTTGGTAGGTAGCCAGCTAGGTCATAAGAGCTAGGTTGGTGTCCACAATATGTTTATGGTCAGGCCAGCAATAAGTCAATAATGTGACAAATTTTTGCATTATTTATTACCATCTCACTCCAATTTATTATTGGTCGCTAGCACTTGATAGCATGAAACCATCTAACAAAGAGCTCCGATTTAGTGCACGCCATCCTATTTCATTGGAGGAGCTGTGGACTCACAACACATATCCACTAATGAAAACCTACCACGCGTGTACCGTAGCTCACCTAATCAAATTTCATATAATAAATGAATAAGTATATTATTTCAAATATAGAGTAAATAAATTAGTCTGACGATAAATATTGATTTAGCATTTGATCTCTGTTGTTTTTATGGTAGATGATCAAACAAATATAGACGATTTTAACTCCAGTTATAATGTCATCGTTGTATTGTAAAATGCAATTTAAAAAAATTAAATTTATTATTTCTTAAAGGCTGTTATGACTTAGAATTTTCGATCTTTAATTAACCTCTTATTTCTATGTTAAAAGATAAATTTGACATACTTATGTAAGGTTCGCAAACTAATAAAAAAACAGAAAGTAAATAAAATATTTGAAATGCCTTATAAATTTATAATATGATAATTACTCGGTTTTTTTTAATGAAAGTTTTTATTTTTTCTCCACATATTTATTTTTTTCTCTTGGAGATGACAAATAACTCCTAATGTTTTATTGGTGATGTCCAATATATATTTACCTAAGTTAAGAATCTTTTTGGCCAATGGGCCCATAATTCATCGATGAACTCATGCTCTTAGGCCTTAGGGTTCGAGTCCCATTAGTCATGCAACTCTATTTTTTTCCTACTTTTAAAAATTCGATAGAAGTAGACTTCTCTCCCACTAATGCGGGTGGAGTAGATTTCCTTCATAATTTGTGGGTGTGAAAATTTGTGCTACACTTCAATATAATTAATCTAGTTATCTTAGTAGTTTTTTTTATTATAAATATCATTAAATTTTAATATACATATAACAAAAAAGTTAAAGAGAATTTATCACTAAATTGTAGAAGCACCAAGAATTATATATGTATATCTCGCATTCTCACTTTCAAAAGTGTACGAGAAAGCAATTAATTGTGCTTTCGTCAAATTTAATGGAAAATTTATATCTATTTAAATTAATAATTTATCATGTAATTAAGAAGAATTATAATTCTTCTTAATATTGCATCAAATATAAACTAATAATGGCGTAGGCAACTCCCTAGATGGTGATGTGTGTGCCATATAAAACTAGAAGAAAAATGTTTGGTCATTCCCACCTAAGACTATGGTGAACGGAATTGAAGAGAAATGTATCTAAATAAGGTGCAATTTAGGCTTTCAACTCCGTCCATATGTGAGTGTGTGTGTGTGTATATATATATATATATATTAGATATAACTAATATAGTTAGTCTTATACTCAAAACTCTCAAATATTTTGATATCGGTTGTGAACAATTCTTAAATTATGAATATAAATTCGAGGCAATCCTCAATTATTGAGTTAGTTTTTTTATATGATTTAATTAAGTTCATCACGAGCTTTTATATATAAGAGACCAATAAATTTTTTGAATTAAATTTTAAAAAAAGTATTAAAGTAAAAAATACATTTGATGCTAGTTATATTTTCAGTAACTTGTTAAATGACAATACTTTTGTTTTTCACTTATTGAGTTTTAAATGAGAGCGTCTCCATCACGTTATCATATAGCCATGTAATTTATATGCTGAATTATTAACCAATCACAATGAGAAAGACAATTAAAATTAATATGGGGATTGTGCTGTCCTCCTGGCTCTATTATTAATTAATTTCTCCTTTGAATTGACTAAAGACACAAAATCCGAAATTTTTTTACGTCTGGAGTATATGTATGTCCATTAAAATTTCCAAGTGATGTTGAAAGGAACATTCGACCACAGAAAGACAAAAGAGGATTCAAGGCTCGTTAATTTGTTTCTCACTTTTGTTCAAATTGTCACAGCTAAATTCTTGGTCCAAAGCAGACGCTGCTTTAAGATAAAAATAAATAAACACACGCACACGCTGCGGTACGGCAAATTATTTGATCACAACAAATCTATAATTTCAGGAGTCAAATTTAACGCGCCACAGCCCTGAATTCATCAGTTCAATACAATGGAGTGCTAAAGAATGTTAACATCAACCATCAAGCGAGGAGATCACTTAGCCAAGAGAATATTCTGACTTAATCAAAGTTTTTTGTTCGATTTTGAGAATGCAGTTGCGATTAAATACTTGTTTGGGGTATTTTACTGCTTTAATGGTCCTATCCAGCTTGAATCTGGATTAATCAGGACTCAATATGTTCACTAAATACCAGATGGTTTAAACAAAAAAAAAAAAAAGAATGTTAACATCAATGGGGTATGTCTATTCTTACAAGAGTGATATAAATTGTAACTAGTAACGAAAAAATATAATCTGATTGTAATACTTATAAAAGTTATATGATAATTCCGTTTATTTCGGGTCATCGACTTTATAGATACTGATGGATGACACTCCTTGAAATTTGAATTAATCCCTGTGATCTGTTACTTAAATCTGAAAAATGAAAATGAAGCAAAAATTGTCAAATATCAAATGGGGATGTTTTGAATTTTGGTTCATATTGACGTTGAAATTATTATGAAAAGATTGGTGAAAGAGCATTTTTCTTCTTCACATACATTACAGCCATCGTCATCCGGCACCATGGCTCACGTGTTTTTACGTAGCAAGTGACGATCTCTGATGTTTACATCATCTTGTCATATCAAATCCAAAATTCAAACTTACTAATTATTACAAATTTGATTTTAAGGGGAAAAACAATAGTAATCACAGCCGTGTGAATGCAATTAAGTTTAATATTTTTGCTGATTCAATCTCCAATTATGATAATATTCACAAAAAATAAATAAGTAAATCACCAGTGAAGATAATGTGTTGCATAATTAATTAAGCTCCGAAACCCCTCCATCAGTAAAAGAAATATTATTTAGCAATGTGTTCGTACTGAAATCATAATTAAAATATTGGTACAAAATCTTTTTCTTGGAAGACGGAAATTTCAAATCCCTTAAGAATAATATTCAAGTCGAGGCAGTCAAATTTAATAATGCAAAATAGAACACGTTATATACTATCTATAGCAATTGATAATGTTTGGTTAATTCAGTGGTCAAGAGTTGAATATTTGTGTGGTGTCATCCTATCTAATTAAATCCTTCGTTCAAATTTCCCGAAGTTTCTGCGTTATGCAGCTCTCACTTTTATTTCTGCAAATATGGAACCCACAGTAGTTAATTAAGATTAGTTAATTCTGCATTAGGGTTTTGTATAAATTATAATTATCAATAATTAATCCAGGCATTATTTTGAGCACAAGAGCTCAGGTCGATGATGAGCAAAGCATCTCAAAGTACGTACACATGAAAAATGAAATGGTTAGCCGATGATAAATAAAAATGTTACGCACATATAGCTTGATAAAAGAAAAAAGAAAGATTGAACCTGCACCTAATCCTGGTTAGAATCGTTTGGTATACTTTGACTAATATTGCCAAACTCAAAATAGGGTCTGTTTACATTTCTTTGCTTCCAAGATACGTTACATGTTAACAAATTTTTCGTTAAAATTATAAAATTTTTAGTTATATACTTGACCAAGCGATGTCGTTACACGTCTTAAGTTATAAACACGACAAAAACGTATCTCGTAACGAAAAATTCAGAAAATATAACTAGAAGTTAAATGAAACGTAACGTTCGGAGCCCGAATACTTGGGTCGTGGCATGGAAAGATGTATCAATCTTCGACTCTTGAGAGGTAATTTGTTTGAGGTTTAAAGTGTTTTGCATGCGTTTGATAATGAAAACTTTTGATAGCGCTATCAAGCACATGGATTGTGATTTTGGTTAATATTTGGTGAGTAGAGAAATTTGTGGAATGAGAACGAAGGAAAGTAACGGGGCGAGATGACAGCCAATTACTTGACCTGGAATTCTTGGTACCGACAATTAATTCAATTGAAGAGAGCTTTGTTGAATTAGCTGCAAAGTGTATTAATGTAACAGCACTAGACCCAAGCAGGAGTGTCAATTATTAAGCTGATCATAAGGCATGAACTCCGCCTGTCCTCTCAAAATCAATGCGTAAACCATCAGAAAAATCTAGTAAATGCTGCTAGGCTCCAGCTTGTTGGTTATTAATATTTTCCAGTCAACTGACTAAGCATTGATAGGTGACTAAAACACTCTTCAACTTAATCTGGGTGTTTATAACATCGGCCTCGTTCCCTGAGTTTTTATTTTTAACCTTGCCGAGTCATTTATCTTACTTTTTATAGGGGGATATAATTTATTCACTTTTTTAAAGGCATAAAGATATAAATTCTCTATGCAACATTGTTCTCCGAAGACTTTAATTAACATGGTTTCCTGGTAAGTTTAATCGAAATTTTGCTGTACCCAAAATCACGCCATAAACTATGTGACACGTGTCTCCCATCTTTTCTGTTTGTATGTTTCCCAATATGGGCTCGATTAAGGAGGCCCGACTATTTCCGGATATGACCCAATGGTTTTTGTTGCAATTGTCTGATTTCTGAATTCTGAACCTCTCTTCGAAGCCTCTTTTGGGTTTTATAATTTATTTTTTACTTTTTGTTTTTTGGAGAATTACTATTAATTGATACTTCATCTTCTTCTTCTTCTTTTTTTTTTTTTTTTTTTTGGATGCATATTGAAGAATCATGGTTTGATGCCATGTGCTTATGCCTTATCCTTAGAGTTAAACGTTTAAATATTTAAGTCTCAATTTAAATTTTGATAAATGTGGCATTCATTTATTACATCAGTGGCGGAACCAGAAAATAAATTTATGAGAAGAGGCTTAATATAAATTGAGAAAAAAATTTTGGACAAGATAATAAGAACTAAGAGAAAAAATAATAACTAAAATATTCAACTTCATTGACATAATCATTTTCAACACTTCCTCGACTATTCTCAATGTGTTTTCATGTTTTGAAAACGTCGAATAATAGTTTTATTGTTTCAAATTCTTCCATATTTGTTTCAAATCAAATAAAATTATTATTAGCTTAAATTCCACGATAACGACTAAATCATAACAAAAAACTACTACAATAAATATTAACTCTTCATTCCGGGGAAAAATCATCAGTTCATAACAGGCACAATACATGTTTCAAATCAATGGCTGGTCTAGCAGAAGCTGCAACAAGGGATGACAAGCTCAGGCGCTTAGGCGCTCAACAATAGCAGGCCAGAAACGGCGGACGACAATGGGCTGGTGGCAATAAGAATGAACGACGTCGGCACTGGCCAAGTCGAATTGTGATTTAGGGATTTACTGATTTTGGGGATTTGCTTATCTTTTATTCGTTTCCTTTAATTTTTTATTGTTAATATTAAAACAAGACTAAAAGGGTTGAGAAATTTAAGTTGAGTTCACCCTACATTAGATTATGGTTAAGTAATTTTATAAATTGTGAAATTCAAGGTCTAAATGCATAATATTAAGATAAGTTATGACTTAAATATTGAAATTCTTAAAATTATTGATATCCTTTTAAACCATAAACACTTCAAGACGAGAAAAGAAACACCCCGGCTATTCCTATATTATTGTCTAATCATTTTCCGAATAGTTCCAGTTGTTGAAGAACTCACAAATCTCCCAAAAATTCCTAATGTGAACAGCTTTTTTGTATCGGCTTGTGAGTTCTGTCGCCTAAATGCCCCAACTTCAAGCCACAAATATCTCGTCGTTGCTTAGCGTCAAGCCTGAATTTTAAAGTCAGATTTGAATTCTCTTCCATTTATTAGATAATGCATTTAACAACGCATAATATTATTATTACTCAATTTAACAATCAATAGTGGATATTAAAAAAGAGAGGGTAAATATAGCTTTAAGGCCAATAGCTTTAATATTTCTTTATATATATTTATAGTGAAAAATTATTCGGTGCATACAAGTAACATGTGATTTTTTTTTTGTTTATATCTCGTTACACTTAACTACCTGATCTCAAGATAACTATAGTGAATGAGTCCGGTTAAAGATGGCCAACGGTACGACTCGTCAAAGCACATCACGGCTCACCGTGTGAACGGGCCGTGCCCCTTTTTTTTTTTTTGTTTAGACCGGGCACGACCCACAGCATGAGCCCACATGTGCCAAGGGCCATGCGAAAAAAAAAAAAGCCCGCAATCATTTTTTTCTTAGATAGCGTGTTTTTTCAAACTCAAGTGCCTAACGTGCTTTGTTGAATCCCATGTGCCTAGTGTGTTTCTGTAAGTCCACATGCCTTTTTTTCAAGTCCATTAGCCCATGCACTAATAATAATAATAATAATAATAATAAAAGTTATTAAGGGAATAATTAACATTTCATTAACAAAATTACACAATTATATTAACTAATTTTGGAATAACCAATGGTATTGCAACAATACATAAATTTAATTTCATAGATCATGGTAATGATTCATAAAAATTAAAATTACACAACTATATTTTAAATCATTTGACTAATTTATGATTCATAAATGAAATATTAAAGTCATAAATGTTTAGATTTATCATTTGTAAAATATTATGTTTATAATTTTATTTATTAAAATAATATTATTTATTAAAACAATTAGAATATTTTTTTAAACTAAGACTTAAATTAATTTTTAAAAAAAACTAATGCTAATAAAATATATTAAAAGGTTCAATTTCAAGTTATTTGTAAAATTATATATAACATTTTATATTTATTTTTCATTAAAAAATTTTACTTTAATATACTTTGGCTCGCATGTTATTAATGGCCCACGTGCCGCTTGCCAGCCCATCAGTAAAACGTACTTATTACATGTCTTTTCACGTGTCGTACTTTATCCCATCTCTAATCGCGTCCTGTTGTTAAGGCCTACGTGCCTAAAATTTTCGAGTCGGCCCAACCCGCGTGCGTGCCATGCAACGTGCCCTACCAAAACGTGCTTGTGTTGTACCGTGCTGTATGTGCCCGTGCCGTGCCATGTGCTGCCCGACTCGTTGCCCATCTATAAGTTCGGTGACCCCCTTGATAGGGCCCACTAATTTTTATTTAAGAATAATTATTCTATTATATTAAAGGAGGTAAGTCCTATTAACGTACTTCATATTTATTAGTTGATCTCACCACCTTAACACAAATTTTTCTGCAATCTAAAAAATGTGTATTAAAAAAAAATAAATAAAAACTTATGTGGACATTTGCACCAATAAAGATTCTATATAACATTACTATTTTGAGTCTTGGACTCCTTTTGATATAACTTTTTAAATAGAACTTACTCAAGGAGGACTTTTATTAATAGAGTTTTTAGCCAAAAAATATAAACAAATATATATATATATATATAATTCTTTAGTTGTCAATGAGAGTTTTTATTAAAAATTATAAAATTATTTTAATTAACAAATTTTGATGGTAATGTTATGAAAGATATAATATATATAGATATATATATATATATATATCTTTGAGTTGTAAATATATATTAATTATATATTATAGATATAATTATATATATATATATATATATATAATTAACAAATTTTGATGGTAATGTTACAAATTTTAGTTGTAAAGTTCATAATTTGAGTTTTTACTAATAGGGGTCTATTTGGGATTGTTTTTGGGAGGCTTAAAAGTAATTTTGAAAAGTTAAAAGCTAATTTTGGTGTTTGATAAATTTTTTTAGAAATCACTTTTGTCAAAATCACACCATACTACAACCAATTTTAAAAAGTAGGGAAAAAATAGCTTTTTAAAATCTGATTTTGAGAATCACTTTTATACTTAATTCAATTCCATATATATCCTCATATGTATTTAAAAATCCAAGATTATCCTTATTAATTAGGAAATAAAATCATTAACTTTAATGAAATTATTATTAATACCAATTATATTGAGATAACAAAATAAAAAATAAAATTAATAATATAAAATATTTATTTTAGTTATCAATTATTATATATACACAATTAAAAAATATTATATATATATATATGTATATGTATATGTTTATAAATGCATAAATAAATTTTATTCAATATTATGTCTAATTCAATTATTTACATTCTTACAACAATTTAATAGTAAGATTCACCAAACACACATAACTGCTTTTAAAATTCACAGCACTTCTAAAAATAAATTTTATCAAACGTTTAACTGATTCTCTTCACACCTAATTATTTTTATAGCACAGTTAATTACAATTATTTTAAAAGTCATAGTATTACTAAATTAGCCCTAAATGCAAAATAGCTTATTTAATCCCAAAAAACTATACTCAAAATAAAATCAAACAATAACAAAAATTTGAAAAGAACTTTTAGAATTAAACAAATACTTATGACTATTAAATAAGTCATACTAACCAATCACATATTTGTATCAGTTTCCAAAAAAAATTATCTAGTTATTTCATATTTGTATTATGTTTTTTATTTGTCTAAAAGAAAACGAGAACATTTGAGTGTTTTTTCTTAAAAAAAAAAAAGAGGATTTCTTGCACAATAAGAAACACTTGAAATAATTTATCCAGAAGGTTTTTCTCGATATTTTTATTTTCTTTTTATAAAAAAATTAAATATTTTAATTAATAATTAGTCTCTAACGCCAAAATAGAAATCTGTTTCTTAATACAAGCACCTAAACCAAGCATAATTTTTTTTTTTAATTTTTAGCAAAAAAGAAAGAGAAAATTTACCCCGCCAAAAAAAAACAATTAGACGTCTCTTGCACGCGATAATAACGGACACAAAAGATCAAAATTGACTCATCCATAAATATATAATATAAATACGGATCTCTTTTGATATTTAGGAAGCACTCTATTATTGATTTCTTTGTTCTTGTTTGTTTTGACAAAATGGATTTTTCTTCCGCGAAATCGTCTTTGATTCGTTTCAGAGCTTCTGCCAATTCATTTTTGTCGCAATACGAACCTCTCACTCTGCTTCTCGCCCCCCTCCTCACTCTCCTCGTCGCGCGTGTGCTTCAATCGTTCCTTGACGTCTTTCGCGAGAAAGGATTCAAACAAACTTTCGTAGCGTTCTTCATGAGCTCAATCAAGTGATTCATCATCATACTGATTCGATTTCTTCATTATTTTTATATTTGTTACTCCTTTTTTTTTTTCTAAATTTAATGATAAAATTTTAATTTTATTTTGTGCATGGCAGGTTGGTTCCTGGTGTTAATAAACACATTGAAGCGGAGAAACAGAAGGTCACTTGATTTTATATTTTTGAATTAATTGTTGTGAATGCACTTTTTGTTTAATTTAATTTCTTTCTTGGTTGAAATGTGCAGTTTGCTTTATGATTTTCTCACCATTGGTGGGGTTTTTGATTTGGGATCAAGTTTTTATGACCTGCTGCCGTTTGATTATTGTCTTTATTGAGTGAAACCTGTGAGAAAATTGAGAAATTGAATTCAACAGTCTGATTAAAACTGATTTGTGGATAATGTGCATAGCTGAATTTAACTTTATTGAACTTAAAACAAGCAGAACTTAATTCTAATTATTTCTTGATGTTAGCTTCCCAAATTCTTTGATGCTGTCCGTCTCTATTTTGAGGTGATTTATCATTCACCAGAATGTTATGAATGATTATGAATGACCCCCCTGGTTTATTTAATTTTACTTTATTATGCCTTTGTGCATGGTACATAATTCATGATTCTAAATTTGTGTCCTTCGGAGGTTAATGCTTATATTTGATCCATTCTTTTCATTTTCCATTTCTTTTTCTGTTTGTTTCTAAATCTAGTATTGCGTTGCCAGGTTGTGGACAAGATGCAGTCTGGTGTTAAATCCAAAAGAGAGGGCTGGAGGACAGAGTTGCCTAGGGCAGGGTTAGGAGCAGGAGTCATAGAGAAACTGAAAGAGGAAAAGAGCAAGGATGTTGTTTGGCAAGGAAAATGTTCTGGTACAGTGTATGTTTTTTAACTATTAGCATGGTGACAGTTTATTTGTTTAGATGTGTTCTGTTGCCTTAATATTGAACATTAGATTCTGCTTCAATTATGCTTGAGCTTGATGTGCTCTGGTTTCTTTTTTTGCAGCTATATTGGAGGAAGTGAAGCTGAAGGACATTTTTTGCTGATTAATGAGGCATGTTCAATGTTAGTAAGCTTCCAATATATATGAATTGCATTTAGTATTCCCTTGCGCATTTTCTTGAAGTTGCTTGTATACAGCAGGGTTTTGAATTTATCCTCTTAAGATATAACCAGTGAAAATGTATTTAAGTTGGGGATAATATGAATACAAACTTAAATGTTCACTGATTAAAGCTTTCTCACCTGTATGTGCTGTATTTGGGTTGAAACCTACAAGCCATGGAGGAGCTTGCTCTTATTATATTTCATACTTCTCTCAGAAAGGAAATGATTGTTGTTTTAGTTAGTTAATGCATACTTCAGTGGTGATAGCTTAAATATGTGGCACTGCTGTTATGATGTCCAAATTTTCTGAAGGCGGTATAGAAGCTTGCAAATTTTAAATTCTGTTTCTAAAGTACAATAGTTCCGCATTCAGCAAAACGTTTCTCAAGTGTTTATTATTAAGAAAACTTCTCAGTTTGTTGAGATGTTGCAAACAATGACCTCTTTGGGTATTACAATTCTATTAAGGATTGTGGCATATGTTGCTACCATCATGGTTAGGAATTGCTTGAGCAAGTGTCTGTATGGTGCTTTTGTCACCCTGCTTAGCAGGGTTGCAATATAATAATTCACGTTAACAATTTGATAATGTCAGGTCAGCCACCCATCCTTGCAGTCAAAATCCTCTGTTTACCTCTTATCTAACTTTCTTTAAATCCCTTTTCAGGTTTGCGCATACCAATCCATTGCATTTAGATATATTCCAGAGTGTAGCTCGATTTGAGGCAGAAGTCGTTGCAATGACAGCTGCTCTGCTTGGCAATAAAGAAAAGGCTTCTGGAGGACAAGTGTGTGGAAACATGACATCAGGAGGAACTGAAAGTATAGTATTAGCTGTGAAATCATCCCGTGACTATATGAGAAATAAGAAGGGGATTACGAGGCCTGAAATGTATGGAGTTTTTCCAACTGTTTACCTTCACTTTGCTACTGTTCTCCAAATTAGATAATTATAACTCTGAATGCTTCTTTTCCCAAGTACAGGATCATACCTGTATCTGCACATTCAGCATATGACAAAGCTGCTCAGTATTTTAATATCAAGCTGTGGCGTGTTTCTGTTGATAAAGAATTTCGAGCTAATGTCAAAGCAATAAAGAAACATATAAACAGAAACACCATTTTGGTATGGATTTCGACATCATGCTTTGGAACAACACTTCATTTCTTTTTCATTATCTTTTCTAATTAATCAGTGATTTCCTCTTATTCCAAACTAGCTTTCTTTTTCCAAACTATTTACTGAGAAGGAAAAAAAAAAGATAGCCTCTTGTACGGTTATATTTCCATGTTTAGGTTGCGATTTACAATGTGCTTTTTGTCAGCTAGTAGACCTGACCTAATTTCATAATACTACAGATTGTTGGATCTGCACCTGGATTTCCTCATGGAATCATCGACCCTATTGAGGTGTGTGGCTGCCTTTATATTTTTTGGCAGTGATGATAACTAATTTGAAAGTTGGGTATGCACGTGTATTCACTTTTATTTGAGGAAATCTTGCAACTTCTCTTGTAGGAGCTTGGTGAGCTGGCTTTAAGTCATGGAATATGTCTCCATGTTGACCTTTGTCTTGGTGGCTTTGTGTTGCCTTTCGCTCAAAAACTTGGGTATGTTTGGCTTATTTCGTTATTATCAGGTCATCTCACAATTAATGGATGTGAATGTTGTGCCATGTTCTTGCAATTACTCATTTCACAAGACCTCTTTTCTCTGTTTTCGAAAATTGTTACTTTCTCTGATGTCTCTTGTTTTGTGGATATATTTTCTGTCATTTTTGCAATTACTAAACAGGGCAGAATGTGTGACTTTTCAGGTATATTCCTTAGACTTACTCTTGCAAGCTGTAAGATTTTATTTTGAATATGAAGCATACATTAAGTAGACAATTTGATTGGCTCATACATATCCATCCTTCAATTCCACACTCATTTGCATGTGTACTTTATGATTTCTGAATTAAACAATACAGTGTGGAGGAGAAACTTTTAACAACGTTCTCTAGTTTGCCTGGCATCCTCATTTTCTGCCTCTGCTGTTTGGCTATTGTCGGATTTCTTTTCCTTCTCAGGTATCCGATTCCACCATTTGACTTTTCTGTCCAAGGGGTAACCTCAATATCAGTGGATGTGCATAAATATGGATTGGCTCCAAAAGGAACAAGTGTAGTTCTGTACAGGAATCATGAAATTAGAAAGGTAAATGTTGAATTTTCAAAATTTTTTAGATAATTCTGTTGGTCTATGATTACAGGTTGGCTTGGAGAATTATCCTCTCTTTTATGAAATTAGAATCCTCAACCGTCTGTATCAATAATGATAGTATTGTTCTTTCCTTCAGAAAAGAAAAGATAATCATGCTAATCAAGTACATTGGTGCAGATGAGATCATTATAAAAAGATTGAATGAAGTTTTATAGTGTGTTTCAAAGAGAAACTTTCTTAAGGGAATTGATATGCATTTTTATGTAGATAGGAATAATTTGCAACCTTTTCACATTGCATGTGTCTTCCAATACGAGTGTTCTTTCGCATATTTCATTGGATCAGATCACAATTCTGTAGTTCTGCTCCCCATAAAGTGAAATTATATAGGGAATTCTGGGAAGTATTGCCAAGTTGATCGTTCCATATCATTTTTTTTGTAGATATTAAAACGCAGGGAAAACTAAGGTCTTGGAAATATTCTACACGTGCCTATTAAGTAACTACTGGTTTAGAGTTTACAGACTGATCATAAGATTTCAGCATTTCTGTTGTCTCACTGGTTAATTATATATGGTCATGCTTGCTACTTGGCATTGTGAAGATGATATCATGCATAATGTATGTTAATAATCATTTTATTGTTTCTTTCCTTTCATTCTTTCTGATGCTTTTATTGTCTTGGCATCTTGTTGGGATACCAATTTTACTTCGCATCGGGGTTCTTCGCTTCCCCATTTTCCTACAGCATCAATTTGTTGCTGGTAAGTTACCCGACCCAAACAGACACATGCAAACATGCATACAAACACACAGAAGCACAATTCATTACAATAATTGAAGTCAAATCTTTATTTATTTATTTTTCCTGCCTTAGTTCATTCTTTTATACATAGACACGCTAAACTGGTGTTGAAATATGACTCGTCATTAATGGAAGCAATAAATTAAAAGGCTGTAGGCTGGTCTCACAGATCCCTACAGCCTTTCTCACCATTTTTTCAATTTTCAGATATTGCTTGACTACTTGGGAGCAATCATCTTATTATATTTATCCATACCAATCTTAGTTTAAAAATTTTAATTTTTGCAACAAGCAGCCATGCTTTAAAACTCATGATTTAGAAATTCTATGCTGTTTTTGTTTGTGTCCATGCGGCAGTTACTGAGTGGTCAGGTGGATTATATGTGTCTCCAACCATAGCTGGAAGTAGGCCTGGGGGTTTGATTGCTGGGGCTTGGGCAGCACTGATGTCTCTGGGGCAAGAAGGTGAGAAAATGGAATCATATATATATATATATTTGAAATATTCTATTACGCTGATTATAATTTTTTGTTACAAACTATAGGATACTTGGAAAACACCAAGGCTATTATGGAAGTGTCAAAGAGCATACAGAAGGGGTTAGTGTTGTTTCCAATGTTCTTACCTCCCATTTTTTGAAATTTTGAACAACCAGTAAGTGATACTGTATGTGCAGTATAAAGGAGATTCCTGAGTTATTCATCATTGGAAGACCAGACATGACAATTGTGGCAGTTGGATCTGATGTTGTCGATATATTCGAAGTCAATGATATCATGTCTTCCAAGGGCTGGCATTTGAATCCATTGCAAAGACCCAACAGGTGAGAATGACTGTGCATCTATCTCTTTCTTTCTTTTATTGTTATTATTTTTTTCTGTCTTTACCCCTGGAATGATGGTCACCTCAAATGCCTGCGAAATCATTAACACTGATATTATTTATTTTTGACCATTCAAATAATCACTCTCTCAATTTAAATTGATATTGTTTATGTGAATTTCTTTTTATTTTCCTTGCATTTTACTAACATCAAGCCTTGATGTATTTTAGAGGTTGACATTATTTATATATTTTTTCAATTTTGCTTAAATCAGCTTTCACATCTGTGTTACCCTTCAACATGTACCTGTTGTTGATGATTTCCTTCGAGATTTAAGGGAATCTGTTGAAACCGTAAGTTGTTCTTCATCAAACAAAACAGCATTTTATCTCTCCAATTCAAACTTAATCCAGTGCAGTGACCTAATATATGTCATCACTCATTTCATTTATTCGTTTCAGGTAAAACAAAATCCAGGTCCAGTAACTGGTGGTCTAGCTCCCATATATGGTGCTGCAGGGAGAATGCCAGATCGAGGCATGGTTAATGAATTGTTGGTAAATTACATGGATAGTACGTGCTAATGGAATCCTCTGTAACTTCATAGTTTCATTCTATTGATTCGCATACTCCTGATATGTATAAAATATTCTCTGTTAAGTTTGAATTGCAATGAACTACCATTTGATTGATGTTCGTCATTACTCGCACAATAGCTCTGAATTTGGGTTCAGAAAGTGGGACAATTTTTACATGTGCACATCATTGTGAAGCATAATCTTATTGAAGCACAAAAAGCTGGTTGACTTTTGCGGCGTTGAGTGTTGCTACTATTATTTAAAAGTTAAAACCATCGCCGGGTGGTAAAAGTTAAATAAAACAAAATAAAAAACTGGGTTGGAAACTCGGCAATCGGAAAACCATGAAAATCATTTTTCCCGAAGAAAGGTGACTGTATTCAGAAACTATTTCATTTGGCTTATAAGTATTATCATACGCGTGTGTATATATATATAAAACCACGTGGATGAATAGCATATCCGCATTTTATATATATATAGAGTCTTTACTTGCTCCGAAATCTTGGACTTTATTAGAGTTAGGAAAAATTATTAAATCGTGTAGTTTAATAGTATTATGCTATTATACTATTAAACCATACAGTTTAATAATTTTTTTGGATTTTAACAAAATTCAGGATCTTGGACTTTGTATCAGTGTCTTTTTTTTTTTTTTTGATTACATGAGACTATTGCTCAAGATTATAACTCATATGATATGAGATTATAACTGACATTTATAAATCAAATTATTATTGGGACTAGTTTACATTAATTCTTATAAGGCACTGCCCGAATTTTTACCTTCTTTAATATTCAAGGGATGTCTACTCCACTCACATTTCACGAGGGAGAAAACGACCTTCATTCAATAATTAAGGAAGGACTAAATCCCCCATAATGCATTTATGGGGGATCGAAGCTGCTCTCAACACTCGCCAAAGGCCGAGTGGCCGTATCAGTGTCTTTACACTGTGCTAATATATGCTTTTTTTAGTTATTTTAGTATTTAGAACTTTTATCTTTTAAATCCAATTTCAATAAATACGACAAATAGAAAGTGAAGGAGAAAGAGAGATTTCTTTTTTCTTTCTAAACGTGAAAAAGAAAAAGCAGAAGAAGATAATTGTTAGCCTCAGATGAGTGCACAATTTCCACCTCTGTTATTGATAAAGCCACTTGTTTGATCGTTCGTGAAGCTAAGGTAATGAAATATGAGGCAGCTTGCAGGCACAAATATTTGTTATCTTATTAGTCTTCTGAATATAGATGATGAGTTGCAATAAAATATGATAGATATCAAAAATATGTTCAGCAAGGAAGGATATGCCTTCTACATTATTACATACATTTGTCTCACAAGGTACTTATTTATTGGTTCCATTCAAGCTCATTCAAGCTCGTCATATAACTTACTCACTCACTCACATATTACTACCAAATGCCAATAAGCCAATACCCACTTATAAGGAGTTTGTTACAAACACACTAATGCTGCTTATTTATCTTAAATGATTAAGAAGAGATTGTAGTTTGATCTTGACTGCTGCTTCTGCCTCTTACAGCTCCAACACCAGGTCTACAATGTAAAACATATAAAATACAATTGGATTATAACTAGTCACGCTGAAAAATTATATAACTATTGTAAACTAAGTATCGCAATATGCAGATGTTGACATTTGAATCGATATTCACATTCTTCCTCTTTGGGAAGAAGACTTGGTTTGTTGTTTTCAGAAATGCAATTTAAAAGCTCCTTGTCAATAGCGCTGAAACTGTGGATTAATCAAACAGTGTCAGGTAGCAGTGCCACTCACCAGTAATATATGAACAACATTGCCCATTCAATAATTACTGATTTTCCTTTGAACAAGCCAGCAGTAGAGAGCAAGAAAGTGAAACTGTAAAGTTATCAATTATGGTGTACCAAATGCAAGTGCATAGTACTTACAGTCTGCGTCTGTTTTTATCCAGAACTCTCGGTTTCCATTGGAATCGCTGCCGCTAATCGTGAATTGAGGTGGGTTTGATTGGCTCTTGTAGCGTCTTATTTTCTCTTTTGAAAGGTTTGTCCGTGGGTCCTCATCTGCCGGGGCCAATATCTGTCCTCCATTGTCCTGGCCTCCTTCATGATGGCTGCTGCTCTTCCTGTTCTCCCTTTTCATATGCTTTTCACTCTTTTTTGTTGCTGCCGAGCTTTCAGGATGAACTTTTCTGTGGAACATATGCAGGATCTACACAAACCATGGACCGTTGACATTTACAGAAGTGAGGAAACTCAACAAAAATGTCAGAAACACAATGTCCGATTAACCCGGATGTTCCTGGAAACTATAATTCTTTTCGATACGGGTACATTATTAGACATATGTGTGGGTGTGGCTAAAGATTTACTTATATTTTTCTTTTACTAATTATCAATCATATACCAATCGCATGCTTGAATTTTCTCAGGGGAAAGTTTAGAACCCGAGAGAATTCTGGTCCAAATTGAAATAACTTATTAGTCATAGAATTTCACAGTAATTTTTCAACATACCTTGTGCAGTTTTGTTTCTGCTGAAGACGAATCAACAGTGCCACCAGCAGTTGCATTGGAGTTCCTGGAAGCATGGAGCATTTTCTTCTTCAGAATCTTTTTCATGATATGCACAGTAGATTTATCAGCTTCTTTGTCAATTCGCTTCTCCTGATCTCTCTCGCATTTACTGCCAGAATTCTCCTGATCTGCTAGTTTTGTCCTCTGGAACAGCTCTCCAAGCGAGGTCCTGTGTTCCTTCTTTGCCACTGCTGTTGTTGTCTCAGACAACTCAATTGCTGACCCAAAAAGATAGCCCTGCAGTGGACACACTGTGAAGCCATTCCCATTTGTCTCAGGACCTTCAATTGGCTTTCCACTGAGTGTAATAGTGCTACCATGGCTGCTTCTCCCATTGCTTACATGACTGTTTCTTCCAGATGAGTCATTGCAGCCATCTTCTTTATTAGCTTCAGCTCCAAGAACCTTCTCCAACTCATCATTGATGAGCTTAAGTTCATTCTCCGTCACTTCAGTTTCCTGTTCAGTTATATTCTCAACTGATATGCCAAACGTTGGAGTTGAAGGATTGGGGATGTTGGTGTCCGAATTACCAAGAGTGCCAATTGCAAGAAAACCATGAAATAGCTCAGATATTGCAGACGATGAGTCTTCTTGATCATAGTCCAATTCTGATTCTTCTGCTCGAGCTGCTGCTTCTAGACCGGCAAAAGACTTTCGAAGGTATTGATCTTTCTGAGCTTGCTGGTGCTGCCTGAATGGTTTGTTACCATAGCTTGGCTTTGGGTAGCATTGCTGGTCATCCAGTGATGGCTGCCCTGTAAGACAATTACAAGCATTCCCTGGCACAGAATATGTCAAGCAAACATAAAAAAAAAGTTCATTCATGTAGAGAGAATAGTAATATTATATTGTTTCTCTTATGCTAGTTTGAAGTACAGGGTCGTGTGAGCTTATTATGTCATGCAACAGAAAGAGTATATATGGTTTTAAATAGAGGTGTTTTTCAAGTGATTCCACTACTATGAATGTAATAACATAACACATATAATGTGCTGATTCTTATCTCGAGCCAAACTCTCGAAATCTCCAATGATTGGAAAGCTTTCATGCAAGAACATGTTTTGCTTCTTGTAGTAACTAATGTGTTCTATTGCGCTTATACAAGGAGGAGCGAGACTTACCAATTCCAAAATCTTTGAGTGGTTCACTGCTATTTTGCCGAAACTTACGGTGCATCCAACCTAGTAACTGCAACACATTAAGAGAAGCATAAAAAAATAAAAATTAAAAAATTAAAAATAGCACGAGGAAGAAAATTTTCTCCAATTAACGAATAGCTAGCAATTATGGTCTTATGGTCTTACCTTCATACTTTGTTCTCTCTTCAGGAAAAATCAACTTTGATCACTTAATTTGGTTATTGTTGAAATGAATAAATGCTAGACTGTTTACTAGTTAGATATAAAACAGCTTTCCTTGAACTTGAAGCCACCAATCCACCATGGTCTGAGATAATGCTGGGAGGAGAAAAACACAGAGATAGGTACAAGATTCAGGTTGGCTAGCTATTCATTGTCAGGATTAAATCATGGGGCCAATTTGAGAGTGGGTCCTCAAATTCCATTCTCGCCAGGATGCTAGCTAATTGAGCTATATATATTATTCTGAAAACTCATGTGCGTGGTTGGCACTGGGCTTATGTACATGTACAATCGACCAACATAACCATAATACGTATGTAGAAAGGTGTACACGTCATGATTCTTTAATTGGGTGTATGTACAACTGATGTACAGAAGAATTTCTCGTTCTCTTAAAGTTATTAATTATTTTATCTTTTTGGATTATTTGCTTTCACAATTACACATAAATAATCTTTAAATACAACGGCACATAGGCATATATATATACATATATATATATATATACACATCATATTTATCACATGCATGTCGATCGAATTATATACTATACATCTCTATATCTTAGATGCTTTATTTATATATACTTAAGGACGTTCAATATTTGTGATCATACATATAATATATATGTAAATGGCGTCCTTTTAATAAAAAATTATATTTGCTTTATTGCTGTGTGTGTCCAGAAGTGCAAGTTGACGTGTAATTATGTAAATGCACATGCAATTTCTGCATGCAGCTCATCAACAAGTAAGTTTACATAACTCGGTATTTGGCTGGAAGATTTCACATCGAACAATAAAATAGTATAGGAAGTTTAGAGAATAATTTACCCGACGCCAATAGATTCAAAGATAATGTGACAAAAAAAGACCTCTTTCTAATTAATTGGGGCATTCAAAAAGTTGGATGATCCTGTGTGCTTTCTAATTTTGTTGGTCCACTTCTACGTTGTGTATTTTTCAACTGAAGTCATTAAAGGTCCTTTCTGATAGACAACGTTAAATTAATTAATTATTATTCCATATCTGATCTTCTCATAATAAATATCTTCTTGATATTCAAATTCAATGTATTATTATGATGTTTAAGCTCTGCTTATTATTGCTTCAAAATACCATTGCTTAATTGGAGCCATGCACCTGCACTATTTTGGAATTTGGTGTACAGCAAGCTCTGATGGGATTTCTTGCATGTTTTATTCTATATTAATTTTACATGAAAGCTTTCGTGGCATATTGCTCTGATAAAATATAAGTCGTAATTTTCATTTTTCTGGCCTCTAATTTCCTGATATATAGTTCATTTCAACATACATATATGTGGACAGGTATTGGAAGGAAGCGCCTGGCCATATATATTTATATTATAGGAGTTCATGTGCCTAACTAATCACACCATTTAGCCAAAAAAAAAAAATGAGGATTAATGCCTCAGGTTTATATACATTTAACCCAAGATTTTATTCTCATTCGATATGAAATTATTTCCCTAACATAGGTAAGTATAACTTGGTAATATAGAATAACCACTACTAAAATAGAAGATACAACTTATACGAAAAATAAATACAATATGTGACTAGGAAAAGAAATAATATGTAAATCAATTAATAATTAGAAATAGAGCAGAAAAAATCTCAAGGCCTGTGATAGATAGTGTCCTTAAAACATATTGACCTCATAATATTTGGTGCTCAAGGATGTATGGCGTATGCCTTCTAGGACACAATGATAATAATTAGCAAACTCACACCACTAAACTATTTTCAGCGAACTTAGCTGTGTCTAAAATTTATTATACTAAATAAATGAATTTCTAAAGTCTATCACACTACTAGTCCAAAATTTAAATTTAGATTAAAGGTTACCGGTTTTAAAAAAAAAACAACAAAACCAAGCCAATCCGAATTGGAATTTGCATCCCCAAGCAAGAGCATGCAAAAGAGAGCATTCTTGCTTACATTCTTACCTAATAACAATTGTGTAATCATATATATCCAACTCAAGTCGTAGCTTAATTCTCTCCCCATGTGGACTAGTTATTTTTCCTTTGATTTTTTTGGATCCAACAGGTGTGCCTTAAGCATCAATTTCTCAATCACTCGAGCATCATTTTAAGTATAAATATATAATGTTTTGAAATATTCACACAGGAGAATCCGAATCAATCATGACCTTTCACTTACACAAAGTGAGTCCCACTCAAAATTATAACTCAAAATAGCATTTACCAACAGTACTTTGAAAGTAATGTTTGTAGGCTCTGAGACAGATAATTGACACAGGGTACACTCTTCCTTCATTGTTAGCCTGTCATGTTCATTTTTGCTATCATTTACAGAAGTATGTTCTTTCTCAGAAGAGCTCGTCTGGACCAGGATGCTGTTGGCCTTGACAAACTTGGTGGGGTAGCTGCCCCACAAAGCACTTTTACATTCTAATGAATAAGACTCAGCTGAAAAACTAGAAACGGGGTTCGTAGCTTAAAGACAAACGAGGCAATGGAGCCATTGTTGAAGAGAACAAATATCTTTCCATGCTAGTCATTCACAACACGGGGGTCATTTTTCTGTATTATTGAAAGATCCGCAATAATCAACGATTTCGTCACGAAGTGGTGCAATACAACAAGAGTACCTCATAATTTTTCAAATGTATTTGTTTATTCATTTTTTAATTAAGAGAGTTTTAAGCAGCATGTATTTGTTTATTCATTTTTCACATTAAGAAAGTTTTTTAAGTAGTAAAAGTAATATTAGAATAATTTTGGATTAATAATTTTGTTTGACGGTATGGGCTGTATTGGTCATGAACGAGAAGCGAACAACCACGTTGTGCCACTGCCAGCCGAGCTAGCGCCGACTAATAAACCAGCGAAGTGGTCTAGAAATGAAAAAGGTCAAGGCAAAATACTGACACGAGCTAAACCGTATGTTAGAAAATTTTGATCCTTAAATATAATATAATATAATTAATAATTGTAGGGGCCAGGTGAATTTTCGAGGCAAATCTCTTTTTGGTAGCCAACATGAAACTAGAATACGAACTTCTAGACAAGTTTGCTACCACAGATCATGAGGGAAACTCACACTCTGGGAGACATAATTTTAAAGGCAATATTCATCCCCACACTCTCTATCATCAAATCAATGTTGATGAAAACTTGCTGTTGGCATGTAGCCATCACATAAACGGAGACCTTTGATGCACAATTGAAAATTAATGTAGCTCTCAATCTTCATGTTTACATGTATAAACTTTAATCACATTAAATGTGGATCCTGTCTTCATCCCTTTTAATTTAATTAAAATAAATTATAATATTAAAAATATTTTATCATACACTTGTACTATGAAAAATTTATATTATTTTTATCAAATATATTATTTAAAAATCATATTTACAATACTTTATTAATATTTATTTTATAATTAACTACAATTTTTTCTCTAAAGTAACTATAATTTTTAAGTCATAACATCTCAATATTAAACAGGAACCGAGGATTATTCTCGAGAGTCTCTCGAGCAATAATAGAGAATATAAAATAAGGCAAACAGAAAGAGTCAAGTGCGTGCATGTGGTGACATATGTTTCGGATTGATTAACAATATGCAAGTGAATGATCGATGTTGATTCTACAAACGTAAGCGAACGTTTCTCCACTAATCAATTAAACTTTGTTGATCGTACGACGCACAAATGTATCATCTTCATGATGCACTTGCTTTGTGGATAAGAGATGATAGTAATTTGATGCCTTACACTTGTAAGGTCACGAATAGGCCTGCAAATGTGAGGCTGAACATGAGTTTGGTGCTCGCTGCGTATCAAAACCTCATTTAGGAACCTGCGCTAGACATGCATATATATATAAGTGAATGATCTGCTCGTTTTCGAGTTTGTAACTTTGTTGCTAGTAATAACCTACCTTAATTTCTTCTCGAAGGATTCTTTTATATAATCTTCACTTATATATACAAAATCTCTGTTAACTTACCATATTTCTCTCCGGATCAATCTCAGTCTCTTGTGTGCAAAATACAAGCCAATATCTGATAAAAATGTAAAAGTATTTTAGTCTTAATTATACACATGCACACATCACTCTTGATTTTTAAAAATTGAATCCTCTCTAAGCGCATTTAGCAGTTTGCATTATTATGTATTCCATTGTATTAAAACAGTATTCTTATATTAACTCATGTTTGGCTACAATTTTTGCTTGTATTGTATTGCATTAAAAAGGTGGCTGATACTATAAAAGGTGTATAAAATAAACTTAGGGGATAGGATCTAGACTGTATTGCATTAAAACAATGTTCATATTTAATAATTTGACTTTTATTATTTAATAAATTTATTAATATTTAAATAAAAATAATTTAAATAATAATATAAAATATTAATAAACCTAAATATTTAATAAAAAAATGATAATGCATTATTTTACTTTCATTACATAAATCATTTTAATTATTTTACTTTAATACGAAAAAAGTATTTTAATTTTATTTAATTATTTATTATTTACTAAAATACAAAATTTAAAAATATTAATTTAATATTATATTGTTTTTATGATACAAATTATATTATATTATAATAACTAATACATAGAAATAAATTATATTAAAGTATAATATTATTAATAATATAATAAAATATTGTAGTATTTTGTTGTTTAATAAACATTATATTATTAAATAATTTTATATCATAAAAATTAATGTATAAAAATAATTATTTAATATTTAATTTCAAAAAATTAAAAATAAAACTCATAAAATATTAATAAATTTAAATAATATTAACATAGTTTTAACATTAATATAAAATAATATTATTTTATATAATAAATTCCACATTATACCAAACATAGTATCCTATTATAATTTAACATAATGTACCCTAATGTAATACAGTATGCCAAATGTACCCTTTTTGCATTGAGCTAATATAAATTTAACCGACAAGGCATACCAAACAGTTTAGTTAACCAACATATTGAAGAAAATTATTAGTCATCCATCCAATATTTACTATGTTATAAAAAATACTGCAAAAATTTAAATTTATGTGATTTTTCGCCTATTGTTTACAATGTGTATTAATTGTCCACTAAAAAGACAAAATTAGCCTTAGAAAATAATTATCACTATAATTTGTATTTGCTTTTGTTTTGTCATTTTAAATATAATTATGTCTTTTTAGTGGATGATTAATGTAAATTGCAAACGTTGGATGCAAAATTGAACAAATACAAATTTTTATGGTTTTTTTTTCACAATGGAGTAAACTTAGGATGGATTAATGATGATTGATAATTTCCTTTCAAAATAATTAAGTCTTAGGAATTTCCCACTTATCATAATAGAAATTGGAAAATGATATTTCTAAACAGGAAAAAAAAAAGTTCCTTAATTGGAATTGTTGTGATTAAACAACATATTAGGATTTGACCTGCCAACCCATGAAACTGACCTAACTCGTATGATTTTTTGCGACTTGGGTTGTTAAATTCCCGACCCGTACTGTTTGTGGGTTGGGTTCAAACCGCCAACCCATATTTGTGTGTGTATATATATCATTTTTATAGTATAAATTTTGATACTTTATATATGAATACGGGAATGATCTTCATCAAACTCTTGTTGGCTATTATCATTTTGACTTTAGTATTTTGTGTTAAACAATACTTTGAATTTCTGGACTTGTTTTTGTCTTCATTAATTATGAACTAACAATTTGGTTGTTAGACTTTGAAATGTTGGATTTGTTGTAATGATGTTAATATTTGTGTTTTTTCAATTAATTTATTTATTTTTAAAATTTTGTACAATATTAAATTAGCAATAATATCCCAATATTTGAGTTCTAACTTGAGTCTCAATGCTATGTGTTACTTATTTATTGGATGATGAACTTTATAACTTATAAAATTACTTAAACACCATCTAATTGATAACTGTCATATCAGTTGGGACTCAAATTGAAACTTAAATATTGGGATACCTATCATTGCTCTTAAATTAGACTATAAAATAGATATTTTTCAAAACCCAGCACAATCAACCCAAGTTGACCTAACCTATAGTTTTGTGGGTCACGTTGAGTTAGATTAAGTTGCATATAAACTCAACACGATTGGACCCGTGCCCACTCCTACATTTAGTCAACATTTTATAACTAAATTTTGGATAAATTTCATTTTACCCCAATTAGAATCACAAACCTCTATTTATCTTAATGTTTTGTCAAAATAATTTTGTTATAATATTGAATATAGTTCAGAGATTTTAGTCACAGGCTGCTCTATAAAAAAAAAACCTAAATAACAAATCACAGACTGCTAGGTTTCCTTTTTCTTTCCGTCCATCATTTTTTAATGTATAGCCCATGGGTCATGGTCCAATGCTATGACTAATTTTATTGCATTTTCGGCTACTTAATTTTGTGAGCCCAATTTTAGAAACAATGGACTATTGACAGTTTGATACTTCTTGTAAAGACGAGCTGTTAACACCCCTTTAAAATCCTTAAAAAACCTCTTTTGAATTTTATTTCTTGAATAAGTTGTTATTTCTTGAAAGAGTTGTGATAATTAATCCCCACTATATATCTCAATATCTCCTATCCCACAATTAAATACATTAATTATCAAAATTACCCTTACTTTTTAATAAGGATAATTAATATTTTTATTTTTATTTTTCCCCCTCTCATAAGCACTCTCTTCCCAAGCATCATCATCATTCCCACCACTTATTTTCATTACTATCAATCTATCCCCACTTATAGAATAAAGTGGAGAATTTTATTGTTAGTGATTGTATAAATTTTGATGTGTGACGAATAAATTGAAAAAAGAAAAAAAACTATCATATTACTGGCCTCTATTATTTCTCACCTCTTGAAACTCATCATTATCATAAAAGTTGAATAATAAAATTATGAAAATCCATTTTTGACTTATATTTTGACTTTCTTGTTTTCATTTTTTTTTCTTTTTTATGATTCCTCTGTTCTTAAATTTGACTTACAAAATTATTGATCATGATACCATAAATATTGAGTTTGGTTCATTAAGGGTGCGCTTGGTACACTGTATTGTATTATGTTATATTGCATTATTTTAATGTATGTGTATTGTATTATGCTGTATTGTATTAGCATTGTATTATAACAATGTTGTACGATGTTTGGTGCTACTTTATACTGTATTAATTTTTTGTGATTAATTTAAATTACATATTTAGAAAATAATATTTATTGGTACTTAAAAATTAATATTGTTTATATTGTTAATTTTAAATTAATATTGTTCAAATTTATTCATATTAAAAATTTTATTATTAGTTATATTAAATTGTTGAATAATAATCAATTTTTATATATTAATTACTATATATATATTAAACAATCTAATATTATGCTATATTTTTATATTTATATATTATTTAAGTATTTATTATTGGTTATATTAATTATTAAATTTTAATCAATTTTATATATTAATTATCCAAATATAATTAAATAATACATTATTTAGTTATATTTTTAATATAATAAAAATTAAATATAATATAATATTATTCAATATCAATTATAAATTTATTAATTTATATTAATAATTATAATGTATAAATAAAAAATAAAATACAATATTATATTATATTAAATGAACGAGAATCAAATAATATATTATTTAGTTATATTTTTAATATAATAAAAATTAAATATAATATAATATTATTAAATAATCAATTATAAATTTATTAATTTATATTAATAATAATGTAAAAATAATATTATATAATGTTATATTAAATTAAAAAATTAAATAATACATTCTTTAGTTATATTTTTAATATAATAAAAATTAAATATAAGATAATATTATTTAATAATCTATTATTAATTTATATGAATTATTATAATGTCAAAATATAATATAATATAAAATTAAAAATTTATATTTATTTATTATTATTGCAAAGTAAAAATAAAAATTAAAAAAAATGAAAGAAGAAGCTAACCAACTTGCTACATTAGGGTGCATTTGGAGCCCCAGACATGGGGTTGCAATCCCATGTAATGAGGGGTCCCAAACAACCCCTAAAGGAGCAAAGTAGGTTACTCCAAAAATTAAAAGAAAAAAAATAATAACAGTGCAAAAGAGAGGAAAAAAATTAATTTTTAATAAGGATTATTTTAGAAATACATTGAATTAATTAAAAAGTAGTGGTTGCTGAAATATATAATGGTGATGACTAATTGTTGAAAGAGAGAGAAGCTGCATTGATGAGAGAGAAAAGAAAAAATTGAAAAAAATAAATGCTTTTTTTAATTTTCAATGAGAGTAACTTTGGAAATAAATGAAATAAATTAGAAAGTAGGGCCTGGGGCGTTGAGAAAAAAAGTGGGGGATAAATATCACCGCTCTACTTGAATACCCCTAGTTTAATTTGTGAAAGACACAAATCCATTTATTAAAATTAACTATCTTCCCATATATTTTCACTCCAAAAAAGTAGTTCTTTGAAGTTTTTATTTATAAAATACATAAAAATCTTAAAACCTGAAATTATTTTTCCTATTACACAATTTCTATCTCCATAACTCTAAACTCTTATAATTTAAAAAAAAAAAAAAACAAAATTTAAATTAAAAATTAAAATATTAATATGTTATGAAATGGGAGGGTGAAAAATTTGTTAAAAGAATAATTTATTTAAGTATTTAATTGAATTTCCGTTCAAAATAAAAATAAATTAATTTGTGTTTAATTATTTAAGTAATTTTAATTGAAAATGGTTTTTATGAGGAATTTTGAGAGTTTCAAAAGGCTTACTCTTTTATAAATCTCTATCCTTTTTCCTTTATTTATCTCATTCATCTTTTTTTTAATTAATAAGTTTTATTTTACAGATTCGACTTCGGTATTTTTTCATTTTGTTGTACTGAATAGCCTTGTTATTAAAATTAAAAAGTAAATCGCTTGCCATTGAAAATTCCCTCATTATTTGATGGATCGAAAACATTTTAATCAAAACAAAGCGGAGGGAAATTAAATAGCTTTGGAATCAACAATATTAAGCTTTTATGACCATATCATGGGTGCTTATTCTAATTATATCATACTTATCTTTACTTGGAAGTAGAATTTATAATATGCATTCTCTATAACTCACGCGAGGTATTGAGATTTTTTTTTTCTTCTTCTTCTTTCAGATTTCAAATTTTTTTTTTTTTGATTAAGTAGTAAAAACAGAAACTACTCTTTAGCGAGATGGTAAGGCAAATCACTTCCCTTACTGATGATATGTGAGTGGATTAGGGGAGTTCGAGTCCTATTTGTGAATGTAGGAGGAAAAAATTCCTCCTATTAGTCCTATTTGAAAGCAAAAATTTGTATTCCAACTTTTTCTTTCTAATGGAAAACTAAATTCTTCAAACCATTTACTATTTAGAAGCATATTCAATTCGTAAGTAGCCCAAACATTTAAGTTGTCCCATCACAAAGCAAACTAGGGAATGTCACATCTTTCTGGTGTACCTTATAAGTGTCAAAATTACCATTGCATCACCTCAAGTTTGCCCATCTTTCTCTTCTAATCGGATGTGATACCAAATTGTTGTGCAAGTATTTTATCCGTCTCAAAGCAAACAAAAAGGAAGGAGACAATCAAAGTCCCCATGAATTTAATTGTTTGCGTTTGTTTAACATATTTAGCAGAGGGTCGATCCAAAAAACACCCCATCACATGCAATGGAGATAACGCGGGCAGCAGAAGCTTCTCACTTCTCAGCAACTGCCTGTCCTGTCACTTTTGCCAATGGCCTAGCTTCATTTGTCATTTGCTTGATTGCTAGCCGCCGTCTAATCCATACATAATGCACAAACGATAAGATATTTATTCATCTTATTGGGAGTCTTTTCACCTTTATTACCAATCTTCCGTGGTGAAACTTCTTGCTTCCCTTTTCTCTTTCAATTATTAGGAATCTATCCTCCCATATTTTGCCCGGAGGTCATGCTAAGCTACAACACGAGTAACTTACAACCCATCAAACTCATGCAAAAATTAATAACAAAGTGAGGGTCAACTCTTTATAAATAAGTGGATTATAAGTTACTCTTAAAGTAACTTAGCAAAAATCTTTGCCCAATTATATTTATCTATTCTCAAACATAGTGTTTTGTTAACCATACATTCATCGAGCGAACTTGTTTAGACTAATGGGTGCTTCTCAGTTTCTTGTGAGGCTAACCAATCATCTTCAGTTGGTGTTTCTTCGGTTCAAGGGGATGGGTCACCATTAATTCTGGGTCACATTCACGTGTAAGTTAAGAACAAATGGGAATATGGTCATTCCACAAAAAGGCAATGACACTTGTGTCCTACATATTATATATATCCTTATCGAAGACTGCTAAATGCAAACTACAAAAATCATAAAATCCTAATATGCTTTGGGTCCCAGGAGGGATCTGCTGTCATGATAACATAAAAAGATAAGAATACCAACTCGATAATTGCGTTTAGAATCTGTCTCCTACGCAACATCAACATGTTATTCATTACAAACCATACGTGACATTTTAGATTATAAAAATGATTCTAATTTATTAGATTACGAGCTTAGCACAACAACAATAAAAATCCATAAATATTTGTTTAGAATTTATATTTTAAATTAAGTATATATTTAGTTTTTTGTATTTAAAAAATATTTTTAAGACACCCTTTCTATTAAATATGTTATAATCTTATCCTTATTTTTTTATAATAATATTCTTAAATAATTTAACAAGTTAACCTTAAAAATAATATAAAAGTTTACACAAATTGTTATAAAATTATTTTATTTTTATGATTAATCTGGTAAATTATTTTTTTAGAAAATAATTATTAGTAAGATTGTTGGAAGGTTATTAAATATTATTTTAAGTTGGCTAATATTAATTTATTTAAAAATAATATTTATTAAAATCATTGTATATGTAAAAAAAAAATTAATTATTTCACATTAATATTTATTGATTAATTTACTAATTAATTTTTATAGATAAATTAATTAATGTCAAAGATATTATTAGAAAGATATAATTATAAAAAAAATAAGAATAAGAATGTAATATTTTTAATTATACGTATGCTTTAAGATTTTTAAAAATATAAAAAATAAATAAATACTTAAATTAAAATATAGATATTAAACGAACGCCTGCTCTTACAAAAACATTGAGGCGAAAAAGGGTATTTAAGGGAATTGGAGGCTGCTATTCATTGGGGTACTTTCGCTTTCGGCTAATAATAATCATAGGCGCCCTAGATGCCAGACACATAGGGCACCTAACCCAAATTAGAGGTCTCAAAGAAGCATATAATAAATTTCAAGGCAAAATATTTATTACTTTTTTTTTTTTTTGTTTGAGAACAAAATAAATATTTATTACTTGAAAGAGGGCTCCAGCTCCTTCACCTCCAGCCAAAATATAGAGAATCGCATCCGTTGACAATTTTTTTGGAAAAGGAGAATCGAATAAAATAAAGTACTTAACACATTGTCCGTGAAAACAATCTTCCACTTACAAGCAAAACTCATATAATCAATCGACCCACCCCAGATACTATCTCCACCAAATCACAATACTTTATTGCTAAGCAAATATTAATCATCCTGAAAGAATTTGTTTTAATTTTATAAGCATTTTTCTAAAGTGACCCCCCGCCGGCGAGCCCATTTTATCCAGCCAATAATAATATAAATTAAAATGATAAAAAAAAGGGGGGAAAAAGAGAGAAATAAAATTTAAAAGAGAAGAGTAAAATGCTTGCTATATTCGAGCACGGAATTTGATTAACTAAGGATTAACAATAGAATTTCTTCTTCTTTTTTTTTTTAATGAGCCGGAAAAATTACATGAAAGGAAACCAAAAATTAAACAAAAAAATTAGTAATTTCCCTTAGCCCTAAGCGTTTGGACTCCAAAGAGACCACAAACGAGAATTGAATAAACCCAACACGTCCGGCAGCACTTTCCTAGCCAAACCCCTGTGCGAGGAGCTGCTGGCCTGCGGCGGAGAGGGCAAAATCGACGGCGTCTGCCCCTCCTCCACCACCGCAGTGGAGTCAGCGTAGGCCTCCGCCACCACCTCATTCTCCTCAAGCCGTTGAGCCTCGTTCTCAGGAGAAGTCACCGGTGCAGGAGGCACGACATCTTCAGGCAAAGACTCAGCAGGAGCGGTAGCAGCGGGGCCCGACGACGATTCCTTGATTTCTTCAACAAGAAGTTGTTTGTTGTTATCAGAAGAACGACGTGCCGTTTTGTCTCTCCTCTTGGCTTTGCCATTCTTCTTATTGGACAGCTTGTCGGAAGCCTCGCCGTTGGTCAAATGATCCTCAAAGGCTTCAATGGCTTGGTGAATGAGCTCGCGGTTGGGAGAGGAGTCCCATCTGAACCAGTAACTCCTGTAACAGTCGAAGCAATCGCAGTCAAACACCGGGGGCTTATGATTGTTGTTACTATTACTATTACTGCTTCCAGTCGCCGCTTTCTTGGACGCCTTTCTCTGGATGATGATGGAAGACGACGAGGCTGTGGCTGTTGTCGTTTTGATTGACCTGGTGATGAGGTAAGCAAGAACTTCACGGTCCTCCGGAGAGAGGACTGAGGCCAGAGCGAGAATCGCAGCTGGCAAGAGCTTCAACACAGAGAGATAATCTCCGTTTGAAGAAGAGGAAGAAGAAGAAGAAGGAGAAGGATAGACTTTACCTTTGTTCTTAATCTTCATATTTGGTGAAGATGAAAGATGAAAATGAAAATGACAATCAATGGACTTGGGAGTTCTTTAATTTCTTTTCTTTGTACTTCTTTCAGCTTTTGCTTTATCTTTAGGTTTTGTAATTGTGTGGTGCTTGTCTGATTTTTTTTTTAATATTTTGGAATTTTTTCCCAAAAAAATAAATAAATAAATAAAAAGGGTGAGGATTGGATTATGAGAGTGGCGGAACAATGGGTAGGGTTTGGTTGTGATGTTTTGGGGAGGGTAAATATTTTACTTGAAAAATAAGGAAATAATGGTACGACCAGCAGAGAGGTGAGGTCAGTTCTGGTCACCGTTCCTTGTTTTTCAGGTTTTTATCGCTTCACTTTCTTTTCTGGGCGCGTGTGCACCACTATCAGTCGTGTATTTTTTTAAGTAAAAAACATTTTCCGACAAAATTTTCTAATATTTTAAGACTGTTCGTTTTTTCCTAGGTCCAGTCAATTTAAATATTCTGGCACAACTAGTTTTACTTTTGATTTTATCTCCATTATTATATTATAAATATTACGTCATGTTAAAGACTGTAATTGTGGTAACACAACACAGTTTAAACATCATCAAATAGTTAGTTTTTATTGATTTTCATATCATTTAATAGCGTCAAACAATAAAATACAGTATTTTTAAGATACTGTAATTTCATCATACGTTGAATGTTTAATGTTTGCTCAATTGCGTTTTATATTATGAAATTTATGTGTTCATTTTTGTTAACTAAAAAGAGTATTACGGACATTATTTATTAGTTTATTATCCCTGGAGGATGGCATTTAAATGCTTGGATAAGTTTATAGTGACCGAATTTGGATAATAGTGTTGTTACCCTATCAAATAAATTTATTAGTCATTATTTTATTTTTGGTGATATTTTGATTGGAGAACAAAATATAATTTTTAGATTTTAACAAGTTCTCATTGACTCTAAAAATGGAATCTTCTAAATATGCGACTTTCTCTGTAAAATTCCGTCAATAAAAACTTGTTAAATACATTACTCGCCGTAACTATTTTTCAATTCAATTCAATTCCTAAAACTAGAACGTTTGACAAATATTATAATTATAATTCCATGCAAAACCCATAGATTTATATCAGATATGCACCAACAACTCGTTCTTGAATTACCATGAGCTGGCGCACGTACTTGTTCGCGCGTGGGCAGAGAGCTGTTCAGGCGATAAGGAACCCATGACCATTGCAACTAGCCTTAAAACTCTTAAGGCCTACGCCAAGTAGTGGTCCTGACTCCTGAGTCCTCACCGGCAGAGGGACACGAACATGTGTTTTTTTAAGTCGAACTTTTTACTATCAAACAACACCACCCAGCCCTCTCTTTTTTATGTAACCAAAGTTGATGGTCGAAGGATGTTAAGGCAGCTTATTTAGAGAAATAAAAAATCAAGCCAAGACCGAAGCTACAATCACATCATTAGAGTTAGTAGTTAAGCAACATGATAGCTTGGCATTATTAGTTACAATCTGTTTTACATGCTCTGTACATTGATACGAAGCTTAACTAGATTAAAGATTCTCTTCGAATTGAAGTTGGACAGCTGTATCTTAAAAATTACAGTATAAAATATTTGATAAATACTAGCTGCTGTAACTTGAAAGCTATATTGACATAATTTTTTACTTATATAATGAAATATTTATTATATCTTTAATAATTTTATCAAAATTATTATTTAAAAATTATATTTATTACATACAATTAATTTTTGTTTTATAATTACAGTTTTTTTTTCACAGTAGCTATAGGTTAAAAACTACAACACCTCAATCCCAAACGGATCCTAAATGTAGTAACTAATACTCAACTAGTTATAGATTAATCAAGCCCAAGAATTGTCTATAAATAAGGATGTGTGCGAACATTTTATTTCATTCAAAAATTCTATTCTGAGATTTTTTTCTCAGAATCCAAGCAGCTGAGCTTTGTTTTCTTTCAAAGGTTAACACTAAAGAAGAGATAATGGAGAGCCAAAACCAGCTCTCACAGCCACAGCAACAGAGCGAAGGCATAACCTTCCAACTAAATAAACTTCACGTCTAAGCTTTAGAAGAATCTTATTAAAAGCAAACTATCGGTATCTTCTTTTGATTCGTCAAACTGCATTTTTTGACTCATATTTGTCTTGATAAAAAATAATCTGCTTTTGCTGCATGCATGCATGACATAATATGTTTTCCCTTCTATGTTGTAGAATCCGAACAACTAAAATTATACTTTGTTGATGCCTACTTTTAAGCCCAACACCAAGTTGAGCAACTAATACCAAAGTTTTGCTTTAATTAATTTGATCAGATATTAGAACAAAGATTATCTGACTTTCTAAGGAGTTGGATGAAATTCAATTCATATTATTTCGTGTTAAAGATTCACAAGATTGGTAAGGTGAAAATAATGAAGGACGAATTGGTTTCCATATTTGCCAGGTGTTGGGATACTATCAGTTCCCTGTGCACTTTCTAAAGGAGGGTGGCTGAGCTTAATAGTTCTTCTTCTGGTAGCAGTTCTTTGTTGGTATACATGCTTACTTCTAATTAGGCAAATCCACCTATCAAAACATATCCTGACATAGGCCACCTGGCATTCGGACGTAAAGGAAGAGCTATGGTATCAATCCTCATGTACCTTGAGCTCTACTTGGTTGCTGTAGAATTTCTAATATTAGAAGGTGACAATTTGGAGAAACTGCTTCCAAACATGGGGTTCAAAATTGGTGCCCTAAAAATTGGTGGAAAACAAGGATTTGTTCTGCTCAGTGCTCTTGTGATTTGGCCGACAACATGGTTAAGGAGTCTGGGAATTCTGGCCTATGTTTTTGCTGGTGGGATTCTTGCTTCTATAACTCTTGTTGCTTGTGTCTTATGGGTTTTTGCAGTTGATGATGCTGCGTTCCATGAAAGAAGCAAGCTCTTGAACTGGGGAGGTTTGCCAACTGCTGTAAGCTTGTACACCTTCTGTTATTGTGGCCACGTTATTTTTCCCACACTATGCAACTCCATGAAAGATAGAAGCCAATTCTCCAAGGTAAAAAATGTTAACATCCTTGTTAAAATCTAAATATTTCTCTTGTTTTGTCTCATTGCAGGTTTTAGTAGTCTTCTTTATTATAAGCACTGCCAATTATGGATCAGTGGCAGTTCTAGGATACCTATGTATGGGAATCATTTAAAGTCTCCAGTGACATTAAATCTTTCAATGAGAAAAATAAGCTCAAAATTAGCAATTTATACTACCCTAATCAATCCCCTCACTAAGTATGCAGTTATAATCACTCCAATTGCTTCTGCTCTTGAAGACACACTACACATCCACAAGAGCAGGCCTATTAGTAGTATCCTTGCTAAAACTATACTGGTTATCAGCACTGTCATTGTAGCCTTAGCAATTCCATTTTTCGACTATATTATGGATGCCACGGGCTCATTCTTGAGCGTCACTGTCTCAATTTTGCTACCATGTCTGTGCTACCTTAGGATTAATAAAGCAGCTCAGCGTTTTGGATTAGAGCTGATGGTAATTGTTGAGATTTTGTTGACTGGTACGGTAGCTGGTGTTGTGGGCACCTACACTACCTTGAAACAAATTGTAGCCCATCTCTGAAATTTGATCTGGGATGGTGGGATTAAGTCTATCTTAATTAATAAGATAAGAAATAAGATCACTTATGACTGTTTCAGTTGTCTATAATAAAATTGTAATAAAGAGACAAAAAATATTAAAAGTAGCAAAAGAAGGACCTATTTCCATGATTTAATAAATTTACACTTGAAACTACTTCCCCATGTAGAGGATGTATGGCATTGGCATGGCAAGAACAAACATAACTTTGTAATTTGTATCATTCAATAATTTAGTTATCAAGAATGTTATCAATAAGAATACACACCACATCAACAATGATCCACAAAAACCTTTCCAAAAATTCAAACTAGGGTAGTGAGGAAATCATACATGACAGTGATACTAAATATTATAAATAAGGACAACCGACCAAAAGCATAGTGAACGGTGTGAAAATTTTTTAAAGGACCATAAAATGGAGTAAGCAGAAGGCATGTCAAGACGCCATTGGTCGGGCAGCAAAATTGTGTTTACCTTTTCTAACATCCACAGTTTTATGCTTCATATGCGCTTTTGTATGAAATTCGTGTTTTTTTTTTCAAAGGAAATTTTACAGATCCGACCACTTTCAAGTTCTAACTTTCAGAAAAGACTTAATAGTAAAAATGAAGCGAATGCGAAAATCAAACAAGGGGTGACAACTCGCGAAAAAATTAGGCGAGAAGGTTGTTGCTCGGGCGACAATACCGTCACCAAGAATTTTACACGCTCAAAATTTTTCGCTTGTGAGATGCTATGTGTGAAAAAAGGGTCCAGCTAAGTTACAACTCTTATAACTTACATTCCACACAAAAACATATGGAGCCCACCATCATGTTACAAATTTTTGCATGTTTTTAGGTGGGATGTAAGTTACAAGAGTTGTAACTTAGCTAAACCCGTGAAAAAATCAAGTGACGCTCCAATTGGCTAGTGACATGTATTGTTGTACAGATCAAAGCACTTATTAATTTGGGCGATAGACACTAATCGCCCAGATCATAGGCGCTTGTAAATCTTTATTATTATTATTATTATTATTACATGAAATTATTGCTCAGACTACAACTCATATTATATAATATTACAACTGATATTCACAAATCAGACTATAACTGAAACTATTTTACATTAATTCTTATGAAACACTGCCCATATTTTAATCCACACTAATATTCGAGGGATGTATACTCTTCACATTTCGCGAGGACGAAGATTACCTCCACTCAATTATAATTAAGGAAGGAATTATCCCCACAATGCGTTTGTGGGGGTTCGAACTACTGCCCTGTATTTGGAGGGCAGTAGCTCTAACCACTCGATTAAATCACAAGTGCTTCTTAAGTCTACGCGGCACACTTGTCCGGACAATAAACACTTAACACTCAAATTTTGAGTTTCATCTCTAAAATTGTAAAATAACCAATTTTACTAATAAACTCGTGAAATAACCAATTTTACTATATTTTACTGTAATTTTAGTAATCTATGAATCTTTTAATTTATATCAACCATTAAATGAATTTACATTGTAATAAAATAAACAAACATACCCTTTTCTATTAAGACCCAAAAACTTCTTATTTTTTAAATTTATTAATTTTTTTTATCCTGAATGCTCGAATAAAAATAGTTATTTTTTTTACACTGATTATACAATCAGACTATAATAACTGGGACTAGTTACATTAATTTACATGAGACTCTTACTGATATATTACAATCAGACTGTAACAACTGGGACTAGTTACATTAATTCTTATTAAGCACTGCTTAGATTTTTAACCCTAGTTACATTAATTAATTCTTATTAAGCACTGCCCAGATTTTTAACTTTCTCTAATATTTAAGGGAAGTCCACTCAATTACATTAATAATAGAGCAGATTGTCTACACTTAATTATTACAATAATTGAAGAAAGACTATTAACTCCCATAATATTTTTGTAAGAACTTGAACTGCTGTTCTTATATTTGTGAGGGCAGCAACCCAACCACTAAACCAAGGGCCAGTGGCTGAATAAAAATAGTTATTTAATGAAGGTGAGATGGATAAAAATAAAATAAAAAGTGCATTTTTTTGAAGTGTGAGGATCAGATTTGACTATTGCATGAATGTTTAGTTTTGTTTATAAGGAATATTTTAATCCAAAAAAACTTGCAAATAGCTTATATTATTAGAAAAATAGAGAGATGACCTTTTTTTTAAAAGCGAAAACCTATAAAAGTGATTTTACAGCTACATGCTGATTTAGTAGTTCTACGTTCACGTACGAAAGCAGAACCGTACATACTATTATTATATTATTCTTAATTGTAAAGATTAATGAACGCCTTTTAATTTTTTTTTGGTATATTTTATTTGACTAACAAAAGCATGATCAACGGCTGCCATTATTCCACCACATCAAGATGTGACGGTAAAAATATATCAAGATTTCCTAATACTAGTGTGTGTGTGAATAAAAATTCCCACCATGAGAATTGAGACGTCAGTTTCTTTTTCCGATCGCGCCAATGATATATGGTCATGTTAGTTTGTTTGGAATTAAGGTATTGGACTTTTAAACTACAGTTGTTGTAGAAAAAAAATTATAATTATATAATAAATGTTAATAATATATAATAAATATAATTTTTAAATAATAATTTTGATAAAATTAATATATATGTAATATATTTTTTGTCATAAAAATAAAAAATTAAATCAATATAGCTTCAAAGCCACTTTTAAATATAGCTTAAACTGCTTTTAAGCTACAACTACCCAAATGTAGCCTAAATATATAACTTTTAATTTAGGGTAATTATCTGGTGGCTGCCACTTATTAAGTGAAACTTCTGTAAATCATCAAATTTTAAGATTGTATCTGTAAACCACTTATTTTTCAAAGAAATATCTCCCAACTATTTTTCTGTTAAAAAAATTAATTGCCGTTAGTGATTTTCTGCTCAAAGACTGTTTTACCCCTGTAATACAATAATTAAATATTTATTTTTAAAAAATAGAATATTGTTTATTTTTTTTATTTATAAATAAAAATGATGTTGTTTATATAATTAAATATTTATTTTTTAAAAATAAAATAAAATATAATTAATTAAATATTCATTTTTTAATTAAATGACAATATTATCCTTATTATGGCATGCTGACTTTATGTTTTCATTAACGGAAAGGTAGGTAGAAGATGTTTCTTTGAAAAGTAGGTGGTTTACAAATACAATCTTAAAATTTAATAATTTATAAAAATTTTACTTAATTAGTGATGGCCACCAGATAATTACCCTTAATTTAATTTTCACAATCATCCATGCATAATAGTTAGTGGTATTGTGATTAATGAAACTAATGATTAAAGAAATTCATCAACGGTCTTCGTTACATTAATTATGCCAGAAAACTACTTCAAATCTATCCGAAAATGAGAGAATACACAGAAAACGAAAACTTAAAACCTCAAAGTCCGCCTGAAATCAGGATTTTGTGGGCAAAGATAGGAGGTTTCTAGGAAAGGGGATTTAAATACCTGCTAAATAGTTGTAACAAGGCAGCAAGTCAATCAGCTTTCTTATCCGTGGCTTTGGGTTCAGATTTGCTTGCAGCCGCAGACCGTTTATCCTCTGCCATCTTTCCTTGAATTTCACCCCTCTCCTTGAAGTACCTCTCAAAGGCTCGAGGAAGGAACAGTGGAATCAGAAAGCAAAATAGATTTATAGCAAAGTAGGCAAGATTGGCAGCAGCTAGAGCCCTCCCGAACCAATACCATGCCGCGTCCTGCACCGCAAAGGTTTACCCAAATCTAAAGTCTAAAGAAAGAGCATGACATGTCGGATTACGTGAATGACCAAAAATAAATAAATAAATAAATAAATAAAAATTGCCCAAGAATGAATTTACCTTAACTTCCGCATTTGCGGGCAGAGTTTTGTTGAACCACACATCATTAATCCAATCAATGATAAGAAAGAGCCTCTTCACTGTATAGAGCAATGGTACCAGTGCCCTCACTGGAGGTGAAAACATAGATAACCCGCTTATAACATTCTCGGTTAGTATTTGAAATGATAGCAAGAACAAGTGAGGGGTTGTACAGCGAACCGCGTCCTCATCACCCCTTGCAAAGCCTCCCAAGACATATGCTAGCGGCAAGAAGAGCCCAATTGTGGTACCTACAACCACATAGAGCCTGAAGAATTTGCCTCCGCGGAAAAGCTCCTGCGAGCCAAAGGAAGCATTTCCGTGGGCAGGGAAGGCCAAGCGCGATAGAGCGATAAGGTAAGCCGAGGCAAAGGCAGGGAAGACTAAATCTAGGAGAGGGACAAGGCCACTAGCTGAGAAAACTGTAATGAACGCCACTAATTGGAGTTCTATGACACGCAACGATCCCATGACGTCCCCCCCAACTGCCTGTTGCTGCCGGGCATTGGGAGGGGGAATCTGGCCAGTATTTTGGCCTGCGGTTGTGGATTTGTCCTGCTCATTGCGAGGAACAGCAAGAGATACACCAGACATTTCTCCTTTCACTTTATGGTTCTTGAGGTTGAGGTGGAAATATAATAATAAACTGCTTATGTTTTGGTGCTATTCAAAACCTGAAGAGAAACAATTCGACAGTATGAAATTAATCATTAGTATGGTAAATTTAATGTCCAAAGTTATTGTTGAACAGGCATGATTGTTGTTTCCTAATTAGGTATCCAGTTTCACATTTTTGGACGAGAGGCTCCATGAGAAGTGATCACAAAATCTTGTTACGAGCAAGCTACAACAGATGCAGTGAAAATCTAAGGAAGGTTCAATTCAATTCAAAACAAAATATATATCAACAATTTTCACGAACAATTACCAGATGTTTTCAAAATCGATGAATCTAAATCACTGGGCTCAGAAGGAAAAGCTTTACGTAAATATTAAGCAGTATATATGTTAAACAACAAAGTAATATGCAAAAAAATAAAAAATAAAAAAAGAGAGAATTGACGGAGAAAGAGCAGAGCTTACTGAGGAAAATGAGTGAGTGCAAGTGAAAATGAATCATTCAAAACCAGAGCTTAGGAATAGAGAAGGTCATCTTGCCTTGTGGGAAGATTTCATTTGCGTTAGAAAATCATATTGAGCGGGTTGGGGGGCGGGGGCCATACCATGCCCCGTGGATACAATCTTTTCTTCGAACGTGTAGTCTTTGCATGTGCGACACGTGGTTTTGGGGTCAGCCATGTGGCAGGGATCTACCATTTTGTCACACTGCTTACGCGGCGCTTTGTGCTCATCGCTTGCTCTCTCTCGTTTTGAAAACCATTGGATGGACCGGTTAAGTTTAACCCGATCCAAATAATGTGAAACCACCCGAAGCGTAAACCCTTTACTCAAACCCAAAGTTTCAACTTTAAGTACCCGTTTCCGGATGTATTAAATGGGCCAGGGCGACACAAAAAAAGTGGCCCAACACAGCATGAAAGTCCAAATAGATCCGTGCGACTGCGAGCCCATTTCTTACTAGCGATTTACCCGTACTCTTTTGCTTCGCCATTGACGTTTTGGATTGTATGTATAGCATTCATTGCCGTTTAACAATTATTATTATTTTAATGAGAATTGAAGCCGCTTCTAATTACATTAATTATCTGAAACTATAATCTTGAGAATATATGATTATGCCATTAATTTGTGTAGCACGCTTCATCATGTTCATGATCACCTGATTGTGTATTTGCAGAAGCCAAAAGGAAAAAAAAAAAAACACTTATCAGGACAGCCAACAATGAAGAATATTTTGAAGAAACTTCAGAGCTTATCTTTAAGGAATGCTGAGCGTGAAGAACCTTCAATGGAAGGACCGGTTTGTACTTGTTAACGTAGCTCCCCCCTCCCCCCGGGGGGTTTAGTATTCCAGTATTGTAGCTTTATTAAAATTTATTTATATAATAGGGCGCTGTTCCAAATCGGATTAGAAAAGCATTCGGGAATAAGAACCCAAATCATTCCTGGATTGGAACAGCATATATATTTTGAACTAATGAACTATATATATGTGTTGGCCTCAGGAAACAATTGTGGTGTTGAAGTTTAATGCGCACTGTCCTCAGTGTTATAAGCAAGTAAGGAATTGCATCAAGAAGGCTAGAGGTATGTGTCTGTTAACACAATTTTCATCAGTTGGATGGAAGAATTAAATCAATTTTAATATATTTTTCCCCTAATTTCTAACTTAATGTTATTATTTAACTAGGAGTTGTAAGCGTAGACGTAAATTCGGAAAAAGAACAAGCCAAAGTTACGGGCACCTTCCGTGTTGAAAATCTGAAAGCACACATATTCAAAGGTCTTCGTAAGCATGTGGAGATTGTGAGCCAAACTTTTGCAACCGGTGGTGAAGGGTCCAATGACAAGGACGACATGGAGAGACACTGTGGTAGCGATGATGAACTACGTGTTGAAGATTGAACATAAATTTTATAGGAATAATTGAGAAGATGGATAAGATAAAGAAGATATAAGTAAATATCAATCATTCATAATTTTTATTTTCAAATGACAAAAATGTCAGGCTATTTTTCAAATTAATATATATCTTCTTTAATTTATATTAAATAAATAAATAAATTAGAAGGATTCTTTTGTTAGATGCCGCTTGTATGTATAATATATATATATTCCTCTTGCAAATACAACGATGATGGGAACCTCAGGGTTAAGTTTATCAATCCCACCCAACTTTTTAATTATATTAAGGCACTAGCAATATTAACACTTAACAGAACATTGGAGAATGAAAACATTTTTTTAATATTAATAATTAAAAAAATAAAAACATAAAGTGACATGTATCTTTTTAAAAAATAAATAAAGAAAGAAAATATATATTAATTGGCTTGATTGGTTTATATTGAATTTAAATACATATATAGATATATAAATCAATCCAATAACATTACACTAATCACATTGACAAAATTTGGATTAGTATGGGTTGGCTTGATTGAATCTTGAATACCCCTGCTTGTAGCTTGGGGTTTTTTTTTTTTTCTTTTCTTTCTTTTTTTTTTTCATTTTATACGTAGTAAATTCATGATATTCTATTTAAGTTACGTATTCATCTGACGACATGTCATATGATGAGTTTTAAAAGGATGACTTGTCATCTAAACGTTTTATATACACACTGACACACACACACACACGCACGCACGACATATCCTACAAGGCATCGACTCATATTTTGTTACGACATTCTGAGAATTCTATGGAAAATGATTTGTGGTTTGATAATGTTTTGCACATATGCTATATCGTTTACTAATATTCAATTTCAAAGGCAGTTGTAAAATGTTTCAACTTATTACTCTTTAAGTTGAAACATTAAAAGATTTCATTTAAACCCAATTTCTTGTCAAACACTAGATCAAAATTCTGCAAATTTAAGTTACCATCTCCCTTCCTTCGTGTACATAAAAAGTTGTTAAAACATATCAGTAGTTGCTCAATTAACAACAAGTTTTAATTTGTAGTAATTTTGATTTTAAGTTATTAATTACAAGTCGAACCCAGCAAATGTAAGGAGCTACTCATTTCGTTGAAGCAGCTTTTTTGCGTGCGTGAAGTGCTACCGCAGCTAGGATCAAGATATATATATATGTATTTTAATAAAGTATCATTCACCATATTAAAATTATGAATAAATTAATAGATAAAAAAAATATAAATTTCAATGTAATGTACTTTGTCCTGAAATGTATTGAAATTTATATATATATATTTTTTATCTTTTAATTCATTCATGATTTTAATATAATGAGACATCCTGATTAAAAAACCACTATATATACATTCGCCCAGTACACGCAGCAAGTTAATTAATTTTTCTTCTTTTGCTTTGCCCAGGCAGGGGTCCGTTACCACCAAAATGTTATTACCCCTTCGTTTGTACTTTATATGTATTAATCATGAGATGGCAAAATTAATTAATATCCGTAAGCAGCTAATTCAAAGTTCAAATTAAGTTTTTAACCAATTGACTTGTTACAAATTGAGCAAGCAGGATAAAAAAGGATTTTAAAACCGTAGACAATCACTAACCAATGAATTTCATTATATATCAGGAACTTGCTGAATTAGCTGTAATCTCACGGGCAATGGAAACTAGGTATGAAGCCCATTTCAGAAAGTTCAATTCAATTACTTACTAAATTCGGCCGACACCATATCCCCTTTTTCATTTATTTTTTCAAGATTATATGAAACAGTAACATATATATGCTGATGTTTTGTGTTCGGTAAATCCATTGTGGCTTATCCCAAAACATTTTATAACCGAAAAGAATCATTTTGCATTCAAAATATTTCTCTTCTTGTGTATTAGCAATTATTCTCGATTATTGATGATAATAAAAACTTATATTATGTACGGGCAACATTGAACTGTATATTTATATCTTGTTAACCTTTCTTCATTCAACTCCCAACGATACTTGCAATTTGAAATCTAGCCACAAAACAGAACAATGGGAAAGGTAATCCACACTACAAAAAACTTTTTAACTATGGATTTATTTATTTTTTTTATATTAGTTGTTTGCTATGTAAACTCGTATTGTTTTTTAGAGAAAAAATAAAAGAAATAAGAAAAATGTGGCACAAAATCAAGGCGGCGAAGATAAAAAGTCACAAGAGAAAGCTGAGGATATTGTTTTACAAGTTTACATGCATTGTGATGGATGCGCCACTAAAGTTTCTCATTGCCTCCAAGGTTTTGATGGTAATATATTTTCTTTTTTTATGCCTTCTATTAAATATAAATGAATACATGATGTGTTTTTTTTTTCTTTTTTTAACCTCACTTATATTATGCGATGAACTTTATGATTTATTTTACGTTGCATAACTAAATTTTATCTTATTATCATATTTTAGGTGTGGAAGAAGTTGAGCTTGATAGAGCAAACAATAAGGTGATAGTCAAAGGAGACAAAGCCGAACCATCAAAAGTTATTGAGAGAATTCGTAACAAATACAGTACAAATGCAGAGCTCGTTTCCCCAAAACCAAAATCTAATAATGGCGAAGAGAAAAAAGAGCCGCAAAAAAAAGAAGTGTGCTTCATTAAACAATTTTTTTTTTTTTTTGGTTTTAAAACTGTACTATGTATGCCTACAAGTTTTTATATTTTCTTATTATTTTTCTATTCTATCCATGCAGCCTCAAGTTAAGGTCGTGATCCTCAAAATGTACATGCATTGTGAAGGTTGTGCTCGTGATATTAAGAAAAATATAGCCAGAATCGATGGTAATTTTGGTATCTAATTAAATTTATATAACTCATTGTTCATTATTTAGTACTATTCTTTTTTACTCATTATTTATTTTCATAATTTTCAGGAGTTTTAACTGTGGAACCAGATATGAGTAAATCTCAAGTGACAGTGAAGGGAGAATTTGATCCCCCAAAGTTGGCTGAAGCAATCACAAAACGACTAGGAAAGTTTGTAGAGATTGTGAAAGAAGAGGCAGCGAAGAAAAAGAAGAAACATAAAAAAGATAATAAAAATTATATGATACATTATCCTCCTCAACAACCCTTTAATAAGAATTTTTATAGCTGTCTCAGTGATGAAACTATTCATTCATGCTTCGTGATGTAATTTGTTAAGCTATTTGAGTGTGCCGATTTGGAAACAAGAATAAAATAATGAGGAGGGTGACTTTTTATTTTTGTGTGTAAACAAAGATGATTCTGAATAACACCCCCCCAAAAAAAATTCTTAATAATGGCATGAGGGGGTTTTTTTTTTTTTTTTTGTGAAGTTTATGACTCTTTTATCATTTAATAATTATGCGATGTTATTGACGCAGATAAGAATAGGTGATATAATGTTGATATTTTTATGTAGTGATGATTTTAAACAGAAAATGAAAATGAAAATGAAAATCTAGCATGTAATGCACACTTTTTTGGACTAATCTAATTGGAAATATAATTAAGTATATGTTAGTTATATTCATAGATATTAAGAACTAATATTCTTCTTAAAAAAATATTGAGATATAATATTACATAAATCAATGACAAACATATGTTAAGCAATTATTTTTATATCATCGTTAATGTGATAATTATGTGCATTAATTAATGAGTAATAATATATCAAATATATGACATGCTATAATCACTTGAAAATGTGAAGCCCTATTATGTGAAAATGGCTTTTGTTTTCCGGATTAATTAGGACTTTATTTTCAAGATTTCTAGTAGCATTGTTTCTCCTTCTCCAACGACAGATTTTTCTTGCCGTGGTTAAAATTTTCAATACATTCAAAATATTTAGGTCATGAAGAAAGTTATTCTTTTCAAAAGAAGCGATCCGGTGAACATTAAGCCACGTGTTCAACTCTAATTCGGAGAATTGTGGCTATATTTTTACCAATGAAAATTGGACAAGTGCAGATCAAAAATCCTTCTTTTCAAATCTTGACTTTCTAAGGATTTGACTCTACACTTGTTAATATGATGTAAATGCTTAGCTAATTCTACGCTAATTAAATGCTTAGCTAATTCCATGTCAAGGGATATCATTTAGGACTATAGATTATGTTATATATAATGAAACATATCATTTAGGACTAGATTATGTTTTATATAACATACTGCAAACTTATGAGTTGTCAGTTATGACAACTCAATTATTTTACATGGTATTTTTTTTTATTTTAGGTGACAACTCAAAATTTATTGTATGTTACTTTTGATGTAATATAGTATGATCTTAATCATAATGGCCATTCAATACAAATCAAAGTGACACCAAATTATTGTATATAATTAGCATTAAAAAAACACAAAAAAAAACCTTTACATTTTAACTACTTTTTATATAATTAACCTAAACAATAAAGTTCAATAGCTTTTGAAATTTAAGAATGCCTGGAGGACGCTTAGTTGGAAATAATTTGGCCAGGCAAGGCAAACAAGAAAACTGCCAAAAATGGTGAGTTTATTTTGCTGGACCAAAGCAGCATCCTTCATAATTATATTTGTACTCTAAAAATATTTTGAACACTCACTATTTTTTATTAAAGACATTAAAAATATTTTTTAATGAAATTATTATTAAAGACATTATAACTTCAATTTAAAAAATAAAAATAATTTACACACCCATTTATCGTAAACCCTAAATCTTTAGTCACAGTTCATCGTTAAGGTATTATGAAAACTCCAAAACAACATCCTATATCTTGCCATGGTGCATAAATCAACAATCCAATGCTTCTAGCAACTGCGCTTAATTTAGACTTTTAGTTTCAATATCTCACAAATAATGTTAAAAAAAAAGATTTATGCAACTTTTGGGCTCAAAGATTAGGCAGTACTGAAAATTAATTGACAATAATAATGGATTCAAAGAAAAAAAAATAATGCTAAACATTGATGAAGTGATTAAATACTAGAAACTTTAAACTTTTAAGGAAAATTAAAATATTTGAATTAGAACACTCGTCCATTCATATACTTAAAAGCCACGAATTAATTCTTGAAACATTTTAATTTTTGGAAGAGTTCGCAAAGTTGAAGAGATCCTCTTTTTTCGGACGTTATCTTCTAAGTTTGGTTCGAGAAAAGCAAAGGAATGAGAAAAAGAAAAAATGGGTGTTAAAAAAAATCAAAGGTTATTTTTTAGATTCAATATAGTGTATAAAATAAAAGTTTGATTTTTAAATTTTACAAGCGAGTGTTCTGAGTAATTTTTAGTGTGCAAAAAGCTCCATCTTATTTATTTATGTATTTTTTAAAATTATTTATATATTTTTTAAAATTATAAGAAATGAGTAAATAAATAAAATAAGACTTATTAAATTTTACTACTTAAATCATAAAAAATGATCCATTAAACACCAGTACGTAACATATAATAAGTACTTTTAAATATGTAGTAAAATTTCATTATTAATTGTAAATAATTTTAAATCTATGAATTGCAAGTCACATGACAATTGTCATTTATTCATTTAACCTAAGGTGAACACAATTACCCTCTGAATCATCACTGCTTTCAATATAATGTAGCCGTTGAGAACTTGAATTTCAATTATTTATTTAAAATAGCCGTTGAGAGACTAGTACACATTTTCGAGAAGGAGAGACTAGTATACTAATTGCACGAGTTTTTTAACTTATTTATTTTTTGCTCGCTCTAGAGGGCCAGTGTAACACTATCAGTGGATAAATAATTTAAGTTTAAAATAATCCTATTGGATAATTGATAGTTCGAAACATCTGGTCCCACATAACTTACGTGTTTTGATTTTATGGGCCTTAAGCAAAACTGTATGCATCATGGCTCACCCACCAAAACCAAAGCATATTCCCAACTGAACTAACAACTGTAACTTATAAAGAAGAAAAAAAAAACGTCTTATTTCCAAAGAAATAGAATAATTTTTTTTTTAAATAATAAAATAAATTCTGGCTCAATTTTAGTGGTCATGGTCCACAGGCTTACGTTAGCATCTCAAACAGTCTTATTTCTTGAGACCCTAAACACGCCCAGATATCAACACGTGTCATATTACTCTCCCGCGTCGACATCTATCCGTTAACCCTACTCCGTCCCCTCTCTCTCTCTTCTTTCTGCAATTCTCTTTCTTTGAATCAAAGAAGAGGAGAGAACTCTTGAAAATTTAAAAAAACGAAAAAGAGGTTAAATTGCAAGATAAATTCAAAAGAAAGATTAGGAATTTCAAATGGGTAAATTGTTGTGCGACTCCACGACCGTTGCTGCGGAGACATTTCAAACTGCATCACCGACCGTAAGTTGGAGAGACCCGTCGCCGACCGTCGATCTTGTTGACCAGTCAGCCAACGTAACGGCCTCCACGACATCAATTGGGGTCGCCGCGTGGGAGGAAGTGACAGGTCTAGAGGAGCAGCAGAGGCGGCATTTGGAGAGGCTCCACTCAAAGGGGGTTCTTTGGAAGCACCCGGAGGACCAGTCTCGGTCAATGGTGTTTAAGCTTTCTCACGGAGGGGAGGTGTCGGCCGATGGGAACTGTCTTTTCACGGCTTCTCAGAAGGCGATGATGGCGCGTGAGGCCGACGCGCGGGAGTTACGGAGGCGGACGGTGAGTAGGTTCTTGGAGGATCTCGGATCTGTGGGTGAAGGGCAGAGAGAAGAGATAAATGACGCGATTAGGCACATGTACTCACCGGATCTGAAGAGCGGGTGGGGGGTCCACGTGGTCCAAGAAGTCAAATTGTTGGCCAAGAAAGAAGATCGGGTCGGGTTAGATTCGGCAATCGATGAGCTCGTTCAGCTCGGCATGCGAAGGTACTATTTTTATTTTAAAAAATAGAAAATATTATATTTTCTTTACATGCGAGTTGATCTTTGTTTGGGTTAGATTTGGGGCTTATGCTGTCTGTTTGTTTGTTTGATGGGAAAATCTTGAAAAAGGATGTTACGATAAAATTGATTTTTTTGGGGATTTATTAACCCTTTTTCTCCTGTTATTTTAAATGGATTAATTATAAATATTTATTTCTAGAAACAAAAATAAATAATCATTATTTTTGGCCTGTAAAAAGTGAAAAAATTAGCTGTAAATGGATTAATTTGTATTATTTTTTATTGTTTTCTTAGCAACCAGAAATGAGATTCATTCCCTCCTATTGGTTATCTTGTAGTTAATTCACTTATGGTTCTTTCAATATTGAGAATGTCATTTTGATTGTTGTAGTAGCTAGTATTTTCTGTTTTTTATTATTTTTTGCTTTTTCTGATTGAAGAGAAATGGCGGCTGAATCTATATACAAAGAGAGATGTATTCCTGTGAGAGATGGTCTGAGTTGGGCCAAGTACATGTTGATCTCTGGTTCACATGATGATGAATATGATATCATCACTTTGCAGTATACTGAGGATGGTTTATTATCCGTAGATGAGAACAGAGAAGGTCACGCTGCAGCCTTTGGAGATGATGTAGCTATCGAATGTCTTGCTACAGAGTTCAATCGAGAGATATATGTGGTGAGGAATATGTTGCTAACACTGAAACTGTCTTCTCCAAATCTTTTGATTTTTGGAAGTTCGTGCTTTTTAAATCAATTACAAGCTGCTCTCTCGAATTTGGTTTCACTTTGTTTGTTAACTCAAGTTTGACTCTGGGGCTACTGAACGTTTGTTGTATGCATACTGTATCAGTATGTGTTTCATTAATGTACATGCTAGTAGATTTAGATGTGATATTAATTTGAAGGAATAGATTCAAACTATATGCACAAGTCATGTTAACACAAATGAAATTTTGCTGCTGGGATTCAGTATCTATGAGTACAGTCACTTTGTAATCGATTGTTGCTTTGACATTTGGGCCATATCTTGTTTGTGTTTTTATGAAACCTGTTCTGGGGTTCTTACCGAAAAAGAAATGCTTTTCAGTGTTCTTTCCTCACACTGCATTGTTTGTTGCAACGTCCACCTTTCTTGTTATTGGGCCTCGTTTATGAAGTTCATGGCATTGCATCTTTTCTTATCCCACAAGAACCTCTTTACTCTCTCAATTATGTAGCAGTTCCTTCCTTTTTAGTTTGGATTTCTTTGGCATGTTTCTGTTACCAGCATCAACTGTAATGATTGATAGCTTGTTTCAGACTCAAACCTGTTTTCTCTTGGTGTCAACTTAAAGACTGCCTCCCCATTCCTTTTTGAGTACTTCCCATTTTTCTATGTTCTAATATTCAGTAAAGCACGCACTCACAGCTTATGTGAATCAAGTTTTCTTGTCTTACTTGTGTGATTGCAGGTGCAAGCACATGGATCTGATGCGATGGTTGATGAAGAAAATTGTGTCTTTTTCCTCCCACATCGTCCAAGGAGCGACATTTGTGAACCTCCAATTTTCCTATTCATGAAAGGAACAGGTAATTTAAGTTTTTTGGTCTTTAACATCTCCACTCTGTTGATTCTTGAATATCTCCATTCACAACTAAAGTATTTCCTCACATACAGGTTGGTGTGGTGCCGGAGCTGATCACTACGAACCATTGATAGCCAATGCTTGTTCAGTTGTCTCCCATGAGAAGGTTGCTATGGTACTTTAGGGAGAATAATCATACATTTTTGTGGCTTAGATTAGAAGTAGAGCTATTCTTTTTCTCCCCCATCCATGGCTTGCGGTCTAGTTCTCCTGATTCTTTATGGAGTCACAATGAGAGCTTCCTTGCGTAGAGTTAAATTTTTGTGTCAACATTTTTTAGAGTTGGTCATCAATGACTCTGACTTGCAGGTTCCGTGCCTGCTCTTAAGCAACCCCGTAGTGTTTCTGTAGTTATTTTTTTCCCCTTTTTTGTGCCGGCTTCTTTTATTCTTTTTGAGTAATTTTCTCTTGGTGTGGGTGCTTGTACTGTCTTGGTGCTATTTTGTGGAAGCTAAGAATAGTACCGTTTCTGTTGTATTCTATGCTGCACTTCGATTAAGTCTATGAGAGAAATGTCTATTTTAGTTAGCCTAGTTTTTATATCTATCCTATTGTTGTTTTGTTTTTGAACAAGAAACTTGTATATTTGCTGTGCCGATCAGACCGATCCCCTATTTTCAAGCATATTCCCAAATGCCAGTCCCATCTTGTCTTGTGTCACAAAAATCGGCCAAGACCCCAGAGATAAGAGTATTCAAAACTCACTGAAAAATCACTCATCAAACGTACTCTACATGTATTATATGGCAACCTTCTGAAAACACATGCAAAAAAGTAGTAACATATCAAAAATTGGAAAACTAAATTCCCCTCTTTTCAACTCCCTCTGCTCGCCGCCTGTTCTACGTTTGACTGCCGCTTCACTCTTCCTGGCAAAAGGTTTGAGCTGCTTCTGCTTCTTTCACTGTTGATTTATGCGCTGACTCGGAAATTTGGAGATCAGGGGCTGTTCGGTATTATTTCTGAATTTATATTTTCTAGGAACAAAAATATAAATAAAAATGGTGTTTTTCAACTGCTGTATTTCGAATTTAAGTATGCGTCTAGTATCATTTTCGATATCCTGTATTTTAAAATTAAAAACAGTAATATACGTTCGGTAGACACAGTTGAAAATGATAAAAACAAAAAATATGTATTCAGTAGTATCATTTTTAAAAATAATTTTTACTAAGCATTTAAGTCATACTTACAGTTTAAAAATAATTATTCAGCTAATACAAACACAAATATACCATAATAATTTAAACAAAATAATTATAAAAAATTACATGATAAAATTTTAGTATTAGCATTAATAAAAAAAATTTTACATTGCCATTTGAAAATCGCGCTTTTAAAACACCAAAGCATCGCTCAATTACATTACACAATGTTAAATGTCTATAATTAAAAGCAGCTTCTATTGATTCTTCACTTCTCTCATGTCCAGCATATTGTTCCAAGAGAAAATTGCGTTTATAAGAGTCCCAAACCTTTATTCAAGGGAATGTTGGCATATTACCTGAAGAAAAAGGCCAACATATAATACACAACCTGCAGTGAAGTAAAATAACATATAGATTTGCATGGAATTAAAAGATTGTATGCATCAACCAGTTATACATTTTTTTTTCACATTTGATACAACCCACCCTTACACCTACCCATTGCACCAACACAAATTAAAGAAAATTTCCATTCCAAGAATAGTGTGAGGGAAAATCAATCAATTGAACTCTTGCTCAGCAGGCTCTTTACTCATCGGAAAGAGTCATAAACCGTCGATGATAGAGTGGCATATTGAAATTATCCTATTTCTACACATATTTTATATACTTTTGGTAGGAAATTCAACAAGCTAACCAACAAATACACCAAAATTCTATTCATATATCAGAGAAACAATACCTTCAGATGGTGTGTCCACGGCACATCTTGTCACTTTAGAGCTTATAGAAAGGGGACAAAACACTACCTTTCTTGTGTTCTCATAACCAGAGCTGCACAAAGACCAAATACCCAAGTCCTTAAATCAATTAAATTCAACAATTAAAGCCCAAAATACTTCCAAGCTGTGTAAATACTTCACTCCTCGAGCAACATCTAGTGCAATCGTAACCCGCTGCTTCCATGTAAGAGGAGTGTATCCATGCTTGCGCCATTCAAATAAATGTTGTGCCAAAGTTCCCCAAGGCATATACTCATACACCAATAGCCTCTCACTGCCATTTATACAATAACCTAAGAGAGCAACCAAATGCCTAACCTTGGTAAGCACTGCAATTTCAGCCTGAAACTCACTCAATCCTTTTATGCCCATTATATTAGACTCCATCCTCTTCATGGCAATTTTAGTCCTATTAGGCAATTTCCATCTATATACAACACCAAATCCACCCCTACCCAAAATGTTAGCTTTGCTAAAATTATCTGTCACTTGACGAAGTACCTCTATCGAAATCACCACATTTCCACGCTCGAAAAGACGACGATCGCTAACATCTCCATTGCTTTGGCTATGCAACTCACTAGGAACCCCATTATACCCATTCGTACCATTACCACTAGTTACCCCGTTTTTATTCATTTTATTCCCAACTTCTGGATTCTGTACCTTACCAAACTTCCTATGCTTTCTCCTAGCAATAAACTTATACACAACAAAGAACACAACCGCAATGAAAATCACAACAAAGCAGGAAGCCAAATAACAGAAGCAAGAATCACACCGGTCAATTAGTTGTCACAGAAAGATAAATCAAACAAGCTCTCACACATAGACAAATTGGGCATGGGACATGTGAACTGATTCTTGTGAAGCCAAACTTTACTCAATTGAGTCATCCCAGAAAACATCCGATAAACCCAGTTGCTGACCATTCATCCAAAGGTTTCGTATATCAGATTTTGCAAAAGAAGTAGGTAAAGACCCATTAAAATTGTTGTAAGAATAATATGAACCCAAACATAATATGAAAAACACAATAAATAAATTGAACCTAAATATAATATGAAAAATAGAATTAAAAAAATTAACCCAAGCAAAGAATAAATATTAGCGAGTCAATCCTCAAAATTTACCCAAATAGGCGCAGCACCACCACCAGCCGTCAATCATCAACGCAGCAGCAGCAACAGCAGTCGATCCTCAATGCAGTAGTAGCTGTCAATTCTCCACCAGCAGAAGCAGAGCAGAGACGCAGCAAACCGCCACCATCAGTCTAGACAGAGCCGAGACGCAACGGCAGCAACAATTGATCCTCAACGCAGCAACAGCAGTTGATCCACCACCAGCTGAAGCAAAGCAGAGACAGCACCACCACCACCATCACCAATCGAGACGAAGCCGAGATCCAGCAGCAGCAGCAGCCGATTTTGCTTAGAGAACTATGACGAGAGAGAGTTATGAATTTAGAGAGGGCTGGTTAAAGAAGACGAGTATCAGAGGTTTTGTGTTTCTTAATTTATTTTGGAGTTTGGATTGCGATTTATTGAAAACATGTTCTCAGTTTTTTAACTATAAAGTGAAATCTGAATTGTTTGTTTTATTATTTGATTTTTAAATTCAGTGTACCGAACATGAATTATATGCGTGCTGTCAAAACGAAAATGAAAACACCATTCTAAAAATGGTACCGAACGGGCCTTAATATAATAAGATTTAACATTTGAAATTTCTCTCTTAGATTTGTGTAGAGCGAAATACTTACATTGATTAATTGATGGCCAACCATCTTATGTCAAATGTAAAAGGATCAGGGTCATGATTAATTTGGTCTGATAGCATATGTTTCTTTATTTTACTTAGGTGAACTACAATTTACCCTGCACTTAGAATGATAATTTTTAATTTATTCACTAAAAGTTTGAAAACATTAATTTACCTTTGTTTACTGTTAAGAATTCATCGATGCGCCTCCCATTTGCCTTATTCTTTTTTTTAAAAGAGAGGGATAAGTTGAAGTTTTCACACATAAGGGAGATAGAATAAAAATTGATGTTCTATCGAGTCAATTAAAATTTACCCTTTTACTTAAACTCTAATAGGATTCAGGTTCGGTAAAGATACAGCACTAAAGTGTTTAATAAATATTAACTGTTATATCTTAAAAGCTAAGTTGATATAATTTTATATTTGTATGATAAAAAATTTATAATGTCTTTATTAATTTTATTAAAATTATTATTTAAAAATTATGTTTACTACATACTATTAATTTTTATTTTAAAATTATATAAACAGGATTTTAATTTTGAAAGTCAGAATATATAGACGTATCTTATCTTGGCAGACACGTAAAAAGACAGAGTTAAGCCAAGTTGCATATGAAGAACTGCTTTTCTTACAATTTTGTCGTGATTTGAATAATAATCACGAAACGTGATTCTTCTTTACTAATTCAAGCCATTAGATGCTAAAACTATATTTGTACTGAATATTCTTCATTCAATGTGTAATAATAAATTATATTGGAGAAACAGAGATATGGTAAAGTGAAAGCCGTTGCCGGTGTCAAATTGCTTTAGATTCACCTTGCCTAAAGATATTGTGGGAGTTCCTGCCAATCATTTCCATGAATAGTTCCTTGTGGTGACGATCTGCGGGATGATTTATCTGGTCTGGTGGGATATAATATGCATTTTCAGACCCATTAAGTATTTTCTAGGAACTTGTATACTTGGTTGTTTTCATTTGAAATAATTGTTGTCCTTTCAAGATTAGAAATAATTGTAATTCGTTATTTTCTCTTCCCATTCCTACCTTCTTTGTACCCTTTGATGCGTGCAAGTTAAGTTATATATGTGCTGCTTTTTGTTTCCTTGTGTTAAATTATTATAACTTGATATGGTGACTTAAATTTTCATCATTCAATTCACTAGTGGAAATCATAAGAACTTAAAATAGTAATTTTAAAAAAAACTTTAAATCAATATCATTAGATTGAATAAATTCCATGGATGAAATTTTAATTGGAAAATGAAAGGGAACCCCACCCATATTTAGCTTGATATTGCCCACTATTTGCGTGTAATGGTGATTGTATTGGGACTTGGGGGGTTTTGAAGACAGCCTAACCTTGCCATATTTACTAACCTACCTTTTAGAGAGTATTATTTTATTAAATTGAGTGGCTAGAGCCATTCTCTTATAATTGTGAGGGTAGTGATTTGAATCTCCACAAAAATATTGTGGGGATTTAAAGTGAAAGTCTAAGTGAAAGCATTAAAGTAAATATTTCTCGAATATTAGAGAGGATAAAATTTGAACTTATATGATTGTAAATATAAGGTAATATAAGTTGTGATTTGAGCAATAGTTTCATGTAAGGATCGGGATTCGGTGCTGAGCTTTGCGTGCTAAGCACCGAATCCAAAGGTCAGCAATTACTTGGGCCCATATGGAAGCAATTGCTGACCGTTGAACACCGGATCCGCTTCCTTCGTGTAATTAAAAAAATTAGCACTTATGATAATATTACTTAAAATAAAACGGCCTCCTATTAAAATTTCTAATAAGGCCATTGTGGATCTGGGTGGAAAAAATACGTTGTGCGGCTTGTGCCCTCAAATGAAAAAAGAGGGACAAAATAAAAAAGCAAAGCTCGTAAGTCAATCTCCAGCGGTCCCATATAAATAATAATATTGGATAATTGAATTTGATTTTTACATGCCATAACAAAGAAAGATAATAAATATCAAGATGTTTTTATCGTATCCTGTTATTAGAAATGCCTTTTTACCTAAATATATGGCAGAAATGTAGTGCTTAGTTGACGAAAACATAACTTTTTTTAATGTTTAAAAATTTTTCCCTTCCTTTTTAAGGGCATTCTTTTCTACGTAGCATCCCTTTCTCTCTTACATTAAGTAAAGGATCTTTTCAATTTTCATAAAGGGGAATAAAAAAGATTCCTCCATTTTACAAAAGCAATACACCCATTCACTGAACCTTCATTTTCAATATGGTATTTCTTCATTACGACCTGTAAATTGTATACACAGATGACAGAACTTTGCCTCTCACCAACTTTTTTTAATTTGGGTTTACTTTGTTTTTGATGAATTAGGTGTCATGTTTATGTGGGGGTTTAACAAAGCGACCAAATCGTTTTACAATGACTTAATAAAAGTAAATGTAATGATTCATGGAGTTGTGCATTTCCTTTTCAGTTTTCAGTCACCTTTTTCTCCATTCAACAAACGTGCTGTATCTAATGCTTCAATAATGGAAGAAAAAAGCAAAGCAAGTTAATAGAAAAGAACGGCTTGCCAATTGCCATTTTTTCACCAAAACTACTGGCCTCTTCCAATGTGCACCCATTGAAGGCAAGATAATTTATGGCAATTTATAGTATCACTACATTTCTTTTAATTATAAAAATCATATTTTAACGGCCAAGTTGTCACAAATAAATTGTATTTTACACTAATTTGAGAATTAGTTTCTCCCATAAGTATTACAAACAAAATTCAAAATAGAGAACCATCAACAACAACTTTAACGACAACTTTAGAAACCAGATGGAGGCTAGTTAGAGAATGATTACACTACAACATTAGTTATTTGGTAAATTGCTTCCACCACTACTCTTTATTTTTAATTATTAAACTTATAAGTTTTCGCTTTTATTCCTCAACTTATGGTATATTATGTGCACTATTGTAAAAATTAAAATGTTCAAAAATAAAAATAAAATAAAATTTTTTAACGAAAAGTGGGAGGGTTTTGTACAAAATAGTGTTGCATTGTAAAATTTAATTTAAAAAAAAAAAACCCAAACATACACATGTTCTCAGCCAACCATGACTTTTCATAAAGTAATTAGCAAAAGCAGCAAGCATAGGCCAATAAAAATCTCACAAAAATATCCCACAAACTTTTTCGCCCCTATATAAGTCACATTTACCTTCCACTTCTATGTTCAGTCAGCAGATGTGTGAATCCTCAGCTGTAACTATAAGCTGCATATTTAGCCAAGTACCTCTTTCAAAGTTCCCAAAAATCCCCTGTGAAGCAAATATTAGTTACGTACAATGGATCCAATGAAGAAGATTCAGAAAAAGGGTTGCTATCTTTACAATCTGATGCTTTATTCTCTGGCAGGATTGGCATGCAGTGTATTTTGCTGCCATGCTTACAGGTTTTGTTCTTTGAGTAGTGGTTCTTATTGTTCCATGAAGCAGTTTTTGTTTATATATGTTCCTCATATCTGGTCTTCATTTTCTAGCCCCAAGTGCTTATTCATAATAGCCAATGTCATCATTGCCTTTCTTGTTGGGGAATCAAATTTTATGGGCTCCTCTGGAAATTCATCATCTCCAGCTACTGACCTTTATGATGAGTATGTTCAAAGAAGCAGAACAAGGCTCCGAGCCAGAGTAGCTGCCGAGAAAATAGACGGGGAAAAACCTCATGAGCAGATTGTTGAGCAGAGAGTGAAACGGGTTCATCAAGTTGAAGATGTGAACAAAGCAAAACAGATAAGAATTGAACAAGAGAAAGAAAAAGATGATGAAGATCAAGAAGAGGCTGGATTGCCGGCTGAGGAACTCAACAAGAGAGTTGAAGAGTTCATAGCAAGGGTTAACAAGCAAAGGTGGCTTGAAGAAAGATCGTTAATTTGCTGTGAGGCATGAACAAAATATCGATAATGAGTAAATTAATTAATCAATTTACTGTAGAAATCTCTATATATATATGAATTTTCAGTTGTAGAAATTATTTGTAGGTTGGTTTTGTATAATCATGCAGTGGACTATATTTCTTTTTGTTGTTTTTGTAAGACTAAGAAATTTTAAGATCTTACTCTAAGTACGGATCGTAATTATCTATTTGAAACCGTTAATTAATACTCTAATAAAAATATTTAAATTCAATTGACTTCAATTTTCTCTTACTAAATTGTTTTATTTCAAGCAAGGGTCCAGCTGCTTTGCAATTAGTATTTGGTACCCCTATTTTGTCATTTAGTGTTCTAACCATTAAATCTAACTAAAAAATTACATAACGGCTCGGATGTGTTTGCATAGTTATTATCATTGCCATCCCTAATATTTACTAAAAAATTAGAAAAGGCAGAAGTTTTTAAATGTTGACATATATGTCCCGTTTGTTTGTTTCAAATTTTTTTTATACTTAAATCGATTGACCTAGTTTGATTATTAAAATTAGTATCAATATATGGATAATAATGTAATCCCAATAAAAATCTAAAAATGCATGAAAAATTAATGTGTTAATAAATATTTTTATAACATAATATCTATTTATTATACAATAAATTATTTGAATATGTCAATTAAAAAGAATACATAATAAAAATATATTAATTTGTTAATAATAATGTATGATAAAAAAAGAACATGTATATGCCTAAATTAAATGTTTCCAATAATATTATTAATGAACATGTCTCATAGTACCTAAGTTGTATTTAATTAAATATTTCTATTTTAATATTAATATCTTCATTTGTACGGTAATCGAATTTCATTCCTAATTAGCAGTTTAGCACCCATGAACCTTATCCTCTATTTTTTTTCAATAAATTCAAACCTCACAAATAGTTTTAATTAAAACCATCATGTTTTAGAAATAGATTTTTTCATCGACAATAATTCTACTATTGATTCTTTAGTCTACAAAGTGGTTTGATTTAAAAGCATTATTATTTTTTAATAGATTCCATTGAATAAAAATATTTATGGCTCTTCAAATTTTATTATTTATCAACTTGCCATTCATGTTCTCTAAAATTATTGAACTAAACATATTTTTGGGAACCTTTTTTTTTTTAATTCATACAAATGTCTATTTTTTTGTTAAATAAAAGATAACATAGGCAGAGAATAAATGATTGTAAAGTATAGACGTTTATCCTTTATCCTTAATAGTAACTTAATGAATGATATTTTTGTAATATAAATAATTAAATTATAGGTGAGGTTATTTGAAACACATATCATAAATTTAAAAATTAAAAATTGACTATGTACATCTCATAATACTGAAAATAACGCCAATTTGACAGCAATAAATATTGATTTATCTCATTATTATTCTTTTTTACTTGTAATGGAAAAAGAATTGCTCTGCAATTTTGTTGTCTGTTGCAAACTTACAACAATTAAATTGGGGATTGGTGCTAACTATTAAGTGAGGATGGTTAGATCTTGTTTTCGTGTTTTTTTGCCTTTGGTTTTGCTATTAATTGATGATCATTGTGCAATTCTTCATATATATACACTTCTAGTGTTTATGCAATTTTTAAACATTCATCAATTGAAGGATTCCATAAAAGCCCAACTCATGCCTTGTGAAATTAACGCTAAAAGTTGCTTAAATTTAAGGCCTCCGAGCAACACAAATGCATTTGGTAATTCAATTTGATTCCTTTGTACCATCACATTTTTACACCAGTTTATTTTATTTTTGAATAATGAATATTATTTGTTTATGATGGAATTATGTTTAGCTTGAAATAAATTTTGAATTTGAATTAGGATAAGAATAAAAGAAAAATATAACTAATTAAGTGTATATTTTATCCTTAATAGTAAGTTATTTCATAGCATTTTAGTATTAATTTATTGTATATTAAATAGATATTATGTTATAAAAATATTTATTAACACGTTAATTTTTCATGCATTTTGAGATTTTTATTGAGATTACATTATTGTCCATATATTGATACTCATTTTAATAGTCAAACTAGGTCAATCGATTTAAGTATTAAAAAATTTGAAACAAACCGAACATAGATGTCAACATTTAAAAACTTCTGCCTTTTTTAATTTTTTAGTAAATATCAAGGATGGCAATGATAATAACCATGCAAACACATCCGGGCCGTTATGCAACTCTCTGGTTAAATTTAATGGTTAGATCATTAAATGACAAAATAGGGATACCAAACACCAATTGCAAAGCAGCTATACCCTTCAAGCAAAGAGAGAATTGATCTTTTGGTGAAATGAATTAAATTGAATAGTAATACTTGACCCCTCAATTTATTTCACTAATCATCCATGCATTTATAAAATTAAGAAATCAAATATCAATACTCTTACAAATTATATTCTGTCCATGTGTTTCTTGATGATGAAATGGTTGAAGGCCGACAAAGGTGAAATGAATTAAGTTGAAGGCCCGGAGCCAAAGCCCAGTTGGCCTAATTTTCCAGGCCTTTCAATTATATTGCCAGTTTAATATTTATTTATTTTATTTATGGGTCATATATATTATTACTTCTTAGTCTTGCTCGCCTATTCAACAAATATTAGTACTAAGGGCGAAGAGTAGCTTCACTATTAGTTTATTACTTTTAAGTACTATATATATTTACGATGTAATATATAATACAATTTTGATATTTACGAATAAACTCTTATATTTTCCCATTTATCCAGCTGAAAAAAAAAGTCATAGCTTGAGGAAAAGGGAAAATAAACTCTTTAATCAATTATGCAAATATTGTGTTTTGATTTATAATAGGCGGTTTAATATAATTTATTTGACATGAGTTGTAAAAATAATTAATCGATAATTGTATTAAGATATTTCAATAAGCTCTCATATCTAAATGTCGGTTTGGTACGACTTATTTAATGACAATAAGTGTTTATTTAATTCAATAATTTTTTTTTAAATTTTTTTTATTGTTTTTGGTTATTTTTTTTAGTAGAGATTTTAAAGACTAAATAAGTCATTTTATCTCTACTATTAAAAGTTCAAATTTTAAGCTTTTGGAAGTAGAGATTGAAATTTTTTTAAAAATGATAAAATATTATTTACTTATTTAATAATCTTATTTTATTTCTTTCATAACATAATTTTAAAAAACTTGCCTATTAAAATAATTTTATAATTTTTAATAAAAACTCTCATTAACAACCAAACAACAAACTTTTTTTTTTTGTGAAAACTCTATTTGTAAGAGTTATATTAACTAAAGCTCTACTTAAATAATATCTATTTGAAAAGTTTTACCAAACGGAACTTAACGCGCATCATCTTCAACGTACAACATATTAATTACGGTAAGCTAAAATATAGAATCAACCGTTAGAAGTGTAAAAAATTAACGACGGCATTAATCATAAAGAAAAATAAAAAGCAACAGCTAATCATAATTCTCGTGACATTGTAAATTCTGTTTTTAATAAGAAGTTGGTTTTTTACAAGTGGCATTGATGGCATGAGGATCTAAGGGAGGTGACATCGGGTATAATATGATAAAAATAAACAATATAATTATTTATATATAAAATAAAAGGCCATTCGAACAAAAAATTCATGAAGGCCCAATATTGCGTTGAATGGGCAAAAGTGGACTAAAAAGCGTCCAATTCAATTTACTTTAGCCAAACACTTCCTAATATTTACACGCATGAATCATTAATACAAAAAATGGTATATGTTATTAGGTATAGTACAAATAGGTGAGGGGCAGTACGAACATATATATATATAATTTTAAAAGCTTAATAGAAATTCGTAATTTAGAAATTTAAAATAAAAATCACATGAAAATTAACTCTCACAATCACATGTGAAGACTCAATTCTTCGATCGACTCAATCGAGAAATTGTGAGTAATAGATAGTATTATTTAATTAGTAAAATTTATGCTCGGGTTGATTCTCTATTGTAGTTCTATAGATTTTGGGATTTAGCAAAAACTGCTTTGAAATAGAAATTTTATTGTAAAAAGATTTGAATTTAGCGTTAATATGATTTTTGTATTGACTTTTTAGATAATTGTGTTGTCATTTGTTGTTATTGAATAAAAATATATAAGTAATTAAATTTTTAATTGTTCATACATTAATATAAATGCATGTGTGATTGAAGATTAAAAGTAAATATTTGATACATATTAGCTGCCAAAAAAAAAAAAAAAAAAGAAACGAACAAACTAAGCGCCAGTTATAGCATACCATACATATTCAACTCGTGTATTATAAGCTCTTTTTCAAAAGTCAGCAATAGCGTTCGGCATTCAAAACAATTAACTAAAAGCTTCAACAATAGACAAATTGCTATATTTGGCATGTATTAGTAAGTATTTGATTGAACTTAATTTATAATTTATAAGATACATATTATTGACACAAAAAAGTAATTAGAAATCCATCCGTTAATTTGTTTGTTTGTTTTTTTTTAAATTTTAACATATTTATGTCATATATATATATATATATATATATAAATACGAACGATTAATCAAATAATCATTAATTTAAAAAGCCCTTTGAGTTTGAGGTTTGGGTTAAGAGGCCCATTCTTTCTTATAATTCTAATGAACCTAATTAACATCTAATTAATCAATTAAAAATTAAAAAAAGGAAGGGAGAAAAAGGGGAGAAGAATCCATCGGCCAACGCCATTTCTGATTTGTCTTTCTCTGCTGAGTGCTGACTCGTCCCGAGTCTGAACGTGGTTTGGTGGCAGCCTTTCGGATATCTCAAGGGCCTACCCCTCGGTGTCTCCGAAGAAGCCTATTTGTGTCTTCAAAAACCCAATTGAGGTTTTCAGCTTTCGTAGCTTTACTCACATCACATATTATAACCAAATTCAGATTACATAATAAGAGTATAAGGAGATGGCAACTCTGTCTTCTTCGACTCACTGTCGTTCCTCCGCTCACTCTCTTTCCGCTTTGTCGTCTTCACCTGTAAACGGGCTCCATCAACGCATTGCATTCTCTTCTTCTCCTTCTTTTGTATTGCCGCAACGGTTTCCCTCTGCTAAGCTCTCTCTTCAATGCCGCGGAAATTCTGTTCTTATGCAAGATGGTAGTTTTATTTTATTTTAATTTTTTTTGTTAGCTGGTTGTCTTGTATTACTTTAGTTCACATAATGGATGCAATGGACAAATTAGTAGGATGGCTTGCATTTGAATGTTACTAGTAACACTTTTATAATTTTGTAAAGAGATTTAATGTTTCGCTATTTTGGTCAACGTATTGAAAGCTAATGCAATATGGAACATTAGAGTTGCAAATTTCAATTTCTTTTTTTTTTTTAAGATGCTCATGCTCATCTACATATTGAGATGTGGCTTTGATTCTACATTCTCCCTTTTGTGGTTTGTATTGTTTAATATATATATATATATATAAACTGGTTACTGTTGTATAGGTGCTGTGGTCACAACACCCACCCATGTCGAAAATGAAACCCCTCCGAAGGAATCGAATCGAGGGTTGGTGTTGGGTACATCTTTGGAGGAATCTAATGATGCAGCTGGTTTTGATATGAATGGAGATGAGTCCACTGTCAGTATCACCGTAGTTGGAGCTTCTGGGGACCTTGCCAAGAAGAAGATATTTCCTGCTCTTTTTGCTCTTTATTATGAGGGTTATCTCCCTAAGGTTTCATATCAGTTTCCTTTTTGTTTTAATCCAAGAAAGTGTAATTCGTTTATTATGACTAGCTCAAAAGTGGTGTAACTTTTATAATGCAGCACTTCACTATTTTTGGTTATGCTCGGAGTAAAATGACTGATGCAGAACTTAGAAACATGGTTAGCAGGACTCTTACTTGCAGAATTGATAAGAGGTCAGTCTGGCTTTATCCTTTTCTGTGATTTCAGTGTTTCATTTTTCTTTGTAGGAAGTAGAAATATCAATAGTCTGATATATTGTGTAGCACAAGTTCTCAAAATATTTTGTTTTTGTGGTGCAAGTTCATTTAGATGTGATATAAGTTCTTTTCTTTGGGTTTTAGGGAGAACTGTGATGAAAAGATGGACGAATTTCTTAAAAGGTGTTTCTATCATTCTGGTCAGTATGATTCTCAGGAAAATTTTGCTGCTCTTGACAAGAAGCTGATGGAACATGAGGTGATAAGAACTTTGCCCGAAAATATTTACCGCATTAGAAAAGTCACTTGACAAAATAATTCATTAGTTGGGGATTCTTACAATGGTGGTCTAGAGTTGAATCAAAATGCTTGCTTCCTATTTGTTGACTGAATATGCAATATATAGTCCTGATATATTAGTCTTAGAAGGTCTTGTAAATTTGTAGATCAGCTGGTCGAATCTCTAGGATGGTCTTACCATTTTTGGAGGATTGGTTGAGGATCTAATGCAATTATCAGTACAGGGCCTGATAGTAGGTTGCTTGTTGGAATCTGATGCAATATAATTTTGAGGCATCTGGTGGTAACCTCATAGTGTATATTATTTCACTCTCACATTATCCTCAAATGCAATCATATAGACATTCACTGTTTTATGCTTTCTTAGGTAGCAATTCTTCTATCAGCGGGTTTTCTTCTTCTTTAACATTGAGATAGCCTTAAAAGAAAATGTCTATTCCCAGTTTCATCTGATATATATAAACTCTTCTTAGCACAACTTGAGGTTCTATTATGCTTGACATTGTTCACTTATGCAGGGTGGGAGGGTTTCTAATCGCCTCTTTTATCTGTCCATCCCTCCAAATATATTCATAGATGCAGTAAGATGTGCAAGCTCTTCTGCGTCATCTGGTAATGGCTGGACAAGGGTCATTGTTGAGAAGCCCTTTGGTCGAGATTCAGAATCCTCAGCTGCCATGACAAAATCCCTGAAGCAGTACCTAAAAGAAGATCAAATATTTAGGTGAAGTTTTTCTACCATTGTTGGTTCTTATGATGGAAAATAATATGGACCATAATCTGATTGGACGGGTTATTACTTCTACAGGATCGATCACTACCTGGGAAAGGAGCTTGTGGAAAACCTATCTGTTCTTCGGTTCTCCAATCTCATTTTTGAGCCATTGTGGTCAAGGCAGTATATCAGAAATGTACAGTTGATATTCTCCGAAGATTTTGGCACTGAAGGACGTGGAGGGTATTTTTCTTTCTTATATAGACATCTCAGTTTCCAATACACATTACAAGCGTGTGATTGATTGTTTTCCTGCTGGCCTATAGGTATTTTGACCATTATGGGATAATAAGAGATATAATGCAGAACCACCTGCTTCAAATTCTTGCCCTATTTGCCATGGAAACGCCTGTCAGTTTGGATGCTGAAGATATCAGAAACGAAAAGGTTTTACTGAAATAATGAAGTGGGCTACATTAAGATTTTTCTGTTGGATTGACAAATAAATTTATGATTGTCTTCTGGGTGCCAGGTCAAAGTTTTGCGTTCCATGAGGCCTTTACGACTTGGAGATGTGGTTACAGGGCAGTACAAGAGCCACACAAAAGGAGGCGTTAGTTATCCAGCCTATACTGATGATAAGACTGTGCCAAAAGACAGCTTGACTCCAACTTTTGCGGCAGCTGCCCTCTTCATAGACAATGCGAGATGGGATGGAGTGCCTTTTCTAATGAAAGCTGGCAAAGCATTGCATACTAGGAGGTACGTGGAATTAAGATATCTTAATTCACCTATTTACTGTCTTAACTATATTAACTAATATCTGCTTGTCCCTAACTTTATTCTTTTTTTCTTCCTTTTCCAGGACTGAGATAAGAGTTCAGTTCAGGCATGTGCCTGGCAATTTGTATAACCGAAATTTTGGAACAGATCTTGATCAAGCAACAAATGAGCTTGTTATCAGAGTTCAGCCTGATGAAGCTATTTATTTGAAGATCAATAACAAGGTGCCTGGGTTGGGAATGAGATTAGACCGTAGCCACCTAAACCTTCACTATGCAGCAAGGTAAATTTTTAAAAATTCCTTGTAAAATGATGCATTCTGCCTGCAGAACATCTTCATAGATTTTTCCAGGATCCATGTTATGGTTAGCATTGTGGACAGTTTTCCTTGGCTGTTTAAGCATGTTGACAAATGATCAAACTGTTAGTTTAATAGAAGTGGTTAGGGAAGTAAAAATCTTTTTTGCCTTCTTGGCAGCAGTGACAATAGTCAATATTTGCCTTTGATTTATATACAGGTTTCCATTATTGGTACTGAATCCGAATTGGTTGTCATGTGCTTTGTAGATACTCAAAGGAGATTCCAGATGCGTATGAGAGGCTTCTGCTGGATGCTATAGAAGGGGAAAGAAGACTATTTATCCGAAGTGATGAACTAGATGCTGCATGGGCGCTTTTCACTCCTCTTTTGAAGGAGCTAGAAGAGAAAAAGATTATCCCTGAGTACTATCCTCACGGAAGTCGTGGCCCTGTTGGGGCTCACTACCTTGCCGCCAGATACAATGTCCGGTGGGGTGACCTCAGTCTAGAGCAATAACTGCTATCAGTGATATTAGGAGAGCTAAAAGCTTATATTTATCATCCTTATTATCAGGCTGCATTAAGTTTGTATTTTTCCATATCGTTGGATGAAGATAGCACATTGATAAATTTAACTCCTTGGTTTGAATAGGAGCAGGCACTGGAAGGTGTGTAAAGCAAATAGAGGGCATTAAGAAAGAGCAGGATCTTTCCCTATGTGAGATTTATTCTTTCCACTAAAAATCTGTTTGTGTAATATTTTCGTCGTCCTACCATCTTTCTTATTCCTTTTCTTCTCTCTTTTTGGTTCCAAAGTTTTAAGAGTAAATAGATTTGAGTTTCTTATGTTCAGTAAAGTCCCGGGCTCACATCTTTTGTGCACTGCATTTACTTGTTATCTGTGAATTCATTCATAAAAAGCTTTCAAAATGTGGTTGTGCCACTGTTTCTAGATGTGCATTTGACTACAGTTAATCAAAAGGTTGTTTTAGATAATAGTAATTATTCCTAAATTTACTATTAAGGTTACCGCAAGATAAAAACTGTGTGCTCTGGTGATTGATTTTGATAGGTATTGCTCCCTAAAAATATTACACATTCACAAGAGCATAAACAACTTGTCTTGTAGAGATAACAAACTAACCGAATCAAGCGGATATGGTGCAAGTTGTAACAGATTGACTTCGTCTGCATGCATTAAAGTTTGCTGGTTCTACTAGATTTTCTTCTTAAGCTATGCATGTACAATTTCTCTCAAAGAACAAGGAAGAATAAGAAGCTCCTCATGGATTGTAGAGTGACTATGAATTGGGTCATGCTCTTATTTTTTGTTGGCTTAATCGTCATGACGACTTGCCCTAACACAGCTGAGGCAGTATTCGGCATTGTAATGGATCCATGCACTGTAAATAAATGCACAGCTGCCTGCAAGGGAATCTTGAAAGACAAGTTCACGAGTGCTTCTTGCTACCATGGAACTGCTTGTTTGTGCTTTGGGTGAATTTCATCAAAGTATCCAATTTGGCCATAAGATTAAAGTGCTTCTGTACATCTAGATAGAACTATTTCTACATTTTGCAACTCCTTTTTCACGTTGTGTCCATCTATTAATAATATATATCTAAATAAATTTGATTGGGTAGCAGCTATCAAATGATGGACGAAGTGGTTTCATTTGCAAATTTGATGTATGAGTGTTTTGTTATTATTCTCTGATCCAGTATCAGCATTTTGTCCAATTTCATAACCGTAGAAAAGATCAAAGCAGTTACAATCAATAATTGGCCACTTGCCATCAAGCTGAGACAATCTTTATGTGCTGTGCGTGCGATCAATGTTGTATTTTTGTGACGCAGAAACAAATCATTTTCTTGCTCCGGGTATTTTTCGCCAATGAAAAGGATGAAGATTTTTTTTTTCTAATTCTGAAAAGAAAAGCAGTGTTGGCAATTAATTACACAGCAAACAAATATTGACTGGAGAAACCATAAAACTGTTTTAAGTACAGGTTCTGATCACAAACACATCGGCAAAGGTTGAAACTTTTGCCATCATGATTCATGATTCACGAAAGCGTGTGAAGAAATAGAGGCGGTGGAGTTATTTGATTAGCATCACACTAACTAATTAAAGAATTTAAAGGACTTGGGTTGTGTAAAAGCAAGAACTTTTTGGGTGAAAGCTTCAAATGCAAGTGATAGAGGGTGGTGATATGTCAATGGCAAACTTGTCAAGGGACCCAATAATGTCTCCAAGAATGCGAACAAATTTGAAAACTAAAGAAATGCAATGACTAAACACATAGCTCTCACCAACCCATTATGACAAGTCATTCTAACAAGTGCTATGCAGCTCACATGCACATCCCCAAAAGCTGTTTTGGCAGGCAAAATTAGAGAAATTTTACTGTAGCTGGACATAAAATTAGCATCAAGTAAACTTCCCACAGACTTTAGGTGATGGCAGAAGAAAAAAACTAGTGTTTTGTTTTTGTTTTTCTCACTCTGCCTTACTTTACAAGATTTCCAATCTTTACTTTCGCTTATCAAGAAGATGGGACTGTCTGAGTGACCCATGTTTTATGATTGGCTGCAAAAAAAATAAAGAAAAGAAAGAAGTGTATGTAATGTGATGTAATCCCTCCATTTAAGGACCCACTTGCTCTCCCAAACAGTCCCATGGCCATGACTTTCATATGTCATGGTCACTATACCCATTATCTTTAGCATGATATAAAATAGTGAACGCAAATGCCTCGTTCATGGAGACAAGCATGAATATCCCGAAGGAAAAACTAATTTCAGGCACAATAGACGCCTGATTGGAATAAGTTAACTTTTGAGAGAACATCGCTGAGGATTATTTGAGACTGTAGGGTATGACATTTATTAATGGATAAGTTACCAATTAACAATATATATATATATATATATATATATATATATAGAGTATTTGACATTGCACCATGAGAAAAATAAAAAATTTTAGATTTGGATTGAATGATAAGATACATCACATTTTTTTTTGTGGTGTGTGTGTGTGTGTGTGTATTTTTTCTCTTACTGAACAATAGCAACATGTTAGCACTTATAAACCCATATTTTAAATTAAATCATTTAGTAATAACTTTAAATTGAAACTTTGTGGTTCAAACTTTGAAATGTTGACGCTATATTGAAAGGTCAAGAAAGCATGTCTTTTTGAGGTGGCCTCTACCAATCAAAAGCAGGCCACTATTTTCCTCTGTTCCCATGGAATCCAAGGCTTAAATCACCATCAAAGAAGAAGTAAACCCACCTTCTTCAATCTTCCCTTGAAAGAAATCATGGCAGAGAATAACAAGCCTGGTGAGATCAAAGATTTCCAAATCATGATTGCAAACAAAGATGATAGTACCAAGAAGTTGGCACCAAAAAGAAGCTCTAACAAAGATAGACACAAAAAAGTAGATGGCAGAGGAAGAAGAATCAGGATGCCAGCTTTATGTGCTGCCAGGATTTTTCAATTGACCAGGGAATTGGGTCATAAATCTGATGGAGAGACTATTCAATGGCTGTTACAGCAAGCTGAACCATCTATCATAGCTGCTACAGGAACTGGGACTATTCCAGCCTCTATGCTTGCAGCTGTAGGGGCCTCTGTTTCTGAACAGGGGAACTCTGTTTCAGCAGGTTTGCATACAAAAATAGAAGGGTTGGGACCAGGTGTTGGGTCCATTAATAGGGCCAACTGGACAATGATGAGTGCAAATTTTGGAAGGTCTCAAATTCCAAGTGGGGTTTGGCCAACTATAAATGGAACTGGGTCAGGGTTTATTCAAAATTCTGGCCAGCTGACTTCAAATTTTGGAAGTGAAAATTTGAGTGCAAAATTTGGGTTCCACGGGATTGAATTTCCAAATATGAATATGGGTTTGATGAGTTTCTCCTCGATGTTGAGTGGTGCTAGCCATCAAATTCCTGGCTTGGAGCTTGGTCTCTCACAGGATGCGCATGTGGGGGTGATGAATTCTCAAGCTGTTAGCCAGTTTTATCAACAGATGGGGCATCACAGAAGCGCTTCAGGATCCTTGAATCAGCAGCATCAGCATCAGCAACAACTTTCTGATAAGGATGATTCTCAGGGATCAGGATCAAAGTAGTAGATGGAGTAAAACAGAAGAAACGGTAATGAAAATTTTGGTCAGAGATGCGTAGCATAGTTCAGAAGCTAATCAGCCTCTCATATTTCCTGGCTTTTGAAGTGAAATTGAAGTTAAAATACTTCAAAAGAAGTTGGAATTTTTTTACTTGAATTGAATTAGATTATTTGATAATGATTTGATCTTGTTCTTGTAAGAAAGTTTATCATATGCATATGCAGGATGATCTATTCATATCTCAAGAGAAGAGAGGCCCAGAGGCAGGGTTTGATTTTGGTTACTAGAATATTTCGAGGTGTGTTGTTATATTAAATACCCAGAGTGGCATAATTATGCATATTTGAATAGAGTGGTGATTTTGTTTCTCAAAGTGAACCTGGGAATTCTTCGTACATGTTTATTATTATATGTATATCAAGAGAAATAAGGCTAGTTTTCAACACAAAAAATTTTCCCATCAAAGAGATGCATACATATTTCATGTAGGTTTGCCAATTGCCATTCAATGTTAATCTGGTTTTTTGTCTTTCTTTTCTTTCTCAATTCTTTTTGAGTGAATGGCTTTTCTACCATCTTTGTGACTCTTTCTTTGCCCTAATGACATCCAGAGAGGAAAATCTCTAGATTCTCTGCACACCAACTGATATTGCTTTGTTATATGTAAAGCATGCTTGATTCTTTAGACTCTTCCAGACTATGTCGTTGCCTGTCGCGGTGAAAACTCTTAACAGTGTAGGGCACTAGTGAGTATCGTCACATAAAGACCCTAAAGAGATTAAAATATATAAACTCTTCTCACAGATTTGGGGAAATGGCCCTAAAACTTTACAAAGGATGGGTAGAGTTTGGTGAGTGAATATTGGTTCAGCAAATCCTTATCCCTTCAAGAGCAAGCATACTCAACAACAGGGTCCAAAACCAATAATAGCTTGGAATTTGATGACTTGACATCTTTTCATTCTAGTCCCATGTTTTCAGCCTTGATATATGCTCTATTCAAGGTCAAACATTCACATAGAAACGTTTCTACAATCTCAGAAAATTCTATGGCTACGCATTGCTTCCATCTAGCTCCCAACCAGCACTGTGAACTTAAAGCCATTGCCATTTCTGACAGGTTTCTTATTAGTCTTGAAGATTTTTTCACCATGTGAAATGATAGGTGAAATGAGACCTAGTCTCCAAAGATTTGTCCTCATGTACGTTTAAGGAATGAAGACACAGACCTTTTTCTGTTCTTATTTTTCATTTATTTGAGGACATTGGATATTATCGCTGGTCTCTATATTTCAAGATCTGTGTGATGGTGAGGTCAGTTTCGCATTATATATACGTGTGTGTGTGTGTTAACAGAGAAGCCGCACATGCAGTGTTGATGGATGGTGATGATACAAACTAGAAAGGGGTCTATTGTGAGTCTATTCCTTACAACGTTGATGAAGGTCTGCCTGCACCACTAAGGCAAACCTTCTATATTGCAGGTGTCATTTTTCCTGAAATACAACGCAGCGACCTGCAAATCTGTAAGAGCAATCATATTTGTCCCCCTCAATTTATCTCAATAACCCCCACTACTCAATTATCTTTAGTTATTTCCAAAAGTACCCTTAATCATCTATTTGGAAGAAGTGAAAAATATTAGACAGAATGCTCTGGTCAGCTACCTTATGCTTTAGTACTCTTTATTTCTGAAAGAGAGAGCATGCTTGGTCTCACTCTTGTATCCCAATACTGCTCTTGCTAAGCGAATCAAGTGCCATTGCATCGTCACATATGAGAATCTTTAACAACGTCTTCATCTACGAAATCTTGTTTCTGATTAATGATCTAATTTCTTCTTGAACTTTCTTCATTACTAGAGTTCTTCATACGGAACGTGATGTCCCAAACCATGGTTGCTGCACTTGTACCTATGCCAGCAATGAAAACATTCTACAATAAAAGAAGTGATATAAAAAACAATTTATTTACACTTCTTTATTTATGAAATGAAGCAGCTAAATATATATGGGTTTCGGAAATTTAACCATGAACAATGCTTTGATGTGAATATGTGATCCTAAGTGATTAAGCTCAACTTTAAATCCACGTTCCTTGTAAATTGAAGTAACACATCAACTATGTCCTCGTGCTTTGTTCTGATTATACTTGCAATTTCTTTGTAGAATGCATTAAGGTGGTGTTTGGTTGGGAGGAGAGGATGGAGGAGAGAAAAGTAATTTGAATTCCTTTTTAATTTCCGTCGTTTGGTTAGACAAAATATATAAGAATTTAATTTTTATTAGAATTATCATAATGTAGAATTTGAATTCCATACTTAAGAGTGAATAATTTAAATTTCTCTTCTATTGGAAATCAAAGATTCTAAAATTACCCATTCAACTTTTAACTTATTAAATGCTATCAAATAATCATTATTTATAATTTTATTTTATCAATTTAATATTATAAAGAAATTTATGTTAATTAAATTTAAGTAATGATTTAAAAAACTTAACAAAATAAATAATATGAAAATATAAAAATATAAAAAAATAAATTAACAATTGTCGGACCGCCACTGAACCTCGCCGGATCATCGCTGGACCTCGCCGGACCACTGTCGGACCATGCCGGAATTTGGTCGGACCGCCACGGGACATTGCCGGAGTTTGGCTGGACATTGCCGAACCGCCACCACATTATTTAAAAACAAATTATGTTAATTCTAATTACTTAACTTAATAATTAAATAAAATTAGACATGAAATGCTAGTTATTGGGATTATAAAATAATAATGAATTAATAAAAATATAATATACAATTAAATATTTTGTTATTAATTTATTTTCTATATTAAATTAATTCATATTTTAATTATTTTTTATATTTACTAATAATATTAACATTTTAACACTAAAGTCTAATAAGTATACTCGTCCAAATAAAAAATATGTAATTTCTTTTCCTTTTAAACTTAATGTAACACTAAACAATAAAAATTAATTTTCCCACTCTTCTCCACTCCTCTTCTTTCTTTTCCTCTCCTCCCCTTTCTCAAAACCAAACACCACTCAAGTTCTTTGAAGTTTCCTTCTAGGCGACGAATAGTTCTTGTAATTTTATCAACCTAACCCATGGAAGCAATGAAACTAGAGATGAAGGAAAGTTGGGGAGAATGATTGAGAGGAGAGAGAAAAGGAAAGGTAATATATGAAAGTTCAATTTATTTTGGTGGGTTGTTTAGACATTTCACTTTAAAATAAGAAAAGCAAGGGCTGTTGAGAAAAAATAAGGGAGTCAAATAATACTACTCAATCAGTAATTGCAAAGACTCCCCAGTGGTCAGTTGGGAACACAAAAAAAAATCATTCGTTCGAACTGGACTGGGCTTATCTTCTAAAACTTGCCAAACTGGCCCATAGCTTCAAATGAAAGTAGAGAAAGCTTTTTGACACCCTTTAAAATTCTTCCTAGTAAAATTCTTCTTAAATTCCATTTTTAACTCAAATTACTTACATAACCTAACACAAATTAATTAATTTCTTATTTTAAATGGAAATTCAATTAAACATTTAGATGAATTATTCTTTGAAAAAAAAAAGTTTTGCACCCACTCATTTCATAATTTATAATTTATATTTTAATTAAAAAATAATTGTTTTGGATAAGATTTGCATGCGCTTTAAAAAGAAATATTCTTTTAGGGTAAAGTTTTTTGGGAAGATGGTTAATTTTTAATATACGAACTTATATTTTATTATCTGAATTGAGGTTATTTTAGAAAATAAATTCAAAATGGATGTTTCAAGGATTTTAGTGGGGGGTGTTAAAAGCTCCAACCATGAAAATGTGCAATAAATCAATCCCAGATAAGCTGAATTTCTTCCAAAGTTTTGGTGGGCTAAAGCTAGAAGCTAGGGGTGTGCAGAATTCAATCCAATCTACTCAATCCATTTAATCCGCAAAAATCCGATCCTTAATAATCTGATCTGTGGATTAATGGATTGGATTGGATTGAAAATTTCAAAATCCACAGTCGGTGGAGTGGATATGGATTTACTTTTGTAAATCAGTAAATATCCATAAATCAAGAAAAAAAAATTATTTAATTTAAAAAATAAACTTGTAAATATGATATTACTATTTACTAATAAATAAATAAGTTAAAATATGATTACATACTTATATTAACACCATAATATATTTTATCCAATAATAATATAAAATAAAAATAATTAAATAATTACTTTTTACAAATATAACTTGTAATTATAAAGGTACTAAACAAACCTGTCATTGTCCGAAACAAAATAAAAAATACTAACCAAACAAAACTTTATCACATATCACATATGACATGTGACCAACAATTAGTAAACAAAAAACCCCAACAATTAGTAAACAAAAAATATTTATTAATTATTTTTATTAAATAAACTATATTATTTGTTGTTTATTTTAATTATGTTTATTTTGTTCATGTTAAAATATGAATTACAAATTGGAGGTGGACATTTTGACTCTCAAATTTCAACTTTTGTGTAGATTTATATATTCATAAGTTTAGTTAATTTTCATGTTTTGATCTAAATAATTGAGATCTTTTCTTTTTGGTATTATATTTTAAAACTTTGAATGTATTATTCTAACTTTATTTAAATAATTAATTTATATAAATCTTATGTAATTTTAAATTTGATTGGTAGTAAAATTATTTTTATAGTAAGTTTTTTTATTTAATTAGTTCGTGGATTGAATATGACTAAAAATTTTTAATCTGCAAAATGATGAATTGGATACGGATTAAGTTAAATCCGCATCTAATCTGCAGACGTATGGATTGAATTTAGATTAAGCTTCACCAATATGTGGATTGGATTGGATTGGATTGAATTAAAAATTTATAATCTGTAAAATCATGAATCGGATATGAATTGATGTTCTATCTGTAAAATTCGGTCCGCGCACACTCTTAGCTAGAACTGTTCAGGCAAAGAATCAAGTAGAAAAATAAGCAATATTTGGTTAAGTGGGGTGCGATTTTAAATGGTCAGAAGGTGGCCATATAATATTTGTTGGTATAGTTTTGGACCACACTATTCTAAACATAACAAAAAGATGAATTTGGATTGTACCGAATTTCAATAAATTTTTTAAAATATATATATAAAAATAATGGTAAAGCTTTCCTTTCCCGCTGAAAGAATTCTTGATCCCCCTTCGTTTTCACACTAGAGGTCGGTGATTCCCAACCAAATATTAGAATCAAAGTCAAGCATTAATATATGTGCATTGTCATTGAGGGGCATTGATGTTTGCACGAGTTAGGAAAATTGTTTATGCAGGCCCACGACCGACAATTCACTTTGGGCTTAGTGCAGGATCACGTGCCCAGTCTCCATTGGCCTTTCAACTAATAAGAAACCTTAGATCGTCTTAACGTTGTTGAAGTGAGTGTTTGTTGAACACTAATGTTGTGTTTATATTTTAGAATAAAGTGGAGTGAAAGTAGGAGTGAAGATTAAGTGTTTATTTAATTAAAATAAGAAGAGAGTGGGAGTTTTATTCTATGGACTCTACTCTTTTTTAGAGTGGAGAGTGAGAGTGGGACATGAATAATAATATTATTAATATAATATTATTTTATAAACTTAATAATAATAATAATATATTATTATTATTATTATTATCTTTTATCTAAAAATATAATATCATTATAGATATTTAAAAATAATAGTATTATATTTATTTAATATTAATAATTAATAATAATATTATCTTTATTTTTAATTTACATAATTAAAATTAATAAAAATTGTGATTTACATTTAAGGATATTAAAAATTATTGTTAATTTACAACTAGTTGAGTTCGTACTTCTTAGTTTCTACTAGTTTTCTAGTTACTTGACCAAATGAGGGCCTCCTCTATTTATAGGTTATATGGGTGAGTCAAGAGTCTACTCAACTCCCACCTAACTCATTAATTACATGAAACAACTACAAGCACTAATGAGCACTAATGATAATAACTACAACAACTAATGATGTAGAGAAGCGTGAAGAGTTAATTCCATGCTTAGTCGAGACACACTCGAACGCACACGTTGGGGAGGAAAGAGCTTATATTACTTCGGAAAAGCTTTATTTACAGCCTATGCTAATTGAGTTCCTACTTCTTAGTTTCTACTAGTTTTCTAGTTACTTGGCCAAATGAGGGCCTCCTCTATTTATAGGCTACATGGGTGAGTAATATTTTATTATATTCAAATATATATTTTATTAATTTTATAATTAAAAATTACAATTCTTTAAATAAGAGTAAAACTGTAATTTGAAATCATTTATTTCCAATTCAAGACAAAGTAAACATATAATTAGATTCTGATTCCGACTCCACACTCATATTCTAATATAAATAAATAATCTACTTTCACTCCTACTCTATACTTTCAATCCTAGAATTTCCATTCTTCAAAATTCTCACTCCAATCAAAAAAATAATCACAATCTAAATTAATTCTCATGCTATCCTGGGCAATCTTTGAAACCAAACGGTCTGATTCTCAATCTTTGCATGTGCGTATCATGTGCAAAGACACGAAATTATGGCAGGTGGCATTTATTGCGCTGCCGCACTGGCACTGTACTACGTACCACTGCACTTGATGCTCTTCAAATTCAATTCATCATTCTCTCGTATTGCTGATTGTTTATTGCTTTTGGTCAAACTCCCTTGGTTGACTCTCACCAGTTTTGTCTGTCGGTCGAGATCGTCTAATCAAACTGCTCCTACGGATATATATATAATATAAAGTAATAAAAAAATATGTAATATAAAGTAATAAAATATATATTATCATGGTAATATATATATATATATATATATATTTTAATAAAAAAATCATTCACTATATTAAAGTATAATTAAAAAAATAAATATAAAATAATAAATAAAAAAATATAATATATTTTATCTTATAATATATTAAAAAATATATTTTTTTATTTTTTAATTTATTCTTTATTTTAATACGATTAAAAATACAACATCCTTAATAATTTTTAGTATTTTTATATATATTTTTCACTTAAAATAAAAGCACTAAAATATCTTTTTTAAGAAAGGAACAGCTAGAAATGAGTGGCACATCAACTCCTGTGTAAAAAATGGGCGCTCACAAATATACCTCAGCCTCACTACACAATAATGGAATCCGAACACACTGTCTCTTTCGGTTTTATTTTATTTTATTTAACATAGATAACTCTATATGTAGAAGTATAATTAAAATTTTACTGCTCTGTTTTTTTTTTTTTTTTTTTGGATAAGATTTGCTGCTCTGTTGAATCTAAGTCAAAACACTCTAATTTGGTAATAAAAATATATTACTATGATTGTGAATTTGTGATGCATGGATGATATATAGTAAAAAAAAAGGCAAAAAAAAAAGGGAGGAATATTTTATCTAATGTATTGAGAGGGAGATAGGGGAATAAAGGCGCGTAGGAGAGTAAATGGTGGATTCTATACCGCAAATAGCCAAACAAATAAAATCTGAAGATAACTGGTAACACGTGATTTTAGTAAGAGAGTAAAATAATAATAATAAAAAAAAATTTAATAAGAGAGTCAAATAGAGAGACACATAATCTTTTACAGCTTAGCAGAATCCTACTAGATTTGGAAAGCTCATGAATGAATGATAATCCATAGCTTCCTTCAAAAAGTTCATCCCATAGGGCAAAGGGCTGGCCACCCTAGAGCTCCCCACTACCCCTCCCCAAAACAAAATCCAACCAGATTTCATTTGATCAGAAGATAGGGTTCCCTAAAGAACAGCAAAGTCTGATAAAAAAGTTTTTGAGAGAAATCTTGTTATCATGCCTTTTAAGTTTAAGGTGACTTCAACCTTAAGGCCTCTCTTTTATATGGAACCCTTGGTAAAACCTGCCTACATTGGCAGGCAAGCAAGACTCCTCTTTGCTTAATTCTCTTGATTTTATTACGTACTATGTCTACTTTATGTGGGTGTTGTTAATTAGTTCAAAAATTTAAATGGGGGTTTAGACATTTAGGATGTGTTGCGTTAGTATTTTCTAAAGCCTGTAAAGGAGACCAGACCTAAAATTAAAGGGGTGTCTAAACACATGTATGCACTAATTAATAAGAATGAGAACGAAGGGAACATAAATGGGCATTTGATTTGAACACGAACAATAATAAGACGTGGCGCCGCCTTGTGAACAGCACCCAAAGCATAACGCCACAACTCACAAGCCCGTAACTGGAGAGGACCAAGTGTTAGGAAGGCGGCCAAGGTGGGCCCCACTTCACCAACGACAGATCCGGCTGGCTGATGGGCCCATGCGGTGCCTCCCCTCTTAACTTTTTTTTCTATTTCTAATACCATTCATATTTGTTAGTTTGTTAATGATAAATAAGCTGTAGTAGTATCATCATTATCATATTTAGAGGAATTTGTAGCAGGCAGAACACAATACAACAAGTTCACTTTGGTTGGTTAAATGTAATATAAAAGTGTGATGCCCTCCAAAACTCTTCGTCCAACTAAAGAGCCACCACCCCACGACAAACAAAAACCACAACAGAAATCAGAATCCACTGGTACGAAGAAAAAAGTCCCAGAAACCAAAAAAAAAAAAGAAAACTCACCTCATATCACCAATACAAAACTCAGGAGATATAGTTCAATAGCTGCTGCTGTTTCTGCCTCTGCTCATTTCTGATTTCTGTTACAAAGACTGAAATCTTTCTTCGAAAGCAAAATGGATTGCTGGTCTTCTTCTTTCACTGTTGATAACGAGTTTGAGAAGCTCGTTCTCCGAATGAACCCTCCAAGGTATTTCATTTTGTTTTTGTAATGTTAGTTATTTGGGGAGTCCATTTTCCCAACTGGGGTTCTTTTGTTTTCTTGAAATTTCTATTTTCCTTTAGTTGAAACGGCGCTGCCTGAAAGATTGTGACTTTATGGATTTATGATTTTAATTTCTTGTTGATGTGGGATATTTGCAGGGTTACTGTTGATAATACCTCTAGCAGGAAAGCTACTTTGATTAAGGTATTTGATTGAATTATATTGGATTTCCTTTTTCTTTTTTTGGTTTTAGTACGAACAATTCTTGAGAATATGTAGTAAAGTTTCTTTCTTGGATTTTTTTTCTTTTCTTTTCAGGTTGATAGTGCTAATAAGCGTGGGAGTTTGTTGGAGGTGGTTCAAGTTTTGAATGATTTGGACCTTATAATTCGTCGAGCTTACATTTCTTCAGATGGGGAATGGTTCATGGATGGTTAGCTTTTGATTCTCAAAGGCTTTACTTTGTGTATTTTGTTCTTTAGTTGTACGAGTTGTGATTGATTTTCTTGTTCTCTATGCTTCTTTGCAGTGTTTCATGTAACAGATCAGAATGGGAATAAGCTTTCTGAGGATGACGTGTCTGAAAGGATTCAACAGGTAGATCTGTAACACCATTCTCCATTTTCACTTTTCATTTCTCTTAAATTTGGAAAATAATTGTGTGGAGATCCAATGGTGCATTGGAATTGAGAGATGGATTTTCGGTTGATTTTTATTTTTTATTTTTATGGACACTCTGTCAGAGTATATTACAATTGGTTCTAACCATTTTCTGCAATTATTATGGAATCAATTGTTGTATAGTTGTTTGTTTGGTTTTACTATAAACCTTTCCTGCCTATTATTTCAAACGAATCCCAGAAATAGTCTTGATTCTGATACATGCATCCTAGAAAATATAATTCACATCATTTTAACTTCTAAGTTGATGAATGACTCTTCTCATTTAAAGAAAAGGAAAAATAAAAAGAAATTCATTAATATGGTACAAAACAGTGTCAATAAATTTTCGTTGGATATTAGATGTCATGGAAGGAGCACAGTTTGTCCAATTCTTGATAGGTATAAATAAGGTAATAAAAGAAGTCACGTTATACTTATTTGGTAGTAGGCTTCAATGTCTCGCTATCAAGTTCTTAAACTTCAATCACATTCCTTAATTAAGGACCTGAATGAGTAGATAATGAAAAGACCTGACTAAGGTGAAACAATTGTTGCTGTTTAATTGCAATACAATTAATTAGCTTCATTTGGTGTGGAGGCATGAGCATTCAAAGTCATGTTAATCATTAAATTTACATGTGTGTGCAGTCACTGGGACCAAGGGCACGTAGCTTTCGGTCCTTAAGAAGGTCTGTGGGTGTCCAAGCTGCCCCGGAGCACACAACTATTGAATTGACGGGAAGAGACCGACCAGGTTTACTTTCAGAGGTTTTTGCTGTTCTTTCTGACCTCAAATGTAATGTGATGGGCGCAGAAGTCTGGACCCATAATTCAAGAATGGCATCAGTCGTTTATATTACCAGTGAAGCTACTGGATTGCCGATTGATGATCCCAATACACTTGCTAAGATCAAACAGCTTCTTTTATATGTTCTGAAAGGTGATAGAGATAAGCGGAGTGCCAATACTGCTGTTTCTGTGGGTTCCACCCATAAGGAAAGGAGGCTTCATCAAATGATGTATGCTGATCGTGATTATGATATGAATTATGCAGAAAGTGGGTCAGCAAGTGGTCGATCCAAACCTCATGTAACTGTAGAAAATTGTACTGATAAGGGATACACTGTTGTCAACTTAAGGTGCCCTGACCGGCCTAAACTACTCTTTGATGCAGTATGCACATTGACAGATATGCAATATGTGGTATACCATGCAACTGTCATAGCTGAAAGTCCAGAGGCTCATCAGGTTAGTCCTTAAAATCTCAAGTTGCTCTTTTCGATTGCTGGTTGACTCAGTTAATTTTCATTTGAATTGAAATTTTGGTTCTGGTTACCCCTAGTATTCAATAGTGAGCTGAGTCTTTGAGAATTAGCAGTTGGGATCAGTTTTGTGGTGTCTTATATTTTCTATCTGCTTTCCAATTTGTTTAACAGGAGTATTATATAAGGCATGTAGATGGGAACCCTATTAGTTCTGAAGCAGAGAGACAAAGGGTAATTAATTGCTTGGAAGCTGCGATTAAGCGGCGAACTTCCGAGGTAAAAACAAGGGAACCTTTGTTTTTAGATTTTAGTTTCAGTTGATTCATGTTTTTTGATGTCATTGCATTGTCTGTTAAACAGGGCATAAGCTTGGAACTTTGTTGTGAAGACAGAGTTGGCCTTTTGTCCGATGTGACCCGGATATTTAGAGAAAATGGTCTTTCAGTGACTCGAGCTGAGGTTACTACAAGGGGTTCCCAAGCTGTGAATGTTTTCTATGTGATTGATGCATCGGGAAATCCAGTGAAGAGTGAAACAATTGAATCAATTCGTAAGGAGATTGGCCTGACAATACTTCGTGTGAAGGATGATGCTTACTCAAAATCTCCTCCCCAGGAGAGTGGAATATTCTCTCTGGGAAATCTCTTCAGATCAAGATCTGAGAAGTTCCTTTACAACTTGGGTTTGATCAAGTCATGTTCTTGAGAAGTTCACTAAGTGAACTTGATCTCATGCGGAACCTGTATATGTTGGTTTAGTCTGCCTTTAGTGGTAGGATGTGACCCGGAACCAAATTGCACAGCCTTGAGGTCAATCCCTTGTTGATCTTGGGTTTGACCGTCAAACTTGCTTCAACTTGTAAAGCTTCATGTAAATAGGTTTCGCTTTTGCATCTTTGTCTTGAAGGATATTGTAAATACTTATTTTCAGATTAATTCTTAGTTGTAGCTTTCTAATTACTCATAGGCATACAGACAACAAGAAGATAAAAGGAAATGTCGCCGTGATGCCCATAATTTGCATAGGGATATTAATATTCCCTTAGCATATGAGCTATACATGAAAGAAATATGATGGGTTCAAGGGGCACAAGGACCTTTTGAACCGGAGAAAATGATGTGAAGGTCTTTTTCGAGTTATGCCCCTGATGGGTGATGTGTGTCAATCTTCAACAACACCAGAATTTGTCATAATTTCAAATTGTGGGAAAGTTTGTGAGCAAGAATGTCACGGCAAGCTTTTGTTACTGCCTTAATATTCTAATTTCTCTGTGCCTGATGTGTATAGCATTGGGAAGAATCTGCCATGTAACACCTCAGCCTCCATAAATAGCGACGGATGGATGATACCCTATTATGACTTGACAGCAGCATAGCATATTATATTATTAGGATACAATGCTTTTCCAGACAGGATCGATCGGGTTTAATTTGATTTGCTTCCATAAACTGCACCAACGTGACATTTGAGTTTTTGGCAGCCTACTATTACAATATAATAATATAATACATTGTTTTCAGAAATCTCCTATATATGAGGTGATGCTCATTCTAATATTTTATTCAAGCCGTCTAGATTGACTGATTGCAAATATTTGATTGAAGAAGTGCTTGGTGACGAAAAGGGTTAGGTTGGGACTTGGGAGTGTATTTTCAACCGGATTCAATTGTTTCGGATCAAGAAATTTCTTCATGTGCTCTTGAGTTGGGTAAAGTACACAAACAGTAAATCTCATCCCCTGAATTCATCATGTAGCATTAAAAACGTGGGAATGTATTATCATTTATCAATAAAAAGAACAATAATTAAATTTTTAAAAAAAAAAACAAATAAATATAGATATTCATATCTTTCTTTTTGAAACTGATAATAAATAAAATATTTAAATAGTGAGCAATTGAATGGGGAAGGTGATAAGAATGAATAAGCATCAAAGGCGAAACAAATCATTGCAAATAATTAATTTACACAAGGGGCAAGTTGTAAGGCAATGATATGACAAAAAATAATAATTAACTAATAATGATAATATAATGAAGGCTTTCCTTCTTCCGAATCCAAAAAAAAATCAGGAAGTGTTCACCGACAGAATCTTAACGGGAGTTAAAAAGCGCGGACACGCAGCTCCACGCCCGCCAATCTGTCTTTTTGCGTCCTCTGTGCACGTGGCGAGAGAGGGATCGCATATGGAAGGAGCCGCCAGCACAAAGTGGGTCCCCCGTCAGTTTCATGGTTTCCTGTCATCCGTTGGATTTCAAGGAATGGTCCACGCTCGAATCCCACCTCGAAACACGTGCGATGTTGGATGGGATAACCATTCCAAAACCATCTTATCAAATATCAATCATTGTTTCACTACGAATTACGTAAGTATACAGGATAACAGGAATTGGAATGTGGTTCCTCTGCCATTTATTTTATTTATTTATTTATTTTTGGTTACCATGACCGTACGGATTCAAGAGACGTGGTGTTGTTCCATCATGATTTTGCCCCTTTTTCATAGCAAAACGCACCGTTTCAGTTGTCTCATTTACTTTTGATTTTCGGTCGTGTATTAGTTGGTTTTCATGGCCATGCCCCGCTACATGGATTGATTAAGTAGCAGGGGAAGGTGCCAGTGCCTACAGTGGTCATGGTCATGTATGTGAGCGTATTTTTAAAATTTTATGGCCGTATCTCGGTCCGCACGGACCACTTAATCATTCGCTGTGGCCGTATCGTAGCATATTCTAAAATTCGGGACCAAATTTTTTACTTTACAACTCGAGGAAAGGAGGGAACTAACTCGTCAACCCTTCAAAAGCCCTTAAACAATCACAAACAATGCCCTTGTTAATTTCGCAGTTTCTCAAGCCTCATCCAAATCTCGGATGTGAATTTATAGCTAAATATTTTCTGGGTGATGCTGACAGTACCAGTGGGTGACACTATCGTTAATGCTGCAAGTACTATTTCACCTTGAAAATCACTTATCCAAACAATACATATAGAGTGATTCTTGATTTTGCACTTGTAGTGTGGATTATTCATTGCCCAAGTGAAAGGGTGGAAAATGGAATTGGATGGGGAGACCCCAACTTGGCGTACAAGTGGAACAAATACAATTACAATGGCATGCTCCCACAAATTTTATTTGTTGTGGAAAATGATCTTCGCCTGACCTCATCTCCCGTCTGTCTGATATGTTTTGCTTTGTTTCACACAACTAACTCCACTCTTCTCAGAGATCATTTCCCTATAACCTGTTCAGGCCCATTAAGCTGTACAATTATCACTTTTCGGCCCTTATCCCTTTCAGATAATTCAACCCAAACTAAAGTTTGAGCTCAATTTGGGCCACGAATATGCACGAAGCCACTGCCCATATCATATGCATTCCATGTGATGCCACTACAAACAACTCCTCTTAATCTTAATGCCACAACAATAATTATAATGCTCCCCATGCTTTTGTCAAATTCAAAATCATGCATCACACAATCTATCTGATTAAGGATCTGCTAAAAATTACAGCAAGCTTCATTGCAGTTCATGGTACAAATCAACTGTATGAAATTCCACTCTTGCCATAACTCCCAAGTACTTAAAAAGTTTCTCTGCTGAAACAAGGGGCTCAAATAACTTCCAAAACAGGTAACTCATTCAACAAAAGCCTGTTAACCCGGGTAAACTAGTCCAAAATTTAAAAAGAGCAGCAAAAGAACTAGAATTGACCAGCTCAGGCTTCAGACATTGGAAGCTCACCGCAATCACTAATGACCACCTTCTTTCCAGGACGGTCGCCCCTGTCAGTTTCCTGTGACTCAATAAGCTTAACAATGTCCATGCCCTCCAAAACTTGCCCAAAGACAACATGCCTCTGATCTAGCCATGGTGTCTGCCATTTGCCAAAATAAGAGAAAGCACATCAGTGTCATCTGTTGACCAGCGAAAATTGCTCACAAACGCAATATCAAAAAACTTGTTCAAATCATCCTGTTAAATGACAATCTGAATGTACTTCCACTGCCATAATACAACTTAACTAGTCAAATTCATGACAGCCACAAAAGAAAATGATAGGATTCTTTTTTACTTCTTGAAGCTAAAGTAAATGGTAGTTAATTGGACAGAAATTCAACCATGGCCGAGTGCTGGTAAAGTCAATTAAAACATGAGGACATTCTAAAGAATGTGGACAAGTATACATGACATTTAAATCCATCACAATCTAAGCCATTGTTTCTAATGAAAAACTACTTGTATTCTTATGCAAGGGAGTCTTCCAGAAAGTTTGTTAATTTGGACAAAGGAAGACCCTAACATACTTACATACATGATGAGATCAACTTTGACACCAATTATTCAACAGCCAAAGGAGACAATGTTCACGCCCTCCAAAGTTGCACAAAGACTATGTTGTTCAATACAGTAAGAAAGATGACCAGTCAAAAAGGTCAAAAGAATCAATGAATCATCTTTTTTCTTCTCTCTTCCTCACTGGGGCTGAAACAGGGTGCATTTTCAGCCTATTTTTAACAAAACATTTGTCTAAGGAGATTTGTCTTCTCCAGAAAATAAAATGCTACAGTTCAGTCAATAAACCATTAAATGTGAAATACAAATATCTCCAAAACGTTAATTGTAACTTTTCCTTTTACAAGCAAAGGCATTAACATACCTTGACAGTGCAAATGAAAAATTGGCTGCCATTAGTGTTGGGACCTGCATTTGCCATACTGACTACTCCTGGTCCAATATGTGACACTGCAAGACATTTTACACTTCAGAACCACACATGCTAATATAATGGTAGATAAATGATAAAATTAGCTTAACAACAAAACAAAATTGACCATAACAACAAATCTTGCAGCACCCATCAGTATTCCCCTCTGAAATCATATATACTTGTTTAATCAACATCAGGTGAATGGCATAATTTTTTAATCAAATAGAAAAATTACAAGTAAACATTGTCCTTATCAATTAGCTTTTCATCCACCCCCCACCCACTCAAAAGGCAAATATATGGGCACTCTTGAGATGCAACAGCTACAGCCTACAGGATGTCAGGAACAACTTACATTTGAAGTTCTCATCTTTAAATGTACGGCCGTATATACTTTTACCTCCAGTTCCCTGCAAAGAGAGGTTAAGCAAAGAAAATTTAGTAGAACAATATGCCAAATCAAGCATATCTGACAACTACTTAATCTAATACAGTGATGGAACTGAAGGGAAACAATAGAAGTTGTACAGGTTTAAAACATGCTTAGAGTTGATAAACTATATACAAATCTGTAGGCATATAGATCAATTGTATTATATTGCCACTCATAGGACAGGGAAATTGATAAAAGCTTTGGGGACCTAGAAACAGCTGGACACAAAGAAAAAGCCCCAGATCCTAACAAATCTATTGAGAACATTAAAAGATGAGTTGAAAACACAACAGATGTTTTCAGTAGTTATTTAACCCATGTGCTGGAGGGACGTTTCTTTCTGTTCTTTCAGTTTTGGCCCTACAGAGTCAACTAGAAGCAAAGCTTACAGATCCTGCTCGTGCTGATATATTTAGCTTATCAGACACTTCATACTAGATGAGAGATCTATTCAAGCTGAGATCTGTGCAGATACCAAGTAGATCTGGCAGTAGCTTCCAATGAGAGTGTAATATAAAGTGGAGCAACAACAGCCGTCCTTATTAAAGGTTTCTACATTCATGACTAACTCTTGCTCCCTTTTCATTTCAGATATTTCAAAATTCGCAAAAGGAAGAGAACAAAGGCAGCATGTCTCTTGCACTGCTATAACCAAAAAAAAAAAAAACTCTCGGAGAAGCATATGAATTCTCAATTGAATTAATTAATTCATAAATAAATTCTTAAAAGAGGCAAACAGCTGCAATAGTTACACTAAACAATTAACTAGACACTGAAGTATCTAAAAGTGTGTGAAAGCACATACATTGCCTTTATCAAAGTCTCCTCCTTGGATCATGAAATCTTTGATAACTCGATGGAAGATGGAACCTTTGTAACCAAAGCCCTTCTCTCCTGATCAGATACAAAATTGATATCAATTATAACAGACTCCAAAACTAGATCAATCAAACAAAAAACAGAAACAAGAACATCAAAGTAGTGATTGATATTAAAGTGAAAAAGCAAATAAGAAAACCTGTGCATAGAGCACGGAAGTTCTCCGCCGTTTGGGGCACATCATCACCGTACAATCCAATCACAATTCTTCCAGCAAGCTTCCCTACCGGATTCCCAATGCTCACATCAAAATAAACTTTATTGGTAACTTTCGATTGTAAATCAGCTACCTGAAATCAAAACAGAAAGATACTAGCCCATCGGAAACCATACTAGAGCTACCATATCTCAGCGCAAGAAGTAGTTGGCTGCTTCCATTTTATGCCATTACTCAACAAGATATATAAAGTCACATTCATTTCATATATATTCAAATTCAAATGAAATTGCTAACCTCAGCACTAGCCCGAACAAGGCTACGTGTACCGATTTCCCTGGTGGGAAAATGAGTGAGAGGAGGAACGGGAGTCAACGGACGGGAGAAGAAGCTGGAGCAGGATGATGAAGCATTTGATAGGAATGAAGAAGATTTTCTGGGTATCTTGATTGCATTACACGAGGGACTCGGAGCTTTGTTCAGTTGAAGTGAACCCGAGACCGAGGCTACATTTATCTGCCAAAAAAAAAAAGAAGAATAGATCAAAATTTGACCCAGAAAGACAAAGGATTGAATGGAGATGAGAAAGTACTTGGGCTGTGAATGAAGCCGCTGCCGCCATTGATGGAATGGACAAGAGTCTAAGAGTCGGTGTGTTGAGAGATGCAGATAAAAGATGGTTACTACTGATAGATAAGAATTAAGAAGTGTGAGGTTTTTGGTGGGTTTGGTTTTGGTAGATTCAATATAAGAATAAGATTCCAGTGAAGTTACGAGATATTATTATTATTTTTTTTTTGAAAAAATGGTGGCGATTCTTAAATGACATGTTTGCCCTCTTGTGGTGGCATCATCCGGCAGCCGCTAACGTCATCTCGGGAACATCCTCCTATACCTAGGACGCCTACCCTTGATAAGAAAATACAGTCTTTCCAAAAATGTAATTCCAATATATAGAGAGAGATTTTTATGAGATTTTTTTGTTTGTTTAGTAAGTGTGTTTATTTTTTAAACAGGAAAATTAGAATTTAAAATTAATATTATTGACAGTTTTTACTTTATAGATGGAGGCGGAGATTAATATTAAAATCCTTAGGCCTATCCTAATTTGTAAATAGAGAATAAGAGATTAATTCTATTCTATTGAGTGATTTTGTCCCCTAACAATATCAATAGTGCCAATTTTGTCCTCAAAAAAAAAAAAAAAGAATGCAGTGACAAGATCGATTTGCAGCCGATAAGAAGTAGAAGTCATGACTGTCGCATGCCAGTCATCGAACGCAGCAGAGCTGGTTGTCGCACATCACCATCGTACGTGATGTAGATCGTCAGCCTCGCACCACTGATCATTACCAATCATATGCAATGCTCGTTGATCGCCATTACCACTCTCTAAATTCTACTGCCGCTTAGCATTTGGCAATTGTCCAACAATCGCCGTCGCTCACTGGTGATTTGTTATTTTGTTGTTGTTATAATAACAATAATAATAATTATTATAATTATTATAATAAATAATAATAACAACAACAATTAATTAAAATTATTTTAATAACTTAAAATAATTTATTTTTATTTCGATTATTACAATTTAAATAAATAATTATTTTAATTTTTATTTCTCATTTATATTTCAGTTAATTTTGATTCCAGCATTCTCTTTCAATAAACACAACATTAATGTTATTTCTTCAATTTTTATTGAAAGTTGTATATTTTTATTTTTTTAACAAAAAGTAATTTTAGAACATAAAATAAAACTTTATTTATTTACGAAAAGTCCCCAACTTACTTTTCTTGGTAGTTAATTTATAAACAGGGTAAGCTGGCAATGGCTATGACAGTGACGAAGTTATTGAAGCCACTGATTCCAGCTTCGGTCCTCTCTCGATGTTCAAACCC